>OX336389.2:917401874-919801874 GCA_946902985.2 Meconema thalassinum
GAGGTTAAGTCTTAATATATTCCCTCTCTTATGTGTTCAAAGCCGATTCACCCTGAACAGTCAGCCAAAACTTTAAATATGTATATATCAATACATAAAGAATTAAAGCAAACTTAATTAATTATGAATGACGTTTTTTGTTACTGTTCAATGTAGAAAGAATATATGCATTAAATAATAGACTCAACACAAAATGTTTTGATTGTTGACTTGTGTTATTGATAAATTGGTTTAATGTTAGGGGCAGTGCACACTTTCCATGTCGATAATTTATATATACTAGAAGGATGGTGTTGCAAACTTCTGATGTGTATTTCCAAATTTCCTGTATAGTCTATTTCATAGAATTTTCCTGTACCTTAAAAATTCATGCTGATTTTGTCTTTGTGTGTTTGACATTGTAACTACAATGGTTGATTGGATATTCTTTGTCAACTTTCAAATCATGTAATTCAAGTCAGATATGTTGGAATTTTTGTTCATGTGTAAAGCTATCAAGTACCGATACCTAATTGGTTACACAACTGTTTCATAATGAAAATCTTGATCTCTGATTTATTGGAGAACTGTTTACGCTTGTCTGAACCAAGACTAACTGACTACTCACTGCTAAGGATTAGAAATTACATTTACTCAAATCACATTCTAGTAAAAAGATCATGATTACTATAAACTGCTACCACTCTTCCACCACTTTGCTAACACTTTTCTACCATTTGACTCTCACTTTTGCTCTTACTTTAAACTGCACATACTACAAACAATCATTTTTATTATCGAGTTAACTTTACTAGAGATTAGTTTATGCTTAACAGTTGACATGGAAGTATCAACGACTAGCTATGGTAAGCCATGTGCTTACTATAAAGGATATGTATATATTGTAAAAAGAACTAATAAAAATGGAACTGTTATTTGGTGCTGTTCGAAACAACGATCTAAAAAGTGTCGAGGAATGATTAAGACAAAAGGCTCCAACATACTTATTTCAATCGATCATCATTGTAAATCTCAAAATAATACTCATTTAAATGGACAAAATACTCTAACCAAGGTAAAAAAGCAAGACCAAGAAAAAAATAGTGTGACTCAAGATAGTGCTTTGTTTGTTAAAGAGCATTTATTATCTCCTAAAAAAGACATGTTAGGACAGTCGTTAACGTCTAAGAAACCTCTAACACTATCAAAGACAACACAAACTATGCCAAAGGTTGTTGCATTGCAAGATGAACAAAAAGGATTAGATAGTAATAGTGATGATGATTATATTGATGATAATTATATTGATGATGATGATGATGATTATGATGATAATGATGGTGATGATGATAATGGTTTACACCCCAAAAAATCATTTGTTAAGTTTGTTTACTGGAACAATCCCAGTAAGCTAATCCAGCGGCTTCAGTACTTGCATACCTGTAAACAGGCTGGTCATACTAAATATGAGGAAGAACTTTTGGATATAGAAAATGAGCTTCGTGATGCTAAAATTATAGTGTAATGAATCCATGTAACCGCTTAAACTATTTCTTAACAATACATGTAATATTTTCTACCACTTTGCTACCACTTTTCTAGTTTGCTACTACTTTTCTACCACTTTGCTACCACTTTTCTACTACATTTCTGTCACTTTTCTACCACTTTTGTAGTTTGCTACCACTTTTCTACCACTTTGCTACCACTTTTCTACTACTTTTCTGCCACTTTTCTACCACTTTGCTACCACTTTTCTAGTTTGCTATCACTTTTCTACCACTTTGCTACCACTTTTCTACTACTTTTCTGCCACTTTTCTACCACTTTTCTACCACTATGTTACCAATTGTCTACCACTTTGCTACCACGTTTCTACCACTTTTCTATCACTTTAAACTGTACATATTAAATATAAAAGCCAACGCTAAATAATTCTATTACCAGAACAGAAATAACCTTTGTAGTGTGCAAATCATACTAACAGGTTAGTTACTACTTTGGAACTTACTACAACTAACCGAGGTAAACAACGTGCACTCTATAAAGGCTACTCTTATAACTATAGACGACAAAATGTAAAAGGAATAATATTCTGGCAATGCTCAAAACAAAAGTCAACAATAGGTCGAGGCAATATGAAAAGTAGAAATGGTGTGGTTTTAAGTGTGAGTGATCATCAATGTAGTGCTCCAGACAAAACACTAATAGTGTTGGCAAAAAATCATCAGAATGCTAATAAGTTAGTACAAGAGAAAGATGTTGCTACTCAAAATAGTGCATTGTTTGTTGAGCAACATTTAACCCCTGTTGTAAAAGTTATGTTGTATCCATCTTCCACGCCTCAAGAGTCATCAACATCACAGACTATGCAAAAAGTAGTGTTGTTGTTGTTTGAAGGGGCTGAACTACAAAGTCATCTGCCCTTGATATGCAAGTGGATCGAAAAGGACTAGATAGTTATAGACAAAAGAGAGTTGTAGTTTGTATATAACTATTGTACAAGTACTTACATTAAATAAATAAAAATAGTGTATGGGTATGTCTGTTTTTCTTAATTGCTATCCCTATGTCCCACTATTAATGCAATTGTTAACCATCAACAGTCTCTGACTATGTTCGCAAAGAGAGTGACCTTAAACAATACACTCTATTTATGGTTTGTGTACCGAGTACACAATAATACAGTGTGGTCAAGCCATGTTGAGGCAATAGTTATATCAGGTAAGGGATTCGAAACCTTGCTTTCTTGTACAGAAAATTTGAACTTAAGTCAAATACCATAACCACTCGGTCAACCTGACTGTTACTAATTTAATTATTTTTGTGGACTTGAGTGTTTATAAAACTTTTTCCAGTATACATTGACTAAACCACTTGTTTGTTTTGAAATATATATTTTGTTTTGTTTGACCATAACATTGCAGTTATGAGTCTTGTGAACTGAGTGTTTAATATAGGGTTAAAGGCATTATAAAATAATTTTAGAAAAGCTCTTAGGTATCGTGTCATGGGTTTTAGTAATGCATTACTGTTCGTTGACTAACATTTACCGTTACACAACATTATTTTGGTGAGCTCTACATGTTGTTGTTTGAGTCGTCAGTCTTTTGACTGGTTTGATGCAGATCTCCATGCCTCCCTCCCCCGAGCGAAACGTCTCATCTCTATATAGCTACCACACCCTACATGCAAGGCTATCTGTTTAACATATTATAACCTTGGATCTCCCCTACAAGCTCTTGGGTTCAATTCCTAGATTTAACACAAACTTTTAAAAGCGGTATGACAACTAAAACTAGTCTACTCAGCCTCGGGTGGTCCAAATAAGTAGAGAGGGTTTGTTTCACACCTCAACCATAGAGCACCATGTTCTTTTTTTTTTAAATAATGATAGCCATTTGTTCAATTTCACATTTCACACATTGCAATTTGTCAATTTTCCATTTGCATTTTTTTAAATGACAGTTTGATGTTTTTCAATTTCATGATATGGAAACATGGATTTTTCCATTTTCATATTTACACATTTGTCAATTTCCAATTTGCATATATTTTCTTAAATGTCCGTTTAAGGTTTTTAAATTTTGTCTATATGGAAACATGGATTTTCCATTTTGCTGTTTACAAATTTTTTATATATTTATTTTGTGTATGTTGAAAAAAATCGATATTTCCAAAACAAGATTTTTTATTTTTCATTTTATGGTTTTGTAAATGATCTTAATGTGAGTGCTTGACCATGGATTTTCCATTTTGCTGTTTACACATTTTTATTTATTTTGTGTCTGTTGAAAAACGATATTTCCAAAACAAGATTTTTTATTTTTCATTTTATGATTTTGTAAATGATCTTAATGTGAGTGCTTGACCATGGCAATAATTCAGTCTATCTATGTGTTAGCGAAACCATAGAGTCTTATTACTACTGCAAGTAAGAATGTTTTACAAAATAACGACTATCTACCACTGCATTTGAAAAACAAAACTATTGAAAAAAACAAAAATACTATTTACCATTCATATATACGTGTTAATTCTCCCTCTCCCCACCCTACCTCATCGTATTTTCTCTGGTCAAACAATCAATGCTACCCATACATACACAAGCTTTCTATATCTCTCTCTCTATATATGTTTTCTCTGTTCCACAAGATAAAAATTATGGTTGCTGGATTGTATACTGCACTGTTTATGCGACATACCATTGCCAGTTCATAAAACCGTTAGGTAGTTCTCTACACATAGCGATTTTACCACTGCTCTACCTACGCCTTTTGCTTGTTTGGCTTTCTTACAGGCTAGTATGCGATAGGCAGCATTAACTGTATATTAAACCCAGTCCACTTTTGTATTTGCAATCTAAGTAATAATTTGAAAGGAGACAAGTGTAATCAGTTTTAAACATTATCTCTGCTTTTTTGTTTGTTTGTTTGTTTGTTTGTTTGTTTATGACATGTATATTAACCTAAAATCAAACCCTAGTCTACCTTAGTGAAAGGCTAACAGTTTAACCACTGCGTCACCATACCCTTCTTTCTTAGTTTGATTCATTCTAGGCCTTAGAGCTAGAAATCGAGTTACGATCTCCAGTGCAAGAGGCACATGTGCTCACCACTATAGCATGTAATGGTTAGCTGGTAACATTAGACAAACGAAAATGATTGTATTTCTGTTAGCCAAGCATTTCTGTCGTTTGCCTACTGTGCGAGCACTGCCAGCAAGACAGTTTAGTTTAGAACATGCGTGTGTGTGTGTGTGTATAAATTATTAGCCTCAAGTATTTAAAGCTTGTTGTGTGTAGCGACCATCTTGCTCAGTAACCACTGAGTAAGTTTTAACAGTTAACTCATAAAAACAGCATAGGATAGTTGTGTGTGTGTGGTTCATGTACTTGGGAATATGCATTAGCACCATGCGCTAGCTTTACCTTACCCTCTAGAGGTAGAGCGTTATCCCTTCCTTTGGACATTGCCAATGACTGCATTCCCCCACAAGTTTTACACTTAAGCCCTTGGCTTGTTCATGATTAGGTTTGGTTTGCTTTAGGCTTGGTTTGGTTCAGTTGGGTTTGATTCGACTTGGTTCAGTTTAGTTTAATGTAGTCACCATTTTTTTTATTTTTAGCTACACTCTTTAATCAATTAATTAATGATAGTCTACTCTTAATTCTTGAATCGATAAATTGAATTTTGTGTGCATCGTTTGTCAATCCATGCCTACAACCTATACTCCCTATGTACTACAGTCAGATCTGGAAACAAGTTCCAATGGTCAAAGGCGTGTCAGTCACCATACATATAGCCTACAATAATTCTTTCTTTACCTAGCTAGGTTTCGTCACTCACAGTAAACATCTTACATTATGGGTTTACAATATATTAAGAAAAGCAAAAGTCCATGATCTTGTTGTTTTGGATCTTTTTTGGGTAAATTCATAAGCCATAAAAAGAATGACATCATGTCAAGTTCTGAGTGGATCTTGTATGTCAAAATCCCATTATCGGTTTATAAAATCTCAAGGCCATGCCCTAGCAGTTTTGGATTATTTCAATCAATGAGTCCACCATAGCAAAGATCGGAGAAATAAATATTCTTAAAACAAGTCGTCACATGACCCTCTCCGAACAATGCTTCGCAAAATATAAATTCATCCATTGAACATTGAACATGATCGGCGACATCATCCTAGCTTCCCCCTCCCACCATGGTTGCCATATCGTTTGACCTTCAAGTATCCTCAGCATCTCTGTGCTTTTTTTCATTGTCGAGTCAAGTCAATGCATTCCAATAAGCTCAAATAACATTCACATCCTGTCAGTCTGCCCCAGCAAGTTTGTTTTCTATACTCACTTCAAGCAACATATAACCAAGTTCTGTTTGTTCTATCTAAAGCCAACTTCATCTGATCAAGGAATTATCATTTGTCATGTCACTCATAATCGTTTACACGTTAATGACCCCCTTCAGGGGGTTTAGGAATTCCATCATAGGAAAAATCGGAAAACGAACCCTCGACCCGCCGTCTCATCGAAATAGCGAATACTGTATTGGTATATCACCACCGTGGCCAGTAATAGCTTCGTTGAAACACGTGTCCAGTGGTATCGTCTCTTTCTATCTACAACCACTCGTCATGAACATTTTAGACAGATTTAAAAAAAAAGTTTTAAAAACTGAAATGTTTTCAACATAAGTGTCGTTAGGCCCTTTCGCATTTTTTAAAACATAAATACTATATTCGAAAGGGGAGAGGAGAGGGGCGTCACCCCGAGTCCTACGACCCCTCGTATACGTCTCTGGCGTTATTGGTTTATGAGATATAACAAAAAGTCTAAAATAACAGTTTTACACCAAAAAATTCTGTTTCCCTCATTCTCAAAAACTTTAACCTTTTACCAAAATAAAGAGGGTTTCGAGACAAGCCATTTGACACGTCATAGGACCAAATCCGACCATGCATTCGTGAAATATCGGAAAAAGTCTAAAATCATGGTTTTATCCCCAAAAAACCCGTTTCCCTCATTCTCAAAACGTTGACCTATTAATAACATGTATAGGGCTTCGAGACAAGCGATTTGACACGTCACACGTCCAAATCCGACCTTGCGTTCGAGAGATATCGGCAAACTTCGTAGGAAAGTAGGCGACTATCAGGCTCTCTCCTCGCCACCAAAACCTCTTCTTATCAATCATTTTTTTCAAAGAGCTCGCCCTCTTACAAAAATCCCAAGTGCGCATGCGTACAAAACAAAAACAAAAATGTTCATCCATAGCGGCATCTCGTAAAACGCATGCGCAATATGAGCAACCACGTTTAAGTTCATTTTAGCAGCGTACCTTATACATGTCGCATTTGAAAAGAGACTTTCACTAAAAAATTACAATTTCACCCCCTAGTAGGGGTAGGTTTTATTTAGGGGTTGAAATGAGTAGTCCATTGCAAAGAGGGCGTCAGCCCGAGTCCAACGACACCTCATTTGTCAAAATCGGACCATGCGTTTGAGAGATATTGACTTTGCCCCTGAATGTATTGCGGGTTAGTATGTGACGTCAGAGGGAGTGGTGGTGGGAGGGGGCAGAATCGGCACTACTCCCCTACTGATAAGGAAAGCCGATTGGAAGAGACATACTATACTCTGTATTACCAATAATGATCACTGACAGCTGTCAAAGCTAGCACGTGGGGAAATGCTGCGTTGCCACTAGAGGCAGATTATGACTCATAACATTCCAAGAGGCTTGCAGGAAGGACACAAATACTGGAGAAGTTAGCCCCTCTGCCTGGCGGTCTAATGACCGTGACGAGTGAAGGCACAGTAGAACACTGAGTCAAACCATGTGGTCACTGCTGTGTCGGCATACATTGCAACACTGCTCGCTGTTGCTACGGAGACCGTTACCCCTCTCATCTCCACTCCTCACCTCACCTTTCAAGCGGATGACAGCGTGTGCCTGTCAAGGCATCACTTTCACCTCTTTCTGCTCCATATGAAATCAGTTGGCACAATAACTACGTACAATCAGCTTAAACTTAAAACTCACAAATAAAGTAATACTTCACGCATGATTTTAAGACACATCATAATCGATGACAGAGATTCGGTTCTAATACCTCTCCCCCCTTCCCTTTCTCACCTTCTCCAAAAGCAGCTCGAAAGTAAATCACAAAACGTTACTTTCCGTTCCCAGGCATTCTAGTAGGAAATGTGTATCTTAGAAATAAATTCAGAAACATGTTCGAAATACCAATGCAGCTACTTGGAACGTTTCTCACTCTTCATAAACCTAATTGAGAGTCGGATCTAATTTCTGTCAGACCTTTTACACAGACCAGAATTGAATCATAAAAGATTGCGGAAAATGTTCCATTCCCATGCCACCTGATAAAATGTGTATGGTCTACAGTCTACACAGAGACTTGTGAGAATTATTGAGGCTCAAAGAGTATTTGGAACGTTTATGGTAGCTGTGCTTTCAGTACAGTAAAGGAAACAGTATAGGTGCATGTACTGAACCTCTCAAATTGGTCGTAAATTTACCAAAGAAGGTTAGTTTCTGTTTGTGCTGAATATGGGATGGGCTGGTTCAAGATGGAATGTGGTTGTTTCCAATTCCCATGCGCTATTGTTTGCCACGCGTGCTATTAACAAATTAGCGTAAATTTTATGGACGGTTGTTCATTGAACTCGTTCCTTAAGAATACATTTCAGTAAATGTTAAAGAGTAATGTAATATGGTGTAAGGGTACCTAGGAAGCCTCGGGTTGGATTCAGTCAGATATTTAAGATCTGGTGCAAAGGCTCTTTAGGACAACTGAGTAGCTGCTTGACATGATACGTAACCCTCTATGGCCTAAAACCAACGTAATGCTGCTGAGGGTGTCATTGTACTGGCTACCCAACCGCCACAGTCCGTAGATTATAACTGAGCGGATACGCGCGGTCCTCTTAAGCCTAGGCCTAACTGTATCACTTTCATTGTTCTCTTGAACTTGAAAAGGTCGGGATAAGGGAATTCATACTTTCACTATCTGGTCAGTTTTACCGTGAAACTTCTTAAAAGTATGGTAGGACCTGTGCGTTGCAGTAGGAAGTAAGTGCATCTGAAAAGGCTCTTCGTAAGAGTTTAACTTTAAAAGAGAAAGTAGACATCGTAGATTATCACAAACGTGAGAAATGTGGTGCACGGAAACTATCTGAAGTGTTTAAGATTGGAAAGACACAGGCAGCGGAAATCGTGAAAAAACAAGCAGAGATAATTAAGGTATGGTGTTTTAATGCCAATGAGCAGCAAATTAGAGAGTTTCAAAGTGGTAATGGTGCAGTTGTTGATAAGGCAATGATAGAGTGGTTCAGCAAAATAAGAAGTCAGAACTCCCTGTGTCTTGACCAATGATACAGGCCAAAGCATTGGATTTCGCGGCAGAGTTAGGTATCGGAGATTTCAAAGCCTCGAACGGCTGGTTCAAGAATTTCAGAAAGCGCCACGATGTAAAATTCAGAGCAATTTGCGGAGAATCCTCCACTGTTGATATGGATAATGTTTCAACCTGGGAAGAAAATTTGTCTTCTATCACTGACGGTTATTCCCCGGAAAACATTTTAAAAGCGGACGAAACTGGGCTGTTTTACTGCGCGTAACCCTACGTTTCTATGTAAGTACACATACTGCACAAGTACATGTGCCAAATTGCAATCATTTTCTCTAACCCTCTCTACAGTGGACACCCCTCTTTATCAGACAGTATTTATGGTCCCAAGGGTGTCCGTTATAGAGAGGTTTCACTGTAGATAGATTTGTCAGCCTGTGTTACCGTGGTGTCTGTAGTAGTGTGATGGGGAACAACAGTGAGCCTTGCTGAGCGTATCATTTCTGGTGTTTTCAAGGCAAAATAAAATCTCATTCCAAGTTAGCTACATAGAGTTCCGATTTTCTCTGCTAGATTGCAGAGAAAACGTCAGCACCAAAATAGATGCATAGATCACCTGGGTGGCACCACACATAAAGGTTCGAGGGTATGCGGTTATCATCATCATCATCAACTGGGGTAGCTACGCATGTTAACGGCCAAGAATGGGGCTAGACTATCTCCGGATCTGGAGGACGAATAGATTCATACCCCGCCGTCAGGTCAAAAACGTGTTTGCAAATTATACAAAAATAGACAGTCTGTGTACAGTACTTATTTTATGTAATGGTAGTGCAAGCAGTGTTTCTTCTAGGCAGGCCCTTCTATAGGAGAGGGGTGTCCTCCAGAGATTTAAAAAATGAGTTTGCTTGAGTTACAACAAACATACGAGGGGCGTACTATATTGTTTTACATTTTATTTTTTTCTACCCAAATGAAGTTCATTACACATCAGTTGTTACGTCCACCTTCTCAACATAATCTCCTTGTAACTTTATGCACTTTTGCCATCGATGTGTCAGTCTCTCCAGACCTTCCTGAAACCATTCTTTCGGACTGCTGCGTATCCATGCCTCGACAGCGACCACACAGAGGTTTCTTCATGTTCCCGAACAGGTGATAATCACTTGGTGCCAAGTCGGGAGAGAATGGTGGATGAGGCAGCACCATGAATCCCATTTGATCAATGGCAGCGGTGGTCCCTCGGCTAGTGTGGAGGTGGGCATTGTCATGTTGCAGAAGCACATCTTAAGGTAATTTTCCTGGCCGCCTAGTTTGAATGGCACGACGTAAGCGCTTAAGGGTTGCTACTGTTAATCGTGGCCCCCAATTCGAGCCAGTCAATGAGGATGATGCCCTTTGTGTCCCAGAACACTGTCGCCATTCGCTTGCCAACTGATGGCACTGTTCGACATTTCTTTGGCGGTGGACTGCCCCCATTCTTGCATTAAATTGATTGTTGTTTCGTTTGTGGCTCATGGTAATGGAGCCATGTTTCATCACCAGTCACAAGCCTAGACATGAAGTCGGCTGGATCTTGTCAGGAGAGACTGACGCATCGATGGCAAAAGTGCATGAAGTTACAAGGAGATTATGTTGAGAAGGTGGACGTAACAACTGATGTGTAATGTACTTCATTTTGGGTAGAAAAAAATCAAGTGTAAAACAATATATAGACGACGCGGCTCCATCCTGTAAGCCTAGATGATAAACTAGACACCGGACGCGAAAGCCCACGATCTAAATATAGTACGCCCTTCGTACTAAAATAAATCAGGGAACATATTGAGAATGCAATGTTGTTTTGAGTAGATACGTAAATTATGAAAATAATATGCTTAAAGAAAAGGTCAATATTTTCTTCAAATAACTTACTTGGTCTCTGAGTGAATTATAGATGTACGGTAGCCATTCAGGAAGAGTTACGAGGAGGAGTAAAACCTCTGACAAAGCAGGAAAGCCTACTCTACAGGTACACAAACTTTCTCAGTGTTGAGACGTACCGTCTACCCACAAGGTGGCTCGTCATATTGGACACCTACTGTATGAATGTGGGAAACAACTGTGATACTGTACATCATTTTCTGCAGCCACAAACATTTAAAAAATACATCAATGATTACATTTAATGTCTCGCTTACTTTGCAGATCTATTTATACCATTTAGCAGTCGTGGGGCGTGGTGGTGAAATGTCAAGCTGCTTGCCTCTCACCCATGTGAGCCGGATTCGATTCCCGGTCAAGGCATGTGAGATTTTCAAAGTGAGATGCCATGTCCTGTGGTTCGGATTCCACGTAAAAGGGAGGTCCCGTGGCTCATGATCGCAAGATTAACGGTCACGTAAAACCACAAACTTCCTTCCATTTAGCAGTCGCAAGCACAAGGATTAAAAAGAAAGAAAAAAACGGGCATGCATATCAAACGCAGGAGGACATAACTTTCTATATGGGTTTGGACCTGGGTTCGAGTAAACAGCGGAAGGAGCACGTCACAGTAAATAGTTCGAAGACTTCTAAGAACGCATGTGCGGCTATGCGACTACATCTATACAATTATAGCTGTATGCCACTTCAAAGCGAGGTCGGGTGATTCACGTTCATGATATTCCCTCATTTGTGTACAAAACACTGAAATACTATTTTACAAAAAGAAAGAAAATAAATTATGGCCAAATTGCACCAAATGTATTGCTCCTTTTTCTGACCTTGTCTAAATGCATGCAAACGAGGTTACGGTACCATCTTTTGTGTCAGTAGATTGTGTTCACGTCTTCAATCATCGGGGATCGCTCAAATCTCCTCAGCTGTGCACAATACGCTACACAGAAAGAAAGATAATCAATCAATCAAACGCGGGTCCACCTCGTGTCAAGTAATGGCTAGCATTCTTGGATGTCACCACGTCCTGCGGGTTCGATTCCCGACTCTGTCAAGAAATTTAACTCTGAATTGAGTGCTGGAGCATACAGTCTCGTGAGACAAAGCTGAGGGTTCGATTCCAACCTCAGATGTCCTAGAAGTGTTTTTCCATGGCCTCCTACTTTTACTTCTGGCAAATGCCGGGATGGTTCTAAATTTTGGCCACGGCCGCCTCCTATTCAAACTTGAGCTCCAATTAAAATTCCACATGCTAGTACAGCTATCACAATGACACAGGTTACCAGGAAGATTCCACATACACCCAAGTGCATGGGGCTACATGAACACCATGTCGCAAACCTCTTAAATGAATAGAAAATAAAAAAATAAACGAGGATTATCTTGATTTATAAAATTGTTATCCCTGGAAATTTTAGAAATCATCACACATTTTCGTAAATCTTCTTCTTCTTCTTCGGCTTTTTCCCAATTAATTGGGGTCGCCGGAGCCAACCAGGCTCATTTTGGTTTTGGCCGGGGATTTAAGGCCGTATGCCCTTCCTGACGCCACGTGATTTTTCAGGTGAAAATTCCACCCCGCTGTCACCGGGATTCGAACCCTGGCCGTCCGGGTGAAAGACGAGCAGCTAAGCCACTGCGCCATCACGCTCCCCACACACATTTTCGTAAATGTGACCTTGAAATGGTTTCCCATTATCAACTTCAGGCAAATGTTGGGGCGGTACATTCCCATAGGCCACGGCTGCTTCCTTCCATCTGTGTGACCAATTTCGTTCATCTTCATTCGTTTAATCTTTCATTTACTCCTCTCATGTGGTTTGGCTCAGGAAGGGCATCCAGCCGTAAAATAACCTGCCACGTAGACTTTCATCGCATCTCATCACCGACCCCGTTGAAAACGGAAATAATAAGAGGAAGGAAAGGAAGATTGTAGTTTTAC
This sequence comes from Meconema thalassinum, assembly GCA_946902985.2. Lineage (NCBI taxonomy): Eukaryota > Metazoa > Arthropoda > Insecta > Orthoptera > Tettigoniidae > Meconema > Meconema thalassinum. The sequence continues at coordinate 917,414,585 of OX336389.2, forward strand.
GTGACCGTGAATCTTGTGATTATGAGCCACAGGACATGGCATTTCACCTCGAAAATCGCACATGTATTGACCGGGAATCGAACCCAGTCCACCTGGGTGAGAGGCCAACAGCTTGACGGCTGCGCCACCACGTCCTCCCCCAATAATAAGAGGTAATCATACAAAGATTATTATTATTGTTATTATTATTATCTATCGTGTTGGAAGCCAATTTTCAGTGTTGCCTCAGTAAAGGAAATGTATGCTTTTCAGTCGGTCAACACGATTATACCCGATTGTAATGGGTGTTGTGCCCTAAACCTAAAAGAAAAGAACATGAGATTAGGCTAATAAATTCACATGGATGGCTAGTTTCAATGATCAAGCAATCATTATCAGATCCTTTACCCCCAGGTTATTAAATCTGTCAACAAATATGTGGGTGAAGCTATTTACAATATATACATTTATTTATATTGTAAACTTGTGCAATTTGTCAAAATTTTTAGCTTAGTGTGATTTTGGTTATGTTATTGTTAGTGGCTATTGACCTGCAGATTTGATGTTTAGCCTAGTGTGATAGCTGTGATGGTTAGTAAATGGTCAGGTTGGTGATTGTAACTTGAAATGGATTAAAGAACTTAGCTGGTCATTTGAGCTTTTGCAGAAAGGATGCCACATCGCTCAAATAACCAGTTAGGTTCTTTGATCCATTCCAAGTTACAAACATCAACCTGACCATTTACTAACCATCACAGCTATCACACTACTGTAAACACGCAAATCTGCAGGTCAATAGCCGCCAACAATAACACAGCAAAATTCACACAAAACTAACAATCTTGAAAAATTGCGCAAGTTTACAATAAACGTTGTCGCCTCCGTAGCGTAGCGGTCAGCACGGTTAGCTGCCGCCCCGGAGGTCCTGGGTTCGATTCCCGGCTCTGCCACGAAATTTGAAAAGTGGTATGAGGACTGTAACGGGGTCTACTCAGCCTCGGGTGGTCCAAATGAGTAGAGGGGGTTCGATTCCCACCTCAGCCATCCTCGAAGTGGTTTTCCGTGGTTTCCCACTTCGTCTTCGGGCAAATGCCGGGATGGTACCTACTGTAAGGCCACGGCCGCCTCCTTCCCTCTTCCTAGCCTATCCATCCCTATCTTCCATCCCTTCCCCTCCCTCATGAGGCCCCTGTTCGCTTTGCAGGTGAGGCCGCCTGGGCGAAGTGCTGATCACACCTCCCCAGTTGTATCCATCCCGACCAGATGTTCCAAGCTCCAGGACACTGCCCATAGAGGCGGTAGTGGTGAGTTCCCTCGCTGAGTCCGTGGGAACCACCAACCTAGAGGGTAAATTGACTAAATAAAAAAAATACAATAAACGTTTGTAACTAAATAAATTACATATATGTTGCAAATAGCTTCACTTAAATATGTATAGACATAGATTTAATAGTCTGAGTGTTTAGGGCATAACATCCATTAAAGTCGGGTACAATCGTGTTGACCGATTGAAAAGCATATATTTCGTATTACGTTTATTATTATTATTATTATTATTAATAATAATAATAATAATAATAATAGAATCCTCCGTGGCTTAGGCGGCAGCACGCCGGCCTCTCACCGCTGGGTCCGTGGTTCAAATCCCGGTCACTCCATGTGAGATTTGTGCTGGACAAAACGGAGGCAGACAGGTTTTTCTCCGGGTACTCCGGTTTTCCCTGTCACAATTTCATTCCAGCAACACTCTCCACTATCATTTCATTTCATCTGTCATTAATTTAATCATTGCCCCAGGGGAGTGCGACAGGCCTCGGCAGCCGGCACAGTTCATATCCTCGCCGCTAGATGGGGCCTTCATTCATTCCATTCCCTGACCCAGTCGGTCAACTGGAAGCAGGCTGTGGATTTTCATTTTCATTATTAATAATAATTCACTTTTCTAATAGCATGGTCTGCACTACTGAGTAAGTCACGAGGAGCAAACTTCCAATATAAGCGTAGACAACAGTCATCAAGGAAACAATCGTTACGACGCAGCGCGAGTCAATGGGGCCAAACTCTCTGCAGACTCGGTAGACGAGTGAGGTTCGAACCCCACCATTGACTGTTCTTGAAATGGTTTTCCGTGGTTTCCCATTTTAACTATAGGCAAATTATCGTGTTGGAAGCCAGTTTCTTAATGTTGTCATAGTAATCGAAGTTCATTGCAGGCAGGCGGAGGTGGCAGGTAGCAGCTGCGCGAATATGGACCACACGTCGCTCAAACAGCTAAGTGCACAACCCACAATAACCTGACCATTTAATAACAATCACATAATCACACTAAGCATGCAAACTTGAAGATCAATCACCACTATCAGTATCTCAACAAAAGATCACATAGGCTACAGTATCTTGACTAGTTGTGCTAGATTAATTACTGCTGCTACTAAATAATTGTATATATTGTAAATATCATAACCCATACTTGTAGACATATATTTAATAGTCTAAGTGTAAAGGATCTGATGATGATCGCTTGACGATCGAAACTGGTCATCCAATTGTATTTTTAATCTCATGTAAATATTTTTCAGGATTTGGGAACCACCCTTCACAATTGTGTACAATCGTGTTGACCGACAGAAAAACATTAAATTTCGATTATAGGCTAATGTCAGGACGGTACCATATAATAAGCCACGGCCACGGCCACTTCCGGCTCCTTGTCCAGTTTCATTCATCATCATTCATTTCGACCCTCATTAACTCCTCGCATCAGGATGAGAATCCGGCCTTAAATACACATTTCTCAGCTGACCCCGTAGATACAGGAATAACACACCTACGTGTCTTACGGATATACAGATAGCCTCTTCTGCCTTTGATCTCTAAAATAATCACACCATCTACCTTTAATTTCCCTACGTAAGTTCTTCAGTCAGTTCCTCTCCAACTGTCACGCCCCCTTCCTCCAAAAGCAAGGTGATGATGGAATGTGAGACAATTTGAAAGACTCGCCCTTCAGTGCCTCGTAAACGTGCCGTGCGCCACGGTTCAGCCCAGTGACTTCGATGCTCGGTCGAGAAATGAGTACAGATGGGATATTGTTATGTACTTATACGGGTTTTAATAACAAAACAACTAAATTATATTGTTCCAGCTTGAGTCATGGTATGCAAGTGATTTCAACGTGCAAGTTTTAACCTACAAACACTGTGCAAGTACAGAATCACAGGAAGGGCTCCAAAGGTCAAAGTATGTATCTGTAATAGCCTATATCCCATTCATATGTCATCTGACTGGCCACCTCCCCTGCATATGAAATTTTGACAAGAGGTTCCAAATATCGCAGAAAATAAATACTTCCTATGTTGTAAGATTCACTCAGAAAGTCTAACGCTAATGTATATTGATTGCATATAATGGTAGGCTACTTATAATCTCTGAAATGTTTTGAATTTCGAATCAGCATGCCTGTCTATAGAATACAGTCTTTCACTTAAGTCTGACAATACGATAGTTTCCAACTTGACATTCTAACGATAGCCTTTACATTCGAGATGATAATGTCTTCATGCAATGGGCTACAGTAATACAAACATTGATTTATAATTCTGTTGACAAAATGTAAGGAACAAAGGCATGGACTTGCCATCACAAATATCTACTTTACCTCACCATCATGGTGGAGTCCAACTTACAGGTATCCTTCTTGAATACAGACGATCACTTTTCACGGAAGTACTGAAGACACCATAACGTTCACCTGCCTGCTAGGCTGGCTGGCTGTGTACTCGGCGCTCAGTTGTTTCACGGCACGATGGAGCAGACCGCCAGAGGGGGGAGGGGAAGGAAGACCTGCTCAGTTCCCGCTACAGCCTGGGAGCGACGAAGATGCCACCGACTCCTGTTACAGCGCGACGCAAGGTGACCTCGTTCTAATTCCTTTACTATGGGACAGTTACTAATATGATCTTTTCTTTTCTACCCCGTATTATAATCCGGATCTTCGGGGTCGGGGATGAGGTGAGATGATTTTCTATGTGGCGAATATTTCTCATGGCCGGATGCTCTTTCTAATTCTAACCACATGATATTGTGAGATAAAATAAATGAAAATGAGGCAAGTCCATGCCTTTGTTCCTTGTATTTTGTAAACGGAATTGTAAATCAGTGCGCATTGCACGAAGATATTATCTCGAATGACAAGGCAAGGCAACGTGACTTATTAGAAGTTACATTTTACCTGGAGGTGAAAATGGGAAACCACGTGAAATATTTCAAGAACGGCCGACTGTTAGGATTGAACCCGAGTCCAGGAATAAACTGGCTCCATGGCGTGTAGCCTACGTTAACGCGCGTACTGGTAGTTACCCCAGTTGACAGCTTAATAACATAATATTTCCAAGGAGAGAATTCCATCTTTTCATGATCACTCTGCAAAAACAAAAATTTTGGGAACACAAACTTTCCGTAACACATGTAGGCCTACTGTAGTTGTAGATCGTTGCAGCCAGTAGGTGTAAAATATATTGATGGGTACCGGTGTCTGAGTCTGGAATAAATAATGACGTGAGGTGAGAAGGTGGTGCTGTAATTGAACAAGGGATCAAAACGAACAATTACATGGAATGGAACGTTATTGTTGTTGTTGTTGCTGCTGTGACAGTGAGGTAATCAATCGCAAGTAGTTCTACTGCGTCTGACAAATATGCCTGATCCCTGATATTGATGATGATGATGATGATAATTGTTGTTTTAAGGGGCCTAACATCTAGGTTATCGGCCCCTAATGAAATGAAATGGTACGAAATGAAAGGATGAAGATAAAAACAGCTCACTGCCATGGATGAAACGAAAATGGTTTATATAAAACAGACAGCCCCAACAATTATGCCTTATTTGAATAAAAATAGTAAAAGGGGGATGGTAAAAAGCATTAAAACTAATAAGGCATAGTAAACAATAAAATAGATGAACGCAATAAAAAAAACATAAAACAGACTAAACCTGAATTAAAAGTCATAACTTACATTAAAACTTAAAAAAAGTAACCACTCTCCCTCATGAACCGGGTGACTAGGTCTACTGACGGCCCGTCATCACGGAGAATAAAGGAGATGGTGTAAGGCAGTTTGAGAGTCCTTCGCAGATCGGCCAGGTCCACACACTCCAAGAGAATGTGGGCGCCACAAGTACACACAGGGGGTCTTCTCTCTTTAGCAAGTGGAAGTGCGTAGCAATCCCATGGCCGATCGGAAGTCGACAGAGTACCACAGCTTCCTTCCGGATAGATCAGAAGGAAGATGTCCACACCTTCGTTGTCTCCTTGATGCCTCTCAGTTTGTTGGGCAGAGGCGTGGCACGCCACGTCTCCTCCCAATGCGACAGGATCGAATGTCGCAACTGAGAGTGTACATCACTAGCAGGCACCTTACACGGTAGCGAGGGCGGTGCGACTTCCTCTCTCGCCGCCTGATCCGCAAACTCGTTTCCCGCAATACCCATGTGGCTGGGAAGCCACACAAAAGTCACCCCGGTTCCAGCGTTACACGCACTGACTATCAAGTCATGCACACCCTGGACCAGCGTGTGCTGCGGGAAACGCACATCGATCACTTGCAGCGCACTAAGAGCGTCAGTACACATACGAAAGTGCTGGTGATTATCTGATAACGTGCACCGCAGAGCCTCTAAGATGGCATAGAGCTCCGCTGTGTACACGCTACAGGCCTCAAGAAGAAAAAAGAGAAACCGACAATCCTCAACCACAAATGCACAGCCTACTTTATCGTTTACCCTCGTACCGTCTGTGAAGAGTACCACTGATACTGGTCCACCACGGACTGGAAGAGCCTCCGATGGACGAAGGAGTCCGTGTCCGACTTGGGGCCGGTGTGCAGATCCAGGATGATATCAGGGCGCGAGACCATCCACGGAGGGGCCTTGCTAGGTACTCGGACGATACAGGAGACAGAAGGAAATCGGAACTGCCGGTATGAGTCATCCAAGCGAATCCCCGCCGGCCGAGTGGCTCGGGCGAGCGCACCACACAGCCAGCGATTCGGATTGTTAAACAAACATAGATAGCTTGGATGAAGTGGCATCTGTCGGATAGTTGCAGCATAAGTCAGCAGTACTTGTTGGCGCCTTGGGTGTAAAGGAGGTACACCAGCCTCGGTGAGCAAGTTGACGACTGGGCTCGTCCAAAAGGCTCCCGTCGCCAGCCTCACACCGCCGTGGTGGACGCTGTCAGTTTAACAAGCACTGACTTACGTGCCGAACCATATGCTACACTGCCATAATCTAACCTAGATAAAATAAGTGCCTTATAAAAACGTAGGAGTAGCGTGCGATCTGCCCCCCCCCCCCCCCCCCCCCCCCCCACACACACACGATGTGCCGCTAAGAAACCGCAACATGTTGAGTTTCTTAGCACAGGCAGTTTTCAAACACCGCACGTGTGGCTCCCACGTTAACTTTTGATCGATGAGAAGCCCAAGGAACCGGTACGTAGCAACAACAGGCAAGGCTACATTTCCCAGATAAAGTTCAGGATCGGGATGGAGAGTACGCATACGGCGGAAATGGACAACCGAGGTCTCAGCGGTTGAGAACCGAAAGCCATGTTCTAGTGTCCACCGTCCCACTCTCCTAATAGTTTGTTGTAGCTGTCGTTCAGCGACTGCCATGTTTTGTGCACTATAATGTAGAGCGAAATCGTCTACATATATCGACGGTACCACTGCTGGACCTGCAGCAGCTACTATACCATTTATGGCAATAGCAAATAATGTAACGCTAAGCACCGATCCCTGTGGGACGCCGTTTTCCTGTACATGATATTGCGAATATGTCCTCCCTCTTCGGACACGGAATAGGCGAAGGGACAGAAAATTCGCAATAAAGTCCGGCAAGTTACCTCGGAATTTCCATTGATGCAGGGTAGAGAGGATGCCATAACGCCAAGTGGTGTCATAGGCCTTCTCGAGGTCAAAGAAATCAGCGACGAGGTGCTATCTCCGGAGAAAACCGTCCTGTATGGCGGTCTCAAGGCGTACCAGACGGTCGTTGGTACACCGAGACGCCCTGATACCACACTGGTATTCAGACAGGAGTCCTCGTCTCTCCAGAACCCACACCAGTCGCCGATTGACCATCCTCTCAAAGAGCTTGCACAGACCATTTGTGAGACAAATAGGCCTGAAACTCCCCGTCAAATTGGGATCCTTATCGGGCTTCAGGATATGTATAATTATACCCTCCTGCCCAGGGCCGTGGTGAGCGGCGACGGACCCTGGGGCTGGAATCTCCCGCCCCCTTCCCCTCTATAACCAAACTCTGTAAAATTAATGTATAATCCTCGTAAATTTGCACAAACTGATTGTGCGCACTTTTTTGCACGACATGTTCATCACGAAATCAATTACAAGAACATAAAAAACCAGCAATAATAATAATAATAATAATAATAATAATTGTAGCATGCTGAACTGCTATGCCCAAGATCGCAGGTTTAAGTCCGGCCGAAGTCGTAGGATTTTTGAAGAGCGTTAAAATCCTTCAGTATGCCTTTATTCGGAGGGGAAGTAAAGCCGGCGGGCCCATGCCTTAGATTTATGGCATGTAAAAGAACCTACCACTACTATTGGTAGTGTGTAGCCAAAATTTGTAGGTTATTTGGTTAGAAACACTATCAAGTTCCAACATTCGCCGCTGGGTGTCAGTGACAGTGGCGTCTGGTAGCCAAACTTGGAACTAATTGAAATTGAACTTGTTGAGGAGCCTGCGGGCGTTCAATTGAAATGTCCTGATATGACCATTGGCTGCAATAAATACTGTATAATATACTGTAATAATAATATTTCAATTATATAATCCACTAAATCCCGGCTATATTTATTATCATAAGCAGAGCAAGAATTACTATCAATATAAATAAGTTAATGCTGGCATGTAAAATTTACAACAGTGAAATTGGAGGAATGCATGCAAAATTATTTGCAAATTCAATGTTTATACCTGACAAGCACGTACCAATGCATTATTTTAAATTAACAAAAATAAATATCACGAGTAAAGCCATCGAAAACTCGGTAATAATATTCAATAAATTCACTATACTGTTTAGTTTTGACGTTTGACTGATCTACATTTGTCCCGATGAGGTAACACTGCAAGCATGCACAGTGTTAAGATTTAAAGTTCTGCAGATCCTCTTTGAAATCAATAATTTTAGAACTTCAGTGACGCTCGTAAAAGTAATATGCTCGTTTGTCGTACAAAAGTTGAAAAAATTGCATTTACTGGACCGTAATTTTACAGTATTTAACTTGGGGAAAAATCACATTGAAAAAAACTGTTGCTCATGAACTCGAAAGCAGGTTGGTTCGAATTCCACCGTCGGTGATGCTAAGTTTATTTTCCATGATTCACCGTTTTAACCCTATAGCCAAAGGCTGCAATTGTACCATCGTACATTCATTTCCCCCTCAATTCTATCCCAAATTAATTACAAATATATGATTAACTTCGGACAGAGTTCTACACGCACAGTAAGTAGAAAGGACTGATGACCACGACGTCCTAAGACCCAAAAATTAATCAACAGGAAGTTAAGTTCACTGAACTGCATGTTAAAAGAGGTATACTGTACACTGTGCAGTACTACGGCCTCTGTGACATATGACGTAATCTCTTTTCATAATGAAAACATTATTTTTACACAAAGTCAAGACTTGTTTTAAAATACGTTTTACATATAGGGGTTTTATGTTGACATCCTTAAAACTTACTGTCCTTGAAGAGTCACGCCCTTGGGTCTAAGCCTAAACACTGATAAGTGTTTTGGTTGAACGTCGACCACACATCATTGTACATTAAACAAAGCAAAATATATTTTCATAATTATTGTAATTGATTAATTAAGTGGAACATAAGATCCACAACAATGGGTTGCTTGGAACACGTTCACATACTGTACCTTATGTCCGTGTGGCTGCAATAAATTCTTATAATTAACCACAGGTATACCCATACGTACGTCAAGTTATTTATTATGTGCTATCAGTAGATTGCAGCTGATCAGTGATTGTTTTCACAAAAGAAGAAAATGTGAATTTGAACTATATTTTGTAATTTTCAGTCAGTGGACTACTTATAATTTAACTAGCAGTAGTGCTCGGCTTCGCCCGGTGGATTTATTTGTTTTATGGATTATAATGAATACTACTACAAAACTGGCACATGATACTTAAACTAACAGAAATATATATATATAACTTTTGTGGTGGTGGTAGTGCGAGTGATAAGTAGTACAGTATAATGGTCGTAACATCCACGTCTTTTTCATGTAATGATAATAATGAACAGAGAAACGGCTATTTACTAACTACAGAACTGGCACATGTAATTTAAAAACGAATTGAAAAATATGATTAGAAAGAGGAGTAAGTGAAATAAGAGACACTGCCTAGGGCCTATATCTCATTGGCTGTTAGAAATGTAGAGACCAACAGTGTCGTCATTTGTCGCATAGCGCCATAGAAAAATAATCAGTGCACTTTGGAAAACTTCGGCTGTCCCGAGCTCCTGAGGTAGCAATAGTGTTATTTATCGCCACATAGCGCTCAAGGATGATCGGAATAAATGAAAGTAAATTTGAAAGCACCAACGCTTGCTGCATTTGATAACCTCACTGTACTGCACCAACACCATCGCACTTTTACGGAGACATAATATTTTCATTATGATAATATTTTAAGGGGCCTAATAAAACTTTTTGCACTAATTTCTCCCGTGACTGCAATTTATAAGCAGCGCAAGATGTAACTATTTTTGCAATTCTGCACCAGACCACGGGTAGGGGCGGCGTGATGCAGCCCGCATTGCCAGCCAACAATAGATTTATTAAATATTCTGACAGTTACACTACTACGGACATGAATGGTTCTAGGGCCTTAAAACGCGGTTTTCAAGTTCCCCTTGTCTGTTATTCTAAATGTATGGAATGGAGAAGGTTCTCCAAAATATCAGCAGGATTTCAAAGGGTATGTAAAATTTGGTGCAATTAGGTGAAACGGTGCAGATTTGAACTATAGGGCCTAAATGCAGGGAATGGAGTGGTCTGTCCGATATTTAAAGTGGGCATTGTTACCCACTGGGTTCCAAAGAGTAAGTATACACATTTTGCTTCAGATCATAAAATTGTGTAGATTTGTGCCAAAGGGCCTAAATGCAGGGAAAGGAGTGGTCTGTCTGATATTTAAAGTGGACAGTGTTACCCGCGGGGTTCCAAAGGGTAAGTATACAACTTTTGGTTCAGATCGGTGAAACGGTGTAGATTTGTGCCAAACGGCCTAAATACAGGAAAAGGAATGGTCTGTCTGAAATTTAAAGTGGACAGTGTTACCCGCAGTATTCCAAAGGGTAAGTATACAAATTTTGGTTCAGATCGGTGAAGCGGCGTAGATTTGTGCCAAAGGGCCTAAATGCAGGGGATGGATTGGTCTGTCCAAATTTTAAAGTTGACAGGGTTACCCGCAGGGTTCCAAAGGTTATGTATACACATTTTTGTTCAGGTCGGTGGAACGGTGTAGATTTGTATACATAACAGCCAGCCAGACAGACAGACAGACAGACAGACAAACTTTGTGCTTTATATATATATATATAGATATTGCTTTGCAGTAAGCAAACCTAGAGCCAGGTTCTCCTAAAAATCCCTAATCCTATCTATGACTGGTGACCATCGGGGGCGGATTTAAGCCAAGATTATGGGGAATGGACACACCGGGGATCTGGGGGTATAGAATATCACCAAGCTCTGAGCAGGGTCCGGGGTTCCTCCTCAGGAAAATTTTGCAAAAATTAGGTTCAAATTATTGAGTTATAGGCCATTGGGTGATTATTTTTGTGATATTTTTGAGTAAAAATTTGGTGACCATTTCACACTCCCTCCAGACAAATGCCGGGATAGTACCTTATTTCAAGTCCATGGACACCTAACCTACTCTTAACCCTAATAATTGGAGTAATAGTCATGAGGGGCAACGCATTCCCACTTTTCCCAGTCAGCAAGTAAGGATACGGCATGCGATTGATCATGTCACAGAGGCCATAGCACAATACAGTGTATACCCTGGTTTTCGTCCAGCAGTGGGTGGTTTTAAGAGGGTCTAAGTTTCTACTCTCCAAGACAAATAGTTCCAACAATGTTGCCAATACACCTCTCTTATTATAGAGCAACCACTAGCCTCCCCTTCAGTCTACACAATTCGCACGTTTCTTGGTTTTCTATTTTGTTCTCTGTTTGAGAATCTTATAATTTACTTCATTAATATTTGTGAAAACTACTGCTTTACAGTCAACCTCATTCAATAATGTGGAGGCCTTCAGAAACAAACCGCAAAATTAACGCATCAGCAAACACTGAATTATATCTACAGTACTGGTACTAGTTGATGCAAACGATTCCCAACCGAGCGCCAATGGTTCATTGCCCGCCAGTGATACTAGACCTACTAGCTACCAAGTACACGGGTTAAATGTCGCAAGCTCCAAAATGAATTAACAACTGTAACGACAAATCGGCCTATTATTAACTGTTGCGTAAGACTACGAATGACACCGCCGCGCCGTCGGGAAGCCAAATCCTGCATTCCTGCCACGGTTTCGTCAGGACCCGGAGTCATTACCAAGTCGTAGATAAAGAGAGCAACTCATTTTATGATTAACGGTACTGAGACGTTAAAGCGTGTCATGAAAGGGCTTGATTCGCAATGGAAAATATCTCTTCGCGTCCTGAAAAATAAGTGATTTGCAGATAGATGCTGCTCTTTGGAATAAACGGCGTAGAAATGTCCAATAATAGTAACAGCCACTGCACCAGCTCAAAACAAAATTGTATTTATATTAATATTCGACAATTCTTCATCTTAATTTTCTTCTAAATTAAGCCGAGTTCAAATATTTGGTCTTAGGAAAATCTGCGCTGTTGCCTAGATGTAATATATTAATTCCTCCATCGCCATGCTCACCACTGAGGTTATTATTTTTGTTTTAAGGGGCGGAACAGCTAGGCCATCTGCCCCTACCACTGACGTTACTTATTGTTGTTTTAAGGGACGGAACAGCTACGGTAGGACATCTGCCCTTACCACTGACGTTCTATGAGAGGAATTGGAAAACAAACTAGAGTGGTTCAGTGCCCTAGCTTAATTGTCATTTTTCTCCTGAATGAATCACTCAGTCCAGAAAAATACTGGAATGTTACATTAGTTTCAGTCTTTGAATACATTTCCCAACTTTAGTACTGTGCCCAATTAGACACGGCTGACTGGCATCGAACTGGGGTCTTTATCAAAGAAGACCAGGCCCATGATTCTGCACAGAATCGAATCATTGATCTCTGAGGGGGAACAGACACAGTGAACCCGAAGAACAATGAGTTATATCTGCATATAATTATAATAGCAGGATTTCACGGCTAGAACGGGAATATCATAGCTTTTAAGGTGGATTATTGCAGAAAATACCAGCCTATGTACGTTTTAGAGGCCAGAATGCAAGAAAGCGAACTAGCTTGACATTTTGACAAAGCGGAGTTGAATGTGGGAGGAGAAGACATGGCGCCAAGGTCCTACTTTCGGCGTGGCTGGAAGCTGAAAGGCGTGATTAACGACCGAGAAAATCCCCTTTCGACAAGGCGAAACAAGGGAGTGGGGGCGGTCGCCCGCAGAAATTAATTAATTACAGCCAAATGGAGCAATGAATTGAGATGAAACTTACACCCAGATGCATGTATTCTAGGAAAGATAATTTAGGAGTGTTCTCACGCCTAAATTAAAGCCTGCATCTATAAAGGAACCTCTGCTCAGACCTCATCCGCTACAGAGTAAGAATTTGTGAAGGAACCGAGGGGAATTACCGGAGTAGCGCCATGACGCCGTGGAAGAAAACAATTAATTATAATTAATTGGCCGAAGCGATTGCTTGCACGCGAGTGATTTTGGAACCTCCACGCATAGACAAACAAGGATCATACTTCACTTTGTCTGTAAATGTATTATATCAAGAAGAGAGTCGGTCCTGGACATCCAGTGAACTACTTTTCATAAGGAAGCTTTATATAGGAGAAGCTGGAGCAGCGAAGGCAGTTCGTCTTGACTCAACCCGTGAGCTAACACGCTGCCGGATCACGCAAGAAAGTGCGCGAATTTATAAAGTACTGACGCTCAAATGTACTAGCGGTGAACAATGAAGAGCGCATCAGGCAGCTTAATAACAGTAATTATGCATCATATAAGATGTAGTCTACAGCAGACGTATAAGCAATAGCATACGCGAGTATAGAATCAGTACAGCGTAGGGATAGTTTAGGATGATGCTACAGACAATGAACATAACCAGGAAGTGTTATCATGGGAAAAATAACATATTATTGTAATGATCACTACAGTTACGGGAGTCTGGGGGGCGTCAAAAGTAGTCGCGACCTAGGATTGAACAAAGTTGCAGTAGAGGAGATATAAACTGTAGGTGACGGGAGTCAAACACACACACGCAAGATAGACTTTCAAGGAGACCAGCGGTTGTCAGGAGTTAGCTGCATCGCATCTCTGAGGTCAGGCGATAGTGGGAATCCAATCAAGGATCCATGTGTGAAAATAGTGCGAGAATTGCGTATAAAATTATATTACAGTGATTTTTAAAAGTGTTTATGTTTATAGGGTAAAAGAATGTGTATTGTGTCAAAGTGAAAATGCCAATAGTGAAAAATATAATTACCATGTGTAAAGTTTATACAAGGTGTCGGGTGAATAAGATCATGATGGCTTAAAATAAGCATCATGGCAGGCAAGTCGCTGGCATGCTGGACCAACCCAGCAAAAATGAAAGTGAGTACAAATTTAATATGTTGATATGATTTAATAGCTCACCATACAACGAAGCATCACTCTAAGATTAAGAATTAACAGTCATTTATGTACGAGATCACATCCCTCGTAGTTTGGTAAAATATGGCTTGGAGGATGATTTGTTTACTGCCATTTAGGCGTAAGACACTGATGAAAGTAACGGTAACGTTAAATAATAATAATAATAATAATCTGGGGTCGGTAACAATAATGAATAAATAATCGGCATGTCAGGCCTATAGTACGTACAAAGTGTGTCATGTCTAGCGTAAGAATACTGTGTTATTGTAAACAGTAAGAAAGAAACGTAAATATCGAGGTAAAGAGAGCTTTTCAGTGTCATTGAAATGTTGAATAAATGTTTATTATGGTATATTTTACAGGGTTGTATTTGAGAGCCATTAAGATAGTTAATGTAAACCAGTAAATTTATACTTGTTTTAGAGCTACATAGAACTTTGGCTTTTGAGTATTGCATATAGGACGTGAGTGCTTTAAGAATTGAGTCATCTGTAAGAAATATTGTTTGAGCCGCGTTCAGCGAGCATGTACCGTAGAATCAAGAGATTTACGTCAATAAGTTGCGGGGGTCATCCCAAAATAGCTTGCGCGTTGGCGAATCTAGTCGGCTAATCTTCGAATCTACGATGTTATTCGCAACAGAGTTGGGACAGAGTCTGTCTGTATCCACTGTTCGCAGAATTGTCGCCACCAGGGATAACTGTTAGAGACCATAGGTGAGCCCATATATTAATTGATCTGCCCTTAGAGGTGAGACTAATGGTTCTTCGTATAGGAAACGTCGATTTTCTCTTGCTGAAGCCTCCGTGGCTTAGGCGGCAGCACGCCGGCCTCTCACCGCTGGGTCCGTGGTCCAAATCCCGGTCACTCCATGTGAGATCTGTCCTGGACAAAACGGAGGCAGACAGGTTTTTCTCCGGGTACTCCGGTTTTCCCTGTCAAAATTTCATTCCAGCAACACTCTCCACTATCATTTCATTTCATCAGTCATTCATTTAATCATTGCCCCAGAGGAGTGCGTCAGGCCTCGGCAGCCGGCACAGTTCATATCCTCGCCGCTAGATGGGGGCTTCATTCATTCCATTCCTGACCCGGTCGGAGACTGGAAACAGGCTATGGATTTTCATTTCATATTCATGCTGCACCAGTGAGAGAACTGTGACACTCACTTGAGATGCGCGCAGAATTCACTGATGTCGACCACAGAACGGCAAAGCTATTTCGTAATCCATCCCTTGCCATGAATATTAATTATATTTATACTCTAAATGTAGGTATTAAATAATTAGATTGACTCAATTCGTAAGGACACGACCCATTCAGGGTACCTCTAGCATGGCTGCCCCAGTAAATGAACTTGACCCTGCGGGAAGCCAGATGGGGTAGCAGGTAGTCCACTAAACCGGCGGCCATCTTGCCGAGGCCAGCCGTGACTAATTCATTGTCCGCACGGAAAGGAAGTCAATAGACCTGATCCTTTTATTTTAAAGTTGTAGTGGGACACTGAAGAATCTCGATATTTCGAAAAGTAATTAAGATATGCTTGATGTGATGATATCAATTGAATTAAATGCACTATTTCCATACTCATACAATGTTGGATTGTTGTCATCGGTTAACATTTGGCCCAGTTATTCTCTGAGGAAGAATTAACTGCACCAAATAAATAGAAGCATGTTTGTAAGGTGTATTTGCCCAGTTCACACTAATTTATTCATACGGGTAGCGTAATTTGAATGACATGACACGTTTGTAACGATAATGTTTTGACGAGACCCAGAAAATCGTTGTATGGTGAAGCTATAAAATAACTATATCTATGTGTATTTTGGAAGGGAAAGTGTACCACTTCAGCGTTTGAAATTGATGGGAAGAGAATATGATTCGCACGACACAACACTGATTAAACAAGGCATAAGCTAATGAATTAATGTTACGTAAAGTACAGTAAATGTCCCGTGTAAAAACGGATAAATGTTTAATAATTGCAGATTTAATGTCATTTAAATATAATTTGTGTTTATTGTGTTGTGATATTCCAGTTTGTGTTAAATTGTGCCACGTGAAGAACACTATGGACACTCGCAAATGTCGAAGAGTATCAATAATAGGATGTTTTGGATAGACTTGAGTGCGGTGAAGCACTAATTTTGAGGAGAAGAGACTCACAGATAATTTTGATTTTTGTTGTGGGAAATAAATGTAAAGTATTTTTTTGTGTTTTGTTGTATTGCCATGATTTACTATAATTAAATGCTATACTTAGGAATATGTTGTTTCTTTCAAGTAGAGTAGTCACCTGACAGACTCAAATCCTGAATATGTGATCGTATAGTGGGTTGAACGCCCCATACCTCGAAAGACCGTGAGTTAGCTGGGATACGAACACATGTTCCATATGATGACGATTGGGTACATGGAGGACATGTTATTGTACTAGGATTGAGTCACAGGTACTACTAAAAGTCGGCCAAGATAGTAAATGGTAGAGACAAGTATAGCAGCAAAGCTAGGGTATATTAGGAAAGGGCCGCGTCCCATAGTTAATAAGCCTTCACGTTAAAAATAAATGTTGATAATCCTCCATAAGACATGCTTAAATGTAATGTAACGCATGATCCTCTTTATTTATCATGGCATGGCCCAGCGTGGGGCATTCGGCAATAAAAACCACTCCCTGGACCGTTTTACTAATAAATCAGAATATGGTCGATGTCTTGCAATGGAGCAGCCACCACCCTCTTTATTTATCATAGCGCCCAACGTGGGGGATTCGGCAATAAAAACCACTACCTAGACGGTTTTACTAATAAATCAGAATATGGCCGATGTCTTGCAATGGAGCAGCCACCACCCTCTTTATTTATCATGGCGCCCGTAATAACGTGAGGCTTATGGGATTCAGAAACCCCATAATAATAGTATGGTTTCCATGGGGGAAAACCATAATAGTATATTTTCCCTCAAACTGTGTTTGAGCGATTGTAAGTCTGGTTAGGTGATACTCAGACATTAGACATTGTTGTCAGACGAGTGAATATACGGACGGGTACGAGGGTCTAAACCCATTCCATAGGAGGCCACAGCACCGTGCTAAAATGAATGTTGTTGTTCTCGCGACATCGGAATTCTTTTCCCAATATAACGCACCAGCATGCACAGCAACGGCCTGCCTATATCTCAAAGATAAGAAATACAGGATGGCTGGCACTGAGGGGGTACTTAAATGTATCGCAGAGTTGAAAGAACATTTCGATGCTACTCATGCCAAGAGTAGGGAAGATGCTAAAGCATTTCAAGATGAAATAACGGGTAGATTGGATACAGTAAACAATCAGTTAGATGCTAATCAAACTGAAATGAACACTAGATTGCATGCTAATCAAACTGAAATGAACAATAAGTTAGAGACTAATCAAACCGAGGTAAGCCAGATGTTGGCTACGGCAAACACTCAGTTAGAAAATAACCAGTTAGAGGTCAGTCAAATATTAGATTCAAATTTATTAGAGGTCAATAAAAAAATTGATGATGTTAAAGAATCTATTAAACAAGAGGTAACGAAAAAGATTGTTAGCGTGGTTTCAGAGATGCAAGCAAATAATGCCAAACGCTTTGAGTCAATAGAGATAAAGCTCGAGAATAATCTGCAAGCGAGCAGAGAATCGCAACGTGAGGTCAATGATAGACTAAACAATATGTCCGTAGAGCTTAAAGATATTCAGAATCAGAACGAAGCGAACACTAAGCGGCAGCAAGAGCAATTTAATACGTTCACTCAGACCGTGGATCAAAGGCTTGAAGACAGCGACGAAAAATGGAGTAATCGGATGGCGGGCTACGCAAAAGCTGTAGACGAAGCATTAAGGAAGCAGGATCAGAATATCCTTGACCAATGCAAGGAGATCAGTGAAATAAAAACTTCCGCTAAAGAAAATAAGGGAATAATCATAAACATGAAGACGCAAGTTGGAAAGGTTCAAAAAGAGATAGAACAAACTCAAAACGATCTAGCAGTCATTCATAAAAGGCAAGATGAGGACCAGGGAGAAATTACCAAAATAAGGGCCGAAATCTCCAATATGCACGGTCACATCCAGAAAGAGGTTACAGGCTTACGAGAAGAGTTGGAACTTCGAGAGGGCTTGAAAAATGAAGCCAGTGATAAAACGCTTGCCGAGGTAAGGCAAGGTTTAGCGGGGGAAATTTCCCATATAAAGGAGAGTCTTAATGATGACAAGGAGAAAATCTTTTCTATGGCAGAGAAAAACCGTGATCGCCTGGAAAAAATAGAACGAGAAGTATTAGCTCGTTTAGAAAGAGCGGAAAACAGGCACAGTCAAATGGAAACCAGAATGATCGCACATGAGGAGTCCATATTGCGAAATCCTAGATCTAATGAAGGAAGCATAGATGAAAATAGGAGAAATAGATGGGCAGATATAGAGGTACAGCCCACTCCGAAAAATACAGCCATGCTAAGTGACAGCCCGTATACCACACCTGGTATACCGATCGCTACGTCCACACCGCATGAAAATGCTGTGCAAAATCAGATAGTCACTGTTGTAAGGACTAGTGACGAGAAACCGAGAAAGTATTCTGGGAGTAACTCAAATATGACACCCAAATACTGGCTCAAAGAGGTTTCCGAATACTTAAATGACGCAAAGGTACCGCCAGAGCGAAGGTTAAGAGCTATCGAAAAACTGACTGAAGGTGAATGCGCCTTATGGTTCAGAAGTTTTCGTTACACGTTTGACACCGTAGAAGAATTCCGCCAGGCGTTTTTAAGAAGGTACTGGGATGCAAATATACAACAGAATCTCAGATTGGACTTGTACTCCAGACGCTATAGTACAAATAATCCAACGAAATATGCTGAATTTTTCATATCACAATTATGCCGTTTTAAAGAGCTTGACGAGGCCCCCCTAGAGAACTAGACCTTTGTATAGCGATTGCCAAGCAATTACCATACGAAGTGCAACGACTATTAATCTCGGCAAACGCCAAAACAGCGATTGAAATGAAGGAAGTGCTTAGACAGCTCGATCTCACCACAACGCAGCATACGAGGCAGAGTCGGAACACGGAACAAGTCCACATGACTAGTGCGCCAACCGAACCGACTAGGGTGCAGACCAAAAGTAAATCTACTAGCACAGAAACTGAGAAGTCAGACTGGCAGCGAGAAGAAAGGGAAAACCAGAATTGGAGGCCAGCATACAGAGGGAGATCGAACCGCGGACACCGAGGAAGGAAAACCTGGAATCAGCGCGATACAAGAAATCAATAGCTTGATGACAGGAGAAATTACGGCCGAAATGGGAATAATCGAGACTGGAGATCCCAAGAACAGAGTCGCGGGTTCGACGAAGAAGCAGAAGAACGTTATCACGCATCATTAAGATATATGGAGGAGCGTGGAGACGACAACAGAAAATCGCAAGTGCATTGGGATGAAGCAATTAAAAATAGAAGGTCACCCGACATCTATAAGAATGATGACGGAGCCAAGAGTCTGGAACTTCAGCAGCACGAAGACAGACAGAAGAACTCCACAAGAAATGGGGCAATAGAAAAAAACACCAAAATTAAATGACCAAATAGGAGAGATAAATGCAGGGTGGAATACAGTGAATGTGGTTAACTGGATTGCTAAACCTGAGGAACTCATTGAAGACCGAGAGGAAGGGCCGGTCACTGTAAGAAGGGAACTACCCATTATAATTGTAAACATCGCAGGCATGAAGATAAGGAGTCTTCTCGACACGGGCTCGACTGTGTGTTTAATTACCCAGGCGTTTTATAATGAAATCCAAAGTAAAATCCACGTATTGAAAATACCTATTTCAAGCGTGAAGATAAAAGGCGTGATACCAGATAAAGTAATGATATGCAGATACCAAGTATTTTTAGATTTACAGATAGGGAACTCTATATTTTCACAGAGCTTCCTACTTGTGAATAAGCTGCCTTTTAACATTATTGTTGGTATGGATTTCATAAGAGAATATAAGGTCATAATAGATCTCTCACAAGACATTGTTATGTTTCGCGCGAGTGAGGAAAAGGAGAATTTAGAGATCTCATTAAAACATAGTGAAACGAGACCAGAAGAGTACGTATGGCATACATACGGAGATATGACTGGGGATGCAGTATTGACAATAGAAGACATCGAGGGAGAGTTGGCAACACTGGCCGCAGACATTGAAAAGGACCTCGAACCGCAATTCAAAGAATGCCTGGGAGAAAAGATAGAGGAAGCTAAAATTGGTCCAGAGCATAAGCAAATGTTAAGGGAACTGTTATTTGAATATAA
This sequence comes from Meconema thalassinum, assembly GCA_946902985.2. Classification (NCBI taxonomy): domain Eukaryota; kingdom Metazoa; phylum Arthropoda; class Insecta; order Orthoptera; family Tettigoniidae; genus Meconema; species Meconema thalassinum. The sequence continues at coordinate 917,434,817 of OX336389.2, forward strand.
AGGAGTCTTCGATTCGATACCTGGCCGGATCAAGAATTTCCAATATGCGTTCCAAGTTAGTGACCGGACACCATTCAGACAAAAGCCTTACCCTGTAGCCGAGAAACATTATTTAAAGGTCAAGGAAGCGATACAGGAGATGCTGGAGGCGGGCGTCATTGTAAAGACAGCCACACCTTATGTCAGCCCGTTGGTAGTTGTACCTAAACAGGACGGAAGTGTAAGGATATGCCTGGACTTGCGGAATTTGAATTCCAAGGTTATACCGGAGTTTGACCAAGTGCCACACATAAAGGAGATCCTCATAAGATTCAAAGGAAAGACTGTATTCACAAATCTTGATATTACTGCAAGTTTTCACCATCTTGCACTGGAGGAGAAAACAAGCTTATTAACCGGTTTCTTATTCGATCATCATACATACTCGTTCGTGCGTCTCCCATTTGGTTTGAAAACAGCGGGTTCAGCGTTGATACGAGCGCTTGATCGAAACCTGTCTGAAGAAGTAAAAGCAACAACCATAAGCTATGTAGAAGATATCCTGCTGACATCAGAAACAGTCGAAGAACACATCAGAGATCTGCGCAATCTGTTGGATGACCTAAGTCAGGCTAACTTTAAGGTCAATCTAAAGAAATCTAACTTTGGTCAGAGATAAGTTAAATTCCTAGGCCATGTAATAGATGCGCAAGGAGTTAGGCCAAATCCGGGAAAATTAGAGGTCATTAAACATTTCCCGAGACCAACGAAGGTGAAGAACGTCAGGCAATACCTAGGCGTTATTGGATTCTTTTCGAGCCATTGCCCGAAATATACCGAGACCGTGGCACCACTCTAAGATTTACTGAAGAAAGGGGGAAGGTGGCGATTGACGGAAAAATGCGAGGAAGCCTTCGTGAAATCTAAGCAGATGCTTTTGAATTATGTTAAATTAGGATATCCAGACTACACCCAGAAATTTATTATTCAGACTGACACATCACTTATAGGCATTGGGGCGATGCTATACCAGGAAAATGTGGACAGGCCAGAAGAGAAAACTTATATTGCATTCATAAGCAGAAGATTGAAACCTAATGAAAAGAATTATACGGTCACGGAGATTGAATTACTCGCAATACTATATGCTTTACAGCATTGGCGAAAGGTGATTTATGGGTTCAGAATCGTATTGAGAACGGACCATAAAGCCCTAACATTCCTGTTGAAAACTGACTTGTCAAGTCAAAGATTGACGAGGTGGTCTTTGTATATACAGCAATTTCAAGTGGAAATCGAGTATTGCCCGGGGAAGGACAATATTATACCTGACTTGCTAAGCAGATACCCGACAGCTGATGAAGAGGAAGCTCTAGCTATCGACATAGAAGATAGAGACCAGAAGACATTAGATGATCTAAGGAACATCACCGTTTTTCAACGTGAAGATCCCAGGATACGGTTAATGATTAATTACTTCGAGGGAAAGTTTGTCAGAGGAACCCCGATGTATGTAGAAGCCGAGGCACTATCAACGGAATATTTATGGTTTAACCAGATGCTACACAAATGGAGCGATGCAGATCACACTCGACCCAGGATTGTTATACCGCCAGCATTGCAGAGAAGACTAGTATGGTTGGCACACAGAGCTTTTGGCCATCCTGGCGTAGACAAGTCTGTTGCCCTGCTGAAAGAGGCATTTATTTGGCCAAAACTTAGAGATACAGTCAGAAATACAATCAGGACATGCGATATTTGCCAGCGAGTAAAGCCTAACTCGTATTTAATGAGGCAAAAACCGATACCACTCCTGCCAGAGAAACCTTGTCAGCTTCTGGCATTGGATAACTTCGGCCCGCTTCCGAGAGCTAGAAGGGGAAATAGGCACATCCTAGTTGCACTAGACGTGTTTTCTAAAATGGTAGTCCTATGTCCAATTCAGAAGACCAGTACGAAACAGGTACTTAAAAGACTGAAGGAAAGAGTCATTCCTATACTAGGGCAGCCGGAGAACATATTGTCTGATCATGGTAGCTGTTTTACCAGCGTAGAATTTCGCAGGGAGCTGGAAAATCTGGGAATAAGACAGATTTTGTCCACAGTTCGACACCCGGAGTCTAACAGCGCTGAAAGAGTGATGAGAGAACTGCAAAAATACATGAAAATATACTGCTCTACAGAGAACTGGAATTGGATAGACGTACTAGAAATTATCGAGTATTGTATTAACAATACAGTGCACGAAGCGACAGGGGAAGTGCCCTTGAGCCTACATCTTGATAGAAGACCGGAGAGGCCATGGAACAACGTCATTCGGATACCTGTAGACGCGCAGCCTGGACGCGAGTTGAGGATCCAGAGAACATTCGAGTATCTCAAGAAACAAGCGGACAGACGGCAGCGGAGGAATAGAAGGAAGCACTACCACAGGCCACTACTCGTGGGAGAATACGTCTTATTAAAAAAAACAGCTAGTTCAGACCCAGAGAGCAGGAAATACAAAAAGTTCCAACATAATTATCACGGGCCCTACCTGATTATAAGGGACTTGCAAAATAATGCCTACAGAATTAAAGATGAAGAAACAGGCAGAGAAGTAGTAGTAAACGCTGCTAACCTAAAATTGTATAGTCCACCGGAGGAATTTGAAACCACCGGAGAGCAAGCCATGCACACCCAAATGGATGAAGAGTCATTATATATGCACGCAGAGAGCCCTCAGAAGAGCCTACACCAGGGAGAAAGAAAACAAGGCAGCCAGCTCGTTGACCCAGGGGGGACGAGGGAAGTGTGCAGCTGTCAGTTGGAAGAGCTTTACAACCAGTTACAGGAAGCAGCGGTAGAACTCCAAGCAATGAATGAACGACTAAGAGCGGAGAACAAGGAAATACGAGACGGTAGACATAGTGGAGTGGGGGAACGAGACGACCCACTGCCCGGGAGCACTGACCGCCTAAAGTAAACACTGTCTACAGAGTCGATGCCGTCTAGAGGCTCGAGAAAATTCACTTGTAAAATGAATTTTCCGAGCTTAGCGAGGGAAAGATGTGCTCAATTAGACACGGCTGACTGGCATCGAACTGGGGTTTTTATCAAAGAAGACCAGGCCCATGATTCTGCACAGAATCGAATCATTGATCTCTGAGGGGGAACAGCCACAGTGAACCCGAAGAACAATGAGTTATATCTGCATATAATTATAATAGCAGGATTTCACGGCTAGAACGGGAATATCATAGCTTTTAAGGTGGATTATTGCAGAAAATACCAGCCTATGTACGTTTTAGAGGCCAGAATGCAAGAAAGCGAACTAGCTTGACATTTTGACAAAGCGGAGTTGAATGTGGGAGGAGAAGACATGGCGCCAAGGTCCTACTTTCGGCGTGGCTGGAAGCTAAAAGGCGTGATTAACGACCGAGAAAATCCCCTTTCGACAAAGCGAAACAAGAGAGTGGGGGCGGTCGCCCGCAGAAATTAATTAGTTACAGCCAAATGGAGCAATGAATTGAGATGAAACTAACACCCAGATGCATGTATTCTAGGAAATATAATTTAGGAGTGTTCTCACGCCTAAATAAAAGCCTGCATCTATAAAGGAACCTCTGCACAGACCTCATCCGCTACAGAGTAAGAATTTGTGAAGGAACCGAGGGGAATTACCGGAGTAGCGTCATGACGCCGTGGAAGAAAGCAATTAATTATAATTAATTGGCCGAAGCGATTGCTTGCACGCGAGTGATTTTGGAACCTCCACACATAGGCAAACAAGGATCATACTTCACTTTGTCTGGAAATGTATTATATCAAGAAGAGTGTCGGTCCTGTACATCCAGTGTACTACTTTTCATAAGGAAGCTTTATATAGGAGAAGCTGGAGCAGCGAAGGCAGTTCGTCTTGACTCAACCCGTGAGCTAACACGCTGCCGGATCACGCAAGAAAGTGCGCGAATTTATAAAGTACTGACGCTCAAATGTACTAGCGGTGCACAATGAAGAGCGCATCAGGCAGCTTAATAACAGTAATTATGCATCATATAAAATGTAGTCTACAGCAGACGTATAAGCAATAGTATACGCGAGTATAGAATCAGTACAGCGTAGGGATAGTTTAGGATGATGCTACAGACAATGAACATAACCAGGAAGTGTTATCATGGGAAAAATAACATATTATTGTAATGATCACTACAGTTACGGGAGCCTGGGAGGCGTCACAAGTAGTCGCGACCTAGGATTGAACAAAGTTGCAGTAGAGGAGATATAAACTGTAGGTGACGAGAGTCGAACACACACACTCAAGATAGACTTTCAAGGAGACCAGCGGTTGTCAGGAGTTAGCTGCATCGCATCTCTGAGGTCAGGCGATAGTGGGAATCCAATCAAGGATCCATGTGTGAAAATAGTGCGAGAATTGTGTATTAAATTATATTACAGTGATTTTTAAAAGTGTTTATGTTTATAGGGTAAAAGAATGTGTATTGTGTCATAGTGAAAATGCCAATAGTGAAAAATATAATTACCATGTGTAAAGTTTATACAAGGTGTCGGGTGAATAAGATCATGATGGCTTAAAATAAGCATCATGGCAGGCAAGTCGCTGGCATGCTGGACCAACCCAGCAAAAATGAAAGTGAGTACAAATTTAATATGTTGATATGATTTAATAGCTCACCATACAACGAAGCATCACTCTAAGATTAAGAATTAACAGTCATTTATGTACGAGATCACATCCCTCGTAGTTTGGTAAAATATGGCTTGGAGGATGATTTGTTTACTGCCATTTAGGCGTAAGACACTGATGAAAGTAACGGTAACGTTAAATAATAATAATAATAATCTGGGGTCGGTAACAATAATGAATAAATAATCGGCATGTCAGGCCTATAGTACGTACAAAGTGTGTCATGTCTAGCGTAAGAATACTGTGTTATTGTAAACAGTAAGAAAGAAACGTAAATATCGAGGTAAAGAGAGCTTTTCAGTGTCATTGAAATGTTGAATAAATGTTTATTATGGTATATTTTACAGGGTTGTATTTGAGAGCCATTAAGATAGTTAATGTAAGCCAGTAAATTTATACTTGTTTTGGAGCTACATAGAACTTTGGCTTATGAGTATTGCATATAGGACGTGAGTGCTTTAAGAATTGAGTCATCTGTAAGAAATATTGTTTGAGCCGCGTTCAGCGAGCATGTAACGTTGAATCAAGAGATTTACGTCAATAAGCTGCGGGGGTCATCCCAAAATAGCTTGCGCGTTGGCGAATCTAGTCGGCTAATCTTCGAATCTACGATGTTATTCGCAACAGAGTTGGGACAGAGTCTGTCTGTATCCACTGTTCGCAGAATTGTCGCCACCAGGGATAACTGTTAGAGACCCTAGGTGAGCCCATTATTAATTGATCTGCCCTTAGAGGTAAGACTAATGGTTCTTCGTATAGGAAACGTCGATTTCCTCTTGTTATATGCATGCTGCACCTGTGAGAGAACTGTGACACTCACTTGAGATGCGCGCAGAAGCCACTGATGTCGACCACAGAACGGCAAAGCTATTTCGTGATCCATCCCATGCCATGAATATTAATTAGGAGCCGAGATGAGCCCATTATATACTCTAAATGCAGGTATTAAATAATTAGATTGACTCAATTCGTAAGGACACGACCCATTCAGGGTACCTCTAGCATGGCTCCACCAGTAAATGAACTTGACCCTGCGGGAAGCCAGATGGGGTGGCAGGTAGTCCACTAAACCGGCGGCCATCTTGCCGAGGCCAGCCGTGACTAATTCATTGTCCGCACGGAAAGGAAGTCAATAGACCTGATCCTTTTATTTTAAAGTTGTAGTGGGACACTGAAGAATCTCGATATTTCGAAAAGTAATTAAGATATGCTTGATGTGATGATATCAATTGAATGAAATGCACTATTTCCATACTCATGCAATGTTGGATTGTTGTCATCGGTTAACATTTGGCCCAGTTATTCTCTGAGGAAGAATTAACTGCACCAAATAAATAGAAGCATGTTTGTAAGGTGTATTTGCCCAGTTCACACTAATTTATTCATACGGGTAGCGTAATTTGAATGACATGACACGTTTGTAACGATAATGTTTTGACCAGACCCAGAAAATCGTTGTATGGTGATGCTATAAAATAACTATATCTATGTGTATTTTGGAAGGGAAAGTGTACCACTTCAGCGTTTGAAATTGATGGGAAGAGAATACGATTCGCAGGACACAACACTGATTAAACAAGGCATAAGCTAATGAATTAATGTTACGTAAAGTAAATGTCCCGTGTAAAAACGGATAAATGTTTAATAATTGCAGATTTAATGTCATTTAAATATAATTTGTATTTATTGTGTTGTGATATTCCAGATTGTGTTAAATTGTGCCGCGTGAAGAACACTATGGACACTCGCAAATGTCGAAGAGTATCAATAATAGGATGTTTTGGATAGACTTGAGTGCGGTGAAGCACTAATTTTGAGGAGAAGAGACTCACAGATAATTTTGATTTTTGTTGTGGGAAATAAATTTAAAGTATTTTTTTGTGTTTTGTTGTATTGCCATGATTTACTATAATTAAATGTTATACTTAGGAATATGTTGTTTATTTCAAGTAGAGTAGTCACCTGACAGACTCAAATCCTGAATATGTGATCGTATAGTGGGTTGAACGCCCCATACCTCGAAAAACCGGGAGTTAGCTGGGATACGAACACATGTTCCATATGATGACGTGATTTGCGCACGAACCCAAGTACGTATTTAATGAACCAGTTATAATAATAATTAATAATTATTATTATTATAATACTGCACCTAAACATACAGATTATTCAAATGTTAGCATTGTTTTCTCAATTCAGTATACGAGAAGCTGAACAATTTCGCATGCATTTCTTCTATCTACGTTTGACAACAAAATCATCCCACCCTTCTGCAATATATTTAGCCAGCAATGATAATTTATCACCTATTGACTAGGGGAAGATGACCTTGCTGTTCCGCCCCTTAAATCAACAATAACTATAAAGTGATTACTGTGTGGACGCTACTTTAAAAATGTATTTTACTTACCTGCCTGCGCGGCATACGATGCGTCTAGCTAGACTATTCATTTCAGACACTAACACCTGTAAATATCTAAGCTCGATGTGACGCACCAAACTTGAAACTCTTGAGCTAGCTGACCAAACACACCATGGCAGCCCAGGTTCTCGTGGCCTTGGCGAAATAAGTGGAGGGATGAGAAAGTTATTTGAAAGATTGGTGCATAAGCCGAATAAGCTAATTTAGAATAATGGAATGCTCTCTCTGTCTTCAGGTATATTCTGAGAACAATACATAGCGAAGCCCCATCGCCTAAGTTGACCACTTTGAGACAGTTGTTCTTACCACAATCGCTTTTAAAGGAAAATATTGTCCACTTGACAAAATAAATTTTTCAATCCCTGTAACATTGTTCACAGACAGTTCATTGCATTCACTAAATGATTGCCAGTAGCAAATTCAAGTCACATAAATGCAATAAAAAATCAATGCCCGATCGGGCCTATCCTCCTAGGACGCCGGGCCCCCCTAGGAGGGTCGGGCCCCGGGGCACCAGCCCTGCCTGTCCCCCTTTCTCGTCAGGCCTGTTCCTGCCATTGCGCTGGAAACACACCTTCCAACCAGATATGATTAAACACCCTCAGCAAATAACGAATGCTCTCATCGTTAAGGTGTTGAAGCATCTGGCTGTGAATATTACCCGGCCAGAAGACATGTCCTTGCAGAGCGCTCCGCGGAGTTCTCACTCCGTAAAGGGCACGCTGTACTCCTCCGAAGCGCAGGAAGAAAAACAGAGCTGGGAGCGCTCTGCTTCGCGCTTCAAAGCAACGAAATCAGGATCATAGTTATCGGAACCGGATATATCCGCAAAATACGATGCAAGATGGTTTGCAACGCGATAAGGATCTGTAACCAATTCATTATCTATGGAAATTCCCGATACAGTAAAGATGTCTGAATTCCCGAAATGCGTCGTAATTTAGTCCACACTTGAGAGGAGGGGGTATGTGCCGTCATAGACGACAGATACCGTTCCCATGATTGTTTCTTACTCTGGCGGATAAGAATCCGTGCCTTGGCACGAAATTTCTTAAACGCCACCAAATTGGCCATGGTTGGACGCCGGCGATATGAGCTCGACGACGGTCTCTTATCGCCGCTGCAATATCCTCTGTACACCAGGGGACGAGTTTGCGACGAGTAGTCCTAGAAAAGGATGGAATGGACTCCTCGGCGGCAGCAAGAAGCACATCAATGATGTGCTGTATCTCGTCATCGTTGCTCCGGCATCCCAGATCATCAAACACAGCGCGTTCTGTAAATGATGGCCAATTTGCCCGTTTAAGTACCCAACGACAGGGGAACGCCACGGGTTTCTGGCTAAGAAGAGTGAGAACAATCGGGAAATGGTCACTGTCACAGAGGTCATCGTGTACGTACAAACCAAACAGGGGAACTAGTGCACGGCTACGCACACTCAAGTCAATGTGTGAGTACGTGCCGTGCGTTAAGCTAAAATGAGTGGCTTCCCTCGTATTTAACAATGATAAATCCAGTCCTTGAATTAAGCCTTCCACGTCCCTTCCTCTGGGGCATGAAGATGGTGATCCCCATTGTGGGCGATGTGCGCTGAACTCACCCACGAGTAGGAAAAGGGTGGGAAGTTGATCTGCAATATCAAAGACATCGTTAACATCAAGGAGCTGGTTTGGTGGAAGGTACACGTCACTAACAGTCGTCATAACAGGCAATGACACGCGAACTGCAATAGCTTCCAGAGGAATGGTGAGTGGAAACTCTTCACTATAGCAATCAGAGCAAATTAAAGTGCAGACGCCCCCGGAGGCCCGAGCGGCGTCGGTTCGCTCTTTCGAGTATAGTCGGAAACCCCTCAGGACCGTCTGATGGTCAGGCCTGAGATTAGTTTCCTGTAAACAGACTATACTTGCTGCGTGTTGGACTATGAGCTGACGGAGCTAAGTCAAACGCCTGTCATAACTGTTGCAATTCCACTGTAACAGTGCCATAGTTTTAACTTTGAAACTAAGGAAAAGAAGCAGCAGGCTACAACGTAACCATTATCGGATCATCACCCACTACGTCGACCACAAGCTCCATGTCTTCGTTCGAGGCCGTGGAGTGGGTCGACCCAGCGGACGATTTCCGTGACGCAGGTCGGCGGCGGGGGGGACCTCCGAGGGGAGCGCGCAGACTTGGGGATCGGTACGTCCCTAGGCGCAGAAGCATCCGCAGCTGGTAGGGCAGATGGCTTCCCAGTTTTAGGAGGAGTAAGGGAACGCGCAGTGCGTGCTCCCTTCCTCCCCGCCTCCCAGGAGACGAACTCCTGACCCTGGTCCACGATGCCGCGCCGCCGGCTTAGGCGTGGCTTTCGCCGACGGTTTGGACGGGGAGAAAATCTTCGACTCCCCCCCCCCCCCCTGCTGTGCGGGCGGAGCAGTCTTCGCTCGCACAGCCTGCTTAGTGGCCGAACGTGGAGTTGGATTCACCTTCGGGCTTTTGTTCTTTTTCATGGGTGCTGGTTTCAAGACAGGAGACAAATTTGCAGGTTTCACAGCTGGTACAAAAGATGAGGTAGACGGAGCCTAATTTGGTATTATAACGCTGTAATCAATCGTAGAAGAAGGAGTGTGCTTGGTATGGTCCTTTTTACGTGCTTCCTGGTAGGTGAGACCATCCAGGGTTTTGATCTCCTGGATTTTATTCTCACTCTGGAAGACAGGGCAGTCCCTGTCTCGGGGAGAATGAAATCCAGGGCAATTAGCACACTGATAAGGCTTCGTGCACTCTTCCGCGTCGTGAGATACCTTACCGCACGTACCACAGATTATCGAGTTCGAGCTTCGAAATAACATGTGCCCGAACTTCTGGCAGTTATAACACCCCATTGGTGGAGGTTTGTAAGGCCGTACGTCACAACGGTAACTTGTTACCTTGACTTTCTCCGGGAGCACCGAAAGCTCAAAGGAAATTATGAAAGCACCAGTGTCCATTATTTGATCATTGACCTTGCGCGTTATGCGCTGGACATCAGTCACGTGACGGTGCTGCATATTCTCCTTGAGCTCCTCGTCAGTGTTCAGAATCAGGTCCCGGTGGAAGATAACTCCTCGGACCTGATTCAGAGACTTATGCTTTTCCACTTTGACGGGGATCTCGCCAATGTGGTCACATTTCAAAAGTTTTGCAACTTGCTCACCAGTCCTAGTCTTGAGCAACAAGCTACCGTTCCTCATCTTTTGCACTTTCTCAAGCTCACCATAGACCTCCTTCTATGTGGCGAGAAAACAAAATAGATTTAACCAGCTTGAAATCACCCCCATCTGTTCTGGTTGCAACCAGAAACTTGGAGGTGTTAGCACCCATATTTTCGCGAACAGACTGTTCCCAAGGGGTTGATCCCCGTAGGGAATCAAAAGTTAGACTTGGGTGTTGGACCACCCTGTTTGGGGATTTTTCTTTTGGAACCCATGGCCAGTTCTTCCTCCCCGAATGCCACCGGCATCCGATTACGGGCCGTCACAGTAGGCGCTACCCAGACAGGGCAAGGCCCGCCTAGCTTGGAAGGCATTGCCCGGGGGTCCGATGTTTTACGATGCCGTATCAGCATGTACCCCTCGGCGTATACTGAATTTTTCAGCTCTGACATTCGGCTGTGCGGGGACCTGCATGGTCAGGCGGATACTACTGTACGGGTACATGGCGCACCACTGATCTCTATACATGGATCGCTGATGGCAGCTCTCCGCTTCACGAGAAAGTACGCCAGGTTGAGCGCGCGGTCCGCCATGTTGGCGTACCCATTCTCGAGCTCTCCTTACGGGGAAGCAATGATAATCTAGTCAATTTTAAATCGTAATTAGTGGTGCTTTGGAACAAATAAAAATATAGAGATATGTTCACTCATAGCATAAGGGCATTGGGATCACTGACACGTCATTCCGAGGTCAGTAAATCTAACGGCTGACAAATATCAACTTAGGTGGTGAGTACACGCAATTAGCGATCAGTAACAGAGTCATCATCATCATCATCATCATCAACTAGAGCAGTTTCCAACCTCAGGTTGGGTCTGCTTGGAGCACAAGCCTCTCCATCGTTTTCTCTCCATCCACCACTTCTCTTCTGTCACTGTTGTCCAATTAACTCCTTTTCTCTCGACACTCTTCTTCACCCCCTTTATCCACCTATCCCGTGGTCTTCCTCTAGGTCTCTTTTTCTTCCACTCCATTTCCATTATTTTCCGTGGTATTCTCTCTTCTCCCATTCTTTTCACGTGTCCATACCACTGTAGCCTTGATTTTTCAATCTTATCATGTAGGGCTTCTTCCTTTAATATTTCTCTGACTCTTATCATTTCTGACTCTGTCCATTCTAGTTACACCTATACGACTCCTCTGAAACTTAATTTCCACTGCTTGTATTCTGTTTTTATCTCTCTCCGTCATCACCCAAGTTTCTGATCCATACGTTAGGATCGGCACAAAGTAAGTCTTGTACATGCCATGGTTACATGGCACAGCCTTGCTCCATATCAGGCCTCTAACACTCTTGAAGAATCCATCAGCACACCTTCCTCTTTCATCTAATTTCAAGGCATTTCCCCCATTTTCTTCAATGACACTTCCCAGATACTTGAAGCTCTGCACTCTCCTCAACTGCTCTCCGCCTAACTTTATCCCAGAGTATACTCTGTCCTTCTCACGTGTTGTTATAACCACTTCACTCTTTTGCGTCGAAAACTACATTCCATAGGATGACACTACTTCCTCCCATGCATTGAGTTACTCCTGTACATCCCTCTCCTTGTTTTCCCAGATCATCAAGTTATCTGCAAACACCATTGCCTTCATTTCTTCCGCCCCAATATGCTGTGCTACCTTTTTCATCACTTCATCCATCACCATTACAAAGAGCAAGGGCGAGAGGGCACTTCCCTGCTTTTGACCATTAGTCAACTCAAACCATTCTGTTCTTTCCATACTGACTTTCACACAGCTTCTGCTTCCTTCATACATATTTTTCACTCTCATCACGATTTCTTCCATTATTGCTTTGGCTCTCATCGCTTCCCATACTCTGTTTCTTACGACACTGTCGTATACCTTCTCAATGTCCATAAAGGCCAATATCAAATCTTCGCCATACTCGTAGTGACGCTCCTGTAACTGTCTCACTGCGAATATGAGGTCAATAGTGGACCTCCCCTGCCTGAATGCATATTGCTCCTCTCTCAGTTGCTGTTACGTTACCTTACGTATCCGTTTCTCCAATACCTTTTCATAAATCTTAGCACAGTGGCACATCAATGTAATTCCCCGGTAGTTTTGGCATTTCTTTCTGTCTCCCTTCTTGAAGATGGGCACTATCACCCCCCCCCCCCCTTTTTCCAATCTTCTGGGACTTTCTTCTCCTTCCATATAGCTCGTATCACCCTATACAACCACTGTGTTCCCACTTCCCCTGCAGATTTTATCATCTCCATGCTTGCCTCATCTATACCTGGTGCTTTTCCCATTTTCATCCTCTTGATTGTTTCTTCCACTTCTGCCCAGGTTAGGTCTTCCACTTGCACTTGGTTACTGACATCAACCCTTCCAGTATACTCTTCCTCCTTACTTGGTGCTGTCACATTCAAGAGGTCCTCAAAGTATCCTTTCCAAAGTGATTTAATCCCTTCTTTTCTCTCAATAAATTGCCATTTTTGTCTGCCATTCCCTCTGTGGTAATCCTCTCATTTTTCCTTTTATTCTTCACCATCGCATACAGAAGTTTTCTATTACCTTTACTGTCCTCTTCCATCATCCTTGTCCATTTCTCCATCCACTTCCTTCTTTCCTCCGTTATCACCGTTTTGGCTTCCTGCTTTCTGGCTATATATTCCTCCCTTGCATCTGCTGTTCTAAGTTGGAACCACGTCCGGAAAGCTTTGTTTTTGTTTCCCACTACATCCTTCACTCTGTCGCTCCACCATGGTGTCTCCTTCCATCGTTTCTTATCACTGGTCCTCCCGCATACCAATTCTGCTGCCTCCACTAGTGTTGTTTTCAGCCTTTCCCATTCCTTTTCTACAGTTCCTGTTTCCTCTCTGGGAAGCCTACGCTTTACTATTTCCTGATATGCCATTTTGGTATCTTCCTCTTTGAGTTTCCATACTTTTATTTTCCTCTCCTGCCTTTCTATCACTCTCCTTTCTGACTTCATTCTGTAGCTCATAACCACCAGCCGGTGATCACTATCCAAGGTCTCTGATGGGAGTATTTTAATGTCCATAACATTTCTTTTCATTTGCGCATCAAAAATTACATAGTCGACTACCGATCTCCTACTCCAGTCACTGCTATACCAGAGTAACGACCGAAAAACAATTTCTGGAAACATTCTTGTAAATTGTATGTATATATATGCCACGAAATTATGCATTCTTCAAATGATGTTCCTATAAACGTAGCTCACTATACAGGCCTAGAATCGCCATATCGTAATCGGTGCTTGGTAATGAATTCCTGTTTCCATGAAATAACGCGCAGTTTAATTTATAAGCAATAACAGCAACAACTCCATAAACCCATTCCCTCACTTCTCTCCCTCTCACCAACACTTCCCCCCAAGTAATCCCAGCACTCTACATCAAATACTACAGCTTTTAATTACGTTAGCAGCACAATAAACTTAATAATAACGGGAAGTAGATATAGGCCAAAACTGCACTTTAAGCCAAACCAATTTCACTCCTCAACTCCACATAAAACTTAACACAACTAAAAACCTACCGGTACTCAAAATATACTCTCCCCACAGTTTTACAACTATTAAGCGAACTATTCGCACCCAGAACCGAAAAACCCTGAAATGGGATCAAATTTAAAAATCGCAATAGCCTAGCCGATCACGTCTGCTTCAGCACCACCACATATGTATACTTAACTTCACAATAACTTCAAAATTACGGCTAAGTGATCTATCTGCCTGAGAAGTAAAGGTATTGCCGGCTTGCCTGGGATGATGGGTCACCAAACCGGTACTTAAAACTAAGATTTTACGCTTTAAATAACCAAAATCAGCCCATTTTACAACTACAAGAAACACAAAATATTTACTGCCAGTATAAATGCATGTATAACATCAAACTACCAGTAACCAATCACAGAGCCGGATTCGCCCTCCCAACCAATCACAGCGCTTTATTACCTACAAGCATACTTAACTACTAAATCCATCTACAAACTACTTAAAAAACCAATTTCATTCATCCCTGGAGCAATTGAGGCTTATTTCCACTATTCTTATTGTTACGTGCCACCCCTAGTGGCAAGTTCGTTAACTGGATTACGGTGGGTGAAAGCACAACACAATTGTTTCTTTAACGAAATATTAGCTTTATTGCAGGCCAGGGGAAAAAAATACACCACACAATAAGCACTGAACCTCACTTCATAAGTCACTATAGCTTCCACACGTAGCCTACGTTCACACTTCTGTCCTCGCTATTAATATCTGCAACTCTGCCTTGTACGCAAACTACAGTTATTTACGATAGCCAGTCACTCACCACTACACACTGCTTCGCTGTCCCCTGGCTAGGGAACAGCCCCCTGTGTTTCGCAATTCACCACAATATCTCTTTTGCACTAGGTAAGTACCTAGGTACGCACTCCTCAAAACTCAGTCCCTCCGAATGATTCACGCTGCCTCGCTGTCTGGAGAATCAGCCTCGCTAGGGTTACGTAACTTCGCACGTCACGTCGCCGCACTACTGTCACTCAGGTAAAAGCACGCACTAGCTCAAAAACACAGTCCTTCCCTCGCTGATTAGGCCGCTTATATAGCAGGCTGGTGACTCAATGAATGCTTCTAGAATCGTCCAGGATTCACGGTTTCTCGAGATTTCCATCACTGGCTGGGTCACGAATATTCTGGACCATCCCATTGTCCTCGCAGCCCGTTGCGTAAGGCGCAGGTAATACACAGAGGCAGAGCATAGCCCGGGGCAGCTGTGACTCACGCGGCGAGGCGACGAAACAAACTCACAGCCGTAACATTAAGTATTACTTAAATAACGACAACCTACTACAGGTCTTTAACCTACTTCAAACTACCAAAACCAACCCACTAGTGGTCATTCTATCTACAATCAAGAGGCCAGGTCACTGGGCCTGGCGTCACTGAACAAGGCAAGAGCGCTCCACGGACCACGTGGTCTACGAGCAATATTGCACCATGCACTCGCTGCCATCTTGCTATACCTGTCATCGTCTATTCGGCCTACTGCTGCCTTAGCTACCAGCCATCCATGTAGGCTATAGAGACAAGACCAGACAGGCTTTCGAGCGTAGTCACACACGTAAGCGGCCCTTCCCCTAACAGCACGCACATATAGAAATTTTGATTGCCAGACCCTGAAAGCATTAACGCAAAGAAGTGCGATATAACCCAATAGAAGTTATATCGCGCGGGTGTATGTCTTTTAGAGCTGACAGTCAAAACCCTCGAACGGGGACCTATCCGAGAAGCCCTTTACGACTGGCAGGGATTACCTTGGGTGTATTCGCTCCCTCCCACCCACAGGGGGCCCATTTCACAAACCAACGCGGAGTCCTTAAAGTATAGCCAAGGTCGCCCCTTTTAGTCGCCTCTTACGACAGGCAGGGGATACCGTGGGTGTATTCTGAACCCCATATTCACAGGGGGAATCCGTGATATTGTGGTGCCTGATTTTCAACTATGAATGGGGCCAAAATGCAAGTCCAGCCATGACCATGAGTGAGTATATTCCACTCGTACGCCATTCTTTCCATTTGGACCAATAATGAGTAAATCTTTGATTAAAATTAGCCAATTATAGCACTCTATTTTGATAATTAAGCATCATATCTGTTATCGCTGAGCTCGTATCACACTTTCCATTTTTGCTGATCATAACTCTAAATGTCGCTCTTTTGTTCACAAAGAACACCAGCAATGGACTTGTGGTCACATCAGGGTTTTATGCTCCGATTTATTGATTTCTTTATAAGCCTAAGTTGGCAATGTATTTCGTCGTTCTATTGTTAACAATGAACAGCACAATAAGTCATATGATTCGCAATACATTAAAATCACTGTGATTGAAGGATAGGTATGTGAAGTTTTGAAGCCATTTTCTTCAGTATTAGCCTACCTGCACAAACTGTAAATCGCAACTCTTCAGTTGGTCAACACGGGTTTGCCCAATATGATTGGGCAGGGTACAATAAGTTCCTAAAAATTCATGCATTAGTTATTATTCACTGTTAAATAATTAGTGGAAGATAATACGCCCACAAGAATTTAAGGGATTGCGTTAAACATGTTAAAACAGCCACTCTTACATTTGAAATCCTCTCTAGGTCAGTGTTCCTCAACCGGTGTGCTGCAGCAGCAGGGTCATAGAGAGCGACAAATGATTCCCCCCACACATTTGAATTCCTTCAGTTCCATCCAGTTAGTCTTGTTTTCTCTCAAAAAGAAACGAAAACGTCAAAATTTGGTTATGTGAAATAATGTACAAGCTTTTCAGTTTATTGATTTCCATCAACCATGTTGGCGACTCATAATCTCATCTCTTAATAATTTGTGAAAGGTATACTTTTAAGTTTCCAAATTGCCTTTGGCATTGTAACGCTTCTGTCGTACTTGCCAATAAGTAAAGTTTTTTTTGTTTTTTTGTAGAAGGGTCTAAAATTCGAAGCAAGTTTTTCGCTATATAACGGCTAACAATTGCCATAATTTATAAATAGTTTACTCAGTATTCCTGTTAAAGTTCCCCCTTGGCGAAAATTCAAGTGCATAGCAGTAGTGTGTTTTGGACAGTTCTGGCCCCACCACCACCGATCCACCGCTGGAATACTAAAATGGCAATATCTCGCGAACCAATCAGGCTAGAGACTTGTACGAGGTGTCATTGAACTCGGGCTGACACCCCCTTTCCAATGGACAACATATTTTCACCACTAAAATAAAACCTACCCCTACTAGAGGGTGAAATTTTAATTTTTAAGAGAATCTCTCTTTCCAATTGCAACATGTGAGAGTTTGAATGTCAATATGGAATGAAACGTTGTTCTACATAAAGTGCATGTGTTCGGTGGATAGCCACTATGTATTAACATGCTTGTTTTTTGTTTTTTACGCATGCCCACTCATAGCTTTTATAAGAGGGCGGGCTTTTTAAAGATGGCGGCTGTAGTGTAACCTAACCTAACCCAACCTAACGGGTCCTTGTGGACGAGTCCTTGTGGACAAGTCCTTGTGGACAGGTCCTTGTTGACAGGTCCTTGTGGACAGGTCCTTGTGGACAGGTCCTTGTCCCTTTGGACTGATCCCTTTGGACGGGTCCCTTTGGCCTGGTCCCTACGGACTAGCCCATGCATTTATTTAAATTATGTCAAAGGGCCTAACTACATTTGTGTATGTGTTGAACTGACGTTGTTCACCACTACTATAATGGAATAACGATATGAAAGGAAAGTGACGAAATACATGTGAACATACAAGGGATCTAACTTGGTGGATGGATGTGTTCTAACGAGTCATTTGTAGTTGAAAGAGAATAATACATGTTCTTAATATGTTAAAACTGTGGAGATGGCACGTGCAGTAAGACGTCTTGTTATACATTCTGTGTCATATTACAGACATGGCAGAGAGCGCACAGATCTGTTGCTATGACTAACACTGCAGTAATTTGAAACCGCAAGTGTTCATGAAGACAATGGGTGATGATCATGCAAAGTTAGCAGTTATTGGATATTACACAGGTGTTCCTTCCGGTGTCATGTTGCTGACATGCCAGAGAGCGCACACTGCGGTTGCTATGACTGACGCTGCAGTAATTTGAAACCTCAGGTGTTGATCAAGACAATGGGTGATGATCATGTAAAGTCAGCAGTCATTGGATACCACACAGGTGTTCCTAGTGTACTTTGGACTCTCAGCTGTATTGGGAAAGGAATTGCAATGATCTGCAAAAAACTGCTGACACGAGCGATGAGAGTTTATATAAGAGAGGTGTCATATATTTCCCTACTGTCAGTCTTTATTACTCGCTTTGAGTGAACAGTGCTCTATTACTGCTCAAGAGTTGAAAAAAAGGCTTTTTGGTAGAAAATCATTAAATTATTTTGCATGGTAAGTACTTATTATTAATGGATTGTAGTCTTTTATTACTAATTGATGTTGAAGTTATTGATTGGAATGTATTTATTGATTGATTGATTGATTGATTGATTGATTTGTTTACAGATAATTGGGTACCTGTAGGTTACTAGATTCCTACAATCTGTTAATTCAGTGACAGCAGTTGATAAATTATAAAAAGGTAAGTGCCCCTCTAATAACGTTTAAACAGTTAGAGTGATATTTTCCAATGTTCACCACTACATGTTAGTGAAAATGGTATATTTGGCAGTCAAAAGTTGGAACTACTTGACCATGGTGTGTAAAGCTAATTTTGTAGGTTAGATTTTGATTACCACTCTATTAAGTCTGAATGTTCATTGCTAGGTGTCAGTGACAGAGGGAATATTTAAAGACTTAACTTCAGTTCACCTAACATAACCTAACTTTACCTAACTTAACATTATCACGTGACATGTTTTACAAGTTTAAACTTGTTTTAAGACTGGCTATGACGTCACACTTAGCTCACTTAACTGGTGGCTGCTGGTTTCTATCACGTGACATGTTCTACAAGTTTAGACTTGTTTTAAGACTGGCTATGACGTCACACTTAGCTCACTTAACTAGCGATCGCTAGTTTATATCACGTGACATGTTCTACAAGTTTAGACTTGCTTTAAGACTAGCTATAACGTCACACTTAGCTCACTTAACTGGTGACCGCTGGTTTCTACCCTTCTATCAAGTTCCAATGTTCACCGCTAGGTGTCAGTGACAGTGGTATATAGTAACCCCCAGTTAGAACTACATGAAGTAAGACTTGCTAGGAGTTCACAGATCGATTTAAATACCCTGCTATAACCATTGACTGGAATATAATTAAACTATTTATATTGTACTTTGTTTTATTTTTTATTAACATTTATGATTTCTTTCTTTTATAGATAACTTGGAAAGTAATCATCATGTTCAAGTGTGGTGACTGTAAGAAACAGTTCTCAAGACCTGCCAGCCTTCAACGTCATGCAAGTACAAAACATAATCAGAAAATGTTTGTATGCAGTCATTGTGCTACAACATTTAACAGACAGGATAGTCTTGGACGGCATGTAAATCTAAAGCATGTCAGTTCAGCACCATTTTCGTGTTCAGTTTGCAATCTTGGATTTTCTGCTGTAAAGCGATATCAATCCCACATGGTTGAAGTGCATGGAGAACAACAGGAATTGAAATCTGTAAAACCATTAACTAGCACGGAACCTTTAAATGAATGTGATGCTCAAAAGCGTAAACGTTCTCAAGATTGTGAAAATAGTTGTGCATCAAAAATAAAGAAGAATGGTGAACCTTCAATAACACATTGTGATGTATGTAATATTGATATACCTTCTTCAATCATTCATGGACATTTACGCAGTATTCAACATAAAAATAACACTTGCCATGATAGAAATTCTGGAAATGTTCAACAAATTGGTAGTGCATTTAAAAGTCGAATTGTGAGTTATAGACTTCATAGTGAAGAAAAAACTCAAAGTATTGAATCATTTTTAAAAAATGTTCAACCTACTGTGTTTGGCTTGGTAGGTAATGTTTTATTAGAGCATAAAACATTTAAAATGAATTTTGAACTTTTTGGCCTTTATGTAAAAACTGGGAGCGAAGGTGAAATTACGGATATCAAATCTTTTAATACAAAAAACGTAATTGTTAGTGAATCAACTAATATTAGTGATATATATCAAAATATTTCAAGTGCTATCATTGTGAAGAGTGAAGAGTTCCAGGAAAGGGAGTCGGGCTGGGCATTGGTTGAAGTACTTTATTTAGAAACCAACATGAATAAATATAATCCCCTTCGAGCATCATCATACATTGATTTGCCAGCATGGATCAAACGTAAGAAAGCTGTTGTGAACGTTATGAATAATGATGACGCATGCTTTGCATGGGCTGTAACCTCAGCTCTCCATCCAGCAGTGGGACATGTGGAGAGAACATCATCATATCCTCACTATTTCTCAGTGTTAGATTTAAAAGAAATGGAATTTCCTATGGCGATAAAAGACATTAAACGTTTTGAAGAGCTGAACAATGTAAGTATTAATGTTTATGAAATTGAAAATAAGAGTATAGTAGGCCCTCTATATTATACTCAGGAAAAAAAGGATGCCCATGTAAATTTACTGTACATAACTAAAGGTGAAAACGCCCACTATTGTTGGATAAAACATTTAAGTAGACTCGTCAGTAGTGAGATAACAAAACGCGATGGTAAAAAGTGGTTGTGTGATGGTTGTTTGCTACATTTCAGAAAAGAGGATCAACTAACTCAACATCAAAAATGGGGGTGTAATCATGTGTGTACGGTATTACCGACTCCTAAAAATAACATTCTAAAATTTAAGGATTATGAGAAACAGCTTCGAGTACCATTTGTTATATATGCTGACTTCGAGGCTTTGCTAAAACCATTTAATACATGTTCATCGAATCCAGCCCAACCTTTCACCAACACTACTCACATTCATGAACCTTTTAGCTTTGAATATTATATTAAATGTAGTTATGATGACTCTTTAAATAAGTTTGAGCTCTATAGAGTACCTGACGCACCTAAAGTTTTTATGGAAAGGCTTGAGAAAGATGCCGTCCGTATATCCTCTTTTTTAAATACGATCATTCCAATGGAGCCACTAACTTCATTAGAGCAAATGAATTTTGAAACTGAAACTAATTGTTTTATATGTGGTGAATGTTTATATACAGACAGGGTTCGCGATCATGACCATTGAACAGGAAAATATCGTGGTGCTGCTCACCAAGAATGTAATTTAAATTATAGAGTAAGTAAATTCATTCCGGTCATTCTACACAACGGTAGCAAATACGATAACCACTTTATCGTTAAAGAATTTGGCTGCTTCAGATGTGAAAATTGATGTTATTGCAAATAATAAGGAACAATACATATCGTTCACAAAATACATCAAAACTAGCAATAAAAAAACCATTAAACTGCGATTTTTAGATTCATTCCGCTTTATGTCGAGTAGTCTTGATAAGCTGGCTAGTAATTTAAAATCAGATCAGTTTCATGAAATTCAACGTGTCTTTCCTAAAGAAGATGATTTTAATTTGATTCGTCAAAAGGGTATATTCCCTTATGAATATATTAACTGTGTGGAACGTCTTGAGGAGTGTTCTTTACCACCGAAAGATGCATTTTACAGTTCCTTAAACACAAGTCATATCAGTGATCAGGAATATTTACATGCACAACGTGTATGGGCACAGTTTGACATTCAAACTTTAGGAGAATTTTCAGACATATATTTGCAGACAGATGTGTTGTTATTAGCAGATATTTTTGAAAATTTTCGGAATGTTTTTATGAAAACTTATGACCTTGATCCTTGTCAGTATTTCACAGCTCCTGGGTTAAGTTTCAGTTCAATGTTGAAAAAAACGAAAGTAAATTTAGAATTAATGACTGATATAGACATGATCAATTTTATAAAATCATCAATTCGAGGTGGATTAAGCCAATGTAGTGGACGGTACTCTAAAGCGAATAATGAATACATGCCTAGCTACAACCCTTGTGAAGAGTCAAAGTATATTGTCTACCTCGATGCAAATAACCAATATGGTTGGGCTATGAGTCAATATCTACCACTGAATGATTTTCGCTGGCTGACACAACCTGAAATTGATGTCTTACATGTTGACACTCTTAATGATAACGATGATAAAGGATATATTTTAGAGGTAAATCTTGAGTACCCTAAAGAGTTACATGATGATCATAATGATTTACCATTTTGTCCTGAGAATATGAAATCTCCATACATCACATCACGAACAAAAATGTTAATTGCTAATATAAACGATAAATGTAAATATGTAATACATTATCAAAACTTGAAACAGTGTCTACAGCATGGATTGAAATTAACTAAAATTCATCGCGTATTGCAATTTCATTAGTCAGCATGGCTCAAACCGTATATTGATCTAAACAATAATTTAAAAACACAGTCAACAAACGCGTTTGAAAAAGATTTTTATAAACTCATGAATAATAGTGTTTTTGGAAAGACTATGGAGAATGTTGATAAACGAGTTGATGTAAAGCTGATAACAAAGTGGGAGAATGATGGTAAAAGGTATGGTGCGAGCAACTTAATAAGCAAGCCTAACTTTCATAGCTGTTCAATTATTCATGAGGATTTAGTTGTAATACAAATGAATCGTCTTAAAGTAACTTACAACAAACCCATATATGTGGGTTACACCATTCTGGAATTATCAAAAACATGTATGTATGAATTTCACTATGATTATGTAAAGAAAAACTATCTTGATAATGCTAAATTACTCTACACAGACACAGATTCTTTTATTTATGAGTA
Source organism: Meconema thalassinum (assembly GCA_946902985.2). NCBI lineage: Eukaryota > Metazoa > Arthropoda > Insecta > Orthoptera > Tettigoniidae > Meconema > Meconema thalassinum. The sequence continues at coordinate 917,457,438 of OX336389.2, forward strand.
TAAAACTGATGATTTTTACGAGGATATCAAAACTGAGCTAAATAGGTTTGATACAAGTGACTACCCCAAGGATAATATTTACCATTTACCTCTAGTAAACAAAAAGGTTCTTGGGAAATTTAAGGATGAATGTGCTGGTGTTATTATAGACACCTTTATAGGCACAAAATCTAAATCACACAGCTATATAACAATTGATGATGTTGTAGTAAAAAAATTAAAAGGAGTGAAAAAGAATGTTGTTAGTAAAGTGTTAGATATAAGTGATTATAAAAACTGTATAGTTAGTAACCCACCTGTATTATATAAGAAAATGTGTGTATTTAGAAGTAAAAATCATCAGCTACATACCAATTTGTTGAACAAAGTTGCTTTAAGTAATGAAGACAACAAACGATTCATTATACCCAACACATTTAATACTCTTGCTTGGGGAAACAGTCGCATTGACGACTATTACTTTACTTAAGTCTAATGATCACTATATTGTAATATTTGTAATGTGTTTTATATTGTAATATTTTTTGTAGAAACTGTAAGTAGAATGTATAATGTTAGGCTACAGTAGTTTAGTAAAAATAAGATAAGTAATACATTTTAGTGTAAAATGTTTGCTTTTGTATATTACGAAAAAGATTTTAAAAAATTTACTGAATGTGTGAACTAAACAAGGGGAATGTAAAAAATGTAAAGTGGAAATTGTAAATATCCATGTGTGTAAAAGTGAAATGGCTATCACCGTTTTAAAATTAAAAAGACATTGTAATCTGGTAAACCTTGTTTTTTATTTCACAACAACAAAAATGTACAGAATGTGTAAACTCAACAAGGGAATGTAAAAAATGTAAAGTGGAAATTGTAAATATTCATGTGTGAAAAAATGAAAATGAAGAAATGACTATCACCATTTTTAGAATTAAAAGATATAGTGATCTAGTGAACCTTATTTTATTTCACAACAAAAAATGTACAGAATGTGTGAACTAAACAAGGGGAATGTAAAAAAAGGGAAAGTGGAAAATGTAAATATTCATGTAAGAAAAATGGAAATGAAGAAATGGCTATCACCATTTTAAAAAATTAAAAGACATTGTGATCTTGTAAACCTTGTTTTTATTTCACAACAAATAGAGCTTTACAAAAATAGAATACAAAGAAATACCAATTCCTCAATCCTTTTCAATGTTCATGTCCACTCATCATTAACTTTCCTTATATAGCACTAATCACAATGAGGGCTGCCAACCTCTCTCTCACTGAGACATCACAGGATGTCAAACGTTGTTTAGCTTTTCAACGATACTTTATCCACTACACATCTTAATGCAGGATGACTGTGGTGATAAGAAAGGTGCATGCTCGATCCAAAGGATTAATAGGTATATCACCACGCTGCAAAGGTTCTTCAAGATAAGTTCCAGGACCACACAAATAATAACCAGGTAGGTAGATTTCGAAAGTCAAGTATTGAATTACTTTGTCAATGACGCCATTGCCAGTACAGGTCTGGCATATCCTTTTCCATTGATGGTAAAAAGGTTTGATCTTCCTCCTCCTCTGTGGATGATGTATGTTGTTGCTGCTTTTTTTTCTCCATTACACCCGTGGAATGAGGAAACAAAGTCTTTACACTGACTTTTATGACCGTGATACAGTTTGACCAGCTGGCAAGTAGCACACTGTCGCATAGAGGGTATTTTTGCCATAGCCACTTGCTTATGGTGATCATAATCCGTACATGGTTGCAATTCACTTAACACAGGGTCTTGAGTCCATGATTTTGGTACATGTTGCCAGATTTCTTTCACTGCATTTGCTGCGACGTAATAAATGAATGATTTTGGAAGAGCCAATAATTCTTCTTTGGTAAAACTGTCTAGTTTCTTTTTGCACACGAAGAACTTTCCAATCGCTTTATCGGTAGCATCCCCTTTCTCCATGGTATCACGTTGATGTTTACACGTCGCTTGTAGAAATCTCACTGGTGTCATCCACAGGCAAACCTTTAGTTTTAATTTTATTTAACAACTCCCAGCAGGCATTGGTGGTTAGCCAATGAAACAATTGCCACACCTGTGCCAAGACATTATGGGTAATATTGTCACAGGGGCAGCGGTCCATGAGTGTTTGCAGCGAGGGACAGCCCATGTCCATTAAATCGATACATTGACAGTAAGACGCCAAAAATGGTTGTAGCCATTGACGTTTTTCACTACCTTTCACAAATACTACATGGGCAGAAGACAAGTGGGCTTTCATGACCATGTCCAGGTGCTTATATGAAATGGTTCCTTGCTTCCAGTCTAGTTGCATATGAGTTTCAATCCACTGGGTTTGTTTACGGTCTTTATCACACAATAAATCAAACGCATAAGTTGGTTTAAACACCAAATGGGTAGCTTGCGATATCCAAAAAGTGGAACAATCGATAATGCCCACTTCTTTAAATATAAATTTGTTATCTCCAATTTTAAACCCTTGACAGTCGACAATCAGTGTACGCAACATGTTCACTCTTGTCTGGATCAAGTCCAACTGACCACAGACTGACAATTGTTCAGTAAAGTGTACCCATGTCATTTACTTACATTCCATTCTAGTAAAAGAAAATAAAAACATCGAGTAGTCACTATAGAGGTTAGGATATGACAGGGGGCATAAGAAATAATAATATAACAACAACAACCAATTTTTTATTTCATTATTTTATTAGCATAACAAGTTTTACATTCTTTTTTCATTCTAGGATAGAGGCGGTACCAACTCATACAACAAAAAAGTCTTTTGTGTTTATAGTGTCCATAACACCGATGATATCCCAATGTCTCAAAACTGGGTGTTTTCAACTGTGAGCTGCTCACTGAAGCACTGTTGACACCATAAAGTCCACACGTATCATAACTTTTTTCATCACTCAGAGGCACGAGTGAGGGGTAACTTGAATGACGGGGTATATTACCCACCTCCATTCTGCATAGGTAGGGGCAGGCAGGTGACCAGCGCTGATGTTCCTGCATGGGTTCATCGCTCTCTTGCCATTGGTCTAAGATGATGGGACAAAACACACATTTCACTTCATCTCTTCTTTTTAAATAGTAGAATCCAGCGGCTGCTAAGGCTTGAGGGTTTATAAAAGGCACCGGCCACGTCGCAAAGGTCTTGAAACGTTGTTCCTCAGATTTTAAATTCATGGATGTAACTTCTCTTGAGGCTTGAAAGCAAGACATGACTGAGCGGTTTGATGTGTGTTGACCTGCTATTTATACACTTGTCACTTGGTTGGACAGTGGATAATAGTTGACTTGTTTGTGATGAATAATCAAACAGTAGGCCGTGGTATTGGCTGGAACATTGTCATGCGTTTCAAAATCTAGTCGAATGTCAATATCGGATGGTTTGACAGACTCTTCCAAGTAGGAACAGTCAAAGACAATCAGTGGCGCCCTTGTCTTAAAAGCTTGGGGTGACAACATTGGACAATTCTCTTTTTGATAATACGACCATTTAAATTTAGAAAACAAGTCGTACAGGGGGCCAAACTTATTTTTTGAAAAATCTAAATCCAGCCCTTCATAGGGAAACACAGCACCGTTGAGGAAAAGACGTGCATTTCTCAATTGCAGGTGATCAAATTGCGTGACATCTTTAGTTTGTTGACACTTGCGATTCGTTTGAAAACCCACAATCATGTAGAGAGGTCTCTCTGTATAGCGGGCTGTTTTTATAGACCAACTGTGTGTGTTGGTGGTGGGCAATAACGGGTACTCATGGAGTGCCCAGCTTCTAAATTCCATGGGTAGAGGTATATCTCTCTTTACCATTTTGAGTATGTCCAGTTTTTTGCTATCGTTAAGGGTCACATGAGGCACTTTCCATAGCAAGCGTTGTAGTTGAATTTTTGAATCAATGGGGGCATTGTCGGCTCCCTTGAGTGCATTATTATCACTCCTGTCTCTCACCAGATAAAGCACTTGCCTTGCGTTGACCACAATGCGCTGGTGATCTTCAGCAAAGCCTAAAATCAGTTTAAGAGGTAAATATCCAGTAAAGGTGCCATCGGTGTGTACCATCCAATCATTGATCGAGTCAGGGCACCAACCCGCCATGCAAAGTGTTTTAGCTTCTTCCTCACTATAAGAGGGATATAGTTTCATGACACTGGAAATACCCACATTTCGAGTGCTATCCACTATGATATCGTTAATCACATAACGCACTTCAGAAAACAGGAAGGCGAAAGCATGGTTGGCTAACTTGGATGTGGTGGGTGTAGAGCCATCGGCTTTGGTGAGCCGACCTTCAATCTGAATAACACTTTCATGCGGTAGGGTGTAAATATCTTGGTTGTTGATAACAAATTGAATTTCATCATTTTTATTGAGTCCAGGTGTTTGAGCTTGATAAGAATGCAGATGTATTCTTCCCACTCCTGGTTGCTCCTCGATGTGGTTCGCTACCTCTAGGATGGAATTCATCGCTGGGGTTGATGTGGTAACCCAAATGCTGTAAAATCTGCTTGTTCTGAGATGTTAACGTGTATTCACGTGGTAAACAACTAACACCATTCCTAGACGGTGCTGTTGCTTTATATACAAACTTCATAGTGGTTTTAGCACCAACTTGTAAGTCACTGGTGTGGTAGAATCTAGATCAATGAGTTGTTGCTCTCTATTGATCAGTCTTATTGTTATATTACTAATACCATCGACAGCCACAGAATGAAAAAGCACCACTGGAGGGTTTTCACGAATAATATAGACATTGGGCGATGTTACAATAAAGTCATAAAGCGAATGCGATGGTTCTTGATTGGTGTACACTTGACTAATAATATTACACGTCACCGACACATGATGATCCTCAATGAAATTCACTTCATGGTCTGATTCATGTTTTTTGTTGGGCTCCAACACGCGTGGTTTAAATCCTAGTAATGGACCAATGGAATCGGTGTGTGTTTTAAAGTCAATTTTGAATGTAGAAAAAATACTGCAGCGATGAGTGTTGGTATTTCCTACAAGTTCAAACTTGCGCGTTCCATCGAGAAATGACTTTAAACCATATTCATTGGTCAACACCACATAAATGTGTTCATAAATGTCATCTATCGTGTATCCACCAGAGTTCAGGGTGAGCACAGAATCATCATAGTAAAACTTGTTGTTCACATTTTCACGTATGTTGTATATTCTATTGTACGTTTCAAGTGAAACAAGTCCTAAACCATAGGGTTTTTCACTCAATTCGATAGGTGGGTAAAAGTCTAGGCTCACTTCAGGTCCACGTCCATGCAGTGTAAACGTCTTACTTTCCACCGACATACTGTTGACGTTTTTGCTTATGCTGCGTCTTATATAAAAAAAATAAACATAAACGTCCACACTGTTGGCTGTTAAACGTTTGCTCACGTTTCACATTATAATAAATCTTGATCCTGTTTCCAAAATAGACCACTAGTTCCATGGGCGGGGGCAAATTCCCAAAACTGTCAAAGTACCATACAGTGGATCCCTCTTTGACATAAGCTACATAATGTGTTCCAGGTCCTCGGTGATCATCCAAATTGACAACAGCACATTCATGTTTCCAGGGTCGTGAGGGTAATTGGTTTCGCATAAACACTCCTCGAAAATGAGAAAGCTTCAGTTGTTTAGCATAGCTTTCCACTTGTTGATGTGTCAGGGCATGTCTTGCTATGGCTGAGGTTAAAGATGTTTTATTTTTATTTCGAAAAGGTGAAATTCCAAATCCTTGTTGATAAAAGGCTGGCTTCAAATTGGCATTTCTAGCCCCCATAGCAATGGCTTCCATTGTTTCATTGTGCCACTGACTTACTTTGAGTTGTTGCTTGCCCTGTTGCGCGGCTTTAATAGTTTTGCCACTGCACTGACGCCGCCTAAAAGTGAACCTAGAGCAGCCAGACCAGCGAATAATGCAGGTAAAAATCCCGCTCGTTTAGGGACGGGGATCACTCGCCCTTGTTTTGAACCCTGTCGCTGACGTTTTGGAATAACATGCCTCTGTGCTGCTCGAAGAGCTTTCCTTATGGTCAACACATTATTTTTTATTTTTTTCTTTCGCAAGGGCTTGTCCAGGAATGTCATAAGCCCAGGCTTTTGCCAAGGACAGGGTCATATTTTTAGTCTTTCTCACCACATATCTTTGTTTCACCATGATGATGATGACCAACAACCTTTAACAAGAAAGTTTAAGTCACAGCTTACGTCAGATTGTTATTTCATGGCTGTATATTCCAATTCTACATAAAGTGGGAAATGGTTTATGGTTTTTCCAGCTTGCTTTTCATTACATGTCAACATGAGATGAAAGGATAATTCGTCTCCTGCCATTGACCATTTCATGGTTATGGACCATCATCCTATGACCATTTATCTCTATTTCTAAATGGTTTTCATCAGGTATGGCATATTTGATGTGAATGGTTCCATCATAGTGTAATCGATAGTGGCTTAAACCCGAAGCAAGCACATAGGTCAAGTGCTGGTCATGAACTAGCGGTATATGATTTCTCTCATTCACAGGTTTTACATTTGTCAGATGCACTAAAAATACAGATGGAATAAATTTATAAAGCCTTTTCATTTCATAGGTCACGTATCGCTTGGTACAGACATCATCATCTTCTTGTGGGTCTTCCACGTGAATAATGCGGTGATGATTAGCGCTATAGCCATTCACCGTAAGCTGAGGCACTTTATCATAAAACTCATACACCTTGTTATCCACATACTTTTTGTAGTAACGTCTGTAGACACTTGAGGATGTTTTACATGAGTTAACCGCTTTCCTTTAAAGTCATAATCTCCTTGTTTTGTGCGTGGCACTACTGACCTATCCACGTAGTGTTTATTAGCAGGATCTGTTTCTTGTTTAGGATCATGTATGGGAACAGACCTAGCTTTAACCATCAACGCACGTCCAAAGACATCCATCGTCAACCTGTAGTACAAGTCTACTGTTTCTATGACAAGGCTCGGTGCGATGTATATAGACAGCCTGCTAGCCTCTCTAAGCCTTAGTTGAAATGAAGCTAATTAAGCAGCAAGAGTCATTCCCCGTGAGGGACATGGTTTCCCATCTCTGCCCCACATCACGTGAACAACGCCATGGTTCACTGTTTCCATCTTCCATTCGCTGCATCATTGTGGGACCTTCCGGCTGTGGAAAGACCAATCTTTTGCTGACACTTATTACAGCGCCCAATGGTCTGTGTTTTCAAAATATTTATATTTTCGCAAAATCTCTCTACCAACCCCTCTACGTGTTTCTGGATCAAGTCATGTCTGGATTACAAAATGAGAATATGGGGTATTTTACATTTTCCACGCAAGAAAATGTTATTTCACCGGATGAGGTAAAGCCTGATTCACTCATGATTTTCGATGACGTATCCACTGAACGGCAAGGTATCATTCAAAGCTATTTCAGCATGGGTCGACACAAACATATCGATTGCTTCTATCTTGGACAAACGTATTCTAAAATGTCCAAACAGTTGATTCGTGACAATGCCAATGTCATTGTTTTATTTCGCCAGGACGAGAGGAACAGTCGTTACATTTATAACGAACATGTAATCCGGATATGACCTTTCAAATGTTTACAGAATTGTGTGGCAAGTGCTGGAACACACAACGTCATGCCTGTTTAGTGATTGATAAACAAAGTGAACTCAACCAAGGGCGGTATCGCTTAGGGTTTGATCATTTTATTGCTATTTAAGGCACTGTATCATTCCCTCTCAAGTCATTTGTCACGACATCATGGCGTTAGCAGAGAGTCAATTGAAAAAGCATATTATTAGAGCAAAAAATACTATTCGCCAAAAGTTTCGTCAATTGAAACGATCACGTGCGGATCATGCTTTGTTTATTCAACAACATTTAGCACCTCCGCTAAAAGTCATGTTGAAACCCTCTTTCAAGCCATCTGAAACGCTACCTACCGTTTCACAAGCCACTCAGACGCACCACGAGGACCCTGAGGAAGAGGAAGAGGAAGAGGAAGAGGAACAGGAAGATTTAGCTAGTGTTAGCGAAGTTGAGGATAATGAGGAACAAGTGTTGACGCCTCAAAAAAAGGCATCACCCCTTGCAGAGTTTTTAAGAAAAAAGAAATCCTTGGCCATGGTCAAAACACCTTGCCCTTCCAGATCTTCTCCATTTTCACAACTCTTGGCCACCCCTCAACATAAAGCTCAACTGAAAAACATTTTAATAAAATGTTATGGATCAACACTGGAACCCTATTTCACCAATCTATTTATTGGAAACACAGATACCACATATGGCGTTCGCTATGAGGATGACAGTTTTAAAATTGGTGATTCATCGATTAAATTTAGTCGTACTAAAGCTGTCATTAAAAAGATCAACTATAAATTAACACCAGGACTGTTAAAGCTACTATTCTCTCGGACTCCCTCATCTCAAGATTATACGCCAGAGGACCTTAGTAAATATAAATCCATTTTATTGGACACCCATGCTCACAAAAGACAGTATGATCCCACTCAACAAGTGAATGCCAATATATCTCAAAAATATAAAACCATCATTGCAAAAATGTTCCCCACTAGTGAAAGTGGTCGTCGTAAAGTGTCCGCTTCAGGGGTGACATTTAAATCATTAAAACCCCTTGTGGATGTTACCTACTGGCACAATCCAAAGAAACTCGTCCAGCGACTACAGCTGTTGCATGCTTCACGTCAAGCCGGCCATACTGATCACGATTGGGAAATTCAAGAAATTGAGGAAGAACTTCGAAATGCCAAAATTATTGTTTAAGCCCTCACCCATTAAAATGGGTATTGCTCACGAGTTGCATCGTCCAGCTAGACGTCACTATCAGCGACTCAAGGTGATTTCACAGGGTGTGGATGAACTTTGGCAAGCAGACTTGGTTGAAATGATTCCCTATGCTAATGTTAACGATGGTGTACGCTATATGTTGACGGTCATTGATGTTTATTCCAAAATGGCGTTTGTTGAACCTGTGCGTCGCAAGTCTAGTTCACTAGTCACCAAAGCCTTTCAACATATTATTCAACAATCTAAACGTCAACCTCAGCTGCTACAAACCGACCAGGGAAAAGAATTTTTCAACAAGGATTTCTCCAGTTTTCTCAAATCTAAGGATATTCACCATTACACCACGTACAGCAATCTCAAAGCCAGCGTGGTCGAGCGGTTCAACCGAACATTGAAAACCCATATGTGGAAAGCGTTTACCGCTCAGGGCACTTATCGCTGGTTGGACTTGTTACCTGAGTTAGTGTCACGTTACAACGACACCAAACACAGAACCATTGGGACCAAGCCACGACTTGTAACTAAAAATATTCGACAACTGGATAAACTGTTTAACCCCATAAAAACAGCAGACCCTAAACGTCATCGCCTTAACATTGGGGACCATGTTCGTGTGAACAAATTCAAGTCCTTCTTCGACAAGGGCTACACACCAAATTGGGGGACTGAACTATTTCGAATTCGTCAAGTCAACCTGAACAGTCCAGTCACCTATTTACTCGAGGACCTCAACCATCAACCCATAAAAGACAGGTTTTATTTTCAAGAACTCCAAAAGACAGCGTTTCCTAAACATTACCTTGTGGAAAAAGTGTTGAAACAAAAAGGAAATAAACTATATGTAAAATGGTTGGGATTTAGCTCAGCCTTTAATTCTTGGATTAATAAATTACATGTTGTGTGAACCTGTGTGTCTTGTATTTGTTTATTCACTCATGTTGTACTTAACCTACAGTCCTATGTACAGTCCTCAGCTATACATGTATTATGAGCAATACATATTTCTTTCTCTCTTCACCTGTGTTCTCTCTTACACCAATTCTCCCCCTCTCCTCCCCTTCACCTCCCACCACTGTCAAAACAGGTTGTGACTTGTTAGCTCTTATCGTGCGCGTGTACAGGTGAACACCTGTGTGTTAGATCATATTACGCATGAACTCGCATTTTCTCACGTATGAACCAAAACAGGATGTGACTTGTTTCACAAGGAGGACGGTAATAAGGTCATCTCACACGTGTTCACATGTATTTCGTCACTTTCCTTTCATATCGTTATTCCATTATAGTAGTGGTGAACAACGTCAGTTCAACACACACACAAATGTAGTTAGGCCCTTTGACATAATTTAAATAAATGCATGGGCTAGTCCGTTGGGACCAGGCCAAAGGGACCCGTCCAAAGGGATCAGTCCAAAGGGACAAGGACCTGTCCACAAGGACCTGTCAACAAGGACCTGTCCACAAGGACTTGTCCACAAGGACTCGTCCACAAGGACCCGTTAGGTTGGGTTAGGTTAGGTTACACTACAGCCGCCATCTTTAAAAAGCCCGCCCTCTTATAAAAGCTATGAGTGGGCATGCGTAAAAAACAAAAAACAAGCATGTTAATTCATAGTGGCTATCCACCGAACACATGCACTTTATGTAGAACAACGTTTCATTCCATATTGACATTCAAACTCTCACATGTTGCAATTGGAAAGAGAGATTCTCAAAAAAATTGCAATTTCACCCTCTAGTAGGGGTAGGTTTTATTTTAGGGGTGGAAATATGTTGTCCATTGGAAAGGGGGTGTCAGCCCGAGTTCAATGACACCTCGTACAAGTCTCTAGCCTGATTGGTTCGCGAGATATTGCCATTTTAGTATTCCAGCGGTGGAGCGGTGGTGGTGGGGCCAGAACTGTCCAAAACACACTACTCATAGCTTTATTTCCAAAATTTAGTCGAATTCATATTTCAATATTATGGTACCGATGTAAGATTTTTATAATTTTAAATGATCTTGTTGACTTCGTCGTTACGCTGAGGTCTGGCGTTACGTTACGGCAACGGGACGAAATGTACTGAGAATGCACTGAGGTGTGTGACGTCATAGTACCGCTTGAGCTTCCTCCTTTCCCCGCGCACTCCAGTGAGCGTGACGTCATCCAGCCAGCTACCTCCTTTGACCATGGTTTGCACTTGCTAATGGAGTTTGCGTTCACGCAGTTCGCTGCGTGATCATGAGGCTTTCACCCAGCATTTTTCAGCATTTGTAGCATTTAAAATGATATAAAGTCTAGCCTTTCAGACTGACTATCACTCTTTTTTCTTTGTGTTCATAGCAATAAAAAAACAAGTAGTTCCGCGAAGAACTAAAATATTCTATATTCATATATTACACCGGTCTTTACCATTTAGAAACTCTCCCGCCTATTAAATGCATTTTCCATATGATGGACTATCTTTATTTGAAAAGTGCGCCATCTTGTGTGGAGGGGAGGTTGTGGATGTATTACAACCGACACAAAACCACTACTGACATAATTGTAGTGTACGGCAACTGTTGAGGAGTGTATACAGTTTTGAAACACTGGGAGAGACCCTCTTGGACGAAATTACTGCAGGGTCATGTCCGCACCTGGTGCACCCTTCGAGCATACATTCCCTGGCAAGCAGTGGTTGGTTTGAGTGTTTTACTGTGTAGACGAGTCCTTTCGAGATTTATAGAGACTAGGGAGGGAAAATGTATGTTTCACTACTTCTTAGGACCAGAACTATATCCTTCTCGCTTGCAAGGCGGGGGGATATTTCTTATTACAGGCAGGTTGGTGCAAGGCCAACGACGTTCTTCAAACGAAATACAAGCTTTCGAGTAGGATTTAAAACCGCGACCTTATTTTTATATTTATTATCATATTTAAGAGTTTCCTATTCTAGAACTTGGAGGTGGAATCCTTCCCCTTTCCTAATACTTGACAAGGGGGGAAAGATGCCAAAGTATCGGACACGTGTACGTCAGGCTCTTACGGTTTAAATACTACTGTACTTTCAAATCGCTACTTTGTGTATGATGCAACATTTTTAGTGAGCAATCATTATTAGCTACGTCACCATTAAAAAAAACATGGTGTTTGAAGCCATTTTCAGTGTTGCCTTAGTAAACGAAAGTTTGATCATTTCAGTCGAGATTAATACATTATTTATTAATTTCATGTACATATTTTTTTCAGGATTAGGGAATAACCCATCTCATTTGGATACAATCGTGTTGACCGACTGAAAAGCATCAAACTTTCATTTTAAAAAAAATCTATCATCAAGGAACGGGTCCCTAGCCAGTTTCAGTAAATGGAGAGCGTCAACTAATACAAAAACTGGCCGCTGAGGGTTACACGGATTGTCAAGAATTATATTTCTCGGAGATACATTAAGTTGCATTCTCAAGGCGTAATTTCCTGGACCTGAGCCTGATGTTACCGTAACGAACAGTACTATAGGCTACATCATGTGGCCTCGACACACGATCTTTTTCAAAAACGGTAATAGATCTTTAGCCATTGTAATATATCGGTGTTTCCTTTTACCGTCGATTCCTCGTGCCACGATAAACGTGAACTTTCTTATGAAAACCGAAAATAATTTCCTCCAGCCTTTAAAAACGCATTTGTTGGTAAAGGCTTGTCTCGTCGAAACTCAGAGAAATCATTGACGTGCTGGGAGCCAGTTTTCAGTGCTGCCTTAGCAAACGAAATTTAAATGCTTTTCAGTCGGTCAACACGATTGTATCCAAATTGTAATGGGCATTATTCCTTAAACTTGAAAAAAAAAAGAACATGAGATTTATTAATTTACTTAGATGACTAATTTCGATCACTAAGCGATCATCATCAGATCCTTTACACTCAGGCTATTCATTCTAGGTATACAAATATATCGATGAATACATTTACATATATACAATATTTTAGTTAAGACTGACTGCGTGGTGCAGTGGTAACGTTCTCGCCTGCTGTTCCCAAGGTTGCAGGATCGAAACTTGGCGTAGTCAATTGGCATTTGATGGTGCGCAAATGCGAGGGAGCCATGTCAGTAGATTTACTGGCACGTTAAAGATCCCCTTCGGCACAAAAATCCGGTACCCCAGCGTCTCTGAATGTAGTTAATAGCGACATAAAACCATGACATTATTATTAATATTTTAGTTACAGAAGTTTATTAAAATTTGCGTATCTTGTCAGGATTTGTTAGTTTTATGAGTTTTTTTTAAGATACCGTAATGTTAGTGGCTATCGGCCTTCAAGTTTACTTGTTTAGTGTGATCTGTTCAGTGGCGTAGCCAGGGGGCGGGCCCCGCCCCCCCCCCCCCCCCCCCCAAATAAATCCAGAAATTGGGGTGGGCATCGGCCTTCATATTTTCTTACGGCTCGAACAAATTTAGAACCTACAACGAAATGTTAAATGCAGTAAATGCGTTGACAAAGAATGTACTAACACTCTCAACACGCCAGACATCATTTTCCGTGTCTGCACTGTTTGTATGAGCTGAAAACATGGTAGCAATTAGGATTGAGACGTGAGGTTTTTTTTCAAGTACAGTAGGTGCCTCAGTACTGGGGACACAACCAGGTGATGATGACAAAAGTCTACCAAGAAATTAGAGATTGCCAATTAGCAAGAGACCCCTCTGGAGGGGGCCAGTTATAGCTTGTCAGCTCTTAATTTCCATTTCCTGGAAATAGCAGTGTTAAAATGTTCTAGGCTACAAAACTGACGCAGCGTGGTTGATTGTCGCCACTGTCGGGATTTGCGGTGTTTGTGTGTCTGTGGAAGAGGAGATATAGCCTACAGTTTGTAAGTGGTAGTATTGAGGACGAGAAGCATGTTGTTTTTATATTTTAGATGCTTAGAAAATGGACCGCTTTGTCATTAAGAAGCAAAAATTGGATACATCTTCGGTCAGTTATGAAAAGTTTTTTATGTTCGACCCCCACTATTATGTGTCAGGAAACTGTATCATAATGATGGTCATTATAACACTCTTTTTCATTATGATACAGTTTCTCCAGCAAATCAGAGCTCGTTCATTGACCAATTAGGTAACGATACCTTCACGCGTGCGCTCAAAATCCAACATGTCTATATAAATTACCGAAAGTGCACCGTCCATAATGTTCTCGTAAATAAACTGGTGAATATGAGACACTGTACCTTAATATCCTTAAATCCAATTTCTACACAGTGGGTTGTTTTCAAACGATTTCGGTGACATTTTTACTGAATACTGATGCTCAATCTGCCCATACGGCATTGAAGCTCACAGAGCGCATGCGTCGGTCGGTCAGTGAGCTTGGACATCAGAGATATCCTACCCTGCGCAGCACCCGATCACAAAATTCTAGTGACAATCTCAACAGATATTTATGAATATTTATGTTAAAACATATAATAAAGTTGTAATTATCGTCGAACATAAACAGTCGTATGCAACTCGCCTATAATGGTAATTAAGACACTCGTATGGAAATTATAAAACTCGCATAGGCTCGTTTTATAAAAAATACTCGTGTCTTAATTATAGCCATTATAGGCTCGTTGCATAATGTACTATATTGTAGGTGTAGCAAATTGAAACCCCCATTTCATTATAAGGTACAGCTTTTATAACTAATTTTTCACTGATTAGAATGTAAAGTTATTCGATTTTCTTAAAAGGTTCGTGTTTATTTATTATTATTATTTTAAGTGTATTACAGTTTCCTCTGAATAATAATAAAAATAAGAATGAGGTTCACGGCGACCGTTATACCCCCGTTTAGACGTCCCGGTCGCGATACAGATTACGTTGGGACGGATTACATTAGGCCCTATCTCGATTAACTTCCCCTCCAACAGGATCAGCCCGATACTGTTCCCACAACTAGACAATCGCGTTCGTGGCCATTGCGATCGTTGGTATGTTCTATCCCCTGCTGTGGAGCAGGCATGATGGCCATTTTGGATTGTCTTGTATTTTGAAAGCGAGAAGTATGTAATGTTGTATTTATGTTGGTTGATATCAGATTATATGAAGATTGAGAGACACGAAATGATGGAAGGAGAACAAGCATACCAGTAGGCCTATTTAAACACGGAATAATTCTTAGTGTTGGGGAAAGTCGTTGAAGACGAATAATAGAGACATAAATGTATTGTCATATACAATGACATAGAACTTAGAAGGGATTCTGATAGGACCAAATGACCCTGGACAAGTAAAGAAGTACAGTATTTACGCAATAAATATCCTAGGACTGTGCATAATTTATGATGTGTAACATCTTTCCACTCGGTTGCTGGATATTTTTGTGGGAGTGATTTTGAAAAATGGGACGTAAGTGTGCAAGACGTACTGCCAGCTAGATCGCATCCCATCCAACTGGCAGTGGTACCATGTGTAATGTATATAACAAACGGATTACTTCAAGGTTTGGAGGCGCCATTACAGATATTCTACATTGAATCACCATCAAATTGTCGTTCTTTGGTGTAAAAATATTCATTACATCATATTTGCTGAAAACAATTATGATTTATTAAGAGTCTGTTTTTCAATCTCTGGATAAAAGTGATGGGCATCCACTCGCCGAGTAACTTTCCTCAACACTTTCATACAGGACGGTAAACGATCATGCGAACTCTGGTGTCAACTCATTGAAACAGAAACCACATGTCTTCGCATCAGTATTTAAAGGATATACTTTTATATGAAGCATTGTAACTAGTCGGCAAAGCCAGTATTATGTTTCTGCACAATGGCTATTCAGATATTAACCCCCATTGCGGCAATGCAGTGATCAATGTAATATATATCGATGATTTTATACGGGAACAAGGCTAGCCTTTCATAGACCACTATAGGAAAACCCTTTACTGTCAATTACGCGTATTCATAACTAATTTAAAACTTAATTCCACGCAGGAACGTTATCGAAAAAAAAAGCAAAATATTAATGGAGCATAAAAGATACTTCCATATTATTACCGGCACGTGAAAATGAGTACCAGTCTTGTACTACTACCGGATTATCGATTTAAATGATATATATCATAACATTATGCGTCATTTTAACATAATCTACATGAAATTTCGATTTATCTAATTTTAATTACAATAGTTTGCACCAAGCAAGAGTTGGGAAATTTGATTGTATTGAACATTATTTCTAGTAGTCTATAGATAGGCTACAGACTATGGTTTCATTCCTCCTCTTAATTTACAATATATTGTGACGTTTGTTCAAACAAGTCTGACAGTAGCATATCTCCAATTCAATCTATACATTCATCATAGTACCAGTATGAAAACGGAGCGTAAATTAACATTTTAAGAATGTCCAAGCTGTGTAGTATACGAGTAGGATAACATGTCAGATGTTACACATCATATGCGACTACTGTAAGGCCCCCCCCCCCCCCCCCCCCCCTCCACACACCAATTGTAAGCCTTGCCTGCACATCTGATTTGTATACAATTAAGAATATACATTAGAAGGTTGAATTCTGTAAAAAGAATAACTGAAATACTTAAAAACTGGAGGAAACAAACTAAAGTACTGTAAATTTCTGCTATAACACTTGGAATTCAAATGTTGGTAGAACTTAGCGATGTCATGATGTTTAACTTGATTATCCTGTACCTTCTTTGTTTGATGCCTTTATGAGTGCCTTCTCTGTTCTGCAACTATGATAGCATGTTTCTTTCTTGCGGCTTCTTCCTGTTATCTACTCCTCATGTTTTTTTTACAGACACATTCAATTGACTAAAAACATTACTGGTAAGTAAACTACGGTATTTAAAAAACTCCAAGACTTAGTACGGTATCAATGTAAAGAACATTCTGAACTGAAACGTGTGAATATGCCATAATAGCAGTATTCTGATAACTGATGATTGAAAATCTGAGCAGCGACAGAGACAAATGTAAACACTGACAAAGCTGCGAGCTGCCTCAAAACAAAGCAATGAAGGGCGAAATCAGAGAGTCACGAACAGACAGATTTTTGTCCTACGCTAAAAATGAACCGTAAAGTACTTATAATCAGAAAAATATATGAAATGCTGCAGTAATAGATGAGACACCCCCCCCCCCCCCCCCTCAAACTAAAATCCTGGATACGCTACTGTCTGTAATGGCTAGTAAATGGTCAGTTTGGTGTTTGTAACTTGGAGATGGATTTGAGAATTAGCTGGTTATTTGGGCGATGTGGTGTACGTTTTCGTACAGCTTCTGTCAAAACGCAATGAGACTACGTGAGCAACAAAAGTATGCTATGCAGCATACTTAGAGAACAGACGAATATGGATATCATTTTCCTAAAGGTATGGGAGGCCTACTAGGGCTGGAAGCGGATAATGAAACTTGTTGCGCAAATATCAGTAAGCTTTGGCACCGACATTTCTTAATGCATTTCAATAACTGCTCCATAGCTCAGCGAGTTCTGAGCTACTCTTTATAGGAAGGTAATTATTTAGAGTTACTGGGGGTATACCGGTTGAATCAGCGGCCCCTAATATACAAGACAAAAGTTTCGAATGACATTTCCAGGGAGACCAATTCCTATAAATCGGAAAATAAATCAACTGGCTAAGAGATTCAAACGTACAGGTTCAGTAAACAATAAAAATAGACGAAAATGTCGTTATTTCCTTATTGAAGCTAAATTAACCGGAGTAACCGGAAACTTCATAAGGAGATGTCGATTATGTTTGACAGCGGATGGGTAACATTTTCAGCATCTGCTGTAAGCATGGTGAGTAAAAATGCATGATACTGTTTTTAAGCGCGGTATTCTGTCATACATACGCGCGCGCAGTCGCCGGGAACTGAGCTGCCACTGGCGGAGCGCGTGAGCGAGTATGCGACTGTTTATGTTCGACGATAATTAATATAACTAATTTATGTTCGAACATAAATATCTGTTGAGATTTCTCCAGTTTTATGTGCTGAACAAGGCGCATGGGACGCAGAGAATACCTTGTATTTGACCATGGCCACCTCGGTTACCCCACTATGACACTAGGCCATGCAGTGAAATTTAAATTAGAAGGCCTTGGAACTTAGCGCAGGTGCGATGCTATCCTTACCTAATTGGTCAAACAACTGTTTCTTGAGCTCTGATTGGTGGGAGAAACTGCCCCATAATGAAAACTTGTACTATAATGAGCCTCATTATAGTACAGTTTTCTGACATATAATATTTACATTTCGACATCGTCGAACATAAATATTGTTTTATGCAGCCCAACTAACGCGTGTTGTCAGGAAGGTCGATATTTCTTTGCTTGCATCCCGAATGGTAATGCACTGCAAACTATACTGAACACACTTATTTTTCCCTCGTATTATTAGTCTGTAGTCACATCGAGGGAAAAATAAGAGTGTTCAGTATCGTTTGCAGGATATGCTTGCGTGCATTAGTACCATACGGGATGCAAGCAGAGAAATATCGACCGTCCTGACAACAACGGAAGTTGGGGTGCATAAAACAAAATTATTAGGGAGAGCTCATTCACCAGGTATATATACCTGTAGAAGTTCCCACGAGTGCAAGCAACATTAATTCCATCCTTCCCAGAAAAAGTGGGTATAATAGAATATGTAACCAGCGTGGAAACAGTATGGATACATTAGGCTATCACTATACCAAATACTATATGTCCGCCTCGTTGCATAGTGGCTAGTATGCTTGCTGTTACCGCGGAGGCCCAGGTTCGATTCCCGGCTCTGCCAAGAAATTTAATTCTGGTCTGAGGGCTGGAACGGGGTACACTCAGCCTCGTGAGGAAAAACTGAGAAGAGGCGGGGTCGATTCCTACCTCACCCATCCTGGAAGTGGTTTTTCGTGGTTTCCCACTTCTACTATCTTTCAATGTCTATGTAGTGAGCCAATCTCAGCTGCAGCAGAGTTAACTTGGACTACTTTTGCAGATATTGACAATAACAAAGTATCCATCTCTAGTTACAAAGATAAAGACTGGGAAAACGGAAATTTATATTAATCACTCATTAACAATCTACAAACCATTACAACTGAAAGACTTCATGGAATAGATGGATATCCCTCAAAAGTATGCGTATGGGATATTTAGTATTTTATTAAGTTATATGCAACACAGGCAAAATCATATGAATCACAAAACATTTCAGGTGCTGTATTAACTTCCTGCAAATGAAAATCAAAATACGCTGATTTTGAAAAGCAAATGTTGCTGAACTTATTACAATTAACATTTTACAATACAAGAGAAAAACTTTCATAACAGTTCTACTTCACATCCAAAATCCGACTTTAAAATTAAATAAAAGCAGTGATGAATGGGAGGTGGAAACTTTTAATACTTGACAGTATCTCACAAAGTTCAGCAGCTTTATTGTATAACTGAGCCTACCATTTTAGGTGGCTTTAGTTTGCCTTCAAGGAAGCCGGCATTCGTTTAAGGTCCTCTATCACTGTATGTGAACTATACTTCCAATTTATGGCCACCCAAAAATAACAGAGCAGTATTCGCAGTCTATATATATGCCAGAACAGATTTTGTTTCTCTTCGTTAGTTTCTCTGTAAATGGAGTTAAAATCATCTTTCGCATTTCCAATACAGCGAATGGGTTCTGTTACCTTGAATTTCGCATCAGATTTGCCCACTCTTAAGACGTATATTTTAGGCTCAAAGATAACAATCGCTCAATGGCATAACCCCAACCAGAACGCATTGTGGCACTTGTGAATTTGGAGTACCCCAGGGATCGGTTTTGGGCCCACTACTCTTTCTTCTATATATCAATGATATAACACAGAAAGTTCATTCACATAAGGAAATTTTGTTTGCGGACGATACAACACTCGTAATAAAAGGTGAAACTAAACAGGTCTTACAGCAGTCTGCTGACTCCGTTACAGAAGAGTTAACGAAATGGTCACAAGATAATCGCCTCGAGTATCTCTAAATTTCCACACTATACAGAATAGGAATCTTGCGAAGCCCAATATAACATCAAAAGGTCATCAAATAGAAAATAAATCAGAAACAAAGATTTTAGGACTATGGATGCAACATGACTTGAAATGGAATAAACATATACAATATCTGAACACTAAACTGAACTAGATGTGCTTTGCGTTACGTATTTTGAAAACCTGCACTAGCATGCACACATTAAGAAATACTTATTTTGCTTATTTCCATTCATACTTAAGATATGAGGTCCTATTTTGGGGTATGTCACCAGATGTACTAAGCACGTTTAGGATACAAAAGAGGGCGATTAGAATTATGGCAAATGTAAACACTAGAGAATCATGCAGACCTTTGTTTAAAGATTTAAACTTTCTCCCACTGCCCTGCATATATATCTTTGAAAGTATTATGTTTTTTAAAAATAATTTAATGAATAAAGATGTTTATCTTAAAACAAACAATGATGTTCATAGGTATAACACAAGACAAAATCAAAACATTCATATTTCACACACACACACAAGCATTTATCAAAAAGGAACTTTTCACACTGGAGTTAAATTATACAATAAACTACCCTAGTATATAAAACTGGCCCCAAAAATAAAAACCTTTGATAGAATGTTAAAAGGTTATCTTCAGTGCCACTGTTTTTACTCTGTAGTTGAATATCTTAGCGTATAGGAGCGATGAAATCTATAATTATATTTTACTTTTCTATTTTAATTGTAATACCTAGCTGTAAATTGTTGTATTTATAGAATTAAGTTTTCATATTATGATAATAGAGTAAGGTGTAAATAGTTGTCCAATAAGATTGTATCTCTTAAGATCTGTTATTATACTAAGTTATAAATAGTTATAGTATTAGTAATATATACCTGTTAGTTCTTTTATATTATAGATGTAATTTCTGACGTGTCCTATATCAAGAATGTATTGTATACATGTAATTGATCAAATGGATTTAATAAAAATCTAATCTAATCTAATCTACATGGACACTGTACGAAATTTCGTGTTCTGATTGATTTTAAACAGCCACAACACATTAGGACAAAATAATAATTCCATAATGCAGATTTCGTGTAATGGTTGTTAAATAAAGCGGCCACAATGCGTTATGACACTGTCAGGCCATTTCCTTTTATTGCCACGACGCGATATGAGCCAAGTATGAAGTTGTCGAATAGTTCACTGCAGTGGCGCCCACGTCTCTTGAAACAGGTCAGGCAAGCCTCTGTTGCACTGGGACCCACCCCCATCATGAAGGACCCACCCCTGTTTGGACCCCTCCCCCGCACTATAGTTTTTATGATTCTAGTAAAAAAAAACACATTTTTAAGTGTAATTGTTTAAATCAACTTCAGAAAAACGTTGTTTTTTTAAGTTTTTTAAAAATATTTTTAATCATGTAAATCGCCACCAAACAAGTTTGTGAATTTTTAACGCAAAAAAAAAGAGGGAAAATATGATTTTAACCCTCAACTCCTGCGCAAAATTAACCGTGACTTGCGCATTATACGTTTCTTCTATAGAGCGTCTCTACCTTAAAAGACAGTACGCATTAAATGGAGCGCGCTGATGCCAGATCTGCTGCATATACAAAGTACTGCAAGGCCGGGCACATGATGTAACATAACTCGTATACAGGCGTGTTTTTATGCAAAACTCGGGAAATTTCCAAAATATTTGTTTGCTGTATATAACTGTACCTCATGCCTTGAAGCGAACGACGGTAAAATATTTAGATATGACACACCGAAGTTCAGAGCGCAATTTTAATGCACACATTATAATCTACTATATATTTGTCAAATACCACCCACTCACTCACTCACTCATTCATTCATCACGAAATCTCAGAAACCACCGAACGGATTGGAATGAAATTTGGTATGCAGCTTCCTCAAGGGCCGAAAACGCCCACTAAGAAAGGATTTTTGGATATTCAGGTTCTAAAGGGGTGTTAAAAGGCTAGACCTACATTTCATTGAATAACAATATCTCCCGATTGGTTTCATTGGGGGATGTGATACTCGGCATATAAACTCATCATTAAGAATAAGAAGACACGTGTCTAAGGGTTTTTCGATGTGGTGTATATTATGAGGTGAAAGGGGTGAAAAGTGGGGGCTGAAGGATTCTTACGGAGCGTGTATCTCTTAAACGACATAGGCGAGGAGTTTGAAACTCAGCTGAAAAAAATCAGCATAAAAATAAGTAAATAGTTGTTTGACAGTTTTTTCATAAATCCAATTTAAGGGGCCCATGGGGAGGGGTGAAATTCTGGGGGAAAAAATCAGGAAAGGAAGTGTCCTAACTGACTGACTGACTCACCCACTCATCAAACTCCGGGGGGGGGGGGTAAAAACTGCTAAAAATAGGTGTTCAACCGTTTTTTTTTTTCATAAATCCAATTTAAGGGGTTCATGAGAGGGGTGAAATTCTGAAAAATAAATGAAAGAAAATGTCCTGACTGACTCACTCACTCATCATCGCCCAGCCAAAGTTATTGAAGTTAGAAACATGAAATTTTGGCGATATGCTCGTTGTATGTCGAAAACGTCCACTAAGAAAAGAGTTTTGGATATTCAGGTTCTAAAAAGGTGTTAAGGGGGTAAACGTGCATGTCATTGAATAACAATATCTCACGAGTGGTTTAATTTGGGCATGTGATACTTGGCATATATACTAATCATTAACAAGATGTTCAGTAAAGAACATATAGCCTACTTTCTCCTAAATGCATGGGTATTGTTACAACTCTTTGTCCTTTTCAAGGAGTATAATTGAATGTTGGTTGTAGTAGCTTGTTGAAATACAACGTGTTATACGGATATTAAACATGAATATAAGGTGCCCTTTGCTAGTGCTACCTCTGTACAAAATTTCATTCAATTCGGTTTCACCGTGATTGAATTGATATGGTGAATCGATTTGCACACATAGGCTACATGGCCGCTATCTGCAAACTATAGGGCTGATGAACTTGTCGTTTGGTCAAAAGATGCTTACCACATAAAGGTATATTGTTTGCAAAATTTAGTAGAGATCAGATGATTAGGTTGGTCGTAATTTGATTTAAGCTTTCAACATTTGGGTGGCCGCCATTACGTGTCCGTCAAGATGGCGGCAATATAAAACATGACACTGAGGTGCCCTTTGCTAGTGCTACCTCTGTACACATTTTCGTTCAATTCGGTTTCACCATGTTTGAATAGATATGGGGAATCGATTTGCACACATACATGACCGCCATCCGCAAATTATTGGTCTGACGACCTTGTAGTTCGGTCAAAAGATTCTTCTTACAAAAAGGTATAATGTTGCAAAATGTGGTAGAGATCAGATGATTAGGTTGGTCGTAATTTGATTTAAGCTTTTTACATTTGGGTGGTCGCCATTATGATTTCGTCAAGATGGCGGCGATATAAAACATAAAACTGAGGTGCCTTTTGGTAATGCTATCTCTATACCAAATTTCGTTCAATTCGGATTCACCGTGTTTGAATAGATATGGGGAATCGATTTGCACACAAGCATGGCCGCCATCCTCAAATTATTGGGTTGATGACCTAGTTTGGTAAAAAGTTTCTTCATACATAAGGGTATAACGTTGCAAGAATTGGTAGAGATCAGATGATAAGGTTGGTCGTAATTTGATTTAAGCTTTTAACATTTGGGTGGCCGCCATTACGTTTTCATCAAGAGGCGGCGATATAAAACATGACTCTGAAGTGCCCTTTGGTAATGCTACCTCTGTACCAAATTTCGTTCAATTCGGATTCACCGTGTTTGAGTAGATAGGGGGAATCGATTTGCACACAAGCATGGCCGCCATCCTCAAATTATTGGGTTGATGACCTTCTAGTTTGGTCAAAAGTTTCTTCATATATAAAGGTATAATGTTGCAAGAATTGGTAGAGATCAGATGATTATTTTGGCCGTAATTTGATTTAAGCTTTTAACATTTGGGTGGCCGCCATTACGTTTTCGTCAAGATGGTGGCGATATAAAACATGACACTGAGGTGCCCTTTGCTAGTGCTACCTTTGTACCTAATTTCGTTCAAATCAGTTTCACCGTGTTTGAATAGACAGGGGGAATCGATTTGCACACAAACATGGCCGCCGTCCTCAAATTATTGGGCTGATGACCTTGTAGTTTGGTCAAAAGATTTTTCACACATAAAGGTATAAAGTTGAGATAATTGGTAGGGATCAGATGATTAGGTTGGTCGTAATTTGATTTAAACTTTTTATATTTGGGTGGCCGCCATTACGTTTCTGTCAAGATGGCGGCGATATAAGACTTGACACTGAGGTGCCCTTTGCTAGTGCTACCTTTGTACCAAATTTCGTTTAATTCGGTTTCACCGTGTTCGAATTGATAGGGGGGCAGACAATCAGAGTACACACACAGAGAGACTCACACACACACACACACACACACACACACACAGACAGACACACAATTTTTCGCTCTGTGTTGATCTCATAAGTCTAAAGTGGGGGTTGAAAGATTCCTAACGGAGCGTGTATCTCATAAACGACATAGGCGAGGAGTTTGAAACTCGGTGGAAATCAATCAGCTTAAAAATCTACCATATATTTGTCAAATACCACTCACTCACTCACTCATTCATTCATCACGAAATCTCAGAAAGCACCGAACGGATTGGAATGAAATTTGGTATGCAGCTTCCTCACGGGCCGTAGGTGCTCGCTAAGAAAGGTTTTCAAAAATTCACTCGGGATCATGGTCAAACCGCGATTAAAGTCTAGTGTTGCCAGGTAATGCGGGCTGCATCACGTCGCCCTTACCAGAGTTCTGGCGCTTTTCAGGCCTTGAGCTGTGTGGCAATGCTCAGTGTGTTCTTTACTGTCATAACGTGCAAGTCATTTTTGTCTGCACTCCCGACCTTTACCCTCTCTCTCTGTTCAAACAGTACTTCTCTGTAATTTGTACTTTCACCATCACTTCAAAATCGTTTTTGCCTATAGTTGAAGTAACTGTCGAGTTCATTTCTGTTTGTACTTCGTACTTTCACCATCACTTCATAATCATCATATCGCATTTCATTTCTGTTTGTACTTCGTACTTTCACCATCACTTCGTAATCATCATATGGCATTATATATTAGCCTTTAGTTGAAGTAACTGTAGAGTTCCTTTGTTTGTTGGATTAGGTTCGGCGTTTTTCATCATTTCTTGGTAGTACATAGTTATAATGAAAAGTAGATTTTGGTAAAAGAAAATTACGTTAATTACGTTGATTTTGTTAAGTTAGGCTAGGTCTATTCCATTTATCAGGTTTTTTTAAGTAGAGATTTGTTTTTACATTTTACGTTAGGCTAGGTCTATTCCATTTATCAGTTTTTTAAAGTAAAGATTTGTTTTTACGTTAGGTGTATTCCATTTTTTTATTACTCAAGGGAGGTTCTTCTTCTTCTTATTATTATATGTTTGTACTTGCTGTTCATTGATTGTTTTCACGATGGCTGCAGTAAAAATGTTAGAAGTAGATGGCACCCTTGTTCCCCACCAAGTCTATGAAATTCCCGGAGATGGTGCATGTCTCTTCTCTATCTCACGTAATGTATGGCAGCATATTACAAGCATGCACAGTGCGTGCTGATATCGTCAGACATGCCTCTAACAACTGGGAAATACTACAGGTGTATTCTAACACGAGGTTGCCAGCCTTACATAAACAAGGCTGAATATGTATCTGTTATGTCTATTCCTTACACTTACGGTACATCATTCGAATTGCAAGTAGCGGCAGAGATTTATCCTTTCCAATTCCAGGTCTACTGTAATCGTGTACTCCGAACTGGAAATACGTATGGTGCTGCAGAGACTACTTTGGATTCGCATCAATCAGAAAATTTGAGAAGTGAGAAATATGTGCACCTGAAGGATGCAATGAGTAAAGCTGACAGCCGTTTGTCAGATATTGGTAAAATGATCGTGTTGCCGTCGACTTTCACCGGAGGCCCACGCTATATGAATAAACGCACTCAGGATGCTATGACTTACGTGCGCCATTTTGGACGTCCTGATCTTTTTATAACATTCACCTGCAATCCAAAATGGTCCGAAGTAATCGAGCACCTGAAACAAGGTCAGCATCCTCAAGATAGGCATGATTTGGTAGCGCGGGTATTCCATTTGAAAGTTAAGCACATGATAAGATTTCTTACTAAGGGTTGTATCTTTGGTCCTTCAAGGTGTCACATGTATTCCATTGAATGGCAAAAGCGAGGATTACCTTACGTTCACATACTTCTGTGGGTGGAAGAAAAGCTAAGTCCTGAAGACACCGACAAGGTGATCAGTGCTGAGATTCCTGACCCAAATCTTGACCCTGCTCTCCATGAAATTGTCCATGTGGAGTTCTCAACAGGGGTTCGTCTTGCATGGTTGAAGGAGTATGCACCAAGAAGTACCCCATACCACTCATCAAGGAAACCCAACCCGGGGAAGATGGGTATCCCAAATATCGCAGGCTGCCCACTTCGGAGGACGGGGTTTCTATTATTAAAAAGGGAGTGGAAATTGACAATAGCTGGGTGGTACCCTATAACCCCGTCCTATCTCGCACCTTCTCAGCTCATATCAATGTTGAGTACTGCAACTCCGTAAAGTCAATAAAATACATTTGCACAATTAAGTTGTCCAAAGAGGTTGCTGATAATGTTCCAATATTGAACAACGGGCAGAGATTGGCCTATGACGAAATAGTTCGAAGTGTTGTTTCAGAATGTGGTCAGCTCTTTTTTCTAGATGCTCCAGGCGGAACTGGTAAAACCTTCCTGATTAATCTCCTGCTCAGTACATTTAGAAGTCGACAGAACATTGCCATCGCAGTCACCTCCTCGGGTATTGCAGCAACCCTACTGGATGGTGGAAGAACATCTCATTCTGCTTTCTAGCTCCCTCTTAACCTCAGTCACGCTGCATCTGCCCTTTGTAACATCTCTAAGCAAAGTGGCACAGCTAGCGTGCTGAGAGAGACAAAACTCATTGTTTGGGATGAATGCACGATGGTGCACAAAGGAGGAGTCGAGGCATTGGACAGAACACTTAGGGACATTAGGGGTAACAACCAACTTATGGATGGAGTCACAGTACTTCTTGCCGGTGACTTTAGACAGACCCTCCCTCTTATACCCCGTGGAACACGGGATGACGAAGTAAATGCCTGTCTAAAATCGTCTTAAATATAGCCCACAGTCAGTTCAATTCCCTTGACTGTCAACATGAGCGTACACCTCCATGGTGATTTTATGGCTGACAAATTTTCCCGTCTCTTTCTAAGCATTGGCGATGGAAAGTTGGAGGAAAATGACGGAAAAATAACTATTCCAGCTCAACTGTGCGAAGTTGTTGACAGTTTAGAGAATTTGATCGAAAAGATCTATCCCCAAGTGTTTGTAAATTCCAATCTTGATAATTCATGGATGGAAGAAAGAGCTATTCTTACCCCAACAAATGACTCTACTGATAGTATAAATATCGTCATCCTTAACATGTTATCAACAACAAAAATGGTATACGAATCAGGAGACTCAGTTGTAGAGGTTGAAGATGCACTTCATTATCCTGTGGAGTTTTAAACACTCTTAACCCGCCCGGAATACCGCCTCATGTCCTGATCCTCAAGGTTTGTGCTCCTGTCATGTTATTGCGCAATCTAAATCTCCTAAACTCTGCAATGGAACCAGGCTGCAGGTTAAAGCTCTGCATAAATTTTGGATTGAAGCCACCATATTTACAGGTGTTGGCCAAGGCGAAACTGTCTTCATACCCCGCATTCCTCTAATCCCATCAGACTACCATTGTCGATTCAAACGTCCGCAGTTTCCTTTGAAAGTGACAATTAACAAGGCTCAGGGGCAGAGTTTAAAAGTAGCTGGTGTGGATCTGAGAAGTGACTGTTTCGCACATGGTCAACTGTACGTGGCATGCTCCAGAGTCAGTTCTTCTGGTGGCTTAGTCATTCTGCAGCCTGAGAGAAAGACCAGAAATGTAGTTTGCCGAGAAGTGCTTAGGCGTTAAAAACACTCTCGATAGACATGGCAGTAGGCTAGGGGACCTGTCTTAAATCAAAGCTCCCCGTCGTATATTGCACCCGATTTTCAATTTCAACGCTCCATGTTGCCGTGATTATCTTCCACTACAGTAAAAATCTATATAACTAATGTTATAACGGGATTCCGAATGTTATTGTGGGCGAAGCCGCTGGTAACAGCTAGTAATTTATAATTTTCAATTATTCATGAATATGATAATATTATAACATGTTATAATATTACATTTTCTCGAATATAATAGGTTATAATAAATTATAATATGACATTTAATAATAATAATAATAATAATAAAATAATAATAATATATATTGTGGTCCACGTAATTTACCCAACTTGGTATGGTCAAGTGGTGGTATGCAGCCGAAATTAAATTATTCATTTCTTGTTTCTTGAATGAGACGTTGTTCAATTTTATATAGGCTAGTTCTTTACTTGCTCCACCAATGGTATCCTTACCTTGACGCGGTGGTGGAGCTTGCGTGGTCAAATGATCCTGAGAGCTATGCCGGCGGTAGCTTAGCTACTGGTAGGGTCTCCCAAGCCGGACAGGTCGAAGTTAATGATCCAGACTAAACGGGATACTCTGGCCCTCCAGGTTGGGGGTTGGACGTGGGGCTAACAACCCCACACCATAAAAAAAGAACCTGTTACGAAACAAGGACAATTGCCTCGGAAGGACGGATTTTACAGAAGACAACCTCGGCCTGGATTACGGAAAAGAGATTTGTATATTGCGACGTGGAATGTAAGAGCGATGTTGAGACCAGGAAAGATGAATGAAATAGGAGAAGAGATAACTAAATTTAATTTAGACATTGTAGCGTTACAAGAGGTGAGATGGCAAGGACAAGGAAGGATAGATAAAAGGGAATATTCACTATTGTATAGTGGTCCAAATAGCAGAACAGGACAACATGGTACAGGATTTATGGTATCCAAGTCAGTAAGGAATAGTATTATGCAATATGAAGCCATAAATGAAAGATTTTGTAAATTGCGCATCAAAGGAAGATTCAGGAACATATCCATATTGTCAGTGTATGCACCAACTGAAGAGAAAGATGAGGATGAGAAGGAAGAGTTCTATGAACAATTGGAACAGATATGTGGTGAGATACAGAGATACGATACATTGATAATAATGGGTGACTTTAACGCAAAGATTGGGAAGGATCTATTGATGAGATGTGCAGGGGAGCATACACTACATGATGTTAGTAACCAGAATGGCACACTACTTGGGCATTTTGCCATCAGGAACAATATGGTGATCAAAAGCACATGTTTCCCACATAAACGAATACATTTAGGTACTTGGAAGGCTCCTGATTCTACAACCGTGAATCAAATAGACCATGTGTTAATCAATGCAAGATACTCTTCGTCAATTATAGATGTGCGGAGTTGTAGAGGACCAAATTGTGATTCAGATCACTATCTAGTCAAAGCAATACTTAGAGAAAAGTTGGCTAAAACGAAAGCAGAATCTGAAACCTGGAAGAACAGTATAAACGTTGAAAGACAAGGAGATGAAAGAATTAAGGAGGAATATCAGAGAGAAATACAAAAGAAATTAGAAGAAGAAAAAGAGAGAGATGATCTCAATGAAGAGTGTAAGAAAATAGAGGAAGTAGTTAAACTGGCTGCAGAAGAAATAATCGGAAAGAGGCAGCAAACCCGGAATGAATGGTTTGATCAAGAGTGTAGGGAAGCAATAGAAGAGAAGAATAGAGCAAGAGAAAAGATGATCTTGAGAGAAACAAGAAGCAACTGTGAACATTATAGGCAACTGAGGTTGAATGCCAACAAAGTATGTAGAAGAAAGAAAAAGGAACACATAAAGAAACAATTTATAGAAATAGAAGAATTAAACCAGGGAAGTGAAGTAAGAAAATTCTATGCGGCAATTGGTAAAATGGGGAAAGGTTTCCAACCGAGGGAAAGAAGATGCAAGGATAGACAAGGGATGATACTGAATGATGAGAACAAAGAGTTAGATAGATGGTCTGAACACTTTAAGGAACTTCTAAGTGAAAGTGTAGAGCCAGAAATTGAACAACATATGCAACAAAACGAGAGACAAGAAGTAATTAGATCAGAATAAGAGAATGAGAATGCAAGTATTACGAGTCCTACAGAATCAGAGAATGAGAATGCAAGTATTATGAGTCCTACAAGATTTGAAGTGGCAAATGTAATGAAGAAAATGAAAAACAACAAATCACTAGGGGAAGACAGTATAGTAGCAGAAATGATAAAATATGGAGGAGCGGCTTTGGAAGATAGAATACATAAACTATTGGAAAGAATATGGGAAGAAGAGAACATGACAGATGGATGGAGGGGAGGAATAATATGTCCTATATTTAAGAAAGGAGATAAACTAGCATGTGAGAATTACAGAGGAATTACTCTATTGAATGTTATTTACAAGATCCTATCAGGTATCCTGAAAGAAAGAATGAAGATATTTTCAGAAGAAATTCTGAGTGAATATCAGTGTGGTTTTAGACCCAACCGGAGTACAACGGATCAAATCTTTGTAATTAGGCAGATGATGGAAAAGTTTTATGAACATGATATTGACCTCCACATGCTCTTTATAGATTTTAAACAAGCTTTCGATAGTGTATGTAGAGAAAGACTACATGAAGTACTGGGAGAAATGAGGATACCTGGAAAGATAATCCGGCTGATAAGGATGACACTAAATAACACATGGGCACGAGTGAAAAATGGAAATAAGCTGAGTAGACCCTTTACAATTAATATGGGTGTAAAACAAGGAGATGGATTGTCTGCAGTACTCTTTAATCTTGCACTACATAAAGCAATCAGTAAAGTGGACCAGGGAGACACTATTTTTAACAAATCAAGTCAGATCTGTGCTTATGCAGATGATGTAGTGATCATAGCAAGAGAGAAGCATACACTGAAAAGAGTATATTTAGAATTAGAGAAAGAGGCTACAAATATTGGGTTATTAGTGAATGAGAGTAAAACTAAGAGCATGGTAATGTCCACATCTAACACAAGAAGAGCCCCGCATGATATTAAAATAGGCGATAAGAAATTTGAGGGTGTGACACAATTTAAGTATCTAGGAGTACTTATTAACAACCAGTGTGATATGACAAACTGTATTAAAGATCGATTACAGGCTGGAAACAGAGCATACTATGCAAACATCAAGATGCTCAGGAATCAACTTATATCGCGAACAACCAAAATGAAGATATATAAGACAATGATAAGACCAGTAGTGACCTATGGCTCTGAAACTTGGACATTAACTATGGATGATGAGAATACTGTGAAGTGTTTTGAAAGGAAAATACTGCGAAGAATATACGGCCCTGTTAGAGAGGAAGATGGATGGAGAATACGATATAACCATGAACTAAACGAATTGATTGGAAAACAAGATATCGTAAAGTTTATAAAGGCACAGAGAATCCAATGGTTGGGACATACAGAGAGGATGCCGGAGAGCCAGATGCCCAAGAGAATGTTGAAAGGGAGGCTATTCTCCAGGAGGAGGAAAGGACGTCCTAAGAAGAGATGGTTGGACGGTGTGACTGCAGACCTCGTCGCAATGGGAGTGAGAGGATGGAGGAGCAAGGCGATGGATAGACCAACATGGAGAGCAGTTGTCCAAGAGGCCAAAACCCACCCCGGGTTGTAGCGCCATGGAGTAAGTAAGTAAGTTCTTTACTTGCGCCCATACCATTTCGATGGAATTAAGTTCACTGTGGCATGGTGGCAATCAACGAACATATTTCTCTGCTGTGATAGCCTACATTGTCTATTACTAGGCTAGATCCTTCGGGAACATTGGGCAACAATTGCTCGGCGAAGCACTTTTCATACACTTCACTTGTCATTTCGTTGTGGGTGTCTTCCAGTGGCGTAGCGTGAACTTTTGAGCTGGGGACGCCAAAGTTTTAAACGACAGTTAAACTAAGGAACAAATCAAAAAGCTAATATGAAAGACACTGTCACATACCTCACACAGTCTTGTACATCAGCTCCATTCGTCTTTTCTTATTTTCTGCGAAAATGTCTATGATGTGTTCAAGAAATACGGGGTCTGATGAAAGCTCACCTAATATTTTTTTCAATTGCCATGAATTTAAACACGAATAGCGACTATTGCTCATAGAATTTCTAAGGTAGGTTTTAATTCTTTTCAGCGTGCTCATGCTGCGTTCACTACTAGCTGTAGTAGTTGGAATATTCAGTACAAAGCGTAGTAATTTAATTACTTCCTGATAGATGGAGTCAAGACCGTTCGTAAAAAAATATTTTAAAAGATCTTTTAGAGCTAAATGCTTTGTCTGATCTGCATAAACAATGTGAAGTTCATTTACTAATTAGTTAACATTAAAGAATGGGAACTGTTTTACAAAAAAAATCTAATTTGCTCTAGTGGAATGTTTCGGTGTATTCTTTAAACTTCATTTTCTTGTACTAACTCTATGAAATTTAGATGAGTACGATCTTCAAATCTACTTTACATTTGAGCTGTTAGTGAATCTACTATTTCAAAAGACAGCCCTCTCAACGTGTTCTTTTGATTGCCATCATACATTACGTTTTCATTCAACTGGATGTATTTTTGAACGCATATGTCAGTGGGATCTTCATTTCTTAAGTTTTCTATGCTTTTGACGACAGCCTCTATCTCATTATGGCAAGTTACAATACTCACTGTCGATGACTGTAACAATTTGAAAATATGAGCAGTGTAAATGAAACAAGCTTCGAATACACATAGCAAATATACAAAAGTTGGGTCATCCATATGTCTTTTGCGACCAATGGCACAGTTCACAGAATCGTCGTCCCATTCACTATTTTTCATCATCAATAATTTCATAAAAAATGCATTACAATTCTTGGAAATGTTTAATAATGGTGAAAACTGCCCTCGAATGAAAATTCCATCTCGTATTGCTTGCTCGTGGAAGCTTAAATCCTCTTTTGGTCAACAAAACTGTCCTTTTAGAAGATTTGCTGAAAAAACGGTGAAAAGCAGTCAAGGTATAGACAAACAAACGAACCTGTTTTATTGTTTTTGAGCCATACAGAAGTACCAAATTTAATTGGTGGGCGTAACAATGGACGAAAAGAGCATATGGGCAAAACTGTTTCACTAGCTTGTGAACTCCTCCTTGTCTGCCTGCCATTACAGCTGCGCCATCGTATGTCTGGCTTACGCCTTTTTCTCTATTTACTTCCCAGTCAAGTAAAACTTTGTGCACGACTTCTGCCAATCCCGCAGCTGTTTTATTCTTGGAAACGTCATAAAATCCGACGAATCTCGCCTCTATTCTATCATCCACACAATGTCTAAATAGTATGCTCATCTGGCTCTTACATGACACGTCTAATGTCTCATCCGCTTGTATGGATAGAAAGGGGGCTTCATTTATTTCTGATTTGATTTTTCCATTTAATGCAATTGTTTTAACTTCTATCAAGTCATTTTGAATGTCTGGAGATGTTCCTTTTAATAATGATGATGACTGTAAATGGTCTCTAACTATCGATTCTGTTGTGTTGGCAGCAAGCACAAGAGTGTAGTGCAGTATCTTTGCCATAGTCTTTGATATCAGTGAAGTTCAGTATCAAAAACAATATGGTGTGTGTCGTGTGAATTGTGAATCTTTCCACAACAAATAATAAAATATGCATTCTAGAGGAGTCTATGTGATTTATTAAGAAGTGAACCTAACATTTTATGGCGACCGTGACTGGATTCATTCATAGTAAAAGGCTCCCGTGAAGAAAGAAGATGGAAAGACTCGCTAAAGAAAGAACCGTAAAGCGGCGGTTATTTACGCGCTCACACAATCAACTAATGGCGTTGTTAGAAGATGATCAAACTGAAACGGAAAAAGTGCAAGTGCAACTTGAAATCCTTCAAGAAAAGTATGATGATATCTCTAATTTAGATGGATTAATATTTCAACAGATGATAGACGACGAGTGTGAGGATGACGAAATAGAAACGGAATGTGAATCAGCTGATGATTGCAAACACAAATTCCTTAGCTGTAGAACAAAAGCAACACGTTTTATGAATTCCGTTGTTTCCATTACCCCTCCACAAAGTGTAGTGAATGACAATGTTTGTGATAAAAAGAAATATAGACTTCCAAGAATAGAATTTAAGAAATTTTCTGGTGAAATAATTGATTGGTTATATTTTTGGAGCCAGTTCCGTAAAATTCACGAGGATGAGGACATTGGGAAGGAAGATAAATTCCAATATTTAATTCAGGCTATGACAGAAGGTTCCAGAGCATATGAATTAGTTACTAGTTTTCCACCCACTGCCGAGAATTATGACAAAGCTATAGCGAGTCTTCAAGCTCGATTTGGTAGAGAGGACTTGCAGGTGGAAGTTTATGTTCGTGAATTGCTCAAACTAGTATTGACGAATGCAGTCAATTCCAAAGAAAGGCCAACACTGAGTAGCTTGTATGATAAATTAGAGTCACATCTTAGATCGCTGGAAAGTTTAGGCATTACTACAGAAAAATGTACTGCAATGCTGTATCCCCTAATTGAATCATCTTTGCCAGAAGACCTATTAAGAGCATGGCAGAGGAATACTTCCTTCAGGTGTGATTCCATATCCAAAGATCGTTTGCAGCAGCTCATGGCTTTTCTTCAAAATGAAGTAGTAAGTGAAGAAAGAATTTCATTGGCTATGAAAGGGTTTAGTATTAGCACATCCCAAGGATCTAAGATTAAGGGAGACAAGAAACCAAGGGATGTCATTGAACCAAATATACCCACTGCTTCTGCTTTGTTTGCTGATGTTTCTAAGAGACAGGAGTGTATTTTTTGTCTTAAACCTCATTCGAGTGCATTAAAGCTCAAAAAATGACTGTAGGGGAGAAAAGGAAAATCTTAACTGATAAACACTGTTGCTTCAATTGTTTAAAGAAGGGCCATGCAAGTAGAGCTTGTAAATCGATTGTCAGGTGCATTGTTTGTGGTGGTAAACATGTGGTATTAATGTGTTATAAGCTCCGTGACAAAGAAAATGAAAGTGTGTCCAAACAGAATTACGAGGGAGACAGGAATTTGGTTCTCCAGGATGGCAATAATGTGGATAAGGCTTTAGCTAATGTGTCTTGTTCTCCTGAGGTGTACTTGCAAACCCTGGCAGTTGTCGTTAAAGGAAAGGGTAAACAAAAAACTGTACGAACTGTCATTGATACTGGGTCTACTAAATCCTACATTGCACGTGACCTAGCCGAAGAAATGGGGTATCAGTCAATCAGGAAGGAAACGTTAATACATTCCTTGTTTGGTGGAGTACGTTCTCGAGAAGCAAAACACGACTGTTACAGAATAAGTTTAAAGCGATTGGAGGGAAACTATTCCAAGGAGCTGGAAGTTTTAAGCCAAGATATTATTTGTGAAGATGTCCCATATATTAAGAATGGTTCTTGGAGTGAGGAGATAAGGGATCTGAAAATATGTTTAACTGATGTACGAGAGCGAGGGCCTGTGCAGATTCTGATTGGGGCCGATAAGGCGGGTGAACTGCTCACTGGGAGGAAACATCAACTAAAATGTGGCCTAGTTTTGGTGGAGACTTCCCTAGGGTGGACACTAATGGGAAAAGTCATAGGTAACAAGGTCCAAAGGGATTCGGCATCATTATTAGTGTCATCATTGTTTTCCCAACATACAAGAATTTCTGATCTCTGGGACTTAGAAATTCTTGGAATTACTGACCCTGTTGTGAAAGAATCTATCGTCGAGAGGAATGAGCGTGTTAGAAATAACTTCCTTGAGACTGCACGACTGAATGAAGATAACAGATATGAAGTGTGTCTGCCTTGGAGTGAACAACATCCACCTCTCCCTGACAACAAAGAAATTGCTCAGCACAGATTAGAAATCACTACAAAGAAACTACAAGCTGAACAACATTATCAGGAGTACGATAATGTCTTACGAAGTTGGTTGGAGCAAGGAATCATCGAGAGGGTACCTGAAGAAGAACTGAAGAATAGTGGACACTATCTACCTCACCGACCTGTCTTCAAAGAAAACAGCACCACCAAGATCAGGCCTGTTTTTGATGCCTCGGCGAAGCAGAGAAACGCTCCATCTCTGAACGAATGTATTGAAAAAGGGCCTAACTTCATAGAGTTGATCCCTAGTGCGCTACTGAAGTTCAGAGAAAATGAGATCGGTGTGACGGCCGATGTAGAAAAAGCATTTCTTCAAATAAGTGTCAATCCTAGAGACCGTGATTTTCTGAGATTCCTTTGGTGGGAGGAGGAAATTACAGGGAAGGTAGAAGTGTTCCGTCACAATAGAGTTGTCTTTGGACTTGCATGTTCTCCGTTCCTATTGTCGGCAACCATCAAACTCCACTTGAACGAGTTGAAGAGACAAACAGTCGATAATAGTTCCTACTCAACTTCAACAATAGAAAGATTGGAAGAATGTTTTTATGTGGATAACTGTGCTATTAGTGTTAACAACAGAAATGACCTTCATTCATTCATGCGAGAGGCAAGCATAATAATGGATAAGGCATCTTTCAATCTCCGAGGGTGGGAGTATTCTCAGGATGGTACAGCTGAAAATCTTACTCATGTGCTAGGGCTCATTTGGAATAAAGGAGAAGATACCATTGAACTGAATCTAACTCATGTTAATGATTTCAAATATGATGTAATCACCAAAAGAGCTATACTAGGAGCTGCACATAAGGTGTTTGACCCTATTGGCTTCTCATGTCCAGTATTTCTCTGTCCAAAATTAATCTTGCAAGAATTATGGGCCACTGACTTGGGTTGGGACACCAGAGTTGACGAAACAACAAAGAGAAGATTCATGAAGTGGTTGGCAGAACTACCTCAGCTGTCTGAGATTAAGATTCCTAGATGTTTGATCGGTAGTGTCCAGTCGGTTGAAGATATATCTCTTCACGTGTTCTGCGACGCCAGTCAAACTGCGTATGCTGCAGTTATATTCTTGCGAATACAGAGGGTTGACAATATAGAGTTACGATTTGTACAAGCTAAGACAAGAGTGGCACCCAAGAAGAGTATCACCATACCACGCCTGGAATTATTAGCAGCTACAATAGGGGTTCGCCTAGTGACGTCAGTACTGCCAACATTAACTGCAAAAGAAATCGTTACTTATTATTGGAGTGACTCGTCGACTGTGTTGTCCTGGATCAAGTTAGACGAACCTTGGGGGACCTTCGTGTGGAACAGAGTGCAAGAAATTCGAAGACTGTCCAGAATAGAACAGTGGCGGCATGTTCCAGGAACCATGAATCCGGCTGACCTGGCATCAAGGGGATGTAGCACAAAACAGTTACTTCAACAGAGATGGTGGGAAGGGCCAAAATGGCTAAAACAATCCACTACACAATGGCCTAGCTCCGAAATTTCAACAAACGATGATGAAGTCTTCCAAGAAAGAAAAAAGAAAGTCAACACTATGACGGTGTTAGAAGACAAGTCCAATACCCAAGAATGGCACCTTGACTATTTCTCAAGTTTCCGTAGAACAGTTCGTATGATAGGATGGATCTTGAGGTTTCTGCATAATTGTCGACAGAAAAATAATAGAAGAACTACCGAACTATCCATTGAAGAAACCACAGAAGCAGAAAAAGTCGTGATGAAGTTCATACAAAAGGAGTGTTTTGTTGGTGAAAAGGATGAAAGATTCAACTCACTATGTGTTTTCATGGATGATGAGGGAGTGATGAGACTGAAAACAAAAATTATATCGCGCAAAGATGACTATGCTTTCCGTTGTCCTGCTATCCTTCCTGCGAAGCATACAGCGGTTCACGCTCTCATTAGGGAGAAGCACAAAGACTTATGTCATGCTGGCACCCAGATTCTGCTCAGTGGGCTCAGACAGAAATATTGGATCCTTGGAGGAAGGAGAACGGTGAAGGGTGCAATTAAAACATGTGTTGTCTGCAGGAGGTACCATGGAAAACATCTTGAAGCAGAACAAACTCATCTCCCCATAGACAGAGTAAGAGAAGCCTCAATTTTTGAAATAACAGGGGTCGACTTTGCCGGGCCTCTGATTTTGAAAGGTGGAGAGAAAGCCTGGGTCTGTCTGTTCACGTGTGCGGTTTTTCGTGCAGTACACCTGGAGCTAGTAACATCTTTGGCTACTGCAACATTCCTCGAAGCTTTTCGGCGCTTCGTGTCCAGACGTGGAAGGCCAATGATTGTCTATAGTGACAATGGGACAAACTTTCAAGGCACCTGCAATATGTTGGAGACAATTCAGTGGGATAAAATTGCTGAATATAGTTCTGTACACCAAATAAAATGGAAATTCAATCCTCCCACTGCAGCATGGTGGGGAGGATGGTGGGAGAGGCTGATTGGTGTCCTCAAACAAATGCTCAGGAAAGTTCTGGGAAAGTCATGTCTGTCGTACCAAGAAATGATGACTGTTCTGTGTGACATTGAAGCTGTCATGAATTCACGACCACTTACTTACCTGTCCAATGATGGAGAAGACTTGATGGCTATCACCCCTGCAATGTTCCTACAGGAAGTCAAGGAGATTGGAATGCCCGATATCGACATGATCGAGGACATAAAACTTGACAGAAGATTCAGGTACAGACAGAAAGTAAAGGAAACATTAAGGGTAAGATTCAGGAATGAGTATCTTGGACAGCTAATACAGAAGAACCACATTAGGAAAAGTCATCACAAACCCTGCGTAGGTGAAGTAGTACTGGTAGCCAGTGACAACACGAAGAGACTAGACTGGCCGCTGGCAAGAGTGACGGAGGTCATCCCTGGCAAAGGTGGTGTCGTGAGAGTTGTTCGCTTGGTGACTACAAAAGGAGAGCTACTGAGGCCAGTACAGAGGGTGTATCCACTTGAAGTGACATCTGGAGAAGATCATGCTTTAAGACTGCAAGTTGAGCGGAATGAAAATGAGAAGAAGGAGAAAAATCCAAAGACGGTTAAACCATCTACTAATACTTCTGATCTCATCAAAACCAGTAGTGGGAGAGTGGTGGTTAAACCAAAGAGATATTTTGAGTGACTTATTTATTTCTGTGTTCATTTATTTTGTGAAAATATGTGTGTTATGTTATTTTATTGTTTTGTTGAGTTGTTTCCACAACTCAAGGTGGGAGAATGTTGTGTTGGCAGCAAGCACAAGAGTGTAGTGCAGTATCTTTGCCATAGTCTTTGATATCAGTGAAGTTCAGTATCAAAAACAATATGGTGTGTGTCGTGTGAATTGTGAATCTTTCCACAACAAATAATAAAATATGCATTCTAGAGGAGTCTATGAGATTTATTAAGAAGTGAACCTAACATTTTAATTTTGAGCGAGCAGATTCAACAATTGCAAATAATTACCCTTGTTAATAGAACTTTCATCTTCTGTATGCCCACGGAAGGCTAGTTCTTGTGTACAGAGAAATACTACAGAATGAATGAGTCGTCGCGCATACTGCCTGTTTGAAGACACGATCTCATTATGTTTTACTGCTTGTAGTCGAGCAGCTTCTGAAAATAAATGCTCAATGTGAGTTTTACCTAGCAGATGATATGCTTCACAATGTAACAAATGGTGTTTTGAAGACTAGTGTTTTACAGCTTTGTTAATTGAATTATTCAGGTCCGAAATTCCTTCTGTGCACCATTCAGTATCTTTCGCCCCAAACATAAGGCAAACGTAACAAAACATTTTGTTTATTTCAACACACCCAGTTAGCCAGGAAAACCTGTCATACCAAGAAAACTGAAAACTCCGTGTGCGATTTTTACCAGCTTATTTAATTGATAAATTTGGCTTTGGTCTTTTTGTTTTTTAATTCACATCGCTGTTCATATGATAAAGTGCTCAAAGGAGTTGCCTTTAGAAAATTAATAACATTAGAGTCAGGTGAACTTACTTCAGTCATATTGGCAGCATTAAACACACTCAAGCACAATTAAAATTAACTACATTCTACAGTTCGAACTAGTACTAGCGCAGCGATTGGGCTATTGAGCTAATAGAACAGTGATCATCTGATCATACAGAGTTTACGCCAGCCAAACGCCAGCGTACGGAAGCACTTCCCTTCCGAGAAGCAAGAATGAACTCGCGCATGCGCTGCAACATGGCCTGGCCAGGGTGGTACATCGCTCTTGACGTCAAGAAGTTCTGGCGTACAAGAAAACAAAGCACAGCAGTGGACCGCGGCTGGGCTAAGACTAGTTATATGGTGGGTGCGGAAATAAAATAGCCAAGCGCCATGTAATATGCTAACGCCGCATTTATATAAAATAAAAACGATGTTATATTTTACTCTTTGATGAATACACATTCTAATTTTTAAATCAGGGAACGCCCGGCGTATCGGCGTATTATAGCGCTACGCCTCTGGTGTCTTCCATGTTCTTCTGACACAGAAACGTTAACTCTGCACCATTAACGAACCCTTGTTCATTCCCGGGACGAACAAAGGCAAACTACGGAAACCACTTCGAGGATGGCTGAGGTAGGGATCGAACCCGCCTCTTCTCAGTTTTATCTCATGAAGTTGAGTACACCCCGTTCCAACTCTCAGACCAGAATTAAATTTCTTGGCAGAGCCGGGATTCAAACCCGGGCCTCCACGGTGACAGCCAAGAATGCTAGACACTACGCAACGAGGCGGGCAATTTATAAAGAACACAAGCTCCACTTCATTTCACAGTTTAACTTCACACCTTCACCTACCCTCCTTCAAACGCAGTCGGGGAGATACCCTACGGGCCACAATAGTAAACAAACTTTCGGTGCGTCAGCGCTGGGCGGGAGGAGTAAGTGTGATAACTTAAGAATGCTATCTGATATCGAGCTCTGGTTTGTTTTAAAAACTATTTCAGACATTAATGAACATTTCTTCTCGCTTAGTCACCAACGTTAAGTCAACAGCAAAAATGTTTCTCGCTACGTAACTTTTGTGTGACACCATGCCAGATTTTTCAAGTAACATTTAAGAAAGAAAATAAAAACATAACTTTCTTATTATGAAAATAATTACTGCCCTGAGAAATAGGGTATCTTCTACCAACATCAGGCAATCTAAAAATAAATTCTTGATCTGTTGCGATCATTAGTTCATTATCTATGGCGCGATAAGTTGTATACCTGCAAAAATATAGATTCGCGCTAAAATATCGTAATTTTGAAAATTGGGCCATGCGTTAATTATTTATGGCTTTTATTTTTACATCATCATAAAGAGCGGGAATTCTCTATAAGACCACACAAACATTTTCTTAGATTTATCACTTTCAATTATTGGGAAGTGGCAACATCGCCGGCGTAGAAGAGGACGAAGCTAATTGCAGGACATAAGATTGCGAGTGAGAGGCAAATACTACATTTAATTCCATACTGTCTCTTTTAAGGTAGAGACGCACTATAGACAGTTGTGCGATCGACATGAAAACATACCGTAACACTTATGAGATGTAAACATTGAGTAGGATTTCGACATAAAAATTAAGCCATGAGTTGTGAAATGGAGGTGTTTTATTCCAGGCAAAAATCAAGCTCAAGCTGCAATACAAAACCTTAATGAATAAGCTTCGAATACAAAATAAATAAAAATAAAAATCTAGCTACAATACTAGAAATACAATTAATAAAACACATTCATAAATGAGCTTCGAAATCAAGTTGAGACAAAAATCAAGCTACACAATCAGCTGCTATAACAAAAGCCTCTCTTGCAAGCAGAGAGCTCTTGGATACGAATATGTCAATGACTTTTTCAAAATCAATATCAAATTCACTTGGAATGATAAGTAAAGCCTCCAGACGATCACCGCACATGGTGGTGCGCAAGTCTGTTTTCACGCGTTTAAGCTTGGAAAAGGAGACTTCATTCGAAACGCTCGCTACTGGGAGGGTGACAGCAATCTTCAAGATAAAATTCAAATTTGGGAAGACACTTTTAAGTTTAGCTAAGCAAAATGCTCTGAAAATCTCAAGAAGGCTTCCAACATTACGCGGTTCATCTTTTTCCTTGCTATTTTCATCTTCCCCATTCGCTTGTGCTTCGTTTTCCACTTCCTCCTCTTCCTCACTGTTACACACTGAATCGCCTACATTTTTATGAAGATCTATCTCCGGTATTGTTATGATGTCGCCATCTGTTGCATCATCAAAAGCAACTATCGGTCTCAGTTCATCTCCTAAACCACCTAGATCTTCATCCTCGCTATCTCCGTCCAAATCTGATTCCGATTGCACGGGTTCGGATGACACAGGCTCATCGTGAAGTCTCTCGGGTAGAGGGATTGATTTTAGAATACCCTCAAATCAACGGGGAAATGCTACACACATCAAAAAAAGTTTTGTATCACCTCGGTTCCCAGATCTCCGGCATATAGACGTTGACTGTGTATATTGTATCCAAGATACAGTCCCTTTGACTGTTCATAGATGTCACTAAAACTGCTCAAAGATGTAAACAACCATGCATGAGCAGGGCCTATTAGACGGAGGGGGTACGACAGCCGATCAGTTCCAGTCATTCCACCAGGACGAAGGTACGCTGCTCATGTTGTCTGTAGTTCTACCATGCCTAGAAGGTCAATACCGCAGTTCGATCGCGTCCGCATTGTTACTTTGTGTCAAGAAGGGCTCTCAACAAGGGAAGTTTCCAGGCGTCTCAGAGTGAACCAAAGCGATGTTGTTCGGACATGGAGGAGGTACAGAGATACAGGAACTGTCGATGACAGGCCTCGCTCAGGCCGCCCAAGGGCTACTACTGTAGTGGATGACCGCTACTTACGGATTGCCGCTCGGAGGAACCCTGACAGCAATGCCACCATGTTGAATAATGCGTTTCGTTCAGCCACAGGACGTCGTGTTTCAACTCAAACTGTGCGCAATAGGCTGCATGATGCGCAACTTCACTCCCGACGTCCATGGCGAGGTCCAGCTTTGCAACCCCGACACCATGCAGCGCGGTACAGATGGGCCCAACAACATGCTGAATGGACCCCACGGAATTGGCATCACGTTCTCTTCACCGATGAGTGTCGCATATGCCTTCAACCAGACAATCGTCGGAGACGTGTTTGGAGGCACCCTGGTCGGGCTGAACGTCTTAGACACACTGTCCAGCGAGTGCAGCAAGGTGGTGGTTCCCTGATGTTTTGGGGTGGCATTATGTGGGGCCGACGTACGCCACTGGTGGTCATGGAAGGTTCCGAAACGGCTTTACGATACCTGAATGACATCCTCCGACCCATAGTGCAACCATATCGGCAGAATATTGGAGAGGCATTTGTCTTCATGGACGACAATTCTCGACCTCATCGTGCACATCTTGTGAATGCGTTCCTTCAAGATAACGACATCGCTCGACTACAGTGGCCAGCATGTTCGCCAGACATGAACCCTATCGAACATGCCTGGGATATGTTGAAAAGGGCTGTTTATGGACGTCTTGACCCACCAACCACTCTGAGAGATTTACGCCGAATTGTCGTTGAGGAGTGGGACAATTTGGACCAACAGTGTCTTGATGAACTTGTGGATAGTATGCCACGGCGAATACAGGCATGCATCAATGCAAGAGGACGTGCTACTGGGTATTAGAGGTAGTGGTGTGTACTGCAATCTGGACCACAAATGCTGAAAGTCTAGCTGTATGATGGTACAACATGCAATGTGTGGGTCTCATGAGCAATAAAACGAGCTGAAATGTTGTTTGTGTTGATCTCTATTCCCTTTGTATTTAACGGTTCCGGAACTCTTGGAACCGAGGTGATGCAAAACTTTTTTTGATGTGTGTATGTATTCATTCCTCGCCTCTTCATCATCAAAGAATTTGCCATAAACTGATTTGAAACAAGCAAAGGCATCCACAGGCAAACTTTCACTATTTTCTCGAACTTGAGTTAAGCGGGCTTTAGATAACAAAGCCGTGTCTTTCAGGAGTCCAAGAACAATTTTGTCATTAATTGTCTCACCCATAAAACGTTCTTTCATTTGACTCACGACAACGTCCACAGATTCAAGGAAAGTGTGAACCCTAAAGATTTCTAGAGGATCAGCAATAGACTCATCGTTTGCTAACTCACCTGGCATTTTGTTCTTCTTTCTCAGACGACTAGTTTGGTGTAAAGGCACAAACTCAGTGTTGGATTTCTGCATGAAATCCTCAGCTTCCTACTTGATACAATTAATTTTTTTTCGC
Organism: Meconema thalassinum; assembly: GCA_946902985.2. Taxonomy (NCBI): domain Eukaryota; kingdom Metazoa; phylum Arthropoda; class Insecta; order Orthoptera; family Tettigoniidae; genus Meconema; species Meconema thalassinum. The sequence continues at coordinate 917,501,586 of OX336389.2, forward strand.
AGTTTTGCAAGCCTTGCTAAAATTGATTCAAGCACGGACATAGCTGATAAAAGATCCATATACGGCTTTGTAAAATTTTTGTGAACGGATCAACAATTGCAAATATTTTTACAAAAGCTATTGCTGTGTAAACAAATTTTTCTTTGGTGAAATAAGTGATCAGTCCAGCGGCTTGGGCTGCAGCTTCATAATTTCCTGGTCCTTCAATACGCCTTATTTCTTCGAGAGTTTCAATCACGGCATCATGAGTCAAAAGCACTGTATCTAAAGCCCTCGAATGGGACATCCACCTATTGGTAGTAACCCTTTTCAATCTCAAAAGTTTTTTTCTCATAGTGTTTAGTTTGCATTTTACTGTACACTTCAACGCGTTGCTTGGACCTACTTATAAAAGCAAACATTTTTTCTAAATTTCCAAAAAGGTCTACGGCATCCAACGAAAATCCTACAGCCTTAATATCAACCAGATTTAGCCTATGTGCCCAGTAGCAGATATATACAGCCGTACCATTAACTTCTCGAATCAAACCTTGTAGACCTTTGTTTTCAGCACGTATGTTTGCGGCGCCGTCATGAGAGATCTCCAGTAAGTCCGCGCTGAGTGCACAAGTTTTTGAAAATATCCATTAAGGCTATACCTGTTGTAGATGGCGATTCTACAAGACCTATTAGCCTTTCATGAATGCGACCTGTTTTATCACCAGCATACCTTACAATAAAAGACACTTGTTCCTTTCTGGACTTGTCAAACGTACCATCGTAAGCCATGCTAAACATTTTTGCTTCCTCTATTTCTTTGGAAACTTTTTTTCGTTATGAACGTACAATCAATTGGTTTTGTCGCCGCCATGATATAAACGAAAAGAACTCTTTTTGCCTCGAGCCTGCAAACTTGATAAGTAAACGGCCATCGGTGTCGAATATTCCCCAAGAAGAGCGCAAAGATCTTTAAAATTACCCCGCAGTCTGTTTGGCCACGACTCTTGATGGCCTCGAAAAGCCAAACATCGTCTGCCTAAAAATAATTTAATGTCGATCTACTGTTTCACTATTAACCAATTTCTAGCAATGTCCGCACTTCTGTACTGGTACAGAAGACTCGCGAAACCTTCGCGCAATAGCTGCATCGACATGAGTAATCGATATTTCGTGTGGCTGATTTCCACGTGTTACAGCCGCTACATGCCAAAGCCTTTTGAGGATTCTTCCCAAAAAGCATACACTCTGAACAGTACATCTTATTTTCAGTGACCCAATAAGACAATCAGTCTCTGTTTACATAGGACCCGTCTTGCATTTTCCTGGAATACCATGCTGAATGGAACTTGCACCCTTTTGAATCCTTAGGAAACTCTCCGCCGCACATTTATTTTTCTGTTGGTTGACAAGCACCTAAGTTTAGAACTTAATCGAGCATTTCGTGAGTAAAACGCTTTATTTTTGCCAGCCTAGCAGGATCTTTGTCGTCAAAAGTCAGCAGAGAACTCGATTCTTTTTCCAACAGGCCATTTTCTTTGTCTATACCGGTATGAAGATGAGTTATTTCTAGTACCGCTGTTTAATTCTCATAGAGAACACACCCCATTTTAAGGCACCGGCCTAAGCATAAGGTACACGCCACTGGTCAAAGCAAAGTAGTTTTCTTCTCTAATTTTCCTCCCTTTCCGTTTAGGAACTTGCTTACAACTTTCGTGTTTTCGCTAATTGTTCGGACGTGTACAACTTAGGTACACCTCACGACCCCACATAGTAAGTAGATTTATTGCGTTTCTCTTCCTCTTCTCTTTCCCCTCTTGTTTTTTTCCTTTTCCATTTTTTTCGTCTTCCAATTTTTGGGACCCCTCCCCGTTTTATAGACCCACCCCAAATCAGGTCGGGCATTCGCCTGACCTGACATACGGCGTGGGCGCCACTGGTTCACTGTCACCCTCGTCAGTTATAGAGTGAGAAGTCGCTGCAGTCATGACTCTTGATAACGCGAAGTTGATTTTTAATGAGAAGGTGAAAGAAATTACATTAGCAGTGAAAAGAGCTCTTTTCTTGACAATGAGCGTTACGATAACATTTTACAAGAAATAAAGGAAGCCCATATAATAAAGACTAACTTCCATTGACTTATAAACAATACCGCCATCTTAGAGGTACGATGCAATGAAGATCAGTGATACTTATTGAAGCCAGTTCAGGCGAGAATGATGATTCAGTATTCGTTATCATTGCAAGTCCGAGGAGCACCTTGCAGTTCTAGAGAAAGCACATATTACAGTAATACAGAGCACAAACTGACAAGAGATTATTTTCTTTGTTGTAGGCATGACAATGCCACATGTACACAGTGTTGTTAGGTAGTCAGCCCGAAGGCTGGTTGGATCCTCAAAAGCACCGCCGTTACGTTATGTGAGTAGATACCCACAAAAACCCAAGGCAGTGCTATATTGAGGCGTTCTAGGCCAGAAGAGGAGTGAGGTAGTTTGCCATTGCTATCGTGGATGTAAATCTCCTGGGCACTAAGGGAGGCGCACTTCAGCGATTCTATGCTCGTGATGAGTACCGTACACAACTGACAGCAAATTCTTCGATGCACAAGATGTAACCTCAGGTTCAGTACCTCTTCGATTAGCCTCAATGAAGGCATCAGGAAGCAAGAAGGGGTGTGTAAGCTGCGATTCAATGAGGTACTGCATCAATGAAAAGTGTCGATGTCGTCCCAAGAGTATCATTCTAATAGCTCCTGCAAAAATAAACAAGTAGTTCCGTGAAGAACTATACAGCCTATTTTCATATATCCTACTTATGTTAATTGCCTCCATCTACATACAAAATTTCAGTTTGATTGCTGTAATAGATTCGTAGATATTGAGAACTGACTAAATATTTCGGATGGTCGCCATGTTGGATTTTATATATGTAGGTACTAGAGTTATGTACTGTTACATGAAGATTATTGTGTATGTGTAGCATTCAAACTTCAATCGCATGATTAGGACACAAGAAGTAACAAGGAGATTTTAAAATTTCGCAAAGCTGCCATCTTGTGGTTATGGAAACATTTGAAATAAATTAGATGCCAGTGGATTAACATTCGTATAACGATTTACTGTACCAAGTTTCACTGCACTCGGATGGTTAAATTGCGAGAAACGTCCATGTGAATATTTATACTTCGCGTCGCCGCCATGTTGGATTTCTGATCACCAGGTTATTTAAAGTCCTATAGGTGAACTTAAGTTCATAGCCCCTATGAACATAAAAAAATCAGTTTGATTGCTATAATAGATTCGTAGATATTCAGAGCCGTCTAAATATTTCGGATGGTAGACATGTTGGATTGAGAAATGTATAGGCCATAGTCATGTACCATTAAAGGAAAATTATTACGTAGGTTCACTATTCAAACTTTCACTTCGATCGAATGATTACGACACAAGAAGTAAAAACTTAATTTTAAAATTCGCAAAGCCGCCATCTTGAGGTTATGTAAACAGTTGAACTAAATTAGATACCAGTGCATTACAATGTGTATAAACATTTCCTGTACCAGATTTCATTGCGTTTGGAACATTAAATCGCGAGAAAGGTCTATTTAAAATTTTCAAATTCGCTTGGCCGCCATGTTCGTTTTGTAGTTAACCGGTTTTTGAAAGTCTTATAGATGAACTTCCAGTAGTGCCCTTTATCTCCGTACAAAATGTCAGGGTGATACCGCTAATAGTTTCAGAGATATAGAATGCCGGTGAAATATTTCGCACATCCGCCATCTTGTGGCTATGTTAACAATTGAATCAAGTTAGATGTCGGTGCATTACAATGTGCATAAACATATACTGTACCAAGTTTTATTGCGTTTGGTTGGTTAAATCGCGAGAAACGTCTGTTTAACAGTCGCAAATTTGCGTGGCCGCCATGTTGGTTTTGCAGTTACCAGTATTTCAAAAGTCACATAGGCGAACTTCTAGTAGTTCCCTTTATCACCGTAAAAATTTCCAGCGTGATATCGGGAATAGTTTCGGCGATATTGAATGCTGGTGAAATATTTTGCACAGCCGCCATGTTGGATTGCTGAGACGTAACAAAATTTGAAGGGCACGGTCGGGGTCGTCCGGAATAGTGCTATGAACTTACCGAGTTTCATTGAAATCGCTCCAGCCATTTAGAAGTTATTAGGGGGGACACACACACACGGACAAAAGGTGGTCTCATAAGCCTATTTTTTCAAAATTGAAAATAGGCTAATGAATGAGCTGTGTTTATGGTCAAGAAATTAACAGCCTTTAAACAATTTATTTAGTTCTCATTCCTGAAAATTGGCCGAAAGACGCTTCACATAACAACATGTACATATAGAAGGGTAGTCGCAACGCGTTGCGGTACTCTGACAATGCCAGAATGCGTTGTGTTCATCACAACACGAAATTTACATCATGGATTTTTTAAAATAAGTCAAAACCCGTTAATGTTGTTTAAAAACCAGTTGGTACACAATATTTTGTTTTGTAACTGTTTCTGAAGTGCCACAACGCGTTCTGGTCGTTTACTTTTTTATATAAATTTCTCACCATCGAGTAGTTTCGATCCTTCAGCCTGTGCATGTAATTTAACTACTCAATGATGCCAAAATAAGCTGGCCAAGTTACTTGAAAACGTAAGCTATAAAAACTGCTCTCCCCTTTGTTGGTTCGGTGAACAGTTGGTTAATAAGAACGAAGGATTCTCTGTGAGAAAGCAATATTTGAAACCACTTACAAAACCATTTATATTTCCATACATTATTTAATGTTACAATGGAGCTATTCCACACTGATATTAAAATAAAAAAGACTGTAGATGGACTCAACTTACACAGCATACAGCCAGTTCTTTTTGTGCCATAATGAGGGATACTCCCTTACTTCACCAAGTCTTTTGGTTCATTCAGGTTTAAATTTATTTGTTGAACTCCTGCACTGCTACATACTGTAATTTACTAATAGTCACAAAACATAGTAGCAAAATTAATTTATTATTTAAAGTTTCAAAATCAAAACAATCACAAAATGCCAAGTATTTTCATTTAGAAGGATATATATCTTTGGTGCTTTACAAGTACATTCTTCAATATGAATCAATATATATATTGGGCTTACTTAACGTAACTTTATAGAATGAGCTTATTTTGTGGTTGAAACACCACATATAACCTAACATAGAAAAAAAAAAAAAATTAAATACTTATTCAATTGTGTTCTTTCCCCAAACATTCCTGGAAGTTTTGGGAACAAACCACAATAATTAAGAATAAAAATCAAGAACTAATTTCATGGAACTCTGCTGCTTTATTTCAATTGTAGTTTAATTTAGTGTACGGTAACCAGTTTTTCCTGAGTTTTGCAGAAATGATTATGGCAGAGTCCCCATGTTTTCTTACTCTCAGCATGGACTTAGCACATTTTCACACTGTATATGTGTCAACCAATATTTTACAAACATGCAAAAAATGGCTGCATTTAATCAATCAATAATGAAACAAAATACAGTTCAATACATTAGTGTTGATTAATCCATTTTCACATTTATATTCAATAAAATGTGTGCAATTAGTGTCATATTTGTACTACTTAAAATACTGTATACGTAGTTTTGTTTACGACTAAAGACTAGGTCTATACAATTATTCGTTTGTAAATTTCTATACTGAAAAAATATGCAGCAATTTATCTTGGAAGATATCTATCTGAAATTTACATTTAAAATGCTTGAAGAGAGGAAGAACATCTTCACGGCATGAGAATAAATTGTTCTTCCAAGGTACTTGGAATAGAAATTAACCATTTCACAGTCTAAACCTATCTCGATATTTAAAAGGTCCATCCCTCGTAGGCCGCAGAAAAATGATTTGGAGAACCTTGGTTTCAGGTCCACTGTTTAAGTCATATGAATAAATTAGATATTTGGAGAATACCAAATATAGCATGACAAGAAATGGTGGTACCTTCATTTCAGGGCATATAATGAGCGAACACATTCATCTAAATCTGAAATTGCAACCACCACAGGCACTTTGTTTCAGAGTTACAAGACTACAAATATTATTTCATACCAGAAGTGTATTCCAAGTCTCTCAGTTCAAAGGCAATACAGGTAGCTCCTGCCAGCCCTGGACAGCACATTCTGCGAAGCATGTGGGGATAGCTCACTATACAACTATATTGTTATTCAGTCGGTTATGACTCGAGAAGTGGCAGTAGCACTGTGAGAGTATAGTGCTAATCCACTGAGTTTGACAAGGGGAAGTTGGTAATAATAACAAGAAACAAGCGGATGTACCCAGATAAGGCCTTCACTGTTGCGCGAGTTATCATGCTCTATGTCATATGGTGTTCTTAGGGTTTGCTGCCAAATTGACTGCTCACATACTGCTCGAGACCAAGCTCTGTGAACCTGAGAGGAATGTGGATCGCGGACGATGAAGAGAGATGTGGGGGGTTCCCAGTCTGTGAGTAGTAACAGAACCAAATACATTGGTTGGTCACTCACTCACTCAACACCACACTGGTTTAGGCAATGGCCCTATGTTAGCAATATTGGAATAAGACAGGAATTCCAGATAACACGGCGGGCTGTTGACAGGCCCTTCACTTCCCGCCTCCTGATTCACCTCACCCCACAAGTTCATAGAGCTTAGGCCCAAGCAGTACCTGGTACAGCAAAAATAAGTCTCCACTTCGGCAACGAAAAACGTTGAAGTCAGAGCACCGTTATTTCTCGGCATAAGAGATTTTCAGTGGTGTAAAACGGCATTCTTATTCCAGCTAAAATCACTACAAAGACTTCTAAAAGCTAGGTCAACTTAAGTTACCCAAATGATCCCACAAAATATTGCAATTATCTTTGATCTTTATAATGATGAAAGTTGTGTATTCAGATTTGGACTAGCATTTTCCAACTAAACACGCCCTGAAAAGGTGGTGCCATAATATTGAATTACCCTGTATATACAGGGTGTTTCTGAAATATTTTAATGACCTTGAGAATTGATACTCTTATCAAAATTAAGAAAAAATACCCACATAATATTTTCTGAGAAAAAGGCATGTATTTTGTATAACCTACTTCTTTATAGTGTACCTATTCTATGCATGAATAAGAACAATACACTGGCTGAAAAGCGTAAACTTAACGTGAACATAATATATATGCTGCTAGCATGATCACACATTCAGGCACATCAAACACATACATACACTATGTGCTCTAGCACAGTTTGTATTCGGTCTATTCTGGAGATCCTTCAAAATATTAAAGAAACACCCTATATATGGAGAAAATAAAGTTCTCTGTTTGGATCACCAAGGTACTTGGGTCTTCACTGCTGATGGATTTGATCATTAATTACAGCTGGCTCCTTAACATTACAATAATAATCACCCAGACACTGCTGACAGCTGCAGAGGACTGGAGTTCCTGAATTTGTAATATTTGTCTATGCCATGAGTGCAAAGGCTTCACTAAGTTGGACTTTGCTCTTTCCTTGTTGTATGTTGTCTGCGCATGTACTACTGTATGCAGTGGTGGCTGGTAATAAGGTTGCAGTGTTGCACAACAACCAGATTTTTCTCACTAATAATAATATAATAATGATAATAATAATTCAACAATAAATCTGTGGGTTTTATACTGTTCCCTCTTACATGCAAAGGAATTACAGTAATTAATGTTTTTTTAAATAAATAAGGAAATCTAGTAGTATTATGAATCGCATTAAACAATAATAATAATAAGTTAGTTATTGAGGTTTTAAGGGGCAGAACAGCGAGGTCATCTGCCCCTTATAATAAGAATAATAATGTTATCAGTTTTATGTCCCTTTTAACTAGGAAGGCTTTTAGAGACGCCAGGGTGCCAGAATTTTTCTCCAAAGGAGATCTATACGTGCCAGTAAATCTACTGACATGGCTCCCTTGCATTTACGCACCCTCAAATGCCAACTGATTGTGCCAGGATAATTGCATTAAAAAAGTGAGGAGCGCCTACAGTACTAGAGCGCTCGCCATGTGGTCATTGCCAAGTTCAAGCACCGACCAGATTTCAATAGTGAAGGGTATGACAGAGATGCTAGACTGGGCAAGTCCTATCACAGCAGTGAACTCGGATGGATGTTGCCCGCCGATTGCAACAAGGCAAAAGGGGGCGAACAAAGACATCCGAGATGCTCTGTGTACTGCCGATACCATTGTCTCACAATATAACGTCTGCGTGAGTGTGACACTTTTCTTGCCCTTGTGTGTATAGCTTTTTCTGTTTTGTTGTTGTAAAGTTTTTCAAATCTCTTGTAATCCATTTAATTCTCGTGCTGCGGCATTTGTGACGAATGAGCCATCTTACCACACACTTATATCCCATCATCCTTGACATCAAGCAGTCTTTTACCCTATCCCCCGCACAGCAAAATTAGTGCACCACCCAAAACAATTACCCACCAGCCGCCACTGATTGTATGCCTGGATTGGAAGATATCAAGTTGGGTCATATTAGATCAGTAATATTTTTATTTCACAACCTTGGATGCTGAAGTAGTACATTAATGTCAAGATCTTTAGGAGTATATTACACCTCCTCCAGTGACCTTTGAACATGTCATAATTCTATCTGTATAAATAACCGACATAAAATATTACAAGATGATTTCAAGGGCTGCAATATTTTAATTTTCTTTTTCAGGTGGATTTAGCCGATATCCCAAAATGACAAGTACCTAATTAATCTGGACGGATGACCACACCTCAATTAGTGGTGATAAAGAACTTGATTACGTGCTGGAAGGAGTTGCATGTGCACAGTGGACCAAGTCTAAGGTTATTGAGGAAAAATCACTTCCTGCTTGTACTAAGTTTCTTGAGGATACAATGCCCATCTCTTCAAGGAACTACCACTAAGAATATAGCTTAATTTGTAGTTTCAACAAGATGGATACTTAATTCATAAATCCATAATTTTCTGCAACTTGAGAATATAATGGAAGACCTTCAAGGAAAGCAGGAATGACTTCCATGTTCACCTGCCACAACTTCAATGGATTGTGCCTGTGAGCATCATCCTGCTTGACAGGGCCAGGGATACATTTTGTACATTAATACTAAGGCAACATTCTCACAAACACAAATGAAAAGAAGTGAACACTGCCAAATAATCAGCATGATATGAATTATTTTTGTTTTCCATGTTCTAAAATTGCCCCCCAAAGCACCCTGACATCTACTCCTCTGCATATCTACACAATAGTTATACTATTTTACAGAGGTGGTAGAATGTTTAAACTACCTTAAAGATAAAAGACATATTTAACAAATCGTTAAATATCTCTTCAGTTTTATCACTGCTAGTCATCTGCCAATCAGTAAGTGGACAACTGGTGAAAACTCAACTGCAGAGACTATTACTATTAGCCCTCCTCCTATTTGACGTCTTAGAATATACAATCCTGAAAATCTTGGAGGTTTATTTGGCAATCCACAAAAAACACAAATTTCCTAAAGAGAAGTATATTTCATCGATATCATGGAGCTGGAGCATGTAGTCCTACAAGTTCATTGCTATGTCTCACTTATTGCAAAACTTGAAATGATACGATTCAACTACAAAACAAACATACATGAATAAATAGTAGATGGAACACTGAATGTATATGGTTTACGTCATGTGGGCCATCAAAGAGCATTTCTTAGAATGATAATTAATCAAAAATTAAAAATTCTTGTTATATCCTAAAATCAATTCCTTACAAGACCAACAACAAATCTATGGTAATATGAAATGATGTAAACTAGAATCAAGAACTCGAGCTTGCTTAAATAATTGAAAGCAGCACAGAGCTATAACTGTCAGGATTTAGAATGCCACATGCACGTAAACATCACTCTAAACGTCGAATGTTATACACTATGTGACCAGAAGTATCTGGACACTCCCCGAAATGCGAGTTCCCCTAGTGGGCAACACATTACAGTTATCTACTGCTTACAACATATGGCCAGTGCCTGCATATAGCGTGAGACAGCTAAATGGGACATTCTGTAGAACTCACATTCAACATTGTGAGGTATTTGTATGCTACAGATGTAAGAAGTCTGTGGGCTTGCAAGATTTCCACCCTCTTAAACATCCCTAGGTCTATAGTGTCTGATGTGATAGTGAAGTGAAAATATGAAAGGATGTGTACAGCCCAATAAACGTGCAGAACAGACATGCATGTAAACCCCTAGGGACCACCAAGTGTTGAAGAGAGTCTTAGAGGATACTCGACAATCATCCATACCACTTTTGGGTCTCTGTCCAACATTATGACTTGGTTTCCATGGCTGAACAGCTGCATATTACATCACAGGAGCACTGACAAATGCCACTGTATATGGTGTACGAGTGCCAAAATGGGACCATAGAACGGTGAAAAGCCGTTGTGAAGTGATGAGTCATAGTATACAATGTGGCGATCTAATGATTGAGTGAGGGTGTGGTAAAAGCCACTTACCGAACTGTATACTGCCCACAGTGTTTGCCAACTACTGCATCCCACTAATGGACTGGGAGGTGGAGTATTAATTTGAATTCCATAGAGCATCTCTGGGATGTTTTGGAACATCAACCTCATACTAGGTCACAACAATCCACATCCTCATCTCCTCCATTGTATGCCCTTGCAAAGAAAGGGATGCCATTCCTCAGAAAGCTTCTGCCACCTGATTGAAAGTATGCCTGTTATGAGTTGCAGCTGTTGTCATCAAGGCAAAGGGTAAACCAACATCACATTGACAGCCACAGCTAGCAGTGGACGCTGGCCCAAATTTCACTTCATTTTTATGTAAGCGTCTAGGTACTTCTGATCACAGTGTGCATTCACAATAATACAAAATTAATACAATATAAGTATGCCTAGAATTCACAACAGTTCTGGAAAAATTCTGCTTTGTCCTGCTCTTGTACTCCATAAAACTCTACATGAAAAACACAAAACAGTCTGTATCACTACATAAAACAAAACAGAAGAATGCAGGATTAAATAAAAGTAAAAACAAATGAAAATATATAAACACTGCTAGGTGAAATTGAAGCCAACTCACATTTCTGTACAATATTACTGCATGGTTAAAATGAAATTGGGACTGATTAGCTGATGCTGGTGTTTTTAAAACTTGCAGATAATCTATGCAGTTAATCATCCAAGTAAAGTAAACGAAGTACAGTTAATTAAAATTACTATGTGCAGTATGGGTCATTCCATGAATAAAACCCCACATTTTTCGTATTGTGACGAATGCTGAACATTATGTTGATAGATGTCTATTAATGGAAATTTGAAATTATTTTAATTTTTGACAATACTTTCAATTCTCATTATTTCAAAAGCAAAATTTGCAGAGTTTGTGACGAAAGCTTTGCAAACCTCAAATTTGACACAAGCCCATCCATCACCTTGAATGAGGTGTTGACTGCTCTGCTGGACATATGACTGGATATAACATGTTCTCAATGAATTTTATGGGAAGCCACAATAAAAGTCAAGAAATGCACACAAACTCAGAAGGGATTTCTAGCTGTTGGTGTTGTGAACTGTTGGCAAATATTCGCCCAATACATATTATGTTACGATCTTTGCTCAGTGAAGCATTCATCACAAACTCCACTCTATTTTCGTTGGCACTGACTGTCACCACAATTAAGACATCTATCCAAAATTTTAACCTAACAAGTGACAATTTACAATTATAAAATACAATTCTATTTGAAGTCAGTGATGGTGGTTATGCTAGATTTTAGCTGTAAATATTAATATCTGCCAGTTGGTATAAATGGCTCCTTTCAATTTAATATTATATTTCTTTTCTGTCACTCTGACTTTCTAGGTACTAAAATATGTTCTTACATTTGTGTTCATAATACTATGCAATACACAAAAGTATTGATTTACACGAAATGACCCATATAGTGTTACTATTATAAAAAATAAATAATTATAATCTAGGTCTTGATATAACAGGCTAAAACATTACAGACTGTACACATCTAAGGAAAACATCAACCATCTCTAACAGCTGCAAAATAAAATTAGGCAAAATAATGAGAATGATGCATCAATGAAGCACAGCTTGATGTGTGTGGCTAGAGGAGGACTAGAGTTATATTATCATTAATAAAATGTTGGTGTTAGTTAATACCCCATACAACCATCACTGACAGGCATTAATGCTACCGTACTCTCAAAATTAGCTACAAATATAGGAAACTGAACATTATTTAAATGTTGCAGATTTTATGCAAAGATGGACAAGTGAAACGAAAAATGAATTATTGTACAATTGTCAGGCTCGCATTAGGAAGGCCTCGACAGGAACCTACTCTCCAGTAGAGTATGGACCACAGAACACAACCTTCATCGCAATATCCTGAGCAATCATTGCATCCTAATATACTGTATTTACATAACAATGGTCATTTAAATGACATTTCGAAGTAAATAGTGGGCAGGTAGCAGCCACAAGACCTTCAGTCAAGAACCACTTGAGCAATAATTACATGATTGATGGCTCACATCCAGCTCCAAGATAACATCTTCATGTTCAGGATATGATTGTCAGACACCATTATGTACAAGCAGCATCAAATGAAATGATGCAATACATGATAGCACTGCATAAAGCTAATGCCATAATGAACTTAAGCCATAGATTTTATTTTCAAGATGAACATTTAAGCAATACTTCTATATCATATATATTAGAAATTGACTGACAGAGTTATTTATACTGTATGTTTATTATTGCAACCACAATAAATTACTCTAGTTTTGTAAAAAATACCACATGCATTCGTATTTATCCTTAAATGAGCAGCTACATGAGGCTCTGTATTCAAACCAAGCAGAAAATTATGGAATTACTTGTTTCTCATAATATATTCATGTTTTAAAGATAACTCCCATAATTTCTCAATTGAATCTGCTGGGATTTCATTTTCTCAGCCTTAAAGTTAGAAATCAAGGCCATGCAGAAATTCACTTCCTGTATCTAAAATGATTCTGAAATCCTACTTCTTTATGTAACTGCACACCATAACAACTAATAACTACAAGTAATAAAAATAACTTTTTCACATCATCATAGGTACAGGGCTGCCACCTCGAAAGCCTGAAAACGGTAGTGAGCCCTAAAAATTATATTAAAAACCTGCCATTATAAAAACACAAAAAATAAAAAAGTGAATTATACAAATCCGACTTGGAATGTACTTGGCAATAATTTTTTAAGTAATGGTCTACCCTGTCAATATTCCAATGTATGTTTCAAGCGCTAACAGTGGCTCTTCATCAGTTTACATTTAGCTATATTGAAATTAAATAAATAACTGGACCCAAGATGGTCTCGTTCAGTTAAAATAATAATAATGTTGTTGGTTTTACATCCCTTTTAACGTTCATTTAAAAACTGAAACACTTAAAATATGACATAGTTATTACGGTATTAGTGCATGAATGACAATAAAAATATGTAGATGTAATGATTGATGCTCAAAAAGACAATTGAATTAGAATACATTAAAATAAATTAATAGTGGTGTTTGGTAGTGAGATGATGTTGATATAATATTTTTACAAATTGTTGATGGTTGAGTAGACCCATATAATACCTGGATCAGTTTATGGCATTAATAAGCTATTATTAGAAGCTTTTCAGTCAGTCAACACAAGTGCGCCCAATTAGATTGGGTGGGGAGTAACAATTAATTTCCTAGTGCCTAAAATAAATTACATGAATTATTTATACTCTTAATGAAACACTTCTCACATAAATGGGGGGCTAAATTGGATGACTAGTTTCGTTCGTCAAGCAAACATCAGATCCTGCTCACTCGGGCGTAATTTAGATTCAGTGCATATGTATATAACTCGTGTACAACAGTATTTACAATTATTAAGCTACAGAAGGTTTTAATGAATGAAGATTTTTTTAAACGATTAGAATTTTTTATTCCGTATTGTAGATCAAAACATGAGGTATGGGTCAATAAACTTGAGAACAAACTTGTTCAAAGTTAAGATAATCTACAAAGGAATGAAAAAGGAAATTTATGTTGCTTTGATAAAAAAAAGTTTGGTGCTTTTCAGTCGGTCAACACGAATGTACCCAAAACGAGCTGGGTTATGCCCTAATGCTGAAATAGATTACACGAGATTGATAAATACACTAGGATGACCAGTTTCGATCGTCAAGCGATCATCATCAGATCCATTACACTTAGGCTATAACATCTATGTTTGAGAATACAGGTGAAAAATATTTACAATATGTACAATTATTTAGTTGCAGTATTGGTAATGCAGCTGTCTGTGTATGCTAAATGTAGTGTATCTAATGTTAGGTGAAATGCTAAAATGGTGATAGAAATCCGGAGTTTGTCTGTTTGGGGTGATTATATGGTTGTAAAAAAATCAACTATGGTTATACTGTAATAATACAGGCTGATACTTATCCGGTTGTCTTCCTGGCTGGAACTTCGAGCAGTTTCGTGTTCACTCTAGCACCAGTTGTGGTCGACTGAACCCGGGTGTTAACTGGACGAAACTGGTTTTTCCTTTCTCCCCACTTTGTTCCTATGTTCTGTCCGAGGTCAGTGGAATGTTTATTTGTGTGACGCTGCCAAATCTAGATAAGAATGTATGTTATTGAATACAGGAAGATCTACTACTATTAAAGACCGTGGAACTGTCTTCGCCACGCGTGGACTAAAAAGCCATTCGAACTAAGCGCTGCCCAGTCTATTGAAGACGTCCCGGCAACTTTAATACTGCCGAGCATACCGGCATAGGTTTATTGCAGAAAAAAGTACATAGTACACCTGAACCAGATAACATTTAACTATTAACCACTGCTATTTCCCCCCCTTTTTATCTAGCTTGGCTGTATCGCTAAGTTGTATCTTGTTTCCGACAGGGTGTGTTTTTTAGTAGAGTGAAAAGGGGTGAACCCTCCATAAAAGTGTGCTCATTTAGATTGTTGGGATTGTTTCATTTGGCTAGGTGAATCTCGATTGCTTCCTTTATGTCGAGAGCTCTGCCTTTCGATTCGTGATGAATTAATTTTAGGTCAGTCTCGATTTTAGTAAAGCTGTTCCCCGTGTCACACATATGTTCACATAAGGCTGAATGTGTTCCGTATCTTATCGCATTCCTATGTTCATTATAACGTGTGTCTACTCGTCTTCCACTCTGTCCAATGTAATTAGCTTGACAACCAGTGTCTTGGCATGTAATAGAATATACCCCTGACTTTGAATACGGGTCTTGTTTATTTAGATTACTATTTTGCAGGTGCCTACAGGTCTGACGTTTGTTTTTGGCCGGTGCTTACTTGTTGCGTAGAGGTCTCCAGCCAGCCAGGAAGCCTTCTTATTGTGAGCATGCGCAGTAACAACTACATTCACGAACGTACACTCAAAAGGAATGAAGGAAAGGAAGGAGGTTGAACGGTTACCACAGGAGATGCGTGGATTTCACGGTCACCGGCCAAAAATAAACGTCAGACCTATACCGGTTGTATTGTTCGTTGTGAATGCTATTTTTATGCCTTGCTTTTTGAAAAGATTAGTAATTTTATATGGGCTCGTATTCACATAGTTGAAGCGCGCAAATTTTTTTTCATTACTGTCCGGTTTGGGAATCGTTTTATCTTTATTTTTATGTTTGGCTATAATTTGGTCTATTTTTGCTTGGCGGGAACTTGTTTTCCTTTGCTATTTGCTTAATGGTTCTTATTTCCTTATTATAGCTGTCTTTTGACATGGGTATGTTTAAAGCCCTGTGCACCATTGAGTTGAACCCCGCTAATTTGTGCGAGGTTTGTGTGGCTTTCCGGAATATGGAATATGCAAGATAATTTATTTTTCGGTCTGTTTCGGATTCCTTAGTGAATTTGATCGAGTGGTGTAGGCTATTAATGGATTGGAGAATTGTTTCTTCGCTTGTTAGTTCAGTATCGTAGATGCAAATCACATCATCTACGTATCTTTTCCATATTACTGTACTATTCCCTTTGTTGAAGTCTTTTCTAAGAACTCATTTTCTAGTGCATTAATGAAGATGTCAGCGATTAGTCCACTTAGTGGTGATCCCATCGCTAGGCCTTCTGTTTGTGTGTACATTTTGTCGTCTAATTGAAACACGTTTTGACTGAGGACGACCCTCAGTAATCTCACAATCTCTTCAGTTTCTTTTGCCGAATTGTTGGATTTTAAGTTGTTTTTGATAGTGTTGATTGCATCAATAATAGGAATATTGGTGTACATGTTAGTTACATCGAAAGATACAAGCCTCAAGCTAGGTTTCATTTGTAGGGTGTTCAATGCTGTTACTAATTCTGTTGTGTTCTTTACAGAGTTGTTTTTGTCGTTGAAAAGGTGGTGTTTTAAGATTTTTAGTAACTCTTGGCTGATTTTGTAATTAGGAGCATTCCTACAATTGACTATTGGTCTCATTGGGCACTCGTTTTTGTGTATTTTAGGTTGTCCCCTCAATGATGGTATTTTCGGGTTCATGTTTATTAGTTTTGATTTTTCAGTATTAGTCAATATGTATTCTGTTTCTTTTAATGCACTTTTTATTTGTTTTTGGAATTTGTTGGTGGGGTCTTTTGCTAATTCCTTGATTTCGTTGTTGTTTAGGAATTTAACTGTTTATTCAATGTATTCTGTTTTGTTCAAAATTACTGTGGTATTTCCCTTATCTGGTTTTGTGATGATTAAGTCATGTTCTTTTATTTTTTGTTTCAATGACTTTATTTCTTTTAGTTGTTTTCAATGTTATTGCTTCCGCCCTCTTGTTTGAGGATTTTTTTTGCTTCGTTGGTGGCAAAATTTTTGGTTAATGGGAGCTTGTGACTGGCTATCTCGATATCTGTGATTAACTGTTTTATATTATGGTTCGTGTGTGAGTCTGTGCAGTTGTATTTCAAACCTTTGTCTAACATATTCATTTCATCTTGAGAAAAGGTTACGTTCGTTCTGTTGTTTACCCTGCTGTGGAAATTGAATTCATTGTTATTCGTGTGTTGTTCATTAGATTGATTGCTCTGTGTTTCTCCTAGTTTTCTTCGTTTATATTCTAGTGATTCGTGCTTCCTCGTTGCTCTGATTTTGATGGTGTTATGTAGGTGCTCGGTAGAACTGTCCCATTGGGATGCGTGCCAGAAGTTACTTAGTTGCAATTGAATATCGTATAGTTGTTGGTTGATTCTTTGCTTTCTTATGTATGCAAATCTTAGTTTGTTTTTTATCCAAAGCGCTTTGGCTTGTTTAGTTGAAATGATCGAGGCTGGTGTAATCGGTAGCCTACATATTTAGGGGTGAGATTTAGTTCTATACATTTTTTGTTGAACCAAATTGACTTGACTAAGTTCATGAGTTTAAGCCTGAGTGTTTTGAACCTACTGGCCGTGAACATTGTGGGGTTTGAAGCCATTTTTTTCAGTGTTGCCTAAGTAAACAAAAGTTTGGTGCTTTTCAGTCGGTCAACACGAATGTACCCAAAACGAGCTGGGTTATGCCCTAATCCTGAAATAAAACTTTTGTTTACTTAGGCAACACTGAAAAATGGCTTCAAACCCCACAATGTTGCTTTGATAAATCATTACTTAAAGAGAGCGGGGGGAATGAAATTTAAGATGGAGTGACCTTGTTGCATAGTTTAGTTATAAGTTGGGGGTATTTTTTGGGTTATATACTGTATATTTCTAACTGTTCGTTGGCATTCAAGTACATGCCTTTTCCTGTTATATGAAAGCATGTCCATTATTGATCATTAAAGTCTATTATTATATTTATTTGTATTATGCTTTAGAGAATTTAACTTAAATCCTGTTTTTGCCTATATTGTATATGTCATTGTGTGCATCAGTTTTATTTGAAGAATTTTCATGTTGGTGTTTGTTGTTCCGGAACAGCAAACATTTATGTCTTTCTTTTTCAAGATGGGAGTTGATGAGTTTTGTTGTTTAGATAGGGAAGGTTACATATTTGGCATCTTAATTTATCAGAAGTTAAAGTGGTTTTGGGATTATTCTCAATTTATTAAGTATGTATGTGATAAAGTTGTGGTTGTAACAGTTAGCTTCAGCTATAGCTATTATAATTTTTTATGAAAGTTTTTAGGGGATAGTGGTATGCCGACGAATCTGCTGATCATACTATAAGAAATGCCGATATTTTCTGAGCACCAGGACATGTTGAAGAATTACACATTGATGAAATGGTTTTTGTAGGATTTTCTATGTATGTCATAGCTTAAATGGCTATCGTATCTTTTAACTTGACATCCAAAATATTGAGTTTGGTTTTAATTTCAGTTTCTTTAATGAGTTGAATGTTTGTGTCCATGGAGTTGAGGTCTGTAAGACTTGTCAGCGGTCGTCAGGTTTTCATTGATTACTGCAAAATCATCATCTATGTATCATCCCCAACAGTAAAGTCCTTACGTAGATTGAGTACATGATGTGATTCTAAACAATCTACGAAGATTTTAGTTAAAATGCCGGAAGCAGAGCCTTGCAGTGGCCTCTCCAATATGTACTAGCCAAGTGTCTTGGTGAGGTGTACCATACCAACTGACGAGCCCAGTGGTACACTGGAGGGAAGCACTGACAATACTGAATTGAGCTAACCGGATCCATTTTTCGAAATATTAGAAATTTGTAAATGTGTAATTAACGCTCATTTAGAGTAAAAAAATATTCTGGATCCTTCGGGAAACAGTTATTCCAATAGGTTGTTTGTGGTGATCGGGATTGGCCAATTATGTTTTAGGCAGGCCAAGTGTGGTTGTCAGTCAGTGTGGTGGTCATTTGGAGGTGTTAGGTGCTATATTTAGCTTCACACTGGTAAGTTCTTTCCTTTTTTGCTCTACTTGTACTAAGTTTTTTTTCAAAGCAACATTAATTTCCCTTTTCATTTTTTATAGAGCTTCCACGATTCAAAATAGCACCGAACCCAATGCTTATTGAACTTCCAGTCCGTGAGTCTCCTTTTGACTTTCACCGCCATCGAATAGTCTGCTATGATTTTGGCTTGTGGTTTGGTTTTTGGGTGTTCAACCTACGAAATAAGGAATAAAAGCTAAGCCTTTCATGGTTATCACAAAAATAAGTGACTCGTAAAAGAACGGTTAGTAAAACTTTGCAACAGAAAACACCCCAACAAACGGTAGGCGTACAAAATGTGCGATTTGTATTTTCAAACATCAATCTTTCTTACACTTCTTGGACCATAATGGTGTAAAGTTGGTGTAAACTAAATAAGTTATATTTGAGAATATTATTATCAGTTGCTACCTGATTATTACATTAGTGTATTATGCACTATCTTGACCCATTTAAATATAAAAATGTGACCATATCGTAGGGCTAACCACACAATTTGTGAACATGTACAAATAATTCAACTTTTCTACTATAATATTTAAAACCAATAATTATTTCATGAAAGCAATATTTGATATCACACTGGTTTCATCTCCATATTCACCCTTGCTTAGTTTTCAAAAGCATGGAAAACATGCAAAACATTAAAGAAAATAGTTTATTTACACCATCAATCTAGTCTACGAAAAGTAAGCACAAATAGGGGGGATTTTGTCCTGAACTATGCAAATGAACCTTATTTTGAATTGTGGCGACATTTCCAGACTGAAACCTTCGGTCACAAGAGATGCCAGTAAGCTAAGTATAAAATAGGTGCATGCCTACTATAGATTAAGATTATATGACGTATATGTCTTAGTCAGATAGTGAGATCAGTCATGTCATGAAAATCCTAGGCACTTAATGAAAAGCCGGCATATGATGTAAAAAAGGATAGTTGCACTATCTGACGCATGGTTTCATGAAATGACTCAATTTCGCAGTTATATAGTGTAACACTTTCTGTACATTATCTGACGGGAAGTCCAGCCCGTCACTTCATGAAGTTCATTCATTTATTTGCTATTGGGGGTGTGTCCCCAGGGGGCAAATTAGGTATACATAACAAATAAATAATTATACATAACAATTCAGTAACAATTAAACTGGAGTATTTACACAAGAAGTCAGTCTTTCCATAAACACACCTATATGTTTGGGAAAAGGCTCTAAGACTGCGGCAGGTAGAGAGTTCCAGTTATCAATGGCACGGTTTACGAAAGAATATTTACCATAATTTGTTTGCTGTGGTCGGGCCTTAACTTTCAAAGTATGATCACTCCTACTCATGTAAGTGGGTTTTCCCATACGTTTGCTAGGCTCATCCCATGCTGGTTGATTTGTATACGTGTTGTATAAGGTACGTTCAAAAAGTAACGAGCCGGAGGCATAATTACAGAAACCAGTACCTGTATGTTAGAAGTATTGGCCCTGGCTGTTGAGGCACTTGTCCCATTGTGACACGAGGCAGTGAATGGCTGTCTCAAAATTCCCTGGGCTGCGATGTGAACCAGTTCTGCACGTACAGCTGGACGTCGGCTTCTGAGGTGAATCGTTGGCCCCGCAGAGACCTTTTCAGGGTACCAAACATGGCATAATCACAGGGAGAGAGGTCTGGACTGTATGGAGGGTGGCCGAGAACCTCCCATTTGAATTTCTGCAGGAGTGCCGCGACTGTGTTGGCCGTATGAGGTCGTGGAGCGACCACGGCAGCTATAGCGTTCACTGTCACTCGGCGGTCCTGGGTAATGAGTGCATCAACCAGCTGGACGTTGTCAACGGTAATGCAGGGGGGTGCCCCAGACCCGGCATCATCGGCTAAGGACACCCGTCCTTCCCTGAAGCGCTTGTGCCACGCCTTGACCCTTGCAAGAGACATGCAGTGTTCGCCGTACACTTGTGACATTCGGCGATAAATGTCCGTTCCCCATACTCCTTCCGCTGTCAGAAACCGAACAACACCGCTTTGCTCTTCGGTTGACGCCTCCATGTCACTGCTTGCAATGCGACTGGCAGCGTTGTACGATTGAAGCAGGCTGCTGCTCGCTTTGTATCGTCACGTGACATCCACGCGTGTCCTCTAGCGACGGGCTGTGACCTTCCATGCTCTGGACGGAACCACACCTTGTTACACACGCCACGATCAGCCGATGTAGTCACCGGTATGCGCATTCCAGCCTCCGGCTCGTTACTTTTTTAATGCACCTTATACATAGCACAGAGTCTAGATTTCATCCTCCTAGCCTCAAGTGATCCCCACCCAAGTTTGTTCAACATACGGCTCACACTGCTCCTGGGATTAAAGTCACTGAGCACAAATCCAGCGGCCTTTCTTTGTACCATTTCCAACTCATTTATGAGCCCTACTTGATATGGATCCCAAACCGCCGAGGCGTATTCCAGAATAGGTCTTACAAGTGACAAATATCCTAATTCTTTGTCAGAGGTACTACTTCCTTTTAATACCCTCATTACAAAGTGCAGGGATTTGTAAGCTTTAGAAACTACACATCCTACATGACTACTCCATTTCATATCATTCCTTACGTGAACGCCCAAATATTTGCAAGAATCTTCTTCTACAAGTATTTCCGAGCCAATGTTATATTGAAAATCTTGCCTTCGCACTTTCCCTACTTTTATGAGACTACATTTTCTTGTGCTTATTTTCATTTTGTTTTCATTCGCCCACTTATAGACCAGGTTCAGGTCATCTTGAAGTACTGCGTTGTCGTGTGAGTCGTGTATCTTTCGATATATTACACAATCATCCGCAAACAATCGACAGTCACTGTGAATCCCATTTGGTACCTAAGTCATTTATAAACCCCAAAAATAACAAAGTTCCGACTACGCTGCCCTGAGGGATAACAGACGTTACGGTAATTTCATCCGAGAATCGGCCTTCAACTTTCACTTTCTGGGAACGATCTGTCAAAAATTCTTGGATCCATAAAATTACTCTTCTGTCAATCTTCATCGAAGCTAATTTATGGAGTAGCATGTCATGCGGCAAGACATCAAATGCCTTCGCAAAATCTATAACTACGGCGTCGACTGAAACTCCATTGTCTTTCGCTAATATCTTGAAAAAGTGATAGCATCTGACTCTCGCATGAGTAACCTTTCCGAAATCCATGTTGCCTGTCATTAAACCATGATAATCCTTCCCACTGTTCCCTCAAGTAGTCGCAAACGAGATGCTCCATCTGTTTACAAACGATGGACGTAAGTCTTAGCGGCCAGTAATTGCCCAATTCAAGTCTGCTCCCTCCCTTAAATATTGGGACTACCATAGCTCTTTTCCAGTCATCTGGGATTTGCGCATTGTTTATGGACACATCAAACATCACCTCCAAGTATCGTGCCACGGCCCTACCTCCTAGTTTAAGTACTTCACTAACAATATTATCAGGACCCTTCGATATATTGTAACGTAATGTTTGTATTAGCTTTACAATTGCTGACTTGTTTATTTGGAAAAGGGGATCCCCTGATTCACCGTTAAGGTCCAACACACAGCTATTGGATTTATTGAACACACTACCATAAAAGACATTTAATTCATTAGCAATTGCCTGTTTCTCAGTAATTAATTTACAGTCATGAGCAGCCCTCTTTTTTTTAAGACGAGCTCTCTTGATAAGGACTTAAATTTCAACATATACTTGTCACGATCATGTCTTTTATTGTATAATTTCCTAATTTTCCGTTTAAGACTCCTGATTTCTCGTGTGTAATACTCAGGATCCGGGTTTTGTTTCAGTAATTTAAATGGGACAAATTTATCAATAGCGCTATTTAAAATTTTCAAAAAGTTAGTCCACAGGATATTAATGTGATTTCCTACTGATGCCCATCCTACAAATAGCTCATTCAAATACCCCTGAAATTTGCCCTGATCTGCTCTGCGATACTGGAATATGATCTTTTTTTGCTATACCAGAGTCTAATTTTGTAATGTCACTGTATCTAATATTTAATTCAACCCCAGAATGATCAGTAATTCCTGGTACTTTCAGACAGTTAATATACAGCTTTACAGGCCTTACGAGATAAACATCTATGGTATTATTGTCTTTAGTAGGGAACTCAACTACTTAGTGATGTCCTCGTGGTGAGATAGGTGTGCTTTCCAATAATTAATAGTGGCAATATACGTTATGGAAGTCACCGTGGACGTTCAAAGGGTGTTGTTTCTTGAGGAGTATATTAGCCAATTAACGATTTCTGTCATTTTATTTGTTTAGTCTGCACATTTTAATATAGTTATGTTGTTCTATTCATCATCATCATCTTCATTTCCCCTTTCTCAGTTGACACTGGGTGGGGGCAAATATGGTTCCTCTCCACTTTGCTCTGTCGTTCCACCATTCCTCCTCCGACACAGTGTTCCGATCCAGGTTCCGTTTTCTAATACTATTCTCCACCGAGTCCATCCAACGCATTCTTGGTCTTCCTCGTCCTCTCTTCCCAGTGATCCGTCGTTCCAGTGCTCGTCTTGGTAGCCTTACTTCATTCATCCGTTTGACATGTCCAAACCATCTCAATCTGTTTTGCTCCAGTTTGTCATTTAGTTTCTGTACTCCCAGTTCTTTCCGTATATCTTCATTTCTCACTCTGTCCCTCCTCGTTTTCTGGACTATACTTCTCAGGTGGCTGAAGGGGGTGGAAGAAAGCGTGAAGAAGAGAGGAGAAGACTGGACAAGGGTGGAGGCTGAGAGATGGTGGGAAGACAGAAGACGTTGGAGAGGCTCGTGTTCCAAACAGACCCGGCCAGTGGCTGGAAACTGTGCAAGATGATGACGATGATGATGACTTCTCAGGAATCTCATCTCAGCTGCTTGTACTCTGCTCTCATCCCTCTTAGTCATTGTCCAAGTTTCTGCTGCATATGTCATTATAGGAACATAATATGCTTTGTACATAACTTCTTTAGCCTTAATTGGTATATCCTTGTTCCATACTAGTCCCCGTACCTGTTGGTAGAAAGCACTCCCGAGTTGTATTCTTCTGCTAATTTCCAAATCTAGTCTTCCATCTTCAGTCAGTTCACTTCCCAAGTAAATTAATTTTAAACCACAATGAAGAAGCATTAATTAATTTTTTGGAATAGTTCGTATATGGCAGCGAAAATTTAATGTACGACTCCATCGCGTCAGTCATTTCATGAAGAGTCGAATCAACAAATACCAGATCTACATGTAATGCCATGACTGATAATGTAAAATCATTTCTTGCCACATCTGCTTATATCGGTCCGTCACTTCATGAAGAAATGCGTCCGACAGTGCAACTATCTCTTTTTACATCATACGCTGGTTATTCATGAAATGACGGATTTCACCGACTACGACATACATACAGTTGCAATCTTCCATTTGGAGGACCACTTTCTTTCTCATAATCCTAGACAATTTTCAAACCTAATTAGCATTAACATAATGGGAAAATATGCACCATCAGAGACATTGAATGTTGTACTGTGGCACAATGTTAGCTGGCATTTTGTATCATTAATACATAAAGAATAATCAAAAACAGAACATTCTCACAGTGCAAAACAGCAGATTATATCATTCTTGGTTCATTTAACAACTTTTATTTTTCCTAGCAACAACAAATTGTCCAGTTACTGGCAAGGGAAATGGAAGTACACAGTTTCCATTGTTTCATTACCTAACTAATAAACCAGAATTTCGTTTTGCACAATGAAGTGAAAGTGGCGCATCACACGGCAAGAGAAAGAATGAAAAAAGTTGAAGCTTTATAGACAGTTTCAATTTTGAACAAGTTTGCTCTCAAGTTTATTGGCTTCATACCACTTGAATAATCAATGCCAAAAATGGATCCATCTAATGCTCAAGTCTACTCAACTGTCAACAATTAGAAAAGAGGTTTGCCAATATTGTGTCATAACCGCAGCTATCTATTTTAATGCGTTCTAATTCAATCTTCTATTTTTAAGCAACAATTATTACATCAACATGTTTCTACTGTTGTTCATCAACTATCACCAGAATAACTATGCCGTGTTTTAAGTTTCCTCTTTTTAACTTTACAAAACCATCTCAGGTTCATATTATTATGTAATTTCAATTTTCGTAAACTTTAGCTGATGACGAGTCACTGTTAGTGATCGAAACATGTATTATTAACCATTCTATAAATGTATATTTGGATATTGACAAGGTAGATCATTAAATAAAAATTTATTGTAAAAAAATTCCAAGTGTTAGTTTGTCTGTGTGGGTTTACCACAATGATGCACAATAACATTTAGCTCATAATTCTGTGAAGGGAGCTGGGCCAAGGATTAAAAGACAGCTATGATTCTCTTATTGGTACCACATGCCTGGGTCAGGGGCAATTGTTACTCATGTTATCAAGCATCCAGTGTTGCTGAGAAAAGAGTATAGTATACACTTATTAGTTTACTGATACACCTATCAATACAATTTATTCTCTTGCATAATTACTTTAGTACATGTTTCAATCTATTTTTAAGGTCTTCATCAGCTTTCATATCAACACAAATAACCCTTTTTACATTATAAAAATGTCCAGGATCTGTGATTTTAAATAACAATTAAGAACATGCCTTAAATTTAAATTAATTCAATACCATTCGGTATTTACTTTAATTTAATCGCCAATAAGGAAAATTTCAGATATGATTTAAGTTCTTATCTCTACATGCCTTAAATTTGTTAAATTCTTTATATTATGGATATTTTGTTTGGTGTGTTTTTAGAAAACTATTGTTTTCCATTCAATATATGTATTTTCTTCGTTCAACTTAGGTATTAGAAATTTAAAGTCACTTTTGACTGACATCTATCTTGACCTATAAAGTACATGAAATTATCTTATCCACTTCACACAATTGAAATACCACTACTACACTGAATGCACATTAAATTGAATATAAAACTCTTTAAATATTTAAAATATTGTTTTCCACTGTCTGTGGATGGCTTTTCAGTTTGGTATCGGTACTGGTATGCAAAGTACAATTTACATTATCATAGAAAAAGCATTGCTATGATGCATTTAAACATGTAGAATAACAAAATTTTAATATAGTTCTACAACAGCAGTAACAATCCCAGAATCCATTGGATAAAACCAAATTATTAATAATGTAAGACAATTAGGGCCGGTTCTACCACATCCGGGTAAAAGTTGCGGGCAGCAACCCGGGTGATAAACTATCTGCCGGTGTAAACCTCTGTGCATCTTGGGCAGCGTTCTACCACTTCCGTGCAAGTTCCGCACAGCTGCCCGGAACCTTATAGCAAAATACAGATGGTGGCTAGCCTGTTTTCGTTAAATTTGAGTAATTGATGAGTGAGCCACCTATCGTTAGATACATTAAGTTTCTTTTCGTTTTGCCTTTGTCCGTTGTTTGTTGATAGCAAGTGTTCTTTGGTTTCAACAAGATATAGGCCCAGTACCAAAACCTTTCGCGACACTTCTGGGCAGTATACACCTAGCATGCCATTCAGTTCTCGGAGGAATGCAACTGAATAACCATACCTAACCTCAATAATCGAAAACTAGACAAGCATGTAGTGCTTTTCAAGGAGGAATAGCCTGTGAAATATGTTTCTAGCAATAGGCTACTTAGCAATCTGAATACAGGCTTAGGCCTATAGGCTACAGACATGTTGTGACAAGGCTTGCAGTGCATAGGTTCAATCATAAAATGTATGTCAAATCAAATTATCACAATCCAGGCGACAAGTTTGTTTGTAAACTCTGTAAAATGAATGAAACGGAATGCGTACATTTGTGCATAATTAGATATTTTTTTTGCTGTATTCTACATGAGATTTCACTCTTTTTGCAAAGCTATAGAAGGTATCTTGGATAGGTCATGTTGAAAAGTTCACATTTACACTTTTCGTTTGGCGGATGGAATGATTTTGTCACACGTTTTATGATGAAAGCCATTGACCGTAAAACGCGTCACCACAAGCCTGAGATCGTAGTTCTGTTTGTCAAGGCTTTAGTGATGTAGGAAATATCAGGTCTTATGCTGTATAAGCAAAACACCAAGTCAGAGACAATGTATAGTATGGTACAGAACCTGAATAATGCCCTGTACACTCTGTATTACTCATGCACACTTGTGCGAATTTATTAAGTTATATGAGCGCTTCATCCAGTATTTCTAAACATGTAATTGAGATAATATTTTGAAATCTATGATGGTTCCGTACGGTAATCACTAGGTGGTCGTATTTCATGTCCAATCAACAGCAGCAAATATAAAACTGTTGGCTTTTGCAGCCTGAACCAAACGAAGAACTCCTCATTCGACCAAATTTCATTATGCTCCAGCAGATCTCTGTTCCGCCTTGGACGTGTGACTGCGTCTTCTTCTTCGTCGACAAAAAAGTTATACATTTCCAGGACGTCAATTAGCTCTTCCATAACCTTGAAATAAAATATGCTCAGTAACTGTTTCATCCCTTATAATTAATTAATAATTGTAATTATATCATTATGTGACAACAAAATTACCAAATGATTCTAATTTTATTATTAGTAATTTATGAAGAGGTTATGTACAGCATAGATGATGCAATGAAACACTTACGCCGGCTCAAATCTGGCTGGTATTGCTTTATCGGCCCCTCGATGCTCCCGAAAATTTACACTCCGGGTAGACGAAGTTTATACCGCAGATAGCGCTACCCGTTGATGGTTGAACGGAAATTCTTACTTATTCCGACGGGCAAGTTATCGGCCCCTTTGCCCGGATGTGGTAGAACCGGCCCTTAGTCATGTAAAACAAAAAGTAATCATACCAGACTGAAAAGCCATCCATAGACAGTGGAAAACAATATTGTAAATGTTTAACGAGTTCTATATTCAATTTAATGTGCATACCGTATAGTAGTTATATTTCAATTGCGTACAGTGGATAAGTGGATAAGATAATTTCATGTACTTTATAGGTCAATAGATGTCAGTCAAAAGGCACTTTAAATTTCTAATACCTAAGTTGAAAGAAGGAAAGACATATATTGAATGGAAAACAATAGTTTTCCAAAAACAGACCAAACAAAATATCCATAATAGAGAATTTAACAAATTGAAGGCCAGTTCTAAATACGTTTTTTTTAAACACAGATGTTGGACATTTATTTTATTTTAAATAGGATTATTATTATTATAAAAAGCTGATAAAGACCTAAAATTAGGTCAAAACATGTTCTAAAGTAATTATGTAAGAGAATAAATTGTATTGATAGGTGGATCAACAAACTATTAAGTGTACTTTGAAATAGTCAATACGGACCAAAAACAAACAGGACTAATGTCATAGCAATGTATATAAAAGACTATAGGTCTTATGCAACATTACTACTTACAAAAATTGGGAACCGAGACCCTAATGATGATGAAATTTTATTTTCAGATTTTTAGGAAATAAAATACTACAGAATTTACTTTTGAAAACATAATCTTCAATGTAGCTGAATTCCAATTATTTAAACATACTTTTGTAATAATGTGCTGTAATGGGTATGTCTCCACATTTCACTTCCATGGATAAGTGTTCAGTGAAAACATACACAAATCTTTCCAAAGAGATTGTATGCATGAAGGTCATATTTCTTGTGTTGACTACATTGTTTGATAGGCAATTGTCTTGTCTTCATTGGATACTATTGTTTACATCGAGTTGTTTGGTGGTAGTTCAAGATGTTGTATTGCATTTTTATAATATGGCATAAAGTAAATCATGTGTCACTTCCTGAAGATTCTTGAGCCTATTTGACTTCTTGTACAATTGTATGATTAATTAATTACACAAACAATTGTACAAGAAGTCAAATAGGCTCAAGACCCTGCTGTTCCACTGAAATCGGCATCAGGTTCTATGTTAGACAAACGGAAGAACATTCAGGGTAAGGCACTGATTAGGTGACAAATAAAATACGTTCATTCAAACCCCAGTTGTCATCTGAACCTACACCTAGAACAGGAGGCACTCCCAAAGTTGTCGGGGCTAGAAGAAACACTCAGATTCAGAGGGCAAAGCTGTGTCATGTTGTTCACAGGAAGAAAAGACATATGTAGGCTCTGAGGATAGAAGTCTAGCAAGTTCTAAGTTGGGATGGCAAAGGATAACTAGAAAAAGTTGTAAGAAAAATTATGCTCAAGGGAGTATGAAAAGGGAAGCATTGAAGAAGTGAACACATAATGGGGACAATCACCCACGTCCTGGTCATCATGTATTAGCCTTCATGCTACAGACGACTCCCAATGAAAGCTGGGCTGAGGAGGAAAGAGACATCTATCAAAATAATGTATTGGAGATGGTTTCACTGTTTACCCATCTCAAGGCTGTTGTTAATCCTGGATCATCTACTACAGTTTTCCAACTGATACTTCAGATAATGCTATACAAGATATAGAGGCAAGCAGTGTGTCCACCTAAGCATTGCTATTTGAGAATCTCGAAAATACTCAGGAACCATTGCGATCTTCAAAAATTCGACTATTATTTACTAACATACAAGAAGCCAAATGAGTGTCAACGAGGATGTCAAAGTTTGCAAAATTGTAGGAGAATATAAAAGTGGCGATGGAAGAGATATCTTGGAGAATAAAGAAACAAAACTTGGGGTCATGCTGCGAACCCAAAGAGAAAGTAACTACTAAACCACACCATGAAACCCATCCCATCACGAAAGGAAAGGTAGATGAGAGTTGAAATGAGTAAAGAAGTAATTATGGAGGAGGATGAAGGAGATAGTGAGCCCGATCCTTCTAAGTCGAGTTTAGCTGAATGTGTACAATTATTTAGTCCCAAGATTCCTATTGATAAGGCTCCAAAATCTGCAAGCCAACCAAAGGGATTCTATGTCAAAATATTTAGAATATGGTAGCATACTTGACTAACTTTCTGATGATGATGCAGAATTTCACACTCTTTTAAAATATGCCTTTTTTCTTTTTAAAATATATTACTTTTTCTTTTGTGCATTTTATTTATCAAAGTGCACTCCGCTATTACCTTTATTATATTATTCAGCACTCATGATTTGCCATATGACGAATCATTAGTTGAGCTAACGTTTCATTGTTTTAAAGCTGTCAATATCCTGAGCAGCAATGTTGAAAGAACATCAACAATGCTTTACTTTCTAGTGGCAATTTCTGGGAGGAAAATAGTACTTAAAAATTCTATAGCCTGGTGGTTTAGTTTTATCATTCATTCTAGGAGTTCATTTTCGTTTTACTCTGGATTATGTTTATGATATAATTTGGAACAATAACGGCATAACCTATGGTGATATTTTTAAACAAAGAAAATATGACTTTTCTCATTTGATGTTAGATTATTATGATAGGCATTAGACAATTAAGTGGCAGGTTTTGATTCAAGTGGCAAGCTACTTAAGGATGAAAATGATTAGAAGGGTAGTTTGTCTAAATCAAGGCATGTTTGGAAAGTTCCAGTTTCACTACAAAAATGCAATACAAATCTTGAACCAACCACCAAATGATGCAATGTAAACAACAGTATCCAAGGAATAAAAAATGGAGACAAAACAATTGCCTATCAAACCATGTTGCCAATGCAAGAAGTATGTCCTACATGCATACTATCCCTTTGGAAATTTTTGAATATAATTTCACTGAACATGTATCCATGGAAATGTACAGCAGTAGATATGCAAAATCCTCACCATTTTCAGTATGAGAAATTGTCAGGATTCCAGTATTTCTGTACCTCTCATTACGCTTTATTTTCTTTCTAAATATCATGCTTTGTAATTGAACATCTCAGCTGCTCATTTTGGTGTAACATATGTAAACTGAACTGGTGAAAGGGTCTTGTATAATTTGACACACATTGGCTGATGTTATTTTAAAAAGATTTCCCTCAACCTATTCAGACGACTGCAAACATGATAATCCTATGAAATACATGTACATCGGACTTCTACGCTATGCTTGCAAATGCTCTTTCTGTCAGTTGATATGGACATGCAGTCAGAGAGTTCAGGATCTGAATTCTGGAACATGATTAGTATGCATGAAATCTCTTTTGATAAATTTGAACTCCGGGAAGTGAAGCATGGCTTAAAAAGTATCTTAAAGAAATGCCTTACTGTTCCACATTGTCAATATAAATTAAAATATTACAAGTACATGTTTTGGGCCATGTTGGTCTCTTGTTCAGTAAGTTATCTATAAAATGTGTCCATGGTCAAAATTTGTATTGCCGGTGATTTTTTACACCCATTTCATGACATGAAATATAGGCTTACGAGATCAATTTGAGTGTATGCGAGTGGCTCTATCTGTCTTTGAGTCCTTATAAATTTTTGGCTAGGGCAATTTTATCGAAACTTGGCCAATACTTACTACTAACCTGTCTGATCCTGATGGTGTCTTTCAAATTTTGATTTAACCAATCCAACATAGCGGCTATGCAAAATATTTCATCAGGATTAAATATCTCCGAAACTATTGCAGCAATCAACCTGAAACTTTGTTTGGTATGAGTAGTGAGGAAATTAAGTAATGAGATTGGTAGCGTAGTGTGCGATCGGGCAACATTGCACAGTGAATCAAAATCAAAATCTAGGGGGACAAAATTATTTTTACGTTTTAATCATGAATTTAGAGTGAAAGCAACGTATATAATTAGTTTACTTCATAATAAACATCAGTTAAGACCTTTTTTAAGCTACATCTACGTGTACACGTGCAAGAAATTGTCTATGACTAGGAGTTGGATAGAGCCTAAACTACAATAGATTGTACTTAGTTTACCTTTAATTTGGAAGACTGCAGTTGTGGATAATTGCAGACAGCACTTCAGTCACTATCACTAATCACTCGATGACCCTGACTTTGATGATTCATCACATGTGTCATCTGAAGCATCATCGTCACTCACTGCCTCATGCTGTTCATGATGAGCCGGTACATCTGGTTCTTTCAGGAGTAGTAATACTTCACTGGATAATGATCTTCTCTTTTTATGTTGAATTTTGGTTTTATGAGATATTACGGGGTCCGAAGATATCAGCAGCATATGTAATATGTCCTCATTTGTATGTGTTCGTGAGAATTTCCTAGAATGTCCAAATCTGTATTTTCTCAAATCTTTGTTACGTGATTCTTGGGCTTCTTCTGACAATTGCCCGATAGGTATAATACAAAAATCAATTATATCTGCACCATGCATTAATACTTTATGCACAGTGACTGGCATATAATACCATGGATATAGATTTAGATACAATTTTGCTGTATCCTGGGTGTAGGTTTTGAAAGCGGGTGTGTTTATAGGGAACTGACAAGAAAGAGCACACAAAATTGTAGAAAAACGTCTGATTAGCTCTTCATTTACACCCGTAATTTTGGATGACAAGACTGGATCCTCAAAAAAACGGCGAGCAGTGTTGCCATCATTCGAATTTCCGACGCCTCCAGATCTTGGTTTGTCAACATGCAGACCCATTTCTGATCGAAATGTATTTTGTATTACTTTCTTTCTGTTTTCTATTTTTCCCTTATCTTCATCCCCTCTTGCTTGCCATTTCTTAATTTCTATTTTGTAAGAAATATGTAGCAGGCATTCAAAAAATCAGATCCAACAATGGAGGGTAGATAATCCAAATTTATAGCTGTCCTCAAGACAAACTGTTTTTGGGAGTGTGTTATTCATATCTCTGGGACCAGCACCACACACATAACACCTCTGTGCTGATGAACCTGAAATAGAATTGCAGACTTTTCCATCCACCATGGTCGGCAATAGAGTTTGGTTAATATATATGTATTGATCACCAAGTTCTATTTTACTTGGTTGAAGGGACATTATTTCAGTTTCAACTAACTGAACCTCTCGCCTAGTCAATTCGACAGTCTCCTTTTCTAACAATAATTTAAGAGGTCTGCAAAATCGTGTCGAAGAAGGTTCTGCCATAGAATTTTCTTTTGATTGTTGCTTTCTACATTTAAAGAATACATTTGTAATGGAACAACTGAAATTACAAAAATATCAGAGTCACTGCCGTCATCATCTGTAAATTTCTGCATATACTGACTATGTCCGCTTGAACCATCACAACCCCATTTTAATGTAATATGAACTGTATCATTGCTAGAGATAGACTGCTTCAAAACATCTTCTTGAACTACTGCAAGGCGCTCAATTGTATGGTCGACCAGTGATTGCAATGTTATTGTGGCTGATGTTTCCGTTATTATTATTGATTCACTTGGTGGATAGCTTTTCTGTTTTGTTTCTCTAATGATGTGGTAAGGTGGGAAAATATTACAGTTCTTATTTTTGCATTCAAGTCGCATATTCATATATTGGCTTTTGCTGTAATTGTTATCTACAAGGAATGATAGAGCCTCTTCACCGGTAAGTGGTACAGGTTTTACAGCTGGTAATATATAGGGTTTTTTAATTTTAGTAGCTCTATGTGGGGACTTAAGAGTTTCTTTAACAATTTTTGCAGCATCTCGTTTTCCAGACATGTGCAGTGATACTTGTGTGGCATGAATAAGTTCTTGTTCTGAATGTGCAGAGAGTAGCGGTTGAATTTTTCGTCTCTTTGATTTTTCACTACTTTTGTGAAAAAGCTTCCTAGGCCTTCCGACTTTCGATGTGGATGGAGTAGGATGATTTAAATTTTCTCTTAATTTAGAATCATACACAATTTTCGAAAATGTTATCTCCTCTTTTAACCAATAAGAATATTTTGAAATGAATTTTGATTTATTTCTATGAACCTGCTTCCACCGCCTGGTAAAATTATCAACAATATCCTTTAAATCTCCTTGTAGGCATTCAGTTATTTCTTCAGAACAATTTTCTACCCCTAATTTACTTTTAACAAACTCACAAAGTTCCACTTTTGACACAATCTTCGAACCCAGTGCTTCAAACAGTTGTAAACGTGTGAGAACTGGTTGCGCGGCATCTCCTAAAACGTAAAATAACTAAGTAAGTTGCAAGAAGATGCAAAAATACTTATAACAGGCGTAAACTACAAGACTTTATCTACATTTTAACATTAAGCGGAACGTGACGCAGAGTAACGCGACATACTAAAAATCTAAGTGAAAATACAATTTTAAAAATAATAGTTAAATATTATATAATGCAAATATAGCTAAAATTACGTAACAATTACGTCCATTAATAACTGAAACACGCTACAAATGTTAAGATCATACCTTCAGCTGCATGTTCCATCTTAAAGAATCACTCTAACCACATAGACAACCAAACTACAGCCACTTACATTCACCCTCCAATTCAGACTGCGAGATAACGCAAGCTCAGTGCAGGAGATAAGATTAGATTCCAGCTCGAACAGTGGTGCCAGATTTACACCAAGATGCGTTTATATCCTGGAATAGTGAGCGGCAATCATATGAGAATGCTGTAGAAGTAATAAATTTTGATTTTTTAATTATGAAAATAAATAATTTTGTCCTCCTAGATTTCGATTTTGACCCACTGTGCATTCGTGATGTGGGACTTGGAGGGGAGTCGGGTGCACATGTCATATGCCATCAGTGCAAGTTGGACCTCGCATGAGTCACGTTGGTTGTCCATAGCGATTATTTTAGTGACTCAGATTTGGCTTCTACGTTCTGACAATAAGTGACACGAATACCGAGCAACGGTGTGCAATCAGGTTTTGCTTCCGACTTGGACACAGTGCATTGCAAACACAAGCAAAACTTTGGCAGAGTTGAATTTGAATCACAAAACCATTCATCAGGTTTTGACCAATGATTTGGGGATGCAAAAAACCTGCTCAAAAATGATCCCAAGACTCCTTACGGAGGGCCAAATGGTCATGAGGAGGGACAGGTAGTTACTTTTTGGAATCGAATGCAAAAGATCCCCATTTTCTGGATCGTGTCGTTACTGGAGACGAAACTTGGGCGTTTCAGTACGGCCCAGAAACCAGGCACCACAGCATGGAATGGCGCACTGAGAGCTCTCCAAAGACAAAAAAGCAAGTCAAAGATCAAAACCATGCTGCTGTGCTTTTTTGATAGCCAGGGAATCGTTCATATTATGTCGTCCTTATCCCCCCAATTTGAGTCCATGAGACTTTTTCCTCTTCCCGAGATTGAAAACACACCTCAAGGGATGTTGTTTTGGTGCACTGGACACCATTCAAATGGCTGTAAATGACCAGTTGAAGGAGATTCCAGTATCTGATCCCCATTTTCTGGAACGTGTTGTTACTGGTGACGAAACTTGGGTGTTTCAGTACGACCCAGAAACCAAGCACCAGAACATGGAATGGCAAACAGCAAGCTCTCCAAGGCCAAAGAAAGCAAGAATGAGCAAGTCAAAAATCAAAACCATGCTGCTGTGCTTTCTTGATGGACAGGGAATTGTCCACATCATGATAATTCACCTTGTCACACATAGATTTCAGTGAACCAGTATTTGGCCAGTTAGATCATTCCTGTAGCTGTCAGCCTCGCCCGATGAGGAATGGAAGAACCACCTTCAGTGCTGTGGGGCTTCCCAAGGCAGTTACTTTGAAGGGGACAGTGTGGAATTGTAATGGTATTGGGAATAAAACAGGCAATCAGGCTCGTTACTTAATTTACACACCTTGTAAGTTGATATAACACCTGGTAAGTACAAAACCATTTTGATGGTCACACAATATTTGAATTGCCTTTTCTGGTGACCTTACCATCAGAATACAGTGAAACTTGGCATAGACAATCTTTATTTAGAGTTAAATATAGTTGCATAAAAAGCAATTCAATTGATTAAAAAAATTCAAGTTGGTGATGGTACAAAATTTTAAAAACACATGAAGCTTGTGAGAATTATTTTTGTCCACGTGTGTGCATGTGTCTGTCAATCTGTGTGGTTCCCCCCACGCAATAAATTTTGATTGGCTGGAGCTAATTGAATAGAACTTGGTAAGAACTTCTTAATATCCTGTCTGACGACAAGAGTCTTTCCAAATTTGGTGTCGCCAATTCAATAGGATTCACTATTTCGGAAACTATAACAGCAATCAATATGAAATTTTTACTGTACTAGAAGGCTAAAATATAATTTTATAGAAGAAGACAATGTTAATATGGTTTGTAAAAACATAATATTTGTTGTCTATGGAACCCATCTCAGTGGAAGTTCGTTAAATAAACCCGTCTGCTGTTATGTAATACTTTAACCTTGTAATGAATTATTGGCGACTTGCATTATAATTTCGATAAGCATATTTTTACATCCCGTGTTTTATTGAACCAATCACAGTAAAATTTATAATTATCATATGCTAATATATTCTAATATTCAGACACAGAATTCTTTAGCTTATTCTTTTAAACTTACCCCTACGCACAGTAGATGTTTTGGGTGGAGTTGAAAAATCTGCAATCATCCTTTTTTCTGAATATTAATGTGTCTTTGGTTTGGTTCTTGATGTAAATTCTTGTTAATATTTAATATTTTCACTCATGCACAACATAAAAACAAGAACCCATCAATCACTACAGACATTAAGGCAAGGGGGTTACGGTGGATGGGACATGTACAGAGAATGGATGACCAGAGAGTAACAAAGAAGGTGCTAGCTACAAAACCAGAGGGATAATGAAGATTATGGTGGCAGGATGACGTAGAAGTGGACTTGAGAAGATTTGGGGTGCGAAATTGAAGAAGGCTGGCAAAATTAAGACGACTGAAGGAGACAGGTGGTCGACAAGGCCCCGGCCCTACATGGGCTGTAGTGCAGGATAAGTAACAGCATAAAAAACCATGGTAAACAACACTTTTAAAATATAAAAGCACTAAACGGCCTGTTTGTAGATGCAGGATAGTCTATATCGAAGGAATGTTTCCCATTTAAATAACTGTAGTCTCTAAACCAAGTAGCATTGATTCAATTTTGGATAGAAAATAAACCACAAGGAAACACACATAAATAATGAGCACATGTGCAAAACAATGACTCTGATAAATAATTTTCTTGTTAGCTATAATGCATTGTTCCATTTAAATAATACTCCCTGGCACCCTAGAACAACAAAGGATGGTACAGGCACAGCTGCTACAGTAGATGTCTTCAAATAGACATGTTCTAACGGAACAAGAAGACATTTTTTCTCTTGTAGAAAAAGTAAAAAATAAGGTATTGTCCAGCAGATGAAACAGAGTTTGATTGGCATAGCAAGATGAAGGGGTCACTGAATTGGTACCTTATCTTCAAAGCTATGTTACAGAAGAAACTGCATGCAGCAGCAGGGGAGCCACAAAGTTGCATGAGCATGGTGGGGATGGGAAGGAGGGGTTAGAGGAAGTGTGAGAAGGGGGAGGTGGAAGTAAGATGAAGTGGAGGAGTTGGGTGGAGCAACCTTATTAGGATACAATATGGAACCAATATGTCTAAATTTCTCAGTTTGTTACAAAAATCTTCCCTACACTGGGTTCTGTTACGTATAATAATGTTATTGGTTTTACATCCCTATCAACTACTGCGGCCTTTGGAAACGCCGGGATGCTGGAATTTTCCCAGAAGGGATCTTTTAACGAGCCAGTAAATTGACGTATTTGTGCACCCTCAAATGCCAACTGACTGCAACAGGATTTGATCCCACAACCTTGAGCACAGGAGGCGAGAATGTTACCATTGCACCACACAGCCAGCCAGTTTTGTTACCAATTGTGTATAATGAAACAATACTAAACATTTATACACAATAGCATTCTACAATCACCTGTTAATTCATTGCGTCATTACTACATACAAGTATAGGATTGATTAAGTCTTAGTAATTTTATAAATATCAGGGTGGAAAGACAGCCATGCACCACACTGCAACATTGTCTGAAGCAAGCATGAACTCAGCTGATCAGCACAGTACTCAAAACGGGTGGAAATAATGCATGACGTCAGCACTACTGCTAACCAAAGCTAGCAACATTGTCGCAATAACACTTCACAGTCTTTTCTAAACACTGGATGCTCTGTAGCTCTATATGGACATCTTGGTCATCAGCAATGTGTTGAATATAGAAGTAAAGTTATCACAAATTTTGGGGGAGACATAAGATAGCTGTACATTCGTTTCGAGCAAATTATTTTAATTTGTATGTACATGCAGTATACAGAAACTTTTCTGAAATAAAAAATAGTCAACATAAAATTCTACACAGATCTGTGAAAGGAAACCTCCTTTGAGTTGCTTGGATTTCAATCGGTGTCCAACTATAGTCTAAACGTGCAGATTCCTAAGCCAAACCAGTTTTCCTCCACCATATAATTTATTCTTACATACAGTATGTCAATTGAAATTTTAGTTTGGTGGTGAAAATGTTGCCATCTTGTACACCCGAAAGTTTTCAGTTATAACTATGATATTCATTTAATTGAAACTAAAATAAAGGTATCCATTAAATTTTAACACACACATTTGATTACTGGTTTGGAATACTGTGCTTCTTTAAACTGGCAACAACATTATGTAGCATATTGTATATTATTCTCAATCATCCAATTTAAATCCATCACCATACTAATACTTGATCCCTCGACACATATTTCTTAATTCCCTCTTAACTTCTTCACTGATGCTGCCAATATTTTCAGGTAAATACCGTAAGTGAAATTATAGAACATATGATAAACATTTTGCTTCCTGGATTTTGCTATCATTTTGCTAGTGAATTTCCTGCAAATCCTAGTTATTAACTAACTAGGATTATACAAATCCTAGTTAGTCTATACCTAGGATTTGTAGGAAATTCACTAACAAAATCACAAGTTTAATTCAGGCTGCTTCTTATTTGTGCTAACTGACTCAAAATAACACTTCTTCAATTAACTTGCTAATAAAATTCGTAATTTTTCCCTCTTCAATTAACTTGCTGATAAAATCTGTAATTTTTCCCACTGTACCTTTAGAGTCTGTAATCTTGGAAAACTGTTCATTAGGACCAGATTAATGTTGAATGCAGGTAGCACAGTATGTTTTGAGTTTTGGAAATTACACCTGTTATTCTTCAATCTTACCTCCAACATTGGTCAGGTTGGCCAATTTCACCTTTCCCAGTGTTAATGTCGATCATTTCTCCTGCTTTCAAATACCAGTTTTGATGCCTCAGCAATATATGCATACATTTACTAATTTATAAGAGTATATTTAAACCATATTTAGTACACAAGATAATGCATATTTTGCCATATTTAATGCATAACTTCAGAGGTCTAATCATAATTTTATATTTCAATTCCTCTGTGCATACCTCATGGAGCAGTGGTTAGAGTATAAGTACCACCACAGAAGCCCAGGTTTAGTTCCTAGCTCTGGTCAAGGAATCTAATTGGAACAGTATTGTTGACATGAAAGTCACCCAAGTGGTGACAACTGCCATGACTTGCATCAGGCTAATAGGACAAGTTTACATTACATTTCC
Organism: Meconema thalassinum; assembly: GCA_946902985.2. Lineage (NCBI taxonomy): Eukaryota > Metazoa > Arthropoda > Insecta > Orthoptera > Tettigoniidae > Meconema > Meconema thalassinum. The sequence goes on from OX336389.2 coordinate 917,541,018, forward strand.
TCTTTGTTACCCGACTTTAGTAAATATTCACGACATCCATTATTAATAATAATACAGGGTCATTATTTATGTGCGCCCCCATAAACACTGCAAGCAAAGCCGGCTGTGACTGGCGCAGATCGCGGGCGCACATACTTGGTTCAGTCGGTAGTTGGCGTGCTCCGCTGACTTATATCGTTACTTCACACGTGTTATGTCATTCATATGGACGTGTATCTGCAAAGCTTGGACGTTAGTGTTGAACGTTCAGGGAGCATTGTGATTACTGTGATTGTTGGTCATGCCTAGACACCAATTCACATTGCGCAAACATGTGTATATCCATAATTCATATATGAAATGCAGAAAATCTTTTTCTGAAACAAGATGAAAATTTCGAATCAAGTTTCCAGGAAGACCTGTGCCTAATGCCAGTACAATTAGGAGGCTCGCTAAACAATTCAAGGAAACAGACTCCGTAAATAATAAGAGACTTGACAAACATTATTTCATCAGAAGATGTCAGGTGTGTGTTACAAAAGAGGGAGGACATTTTCAGCATCGCCTATGAGCACTCTTTTTTGGTAAAAGTGTGAAAGTATGCGTCAACCACCGGCTGAACCGGGTACGCGTGCCCGCGACTTGCGCCAGTCACAGCCGGCTTAGCTTGCCGTGTTTATCGGGGCACACATAGATAATGACCCTGTATAATAATGTTGGCCAACGGCCTAGCCGTGTTGAAACACTGGATCCCATGAGAACTCCGCAGTTAAGCAACATTGGGCGTGGTCAGAACTTGGATGGTATGCCGGTTCTAGGCACTGCGCGCTGTTGGCCCACATAGGAGGAGCGGAAAGGCCCTGGCCACCCTACCGCACGTAAGCTCCGGCTGGGGGTAGCCTCTTCGGAGGCTCGGACCTGCCTTCGGGCAGAATACCAATTAATTTAATAATAATGTTATTGGTTTTATGTCCCTTTTAACTTCTGTGGTTTTTAGAGATGCCAGGGGGCTGGAATTTTCCCCGAAGTAGATATTTTACATGCCGGTAAAACTGACACGGCTCCCTCAGATTTGCACACCTTCAAATGCCAACTGACTGCACCAGGATTCGATCCTGCAACCTTGAGCACAGCAGGCGAGATCGTCACTGCTGCACTACACAGCCAGTCGGTTCCATCTTTATGGTTCGTCCTACTGTGGCATATTATTGCTTTCTGTTTTTCTGCTTCAAACATCTGATGATACTTCCAGGTATATGAAAAGTTAGATTAAAAAATGAGACCACCCTTAGAAATCGAACCCATATCCATGCAGGTGTACTTTTAGTTAACAACACAACAGTCCACTCCCAAGGATAGCTCATTCTCAAGTATCTAGAGCGGGAGAGGTCATCACTTCGATCTCAACATCAGCTTTGATCATTTAAGAATGATCTGTGGAAGAGAAAATTTAAAACGGACACCTTCTGCATAAATAAAGCTTATCTTGGCAACTCAATAACAGCTCTTTGGTAGTCAGAAAGATTTATGTGTTTCTCCAGAGAAGGATACCATCGTTACAAAATAAAGTGTATACCTTCACATATTGTGGGTAGGACAAGATTGTGTTAACACATGAAACAAATTGTTACTCCTTTCTAGGAATTTGATGCTGTTATCCATGATTTTGCAATAAATGGATGCACTGCACACATTATAAGTGAGAGAGCATACATACTGCTTTCTCTTTAAGGACAGAGCCCAAACCAGCTCTGTACACAGCCAAGAGTTAGTACGATGTGTCCCTGGAACATTGAATTTTGTACTCTATGTGGAAAACAATGCCCATACATACAGTGCAAAGTAGAAAATGTGTTCATAGAGTAAAACTGGGATCAGGACTTAGGAAAATTATCACGCTAATGAGAGCTCACTGTAAAATAATGCACCACATTACATTTGAAATAAAGGTTTTCATTTAAATGATGTTATCACTGCTGTTAGCAGCCCTGCTTACAAAGAAACTAAGCATGATAAGCAAATGTTGGGATGCATGTCAGAAACAAGCAGTATCAATGAAATGCTCAGTCTTTATTGCTTTTAGATTTATGTAGGGTTTGACTCAATCCTATACCTAAGCCTCATTTTCACAATTCATCCCATATTTCTAACACAGTTTTCCTCCACGGGGTAGAATTTGCGTAAAGTTAAATGCCCTACAAACACACAGTGACTCGGTGTATCAGGGGAATATCCCATTTTCTTCGTCTTAACCAACCTCAGTACCTTCTCCGTTTTTCTTTTTCTTTCAGCCATGAGCCATCCGTCAACCACATGCCTGATAGCTACCTCATTAAGAGGTAAGACTAATGTCATTTTCACTGTCCATTTAACATCTGCAATGTAGCTCACAATTCTAGAACCTAAAGCAACTACTAGCTTCAACATTGTAGCTACTCATCTTGCACAGAAGCTATGAGAACCAGCTGAAACAGGAAATACAAGATAATATCACAGGCAGTACAGCTATCATAGAATGTTTCCATCCAGATTTCAGCCATGATGATGGGACAACAAACACCTCTACAAGAATCTGGCAGGGAGATTAAAAGGGAACTTGAGGAACGTAGATGGGAGGAGTTTTCACTGCAGCAAGTCCTTCATAGCTCTCTTCTCTCATTGTAAGCGAAACCACAATGGTTCCTAACTAAAGGCCAAATGACTGCTACCTAACCATGCCATATTCTACCCACAATAGCATACGTGCTGTTGGCCTTGCCAATATATATGTAGAAATCACTCAACAACAAAAAAATTCTTCACTGCATTGTGCTTCCGACACATCTCAGAGTAATGTAGAACTTTTCCACAAATAACTTGTATTAAGCATGGTGGTGCTAAGTTATTATTATGCATGCAGCATGATGTGTCTATTTTTCACCATAAATAAAAGCCAATGTTCATTTTCTTTGTATATAGCACATTTCACAACACATAACCAAAAAAGGAAGGAAGGAAGATTGTAGTTTTACGTGAACGTGAATCTTGTGATTATGAGCCACGGGACCTCCTTTTTACGTGGAATCCGAACCACAGGACATGGCATTTCACTTTCAAAAATCTCACATGCATACAACACATAACCATCAAACTTTCTATAAAATGAAAACTTTCACAGTGCCAACGTCTCTTTTATAAGCTTCTTCACCGTGGTGCCTACAGATGTATTTGAAGGACCGGAAGTTGTAAATGAAACCTAGACACAGAAAATATAAAGTCAGATAAAGAAAGCACCCCATTCATTGGACATAATAACTCATATTTGATTAAATGTACCTTAAATAAGTATGGCTGTACATCGGGATGTGTGGTATCAAAAATGAGATCCAGCTCTGATTGATTAGGCATTTTGGGAACATATTCATGCCTGTTCATTACTTCAGCAATATACAGAATTTTCTCCGTTAGCAGATCACCCACTCGCTCTCTGCACACCTGACGTTCTGAAATTCAACAAATAACAATCAAAATAAAAGAATAAATCAAAACACAGTTCACCTGAGCCTGGAAGCAAAACTGTAGGCTTGAAAATATGGCAAAGCTCTTCCTCTTAATAAGGAAGGAAAACAAATTAAGGGACATACACAATACTCTAATTTATGAGTCGATTGTAGAATTGAACACAAAATAGTAAATTAGAAAGGCTCTTGTGCTTTAGGGATCTCATTTCATATGTTGGACACACAAGAAGTCAACCCACAGTGTGACACATAGGCTTGCTGGCACAGTAAAACCGGGTTAATTTAAAATTCAAAGAAACAAAAAGTTCCATTTTGACTTACGGAGTACCTCTTAAATTCAAAATTTTGCTATAGCCAAATTGATTACATAATTATTGTTTGAACATTGTATCTTGCTCACTTCAAGTTTAGCAAGCCCTCGCCAGATGTCAGATTAGGACAGTGCTCATCGTAGCTCCACTGCCCTCTGTAGGGGGCAGTATGCCTGCTAGCTACTTCCCTGGCGGGAAGTGAGCGGGTCAGTGTGTCTCTGAGTAAGAACGGTAACGGTCGGTTGCGTGATGTACGACAATGGCGTAGTCAATATAACGAATACCTAGGCTACATTCAGTGTTTCTTGTGTGTGTAAATATGTGTAGGGAGTGTTTTCTTATAGTGTATGACATGTTTATTTTAAGTTGTGGAAATATAATGTAGTAATAATAATTCCACAGGGATCCAGTGATATGAATCAGCTACCTACCTCGTGTTCTATACATACAGTCCATTTCTATCCTCGTATTATCCTTAGCCAAACCTTGTGTATATCTCCTCACCTCATTCAACTCTTCACATGGTCCTCGACGGGCCGGATGTCTGTGGAATCTTCGTTAATGTGATATTAGCACGTGTATTTTGGCGGGACTGAAGCTTCATAGCAGCCATGTTGGCAAAGAATACTACTGTTTCCGATAGCAGTCATCTTGGCAAGGAATAAACGGCTTCCGATAGCAACCATCTCGGCAAGGAATACTACAGCTTCCGATGGCAGCCATGTCTGCCCCATCCACTTCGTATGTCGTCATCTTGGTTCCAGTCTACAGCAACCAGTGATCTCCTGTCAGCACTGGAGATTATACGACAGCCACGCAGACCAACTTCGATATTCTACACCGCAGCTTCAGTAAGAACATACTCAGTTTCTGATTCCTATTATTTCCCACCATGGATTCCAAAGAAAAACAACTCCTTGTTAAGACTAGAGGCCTAGCGAAAGCCAGCATCACATGCGTGCATAACTTTGTGGTTAACTTCAAATCAGGATCAAGTGTAAATGCAATTAAGGCCAGACTAGACGATCTACCCAGAATAAGAGAAAAGTATGACAATGCGCAAGACAAGTTAGAACTGAAGGATGAAACTGAGGATCATAGTGAAGATCGTAACAGTTTTGAATCATTGTACTATGACGTAGTAGATAAAATAACAACACTGATAGAAGAGAGTGCAGAATCACGGTTGAGACAAGGCAACCGCTCCGGTGGTACCACTCATTCCCACTCAGGTCCATTCAAGAGAGAACTCATACTGCCAACTATTAAATTGCCATCCTTTGGGGGTAACATTACTGATTTTCAACACTTTTCTGATACGTTTACCAGTCTGGTCATAAACAATGACTCACTTGAAGATATCCAAAGGTACCATTACTTGTTATCTTCACTTACAGGGGAAGCTCATGAACAAATTAAGAATCTTCCCATAACCACAAATTTCAAGATTGCATGGCAGACAGTCTGTCAAAGGTACAACAACCCTAAGCTCATTGCAACGTCTCACATTAAGAAACTTTTAAACCTTCCGTCTGTAAGCAAAGAGTCATCCACAGATATACGATCACTGTTAAATCAAGTTTCAAGTAATCTGAATGCAATTGAGGCACTTGAACTTGACATTCCTTTACATGAAATGCTTGTATCACAGTTGATTCTTCAACAAGTTGATGAGGTCAGCAGAAAACAATGGGAGCTGACGTCATCAAAATTGAAATTTGCAAGACTAGACGAATTATGTCGATTTTTAGAAGACAGACTCCATGCCCTTGAACTAACCAACTCAAATCAGACCTCCAAACCAGTGGTGTCTTCCCACCCACGACATGTTACCGACATCAAACACACTAAACCAGTAAGACAGGTTTATGTCTCTACTGGCAATAATTGTTTACTTTGTGATGGTGTTCATCCTCTCTATAAATGTTAAGGATTTTCTAGCAGCAGTATCCAACAACGTATGGACTTTGTCAAACAACATAAATTGTGTTCAAATTGTCTTAGACCTGGACACATTGTTGGTAACTGTTCTTCGGGCTTCTGTTATTCATGTGGCCTGAAACATCACACCCTACTTCATCTAACTAATAAACCTGTCACGCGGAGGCAGCAGGAAGCCACACCTGCAAGACATAGCGGCGCTGATGTCAACCAGCAACAAACGGTTTCAGCCACGTATTGTTCGATAAAGGCAAAACCTCAGATCCAGATACTACTCTCCACTGCACTGGTTAAGGTACGTGATGGCTATGGAAGGCTGCAAACTTGTAGAGCGCTCCTAGACTCATGTAGCCAGGCACACTTCATCACAAATGCCTGTGCAGAATGGCTCAGCTTACGGAAGGTTCGACACCGAATACCAATACAAGGTATAAGCAACGTTACTACAGAATCTCGTCACAGTGCTACCGTTAATGTTCACTCCATGCACAGTGAATACCAAGTAGAAATTAACTGTGCTGTGTTGCCAAGAATCTCTGCTGATCTCCCAGGATCGTACATTAATTTCGCTGACTGGGGTATTCCTGAAGAGCTACCTCTAGCCGACTCTACGTTCAACCAACCTGGGCGAATTGACATGCTGATTGGTGCAGAGGTATTCTTTCAGCTTCTTCGACCGGAAAGACAAGTGAGACGAGGTGACTACCCTGTCCTCCAGAACACAGAATTCGGGTGGATTCTCGCAGGGCGTTTTCAGTTAGACAGAATGGCCGAAGCACCTTCGCAGACCGTACAGTCCTTCTTCACCACGAGTGACAATTCCCTTGACCATCTAGTTCATCGCTTCTGGGAATTAGAAGATATCAATCAGCCAATCAGATCGAAGGAGGACCTGGAGTGTGAGAAAGATTTTACTGCCAATACCAGGAGAGATGCTGATGGAAGATTCACGGTACAGCTTCCACTGCGTGAGGACTCAACAGAGCTTGGTGACTCGCTCACATTGGCTCTGTCGCGGCTTCATCATCTCGAGAGACGATTGAGTAGAAACACCCAACTCAAGAGTGACTACGTGAACTTTCTGGAGGAATACGAAGCTCTGGGACACATGGAGGCTATCGACACGTCGCACCCTAATGAGCATAGCTATTACATGCCCCATCACCCAGTTTTTAAAGAGACAAGCTCTACTACGAAGACGAGGGTGGTGTTTGATGCTTCTGCTGCCACTACGAGCGGGAAATCACTCAACAACATACTCCGAATTGGGCCGACCATCCAGCAAGATATCTGGTCTATCATTACAAGATTCCGTACTCACCAAGTGTGCTTCACAGCAGACATTCGCCAGATGTATCGACAAGTAAATGTTGATAGTCGTGACTGCAACCTTCAGAGAATCTTATGGCGCCGATCGCCGGAGGAACACATAAGACACTACCGGCTAAAAACTGTCACGTACAGAACAGCTTCAGCACCCTTCCTCGCTACTAGGTGCCTTCAGCAGCTCGCTATTGAGGAGTCGCGCAACTTACCCAAGGCAGCAGAAATTCTCCAGAGAGACTTCTAAGTGGACGACTGCATGTCTGGAACGGAAACCCTCGAGGAAGCTCTGCGAACTCAAGAACAACTCATCGATCTCCTTCAAAGGGGAGGTTTCCAACTTCGTAAATGGTGTTCCAATCATCCACGACTACTCGAAGCTGTTCCTCCAGAATACAGAGAAGCCCAGCTGCCCCTTCAACTCGATAGCGGCAATAACGTTAAGACGTTAGGACTCTTGTGGCATCCTGCCAACGATCAGCTGCAGATTGTGAATGGTACCGGGATTACTAACTTCAACGGACCGGTTACAAAAAGAAAGGTACTTGCAGTCATAGCGTCAATATTCGATCCAATTCAGTAAAGTTTATTATATTCCGCCCTATTCAATACAATTCAATGAATTCATTGAATTGTATTGAATAGGGCGGAATATAATAAACTTTACTGAATTCAATTTGCGTCAATACGGGCCAATATGAGCGAAATGACGAATATTCGATCCGTTGGGACTGATGGGTCCACTCATTATCTCCTGCAAGTATTTCCTGCAGCAACTCTGGCAACTTCGCTTAGGATGGGATGAGAACCTACCTAAGGAACTGCTTCAGCGCTGGGAGCATCTACACAATCAGCTGCCTCTTGTCAGCCGAATTCATATCGACAGACTAGTGCTAACGAAGGGCATTGTCACTAACATTCAACTGCACGGTTTTTCAGATGCATCTGAGAAAGGATACGGATGTTGCATTTACATTAGATCGGAAAACCAACAGGGTGAGCGCATCACAAGGCTACTGTGCGCTAAATCAAAGGTCGCCCCACTAAAAAGGGTCTCCATTCCTCGTCTCGAGTTTTGTGGAGCACTGCTGCTAGCTCGTCTTCTCAAGAAGGTAACATCGGTCTTAAATTTGACCATTAGCAGCATCCATTTGGGGACAGATTCGACGATCGTTCTTTCATGGATTGCAGCATCACCCATAGTGGAAAATGTTTATTGCCAACAGAGTTTCGGAGATTCAAGACAGCACACTGATTGCAGATTGGAAGCATGTCCCTTCAGGAGACAATCCTGAGGACCTGATTTCACGTGGACTCACTCCAGACGCCCTTATTGCCAAGTCACTTTGGTGGAATGAACCACCGTGGCTTGTGGAAGATACTCTATCATGGCCTAACTTAACCCCTTCTGCGGACACCCAGGACATCCCAGAACAGCGGAAACCTGTGGTCAGTCTCTTGGCGCTTCAACCTGAAGATGAGTTCATGCAGCGATTCTCTAAACTTGCACTTCTGCAGAGAGTGACAGCTTACTGCCTCAGATTTGCAGCTAACGCCAAACTTCGTCATACGGAAAGGAAGACTGGTGAATTGGACCTTCAAGAGTCACGTTCAGGACTATATGCATGCTTCAGGAACGTCCAAGCATCAGCATATGGTGCAGAGATTCATGCGCTTCTTAGTACAAGGGCAATTTGTAAGAAGAGCAAGCTTATATCCCTTAATCCATTCCTCTGTGATCAAGGACTTCTTCAAGTTGGTGGCAGATTACAACAATCGGAGCTCCCTTTCAACCAACAACATCAAATAATCTTGTCCCCAAGTCACCATCTAACTAAATTGATCATCGAGAACGTACATCGACGAATGTTACATGCTGGGTGCCAACTGCTACTCTCCTCTCTTCGCCAGCAATACTGGATACCAAATGGAAGGAATAGCATTCGGAAGATAATACACCATTGTCTCATCTGCCACAAGCTCAAGGCAAAAAATGCCCAGCAACTAATGGGTCAGTTGCCGAACTACAGAGCATCACCTGCCAATCCATTTGTTCACTGTGGGATTGATTACGCTGGCCCACTGTAAATAAAATCAGGATCTCGTAAAAACAGCGCAAGAGTTAAATGTTACTAATCAATTTTTGTATGTATGGCTACTAGGGCTATTCACCTGGAAATTGTTAGCAGCATGACTATCCAGGCCTTTCTTGCTGCTCTCAAACGCTTTATCTCACGACGAGGAAGACCTGCGCACATATATTCGGACAACGGCAGAAACTTCGTAGGCGCAGACAAGGAACTTCGGGAACTGCAGAGATTGTTCGACGAAGAACATCACCAACGAGAGATCTCAAATTTCGCTAGCACTGAAGGCATTCAGTGGCACTTCATTCCGCCACAGGCTCTACACTTTGGAGGTATTTGGGAGGCTGGCGTCAAGTCATTCAAACATCATCTTCGACGAGTGATGGGCACGGCATACCTTACCTTTGAAGAACTGGCAACACTCACAACACAAATCGAAGCATGTCTAAACTCTAGGCCTCTAGTCCCCCTAGCCGATGATCCCGACGACATAATGGCTATCACCCCAGGTCACTTTCTAATTGGAAGACCTATCACTACCCTTCCTTAACCAGATTTGAGTAATGTATATTCTGGAAGGCGTGGTCAGCAGATTACCTCTCCCACCTGCAGCAGAGGAATAAATGGACACTACCAAACAATAATGTGCAGCCAGGCACATTAGTGATCGTCAAGGAAGACAACGTCCCCCCCCACTGTGCTGGAAGCTCGCAGTGATTGATCAGGTCCACCCTGCCGCTGATGGACTAGTACGCGTCGCCACGATCCGTACTTCTGCTGGAGTATACAAAAGGCCTATTACAAAACTTTGTCCTCTCCCCACTTCTGAAGGCGACGATATCTGAACGTAGTGTGTCTTGTTTTGTGTTTATCTTCATGTTTGTTTATTTTACATTGTGTTTGGAAAAAAGTGTTTAACCCTTTTTTGGCGGGCGGCATGTTTGAACATTGTATCTTGCTCACTTCAAGTTTAGCAAGCCCTCACCAGATGTCAGATTAGGACAGTGCTCATCATAGCTCCACTGCCCTCTGTAGGGGACAGTATGCCTGCTAGCTACTTCCCTGGCAGGAAGAGAGCAGGTCAGTGTGTCTCTGAGTAAGAATGGTAACGGTCGGTTGCGTGATGTACGACAATGGCGTAGTCAATATAACGAATACCTAGGCTACATTCAGTGTTTCTTGTGTGTGTAAATATACAAGGAGTGCTTTCTTATCGTGTAAGAGGTGTTTATTTTAAATTGTGGAAATATAATGTAGTAATAATTCCACAGGGATCCAGTGATATGAATCAGCTACCTACCTCGTGTTCTATACATACAGTCCATTTCTATCCTCGTACTATCCTTAGCCAAACCTAGTGTATATCTCCTCACCTCATTCAACTCTTTTCAATTATGATTAAGAGCACTGCAGGACTCCAAAATGATTATGTACTGCCTAGTTTCAAATCGTTATACAAATTATTTGAAAATCACTTTAACAGATTTTTTTGTCAATCTCCAGGGCAATTTCTTGCAATGGTAATATTATTAGACCAATGGTCATATTGGTTACGCGGATATTCTGCAAAAGTAAGAATTGCAATGTTGCCTCGTAAACATCACTCTTGGTCTATTTGAGGATATTTCCGCTGACCCTATGGTTTCAAGTTCGTGGTTGGACACGGAACTACATCATGATGTAATCAATCCCCGCCTTTCTCGGCCGTTTGAAGTCTCTACGGAAGGCTGTATGTTCCATTAGGCGAGGTAAAACCACAATACTCCTTTGCTCCTCTTGTAGTATGACATATATTAGGTTAAAAGTAGTGATCATAAGCCATAGGATCTCCTTTTTAGGAGGAATCTGACCCACAGGACATCTCAAATGCATTAACTGAGAATAATCCCATCCCCCTTGAAAAGGGGCAGGCAGCTAGGCCATTATATCACGCCCTCTAAGTTAATACAAAATTTACAGGAAATCATATGGTTAGAAAGAAATAATTGCAAAGAATACTGTGTAATAAAAACCAACTGATGATGTTTGAAATTCTATGAACCTCCCAAAATTGCACCATACGACTTACTGTACCTGTTTCTCTGATGAGAAGGGACGGCCCGGCTAAAATACACCGTAATTCACAAAAGGAGCAATCCAACAGCTTACAAAAAAAAAAAAAAAGCCTCTGAATATTTGTCTGGAATTTATAAAAAATAAGCTCATGTGGTATGAGACGAAGTGTCTGGGGCATCATCGGGATTGGTGGGCAGTCATCATCAGACAAACATTCTTACATGCAAATCAGTGCGTAGCAATCCCATGGCCGATCTGGAGTCGACAGAGTACCACAGCTTCCTTCTGGCTAGAACGGAAGGAAGACTTCCATACCTTCATTGTTTCCTTGAAGGCTCTCAGTTTGTTGGGCAGAGGCGTGGCGCGCCACACCTCCTCCCAATGTGACCAGATAGAATGTCGCAACTAAGAGCGTAAATCACTAGCAGGCACCTTATAAGTTGCCGAGGGCAGTGCAGTGTAACAGCCTCCTTCGCCACCTGAACAACAAGCTCATTTCCAGTGATATCAATATAGCTGTGAAGCCACAGAAAGGTGACCCTGGTTCCAGCGTTACACGAACTGACTAGCAGGTCGTGCACACGCTGTATCAGCGGGTGTTTTGGGAAACACACATCGATCGCTTGCAGTGCACTCCGAGAATCAGTACACACAAGAAAGCGCTGGTGATCGCCAATAACGTGCACTACAGAGCTTCTAAGTTGGCACAGAGCTCTGCTGTGTACATGCTAGAGGTCTCGGGGAGTGGAAAGAGGAACCGACGATCCTCAACCACAAATGCATATTCTATTTTTTTCATTCACCCACGAACCGTCTATGAACAAAAGCTCTGGATACCAGCCCACCACGGATTGGAAGAACCTCCGATATGCAGAGGAGTCATATCCGACTTAGGGCCGGTGTGCAGATCCAGGATGATGTCAGAACGAGAGATCATCCACGGTGGTACCTTGCTTGGTACTCTGACAATACAAGAGAGAGGAGGAATGCGGAACTGCCGATACGAGCCATGGTTGGTTTCAGGAGACACGTAGGAAGAAAGGAAGCTGTACTAATTCTTAGGCTGGTCTTGGAAAGTAGAATAATGAAAAATAAGAGAATGTTCATGGCATTTGTAGGTTCAGTCTTTTGAAAACATTGATTGGAGTAAGTTTTTGACATTTTGAAAAGGATTGGAATAAAGTACAGGGATAGGAGGGTGATCTACAATCCACACAGAAAGCTGGTATTCAGAAAGGTATAAGACAAGGCTGCACCCATACTTTACAATCTGTATATTGAACAAGGAAATTAGAGAAAAATTTAAAGTAGGAGTAAAGATTCCATGAGAAGTAATTTCAAGAGATGAAACAATTAGCTTAGGAAGGGGATACACTGAGTGCTGCATCAGCCCAGTCAAAAGACTGAAGACTCAAATTGCTATGTAATTTATGAAACTCAGCTTCCATTGTTGTTGCAACTTCCACGAGCTCATTAGAGGAACACAAAAGATATCCCCTGGAAATAAACTGGAGCCAATCGGGACCATTATTACTAGGCTTGAACCACCTCGTGGTGTAGCGCTCGAGTTCTTGGCAACAACTTTGACTTGTTGAAATCCAAAGGATATTATATTCGACCCACTTGTTTTCTTGAAGTGGTTGTTGCAACCCGGCATTACATCACATATTCCGTTGATAGAGAATAAGAAATACTTTCACTAGCAACGCACACACCTGTCAACATATCCTGAGTGTGATTTCCCCGGAATTTTCTATACTCCCTCCAGGCAAATGCCAGTATAGTACCTTACTTCAAGTCCCGGGGCACCTAACTAATCTCTCTCCCTAACATAGTTACACACAATACTTCAGTCAACACATAAATACAAGTTATCAGGCAAGTTCCACCCACACACAACTACTGACCCAAGATATCCCAAGCTCCTAACATGAATTATTTACAACAACATGAACACACCATTTCAATCGACTGCGGGTTGCACTTGCCTTACTCCCATATCGGCACAACTCCCCATTCATTCATTCGTTCATTTATTTGCAATGGGGGGTGTGTCCCCTGGAGGCAAATTGGATATACATAACAAATAAATAATTATACATAACAATTCAACAACAATTCAACTGGAGTATTTACACAAATAGTCAGTCTTTTCTTAAACACACCTATATGTTTGGGAAAAGGCTCTAAGACTGCGGCAGGTAGAGAGTTCCAGTTATCAATGGCACGGTTTACAAAAGAATATTTACCATAATTTGTTCGCTGTGGTCGGCCCTTAACTTTGAAAGGATGATCGCTCCTACCCATGTAAGTGGGCTTTCCCAATCGTTTGCTAAGCTCACCCCATGCTGGTTGATTTGTATAAGTGTTGTACATAGCGCTGAGTCTAGATTTCATCCTCCTAGCCTCCAGTGATTCCCACCCAAGTTTCTTTAACATACGGCTCACACTGCTCCTGGGATTAAAGTCACTGAGCACAAATCTAGCGGCCTTTCTTTGTACCATTTCCAACTCATTAATGAGCCCTACTTGATATGGATCCCAAACCGCCGAGGCATATTCCAGAATAGGTCTTACAAGTGACAAATAGCTTAATTCCTTAGCAGAGGTACTACTTCCTTTTAATACCCTCATTACAAAGTGCAGGGATTTGTAAGCTTTTGAAACTACACATCCTACATGACTACTCCATTTCATATCATTCCTTACGTGAACGCCCAAATATTTGCAAGAATCTTCTTCTACAAGTATTTCCGAGCCAATGTTATATTGAAAATCCTGCCTTCGCACTTTCCCTATTTTTAAGAGACTACATTTTCTTGTGTTTATTTTCATTTTATTTACAATCGCCCACTTATAGACCAGGTTCAGGTCCTCTTGAAGCACTGCATTGTCTTGTGAGTCATGTATCTTTCGATATATTACACAATCATCCGCAAACAATCGACAGTCACTGCGAATCCCATTTGGTAAGTCATTTATAAACGCCAAAAATAACAAAGTTCCGATTACGCTGCCCTGAGGAATACCCGACGTTACGGTGATTCCATCCGAGAATATGCCTTCGACTTTCACTTTCTGGGAACGACCCGTCAAAAATTCTTGGATCCATAAAATTACTCTTCTATCAATCTTCGTCGAAGCTAATTTATGGAGTAGCATGTCATGCGGCACGATATCAAATGCCTTCGCAAAATCTATAACCACGGCGTCGAATGAAACTCCATGGTCTAACGATTCGCTAATGTCTTGAAAAAGTGATAGCATCTGACTCTCGCATGAGTAACCTTTCCGAAATCCATGTTGCCTATCATTAAACCATGATAATGTTTCCCACTGTTCCCTCAAGTAGTCGCAAATGAGATGCTCCATCTGTTTACAAACGATGGACGTAAGGCTAACCGGCCTGTAGTTGCCCAATTCAAGTCTGCTCCCTCCCTTAAATATTGGGACTACCGTAGCTCTCTTCCAGTCATCTGGGATTTGCGCATTGTTTATGGACACATTAAACATCACCTCCAAGTATCGTGCCACGGCCCTACCTCCTAGTTTAAGTACTTCACTAACAATATTATCAGGACCCTTTGATACATTGAAACGTAATTTTTGTATTAGCTTTACAATTGCTGACTGGTTTATTTGGAACAGGGGAGCCCCTGATTCGTCGTTAAGGTCCAACACACAGCTATTGGATTTATTGAACACACTACCGTAAAAGACATTTAATTCATTAGCAATGGCCTGTTTCTCAGTAATTAATTTACCGTCACCGGACATTATCATCGACAAATTATTTGAATTTCCCTTTCTTCTCCTAACATAACTGTAAAATTTTTTCCACCCATCACCTCCCGAACCAAGTAAACCTTGCATATAACTGTCATGAGCAGCCCTCTTTTTTAAGACGAGCTCTCTTGATAAGGACTTAAATTTCAACATATACTTGTCACTATCATGTCTTTTATTGTATAATTTCCTAATTTTCCGTTTTAGACTCCTAATTTCTCGTGTGTAATACTCAGGATCTGGGTTTTGTTTCAGCAATTTAAACGGGACAAATTTATCAACAGCGCTATTTAAAATTTTCAAAAAGTTAGTCCACAGGATATTAATGTGATTTCCTTCCGATGCCCATCCTACAAATAGCTCATTCAAATACCCCTGAAACTTGCCCTGATCCGCCCTGCGATACTGGAATATGATCTTTTTTGCTACATCAAGAGTCTAATTTTGTAATGTCACCATATCTAATATTTAATTCAACCCCAGAATGGTCACTAATTCCTGGTACTTTCAGACAGTTAATATACAGCTCTACAGGCCTTACGAGATAAACATCTAAGGTATTATTGTCTCTAGTTGGGAAGTCAACTACTTGGGGAAATCCCCCCTCCCTTAAGAATTTATTTGCAGCGCTCTGAGCCTGACCACAGCTAGTTGACTCACCAGACCAGTCTACTTTGGGGAGGTTTAAATCTCCAGCAATTATTATGCTCTTTTTCATAGCATTACCCGTACAAGTTTTATTATACAGTATTTCGAGGAGAGAAAAGTTATCTTTCGGTGCTCTATACGCCCCTATCACCTGAAGAGGGAATTTATTTCCTTTATCCGAAATTTGTACACATAACATTTCATGATCCATATCAGCCCACTTTAAGAAACTAGCTATATTTTTGCGCACACAAATAAATAGCCCACCACCTCGCTTCCCCCGATCCCTTCTGTACATTTCGTAGGTCCCTTGAATTATTTCGCTACTATTTATGTCCTCATATAACCAAGATTCAGTTGCAATGACAATGTCCGGAGAATATGTCTCTACAAGATTCCAAAATTCAATTAATTTATTTCCTAAACTCCGACAATTAACCTGCAGCAATCTTAGAGTCTTACCTCCGCAGCAAATATCTCGAAATAGCTCCTTCTGTTCCGATCGGCTGGCAACCTCTGGACCTGCTCCTCCTCACAAAAGCCGGCACGAACCGATGACCCTGTCATGTAGGCTCCCTAAGTTGAAAGCGCCCCGTCGATTTAGATGCAGCCCGTCTCGGGCGAAGTCACGGCCACCAATCCAGCAGTCAGCTTCTACGTACACTAATCCCAGTTGTGCACATACCCAGTCCATGCGATCATTTACAGTCTTAACTCGCCTTAACGGAACATCTCCCCGCCGAACAATGCCACTCATTATAATTTTTGCATTTCTAAACTTGCTTTTAGCTTTTCTGCCTAGTTCGTAGAGCTCCCCCATGATGTAATCAGCTGTAGCCCTCTTCTTCAAATCGTTCGTCCCAACATGCAGCAACAACACTTTAACTTTGTCACAGTCTTCTACATTTGCTTCTTCCACTTTTTGGGCAAGCTGGTCAATTTTAATGCCCGGATAACACCGCACTTTCGCACCTGATTTCCTCGAGATATTCGCACTCCATCGTATCATAGAATCACCCATTATGATAACGTCATCCTCAGTTTGCTCCTGCACGCCCTCTTCCACACTGATCCCAGTAGAAAGCCGTTCAGTCACATCCTTCACCGTTTCTTCTGATTCACGAAGCTTTGCTCTAAGTTCCTGTATTATTTGATCCCTTGCTTTGATTTGCACCCTCAAACAGTCCGGCGTATCACATACTTTACAAAACCAATTTCCGACATCACAATCCTCCTTCTTGACCTTAATACAGCCGAAGTGAAACCATTTCTCACATAGTCCACACTGAACTCCATTCTTCAATGTTTTACTGCACGTCGAACACTTTAAAGCTGCCACTGGATCATTTGCCTGATTCACATTTGGAGTAACAGGCCCTGGATTCACTTCCACTCCACCAATAACTAGCAATGCAGCTATCACTAGGGCTATGAACCACAAGTTGCTAGGTCCCGTACGCGCACACAAACACCGGAAATCCCGACTACCCTTCGCATACCACAGTCCGATCCTCGCCCGATAACACACCTGAGAGCTCGGGAAAAGCACGTCCTTTCACTTTGACTGCCAACTGATAAGTTGTCCAGGGTGACGTCATGTGCATGACGAAACACATTTGAAGCAAAGATCCGCTTCACAATTATACTCACACCACGTATACAGTATTTTGAACCACATGATCCATAGGCCTATACTATTAACATAAAAATCTACCATCTTTTGAACCTAAATTAAGGATTCTACTCACCATAAAATAGCATCATTAAATATATACGTAAGCTAGGAAGGGTGAAAATAGAAAGGAAGAATGCTATACCTGGGTAAGTAGACGATAAAACACATAGTACAGCAGGACAAACACATATAAACAAATATTTCGATTTCAGTGTCAGCAATTGAGAGAAGAATTATAGTCTGGGACAGCTTAAATGAGTTACTAGATCAAGACAGAGTAGGCAACATTAACAGCCGTCGCCTATGCCTACGTAAATGTTGGTTTATGGTTGCATTTCTTGAAGGTAAGTTGCTTTCAGGTGCGAGCACATTGTCGCCAACCCTGCTTAAAATCCCGCCATCTCCAAAGACCATAATACCAGTCAAATTCCGTACCACACAGTTGCCGACATGTTTCTGGCAATAACTCCCAGAATGCATTTTTCACAAAGTCAGCCAACGTTATAATTTCGACTGTAACTAATGACTTATTATTTAAATAATTTCAGAGTTTTCTTTGGAAATTCAAGTCTAATGAAGTTGTAACAAGTTGTACAAGGTAAGTACTAGTAATATACATCGATTAAAACAGTTTATACAGTTATTATAGACTCTTGATATGTGTGTGTCAAATCCACTTGTCTGAGATGTTTCGAAGCTTTTATTTAATTAATTTTTGGATAAATTCTTATTTAGATTTCATCATGACGCCTAAAAAATTCGAGAACAAGATTGGAGATGGATTGGAGTAACTCTACAAAGATCACTACAATTTAAGTAAGTAGGCCTAGCCTAGACCTACACAATTTAAAGTACAGAGTTATTTAATCGTTGTTTTATTTATTTTTATATTCAGTCAGAGCACAAATAACGTAATAAAAAACCTTAATGGTCTTTGGAAATTTTGAAATAGTCTTCCGACTGCATTTTCCGTATAGGCCTAATTCAAACATAACCTAAAATATAGCCTATGTAAGTTCTCTCTCGGGAATGTATTCTTAGGTTCTATTCGCCTTCTAATATGGTAATGTATATTATTCTCGACTTCCAAATGCCGTCAGCCATAATATTATAATACATTGCAAATGTAACTCTTTAAGCTTGGAAGTAGGCCTAGTCTATGATTCGCACTCGGTTGGTGGTAGTGAATGTATTGGTGATTATTTATGAAGCTTATAACTTATGTACTTGGCTACTGACCTATAGCCTACTTAGTAGTAGGCAGATAAAATATTTATATTAGGCCTATTTTTATTTGTTTCAGTCCTCGACAGAGTAGTGTGATGCCCTTCAACGAACTTCAAGGGTTGTGCAACATGACTCATGTACTAATGTTGGGTGAGACAAAGTCATTGTTCGCTACTTGGTTAGATGACACGGTTTGGGCGAAGCCACTGGTTGCAATAAGTTATAAATATTGGTCGCAGCTATAGCCTACTTGTATTATTAATTCTGAATGAAAGTAGAAAGTGGCTTATACACCTGCATCGGACATGATTGTGACTGTATGCTGTGATGGCTGCGCTAGATTTAGTAGCACACAGGTAAAGATATTTGTAGGCTATACATTATACTGTGCCCAACTCTAGGAATGGGTATTCCAAGATTCAGACACCTAGATATCAAGGGAAAGGCTGTAGCCGCTTTTGAAAGTTGAGATATTTGAATATCGCGCTACATTGCTTCTCGAAGCATTTGGAAATAATTTACCGATAGTTGGATGTCAAGTGACGTAGCGAGTAATAGCAGAGGTGGAGGCTATTTATTGATTAAATAGTTAACTATGGAGTAGAGACTTGAGACTGGGATCAGATTACTGGCACGGCCAAATGAAAGAGAATGCAATTAGTATCAAGTAAATCGCACCAGGGATTCAAGAGATATGAGGATTTCCAGATATCAGGTGATGACGCGTGACCCTGACAGTTTTGAATAAAAGCCAGCTGGCCGAAGCAACTTCAGCTCATTCTAACACAAGCAGTTGCCTGGCAAGTTGCTACGACGTTGAGCCAAGGCACATGGTTGCCGAATCTACGCAGAAGTTCTTTAGAAAGTCGTGATAGTCACGAAAAGTGCTGCGCTACGAGTTGGAACTTAGTAAGTTTCTGGCGAGGAGAATCACTGAGGTGATTGATTTTTCTACAGACATTGGTGGAAATATTTCTACAAGGACATATGCTAGACTTTGTCTAGAAAATAGTATTTTGTCACAGTCCAGTAATAACTTAATACTTGGATGTTTAAATCCATTCCAGTCAGTTTTCATTTTTTGTAACTAGTTAACCACTTCGATCTGTCAGTACACTGAAGACTAGTCTATAACGGTGGCGTTCATTAGTCTACGCAAGGGAAACTACAAGTTGCTTAGCGCATGGTAGATGGTGATATAATAAACCATGCCCAGGGAACGATCTTCAGAACAGCCGTTAATTGCTTAGACTGTCAGTGTTTTTCTTGTACTGATAAGATTACAGTGAGTTATGTTACAACTGACATATCTAAGAAGAGATCACTTAGATCTGACCCTATTTAAACAAACTGTTATGGCTTTGATAGAAGCCCATATTAAAATGGAACAACAGTTAATTCAAACGTCGAAAGATACTACCACTATGTCTGACTAGACGGATTGTGGGTATATGATGGCGGCCGATACAAGGATTATACGTGCTTGTCCGATAGGGCATGTCTATGGATAAATCTGGTACAGACCAGGTTTACTACGCTTCAAGACCATCAAGAAATGTAAGCCACATTTGAATTATATTATGCCTAGCTAATTGGAACAAACTATTTTTCTGCAGATGACCAACACATTTTATTTTTCTTCGTATTTAAAGCTTGCAATGATTTACGCAAGACTTGTTAGAGTTATTCTGAGTATTTTCAGCACTCAGAACAGTTTAGGATCGATGACCGAGCATTTCGAACATTTATTTGAATATTTCATATTTTTGGGAAATCACGGTAATCAGCCGATGTAACTGTAAAAGTTAAATTTATTTTTGTTGAGGAATGGATATTTTTTCCATATTCGAAGGTTCGAACATGTGGATTCTCACATAATGAGATGATAATTAAATATATATAATAAATAATAATAATAATAATAATAATAATCCACTAATAATAATAATTTTTATAATTTTTCTAAATAATTCTTGGATATTATATTTTCTAATAATCATATGTATTGAGAAAGAGCCTATGAAGTAGTTTAATCATTTCTAGTCTGGAACAGGAGATTTTCCGAAGGAAAGTGGTTAGCGCAAGCCCGCATTCAACCAACATGTCAGTTCTGGTTGAACAGTTGATATTTGCAATGAGCAAAGTATATTTTTCAGATAACACGGAGAGGCATGAAACGGGAAGCAAATGATATTTGTATCAAATAGGATATTTTTGTATTTATATAAAATCATGACGTAAATACACTCGAAGGTGAAATAAAGATTTTCATAAGTATGGTAAATTCACGGGTTGAACTGAATGGTAAAATAAAATAAACTTGTACGTTTATTAATCTTCCAGTGTTGATAACAAGCAGAGGCTTGATTTATTGTATAAATTTTGGGAAGATAATTTATGTGTGGAGTAGTTGAAATGCCATTCCCAGGTGCGCATGTTTAAGTCGCAGGAATGAAGAGGTTTTTTCGAGCATCAATCAAATAGCAGGTTCGATGGCTCAGGTTTATAGTAGGAGTATTGGAACTACACATTTCGTTGGATGGATGACCCGAAGGTTATTTCTTGAAACCATCAGTTCTTATTTCAACCTTGTTTACGAATTCCATGTAGACTTTGATTTTGCTAGAACCCGGATTTGTCATGATAGTAGTTTATTCTTCTTCAGAGGAAGACCTTTGCCGTTGTTGTTGTAATATTGTGTTCTTACACAAATAGTAGAATGGGCCACTGCCAATTAAAAATAATTCTTTAACCACGAATAATTTGAAGGATATTTTCAATCCTAGTGCCATGAACTAAATGAATTCATTATGAAACTACAATTCTTATTTCCGCATTCTGTCGAAGAATTGCAAGTTGTGAAAGTTGCTAAAAATGGCCATGAATATTAATATTTTTATAATAATGATTCCAAGTGGAAAATTGAATAATTGAATGGTTCAACCATTTATTGATCAAGTTGATGATTCAGAAATCATATATTTTGTTAGGAACTTGAAGTTCATAATCGAGTCACTTCTCGAATGTTTAATGTCAGAAGAACAATTAATTGTTGTTGTGCTTCGCACAGATCTTCGATGCTATGCTCAATGGTCAAATACTTTTCAGATGTTATTAATATGTGTAAATAATTTGTGTTGCTTCGATGATGATAATATTTTTCGACGATATATTTTTGAAACTGGAAAACAAAGTGAAAGTTTAAAATTCTGTGAACATTTATTCTACGAGTGTTAATATCATGTAAATATTCAAACAGTGATCTACGATATTTCCAGTATAGACAATTAACTTTGAACTGGAATTAAATATTAATAATTTTGGAACACAGTCTACAGGACTATTAATTGGACTTGTGTTTCCAAAAAGATTGTCAAATGTTTGGAAAATTTCTGTATATTGTGTGTAAATAAGAGTGTGGATCGCCACACGTGGATGATGCTGCTTTGAGCATCTTTGCAGTCAGATTTTAACTTCAAAATAAACTGAGATAATTTTACAGGATGTGTTACTCCCAATTAAATCTCCTTCTATCCTTATTGTTGCATTGAGCCAAAAATCACCAAAGCATTTTTTTAAATTTGATGTCGTTTTTGCGATTTGCTTTAACCCATCTGGCGCCCCGGGATATTTTGACTCTCGTGCTGACTGATTATTGGTAAAATGCATATGTGGTCGTGCGGACTCCGGTCTAAACGGGCACAATACGGTAATAGAAAACTAAAAATTTAATAGATCTCGTAGGCCTATACTACACAGCTTGGACATTGGACGTGAATAATGAAATAAAAGGCAAAACCATTGGTCTGGATAAAGATTATTGATGCTTGACTACCCCCACTGTGCGTGACAAAAACCGGGGGTGTTATATATTAGCTAACGCGGCGCGTTACCTCAATTTTTCATATTAAAGCATTGTTGTTGTTTCTTATGGCTAGCCCAGATTCCAATCCATCAGCTTTCTTGCATTCCAATAGAGTTGTGTGAGGTTTCCTGAAGTTCTAGCAGTCACATCAAGTTTGTTGCAATGTGGCAGGTGCCCCTTATCCATTTTACTTCCAGGTTCGTGACAAAGTGTGCATTTTTCAGATCTCAGGATGTCCCAAATAGGATCACGACTTATATAGATGGAATTCCAGCTGAGTCTGCCATTTTCGCTGTTAATTATGCACAAGTACAGTATTGCCAATCCCAAACTTACGGGACTACTTTGTATAAGCGCGGTACCATGAAACAAAATAGCACCAAGTTTGAACCAGTTCGCAATGGATTGTGCAAGCTGCTTTTGTCTAAACCAATAATTGTTAATTCATTAGGCCATACAAACACCCCTGGATTTTGTCACGCACAGTGGGGGTAGACATGCATCAATAATTTTCATCCAAACCCATGGTTTGTGCCTAGACCAATAACTTTTAGGCAGTGAGGCGCTGGTTTTTTCCCGATTAGTTCGAAACATGAAATTCTTGCGATCAGCGTTCATTACAGTGGTAAATACTGTTCTACATACAAAACAAACCTAACCTGGGGCTTATGCCCAGACCTCCTTGCTTGTAGAGCAATCGGTAATTTTCGTCCAGACAGTTGTCTAAACAAGTAGCGACCAATGGTTTCGTCCAGTCAGTCGTCTAACCAAGAAGAGCTCGTTTGTTTCTTTTTCTCACATAATTACAACATTACATGTGTCGTCTAATTAGGCCTATTTAGTATCGGATATGTTGGTAACTAATGACGTCAATGTGATCGCTCACTGCGGCAGTTTCACATACCAAATATGCTGTCGAACATGGCTGCGGTTGTTAAATATACAATAAATAAAAACACATGTTTAAGTGATTTAGCACATATATCCGGTGCAGAAGTGAACAAGGTTAGTAGTTACAATTGATAATGTCCCCCCCTCCCGCCAGAAGATGAAATAAGGTATGAAAATGATATATTATCAAAGTGAAAGCAAAAAGAAAAAGGAGTGATACATGGTACAGAATTAATCTGAAATTTCACTACAGTGTATGTCGTTTTATAAAAGAGCATAGCGGGTGGGTTACAGACAGCTCAGGAGAAAGCATCTATTAGGACATCACTTCCATAATTATTATTCATCATTACACAAGGTATTTAGGGGGTAAGTTAAGTATTCTACTTGGTTCATCACTCCTGAAGTGTTACCTCTATTACATATGTCGTTTTGCCTTGAACATTTTTGGTCGAAGGCAAGCTATTATTTTATTTTAGAATATGCACTGAAAATTTGATGTAATCAGCGTAACCGCAGCCTTCGTAAAGAGGTTTACGCAGGCCAGCGCGTATCCCATTTTTGAACAGCTGACTGCGGTTGACTGTAGCGTTGGGGATCTGCACCACTAGCGCTGGCCAACAGCGGGGCGCACTTGAACTCGGTCAGTGATAACACTATGAATTGTATTCGTCATGATAATGCTATTATTATGATCATGTAGAAATGAGTGGAAGTGTACAGGACATACCTATTCGCGACAACGCTGCCTCAGTTCAATTCCCTCTCATATATTCCACTCTCGCAATTTAAATAACTCAGCTCTCCACAGAAAATTGTTTTGTGTTGGTATCTTATAATTATAATTTTCAAGATATTACTCCGTCGATAAAGCTTGCCTTTCAACGCCTGTACTTAACTCGTCAATTTCTCAGTGAATTCATTGAATTTTCTACAAGTGGCTTTTAATGTGCCGGTTGATGAGAGGTCAGGAGACTATTCTACCAACCATCTCGTGTTGTGCGGCTAGCATTTTTTGGCAGTTGGTCCAGGTTCAATTTCCAGCTCTGCCAAGAAATTTTAATTTTGGTCTGAGGGATGGAACAAGGCACACTCAGCCTCATGAGGCAAAACTGAGAAAAGGAGGGTTCTATTCCTATCTTAGCCATCTTGGAAGTGGTTTCCACGCTTCTACTCCTGGCAAATGCCGGGATGGTTCCTAAATTAAGGCCATGGCCACCTCGTTCCCAATCCTCATCTGAATAATAAATGCACACACTAATCCAGCCATCACAATAACACAGATTATCAGACAAATTCCACATGCCCAAGTACACAGATCTACATGACCATGTCACAAAGCCCCAAAATCAACCAACTGCTGCTTTCTACCATTCCAAGACGAAATCTTCGAGTTGCCATTAGTCTAATGGCCCTAAAATCCACGACTAGTTCGAATGGTTTTAGCCCTAAGCATTGGATCAACCATCTTCTTGCATCTCAATAGGGATTTGCCAACAGGCTTTCAACAGCTTGTCTCAATTCTGCCTTCATATATGTAGGCCTATTGGCAACTCCAGCGGTAAAAATTAGAAACTTACCAAGTAGGGTACATTTGTCACGTGGTGACTGTTTGTATATGGTTTCTTGTATTCGTAAGCAGATCGAGGTAATTTCTTCGTGTCTTTATACATAAGTAATAAGTTTTACTCGTTGATGGAGTGTAAAATGAGTAAAAGCAATGTATATTGCTCAGTTTACGGCTGTAAGTCGATGCATAAAAGAGGGCTGCGGATATAAGTTTTCATCACTTTCCAAAAGATGTAAATAGCAATAGCCAAAAGGTGACGATACCAAATAAATACGGGCAACAGGAGCGGGTTGGACCACTCACCACTACACTCACTGACGACAGGACGGGTTGTTCACTGTTTACGCCGAGCCAAGCCGTACCAAGACAGCTAGGCCTACACCAGCCGACTACAGCCAAGCTTCATCAGTCAGGTATCCTTCCCCCTCCCTAGTTCATTTCCAATTACCCTACCAATCGCCATCACCTCGCTCTGCGATATCCGAGCCATTCCACTACGAGTCATATAGGCCTAATTTGACTTCGCAGGGTAAATATCTACTCTGCGAGAACCTGCTACCAGTCCGATATTCTACACCAAACCCACCAGCTAACCATCTAAATCAAGCAATTCCTGTGTCCCCCGAGCTTTAATACAAGTTAAACTCATCCCTTCGCCCTACCAAGCAGCAAATAATTTCTACAGTCTATGGTACAGTGAGCAAACTCAAATATAGCTTTTAAAGTAACAGCGCCATGACTCGAACTGCTCAAAAACAGATACCAGCAGACAACCGATGCTTGATAATATGCAATTGATACATAAAATCCAGTGGAACACACAAATTAGATCACGTGTATCGCACAGTTATACATATATACAATCAAAAATAACACTGTCATTATTTTAGGGACCACATTTACTGATTATAACCGAAAAATACGAGGCACGTCCAGAAAGTAAGTTCCGTTTGGTAATAAAAATAAATTGTGTACAGATACAGAAAAAATATTCCTTGCACAACATTCTACACCTCTTAAACTACTTTTCCACATAACTGCCAAACTTTTGCAGGCATTTGTCATAGCGTGGCACAAGTTTTTGGATACCTTCTTCATAGAAGTTTGCCGCCGAACGTAAACGAGAGTGAAGACTCCCCTGTAAGATATCCTACCGTTCGGCCACCACTGTTAGGCAAATTGCGTATGTGGTCAGGAGAACTCCTAAACATACGCAGTTCTCCTGGTAAGCACGCAATTTGCCTAACATTGGTGGCCAAACGGTAGGATATCTTACAGGGGAGTCTTCACTCTCGTTTACGGTCGGCGGCAAACTTCTATGAAGAAGGTATCCAAAAACTTGTGCCACGCTATGACAAATGTCTGCAATAGTTCGGCAGTTATGTGGAAAGGTAGTTTAAGAGGTGTAAAATGTTGTGCAATAAATCATTTTTCTGTATCTGTATACAATTTAATTTTATTACCAAACGGAACTTACTTTCTGGACGTGCCTCGTAAAAAGTGTTCCATATCAAACACGTGTTATTGAGTATTTTTACTCTACTTATCCAGACCGACCACAGCGCCCCAAGTGTTAGTTTGAGTTGCCAATACATGCAAGAAATGAGTACGGTACTTATCAAAAATAAAGAAATAATAAGCTAATAAGTACCCTACTATTATATTTCTCTCCTACTCCTAAATCCTTCTCTGAACACTCATCTTAAAACAGAATGGTCTGCATTTTTGGACTAATTATAAAAATATAGCCTATAAGAAGAAATGAACATGCTCATCTTTAGCTCCCTGGTGAAAATAATTGAGTAAGTATTAATGTTTCTGTTCTTATGCATTTTATATGATGCTTTAAAAATCAATCTAGAAGAGATAATTTAAGTTAACTTCACTACCATAATACTGCTTAAGAGTTACTGTCTAGGACTGATGACCAAGATGTCCCTAACTTGAGCAAGGACTGCTTCACAACTTCATGTAAAACGTATTTTCGTAAAAGAGCCTTTACTTAGTTTGGATCATTTGCGATACGTGTTACATGGATGTGTGTGCCGACTTTTTGGTGTTAAATGATGTAAGTTGGCAACACCAAATGTGGTGGCCATATTGGTTTTCTAGTAACTTATTTAAGGTGTCCTGGACTATAGCTCTATCCAGGGTAGCGCTCCATCGGGTGGTAGTCTGGGAATGAGGGGAACACAGTGAAAGTGTTACATCACAGGTGTGGAGTATAGAAGCTATCTAATGTTGAGCCCCAGGTCAGTTCTGGAATTAAGAATAACCTGGCATACAATCTCAGAGAGCAAGGGAGGAGGCTAATGAGGGAGGGAGTCCATTGATAACTTCGACAGTAAAGCACTCATCAAAGCCGGTATTTGCAAGCATGAACTTCTATGACAGAGTGCTACACTGCTCTCAATCACTGACAATATTTCAGTCAAAATACTTGTTATCTTGTGTTGGTACTGCTATACTATGTATGAATCTATGGTCTACTAACCCAGATAAGTCACCCTTTCTTCTTAGCTAGATAATTTTGCTCCCCCCCCCCTTTTATCATCTCCATTTGTTCAAAACATATGTTACATGCATCTCGACTTATTTCATATTAGAACTAAAAACTCCTGATAAATTCTAGCAAATGCTCAGACAGACTTAACAAAAAATGAAAAAAATTACCATGTTCATTATTGAGTTTGATGAGCTCAAGGCGGACTGTCCATACTTCCCAAGGAATGCATTCAGCCTGAAATGGCCATCTATTCTTTTTCTTTTGAAAAAATTCCAAGGATATCTGACCAGATCCAGGTCCATCGTTGCACCTTAAAGCTTCTGAAAACACTGATATTTCCCTCTTCAGAGTTCTATCAAGGTTGTCAGATGAGCAGCATACCTAAAATTTTCAGAAATTGTAATACATTTTTATTTGTATAATATACACATGCTTATAGACATAAAGAACACACTATAAATCAGAATACTTACGTAAGTAAAATCTATGAAATCACAGTCAACATCCGAGTATCCAACAGTGCCAACAGAATAGCTGCCTTCATGTTTATATCGGAATTTTCCCAGAGAGCGATGAAATAGAACAGTATGGAATAAACTTGCTACAGCTTCATCTACTTGTCGGCCTTCAACAGTCTTTCCAGGCATTGAATGAAAAAAATAAAATATATTAGTACAGCAACAGAGTGAACCTAAGTGAGTTACTTGTAAATGTATGCCTGGACAAAGTACAAGTTTATAACAATAGAAAAATATCATCTTGGAAAGTTTCTTACAACTTTCATAGGCAAATAGAAACAGAGTCTTGCAATATTACGGTGATATATATTCCAATCATGTTTTGTTCCCACAAGACTTACTATCAAACACAGTTCTTGCTTGGGACTGGAATATTATACCTTAAATCAGGAAAATTCTTAAGATTCAATCAATATAATTTATACTGTAACTGGATAGCCATATACCCAGTCAGTGCCTAACGAATTATAGGATTGGATGGGATGATAAAGGGAATATGCCAGAGCATATTATGTATAATGTGTCTACAGGGTGTTTCAAAATGTGGTCCCAGTCCAAATCTGAAATACCAAAGCTTATTGTTGAGCCATTGCGGAGATAATTGCAATATTTTACATGATCATTTAGGTAACCGACATGGACATAGCTTTCAGGAGACCTGCAGCAATGTTAAATAGAATAATGTCATTCGTAGTGCCAAAAATATCATCTTAGTTCAAGAAATATTAGTAAGCAAATGTCACATCGCTGGAAAAAGAAGAAAAAAAAAGTTTTGATGCACCCTTGCACGTAAGCGCTCAACCTGGTAGCAATAACAGAGAAGACCTCAAGCCAGATAGCATGACAACTCGTATAACATTCATTCATCATTAAACTGGAGTATTTACACAAAACGTCAGTCTTTTCTTACACACACCTATATGTTTGGGGAAAGGCTCTAAGACGGCTGCAGGTGGAGAGTTACAGTTATCAATGGCACGGTTTACGAAAAAATATTTACCACAATTTGTACACTGTGGACAGGCCTTAACTTTGAAAGAATGATCACTCCTACTCATGTAAGTAGGCTTTCCCATACGTTTGCTAAGCTGGTCGATTTGTATACGTGTTGTACATAGCGCAGTGTCTAGATTTCATCCTCCTAGCCTCAAGTGATTCCTACCCAAGTTTATTTAACATACGGCTCACACTGCTCCTGGGATTAAAGTCACTGAGCACAAATCTAGCGGCCTGTCTGTGTACCATTTCCAACTCATTAATGAGCCCCACTTGATATGGATCCCAAACCACTGAGGCAAATTCAAAAATAGATCTTACAAGTGACTAATATCCTAATTCTTTAGCAGAGGTTCTACTTCCTTTTAAAGCCTCCGTGGCTTAGGCGGTAGCACGCCGGCCTCTCACCGCTGGGTCCGTGGTTCAAATCCCGGTCACTCCATGTGAGATCTGTGCTGGACAGAACGGAGGCAGACAGGTTTTTCTCCGGGTACTCCGGTTTTCCCTGTCAAAATTTCATTCCAGCAACACTCTCCACTATCATTTCATTTAATCATTGCTCCAGAGGAGTGCGTCAGGCCTCGGCAGCCGGCACAGTTCACATCCTTGCCGCTAGATAGAGGCTTCATTCATTCCATTCCTGACCCGGTCGGAGACTGGAAGCAGGCTGTGGATTTTCATTCTTTCACTACTTCCTTTTAATACCCTCATTACAAAGTGCAGAGATTTATAAGCTTTAGAAACTACACATCCAACACGACTAAAATTTCATATCATTCCTTACGTAAACGCCCAAATATTTACAAGTATTTCCGAACCAATATTATATTGAAAATCTTGCCTTCGCCCTTTTCCTACTTTTATGAGACTACATTTTCTTGTACCGGTACTTATTTTCATTTTATTTTCAATCGCCCACTTATAGACCAGGTTCAGGTCATCTTGAAGTACTGCATTGTCTTGTGAGCCATGTATCTTTCGATACATTACACAATCATCCGCAAATGATCAATAGTCACTGCGAATCCCATTTGGCAAGTCATTTATAAACGCCAAAAATAACAAATTTTCAATCACGCTGTCCTGAGGTATACCTGACGTTACGGTACTTTCATCCTAGAATAGGCCTTCGAGCTTTCACTTTCTCGGAACGATCCGTCAAATATTCTTGGATCCATAAAATTACTCTTAAATCAATTATCGTTGAAGCTAATTTATGGAGTAGCCAAGGACTTATCTGTATACATACATGTTCGTTTTTGTAATTGTCATTATGTTTTCTCCTCCAAGAACCTGAATACAGTAGATAGACTGACATCCAGCGTTGCTTCTCAACTCACCTTCAGCTAAATATCTTATTGATATTCAGTTGTCTAGTGATCCATCTCCACATAGTACATTGAACTGTCTTCGCGGTTGTACACTGAGGAATAATGAGATATTATGCAATCGGCACCTTCCCGTTGACCCTATGCTGTGGATGGGAGTTCACAGTGGACCACAAGGAGAAATGAGTATTGCAATGTAGTTTTTTAAGTGTGTTGACGCACTTTTCGCTCCCCGTACGCTTTTAAATATACCGTCATCGAAAGAGTGGCGAGCAGATTTCGGGATGTATCGTGACTGGCGCCCACTTACCTTTGACAGGATTCCCCCAGTCCTCGTGGTCACAAATTCGAGATTGGGCACAGATTTTATGCAACTGGCGCCGATCTCGGTCTGTTTGGAGAGATTCCTGCAGGCAAGTTGTGCCGGCCGCCTTAAGGACGTGATTTTGGCGGACGAACGTTCGAAGTAGGTATCGAATATTACGAATTAATCAGAGAGAATTGCACGAATAATACCACGAGAGGGCACACTTCTTTCGAATTACAAATTATACAGGTTTTCGAGAAAACCTGGGGCCAAAGTTAGAAAGAAAATTCGGCAGATGACAGCGCTGTTCCACCTCTACAAACAACTAACTATAAAATTTGACATATAACAGAATTTCGAATTAACAATACGATACTGCACGCGAGACGAAGGGTGTCGCTAACTGACGAGACGGAGAGATTAAAAATACATATATTTCAATGTTAATTAGCGAATATTTCAACATTAAATTATTTCGGGACTTTAATTGTCAATGACAGGAATGAGAATTTTTTATTGAGTTTGGGAAGATTTTGCGAATAAACGTCTCATGAAAAGCCAGAGTCCCTAATAATAACTTACATAAAAATTATTCACATAAAACTAAAAACTCTTTTTGATGCCAAATATATAAGTTGAACCGATGTATACCAGTCAAGGAATCCTCAATAAACATTCCCTTAAGGTCAGCTAATTAATCTAGGGCTGAATGAATGATCGTGTGGCCTCTCGAGAGGCCGAGTGCAGGTCTTTCTCGTTGACGCCCGTGAGCGACCTGCGTGTCGTAATGAGGATGAACTGATGTATCGTAATTAACGGTAATTAACCTCAGAAGATTAAAATCCCTGATGGCTCGGCCGGGAATCGAACCCGAGGCACTTCGGGCCAAAGCCGAGCGTGCTAACCATTTAGCCACGGAGCCGGACATTTATGGCTTATTTCATCCGAATGGATGATTTTTTTTAAGGGACTGGTGCTCCTTGTACCCTCCTTTAAAGCTACATGATTTTCCAATTTATTTTATTTTTATATGTAATATTTTAACCCCTCCTCTGTATTGGGGAGTGGTAAAAAATTGTATTCATATTGTTGGTTATTATTTAATTTTGGTGGTTTTGATATATTTATTAATTTATACACTGTAGGTATGCCAGATTAAGCAAGCTGATGTAATTAACTATGATCCTAAGTACCAGCTGCACAGTATGAGTCATCAACAGGGGCTGATGTCCACAGCTTCCCTGGACCCTGACGGCTTTGTACAGAAGCAGTATTGGTCATATAGTAATATTGGTGAATGATATTTATTATTTTAGGTGAAATGGAAATAGATAGGTCCTCTAGAGCAGTGTTTCCCAAACGTTTTTGAGGGAGTACCACTTGAAGAGTTGAGAATCTCTCGCATACCACCTAATGGTTGGGAGACATAGTAACTATAACTCCCCCCCCCCACACCCACTACGTAGTAGACCAAAAGATGGATTGTAATTGTGTGTAAAAGTGTGTCCAGTTGTTTTATTATTTATTACTATAAGAATTCCATTCGAACATTCAGAAATGACACTGTACGGAAAATATTAATAAAGAAGCTCTTAGTAATTAAACAAAAAAAAGTTCAACTAACAACTTCAATGTGAAGGGTAAGCTTGAAGATTGGAAGCCTACTGAGGAATGTCTGGTTTAAGATTCCTGAGTCTCAAACGAAGATCGTTTTCCACCGTAAGGAGTCTATTCCGGTATTTATTCTTGAGATAACCAGGCGAAGAAAATGCAGTCTCACACAAGTACGAAGTAGTGAAAGGCAGTAAAAATCTAACTACTTTGTCAGCTATGTGCGCATAGTCTGCACGCCTCTCAACCCAAAAGTTCACAAGAGCCATTTTTGAAAACCTTTTTTCCTTCCTTCAGAATCACATAAACCTTCATAAAACTGCTCCTTGTCTTTGGCCTTAGAGTCCTCTGGCAACATATCAATGTTTTCATATATTTATATTTTATATATTTTTCGTAACATCACTGCGTACCACTGCAGCAGTACGAGCGTACCACCGGTGGTACGCATACCACAGTTTGGGAAACGCTGCTCTAGAGGGTGTTTGTTAGTATGAAAGTGAAGTTAGTTTATAGAGAACTAGTGGGCATGGTGGCGCAGCGCTGAAGCTGTTGGCCTCTCACCAAGGTGGACTGGGTTCGATTCCCGGTCAATGAATGTGAGATTTTCGAACTGAAATGCCATGTCCTGTGGTTCGGATTCCACATAAAAAGGAGGTCTCATGGCTCATAATCATAAGATTCACGGTCATGTAAAACTACAATCTTCCTTCCTCTTTTTATAGAGAACTATATTAGGTATTTTGGCATGTCTGATTTACGTTATTTTTGAAATAATACCGTAAGCAGGGATAACTTTGTGACAAGACTTCATTTTACTGCATTTTATATATCCCGCCATAATTAACCTTACTTTTGGTGGGAGAACCGTGGCCAAAATTAAGGTCAATTATGGCGGGATTTATAAAATACAGTAAAGTGAAGTCCTGTCACAAAGTTACCCCCGTTTACGGCAGTGTTGTTTTTATATTAATATGCCTCAGCTTCACCTCGGACTTGTATTATGGGGTATGTGTGTATGAAAGTAGGTGGATTTTTGCTGTATGTGAGATATTTGTTGAAATATGTATAAATATGTGACCATGGATTGTGGTGGTCACACTGTATAAGTACAAACCTGGTCAGTAGTGATAAGTTTCTCTTTTGTCCTTGGTTAACATTGTACAGTTTAGTAAAATGAAAGTTCAGGCAACTTTTTGTGTTCTCCATATGAATTGCCTGATTGCTTTATAATTCAACAATATTTGTGTATTATTATGAGTAGATGTGATTTGGTTGGTGTGTTATGATGTGTAGGTTGGTAGTATGAATAGCTGTGGTCTGTATTGCCTTTGGAAACAGAAGAATGGCTGCGAATTCTTCTGCATTACATAA
The DNA here is from genome assembly GCA_946902985.2 of Meconema thalassinum. Taxonomy (NCBI): domain Eukaryota; kingdom Metazoa; phylum Arthropoda; class Insecta; order Orthoptera; family Tettigoniidae; genus Meconema; species Meconema thalassinum. Next base: position 917,574,516 of record OX336389.2, read on the forward strand.
TTGGATACCTATCAGTAGAAAGGTGCCAAGTACCATTTTTTGAAAAAAGCTTTTTTTTTTTGCTAGAATGGTGATGTAGCATTACATATCAAAAGGACTAACTCCTCAGTGGTTTTGAAGGACCTTCCAAGAGCATCACAAGATGGCACTAGTGGTAAGTCCTGCAGCTCTTTCAGGAGAAAGGTGCAATGTGCCATTTATTAGTTCACATTTTCCTCCAATATGTGCATTGTTGACAGAATTGTTCAGGGAACTTAGAATACTCCATTGTCAGCAGTTCGTACTGGTGGGAATCTGTGTATGGATAGCATAGTTAGTTTCCTGTGGGACACGTGACATTGCCGTGCATTAGTCTCACAAAACCTCGAAAACTACTGCTCCGATTTCAATGAAAATATTACAATTCGTTCTCATTATGGCATCCAGTGTTTAGAAAGTGGTTTGAACGAAATCGAATTGGCAGTATTTTAAAATTAATTTACATTACAAAGCCACGCCAATATTGAATCTAATAATTTGACGGACAGATGGTGACACAGTGCATCCACTTCAAAATCTTATATGAGCAAAGATATCATCCCATACCATACCCTCCTAATAATACTTGCAACAAAATAATAGTTAATGTAACAGAATTATTCATATCTCCATATACTGTATAATCCAATTACAGCATATGTTATAATAATACATTTCACGTTAATGTGTTTATACCAACATCTCTAATCGAACGTACTACTAACGGAAAGGACGTCAATATTGTAAAGTTCTCAAGGTACATTCGATAGATTTGAGTTACTATGAAAACCATTCCGTGTCATTTTACAGTGTCCATTACAATACCGAAATTCTGTGTCATTTTACAGTGTCCATTACAAGGCCAAGGAAAGGGTGAGCTGACAGAGGTCGTCGAAGCCAGTTAAATGTGCGGAGAGCTACTTCACGTGCAAACCGCACTGATGACCAACAAGCGACCGGATAATGAAAATAGTTGTATTGGCATGTCTGATTTACGTTTGAGAGCGACTGAAAATGAACGAAAAGCAAATAGATTCAGAATGCAATGACTTCTTGAATATCAAACACAACGCCAGCGAGCAAGACACAATGAACATGACCGATTGTGCCGACGCGATGCTCCTATCAATCTGGAACGTCAGTTGACCAAATCAAAGAAGGAGCTCAATCGGCGTGTTTTTCTGAACGTAGCGCAGAACTTCAAAAACCATAATTGGCTGAGCGAACGAGCCATATTGGCAGTGAAAAATAAAGATCTCATCGAGTCCATTCAAAATTTCATTCCGGGACAGTCGTTTTCCTTCAAATCTGCTGAAACAGTTATCAACCAAGATGAGGTAGTCAGCTATCTCACAGAATTTTTGAATTCTCTGGAATTGCCTGGATTACCACATCACAATTTGCAATTGAAAGTAGGCTCAGTCATCATCATGTTGCGAACATCAATCAACCTCGACTATGCAATGGAAGACGACTGGCTGTCTTAAAGCAAATGAACGTCATCGATGTGAAGATTATGAAGGGAAAGTACAAAGGAGAGGTTGTTTTGATTCCGCACATCCCAATGATTCCACCGGACGCCTCATTCGATTTTAAACGGATGCAATTCCCAAGGCTTCTGGCCTTCGCAATGACCATCAACAAATCACAACGTCAGTTGTTGGAAGTTTGTGGTATTAACTTGGAGTTTCGTTGTTTCGTGCATGGACAACCTTATGTCATGCGTCGGATGACAGTCATCTTTGTTTAATTAGCACGTAGGAGATTTGTAAAGACTAGTGGACTTTGCACCTCTCACAACTTCTAACATTTCACGCCAACAGAATTCCACAGATTTCACATTATGAACGTATATCTGCCACTGGATAGCAAGGAATACTATATCTGTATGTTATTCAAATAATAAGAAGAAATACTCACAAATAAGCTGACTAAACACTTTTTACTATAATACTCAATGTTCATGAAAATGGCACTTAGCACCTCTCTACAGATAGGTATCCAATTATTGCAGCCATACACAGCACATATCTTTCCAATCATGTTAAGAGGAGATATCAATAAATCAAACCCACAATTAATTGCTAACATTAAGCAACTCCAAACACGTCAACAACACAAACTTTGACAAATTATGCACACACCACGCTCAGCTCCACACGGTAGGCAAGCTAGGCTAAGCCTACCTGGACATTTGGTAATAGAAAACGCCCTTCATAATTACATTAAACCTTATATCCGTCTATTTATGGAACAGATTACTATATGTATAATTTTTCAAAGGGTATTTTGTCTTTAGAATGTTTCAAGTTGCCCACTCTCAAGGAAATCTGTTAGTGCAGGCTCTCCACTAAGCTAAGCGCCAATCCACTGGACCCGACTCGACAGTGACACAGCAACAATCTCTCTTCATAGGGCAGGCAAGTTGAGAGCTTGCCTAGTCAACCAGCTCTTGAATGAGCATACTGTTATGTGCCACCCCCCTAGAGAACCTTTTGTTAACTGGATTACGTTGGGTTGAAGCACAACACAGATTGTTCCTTTAAAGAAATAATTAACTTTATTGCGGCCAGAAAGATACACTACTCATCAGCAAATACAAGCAATTAGAACCTTACTCCAGTTTCCTCAAGTCTCTTCCTTATGGAGAGCTCTTGCCCCCTTTCACTTGTCAACAAACCACAGAAGTTAATCTGTCCTAATGAGTCTGGTGGCCTTAACAGAAACTACCTGCACCTCTTCCTTATGCACACAAACTACAGTTACTTACGATAACCTGCTACACGCTGCTTCGCTGTCCACGAGCTGGGAAACAATGTCACTGGATTTCATAACTCGCACGGCACTTCGCCACAATACCTCTGTCGCTCAGTGAAATCACACTCGCTCAAAACACAGGCAGTCCCCTGTATGCTTCTCACTTCCTCGCTGTCAAGAGAATCGGCTTTACTAGGGGTTTCGCAAGTCACCACACTTCTGTCGCTCAGGATAAACGCTCGCACTAGCTCGTAAAAACACACACTCACTGCTTGACAGGTCGCTCTTATATACTGTAGCAGGCCGGTGACTCAATCAATGCTTCTAGACCCATCCAGGGTTCACGGCTTCTCGAGGTTTCCATCGCTGGCTGGGTCATGAATATTCTGGACCATCCCTTTGTCCTAGTAGTCCTGTTGCATAAGGCGCACGCAATACACTGAGGCAGAGCACAGCCCAGCCCTGGGGCAGTTGTGACTCATGCGGCGAGCGATGAAACAAACTCATAGCCGTAACACCACCCCCCTTCCTAAAAGGCTGATCGTCCCGATCAATCATTGGTCCGTCTGTGTCCCTCCGTAGGCTGCCAGGCGATCTCGATGCACATTCTTCATCTTCGCCCTCGGGCTCCGCTGGATCCTGTAGACGACATCGTTGATCCGTTTCACGACTCGGTACGGGCCCTCCCAGGACTTCTGCAGTTTGGGTGACAGGCCTTTCTTCCGTAATGGGTTGAAGAGCCAGACCAGGTCGTCCTCGTGGAATCCGCCGGCATCCGTCTGTTGGTCGTATCGGGTCTTCATTCGGTCGGTCTCGATCCGCAGTTTCCTCCTCGCGAACGCATGCACGTCCTCCAGTTGGTCGACCATTTCTTGACAATACTGGATTACCGGGACCGGATCATTCCCAGGTCGGCCGAAGGCAAGATCGACAGGTAGACGGAGCTCCCTCCCAAACATGGCCCGGGCTGGTGTGCACCCGGTGGCTTCATGCACGGCGGAGCGGTAGGCCAGGAGAAATAGTGGAAGATGTTTGTCCCAATCCCTCTGGTGCTCGCTGACGACTATTCGGAGATGGTTCTCGATGGTGCGATTGAATCGCTCTACCATCCCGTCGGACTGAGGGTGTAGCGGCGTTGTCCTTGTCTTCCGGATTCCCAGCAGCTGGCATAGGTTCTGGAACACCTGCGACTCGAAGTTCCTCCCTTGGTCGGAGTGCAGCTCCAGGGGTACTCCGTACCGGCTGACGAATTCCTTCACCAGGGTCTCTGCGATCGTCGCGGCTTCTTGGATAGGGAGCGCATACGCCTCCGGCCATTCGGTAAAGTAGTCGCTGACGACCAATATGTAGCGGCTCCCTGCCTCGCTTAACGGGAATGGCCCAGCAACATCGATGGCCACTCTCTCCATGGGGCCGCCCACGTTGTAGGTCTTCAGTGGACCCCGTCGTCTTCGTCCTGGGCCCTTGCTGGCTGCGCAATCGTGGCACCTCGCGCAGTGGTTCTCCATGTCAGTTCGGCATCCGATCCAGTAGAACCGCTCTCACAGCTTCTCCGGGGTCTTTTTTTATCCCTAGGTGTCCCCCAGATGATCCTCCATGGATTTCCTTCAGGACTTCCTCCGTCATAGCCTTTGGAACGACGACTTGTTCCCGAGATGTCTTCCCGTCGGTGCTCTCCCAGGCGTGGCAGATGAGGCCATCCCTTACAATCAGCGAGTGCCACTGCGCCCAGTAGGACTTAAACTTTGGGCTGCAGTCACTCACAATGTCCCACCCGGATCTGGGGACACAGGCCCTCTTCCATTCGGCTATCAGTCCCAAGTCATCATCTTCTGCTTGTGCCCGCGTCAAAGATTCGCGGCTCCAGTTTCCTTGAAGTTCCACAGTAGTCCGTCGGCACTGTATCCCGGTGTTCTCCTCCCTCCTAGTACAGAAGGTGCAGTCTTCGGGGCACGGTCTTCGTGACAGGGCGTCGGCATTAGAATGCAGTTGGCCTTTCCCGTGCTGGATCTGGAAGTTGTACTGTTGAAGCCTCTCTAACCACCGCGCGAGTTGACCCTCGGGCTGTTTGAAGTTCAGGAGCCACCGCAGGGATGCATGATCGGTCCTGATGAGAAATTCCTGCCCGTACAGGTACTTGTGGAAGTGTTCGATGGTCTTCACGATGGCGAGCAGTTCCTTCCTGGTGACGCAGTAGTTCCTCTCTGGCTTTGACAAGGCTTTGCTGAAGTAGGCCACTACTCTCTCCTCGCTGTCCACTATTTGCAACTGGATTCCCCCTATACCAAAGTCGCTGGCATCGGTATCGACGATGAACCTTGTTCCAGGTCTGGGGTAGGCCAGAATAGGCGCGGTGCACAGAGCCTGCTTGAGTTGTTCGAAGGCACTGTGACATTCTGCTGTCCATGTGAAGCGTTGGTCCTTCTCAGTCAGTCGATGCAGTGGTTTGGCGATGTTGGCGAATCCTCTCACGAAGCGACGGTAATAAGTGCAGAGTCCCAGGAAGCTTCGTAGTTGGGACTTGTCCTTCGGAACTGGCCACTCCCTCACAGCTGTCGTCTTTTCTGGGTCGGTGCGCACCCTTTCCTCGGAGACAATATGCCCAAGGTACTGGACCTGCTTCTGGAAGAGCTGACACTTCTTGGGGCTCAACTTCAGCTGGGCAGCCCGTAGCTTCATCAAGATCTCCTTGAGGTTGCTGTAGTGCTCCTCGAAGTTTTTTCCCAGAACAATGACGTCGTCTAGGTAGACCAGGCAGGTCTTCCAGTGTAGTTCCCTCAGAATGGACTCCATTAGCCTTTCGAAGGTCGCAGGGGCATTGCACAGACCGAAAGGCATGACGGTGAACTGCCAGAGCCCGCTGCCCACAGAGAACGCCGTTTTCTCGCGGTCCTTAGGGTGCACCTCCACCTGCCAGTAGCCACTCTTCAAATCCAAGGTGGAGAACCATCTTGATCCTGATATGATGTCCAGCGTGTCGTCGATCCGGGGTAGAGGGTAGCTGTCCTTCTTCGTGATGTAGTTCACCCGCCTGTAGTCCACGCAGAACCTGGTGGAACCGTCCTTCTTCTTCACAAGCACGACCGGAGAACTCCAAGGACTATGTGAAGGCTCGATCACCCCTTGCTCCTTCATCTCTTCTACCATCCGGTCGATTTCGGCTTGCATGGCGAGCGGGACACGTCGGAATGGGGCCCTAATCGGTGTGCGGTCCCCAACGTCGATTCTGTGCTGGACCAAGCTTGTCCTGCCGAAGTCTTTGCTCCCCACGGAGAAGACGTCCTGGAATACGCGTAGCAGGTCCTGAAGTTGGAGTGATTGTTCCTCGTCTAAATGGTCCTGGGATCCTTGGTACAGCTTCTGTAGTTCTTCTGGCAGTGCGCGTCATCTTCGGTTGTCCGTCCGCAGGTGTCCATCCGTCGTGTCTCTGGTGCGGGCAATCCAGGTAACGGGCTCGCAGACTCCTAGGTTGGTGTCCCGGTGAACCGTAATGTCGTAGTCGTTCAGGTTGGACAGGCGGACGTATGGCCGAGATGTCGTGTTGATGAGAGTCTTGGCAATTAGCAATCCTTTTGTCTGGATCTCCTCATATTTTGGCTCGATGACAGCTGCCATTCCCTCAGCAGTTCCGTCGACAATTACGGCAGCGCTGACCTCCGTCCTGGCGGGAACGATGACGTCTTCTCTCAGCCTTACTCGTCGTGCGGTGATGGACTCGTGCGCTGGTTGCAAAGCAAGTTCCTCACCTCCGAAGTGCAGAGTGTTGGTACTCAGGTCCAAGATGATGTCGTTCTGGTCCAGAAAGTCCAGCCCGATGATCACTTCGTTTGATACGTCAGCCACAAGCACTGGATGCTTCACCGCCCGTCGACCAATGACGAACTCCAGTGATGCTTCGCCATGTACCGGTGCAGTCCCTCCAGTCGCGGTTATTAGCTGGAGGTTTCTTTGTGTGGGTTGCACTCTCCACTTCGGGATCACGGTGGGACTGAGGATGGTCCTCGATGCTCCCGTGTCGATTAGCATGGGCCAGCTCTCTCCGTTGACGACTCCGTCGACCATCAGGCTGCTATTATCCCTCCGTAACTGCGTCACACGAACTTGGACTGCCGGGGCTTGACGACTGTCACAAGCCAACCTTTGCCCCCCCCAAGGCTGGCTGATACTTGCTTTCCTGGGCCGCGCGGTTTCCCTACGACTGACTGTCCCGACGGAAACCCTTGGCGGCGGCGATCACCGGAGTCCTTGGTCAGGTGGCCTCTCTTACGGCAGGTCCAGCAGATCGGTACTCCTCTTCCAGGCCGCCTCTCCGGATGTCCTTCGGCTACGTTTTTGTTGGTGGTACTGCGACTCTTGAAGAACCGGCCTAGCGCCTCCATCAGTTCATCGGCCAGGGGCTTGGTGTTGTCGGCTTTGGCTGGTTCGTCGATGTCCATCTGACGCACCCGCGCGTGCATCCTAGATGCCTGTTTTGCCGTCTCGAACTCAAGTGCGTGGCTCAGTGCATCTGCCAGGGACTTATTGCGCGCAAGTCGCAGCGCCTGTTGAGTGTCCGAGTCCCGTAGCCCGTCGGTGAAGGTCTGCGTCGCTATCTGCTCTAGCAAGTCGGCCGGCGCTGTTGGGTAGGCGAGCCTTACGAGGCGTGCGATGTCCATCTCGAACTCCTGCAGGGTTTCCGCGTTCTTTTGTACCCGGGTCTGGAGCTGCATCTGGTAGGCCTGCTGAAGATGGCTATCTCCATATCGGGACTCCATATGGGCGATCAGTGAAGCGTAGTCCTGGGATCTAGTCGGGATGGCCTGAAGGACGTCAAGGGCGTCACCTCTCAGCGCTACAATGAGAGCTGTAGCCTTTTCTGTGTTGTTCCAGTTATTTATGGAACAGGCCGCCTCGAACTGACGTAAGTAAGTGCTCCTCGGGACCTTTCCGTCAAAGGTTGGGGGCGTCACTCTGCTATGTCCCGTTCCTGATATTCCCGGTGTAACGGTGGGCGGGCGTTGGCGCAGCTCGGCAACTTCTTTTTGTAAGGCGTTGAATTTCTCCTCCACCCCCATCAGCGGGCGTTGGCGCAGCTCGGCAAATTCCACTTGTAAGGCGTCGAACTTCTTTTCCACTGCCGTGACTTCCTCACGCAGACCCAGTTCTAATTTCTTCAGGTCCTGTGTCAACTTATTCTGACCGTGTTCCATCTTCTTCTGGCCGTCCTCTATCCTCTTCAGGTCCTCCGCTAGCTTATTTTGACCGTCTTCCATCTTCTTCTGGCCGTCTTCTAGTTTGGCCGTCTTCCATCTTCTTCAGGTCATCCTTCAGGTCCTTGGCTAATTTCTTCTGGCCGTCTTCCATCTTGGTTTCCATGCCACTTAACTTTTCTAGCAATGCTGCCAATTGCGCCTCCATTTTAGTTGTTTGTCTTGTAAAGGACATGCACTCGCAGGAAAATTCGAGAAAATGACCTGCTCGGGTTTTGAAACCAGGACCGTCAGGTGTTGTGCTTGTGCTTGAGTTCGTAATCCGGCTTCTGACACCAGTTGTTATGTGCCACCCCCCTAGTGACCCTTTTGTTAACTGGATTACGGTGGGTTGAAGCAAAACACAGATTGTTCCTTTAAAGAAATAATTAACTTGATTGTGGCCAGAAAGATACACTACTCATCAGCAAATATAAGCAATTAGAACCTTACTCCAGTTTCCTCAAGACTCTTCCTTATGGAGAGCTCTTGCCGCCTTTCACTTGTCAACAAACCACAGAAGTTAATCCGTCCTAATGAGTCCGGTGGCCTTGACAGAAACTACCTGCACCTCTTCCTTATGCATACAAACTGCAGTTACTTACGATAACCTGCTACACGCTGCTTCGCTGTCCACGAGCTGGGAAACAATGTCACTGGATTTCGTAACTCGCACGGCACTTCGCCACAATACCTCTGTCGCTCAGTGAAATCACACTCGCTCAAAACACAGGCAGTCCCCTGTATGCTTCTCACTCCCTCGCTGTCAAGAGAATCGGCTTTACTAGGGGTTTCGCAAGTCACCACACTTCTGTCGCTCAGGATAAACGCTCGCACTAGCTCGTAAAAACACACACTCACTGCTTGACAGGTCGCTCCTATATACTGTGCTTCTAGACCCATCCAGGGTTCACGGCTTCTCGAGGTTTCCATCGCTGGCTGGGTCACGAATATTCTGGACCATCCCTTTGTCCAAGTAGTCCTGTTGCATAAGGCGCACGCAATACACTGAGGCAGAGCACAGCCCAGCCCTGGGGCAGTTGTGACTTATGCGGCGAGCGATGAAACAAACTCACAGCCGCAACAATACGAACAAATATCCCTATCTCATATTTACTCAACGCATGTGCATAACACTTAGGCCGGCATGTTGAGACGTTGCCTGTCGTCTCCAATCTCTTACGATAATTGCCGACTACTACCAACTCCACCACTGGCACGTTTCGTCAACAATCGTGCACCTACACGTAAAATGTTACACATTTTGGGATATATGTTTATAAGTATTAATGCATTATTTATGCTCAATGAGTTTTGAACATGATATATAAGTCTGTACCATACAGTACTGTTTGTAGAAAGTGAAATACCAAGAACAAGAGATGTGACCACATTGCACTTAATACCACAGATTAGGGACATGACAATACATTACTGATTAGATGATGATGATAATTGTTGTTTTAAGGGGCCTAACATCCAGGTTATCGGCCCCTAATGGTCTGTGTGATAGCGAAAATGTCAATGAAGTGGAAACCAGAACGAAAAGTAAGCGAGCAAGAAAATACTTACAAAAAGGAACTCAGATTGAAACTACTCACAAAATGGAGAGCGGTAATACGTACATAAGGAAATTTCAAACAAAAATACTCACAAAAGGAATAAAGCGAAAAATACGCACAAAATGTAGGTGAAGTTCAAAATACGTACGATATGCAACGTACAGTCGAAATACTTACAAAATGCAAGGGAAATCAAAATACTTACAAAATGCAAATGAGATTGAAAATACGCACAAAATGTATGGTAGATTCAAACTTCTCATTTGGATGGACAATACTTACAAAATGCAATTTAGATTGAAAATACTTACAAAATGTAATTTAGATTCAAAATACCCACAAACATGCAATTGAGACTTAACTACTTGAACAAAGAGGGGTAGGTTGAAAATACAAAATGCAATTGAAATTCAAAATACTCACAAAAGGACCCCCACGATAATGAAAGACATACTAAAAAAGCAAATTAGATTGTCAATCCTTACAAAATGCAATCGAGGTTGAAAAACACTCACAAAATACAAAGTAGATCGACAAGACTTACAAAATGCAACGGAGATTGAAAACACCCACAAAAGAAGTGGAGATGCAAAAATAACAGTGCGGGAATCTTAAAGGGAAAAGGAAATATAATGAAAAGAAAAACAATAGCAAAGTGAAAAAGGAGAGGGTCCGTCCCACAGGTAAGGGACAGGTACTGATTAGAAGGACAGTCAGGTACATGCTCGTTGACGGTCGATCTTCAGTACGGCGTCGCGCCACCACGTGATGCACTCAGAGCCGCTAGACGTCGTGGCATGGAATCATACAGCGCATGAATACGCTGATGGGGAATACCGTCCCACACGGTTTGTAGGCGCGTAGACAAAGCATCAACAGAGGCGGCAGGTGGACCTGAACGAACAAGTTGCAGACCGACCATATCCCAGACATGTTCAATGGGCAACATTTCAGGCGAACGGGCAGGCCAGGGAAGCAGAGGTATCCGTCGTTCTGCGAAGAAGGCTTGCACATTCCTCGCCACATGCGGGCGGGCATTGTCCTGCTGAAATATGGCCTATGGAATGGCCTGCAAGAGGGGCAGTGCCGAGGGCTGTAAAACCGCCCTGATGTAGCGGTCACTGATCAGATTGCCTGCAAGATGTACGAGGCGCGATCGCCTGTTATAGGCAATCGCGCCCAAAACCATTACACCTGGTGTTTGTCTGCTACGCCGCTCAACAATACAGTCTGCTTGATTGCGTTCACCACGGCGGCGTCGAACGCGTATGCGGCCATCACTGTAGGACAGGTTGAAGTAGGACTTGTCCGAAAACCCTACATTTCGCCACTCAGCCTGCCAGTTCGGCGTGCATGTCCCATTGTAGTCTGAGGCAACGGTGGTTCCCAGTCAATGGAAGCCGACACAGTGGCATGCGTGCTACCAGTCCAGCCCTCAGAAGATGGCGCCGCACCGTCGACGCAGACATGCCCACCCCCATTGCAGTGCTCCAACGTCGAGACAACACAGAGGACGACGCTGTTCTGTCCGATACGGCCATGCGGAGAAGATGGCGGTCGTCTTGCGCTGCGGTCACATTGCGTCGTCCCGTACCCTGTCATCACTGTGTACGGCCCTCCTCTCTCCACTGGATCCACATAACCCTTACTGTTGACGCAGCGTGCCCTGTACGAGCAGCAATGTCCCGGAACGACAGACCCGCCTCCCGAAGCCCAAGCATTCTGCCCCGTTCAACCGCACTCACATGCTGATAGTCCACCCTGCGATGTCGGCGAGGCATCGTTGCACTTGCTTACAAGTTTCCACTTGGTATGACGGCCAGACGCCTACAGAGCTGTACAGAACACTGACCTGTCCGGTCCCACGACAGAGGGCACTGAAGGGCCAATGTACACGCCATCTCTCTGCGATTTCAATCACTTACTATGGTTCCGCAGACCTCCACGACCCTGTTGTGAGTGTGTCTCCGACCATTTCTTCTGGGTGTTTCACTTTCTACAAACAGTAGTGTACATAGTTAGCCTACAATGATAAATTTATCACAAGCCACTACTGGCAAAAGCTCTTATGGCGGGTTGCACTGCTAGATAAGGCTCGCGTTGTTGTCCCTCGATATCCAGCTGACTGTCCGGTATTAACTCTAACTTTTACACAGGCCTATATTATTCTCGCAGAGAAAATATTAATAACAACTTACTAAGATACTAGATATTTGATACTCTCAGCATCCAAATACTGTATTTACCTGTAAAACCTTCCATAGGATTGTAGACATTGACAACAGCCACAAGTTCGAACTAGACAAAAACTAGTGCCACACTGTGATTCCCCGAAGAACTCTATGAGATAAGTCACTTTGTCTTTTGTTGATCATGGTTTTATGGAATTAATAATTATTTGTATTCTGGCACTTGTTGTTTGAGTCTACAGTCTTTTGACTGGTTAGATGCAGCTATCTATGGCTCCTTGCCCTGAGCTAATCATTTCATCTCTATGTAGTTACCACACCTTACATCTGAGACAATCTGTTTAACATATTGTAACCTTGGTCTACCCCTACAGTTCTTATCCTCGACCCTACCTTCTATAAGGTGCGTTCAAAAAGTAACAAGCCGGAGGCTGGAATGTGCAAACTGGTGACTACATCGGCAAATCATGGCGTGTGTAACGAGGTTTGGTTCCGACCAGAGCATGGAAGGTCACAGCCCGTCGCTAGAGGGCACGCGTGCACGTCACGTAACGATACAAAGCCAGCAGCAGCATGCATCAATCGTCCAACGCTGCCAGTTGTATTGCAAACAGTGACATGAAGGCGTCAACCGAAGAGCAAAGAGGTGTTGTTCGGTCTCTGACAGCGGAAGGAGTAGGGGGAACGGACATTCATCGCCAAATGTCACAAGTGTACGGCGAACACTGCATGTCCCTTGCAAGTGTCAAGGTGTGGCACAAGCACTTCAGGGAAGGATGGGTGTCGTTAGCCGATGATGCCCGGTCCGGGGCACCCCCCTACATTACTGTTGACAATGTCCAGCTGGTTGATGCACTCATTACCCAGGACCGCTGAGTGACAGTGAACGCCATAGCCGCCGTGGTCGCTCCACGACAATGCACGACCGTATACGGCAAACACAGTCACGGCAATCCCGCAGAAATTCAAATGGAAGGTTCTCGGCCACCCTCCATACAGTCCAGACCTCTCTCCCTGTGATTACGCCATGTTTGGTCCTTTGTAAAGGGCTCTGCGGGGCCAACGATTCACCTCAGACGCCGACGTCAGCTGTACGTGCGGAACTGGTTCACATCGCAGCCCAGGGAATTTTATGAGACAGCCATTCACTGCCTCGTGTCACAGTGGGACAAGTACCTCAACAGCCAGGGCCAATACTTCTAACATACAGGTACTGGTTTCTGTACAGGGTTGATACGCTTTCAGGATTTCAAATTTTCCTGACTTTTCCCGGTTTTCCAGACCAAAATTTAAGAAATTCCCTGACCGCAGAGTCATTTATTTCCCTGACTTTTTCTGATTTTCCAGAGCAAAGTATAGAAAATTCATTAACCACAGGGACGACATTTACCTCGCTGTTCCTTAGGTTTTCCAAACCTAGCAAAAATGCATTTACCTTTAGGAAACGTTCTTCTGTTTGGTCGATTAAGATTAAGTTAGAAAAACTGATTTTAGACTAATTATTTGTGCAGGGCTATTCTTAGATGCGAGGAGAAATGTTGTAGTAGATGAAAATAATAGTGATAAAATATCCGAGCAATGATTCATTTTATAAACCGGACTTATATGTAGCTCTCTGTATAAATTAACGCGTTTCTTTAAAAGTATAAAAACACGAACAAAAAATAAATTTAAAACAACAGTTCTTTACTGTAATAAATAAAGTTTATTACGATATGAACAGGAACACATTTTTACAATAAATGTTAATTTGCTAACATCAATTTAAAAAAAAAACTGAAGAAAGGAATCAATCACCAATTCTTACTTTCAAGTCAATCAAAATAAAAGTATCTAGAAACTGTCAACTGATACATTTTATTTTAACATTAGATATTTAATATCAAATGAGTTGTTTCAGTTAATATGCCGTCTTATGTACAAGAAGTTATGATTACCAAGAAGTTGCTCTGATCTTGACCGTTTGGGGAGATTTCCTTTGTCCCCGCGGAAGATCACGAAATGTATGCGACGTTACGCGATTGTCACCGAATCATGTCTTCGCAGTCAAGTATGGAGAAATATCGAGACGTTACACGATCGGTGCTGGTCTCAGCCGTTTGACGCGATTTGTAGTTTTCACGATCGAACACAGTGAAAAATCGCAATTTACATAATCGGTGTCACTTTTAGTCGTTCGACGAGATTTCTATTGTCCTTGAGGTAGGGCACGGAAAAATATAGTATTATTACGCAATTGGCGCCGCTTGCTGTCCGTTTGACAAGAATCCAGTTGTACTCGTCATCGAAATTGGCGAAATATCGCGATGTATCGCAATCGCTGCCGCTCTCGGTCGTTTTACGAGATTCACGTTCTCTCGGTTGGACACTGAGAACGCGATAGTATGCAATCGGCCTTTCAACGATTGTCTGCCTGTCTATCTGTCGTGGCAAGCTCGAGGTTGGGCATGGTTAAAATTCACGAGCAGTTATGGACATGGTCGGCGGCGTGATTCCCGCTGTCCCTATGCTGTGGTTGGAAGTTCACGGTGGATCACGAGAAAAAATGGATATCGCGATGTTACGTAGTCTGTTATTTCTAAGTGGGTTGATGCACTTCTCGCTCCCCGCACACTTTTAAGTATACGGTAATGGGAAAAGTGGCTAGTAGAGTTCGGTATGTTTCGTGATGGGTGCCCAACCACCTTTGACAGGATTCCCGCAGTCCTCGTAGACACAAGTTCGCGACCGTGCACGGGTTTTATGACTTAAGCAACTGGCGTCCATCCGTGACCACCGAGAGGTCACCGGTGGTCACGGTCCATCTCGGTCCGTTTGACGAGATTCCCGCAGGCAAGTCGTGCGGTCAGCCGGCCGTTTTGAGGATGTGATTTTGGAGGATGAACGTTCGAAGTAGGTATCGGATATTACGAATTATTCAGACAGGATAGCACGAATAATACGACAAGAGGCACATTTTATCATTTTAAATTATCTTGTCGACTTCGTCGTTACGCAGGGGTCTGGCGTTACGTTAAGGTGACGGGACGAAATGCACCCAGATGCACTGAGGTGTGTGACGTCACAGTACCGCTTGGTGCATGTGTACCCCGACAATCTCTACTCCGTTAATATTACACAAAAATCCCCGATTCTTGGATGTCACGGGTAATCTCGAGAACCACTGGATGGATTTTGATGCGGTTTTCCCATTCTGTAAAGGATATCTCGAGGAAAGATTCTGTAGAAAATAATTTATGTATGATCAAAGGAAGCCAAGCATTAACGATTTCAATGAAAAAGTCGAAAACAAACTTTGCGTCCGTGTGCTTCTTAAGCTTACGCTGGGCAAACCGTTAAAAATATCAATAAACTATGAGTGTAAGAATTGGTCAGCATGAAAAGTCCTACAAAAAGTCCGCGAAAGCATATCTCTATCTTCAATACATCGCCCACTATAAGTGTTTTTAGACTGGATGGAAGGGGCACGTCCCCGCGCGCTCTGGTGTGCGTGCGGCATCTCGGGCGCTGGACCTTGCTTTGACCTTGGTTTGCACTTGCCGTTCGCGAGTAATTTGAAACAAGATAAGCAAGATAAGTATTATGCAGATAATTTTCTAACATGTCAAGAGTCTTTGGCTTCGAGCGAATCGAGAAGCCTCCAGCCTTTCTAGCATTTTTCAACATTTGTAGCATTTAAAATGATACAAAGTCTAGTCTTTCAGACTGACTGTCACTCTTTTCTTTCGAATTCATATTATAGAAGTTTTCGAGATAACCGGTTAGATTATATATCCAATGGAACCAAAGTTAGAAGGAAAAATAGACATATAGCGGAGTTTCGAATTAACCGAACTGGATGTCGCAAATTTACGAGACGGATAGATTTTTAAAATATACCGTCGTATATGTAATTCGGAGCATTTTTGCGATTTTCTTTCGAAACTGTATCATTTCGCAAGATCGCGACAATAAATCATATCGCATTATTTCAGGACTTCAATTTGAGATATCCAAATTAATAGGTCAATATCAGAAATGAGAGGTTTCTGTTGAGTTTCGGATGTTATCACGTATAAACGTCTCGCAAAATGTCAGGTTTTTAATTAATACAGAAAAACATTTCACACACAATTAAACTCTCTTCTTGAAGCCGAAAATATACGTTGAACCGATGTAGACAGTACCACTGAAGGTATCCTCAGTATGCATTTCCTTGAGGTCATGCACGGGGAAGCCTACGCAATCGGCGCCGCTTGCGTGAAACTCGCTTCATCACAATCTGTGAGCCAATCGGCGCGGGTTTAAATGATTTAAACCGACCTCAGCGAATTTTCGTTACCTGCAACTATCCAGACATAAAAATTAGCTACTTTTCGTTACCCGTTTGTAAAATTAGGTACTTTTTCGTTACCGGTAGACATCCTGGTTTAACAACCATAAATTACTGTCAAACCTTAATATTTTTTTTCTTCTTCGTTCTTCCTCTCTTTTTTTTTACAAAATTCCCTGACTTTTCCCGGTTTTCCCTGACCGCAACAAAAATCCCTGACTTTTCCCGGTATTCCAGGTCGCGTATCAACCCTGCTGTAATTATGCCTCCGGCTCGTTACTTTTTGAGCGCACCTTATATATAACTAGAATAAATAATTATTCTTGTAATTATGGGTCTGCCCAGTCAATACCTTTAATTAAAATGTAATTAGATATCATATCTATTTAAGTGCCTCAACGATGTGGTAGATGTGATATCTAATTACATTTTAATTAAAGGTATTGACTGGGCGGACCCATAATTACAAGAATAATTATTTATTCTAGTTATATAATCTCGTCAATACGGAACAATGTCAAACATCAACAACCTTGATGTTAACATGTCTGATAGCACCTTATATAACCAACTTTGCTATTCCTGGATGTCTTAGTATGTGTCCTACCAACCTATCTCTTCTCTTCATTAGCAGTCGGCAGAAACATCTCTCCTCTCCCAATCGTCTTAATACCTCTTCATTTGTAACCCTATCTACCCATCTGATCTTCTTCATTCTCCTGTAACACCACATTTCAAATGCTTAATTCTCCTATTTTCTGCTGCTCCAACAGTCCAAGTTTCACTTCCATAGAGTGCCACGCTCCAGACAAAGGCTTTCAAAAATGACTTCCTAATACCTAAATCCATATTCGATGTCATCAGATTCCTTTTCTGTAGAAATGCTTTGTTTGCCTGTGCTAACCTACTTTTTATATCCTCTTTGCTTCGTCCACCACTGGTTACTTTGCTTCCTAATTAACAGAAGTCTCCTACTTCATTTAGCTTTTCACCTGACAATTCGACTTCCATAGGGGTTTCTGATTTTTTTCAGATGCATTCCAATATTTTTGTTTTACATTTATTAATTTTCATCATGAATTCTTTCCTCAAGACAGAATCCATACCATTTAAGAACTCAATCAAATCCTCTGGTGTGTCGGCTAAGATGATGATGACATCAGCAAATCTCAGAGTTGAAATTATTTCTCTTTGAATCTTTACTTCTACTTTGAATTTTCTCCAATTTCCTTCATTGCTTGTTCAATGTAGGGATTGAAAAGTAGGGGTGATAGGTTGCCGCCTTGCCTTACACCTTTCTGAATACCAGCTTCTCTCTCATGTCCGTTGGCTCGAATAACTGCTGTCTGGTTTCTGTATTGATCATAGAGCACCCTCCTATCCCTGTACTTTATTCCAATAGTTTTCAAAATGTCACAACTTTCCAATCAACGTTATTAAAAGCCATTTCTAAGTCAACAAATACCATGAAAGTTCTCTTATCCTTCCTTATTCTAGCTTCCAAAATCAGCTTACAACTTAGTACAGCTTTTCCTTCCCCTGAAGCCAAACGTGTCTTGACCCAACTCTGTTTCTATCAGTGTTTCCATCCTCTTGTAAATTATTCTAGTCAAGATCTTTGAACCATGAGTGATCAAGCTGATTGCATGGTAATCTTCACATCTGTCAGCTCCTGTTTTCTTTGGTATAGGGATGATAACATTCTTCTTGAAATCCGAGGGTACCTCACCTGTCTCATAAATCCTACACACTAAGTGAAATAACCAGACCAGACCTTCATCACCTATGCAGCATAGCAACTCAATCGGTAATCATATTTGCCTGGTGCTTTGTTCCTGCTTGAGTTTTCCAATGCTCTGTCAAATTCTGATCTCAATATTAAATCTCCTTTCTCATCCTCATCAATTTCCTCTTCCCATGATTCTCAATCTCCTTTCCCTTATACAAACACTCTATGTAAGCTTTCCATCTTTCAACCTTTTCAACCCTATCTGTTAGAGGTTTTCCATCCGAGTCCTTAATATTACAGCACTTAGTCTTCCTTAGTACACTTAATCCTTCGATAAGCCGTATCTACCTCTCCTAATTTCATACACTTTTCTATACCTGCACATTTCTCTCTTAACCATACTTATTTTGCTTCCTTGCACTTATTTTACCTTAATTTTGATCAAAAGGTATCTGCTAGTGCTACTGCATTGGCACATATTACGGAGTTTTACTTTTTTTTTAAGAAGTATTTTTCTCATTTAGGGTCTATTTTTCAATCTGTGGATAAAAGTGATGGCTGATAACCTATGTCATCGTAATGCGTACAGTGGTATTTGATTTTGTCTAGGATTAGGTTGGGCGCCCCAGAAATGAAATAAGGTACCATCCTGGCATCTTCCCGAGTGGGGTAAACCCCTGGGAAAACCATTCTCAGGATGATCACTACCTGTGTGGGATTCTAACCTCAGGTCTCAGAATGCCATAATACCCAATTCAGTCGTGAAGCATGTCTTACCCTGCTTAGCTATGCTGGTGGGTCAAACCCCTTTTGGAAATTGTGTCGTGAATGGGGCAAACTGACAAAGCAAAAATTTACCATAAGAATCAGTGACATGACATACACACAAGTTGAACTATTTGACACTAGTTTTCTCTTTTATTGCATTACAGTATTTCAGTATGCAAACATGATTGCTTTTAACACAGTGAATTAGCAGTGTTCATACAAGCCATTTGGTGTGGTTGCAGCAGGGAGTGCAATGTTAAGGCTTGGCATACACCTCTAACTATGCCCCAGACCCTTTCCTATGGTACAGACAGTGGTGGTAGGAGCAGTAATAGTAATAAAAATAACAATAATAGTGTGTCTGGCCTCTGGAGAAGCTATAGACCTTTTCAGGTTAATGCTTGAAGGCAACCTATGCATTGAGCAGAGAACAAAATGAAAGATGAGGACATTGTAAGCAACCAGCAAGCCAGAGGAATTGGGTTTATTAGAGATTATGATACCAGCTGAACAGTTGGAGTCGAAGTCTGTTATGACATCATCAATGACATGATCATACACATTATCGTTTTTCCTGTCCTTCCACAGAACAGCTTCCTTGACCACAGGATTGATTACTGTTATGACAAGTGTATTCGGTAGTGTGAATTTTATTCATACTAGGCGACCTGTGCAAGAAATCTCGCATGTTGATTAACAACCCGCTGTTATGTGGGCTTCTAGAAATATGTTTATTTGTTAAAACGCACTTTATAAACAAATTGTCGATATTTACGAAATCAGAGTGCAATTCTCTTTGAATATTCTTTTCAATGCACAATGGGTTGTCTGCGCCCCATGTGTATAGACTACCCTCCCGGCTCTAGTGTTATGCGGGCTTGATGCGACACAGTTCTGCCAGGGGCTATAGTCTTATTTATTTGTTTAAACACACTTTTTAAACAAATATATTTCCGTTGACGTTTCAAGAAATGCAAGATTTTTCCTGTACTATTGAGACGATTTGAAAGATTTTGGCACAAACCTCACCTTCTAACTACTTTTGGTTCAAGAGCTTGAGTTTTTTGTCGGATGAACTTAGCGTATAATACAATAGATTGTACATGTATAACCAACAGACTGGAGGCTGTATTGGGCTTTGTTTATGTGTGTGCATATATTAAAGTTTTACCGTTGGCCTGTGATGGTTAAGATTCTGGTGAATTACAAATTATTGGTCAGTGACATTATCAGTGGGAGCCTAAGGGGTACAGTAGAGTCTCGATATTTTGAGTCTGAAATTACGTGTTTCCCATAAATCCAAGCCTTGTAAAACAAATTTGTTCCTTGATGTCCAAAACGCAAAACGCGAGTGGAAATAGCAACAAAAACAACAGTTTTGAGTGTCTTTACTGTAGCTATCAGTTTACCCCCCAACCCGCTCACAGCACAACAACCTGTCGAACCTCTCACTGCAGTTAGTTGTGTGTGTGTCATAAACTGTTGTAGGTTTGTCCTTGTCGGATACAGTATAGTGTTGTTTCGTTTATTGACTGATTTTGTTCATACACCTTAAAAAAAAAAAAAAACAATCAAAGAAAAGGAAATTTATGCATTTAAAGATTAAACTAGAAGTGTTGTAATGACTTGACACAGGAGATACAATAAATAAAACTTGCTCTCGAAAATGGTGTCGGTGAAGTTATTGTTGGTGACTGGCGAAGAAACAGTCTTAAATTGGAACAGTTTTGAAAGAAATGCTCTTTAGAATCTCTTAACCATGAAACTGTTAAGAAGTCGCAAATTGAAAAACCGATTGAGGCGTTGTAGCATACATATGGTTTATGCAACAAAGTCAGAAGGTGGCTCCGATGCAACATCGTTTTACAATACACTATTCTCTCTCCCACATAAATTTTGACAGTCCGAGGTGGTCGCGGTCCCATTCACCTCGAACTATCGAGACTCTACTGTAGTATTTCGCCCTGTAGGTGCACTCCCCGCTGGTGGAAATATGCTAATAAAACACAGGAAATGCTGTTTATGCCTAGCAAGTCCAGTGCATACACACCCACTCCATGGCAACGGGTACGCTTCGTGGACAAGGCTAAGGTATGTAAGGGCGAAAAAGAAAGTACCTGACATTTTAAAATGGGGATCCACCCGCTAACACAGTTAATCCCGACAGAAAACATTGGCCTTTCAGGATTGCTAGGGAAGAAGAAATAACCAGCCTGACCTCTTTCGATGACTTGGCATATGTCTGAAGGACATGTGAAGGAGTGATAGAGAAGAAACATCCACATAGCTGCCAAAGGAAAACCCACTTATTTGGTACTGGTTTTATAGTAAATAAACAAAGAAAACATCTTATTATGGACTTTAAAACTAAATAACACACACTTTGTAAACTTACAATCAAAGGAAGTTCTTCAACTACAGTCTTATTTGTGCTCATACTCCAAATGAAGATATCCATTTTATGAAGAGTTAGATGAAATGTACAAGTAACCTAGAAGTGACTGTAAAATAATTTTTGGTGATATGAATGCTAAAATAGGAAAGGAATTATCTAATAAACCATCAGTTAAATAGGAATAGAAAATAGAAACAAACAACGAAATAGTGTTGATAACATTCATACCTGAAGTTTGCCACATTAATGAATCAATGAATCACAGGTTAACACACTTAAACTATATTAATAATAGCACAAGTATAGAAGTGTTTCGGACCAACTGCACTGTAAATAATAAGACTGACACATTATAATAAACTTATGCAATTAAAAGAGTGTAAATATATTTGTACACAAGTGTAATACGTAACTACCGTACGTTATCTAAGCCTAGGTGAACAGGATCTGATGATGATAACTTGACGATTGAAACATGTCATCCAATTAATAAACCCCCTCACTGTTTGTGTGATAAATTAATTCATGCAATATTTCTTTCAGATTAGGTTATTTAAATATTGTACTCCCCGCCTAATATAATTGGGCACAATCGTGTTGACCGACTGAAAAGAATTCTATAACAGATATGTACTGCATGCTGACAACAGAATAATGAAGTATAGATTGTGATTCCTTACACTAAAAAATACCCCTAAACAAAAATTGGCAGCATCCCTGACGTCATGGATGCCACTAAAGGTTTTAAACGATGCACACATGTTGAATGGTTTGTGTTGACAAAGCTTTACATACGGTTCAAACACAAACCTAACCTGGCTCTTGCGCCCTAGTCCCCTCTGCCAGACAGTGGTCCAACCTAGTAGCAACCAATGGTTTTGTCCCACCGTGGCTTTAGAAGAGTGCAGTGCAAATTCAATTAAATTGACTAAAAGTAATTCATCAATTATCGTAACTCACGACCAAACCTCACACTTGAACATATGTGATTGCATCAAGGCACCACAAGAAACTAACATCAATGTCTGAACTGTATGTCATCCGTGACATCATCGACTACACTAAAATATTCCCCTAGACACACAGGAATATCGACGCCTCCAACTAAGAACATCGTATCTGCATAAAGTAAAATGTTGAGGAGAGCAGTTTAAAGTTTAGAAAAATTCCTACAAATCGGCAGTTTCTCAATATTTACGATTATGGGCTCAATGGAAAGCATTTATTGCCTAGTTTATTTTACCTGAAGAAGGGTGTTTGAATTTATTAAATAACCCATTTACACGTAGTTACGATATTACTGAATTGGAATTATCCAATGAGGAACATCGTAAGTGAAGTTATGATGTTCTTCATTGGAGATGTGTGAACAACTGACTGCAAAAGTCAAGTTACGATGTTATTGTTTGGACAATTTAATCTAATAATAACCATTAACTTTATGTTATAGTGTCTTTTATTAATATAAATTCCATTATTACTGCATACAATGAGCTAAAATAAAGAATTGACTGAACATACTATTCTTAAGTTCGTTATCTGTGAACAATACAATCGTTGAAGACTATGAAAACATTTCAGAAGAACAGAAGTTTACAGGTTAAATTAAAAAATATTTGTTATTATTTTAAACTTTCCAAAAACGTTCATTGTTTTGAAAATACAATATACAAACTAAAACAATTCAACTTCGAGACAGGTTACTTTCATTTTTATTAGTCACTAGTTGTGTCTGATTCAGTTGGTTCGCCTACGGTAACTTTCAGACTTTTGTAGAAATTTTCATACATGTCTGGAGTGATATTGGGTGCACATAAAGACAGCAGGTCCTTTTTCTTTTGTGGAGCTACTGGCAACAGTCCTTTATAAGCATTACTAAGCTCCAAAGTGCGAATAGATTGCTGTCTTCCTCGTCGATTCTGGTACAGATCAATAAACACTTCTTCACCTTCGTGGTCGTACTCGATAAGCAGCTTGGTTGGATCGTCTCTCCCGATACGAACCTGCCTCCCTTTGTTCCAGTGTATTTTCTCTCCTCTTGCTACCCAGTTCCGCTTGTCAAAATCCAAAAGTTCCTTGCAGTTCTTTAAGTCCTTCTGGGAAACTTCTTTCACCACGTATGGTGTACCCTTTGCTTTCACCATGCGAATAAGCATAACCCATTGGTCTGGAACATAAATAGTTTGCCCTTTCCTTCTTCTTTCAAGAGAGCATGCGTTGAGTCCCCTTCACTTTGCGAGTATCCTTTTTCCAAAAATCTCTGGGTGATGGAAACATGCAGGGTCTCAGACATAAAGGAGTAAACTGCATACAAAATCCTATTCCGGTTTTGTCCTGCACAGCTATCTGAATAAAATATAAAATCTGTAATTCCTTCTTGAACTTTAAACTTTATATAGCTCATAACAAAGCTCCCAATTTCATCTGAAACTCATTTCTCAATCTTTATCTTTGAATTTGCCTCTTCTTCATACACTGATTTGTCACTATCTTCCTCACACTCAGGTTCCCAGTCTGTTTCAATCAAAAACTCTTGTTCATAATCTTCATTCTGGCAGAAGTTTTCAGTAAAACTTTCAGGTTTTGTGGTGTTGGGGGATAGGTTTTTTCGTTCAACGGTTACTATGGTGTTACCAGTCTCCATCCTAGAAAAATCCGACTTGTTGTGCATTATTAATTATGATGTCAACTATAGCCTAGTCTGTTTCTTTCTTTTTCTTGTTTTTTGCTTATTCTGTGATTTTCATTCTCTTCTTTATTGTCATCTTCATGCTGTAATTTGTCACCATTATCTTCACTATCTTCTCTCCAATCTTTTGCTTCAAAGGCGACTCCTTCAAGATTTTCTGATAAACCCAAGATATCCCTTGTAATTTCACTCATAATATGTTGCCCTGAAGTTAAGGGGGATGAGCAGTTACTCTGAGATTCTGAGTCCCTGGTGCTTGAATTACATTCGTCATTACTTTCATCTGAAATGTATAACATGAACAATAAAAATAATGTCTCTCATATTATTATTATAATAGAATTTGATAGTATTCTCCTCATTAAAAGTATTTTGATGTGCAGAGTTTTTTTTTTAACCTGGACACTTAACGTCGTATTTTATGTTATTGAAATGTAAGCAGCACCTTGTAATAAGCCTAACTTCCATATTATTTCTCCTGTAATAGAGGAGGCTGTAGCTGTTGCTGGTTAAAGCTACTCTTCTGACATAAAGAGAATAATAATGACTGGCCTTGCTGAACAATAACAACTTGTAACTTAGTTGAATAAGCAGCCATGCTCCTCACTAAATCAACCATCAATTTGCCTCGTGATAACATTTTGAAAAGGATAAAAGACTATACACAATAATCACCTTAACATTATAGTCTGCGTTACATTGCACTGCCAACATTCCCGCCAGCACTGTGTCTAGACTTCAGTAACTGGAAATGTGCGCTCTCCAGCTGCTAAAATGAGAACTATAATCAAATGACGGAGCTTCTGTGGCTAAGGCGGCAGCACGCCACCACTCATCGCTGGGTCCGTGGTTCAAATACCGGTCACTCCATGTGAGATTTGTGATGGACAAAGCGGAGGCAGACAGGTTTTTCTCCGGCTACTCCGGTTTTCCCTGCCACAAATTTCATTCCAGCAACACTCTCCATTACCATTTCTTTTCATCTGTCATTCATTTAATCATTGCCCCAAGGGAGTGCAACAGGCCTCGGCAGCCGGTACAGTACATATCCTCGCCGCTAGATGGGGGCTTCATTCATTCCATTCCCTGACCCCGTCGGTCGACTGGAAGCAGGCTGTGGATTTTCAATCAAATGAAGATTGCACAGCTCACAAAGCAGCGAGAATTGAAGCTTCGAGCACCTTGGCATGTCATTGTGGACGGATGCGGAAAACAAACATGCAGTTTTGAGTGAATGAGCTGAATGCTTCCTGTAATATGATCGTAACTACACTTGTACTGAACACTTCATAGACAACACTCCGTTTAAGAACATCGTATCTCAAGTTACGATGTTCTTAAATGGAACAAATTAAATAACAGCAGTTACGATATTCTTAAATACTGAGTTAACAAAAAATATAATGGGAATCAGAGAGTAATAATCTTCCAGTTGATAGAGCTCATTTTTTAGTATATGATACGCGAATAACCTCAAAATCACAAAAATGTCAGTTACGATGTTCTTAGTTGGAGGCGTCGATATACTTGAAACAAAAAAGATATTTAATGCAATGCCGAAAGGGACCAGGAAAGATGGAAGACCAAAGCTCAGATGGGAAGGTGTGAGGGTTGATGTTCCAATCATTAAGATTACCAATTGGACTGGAAGAATGGAAGAAACTTCTTCAGAAGGCATTGGCCCACACACAGAGAGCAGTCAGGGCATGATGATGATAATATTAGCATTAGTCTATAATGGGTTAGGTCCAGTTAGTGATAGACGATTAGTTTGCAACAGACAAAAGTTTGAGTCCGCGGGTCAACCTATTTTACAATACACACTGCGAATGAGTTGCTGAGAGGCCCAACTGTATTTGCCGATGCCGATAAAAATCATCTTTTTCCTTTGGTAAAAAGGAGACCAAATCCTGGGGGGGACTTAAACTACCGAGAATAGCCAAAATACCTTTGGTTAAGTCGCCAAAAAAAAACAACAACCTTTCAGATTACGACTTATATAGATAAAATTCCAGCCGAGTCCGCCATTATATGCGTGAATTGTGCAAAAATACAGCGTTGCCAACCCCACACATACAGTACTACTGTATAGCCGGTATAGTCCAGACCAATGGTTTTTGCCTAGACCAATAATTGCTAGGTTGCGGCACGTTAGCTAATACATACAATCTTGGGTTTTGTCATGCACAATGGGGATACTCAAGCATCAATAATCTTTACCCAGGCCAATGGGTTTGCCATAAATGCTTTTTCACATAATTACAATATTATGTGTGTCGTGTATTTTGTATCCCACATGTTGGCAACAGTAATGTGACGTCAATGTGTGCACCTGAGAATCAGGTGAAGAGACCTCGTTGCTGCCGTCGAAGAATGAGCTACCACATATTTCTGGTGCAATAGTGATAATTGACAGTAAATTCCATTGCTAATGACTCCCAGAAATATATGAAAATGATATATTACCAATAATTAGCCAACTAGAAGTGTAATAGCCAGGATTTGGTCTCCTCCAGAATTGATGAATCGAACCTACGACATTCAGTAACACTTCTAGATAACATTTTCTAAAGTACAAAAATTAGCCAAAATACCGTTTCTAATGATGAAGAAGACATCAGTAGTAATAAATGTTCACTGCTCCACAGTCTATATCCCACCCACCATCTCTTATTCAGATCATGACTTGTATAGTAAAAACCCAACTGTGTCCGCCATTACGCATGTGAGTTGCCGTCAAGTACAGTATTGTTAACCCCGCGCTTACGGTACTACTTTGTATATAAGCGGTAGCCTAAAACAAAACGGCGCCCATACGTCCAATCCAATGGATTTTTCATCGACAGTGTCCCACTAGCTTCCTGAGACCAAGGCGGTACCTCAACACGACCATTCTAACCTCCGTTTTGTACAATCCAATGGTTTTTGCCAACGTGTCAATGGTTTTAGTCGTGGTGTAATTTGTATCCCATATGTTGGCATTTGTAAACAGTGCAGAGAAAACATGTGGTAGAACATCAGGAAGGGTACGGGAAAAGGCGACAAAATGGTGGAATGATAGAGTGAAAGAAAAGGTAAGAGAGAAGAAGAAAACTTGGAAGGAATGGAAAACAAAAAAAAAAGACTGAAGAAAGTAGAGCAAAATATATAGAAGCAAACAGAGATTGCAAGAAAGTAATTGAAGAGGAAAAGAAGAAAAGATGGGAAGAATTCACAAGGAAATAAGGGAGGCTTTAAATTGTTGGAAAAAAGAAGAAAAAAAAAAGAGAGAGAGCTATTTGGAAGTATAAAAAGTAGAAGGAATGAAAAGGTGAACCCTGGGTTCGTGAAAAACAAAGAAGGTGATATTTCAGCGAGCTGTTGAAGGTGAGACGTCAGAAGTTAAGCAAACAGCCAAAATGGTGGAGGAAAAAATATAAGAACCAGACATTACTATGGCAGACAGCCAAAATGGTGGAGGAAAAAATATAAGAACCAGACATTACTATGGCAGAAGTGGAGTGGGCAGTTAGGAAGATGAAGATGGGGGAAAACTGTGGGAATCGATGAAGTGGCAATGGAAATGATCAAGGCGGCAGGACCAGTGGGACTGCAGTGGACATACAGACTTCTCAGGAGTGTGTGGAGAGAGAAGGAAGTTCCTGAAGACTGGAAAAAGGAAATAATATTGCCAATATTCAAGAAAGGAGACAGGAAGGTGTGTGGTAACTACCGACGAATCACCATCATCTTGCATGTTGCCAAAGTAATGGAAAGAATCCTAGAAAAAATAATTACAGTAAAGGTAGAAAGCCAAATAGAGGAGGAGCAGTTTGGATTTAGAGGGGGTAGGTCAACAGTAAACAGACCCAGCCTGGGGCTGGAAACTGTACAAGATGATGATGATGATGATGATGATGATAACAGTGGTGATGAGTAGAGATAAGAAAGAAGGAAAAGGAGTAATCAAAGTCGGAGATAAGGAATTGGAAGTGGTGAAATACTTCAAATACTTGGGAAGTGAACTGACAAGATGGAAGACTAGAAGAATACAACTGGGAGTGCTTTCTACCAACAGGTACGGGGACTAGTATGGAAGAAGGATATACCAATTAAGGCTAAAGAAGTTATGTACAAAGCATATTATGTTGTACAATGACTAAGAGGGATGAAAGCAGAGTACAGGCAGCTGAGATGAGATTCCTAAGAAGTATGGTCCAGAAAACGAGGTGAGAGAGAGTGAGAAATGAAGAGAACTGGGAGTACAGACACTAAATGACAAACTGGAGCAAAACAGATTGAGATGTTTGGACATGTCAAACGGATGAATGAAGTAAGGCTACCTAGACGAGCACTGGAACGACGGATGACAGGAAAGCGAGGACGAGGAAGACCAAGAATGCTTTGGATGGACTCGGTGAAGTTAGAAAACAGAACCTGGATTGGAACACCGTGTCGGAAGAGGAATGGTGGAACGACAGAACAAAGTGGAGAGGAACCATATTTGCCCCCACCCAGTGTCAGCTGGAAAAGGGGAAATGAAGATGATGGCAACTCCTGACATCAATATGTGCGCTTTGGCGGCAGTTTAACATACTAAATACGCTGTCAACCTGGCTGCCGTTGTTAAATGAGCAATAAACAAAAACTCATATTTACGAAATTTAGCATATACAGGGTCATTCATATAAAATAAGAACGCCAAGCGGCGGCTTTGTTCTCCGCCGTTGCGGTGACCTTCGCCGAGCAGGTGGCGCGCCACGGCCCCCTGCTGTAGTATTGAACGCGCGCGCATAGTACATAAGAGGGCTGGTTTTTTTTTTTTCCAAGTTCCGATGGACTGTATAGAAATAACAGATTGACATTATCAAACTTGACCTTGCAATAAGCGTGCAGGTGTTCAGTCGCCAGTCTAAACAGTTATCATTGCAACATCGTATTTTTTATGTAAAACGTATTTTAAGTACGAGTCGGCTCGGCGGGTACGTGAAGCATTTGTGCCACCTTCACTAACACAGATTCGCGTAAATGCAAATAAGTTTGACACTACTGGCTCGGTGCTCAATAAAAAACATACATGCACACGAACAGTTTTAACAGAGGATAAGTTAGATGACATTGGCGAGAATCTTGAACGGTTTCCGAATAAATCACTCACAAAATTAGCACAACAAGTAGGGGTTTCGGTTTCATCTGCATACAGAGCTACAAAGCTGTTACATATCAAACCGTACAAGTTTACACGGGCCCAATGTTTAAAACCTGCTGATCCAGCCACAAGAGTGAGATATTGTAAGTGGTATCTTGCATCATTGAATGATCGTTTAATTGACCCACAGCTTGTGTTCTTTTCGGATGAGGCCTGGTTTCACCTTAATGGGTGTGTGAACAGTCATAACTCTCACTATTGGTGTGCAGAAAACCCTAATGGTGTTTATGAAGTCCCTCATTATGATAGGAAGATCGGTGTTTGGTGTACTGTTCGTGCCGGAAGAATAATAGGGCCAATTTTTTTCGAGACGACAGTAAATGCAGAGAGGTACCAAGATAACATTTTGAAGCCGTTCTTCAATCAGTTAACGGAAGAAGAAAAATCGCGAGGGTGGTTTCAACAAGATTCAGCCCCTGCTCATACAGCAGAAGATTCCCTTCTTACAATCTCGGAAGTGTTCGCAGACAGAGTGATCAGTGTTGGTCTATTTCCCCCTCGTTCTCCATATCTAACAGTGTGTGATTTTTACTTGTGGGGTAAACTGAAAGAACAAGTGTATCGAACAAATCCTCACACATTGGAGGAACTGAAAGAGAACATTACGCTGGCAATCAGGAACATTACAGTGGCAGAACTCGCTCGCGTCAGCCAGAATGTGGTTACCAGATACAATGCTTGTATAACCCAGGAAGGACGACACTTCCAACATCTTTTATAAGGTAAGACTCAACGACTTGTTCGTTTTTTAATGATGAATTTTTGTTTTTCCGTAAATTTTAGTTATTTTTATAATTATTAGTTTTTTTTTGTTCATTAATTTTCGGTCTTTCCACCTCTAAATTTTAAATTTAATTCCAAATTTGTATACGTCAATCTGTGTTAAGAGGGGCAGATGACCACGTAGTTCCTCCCCTTAAAACAACAATAACTAACTAATTAACTGAAGTAAGATTTCAGCATTGTACACACGCTAGCAAGGCCGCTGCATCTGTAGCATATCTGGATTGTACACACGCTTAAAGCAGGGGGCCGTGGTGCGCCACATGCTCGGTGAAGGTCACTGCAACAGCGGAGAACGAAGCAGCCGCTTGGCGTTCTTATTTTATATGAATGACCCTGTATATCCGGTGCAGTTGATGCAGATGTGACCAAGGTTAGTCAAAAATTGATAATGACCCCCAGAAGATTAAATAAGGTATGAAAATCAAAGCAAAAAGGAAAAGAGTGATACTTCGTTCAGAATTAATGGACTTTCCATACCAAAATATCCAATAAGCCACATAGCTTGACAAATGGCATATAAACATGTATTCATCCATTCAACTTATTAGAAAATGTTTTGAAGTGAAGCCAGTCATTACAGTGATAATAGCAGGAAGGAAGGAAGCTTGTAGTTTTACGTGACCGTTAATGTTGCGATCACGAGCCACGGGACCTCCTTTTTATACATAGAGTCCGAACCACAAGACATGGCATTTCACTTCGATAATCTCACATGTATTGCCCAGGAATTGAACCCACTCTAACTTGGCGAGATGCAAACGGCTTGACAGCTGCGCCAGACCAGAAGAATTCTATGGGATTTAGATCTGCATGGTTTGGAGGCAGTCTCAACACCGTGTGTCCACTACTGGCCATTATTTCATTTATTATGTAGGTTTTGTGTCGCGGCGTTTGGACTTGAATAAGTTCATAAAGGTGAACTTTCAGCATTGAATCGCAGAAACGGATTTTATTAACCCGCAACCAGTTTTCCCATTGTATCCTTATTAGAATTTGATGTTGGGGCCCCGTCTTTCTGCGTGTTGTGGTATGATGCGTTGTCAATAACAAGCACTGAGTTGCATTCCAAATTAGGGATCAACTTCTCTTTTAACCAGCAAATATAATATTCACTGTTTATGTCTTTGTAGTAGTCCTCACTTCATTCATGTGACTGGTAAATAAGTAGCGCCTTGGGAACAAAACCCTCTGACCACTGGCATGGAGTATAATCAGTCGTTCTCTCGAGACTAAAGCTCCCGATGTGCTATCGTCAGTTCAGGCTTTAGGAGTAGAATGGCTACTATGTATATAAATTTCATCTTCATAAATGATGGGACGACCTTCTTCTCTGTTTTTTTTTAAACGACTCTCAGGTAAGATACTCATATGCTTCTTATGTCATGTTTCTCTATTAAAATCTGCCTATTATTCCTAGTCTTCTTCCACTTGAAGCCTAACTCTTTTACAATGCCTCTCAGACTGGTGCAGCCTTCTCTCGCAACACAGGAAGTAATTTAGATATTGCTGGAGAAGTTTTCTGACGAATGTAAAATTCATGGATTGTACGTCGAATAACACACCTATCGAAATCGTCAATGTCCGTCACACATGTTTTTCCTAGCGTACCAAATGAAGTCCCTTCAGTCTCATGTTGCCTCTGTTCTGCTAAAATTCTCTAGACCGTCTTCAACGACCTACTTGTGTAGCCTCTGACACTTTGTTGCACTTTCAACAATTTTCTTCTGTACTCTTCTTGTGTCTTATTCTTACACTCATCAGCTTTCTTCTTCATAAACCACAAATGCGAGGGAGCCGTGTCAGTAGATTTACTGGCACGTTAAAGATCCCCTTCGGGGCAAAATTCCGGCACCCCGGTGTCTCTAAAAGCCACAGTAGTTAAAAGGGATGTAAAACCAATAACATTATTATTCTTCATAAACCTATAAACATTGAAACCAATCTCTCGCGTTTGCCCTCTTTTTGTCGTAATCTTCAGTTTAGAATTCACAGGTGGCATCACTTCCTTTGCGAATACAACATGTAGTTCCGTGACGAACTAAAGAGCCTACTTTTCTTAAAATTTTAGATTCGTGCCAATGATTTATCTATATAGGTAGGTACCTTTCAAGATTAATGACGAAATTAAGTTGGTAATATTGACATTTCTAATTAGTTCGAAATATACCTTGACATAGTTTAGGCAAATAGAACACTAAAGTTGGCAGCCCTGGTGATTGAACATACTCTTAGTTCCATCTTTAAAGGTACTTAAAATATTTGGTTGAAATCCAATGGATAGCATGGACGTTACATGCAGTTAGACATTGGATCTATCAGCGCGCGAAAAATCACGTTGGCAACAATGTCAAACATGTGTTGCTGAGAATTAATCTGAAATATCATGATCTACTATTGTGCCAATTTTCGATGAAATCCATTTGTTAGTATAGAAGTCACATGTATTTAAAAATTGGACCTATCAGCAGCCTTAGAATTATGTTGGCAGCCCTGACGTATATTAGTTACTCCAAATTAATCTAGAAAGTCAGGTACTATACGTGTGCAAAGATTTGGGCTGTTGGCGTGCATGATTTCTGATATATTGATATTAAGATTTAAAAAATGAAGAGAGCATTTATTAACAGTTGGCAGCCCTGCTGGCTATTAAGAATACACATACCAAATTTGGTTGAAATCCATTTATAAGTATAGAAGTTACATGCATTTAAACATAGGACCTATCAGCATGCTTAGAATCATGTTGGCAGCACTGACGTATATTAGTTACTCCAAATTATTGTAGAAGGTGTAACATGTGTAAAGTTTCGAGCGGTTGTCTTGCATACTTTCTGATATATTGGTACTGTATTATAATAACCCCTGGCACTACAGCCCATGAGGGCCAAGCGACCGCTACCAAGCCATTTGGTCTGCAGATATTGGGGTGACGCGAGGTTAGCGCGTCGGGTCCCCTCGGCCGTTAATCTTGGATTTTGTGACTGGGCGATATATTGGCATTAGGGTAAAAAAAAAAAAGAGAGATCATTTTACAGTTGGCAGCCCTGGTTACTCTTGGATATATGCACATAGTACATACGAAATTTGGTTGAAATCGAATTGATAGTACGGAAGTTACACGCATATAACGATATGACCTATAGCAGCCGTATGATCATGTTGGCAACACTGTCATGTATGCCTTCCTAGAAATTAAACTGATATATTATCTATATGTGTGCCAATTGTGGAATAGTTCCCAGGTATATCATCAGAGATATCCAACATGGAGCTCAAATTTCAATTGCGATTTTTCAGCAGTTGGTAGCACTGACGTTATTTTCAAATATGGCTGTGAGATATTCTGGTATAGATCTTTACTCATACCAAATTTGGTTTCAATAGCTGCAGCCATTTAGGAATTGATAGTGAGGGTGGGACGACACACACACACACACATATTTGCCCCGGATCGATCTCATAAGTCTACTTTTTCCTCATTTTTACAAAATGAGAAGAGTAGGCTAAAAATACGAACGATAGAAACATGAACTGACAACGAGCCGAGCCGAACTGACTGAACCTCTCTATTATAAATGTCACAAGTAGCAGCCCCCCCCCATCTTCCGCATTACAAGTGTCAATGAACTTGAGGCAGGCCCGCTGGCTAGCTTCACTTTCTTATTCACGGGTCAATTTGTTCCGAGGGACTTATACCCTCGTATTCTACACACTTGCTGAGCCGATCCACAAAAGGATAGCCTATTATTAACCAAACTTAGTAATAATGTTGTGGGACTTACATCCCATTTATCTACTGTGGCTTTAAAAATGCTGGGGTGTCAGATTTTGTCCTTAACAGAATCTTGAACATTCCAGTAAACAGACATGGGCCAAATGCCAACCAGCTGCTCCAGGATTGAATTCCGCAACCTTGACCATGGCAGATAAGAACCTTGCCGTTATTCCCCACAGCCTGCTTAACCAGTCATGTGTACGCCAAAAGGCAAGGGGAAGTTTTAGTTATTTCGTAATTTTTCTTGCATCACTCCGAAAGTTGTTTCTACTTGCTTTGCCATGGTTATTGTGGCCAAATACAGTTAGGAAACAAGACATTTACATTTTAATAAGGAAATTATGAAAGATTTAATTTTTCAGTAGTAAAGTAATAAAAACATGGGCATGGTTTTGTATGCAAAGTCTTAACGGTGCACTTCCCTTGCTAATTCAGCACATCCTGCCTTCACCACACTAGATGTGGCTCCTCGATTCACACTGAGCACTGCAAATCCAATCTCGCACCAGATACTATCATGTTGGCACTACTGAAACAATGGACTAACACCCTATAGTTCAACTCCATCTTGGCTCGATACAAAATTTTTACGATTTTCGTTGCATCTCGACCATACACCACTTGAGTTCTGGCAAGGCCAACTGCACATAGAAACACACAAAACAGTTGGCTACCAAGAGTTAATATTATTCTGAGAAAAGTGATTTGGCTGGTAACTATACCCTGAGAGCTGCCAGAATGGTATTGACATTTGGCTGGACATTCCACGTCAGTCATCAGTGTCATCACCCCTTTGCCTCTTGACCAATCCATGTTCGCATAGTTGATGTCGTAATACTCTGCGTTGCAATATTATAGCCCACGTGCTTCAGTGCATAGTCAGTTGTATCTCTGGCTTGTACAGTTCAGACCACATGGCGAGGCAAGAACTGTCAATCCCATTATGGCAGCTCACAGAGTATAGCTACATAATCTTAATATAAAGTGATCACAAATAGGGTAGCGGCGCAGAAGACATGAACCTAGGGGGAATAAAATTTAACTTCTGGAATTTGCAATAAATACCTTTTCAAATGATTCAAAATTGATCTGGGAATGATGTAGTTCACTTCTCGGCTGCCTATAACCCACCCACCATTCCAAATTATAACACGACTTATATAGTAAAAATTCCAGCTGTGTCGGCCATTATCGGCGTAGGGTTAGTACTGCTGTTCTGACTCAGTGAGGAAAGCAATGGTAAACTACCTCACTCCTCTTTTTGCCTAGTACGCCTCAATATAGAGCTGCCTTGAGTTTTTGTGGGTAACTACGGCGGTGCCTTTTGAGGATCCAACCAGCCTTCGGGCTGACTACCTAACAGACAGACAGAATAACATTGCCAATCCCACGCATACTGTACTAATTGTATAGGCCGTTTTATGTATTGTTCACTTTAGACCATCCTCCCTTTTCATCACTTTTAACACCTTAGCTTATTGAAAATATATCATTTATGATTTGCATACCTTTCTGGGAGTTGTTGGGAGTCGTTTCACAATCTCTTCATACTCAATAGCCACTGCTGCACCGCAATAATTGTTATTTCATGGAAAGAATGCAATTTTTCTTCACTTACGGACGCCATCTTTGACAGTCATGTGACACCCAAAAGTCGATCATGTGACTACATTACCAACTTGAATAAAGAAATTCACCACACGCCTTCGCTACTAAGTTAGGCACTGTCTTGTGGAAAAATACTGCTAGTACTACAAGCAAGGGGGTCTGGGGCGTAAGCCCCAGGTTAGGTCTGTTTTTGTATGTAAAACATTAATAACATACAATTTATGTCCGCTACTAGGTTAGGTACTGCCTGGTTGAAAATTAATGCTAGTACCACAAGCAAGGGGGTCTGGGGCGTAAGCCCCAGGTTAGGTCTGTTTTTGTATGTAAAACATCATAAATACATAAATAAACACTGTAATTGAGTTCACATAGTGATTTCATACATCACGTGCGAAATAGTACCAAACGCGTGGGGTTGGCAATACTGACTCAGTAAGAAAGATGGGGGTGAGAACTTCGATTTCAACTATATAAGTCGTGTCGCTATTTGGGCGGGATGGTGGGTCTATGACAGCGGAGTAGAGAACATCTAATACTCAATCCTCTCCTGATATCCTCCCGACTATTAAATCAGGTAATTTCAGTTTTTAAAAATATTTATACAAAGGATGGCCTAAAGTGAACCGCTACCACTGTTTTTCGTCCAGATCTTCTTTTTTTTTTTTTTTTGTCGACCGTGCCCTGCTAAATTGTCACACCGTACATTTTGTTAAAACTTACCAATTCAAATATCTGGGACCTTAAGTTCAGGTTTCCAATATTTCGAAAGCCTCACTAGGCAATTCAAGACTTCAATTTTTCCTAGACCAACATGCAAACATTTATTCCTGACTTAATCAGTGCATTGGGAAAGCACCAAATCAACATTAATCTTAGTAACTATCCGGCGAATCGATCGAAAATAATAATTCACACTGAAGCTGAATTACTCGAGGTTAAAATACGACATATATCAACAAGAAACAGTAACACAAAGCACTCCATGCGCTGAGGACCATGAAGAGATCAATCAACAGCACAATTTCAAAATAAGCATAGCAATTGTTTAACGAAATTCGAAACCTCTGGCACTATTCAGGAAGCTAGCTGGTCACCATAAATATCAGGGTACTGATCTCGAGTAGGACACAGCTATGCAGGCGGGAAAGGCCTACAGTTCTGTTATGTTGTTGTTACATCAGAGCAAATACAGTCAGTTTTCTCGCTTCTAAATTGTCACACCACACATTTTGTTAAAACTTACCAATTCAAATGTCTGTGACCTCGCGTTCATGTTTCCAATATTTCGAAAGCCTCACTAGGCAATTCATGACTTCAATTTCTTCCTAGACCAACGTATTTACATGAAATAATATGCAAACATTTATTCCTGACTTAATCAGTGCATCTTAATTTTTTCTTGGCTTGTTTCTTGCACCTTATACGAGAGTCAGCTGTTCTTTGTTTACAATGAAAATTCACCACGAAACACGAGTAATGAAAAACCATCACTAAGCTTATACTCAGCGACGGTTGATTTAGAATGTAACAAGGAGATAAATCATTTATCTCCTTCAGTACTAGATTGGAATATTTTGAAATTGTACAGTACCCTCCACATCTTTAGAATATCTTGCAGCTCTGAGCCGTAATGTCAACATGCACTTAGCCTACTCGGAATAAATAGTCACAATGATTACTGCGCTTACTGAATGTATGGCGATAGGTGAGGTCGGCGTCACCGGACTTAAACCACCAAGGAGTACGTTATTTATTCTGTGCAATATCCGTTGGTCTCCGAGACAAAGCTACCAGCAGCATAGCTATTTAGTATTGTAATCGTCCTAAAAAATAGTACATTATACAACGAGCCTATAATATAGATAAATAAGACACGAGTATGTTTATAAAACAAGCAAAACGAGTTTTATAATTTCCATACGAGTGTCTTGATTGCCATTATTGTATTGTATTGTATTTGTATTGTATTTTTTATTCATCCATTCAATCATATAATGTACATTGTACAATGATATAGGACACGTCAATTCACAAATTATACTAATACTAATTTACAATCACAATAATAATATGGGCCTACACAAGGATAACCTTACATCATTTAGTCCTATGAATACATAAACATAACTATTGATATTCTAAAAACTCTTTAACTGAGTAGAAGCAGTGCTCCAGCAAGAACTCTTTAGTTTTTATTTTGAACTTTATGTAATTTGCTGTACTTTTAATATTATTTGGCAAATGATTAT
This sequence comes from Meconema thalassinum, assembly GCA_946902985.2. Lineage (NCBI taxonomy): Eukaryota > Metazoa > Arthropoda > Insecta > Orthoptera > Tettigoniidae > Meconema > Meconema thalassinum. The sequence continues at coordinate 917,611,769 of OX336389.2, forward strand.
ACAGCGTTATAGCTGCATGGAATACACCATTTTTACATAGTGTTGTATTATAGGCGAGTTGCATACCATTGTTTATGATCGACGATAATTATAACTATTTTATGTTCGAACATAAATATTCATAAATATCTGTCGAGATTTCGCTAGTTGTATTTACTTAACAGAGCGCATGAGACGCAGAGAATACATTGTATTTGACCATGGCCTCCTCAAATACCCCCACTATGACACTAGCCACGCAGTGAAATTAAAAATTGGAGGCCGTGGAATTTAGCGTAGGTGCGATGCTATCCTTACCTAATTGGTCAAACAACTGTTTCTTGAGCTCTGATTGGTGGAGAAACTGTTTCATAATGAAAAATAGTGTTATGATGACCCTCATTATGATATAGTTTTCTGACATATAATATTTACATTTCGACATCGTCGAACTCGTATGAAAATAACAAAACTCGCTTCGCTCGTTTTATAAACATACTCGTGTCTTAATTACCATTATAGGCGAGTTGCATACGACATTTTATATTCGACGATAATTATAACTAGTTTATATTCGAACATAAATATTCATACATATCTATCGAGATTTCCTTAGTTTTATGTATTGAACAGAGCGCGTGGGACGCAGAGAATACCTTGTATTTGACCACGGCCTCCTCGAATATCCCACTATGACTCTCGCCACGCAGCGAAATTTAAGATAGGAGACCGTGGAAGTCAGCGCAGGTGCGAAGCTATCCTTACCTAATTGGTCACACAACTGTTTCTTGAGCTCTGATTGGTGGGATAAGCTGTTTCATAATGAAAAATAGTGTTATAATGACCCTCATTATGATACAGTTTTCTGACATATAATATTTACATTTCGACATCGTTGAACATAAAAGTTATAATAGTGTCGTACAGTCCTTCGCACAGGTCGGTTGTCGGGTCAAGTGCCACGCTTTAACCTCGTGTGTGGGAGTATCATTTTCAACCTTTAGTGTTTATTATTCCTCTATTTAGTGTGTTTCTATTTCGATATTCTCTTTTGGTAAGTAATATGGGTCTGATCACCTAATTTAATGGCAACAGACAGCGAAGGGGGGGGGGGGGAGTTATAAGACCACCTGACGTATCTATAGTAGATCTCATCAATGAAACTGTTGAATTGACCGATCCTCTGTTACTTTCGACCTCATCTACTGAACTGTTTCCTGCTATAATTCCTATAACCGAACCTGCACCTTCCACGTTGGCTCCTGCGGTAGAACCAAATCCTCGTTTGTATCCCCTTTCCCATCGTGGCCAATTTCACATAAATGTAGAAGCTAAGGATACCTACAATTTTGGAAATCTGCATCCTATAGCCCTAGGTCATCTGTTTTATGATCACGGAATTGAAGGGATACACTCAATCCAACGCAAAAGCCGCAATAGGATTCAAACCTCCTTTTTGACTGTGCAAGAAACCAATAATTTTTACGTCACCCTATATTACTATAAAAGAACTTACAAGCTTTCATACCCTCCTCCAATATACATCGTATCGGAGTGATAAGAGAGGTAGTAGACCTAACTCTATCAGAAACTGAAATTATTCAGTATATCGACTCTCCATGTCCAGTAGTCAAAGCCCAGAGAATGCAACGTAAAAAAAATATAAGGGGGGCACCCCCGAATTTCTACCGACAGGTACCACTAAGCTGACATTTGAAACGCAACAACTGCCACAGTACGTATCAATTTTCAACGTTATGTTAGAGGTCCAAGTGTTCATTTTTCGCCTCATTCTATGTAAACGCTGCCAACGATATGGTCACACGGCCCTAAATTAACGCGCACGTGTCCCCCGTTGTGGCAACTGCGCCCAGGGCCATACTACAGAATAATGCACACAGATTCTAGCACATTGTGTACATTGTGACGAAAATCGCCACAGTGCTCCAATGTGAATATCACCGTAGACAAATAGACATTAAGAAACAAATGTGCGTTGAAAATAAGTCCCACCAAGAAGTAACGAAACAAGCCCCGTCCACCCCTCATCAGCCACAAAATATACCAACAATTCCCGGTTCTTCCTTCTCCACTCGGGATGCCCTCCTTTACAGCCCCCCAAAACGGAAATATACAGTGGTAGTGCAAACCACCCCCTAAGGTTATTAGTCTGCCGGGCTATGATCGAAGGGCTTATTTGAACATATTAAATCCAAACTCTCCTCACCGGTCGTAAGACCTACGTCTTCCTCTTCCCCGACGACGCCGGTCCGTGATAGTTCCCCCCCTTCAAGTGTGACACCCCATTTGGGCGTTCCTCTAGATCTCATGCAAGACGTCTCTCAGTTGATAGTACTGTTAAGCACAAATGCTCAATGGGCACATCTTCTAAAACACATCTACGAACGTATTACCATTCTGTTAGCCCAAACATCTCCACCACCTGCCACGGATGAAGTTCCTCCACCCCCACCGGCCCCTACTGACCTATTATAAAAATACTCCAATTGAACCCTAGAAGCAATGCTTTATTTCTAAAGAAACTTTAAGGGGTACTCTCAGTTGTAGTCGACAAAACATCGCTATATTTCAATTTTCGGCAATTTGCAGAGTCCACTTATTGCTTTTCGGGATGACATGTTAAATGAAAGGTTGCATTGGGCTAATTTATTTGTGGTCAAGATGTCAAGGTGGTAACTGCACTCAGTATTTCTAATCATTTTACATTTTAAAATTAAGTGAAATAAATATAAGCACTGTGGTAGTGTCTCATTTTGCTGTCCTGCTTACAGTAAATTCCACACTGGTAAAAGAGGCTAATCACTGCCATCTTCACGCTTCCCCTGCTTGCTTTTCGTGCCGTTCGCCAGATGTCTTCCTTCCAGAAACCATGAATTTACGTAATCCACAGGGTTAAAAATTCTTAGTTGAGGGCCAAAAACTTGATGAACATAAGATTTGCTACTGTGTTCAGATGCAATGATGCTCTTGTTGGAGTTATTATCAAGTTCATCTTGTGAGAAGCCTCTTTCACATTCACTTATCGAAATTGGGATGCTGCTCATAGTGTTAATAAAGAGCAGGAGAAACAATGGGCATTTCTTCTCAGGAAGATATTCACGTAAACCTTTTAAGATTTGTCTTTCATGGAGCTTAAAACGCTTACACACGTTTCTTATTTCTGCTTCTCCATAAGTTACATCAGGATTTTCCAGCCAAGTGGTAGTGTCCAAAACTGTAGCCAATTCTGGGATTTCAATGTCTTCTGATGTTAAAAAGCTGTTCTCCATACGATTGCCCAGGCACTCATAGAACTTAACAGCATCAATATGATTCCTTTTATTTCTTGCTCCTTTTTCGAGATTCACGCCTTTAAACATTAACAGTGCATCTGCTTCCAAGGCTTCAGTGTAGTATGGGCCATGTCTTGTCTTTCTTTCAGAAAACACCTTAATGTGTTGGCATATTTTCTTATGGGCCAAATAAATTGTATTGTCACGAGCTTTCAAGTCAACACTAAATTCTGCCAACTCCTAAAGAGCATCATCACACATCAATGCAAGGTCCAATATAAAGTTGACATTGGTTATACAGTTAAGGAGTCCTCCAAACATGACTTGCTCAGTTTTGTCTCTTTTTGGGATCATCTATGACACTTTTGAAATGTGCCACGAAATTTTTCCACGCAGCTGAGACTGCTCTAAAGCTAGAAGCAACCCATCTTGTATCTAGAACCCTTCCAATTTTCAGGAGTACGATTTCAAGTTCCTCTGCATGAGCTTTTAATTCCCTGGCATCTTTAGGTGACTGGTGGTAAACTGTATACAGTTTATCAAGGAAAGATTTGAAGTGGTTTACATGTGAGGGGAAAGCTCTAGTCAGTGATTGGCACAATGCCAGAACAAAACATTGGGAAACTGTTGCTTTATTAAAGTTTTACACCCTTCTTCTTCCCTAGCATTACTGCAGCCCTATCAGTTGAGACTGCAACAAGATTCTGTTTCAGAAACTCATCATTGAAGCCCAATGCTCGCAAACAAGTCTCCAATGCTCTAAATATACCTTCAGCAGTGACATCTTACAATTCAATAATTCCCCAAAAAATGTTTGCCGGCTGATCCATTTCTGGAAGTGTTGTCCACATGAAGGGTACACTATCAATGATGACAGCTAACTGATTGTGGTACTTTCATCAATAAGGAGGGCAATTTTACTATTCCCATTCACTATCATGTTTGCTCCCTTTTTTTCTCATTTCTGTCGCGATATGTGAAACAATATTTATGCATGCGTTTGTCGAATGAAGAATGCGGCCCATAATAACAACATTCAACTCCTGCACGTCAATTTCAGATTCGAAATCGTGGAAGGCTTCATTTTTTTAACTACTTTATATGCTGTTCGAAATACATTGGCAGGTATTTCCTTCCCTTTTTCGAAAGCCTTAGAGCATACAGTTTTCAAAGTTTTCAGTTTTGCGGTTTTTAGTATTTTAATTGCAGCCCGATGAGCTGAACTCACTTTATGTTTAAATATTTTCTTGCGTTGAGAAAGCATTTGCTGAGATTTATTTTCAGTTTCACCACTTGCACAAATAGAAACTGAAACCCACTGCTGTGAAATGTTCATCCCTCGTGATGTGCTTTCAGTTCCCAAGTCGCCAACTGCTTTACAATTTTGCAGCCAAGTTTCTTATTTCTTACCACCAACCATTCGTACTTACTGCAAAATTCCTGTATTTTCTCAAAATCCCAGCATTCGGGAATGTCTTCCGTCCCACTGTTACACGCGGTTGAAAGCTCTTTGTTGTGATCTTCTTTTGCATCACCACACGACACTGTTGGCATTTCTTCGTCATTGTTTATGTTCGAATTATTAACTTTCAGCTTTTCCGATACCTGGGTGGATGTGAAGTAGTTCGTTATTTTCTTCATCCTCCAAAACTAAGCACACGAACCAAAATAACAACCTACCCCGCCTCCAAACACTAGCCTGCGTGCTTATAAGAACGGAGTTGCTGAGTTGCCGACCAAAGGAAACTGATTCGATAGATCGATTTAAATCGAGGATTACTCGAAATCTCCTCCAGCTGTTATGATCAGCGCGTTGAGGCCAGCTGATCGATGAACTTTCAAGTCGGAAGTTATGTATGTCGGACTAGATACAAATGTACCAATATTGTTTCTTAAACAGTTTTCAAATGTTTAAAGGGTACGCGTACCCCCGCGTTCCCCCTAAAAGGCACTGCCTGGAAGTATTTTGAATAAGTAACATGAATTATTACAGTAGATATACGAATATTACCCCGACGTTATCCTCCTACAGGAAACTTGGCTTCTCGCTACTTGTGTTTATACAGTTCCCAATTATCACGTTGAACGGGTTGATGGGCCCCATTATGGCGGCCTTCTCACCTTAATCAGGAAACATATTCAATATCATGTAACGCCTTTTCACTTTTACATTCCTCGCACTAATACGCTCTATATAAAAATTGCGAACATAACAATAACTAATATTTATATACCACCGAATATCCAAGGAAATTTTGGGCAATGGACGCCATTCTTTTCGTTTTACACCACCCTTGGAACCCTCGTACTTGGAGGTGATTTCAACGCCCATAACACTGAATGGGGCTGTGGTAGAACTACTCCTAAAGGAAGAAACGTTTGGCTTGCTTCTCAATCTGCACCCTTAACTCTCCTATATGACGGTTCGCCTACTCGTCTTACTTCTCCCACTCAAGCCCCAAGTGCCGTTGACCTTGCGTTTTCTACCTTGGATTTAGCGCACCGAATCGTTTGGACTGCCCATTCTGAACTGCATCAAAGTGATCATTACCCCATTATCCTCCATAATAATTCCTACCCTTCCCTACCTTCCCCCTCCTTTCAGCCAATTTCCCATCGGAACTTAAAAACTTTCAATTCCAATCACTTTTTTTTTATTTCGATCCAACAGTCCGTATGTACGGTAGTTCCCCCTCTGCGTTTGCCCTATGACTACCTGCAGACAATTATACAACAGTATTTCGACATGTATCATCCACATGTAGTCAGGACTATTCCAACAAAGTACAAATTGTTTACTCCTCCCAGGTGGGATGATGATTGTAAACGTCTAGTACAAAGACGGAAAATTCTCCTTCGGATATATCGACAGTACAACACACCCTATACAAATTACAAAACAATTACTGCACACTTACAAACAAGTTTCAATCAAAAACGTAGTTTGGCTTGGCAGGTGTTCACGTCCAGGCTAAATCGCCAGACGCCTATTCAAAACATCTGGTCCGCCATAAAAAAATATCGGGTTGCAAGGTTCCCTCTCCTCTTCTTAAACTTTCCCCCGAAGTATTTCATCCATTCTATCACAATCTCACGCCCGACTTTGTAGAAACTGAAGCTTCAATTTACCCTGGTGATATTCCCCATAAATTCTCTAGCCTTATTCAACCCATTACTTTTGAAGAATTTTTGCACGCCCTTGCTCGCAAAAATCCTCTTTCCCCGCCCCAGACTATATTTTCTATACGGCACTTTTTTCTCTCCCCAACCAAGCTCCTGACGTCCGGGGATATTCCTCCCCAGTGGAATAATTTCTCTATAATACCGATACTAAAACTGGTAAAACCCTCTGGATCCTCCCAACTATCGTGGAATCACCCTCAGATCGTGTGTTCGCAAAACATTTCAACGGATTTTATTATATCGATTGCTTTGGGCACTCGAATATTACGATCTCTTTCCCAAAACACAATATGCCTTTACAAAACGTAAGTCCACACTTGATCCCTTGATTATATTCCTCACGGACGTTCTCTTATACCGGGAACGTAAACAATACCTACTAGTGGACTTTTCTGGTCATTAAGTGGGCGTATGATAATGTCCAAGTACCACTTCTTAGTCAAATTTTACATCGTTTGCAATCCCGCCCCTCCCTATTTTATTAAGCTCATAGAAGGTTTTCTACGTAATCGCCGTCTCATCCTATCCACCCATCCTACTACGCTAAATGATCGAGTAACTTCCTTAGGCCTGCCACAAGGAGATCTTTTAAGCGGTATTCTTCATATCATCTATACAAGCGAAATAGAAAAAAATCTTTCTTCCTCATGTCTGTCTCCTCCAATACGCGAACGATATTCTCCTATACTGTTCCTCGCAAGATCTTGCTCACCGCCGACGATTCATGGATACCGCTTTAACGCAAGTACAACTATAGTTTTTTCATCATGGCTTTAATACCGTCCCCACGATAAAAAGCGGTTTTACTGTTTGCAACTCGCCGAACCTATAATCGTGCACCAATATCATATCACCAAGGAACAATTCCGCTTTCCCTTCAAGTCAAATATTTGGGTATAATTATTGACGATAAACTCACATGGCGTCGCAGTGAAAGTGTAGTGAAATAGCAGCTAGTGTAAATAGTTTATAAAAGTGGTAAAATATTATAACAGAGGTTTAAAATCTATAACGTCACTTTCCTTAGGTCAAGTGAAACAGGGAATATTGATAGTATTTAGAAATTCTTATCGATAATTTAATAAACTTGAACTAAGTTGTGAGAACGTGTATCCAAAGATTCGGTGACTTCTTCAATCACTGTTTGAACCAAGTAGAACAGTGGTGCTTTTACGAGATTTCACCCGATTGGAAGATATACGTAATTCACATTCTTCTTTATCAGTAGGTAACTAGATTAATTCATTTAGGTAGTACCGGTAATAATTAAAATACATTTAGTGTAACTTGGTGTCAACATCTAGGCCAACTTTGATCTCTACTATGACGTCAGTAAACAGTGTTAGTGTCTTGTCAGGTAGAGTAACCGTTACGGATTTATGCTCGTCATGCAAAATAAAAGTAAGAAATGCAAATAAAATCATCACAAGATCTGAGGTAAAATTGAATGAGGAGAAAAGTGAAACCTATTGTCGTAATGTACTGGTATCGCCATGCGAATCTCATAACCTGAGAAAGGAACTGTTCTCAAAAGATGAAATTATAAAGCTGCTAAAGGATGATATTGCTACGTTAATGGAAGAATTGAATACATTAAAAGGAAACAGTGGAGAAAGCAAGGAAACTTGGTCGACAGTGGTTGCTGGTAGTTTAAGATCGAATAAGCCTAGGCCTAAAAATGGAGTAACGGTACTGAAATTCCCGTTTCAAAATCATTTGGAGCGCTCGTCGAAGAAAAATATGATTTTATTCAAGAAGAAAAGAATAAAGTGATAAAGAGAAAATCCAGGAAGATGAGGTAATTTTCGGATAGTCACGGGCGAGATATAGCAGCAAACGTTCTGGAGAGAAGCGGAGAAATGGAGGTCACTTCGACATTAAAACCAGGAGCTCCAATTGCAGCGGTCACTGATGGGATGGTATGAGATTGTGCGTCTCTAACTTCAAAGGATTATGCTGCTAACATCGCGGGAGCAAACGACGTCTACAGAAACGATAGTAAAAAAGTAATCAAAGATATAAAGGGTACATTGCCGTCCATGCATAACAAAAATGTCATTATTGTAAACATTCCGCAGAGATACGACTTAATTCCCAAATCATGTGTAAATGTAAAAATAGAGGCTACAAATGGAAAAATTAATAAAATTGTAAAAGTTTTCCAAATGTCCAAATTATAGTTGTAAGTAAATTAGACAGGACATTCCATACTCGGCATGGCCTACACTTAAATAGGTTAGGAAAGAGTTTCTTAGTGATGAATTCTACAAAATTGTAAATTCAAATGGTAAGAATAGTTCAACAGTACCGTAATATCCTTAGAGTGGAAGCAGGGAAACTGGTAAAAGAAGCCAAACGTGATGTTTGGCATTCAGATGAGTATCTTTTGATGTCAAATTTAACTGAGTGCAACATTGGTATTTTGGATTTGTCTAGCGACAATAATAATAATGTATATAAATCACCAACACAAGCTTGCAAAAGTAACGATTTTAACATTTACCACCAGAATGTTCAGTCTCTCTATAATAAAATTGATTACATAAATCTAATGCTTCAAAATAAACTTAAAGACATCTCAACACTATGTATTTCAGAACATTGGCTGGAAGATGAACAACTCGAATTAATTCAGTTCCCAGGGTTTATACTAGCTTGTAAATACTCTAGATCTAATATTAGACAGGGTGGTACTTGTATCATGTTAAGAAATAATTTAGATCATGAACAGTTAACAGGTTATGATTATCTAATTATGGAACAGGATTTTGAATTCTCTGCCGTAATAATACAACAGTTTAAGTTAATAATTGTATGCGTATACCGTTCTCCGTCAGGAAATTTTCGTTTATTTATAGATAAATTAGAATTGTTACTCAATAACATGAGCAAAGTAAATTTCGATATCATAATTTGTGGGGATGTAAATGTGGATTTCTTATAATGTGATAAAAATTGTGAATTATTAACACAATTACTAATTTCCTATGGACTGAAACCTACATATCAAAAATGTATTGTTTACATGTATTTGATCAAATGGAATTAATAAAATCTTTCTATCTATACAATAAAAACCCCAACAAGAATAACAAAATTTAGTAAAACCACTCCTGATCAATTTTTTATAAATACAGTTAATTATCACCATTTAATAGAAGTCTATTTCCCGGGTTTCAGTGACGACCATGGACAAATACTGAGTTTGGAAGTACCCGAAAAAATCAATAATAATGAAAATGGAATAAAATCAAAGTGCAGGACATTCACTGAACCAAATGTTACATATTTCAATGACTTATTAAATAAGGAAACGTGGTCAGAAATGTATAAACTAGAAAATGTAAATGCCAAATTTAAAGCATTTAACAGTACCCTAAAACACTATTGTGAAACAGCATTCCCCATTAAACAAAGAACTATTCAAAATAACAAAGCTAGTAATTGGATACCAACAGGGATTATAAATTCATGTCAAAGAAAGAAATTTCTACACAAATTATATAAACATTGCCACAAAACACCTTGATTCAATTTATACTACAAAAATACACTAGCATATTAAGTAAGGTAATAAGACTAGCAAAGAAAATGCATAATGATAATTTTATTTCCCAATCATCTAATAAAAACAGGGCAATGTGGTCCGTGATAAAGAAAGAATCTGGAAAATCTGCTGAATTACATAGGAGCATTACACTGACCTGCAATAATAAAGTGAATAATAATCCAGTGGAAATAGCAAACACTTTTAATGATTATTTTCTGGAAATTCCACAAAAATTATTAAATAAATCACAGGTAAATACACTGAATTCTAATAATAAAATAAATTTGTGCAGTGATTCTTTATTTATAAATCATGCCACAAGTGAAAAGGTAAGAATAGTTATAAGAGAGCAAAAAATAAATTCTGTGCTGGCATTGATGGCATCCCTGATGCAATTTTAAAGAAATGTGCAGACAATATAATAAATCCACTTACGCACTTAATAAACAGTTCAATTCTCTCAGGAACTTACCCGGATATTTTGAAGTTATCAAAAGTAACTACAGTGCACAAAAACGGTTCAAGAGAAGAATTAGATAACTATCGTCCTATTACCTTACCAACTGGTATTGCAAAAATTGTGGAAAACATCATGTATAAGAGACTGATAAGTCTTATAGTAAAAAATAAAATACTATCAAACTCACAACATAGATTCTGAACGGAGAAATCTACACATGCAGCAATTTATGAATGTATTAATAGTATACTGAAATTAATTGACAATAAGGAACATGTATCTGGCCTATTCTTGGATTTATGGAAAGCATTTGATGTTGTTGACCATAAAATCCTCCTTACAAAACTAAATCAATATGGTATTAGAGGTCTAGCTAATAAATGGATAGAGTCTTACTTAACAAGGCGTAAACAAATTGTAAGCTTCAGACACAAAGATGATGGAACCAGATTACTTAATGAAACATTGTCCAATGAGGGTATTATTAAATTTGGAATACCCCAGGGATCGGTTTTTGGCCCACTACTCTTTCTTCTATATATCAATGATATAACACAGAACGTTGATTATCATCAGGAAATTTTGTTTGCGGACGATACATCACTCGTAATGAAATGTGAAACTAAACGGGTCATACAGCAGTCTGCTGACTCTGTTACAATGGTCACATGATAATCGCCTCATAATAAACTATATAAAAAAACGATTGTCTAAATTTCCACACTATTCAGAATAGGAATCCTGCGAAGCCCAATATAACATTAAATGGTCATCAGAGAGAAAATAAATCACAAACAAAGTTTTTAGGACTATGACTAGAAATTGAATAAACATATACAACATCTGAATACTAAACTGAACTCGATGTGCTTTGCGTTACGTATTATGAAAGCTTGCACTGGCATGCACACATTATGAAATACTTATTTTGATTATTTCCATTCATACTTAAGATATGGTTGGGGTATGTCACCAGATGTACTAAGCACGTTTCGGATACAAAAGAGGACGATTATAATTATGGCAAATGTAAACACCAGAGAATCATGTAGACCTCTGTATAAATATTTAAACATTCTACCACTGCCCTGCATTCATATCTTCGAAAGTATTATGTTTTTTAATGAATTTAGTGAATAAAAACGTTTTTATTAAAACAAACAATGCTGTTCATAGACATGACACAAGACAAAATAAAAACATTCATATTTCACACACACAGACAAGCATATGTCAAAAAGGAACGTTTCACACAGGAGTTAAATTATACAATAATCTACCCCAGTATATCAAATTTGCCCCAAAAATAAAAACCTTTGAAAGAATGTTGAAAGCTTATCTGCAGTGCCATTGTTTTTACTCTGTAGTGGAATATCTTAGCATATAGGAGCGATAGAATCTATAATTATATTTTACTTTTCTATATTAATTGTAATACCTAGCTGTAAGTTGTTGTATGTATAGAATTATGTTTTCGTATTGTGATAATAGAGTACGGTGTAAATAGTTGTCCAATAAGATTGTATCTCTTAAGATCTGTTATTATAATAAGTTATAAATAGTTATAGGATTACTAATATATACCTGTAAGTTATTTTATTTTACATATGCAATTTCAGACGTGTCCTATATCAAAAATGTATTCTATATATGTAATTGATCAAATGGATAAATAAAAAAAATAATCTAATGTAACTCACCCACTTATCTTCCCATATTACAAAGAAACTAAATATATTCTGAGCTTTAACACGACGTAGTTGGGGATCGGACCCGAAAAATGTACTCACCCTTTATAGAAATATTATTCGCGCAGTTTTAGACTTTGGATGTCATTTCTATGATATAATGCCTCGAACCCGATTGTCTTCATTCGACAAGTTGCAATATTCGGCCCTCCGTATTGTTTTAGGCACCCTTCATTCCACCTCCACCCAAGCACTTTTGGTTGAAGCTGTAGACCAACCCCTCCCACTCCGACGCCAATACATATCATCTGCATATTTGTTACGTAAACTCCCTCTCCTTTTCCCCTTACTACCTAAATTACAACTTTTAGATGATTATTATAATCGCGACTTAGTAAAGGGCTTTTCTCTCCCATCCCTACTCAAGGCCTTCACTGACCTTCGACACATCCGAACTAATATCCTTCAAACTCGCAAGCCGATTGCGTACAGTGTCCCTTTCCCTATACTGTTTTCCGCCGAGATATTGTAACTCACATGGCTAATATATCTCATTCCTATTTACGCCTAAACCCTATAGTCGCCTCTCGTACCTTCCAGGAATTCCATTCCTCACACTCTTCTCATATCTCGGTTTATACTGATGGGTTTAAAGTCTCAGTCTCCCACAAATCCAACCCCTCGTCCTAGTCGTGGGAGATGGGCAACGTAATGAAGTAGGGGATTGCCTGTAGGGGTGAAGTACAGTGGGGACTTTGTGTGCCTCAAGACCGCTACGGTAGCTGTGAAGGCCCTACAGGAACCCTGAAGAAGTTACGGCTAACGGGGCTCTGGTGAAACAACTGCTGCCTTGTAGTTTGGAGTTGGTTCTTCAAAGGCTAAGGGAAGAAACCCTGACAGAAAATCAGCCTGGTGCCTCAGGCTTAAGGTGGCAGCCCCTCCAAGGCACTCGGAGGCAGTGGGTTAATCACTCGCTCCTCTTAAATAAACAGATTACTGAAACTGAAGCGAAATTACAAAACCGGACGGATAACCTGATGACGACTTTTGGCATGAAGAGGACTACGAAAATCGGTTTCTGGAATGTGAGGACCTTGATGGAGAAAACCAGACTGAAACAAGTGACACGGGAGATGAAGAACTATGGGCTGGATATCCTAGGATTGAGTGAGGTGAGGTGGCCAGGATTTGGTGAAATACAGACAACAGATGGAATTACATTTCTCTATTCTGGGGGAGATGATGAAGAACACAGGGATGGAATGGGGTTGCTGCTCAACCACAATGCAAAGAGAAGCCTTATGGAGTGGAAGCCAATTTCTAGTAGGCTCATGTTTGCTAGGTTCAAGACAAAGATCAGGAATGTGACCATCATCCAATGCTATGCGCCTACAGAACAATCGGAGCCAGAGAAGAAGGAAGAATTCTACCAAATGCTGCGAGATGCCACAAGACAAACAAGTAAGAAGGACATTCTCATTGTTATGGGAGACTTCAACGCAAAGGTGGGATCAAACAATGAGGGGTTGGAGCAGATCATGGGTAAACATGGCCTTGGTGAGACGAATGACAATGGGGAGAAATTTACGGAATATTGCGCCAGTCAGGATTTGGTGATGGGTGGCACGGTGTTTCCTCATAGGCGGTGCCACAAGGTCACCTGGGTGTCTCCTGATCGAGTCATAGAAAATCAAATTGATCACATCGCGTTGAGCAGGAGGTTCAGAAGAAGCTTGGAAGATGTTAGGAACAAGAGAGGAGCAGATGTTGGTAGTGACCATCATCTTGTGGTTGCCAACTTCCGCATGAAGATCGTTGCAGTCCGCCGAAAGTTTAACACTCGGCACAAAAAGTTTGATGTGGGCAAGCTTAAGAACCAGCAGAGATTGGACCAATTTAAATTGGAGCTCAGAAATAAATTCCAGGCGTTGGACTCCGAGACAGAGAAGGATGTAGAGACTGTGTGGAGCGAGATAAAGAATATCTTCGTGGAAACCAGTGAGATGCAGCTCGGGTTCAAGAACTACCTGCGGAAAGAATGGATATCCGATCAGACCTGGGACAAGATAAATTATTGAAGGAGATTAAGGCCAAGCTCAACACCTGCAAGACTAGGCAGCAGAAGGCTCTCACACAAGCAAAGTATTCAACAGCAAACAGGGAGGTAAAGAGGAGTGTGCGGAAGGATCATAAGATGTGGATTGATGAGCAGGCGGAGAAAGCAGAAGAAGCGGCAAGAAGGGGGTACGTTAAGGAGCTCTATGGCATCACAAAGATGCTTTCGAAGAAAGGTTTTAATAAAACTAGGCCTGTGAAGAGCAAGATGGGCGAGATCCTCACGACGTGTGAACAGCAGCTGACTAGATGGAGAGAACACTTTGCAGAGGTTCTTAATAGAGATAAAGGACCAGAAAGTAAGCAGCGAGGAGAAGATGAAGAGGAAGCAGAAAGTGACCCAAGCATCAGCCTTGACTCCCTAACTCAGGACGAAATACGGACAGCGTTGAAGCAGATGAAGTGCGGGAAGGCACCAGGTCTGGATAATATCCCAGCGGAAGTATTGAAAGCAGACCTGGATATTACGATCAATCTGCTGCACCCGCTGTTGGAGAAGATCTGGAAGGAGGAGAAAATACCAACCGACTGGAAGAAGGGGTTGATAGTCAAGTTACCGAAGAAAGGGGACACCACAAATTGTAACAACTGGAGGGGTATCACCTTGCTGTCAATTCCAAGCAAAGTGCTGGCGAGAGTCATCCTGAATCGTATAAAAGACTGCATAGAAAAAAGGCTTCGGAAGGAACAGGCTGGATTTCGACAACATCGCAGCTGTTTGGATTTCATCAACACCCTCCGAATCATCCTGGAGCAGAGTGTGGAGTGGCGGAATACCCTTTACCTCACATTTGTTGACTTCGAGAAAGCTTTCGACTCCGTAAATCAAAGAATCATGTGGAAGACCCTCGAGGAATATAAAATTCCAACAAAGATCATCAGAATCATGGAAGAAGTGTACGAAGGGTATGAGTGCCAGGTTCTTCACGAAGGCAAATTAACAGAAAAGATAAAGGTCAGTTGCGGAGTGAGACAGGGGTGTGTCCTTTCCCCCACTCTGTTTCTGTTGGTCCTGGATAGTGTGATGAAGAAGGTAATGGGAGGACGGAAGAGGGGTATTCAATGGGGTATAAATGACAGGCTTGAAGATCTGGATTTCGCAGACGACATTTGTCTTATGGCACAACGGTACCGAGACATAGAAGATAAGCTGGGGAGGCTGCAGAGAGAAGCAGAACAAGCAGGACTGATGATCAACACCAACAAGACCAAAGAGATGAGGATAAATTCTGACGTCACGACTAGCTTGACAGTCAACGGTAAGGAAATTGAGCGAGTTGAGTCCTTCCTCTACCTTGGAAGTATAGTCACAAATGATGGGGGAGCAGAGGAAGATGTTCGAAGCCGTATCAGGAAGGCAAATGGTGTCTTTGTCCAGCTCTACCCCATCTGGAGAAATAGAAACATTTCCAGGAAGACCAAGCTCCGCCTTTTCAATAGCAACGTAAAGTCGATTCTTCTCCATGGCTGTGAAACATGGAAAGTCACAAAACCGATCAACAACCAGCTACAGGTGTTCATTAACAGATGTCTGCGTCGCATCATGAATGTGAGGTGGCCGGACATGATCTCAAATGAAGATCTTTGGACCATCACTAATCAACAACCGATTAGCATCCAGATCAAGGAGAGGAAATGGCGCTGGATTGGTCACACACTAAGAAAGCCGGACGGAGCTGTTGAGAGGGCGGCGCTAGACTGGAATCCTCAAGGCGCCAGGAAACGAGGTCGACCTAAGAAGACCTAGAAGAGGACGATCGAAAATGAAATTGCAGAGGTGGACAAGAACTGGAGTCAAGTGAAGAGAATGGCCAGGAACCGTACTGCGTGGAGAAATTTCGCCAAGGCCATATGCTCCGGAAGGAGCGGCAGGAATTAAGTAAGTTTAAGGTCTCAAACCCTGCCAGAGTCGGCACCGCATATTATATCCCGTCGTTACAGCTTGTTAGGAAATTCATCCTTCCAGCTGTGATGCCAATATTTACCGCTGAAGCCTTCGCTATATGTTAGGCTCTTATTTACACTGTACGCCGCCCTCTCGATTCATATCTCATCACCGATTCCCAAAGTGTTCTCATGGCCTTACAAAATGTCGAAAATTCTGACAATTGGTACGTCACAAACATACTAATGCTTACGTATGAACTAAAGCGGCTGGGTTATCGCCTAGGGTTTACTTGGACCCCAGGACATGCTCGTATTCCCGACAATAAAGTCGTGGACAAGCAAGCTAAGGAAGCGTCTACAGCCACGGGCGCCGTTATGGATGTTGCCATCCCCTCCTCAGATTACATTCCCCTACTAAAATCCCAACTCCGATCGGACTGGCCACGCCAATGGCGCGAATATGCTCATACCAAAGCAACATTTTATTATGGCCTCCAACCTATCAACCTTGGTTTAATTTCGGTCAATATAGTCATCGCCATATTATTACAATCATACGCTTTCGATTCAACCACGCGCTAAGAACAGTCTATCTAGCGCATTGTAAGTTCATCCCTTCCGCACATCGTTCGTGTCGTAAAGCTGCCGGAATCGTCCATCACATAATTTTTCAGTGGACACGTTACGATGCCCCGCGTCAGGTTTTCTTCCGTTCCTTACAACTTCTTGGATTCCAACACCCCTTAAACCTTTCCACTATTCTATATCAATCTTCATTTCCAGTTCTATCCTCTTTGTTAACCTAGTTACAGGATTGTTCTATTACTCTTTAATTTCCTGCCCCTTTGATGTGACTCGGCCATTGGGTATGTTACGTAGTAAGCCGCTAAGGAGAGTCGCTTCAACGTGAAGACTTCTTTTCCCCTTGTGTCCCTGTTTTGGTCCTTGTTACTGAATCCTTCTATCACCCGAACTTGAAGCCCCTATCTGATTTTAACTGATACTCCCACACAAATCAGTATATGCCACGTAGTAACTGGATAAGCCCAAAAAGGTAACGTAAAGAAGAAGAATTCCTAAAATTACGCAGCAATAACATAGCAGTTGGTCAATTACAGAAGGGATCATCTTGTGAAACGATATACACAATACGTAACAGATAGACTGTACAGTCAACATAAAAAGATAATATACTGTACCCGTATATTCTAGAGGCGGTCTGTTAGATAACCGAAGCACCGCTGGATTTGTAGACCCTGACAGCTCCGGCGCAAATACTAGTCAAGAATCCACTCCAACAAGACCCTCACGAATATACGTGGCGGAAATTACGATGAAACTGTGAATTACATATTATGCACTTAGCTCGAATTAGAGCACCTACCTTTCGTTCTTGGGGATCTCGTGGTCAGCCTCTTGACCTATAATGGGTTTCACAGTTGCATCTCCTTATATCTAAAATAAATTGAAACGACGCGGCTTCTAACAAACTAAGGGCCGGGTTCACCTACGCAGCGTTAACAGACCGTCAGTAAATGCGTTGTTAACTTTAACATCGGCATTAAGCTTGTTTCCGTTTCACCACCACATTCACCAATCAGCATTAGCAAACGACTTGTTATCTTTAAGGGCTGTACAAAACTCTTTGAATGATGAAGATTGTGACGGTATTTGTATATAATCTTTGGCGTAATCAGGCTGTCCGTGAACGAAATAAGGCTTAAAAGTTACTTGTTCCTTGAATAAAACAAACATGGTATCCCCTACAGCTCCTTACAATCCCTTCACGACTGTCCATTGAGTGATTCTTTGTGTTACGCCTAGTGTTTGTGTACCTGTAGAAAGTAGATAGTCGCTTATATAATAGCTAACTCCAAAATCCTTTGGTCCAATTCCTCTCTACCAAGAAGCAGAAACATGGTTGATGAGGAGAGAAGGAAAAAAGTCCGTGGGCCAAATTTTACTTTGGATGAGAGAAACGTGCTTATCCACTTGGTGGATAAGTATCGTGACGTTGTAGAAAACAAGCGTACTGATGCAGTAACTTCAGCCTGTAAGGCGGCGGGCTGGAAGAAGCTGGCTGACGACTTTAATTCGTCAAGCAGCTATGCTTTCCGGTCCGTCGACCAACTCAAAACGTGTTGGGACAACATAAAACGGACTACGAGGCAATCCAAAACGGCCGAAAAGAAACATATATTTATTACAGGTAAGTTAAATTATATTTTATTACGGAGTTACGTTATGTCATGCCAATTACTGTGTTAGAACATATAAAATGAATGTAGCCTAAGTGTAAGTTGGTGTAGGCCTAACCTGTTTCAGGTGTTCAATTCGATTGGGCGTACAACAGCTTAGATAGCTTATTTTATTTATGTTATCGCTTTTATTACTATTAGTAATGAAAGTAATCTATGCTGTTGCTAACTAACATATACTGTGGTATTATATAACTCTTGGCAATACTTTTTGTAGTGATGGATTTCAGATGATATTGGCTTAATTTATGTACTATTGCGCAGGAGGAGGTAGTAAACATCCCTCGCCAAGTGGGGCCATCCAAGAGCGAGTCCTCAGTCTTTTGGGGCCATCGGCTGAAGGACTTTACAATCCTTTTGATGGCGATGCTATATTTGAAGAGTCTGCCAATCCATCAACAGCTGCTGTTGCTTGTGTCGAGGTTGTCTCTTCAGAAGCTGGAAATAGCCAGGTAATTTTCAGAGATTTGTTATGACTCAAACATGTATGAGATGAGACATGTAATAAGTATACATCTTATTTCACTAGCCAAATTATGTAATTTGTTGCCACGAAGGTTACTTGAAGTTTCAGCGTTGCTCGACTGTATATACAGCGAGAGCCTTCTTTATAGAACTAGAGGCCGATAACCTCGATGTTAGGCCCCTTAAAACAACAATTATCATCATCATTTATAGAACTGATCATCGCATGTGCTGTGTGACTGCTGAGGCACTGTGACTAGCCGCCTGTCAAGCAAGGTGCTAGCAGCAGCGTAGCGTCCAACTAGTATAGTACATTTAGATTTATAACGTATTTAATAAGCATCATTACTTTAGTGAATTTCAGAATAGTTGCTGGAAATGCTGTCCTTTATTTTCAAAACACACATTGCGCCAACATAGGAAGTTTTCGTACACTTCCTGTAATTCATCCTCACTGATATTTTGTTTCAGTGCAGTTATTTCCTTCTCCAATGCCTACGCAGAATTGCGGATTGTTTTTGTATACCTTTCGTTTGAGATCCCCTCACAAGGAAAAAACATACGAACACGTTTACTGGAAGACTTCTTCTTGAGAAGACAAGTTTCCACTAGGAAAATTCGATGTTCTATACCTAATCATGTTCACTGGATACGAGACAGGCTATGGCACTTCACCACAAGTCTTAATTTTCTCAACTAACTTAATTTATCTTGCCAAATTCCCGACCGGCTCTTGTGTAATCGGCAAATGCTAGTCATCTAGTGCCGACTCATTGTACTTCACCCATTACACAGCCTAGGTGAAGCTCCGTTCTGTAGGGAAGGCTATCACTCAAAATGATCCACACACACATATCATGAATGAGATGTGGATCGTTGAACAGCACTTGGGTTTTGACAATGATTTCCATTTGTCTCACTCGGAGCAAGTGATTATCGATTTCTTTAGCAGCATGAGCTTCCTTCATATTTTTCATAATTTTCTTATCTTCTCCATTGTGAATACCATTCCACAGAAATTAGTTAATTTGACATGAGAATTTTGTCTTGCAAGCAGGATCACATGTTGATAGCAGTGAATATATCGGAACTGCTTCACGAGTCACTAAGGAAGCATTGCTACGTTAAGATGATGTGACATTAGCAAACACTGCCACAGGAAGAATATGGGTAACAGTTCAGTTCAATACAAAACTACTTAAATTAGCTGAAATATCTTTTGTGATGAACAATAATTGTGGAAATGCTGTGTTTTCTTCTCCTCTGTCTATAGACCAACCCACTGTCCCCTTTTTAGATCACGACTCAAATATACAGGGAATGTTCTCCGCAGTGCCTACATGCTTCTGTGAGAGATAGCTTCACTAGTTACGTTGGCATATGGCTGTCGCTTGTATTGAAACAAACAGTTAACTTTTTACTCACCACAGCCATTCATAACATACTGTTGCACTCTTCCAATAATCTAACTCACACTGACGATTTCAACAGCCCACACATATGGCCTTCACCCTATCAAGGACACCGTGCTGCCAACTAAACTCATGTCGCTACCTCTCCCAGCAACACGCAGCAACTGCGGAGAATATTTCCTGGCGCCCAGGGCGTAGTAGCATCCATCAAAATACGCGTGAATTAGAGGACAAGTACAATATTGCCAACCCTGCACATACGGTACTACTCATCAATAATCTCGTTCCAGACCGATGGTTTTTGCCTAGACCATAACGAATAGAATAAGAAGTGATATCACTGGCCTAGTACGCCTGGTCCGCCGCAACGCAGCGCTGGCTCCGATCTGTGATGTAAGTTAGCATTGGCGCTTACGGGACTTTTAAAACCTTGCGACCTGTTTTACATGTTAAAACACGGCAAGATATCCTCGTAGGCGCTTAATAAGTTCGACATCTCCACTTACTTGACTGTGCCCAATTATAATTTAATAAGTCGTCTCCTGGAATAGTCCAGTTTCGACAATAAGCGAAGACAGAGAGGAAGTTCAAAATGCAATTAGTTTTGCCAGCTATCGGTAAATTAAAAAAAAGAACGGAAAAATTAACCTCGCTAGCAGAAAGGATTTCTTCACATTGTTACACATTTTACATTCCCTTAACAGACTTGCAACACAGCCAAAAAAAACGTATGAACGCAACTTTCAACTTTACCGTAGATTACTATAAAATTCAATAATAACCATAAATTTCACTCCACAAACAGCAAAATCAGTGAACTACCATCGTTTCAGAAGAACTTAACATTAAACAGACATAGAAGGCATAGTCATGACCCCTTCACAGAGTAGGCTATTGCCTAAACCGGATCACGGCTCCTTCAACTACTTTAGAATAATACAAAAAACAATTATACCCATAAATTTCACTCCACCAACACCAAACTCAATAAACTACCATCATTTCAGAAGCACTTAACATTTAACAGACATAGAAGGCACAGTCATGACCCCTTCTTAGAGTAGGCTATTGCCTAAAACTGATCACGCCTCCTTCAGCAATACGGTAGATATATGTTTTTAAACTCATTGTCGTTATATTCTCATACCTTTCTTCACAGAAGTACCGGTAATCTTTAATGGCATCAAGAGCATTCTTATTTACACCATACTGGACAAATAGTTAGGCAAATTAGGAAATATATGTGGAACAGAATAGTCTTTCAATCGCCAGTTGGTTGTTGGGAGAAGTACTACTTCCTATCACAAATTTGTCAAATTTATCAATTAAATCTTCTGAAAAGTGAGCATCACAGATGTAGGACTTTTCAGTAAGTTCCCTAACCTTCCCTGGTATGGCCCCTTTGCACTTGATAAAACGTTCCTTATCTTTAGGAGGTTTGAAAAACCGTCTGACCTCTTTACAGTCCCCATACCAGATCTGCATCCTGGTGCAAAACAGCAAGGCATCTTCATTACTCATATTAAGCACTCATGAAAATGTAAGGGCTAAACTGCTGTTTACTTACATTAAATAACAATAAAATTAACAGACGAAGATAACGTCAACACACGACAAGAAATTAAATTCCATTTTAGTTAATGCTTCCTACAATAGCATTTCAGGTATTAATACTATGATGTAATTGTGTAAGAACTAGTATATCAATAAACGTTTGCACAGAACACCACCAAAACACTCCGACCGATTAAATACTTAATATATCGCACATAAACACATAAACATATGTGGAAATCAACAATCTCAAATCGACTGTAGCACTGCGTAGCGGCGAGTGCCAATCCGATCCGTATTCATTACATGCTATTGAGGGAGAAGAGATCACACTTTTTATTCTATTCGTTATGCCTAGACCAATAATTGCTAGGTAGCGGAGCCCGCTATATATACGCCCCTGGTTTTTGTCGCGCGCAGTGGGAGTACTCTCGCATCAATAAGCTTTATCCAGACCAATCATTTTGCCAGTTAATGCTTTTCTCTTAATTACAAGGTGTATTTTGTGTCCCATTATGTTGGTAACAGTAATGCTATGTCAATGTGTGCGCATCAGTAACAGTTGTCGTTGAATGAGCAAGAAACAAAATCACATATTTCCAGTGCAGTAGTGATAATGTACAGAAATTTCAATTTGTAATGACTCCCAGAATATGAAATAAGGTTTGAAAATCATGAAAATGACATATCCAAGTGCAAATGTAGAATCTAGGTTCATCGCTCCTGAACAATTACTGAATAATGTCGCTTTCCATGATCCGTGGATACTAATTCCATTAGTTAGGTATGATTGATAGTAAAATCATTGGTCTCTCAAGTTTCCAATATGCGGAGCAAAGCGAGCAGAGGATAAAGTTTAGTCCCGTGCAAAGTGCAGTAATTATGCTTGCTATTATCCTGCACACGGTGTTGTAAAAGAAAAAAAATAATTACATCCTCTAAAAATGACACTTATTCTGATTGAAGTATCACTCTATTTCGCTTTCATTTCGACAGTTTATGATTTTCATACCTTGTTTCATCTTCTGGGGGGACATTATCAATTGTAATTACTAACCTTGGTCACTTCGGCACTAACTGCACTGGATATATGTTCTAAGTTGCATAAGTATGTGTTTTTATTTATTGCTTATTTAACAAGGGCAGCCATGTTCGACAGCACGAGCGGCTAGGTACAGAGCTGATCCACTGTTTGATTGGCTAGGGGCTGCTGGGTTCTTATTGGTTGTTGGTGGAACATATCTATATTCCTTGGATTTTAAGCTGCTTCTTGCATTTTGTTCCGAAGCGGTGCAGCGCTCGACGGCGCTTCATGCAGCCGGTAACCAGTAAGAAAGGCGCCTTGGATTATTGGTCAAAATGGCGTCGCTTCGCTTGCTTTGAAGCTGCGGGCGTGCCGTTTAAAAACCTAGGAAGGCCGATTTTGAGTTTGTGGGTGTGGTTATATGTGTACATGTGATTTTATATTGATTGATAAAGTGATTACCTTTAGCCAGAACATTACATCTAGGAGATTTGTGTGAGAATGTTTTGATGAGGTTATGGCATTACGTGGGTAGATTTTTACTTGACATTTTTAACTTCTTTCGGTTGGATATAATATGTAACACGCGGAAGTTGCCTTCATTTACAGAAGTAGTTGCTACCTTGTGTTATTGCATATTAAAATGCATAGTTCGTAATATCATTGGATATATGGAAATGTGCTACCGTACCTCGAGCGGCCTACGGTACTGCATCCTTTAGATACCGTAATTATCATGTGAAATTCCGCAGTAGAAAACTTCAAAAGCGTTCGTTGGTTTCTGTAGAAAATCATTCTTACTGGTCTAGGGCTCTCTCCTATAATATTAAAACACGTGGTATATCACAATTACTACGTTTACATGACGAACTCAAATCGATTTCAATACGATCCTGTTTTCAGTACGCTGCCCGTTTACATGAGCAGTTTCAGTTCGTATTGAAATCTATTTCAATGCGGTATATAATTTATGGTGGCCAACCTGCAGTTATGTTGGCTAACTCGTATTAAACAGCAAAATAAAAGACCCGTACCGTAATTATCATATTACTAGTGCATGAGACAGGACCCTGACTTTCACAGTTTCACTGGACGTGTTAGGCTGTAACCATTGATCTGGACGGGTAGGCTGTAACCATTGGATTGGATAAAACGAAGGTTAGAATTGTCGAGTGTAGGTGCAGCCTGTGGCCGCAGGAAGTTAGCGGGGCGCTCACAGTTTCACTGGACGCGTTAGGCTGTAACCATTGTCAAAAACCATTGGATTGGACAAAACGAAGGTCAGAATGGTCGGGTGTAGGTGCGTCCTATGGCCACCGGAAGCTAGCGGGGCACTCACAGTTTCACTGGACGTGTTAGGCTGTAACCATTGTCAAAAAACATTGGATTGGTCAAAACGAAGATTAGAATGGTGGAGGTAGGTGTGGGGAGCTAGCAGGGCATGATTGACAAAAAGAACATTGATCTGGTACTGGACGAAAGACCACATATACAATTAGTACCGTATGCGTGGGGTTGGCAATACTGTACTGTTGTAACGCCGATAATGGCAGACACAGCTAAGTCATGTTATAATTTGGGATGGCGGGTGGGTTATAGACAGCTGAGGAGTGAACTACATCATTCCCAGATCAATTTTGAATCATTTGAGAAGATATTTATTGCAAATTTAAGAAGTTTTTTTCCCCCTGGGTTCGTGTCTCCTGCACTGTTACCATTGTCATCCGACGTTTCTTTGACGGGTTGTTTGTAAACATGAAAAATGGATACGCCGAAGATTTTGATGTTGTTTGTTCTTACAAAGTTTATGGGTAACAGTCGTCCCTTTTAATTACTGAATCTTTTAGAGGCGCCGGGCTGCCAGAATGTTGCTCCGAATGGGATCTGTAACATGCCAGTAAATCTACTGACACGGCTCCCTCGCATTTAGGCCTAAGCACCCGGACTGCGCCAGGATTCGATCCTGCTACCTTGGTAAAAGCAGGTGAGAAAGTTACCGCTGTGCCACTCTGCCAGTCTGTGTTGAATTTATTCAAATGGAAAAAGGAACGGATTAATCGTCAAAGAAAGACTGTGTATTTTCACTTTTTCTGTTGACCACATTTTACCTACGGATACACCAGACATTCAAAGTAAAACGGACAAAAATACATTAACGCTAAAAACGCGTGCAAACAAACTATGCTTATCAACCACGAAAAGAACACAGACAGTAACGAAGAATATGGGCAGGAAGTAAAACATATCGATTCGAGTCAGGCGACAGACGAAAGTAGACCTAAATTAGTTTATCATTGTAACTAAAGAGCGTGCAGAATCGCTTTCAGTACGATCCGCGTATACATGTTCCTGAATACGTGTTTGGATACGATCCGATCCCACAATTTTACCGTATCGAGCTTGAAAATCAATACGAACTGAGTCCCGTTTACATGACCGTGTTCAATACGGTAAGTGTACTCAAATCGATTTGAGTTCGCTATGTAAACTCGGTAAATATCTTGGTGTATACAATAATATAAAATATTCAGTGTTACAAGCAGCCTACCGGTAAATCTGAACAAAATGTGTTGTAGGTTAGGTAGAGTATTTCGCCGAGGGTGGGGGTTGAGGGAAATGCATTACTCAAAACGTTCGAGCAATACATCATGTTAGCAAGGCATATTACGCTTACCGTAAGCTATAGTGAAATCCAGAAAGTTTGCCTACAAATTTGTTAATGTATGAGGAATATTGCCATAACCTTCCTGATTAATGCAGTTATCAAAATTCTTTTAGGAGGGCTATGGGTACTACCTAGACGTGATGTTCTGCTATATAATTGAGTACTGTAATCAAGTTCCATACTCATAATGCTCCTTGAGAATAAGGTTCATTGTAACCAAAATCTTTCCCCATGTCAAGACACAGAATCAAACTCTGTAGAGGGTTTGTTTGAGTTTAAGTGGTTTGAAATGGGGCAAATACCAATCAAGGTGATTCTTGTTCATATTGTTGGATATTAGAGTTTTGAAATTGAACAGCTCATGGTAAATAAATGGAATCACATGTCACTATTAATACAGTGCTGCAACAATTGTGTATATATATAGATATTAATAGGCCTATATGATTTACAATGATTAAAAAAGGATGCCCCAATAAAGAAGAATTATGTTCCTAACATTGTCCAGATATCCTTCTGTTCCCTATTTCCCGTTTTAGGCCGGTATAAATTACATTCACAATGGAATATCCATCTCACTTGCGTACAATCGTGTTGAAAGACTGAAAAGCATCAAACTATTGCATTAAGAAACTGCTGTACTCGGGGGGGGATTGGTATTGAAATTCTGACTTTATTCTCTATTACGGTACATCAAATAACTACAGTCGAACCTCCCTTCTGCGGACATCGTCGGTTCCGAGTAAAAATGTCCGTTATGAGAGTTGTCCGCTGAAACTAGTTTGTAAAAATAATCGAACATTTTAACGGCAAAGTACATCCACCTAAACATACACATCTTTATTTTGATTATTTGTTTATTTGAGTTTTCCCGCATTTGAATTTTTCAGCAAGCTTTCTCACTGAAAGTCCCTTCTCACTTTCTACAATCACATTTCTTCTTCTTTTGAGGTTTAAACACGTTCGTCCCTTGTTACTCGTGTTTACTCGACGACTGAAATGCTACGATATTTCTGTCTCACTAATTAGCTCATGTACTGCAAGTCTTTTCCTTCTCACGTTGACTACCTGAGCTCGACCTTATCGGTGGCAATCTGAGTTATGAATCGAATGATGCAAGCAGGGAAGAAAATCTCCAGGTAACTCTTGAGTAAACAGTCACTGGCAGCAATCCTGGACAATTAGAATTCTCGGAATGTACACCAGTAGGTAGAACACCATAACAAAAGGTTTGGAAAGAGGAATGTATAGAAGAATTAACTTGACCGCTACTACAGCGTTGCCATGTAGCCTGCATTTCACTCTCTTCTTTGACTCGAAATAGGTGTAGTACAGATATTCAAGAGGGATTTCCATATGTCTGCAGAATGGTTTTAAAAGAATGGTCCGGTGTAAAAAATGTCCTGTAGCGTCTGAAGTGTCCGCTAAGTCAAGTGGATGGGACAGATGGCGATGTCCGCTGTCCGGACTTCAAGGTGTCCTCTGAAATTAGGCTAATTTAACACTTGTCTTGTGTAAAATAAAATCGGTTCCAAGGAAAAATGTCCGTATAGGCAGGTGTCCGCTGGATAAGGGTGTCCGTTAGGGCTGGTTCAACTGTACTAACATTTGCTGTCCTAAAAGGGAAAAACAAAAAAAATACTTTTGCACTAAACCACTCATATTAAAGCACCACTTTGCTGTGGGAACTAGAGCTCCCTAGGTTTTATCTAAAAACCAAATAAATTGTAAATACAATTTTAAAACATACATACATTTTCATTTGAGACTGTTTCAAAACATGTACCTGTCATCATCATCTTGTACAGTTTCCAGCCCCAGGCTGGGTCTGTTTGCAACATAAGCCTCGCCACTTAGTTCTTTCTTCCCACCACCTCTCCGCTGTCACTCTGGTCCAGTCCTTGCCTCTCTTCTTGACACATTCCTCCACTCCTTTCAGCCATCTATCTCTTGGTCTTCCCCTTGGTCGTTTCTTCTGCATCTGCATCTCATGTATCCTCTTGGGAATCTTCTTCTCATCCATTCGCTTTAAGTGTCCATACCACCTCAGTCTTGATGTCTCAATCCTACCTTGAAAGGGCTCCTCTTTCACTATTTCTCTGACCTTCTCATTCCTCACCCTGTCTCTTCTTGTTACTCCGATCCTACTTCGCAGGAACTTCATTTCACTTGCCTGTATTCTGCTTATGTCTCTTTTCTTCATTGTCCACGTTTCTGATGCATAGGTCAGTATCGGGATATAGTAGCTTCTGTATAACACTTCCTTGCTTTTTTGTGGGACATCTTTATTCCACACTAAGCTCCTAATGCCTCTCAGAAATGCTTTTGCCTGTCTGCCACGTTCCGTAATCTCTTTGTCATTTCTCCCATTTTCCTCCACTATACTTCCCAAGTACTTGAGACTTTCCACCTTCTTCAGCTGTCCACCTCCAAGTGTTATCCCACTCATTGGTCTGTCCTTTTTCCTGGTCGTTAACAGGATCTCACATTTACTGATGTTGAACTTCCATCCGTACTCTCCCACTGTTTCTTCCCAAGCCTTCATTTGCTCCTGAATTTCCTCCTCCTTGTTTCCCCAGACCATGAGATCATCTGCAAACACCATTGCTTTCATCTTATCTTCTCCTATCTTTCCTGCTACCCGTGTCATTACCTCGTCCATAACCACAATAAAGAGAAGGGGTGACAGTGCACTACCCTGTTTCAGGCCACTCATTAGTCTGAACCAGTCTGTTCTTTCCCCTCCAACTTTCACACAATTCACACTTCCACAATACATCTCCTTCACTCTGCCTACAGTCTCTTTTTCCACTCCCATGTTTTCCATTGCTTTCCAACCCTTCTCCCTACACACACTATCATAGGCCTTTTCGATGTCCAGGAAGGCCATCAACAGATCCTCTCCAAATTCGTAGTGGTGTTCCTGGAGCTGTCTCACTGAAAATATGAGATCCACTGTTGATCTCCCAGGTCTGAATCCATACTGCTCCTCTCTCAATTTTCTCTCCACTTTGGCTCGTATTCTACTTTCTAATATCTTTTCATATATCGTGGCACAGTGAGGTACGAGTGTGACTCCCCTGTAATTTCTGCACTCCTTTCTGCTTCCTTTCTTAAATATTGGGACATTTAATCCTTTCTTCCAATCTTCTGGGGTCTTTTTCTCCTTCCATATCACCCTCATCACACGGTACAGCCACTGTTTCCCAACCTCCCCTGCTGCCTTCACCATTTCAACACTCACTTCATCCACACCTGGTGCCCTTCCTCCTTTCATCTTGTCTATAGCCATTTCCAGTTCTCTCCAAGTCTGGTCCTTTTCGATTCCTGTGTTGTCTTCTCCATCTTCCAATACATTGTCTTCCTCCCTATGACCATTTGGATTCAGCAAATCCTCAAAGTACTCTTTCCACACTGCCTTGAGTGTCTCTTTGTTGTGTACCTCATTTCCGTTTTTGTGCATCATTACCACATCCTCTCGCAGACCTCTTCTCTTACTTTTGACCATCCCATAAAGTACTTTCTTATTTCCTCTGCTGTCTTCCTCCATCATCTCTGTCCACTTTACCATCCACTTCTTCCTCTCCTCTGCGACAAACTTGTTTGCTTGTTTCTTCTTTATCTTATAATCTTCCCTTGCCAGATCAGTTCTTTCCTGGAACCACACTCTGAAAGCCTTGTTCTTCCTTCCCACAGCTTCTTTTACTCTCTCATTCCACCATGGTGTCTCTTTACACCGCTTTCTGTTGCTTGTTCTTCCACATACTGCCACTGCAGCTTCCACCATTGTGTTTTTGAATTGCTTCCATTCCTCTTCCCCTGTTTTAGGATTGTCTGTTGGCATCCTTTCCCTTATTATCTTCTGGAATTCTTCCTTAACTTCCTTTTCCTTGAGTTTCCATGCTTTGATTCTCCTTTCCTGGTACTCTGTCCTCTTGCTATCCTTAACAACTCCCAGGTTCATTACAAGTATTCTG
Source organism: Meconema thalassinum (assembly GCA_946902985.2). Taxonomy (NCBI): domain Eukaryota; kingdom Metazoa; phylum Arthropoda; class Insecta; order Orthoptera; family Tettigoniidae; genus Meconema; species Meconema thalassinum. The sequence continues at coordinate 917,641,279 of OX336389.2, forward strand.
TGGTCACTGTCTAAGGCCTCTGATGGTATTACCTTTATATCTCTGACACTTCTCTTCATTTCCCAGTCGTACAGCATGTAATCTACCAAAGATTTCTTTGTTAAATCACTGCTGTACCACGTTACCTTGTGGCTTTCTTTCTTCCGGAACCAGGAGTTGCCTACCACTAAACCGTTTCTCTTGCAAAAATCCAGCAACTTTCTCCCTTCTTCATTCCTGCTACCCCATCCTTCTGCTCCCAATACATTTTCATATCCTTGCCTTTCACATGTACCTGTAATGTAATAAAACATGAAACGAAAGGTTTTGACTAGGCAGACTGTTAATTTAAAACCCTCATGTTTAATGAAGATTGGAAGAAAGGATTAATTGTCCCAATATTTAAGAAAGGAAGCAGAAAGGAGTGTAGAAATTACAGGGGAGTCACACTCATACCTCACTGTGCCAAGATATATGAAAAGATATTAGAAAGTAGAATACGAGCCAAAGTGGAGAGAAAATTGAGAGAGGAGCAGTATGGATTCAGACCTGGGAGATCAACAGTGGATCTCATATTTTCAGTGAGACAGCTCCAGGAACACCACTACGAATTTGGAGAGGATCTGTTGATGGCCTTCCTGGACATCGAAAAGGCCTATGATAGTGTGTGTAGGGAGAAGGTTTGGAAAGCAATGGAAAACATGGGAGTGGAAAAAGAGACTGTAGGCAGAGTGAAGGAGATGTATTGTGGAAGTGTGAGTTGTGTGAAAGTTGGAGGGGAAAGAACAGACTGGTTCAGACAAATGAGTGGCCTGAAACAGGGTAGTGCGCTGTCACCCCTCCTCTTTATTGTGGTTATGGACGAGGTAATGACACGGATAGCAGGAAAGATAGGAGAAGATAAGATGAAGGCAATGGTGTTTGCAGATGATCTCATGGTCTGGGGAAACAAGGAGGAGGAAATCCAGGAGCAACTGAAGGCTTGGGAAGAAACAGTGGGAGAGTACGGATGGAAGTTCAACATCAGTAAATGTGAGATCCTGTTAACGACCAGGAAAAAGGACAGACCAATGAGTGGGATAACACTTGGAGGTGGACAGCTGAAGAAGGTGGAAAGTCTCAAATACTTGGGAAGTATAGTGGAGGAAAATGGGAGAAATGACAAAGAGATTACGGAACGTGGCAGACTGGCAGAAGCATTTCTGAGAAGCATTAGGAGCTTAGTGTGGAATAAAGATGTCCCACAAAAAAGCAAGGAAGTGTTATACAGAAGCTACTATATCCCGATACTGACCTATGCTTCAGAAACGTGGACAATGAAGAAAAGAGATATAAGCAGAATACAGGCAGGTGAAATGAAGTTCCTGCGAAGTAGGATCGGAGTAACAAGAAGAGACAGGGTGAGGAATGAAAAGGTCAGGGAAATGGTGAAAGAGGAGCCCTTGCAAGGTAGGATTGAGACATCAAGACTGAGGTGGTATGGACACTTAAAGAGAATGGATGAGAAGAAGATTCCCAAGAGGATACATGAGATGCAGATGCAGAAGAAACGACCAAGGGGAAGACCAAGAGATCGATGGCTGAAAGGAGTGGAGGAATGTGTCAAGAAGAGAGGCGAGGACTGGACCAGAGTGACAGCGGAGAGATGGTGGGAAGAAAGAAATAAGTGGCGAGGCTTATGTTCCAAACAGACCCAGCCTGAGGCTGGAAACTGTACAAGATGATGATGATGATGTTTAATGAATAAGGACCATGGTGGTCGAGAGCGCTAACGCCCTACCTTGTGCCTCGCTGGCATCGGGAGAGCGTAGGTTCAAATCCCACCTCAGCCGTCCTGAAAATAGTTATTGTGGTTTCCCATTTTCACCACCAGGCAAATGCCGGGATGGTTCCTTTCGATAGGTCCACGGCCAATTTCCTTCCAATATCCCTTCCTTGACCCGTCCTGAAAAGAAAAGTTCATGGCCATTGGCTGCGTTAATAAAGAAATAATAAGGAAAGATAATGACTTGTAGACTTAGAAAAGATTTTTGATAGTGTTGATTGGAGTTAATTGTACGACATTTTGAAAAGCATTGGAATAAAGTACAGGGATAGGAGGGTGATCTACAATCCATACAGAAACCAGACAGCAGCTATGCAAGTTGAAGGGCATGATAGAGTCAGTAATGTCAACTCAAGTGAATGAATTATTGTTAACGGTCATCACTGTTGAAAGCTGGCTAAACCTTTTACTAAATTCTGCGACTAGCATTTCAAGGCTGTATTCAGAAAGATGTAAGGTAAGGCTGCAACTTACCACCCATACTTTTCAATGAAGGAATTGAGAGAAAATTTTTAAGTAGGAGTAAAGATTCGAGGAGAAAATTTCAACTTTGAGATTTGCTGATGGCATTGTCATATTAGCCGATTCACCAGAGGATTTGAATGAGATTTTAAATGCAATGCACTCCATCTTGAGGAAAGAATTCATGATGAAAATCAACAAATGTGATATATGATACAAGAATAGCAGCCAATGGCCATAAGCTGGGCATGTTTGATTGAACGCCCGAGAGCTCCCAACAAGTTCAATTTCAAGTAGTTCCAACTTTCGCTACCAGATGCTACTGTCACTAACACTAGCGGCGAACGTTGGAACTTGATAGACCGTTTCCTAACAAGCCAAATATAGCCTACAAATTTTGCTACAGACCACTAATTGCAGTGATAGGTTCTTTCAAATGGCATGGGCCCGCCGGCTTTACTTCCCCTCCGAAGAAAGGCATAGTTCTAAAAGAACAATTTGTGTGTTCCTGGATTTAAGAAAGGCTTTTGACACCGTAGACCTCAATATACTCATTAGAAAACTTGAAAAGGAAGGTATTCGTGGTACTCCTCAAGAACTAATAAAAAGCTTCCTTTTGAACAGAATACAAAAGGTGCGAATCAAAGTTACTCTAAGTAGAAGTGCTGAAGTAAAAATTGGAATACACCAAGGAACAGTTTTAGGTCCTATTCTTTTTCTGTTATATATTAACGATTTGTGTGAGCTGAACTGTAATGTGATGATTACCTCATATGCTGATGACACTGCCGTCACAGGAACAACTTGGGAGGACACTTTTAATAGAACTCAAGAAACCCTTGCTACAGACCAAAAATCACCTCCTTACCTTAAATGAAACCAAAACACAATACCTATGCTTCTCACACAACAAAACATTACAACCCACAGACAATTTAACACTCAAGATCCACACACCAATTTGTAACAATTGTGAAAGATGTAACTGCTATACCCTACAAAAGTCAATGAATGCTACATATTTAGGGATTATTATACATACCGTAGTCATTTAAAATGGAACATGCATGCATCAAAATTGGCCAATAAACTTCAAAAGTTAATTTACATATTTTACTGAATCAGAAATATCCTTTCAGCAAAAGTCTTGAGAACTGTATATTTTGCCTTAGTCCAGTCATAACTACAATATTGAATAAATGGTTGGGATGGAATACTTGATTCACATTTGGCTCAGAATCTCATTCTAAAAGTTATGTATAAAAAGCCATCAACTTTTCCAACATGTGAACTGTATCAACAAAGCATGGTGCTTAACATACAACAGTTATTTGTTCAGTCATCAATCATATCTATACTTATAAATATGAAGCTCTTCTCAAATGGACAGGAATTTAAAATGTGCACTAGACTTCAAGACAGAACTGGAATAAATAACCCTCATCAAAACACACTACCTGTCCAAAGGAATTGAAGTTGTCTTAGCACTAGGATATACAATATATTGTCAGTAAATGTGACAAATAACACGCTTAATATACTGAAGAAAAGGCTTTTTACATGGCTCCTTAATAACTTTGATAAAGTAAATGAACTTATAAATTTTCACCAACATATTTAAACCAACTCGGTCACAAATAAGTAATGTATCATCTTCTTTTATTTTTAGTGTCCTCATAATAAACTTTTCTTACTATTATCAGTCAAATACTATGTTGCAAATAAATTAAGAAACTGTATTCATGAAGCCTACGCTCAAGTTTATCTTATGTGGGATTCACGCTGTATTTTGATGCATCTGTATATGTACATGTTTTCTGTCAGTGAATAAAAAAGTTTTCTCGTAAAAAAGTTCTTAATGCCCTTAAATAATCGGACGACTGTAGGCCGGGTTTGAACCCGCCATCTTGGGCATAGCAGTTCAGCATGCTACCGACTGTGCCACCAAAGGCACAAAATGTAAAACAAAAGGAATGGAATGCAGCCGTAAGAAATCAGAAACACCTATTGACATCAAATTAAGACAGATGGAAAAGCTAAAGGAAGTAGGGAGCAAAATAATCAGCGATGGACGAAGCAACGAGTGTATAGAAAGTAGGCTGGCACAGGTAAGGGAAGAATTTCTGCAGAAAAGCAATGTGTTGTCATCAAATATAGATTTAGATATTTGAAATACATTTTTAAAGCCTTTTTCTGGAGTGTGGTGCTGTGTGGACTGTTGATGCAGGAGAACAGAAGCATTTCAAATGCGGTAGTGCAGGAAAATGATTAAACTCAAATGAGTAGATGGAGTAAGAAGACGAGCGGAAGAGCGCTAATGAAGATAAGAGATCGGTTGATAGGGCACATACAGTACAGTACTAAGACAACCAGGATTGGCAATTTTTTTATGGAAGGAAGGGTAGAGGACAAGAATTGTAGAGGTAGACCAAGGTTACAATACAAGTCATAGTATTGCATCACATGTGGTATGGTAGCTATGTGGAGATGAAACGATTAGCTGCATCAGACCGGTCTTAGGACTGAAGACTCAAACAGTAACATGGAAATACTCACAGTATTAGCCTTTCAAGATGGGAGTGCTGCTGCACCAGCATTTGTTGGTCATAGCAGCAGGAGCCTTGCGGGATGAGGAGAGTGAAAGAGGGATGATGGAGTACAGTCTCCACATAAGTCAAGTAGCATTACATGTGCTGCTTGTGTTACTCAGAACTTATAATGTGATTTGTGAACAAAAAGCAAAGCCAACTCCGTACAGGCCATGGAGGCCCTGGGAGCAGTGGAAGGTAGAGGCCTCCACTCTTTGGGACATCGGCACTAGATGGGATGGGGTTGTCAGCTCCATGCCCGGCCGTCTTTGCTCCCAGGAATTACCCTGGTACTCATTTCTGGTGTAGGCTCGCTTTGACAGCCAACAATAGACTTATTTAAATATTCATACAGTTACACCCCAATTACCAGCTTTTGAGGACCCCTACAGTAGTCATCATCATCATCATCATCATCATCATTTCCCCTTATCCAGCTTCTGCCGGGTCGGGGTATTTATGGCACTTCTCCACTTTCCTCTTTCCTTCCACCATTCTTCTTCCACGATCTTGTCCCAGTCCAGATTTCTTTTTCTCACGCTGTTCTTCACTGAATCAATCCACCTTGTCCTAGGTCTTCCCCTTGCTCTCTTACCCTTGCACTTCGCCTCCAGCATCTGTCTTGGTATTCTATTTTCCTCCATCCTCTTTACATGTCCAAACCACCTTAGTTTATTCTTCTCAATTCTCTCATTTAGTTTTCCCATCCCAACTTCCTTCCTAACATCTTCATTCCTCACTCTGTCTTTCCTTGTCTTACCTATCATACTTCTTAGGAATTTCATTTCACTGGCTTGGATTCTACTCTCTTGCCTGCTTGTCAGGGTCCAAGTCTCAGCTGCATACGTTAATATGGGTACATAGTACATTTTATACATTACCTCCTTGCTTTTCCTTGGTACTTCCTTATCCCAAACAAGTTTTCTTACACTTTGATAGAATGCATTGCTCTGCTGTACCCTCCTGCCAATCTCCATGTCCAACCTACCAGTTTGCATCAATTCACTTCCTAGGTATTTGAACGTGTCCACAATTTCCAAACTCTGACTTCCAATTTTCACAATGCCCTTTCCTTGTCTTTCCCCTCTTGTCATCACCATGGTCTTGCTTTTCTCTATACTGATTTTCAGGCCATACTTCTGAATATTTTCGTTCAGTGCATCTAGTTGTATTTGCACTTCTTCGGTGTACCTTCCCCAGACCACAATATCGTCTGCAAATAATAGTAACTTCATTTCTTTATGTCCATATGCTTCCTTTGTTTCCTTTACAATTTCATCCATTACCATTATGAATAAAAGAGGTGACAGCACACTCCCCTGTCTTAGTCCAGTCTTGTTCCTAAACCAATCTGTCTTTCCAACAGGGGTCAGAACCCTGCTAACACAGTTGTTGTACATTGCTTGCACCATTTCCAACATTTCTCTTCCCAGTCTCTTCTTAACCATGGTTTCCCATACCTTCTCTCTGGGGACACTATCATATGCCTTTTCTAGATCTATGAAAGTCATGATCAAATCCTCTCCATATTCCCAGTTCTTTTCCATCACCTGCCTCAAGCTAAAGATTGGGTCCACTGTGGATCTTCCACTCCTGAAGCCATACTGTTCCTCTTGCAACTCTCCTTCCACCTTTCTTCTCATTCTTCTTTCTAATATCCTTTCCAGTATTTTTACTATCTGTGATATAAGGGTGATCCCTCTATAGTTATCACACACTTTCTTGTCCCCTTTCTTAAACACTGGTATTATTAGCCCTTTCACCCAGTCTTCTGGTACCCATTTCCGTTTCCACACACACTTTAGCAGTCGATACAGCCATTGCATACCAACAGGTCCAGCAGCCTTTATCATTTCTACACTGATCTCATCCACCCCTGTTGCTTTTCCCATCTTCATCTTCTGTACTGCTAATTCTACCTCCAGCATTGTTATATCATCTTCTGTTATAGAGTCGTCAGGTTGTGTCACTTCCATCTCACCAGTACAATTGCTCACATTCAATAGCTTATCGAAATACTCCTTCCATCGTCCCTTTATCTCTTCCGGGTGTGTTAACAACTCTCCATCTTCCTTTTTCACCAGCTTTGTAGTAACCCTTTCTTTCCTCTTACTTCTTAGAAGCCCATACAGCATCCTTTTACTGCCACTTACATCTGTTTCCATTCTTCGTGTAAATTCTTCCCAACTTTTCTTCTTTTCTTCTCCTACCACTTTCTTACACCTCCGTTTGCTGTCGTGATACTTCCTTTTGCTTTCTTCTGTTTGATCTCGGTTCCATTCTTTCCATGCAGACTTCTTTTCTTTCACTGCTTTCCTCACTTCCTCATTCCACCACGGTGTCTCCTTCTCTTTCACTCTTGTTGACGTCCTACCACAAGCACTCTCTGCTGCACCAGCAAATGCCTTTTTAAAGTGGGACCATTCCTCTTCTACATTTTCCACTTCAGTAACTGGGATTTGTTGCTTCAATCTCTCCTGAAAATCTTCCTGTACAGCTTTGTCTTTCAATTTCCATACTTTTATTTTACTTTCTCTGATCTCCTTTAGGTTTTCCAATTTTCCCCATCTAAATTTTGCCACCACAGTTCTATGGTCCCCATCAAATGCTTCTCCTGGTAAAGCTGTCACATCCATCAGCTTTCTGCGATTAGTCCTTTCCACCAGGAAGTAGTCAATTACTGATTTTGTTCTTCTATCACCCCACCCATATCTCGTAATTTTCCTGCTGTTTTTCTTCCGAAACCATGAATTACCCACTATCAGTCCATTCCTTTCACAAAAGTTTACAAGTTCCTCTCCTTCCCGGTTCTTTTTCCCATATCCATATGGTCCAACGACTTCTTCCTTTCCTTGTCTCTCATTTCCGACTTGTGCATTCATGTCTCCCATGATCACCACTTCTACATCTGAGATTACTCTTTCTACATCCTCCAGGAATACTTCAATATCTTCTTCTCTGTTTCCAGTCTGTGGTGCATACACTTGTATGAAGTCCATCACGTCATTCTTCATCTTCATTCTAATTTTCATTATTCTGTCACTCACACACTCTACCACTTCAACATACTCCTCCAGTTGTTTCGAGGTTATCAGTCCCACGCCATTTTTTGCCTCTTGGCCACCACTCCAGTATAATGTATATCCTTTCCTCAATTTCTTCCTTCCTTTACCTTTCCATTTCACTTCACTCAGCCCCATCATTCCAACCTTCTCCCTCTCCATGAAGTCTACCACCTCCTCCACCTTGCCTGTCAGGGTCATGACATTCATGATTACCACTTTCATTTCGGTTACTGGTCGCCCATTTCTCACAGTTCCCCCAGTACCAAAGGAACTGCGCGTCGCCTGCAGGGTACGCCCTAACCTTTTCCGAATCATTGGAAGTGCCATTTCCATTTTAGGCTATTATTACGATGGGGTCGCCACTCCCAAAGGCATTTTATGAAGCTACTGCCAGCTATTATTCAGGCCGCCCCTAACATGGAGAACAGACGCCCTTGCAGCCGCCCCTAACATGGGAAACAGACGCTGCCGATTGATGCTGTACTCATACTATTCCCCGAGTACTGGGTTGCCTCTTCCGCAATCTCCACCGTTCCGAAGTCCATCTTCTCCGCTGCAGATTCCGTTGAGGTCTTCGCACGTAACCCTGTGCACGGGGCCTATGTTATACCCCATAGGACTGGGTCCTCACCAGAACTTAGCCGGTACTGTAGTTCCATGGTATATTACAGTACCGTTGCCCACCCCCGCGACGTGGACGCGCCTGGCAAGAATTATCCATGTAGCCAATTAGGATTGACTCATGGACCGGGTTAAGGAGCTGTCTAAATCCAGCCTCCAAGGCGGATTTATACAGTAGTACAACACTAAAATACTTCCGACATGATTGGTTCTAGGGCCTTAAAAAGTGGTTTTCAGTCCCCTTAGTCTGTTATTTATACAAATTAACACCGTTTCACCAAACTGACGAAAGTGTACATCCTGAGTTTTGTTTCTTGATTTATGAGGCTCAAAATGACCCTAGGTTGGTCCTTCTATGCCAATTCAATATTTAGGGAATGGAGAGGGCTGTCCAAATTTCAAGTAGATACGGGTCCAAAAGGTAAGTACATAAAATTTTATTTAGGTCATTGAAACGATGTGGACTTGTTCCAGAGGGGCTAAATCTAGGAAATGGAGGGAGATGTCCAAATTTCATGTTGACAGTGTTACCGGCAGAGTTCCAAAAGGTAAGTATGTAAAATTTGGTTCAGTTCGGTGAAGTTTAGATTTGTGCCAAAGAGCCTAAGCACAATGTGTACAGGTAGATATACAGTTTACAATACACACACTCAAGTATATGGGGTTGAAATGACCATGATCTTCAAGCCCTTAATTGAAAGAACCACAATGTAGGATTTTTGCAGCCATGGGAGAAAGCGAACTTCAGTATGAACGGATTGCTGCCATGGAAAATCCATCAGAAAATGAAAGGCTGGAGGACAAGAACTGTACAGATCGGTCAAGGTTTGATATGTTTAACAGCCTTTGATGTGGAATGTGGAGATAATACAAAACAAAAGTTTGGTGCTTTTCAGTCGGGCAACACGATTGTACCCAAAAAGAGCTGGGTTATGCCCTAATCCTGAAATAAATTTCATGAGATTAATAAATGCACTAGGATGACCAGTTTCGATCGTCAAGCGATCATCATCAGATCCAGTTGCATTATCATTACTGCAACTAAATAATTGTTCATATTGTAAATATTTTTCACCTGTATTCTCAAACATAGATGTTATAGCCTAAGTGTAATGGCTCTGATGATGATCGCTTGACGATCGAAACTGGTCATCCTAGTGTATTTATTAATCTCATGTAATTTATATCAGGGTTAGGGCATAACCCAGCTCTTTTTGGGTACATTCGTGTTCACCAACTGAAAAGCACCAAACTTTTGTTTACTTAGGCAACACTGAAAAATGGCTTCAAACCCCTCAATGGAGATAATACTATAACATGCTTGTGGTGGAAAAATATTCTCCACAATCAAAAACTCCTTAATAATTTTGCCTATGTCCAGCTGCTCCAATAAAATATTTTCCACTCTTTGATTCCCAAAAATTAACAATAAACAAGAAGTTCCGTGACGAACTAAAGAGCCTACTTTTCTTAAAATTAAGTTTCATGCCAATGCATAATCTACAGTATATGAACCTATCCAGAATAATGACGAAATTAAGTTGGTAATATCGAAGTGTCTAATTAGTTCGAAATATACCTGGTATAATGTATACTAATAGAGAACTACAGTTGGCAGCCCTGGTGACTGAATATATTCTTAGTTGCATCTCTTAAGGTACAGAATACAAAATTTGGTTGAAGTCCAATTGACGTGAATTGCAGTTAGACATTGAATCTATCAGCACGCGTAAAAGCATGTTGGCAGCAATGTCATGCGTGTGCTGGTCAGAAATAATCTGAAATATTATTATATCTTGCTGTGCCAATTTTGGATGAAATCCATTTGTTAGTAAAGAAATTACATGTATTTTAAAATTGGGCCTATCAACAGGCATAGAATCATGTTGGCAGCACTGACTTATAGTAATTACTCCAAATTAATCTAGAATGTCAGGTGATATGCGTGTGCAAAGTATAGAGCTGTTGGCTTGCATACTTTCCGATATATTGATATTAGGGTAAAAAATATAGACAGCATTTATTAACAGTTGGCAGCCCTGATTGCTCTTAACAATACTTATAGTCATATCTGTTAAGTTATACATAGCACATACGAAATTTGGTTGAAATCCAACTGATAGTGTAGAAGTTACATGTATTTAAAAATTGGTACTATCAGCAAACTTATAATCATGTTGGTGGAACTGACGTATATAAGTTGCTCCAAATTAATCTAAAATGTCAGGTACTATACGTGTGCATAGTTTAAAAGCTGTCGGCTTGCATACTTTCTGATATATTGGTATTTGGATTTAAAAAAATAGAGGGAGCAATTATTAACAGTTGGCAGCCCTGTTGGCTCTTAAGAATACGCTCAGCCATATTTGTTTATGTGAACATATTACACACAAAATTTGGTTGAAATCCAATTGATAGTGTAGAAGTTATATGCATTTAAAAATTGGACCTATCAGAAGGCTTAAAATTATTTTGGCAACACTGTCATGTATGGCATCCTGGAAATTAAACTGAAATAGTATTATCTACATGTGTGTGAATTTTGGAATTGATCCCATGCATACCTTCCAAGATATACAACATGGAGCTCAAATTTCTAGTGCATTTTTTCAGCAGTTGGTAGCACTGACATCATTTTCAAATATGGACGTGAGATATTTCGGTATACATCTTTACTCATACTAAATTTGGTTTGGATTGCTGCAGCCGTTTAGGAGTTGATAGGGGGGGACACACAGACAGACAGAAGGACAGACAGACACACATTTTTTCCGGATCGATCTCATAAGTCTACTTTTTCCTCATTTTTGCAAAATGTGAAAAGTAGGCTAAAAATTCCATCCCGGAGGTAAACTAGATCACCGGGTGGGGACTACTCGACAGGGTAGTGACAAAGAGGGAATCTAACATTCTATGGATGGGAATGTGGAAAGTTCTAAGCCTGATGGACAATGGAAGGTTTCAAAGGGAAATAGAGAGACTGAGCTTGGAATAGGGAAATGCGCTGGCAAGAAGAACAGGACTTTTGGTCAGGAGACTATAGGATCATTAGCACTAAATCAAACAATGGTTATGCAGGGGTAGGTCTCATACTGACTAGGAAACTTGGTCAGTGGATGGAATAATATGAGCAATGCAGTGAATTGTAGCTAAAATCGATACATCTACTTGCCCCACAGTAGTGCAAGTCTATATGCCTACCAGTGAAGCAGATGATGAAAAAGTTGAAAAGTTTTATGAAAAATCAGATGGAATTCTGAGGTATGTCAAGGTTGATGAAAATGTAATAATAATAGGAGATTGTAAGCCTCCATGGCTTAGGCGGCAGCACGCCAGCCTCTCATCGCTGGGTCCGTGGTTCAAATCCCGGTTACTCCATGTGAGATTTGTGCTGGACAAAGCGGAGGCAGACAGGTTTTTCTCCGGGTACTCCGGTTTTCCCTGTCACAAATTTCATTCCAGCAACACTCTCCACTATCATTTAATTCATCTGTCATTCATTTAATCATTGCCCCAGGGGAGTGCGACAGGCTTCGGCAGCCGGCACAGTTCATATCCTCACCGCTAGATGGGGGCTTCATTCCATTCCCTGACCCGGTCGACTGGAAGCAGGCTGTGGATTTTCATTTTCAATGGGAGATTGTAATGCTATGGTAAAATAAAAATAAAATAAAAAGTTGAGAAGGGAAGATAGAAGGAGAATTCGGATTGGGTGAAAAGAATGATTGAGGGAGCAGGCTGATAGAATTCTGCAGTGAGCACAAGTTAGGTATAGCTATCACATTATTCAACAACCACAACTGGAGAATATACACATGGATGAGGGGAAATTAGGAGATATAAGACATTTCCAAATCGACTTTATGAAAGTAAAAAACCATAAAGGTGGGCAGTAGACAAACAAAAAGAGGACGTGAACAAAAGACTCAGAGGGATTATTCAGGAAGGACTAATATGAAGAACCCTGAACAAACATCTAATGTAGAGGAATGGACACTTCAAATCAAATCAAAATAACTTCATTTGCAATGAGGTGTCAAATGAGGTACATCATTTACAAACACTAGCCTACTCAATATTAAAAGAATACAGTAACTTAATGTACTATTCACACATTGATTGAATTCCCCTCATACAACTGCTGTAGAAATTTCATAGCACGTTTAATGTTTCTAGGAATACAGCACTAAGTTATACCACTTCTTTCTTTTACCTGATTTTGTCTACTCTGCTCTTGAATATCTGGACTGATTTTGGAAAGGGATCAAACACCGCCCTTGGTAAACTGTTCCATTCCTTCACACCCTTCCCAATGAATGAAAATTTACCCCAATCGCTTCTTCTAAAGTGCCATCCAATTTTGAATTTGTGGTCTGCCCTGCCAATATAATTTCTTTCCAATTGTAGCCTCTCACGGATTTCCCCCCATGCTTCCTCTCCTGTATACGCTCTATATAATCCTACAAGTCTGTTTCTCTCCCATCTCTTACTTAATGTTTCCCACCCAAGCTTCTTTAACATATCTGATATGCTGCTTCTTCTCCTAAAATCCCCTATCACAAATCTTGCTGCTTTCCTTTGCACACACTCAATTTCTTTTATTAGGTATTCCTGGTGCGGATCCCATACACTGCTTGCATATTCCAATATTGGACGAACCAAACTTAGGTAACTTTTCTCTCTTATTTCTTTGTTGCATCCTCTAAGTAGTCGCATAATGACATGCAACGATCTGTATGCTTTCCCTACAATGTCTCCAACATGACCCTTCCAGTGCAATTTACATTCAAATCTCACACTTAAGTATTTGCACTTGTTATCTTTTGGTACGATTACCCCATCCAATGTATATTGAAATTCAGTTTTTAATCTCTTGTTTGTGAATATTGTGACAGTTGATTTACCTCTGTTAACCTTCATGTGGTTCTCTTCAACCCAATGTTGGATACTATTGAGGTCCCTTTGTAATATTTTACAATCCTCTATGTTATTTATTTCCCTATAGACGATAATGTCATCTGCATACAATCTTATTTTTGATGCTATATTGTTCCCTAAATCACTTGCGTATATTAAGAAAAGCAATGGACCAATTTTACTACCCTGTGGAATTCCCTTCTTAACTTTCTCTTCCTGTGATATGTAATTCCCTACTCTGACTCTCTGAACCCTTGAATTTAGGAATGTTCCTATCCAACGTACAACCCTTGAGTCCAATCCCATTCTCTCCCGTTTCTTTAATAATACTCCATGTTCCACTCTGTCAAAAGCTTTGGAAAGGTCTATAGCTATGCAGTCCAATTGTCCCCTAGATCCAACCGATCTGATATGTCCTGCTGAAATCCCACCAGTTGTGCCTCACAAGAAAATTTCTTTCTAAATCCATACTGGCTCCTCAGGAACCAATATATATATTTTACTATTAAACTCTCCAAGATTTTACAAACTACACTGGTTAGACTTGCTGGTCTGTAGTTCTCAGGTTTACTTCTATCTCCCTTTCCTTTATAAATTGGTATTATTATAGATTCCTTCCATTCCTTTGGTATTCTACTATTGTTCATGATGTAGTCGTAAATAAACTTGAAATAAGGCACTATGTACCACCCCATTGCCTTTATTAATTCCCCAGTAATTTGATCACACCCTGCTGCTTTTCCTTCCTGAAGCAGTTTGATTTCTCTAAAAATATCCTCATTTGTAAAGGTGAAAATACTTGTGTCTTTATGTGTTTCACACTCTCCAGCCTCATTAACGGTTTCCAACTCCTGACAATCTTCCACTGAATCTATGAATTCCCTACTAAATAGGTTTGCTTTCTCATTATCTGCAAATAAATGCTCACCCCCTTCTCCCTCCATTGTGGGAATGTGGATTCCGTTTCCCTTTTGATTTTTAATATATGAATACAGCTTTTTCCATTTCCCTATGTGGTCTTTACCCTCATGAAGTATGCCATTCATGTAATTTTCCTTTGCTTCCTTTTTCAACCTATTGAACTCCTTTATTAGCTGCTTTCTGGTTTCTCTGTTTCCCCTGCCCTCTTTGATTTGTCTGTTTACCATTCAACATTTCCTTTTTAATTTTCGTACCGTATGTCCTTTGTATAGTAAACAGGGTCTGAGGTTGTTTTTCCCTTCTTAACAGGTACAAATCTCTTCTCACCCTCCCAAATGATTTCCTTAAAATTTGCCCAGAGTGTATCCACATTACTCCCTTCACTTATCCAAGAATTAAATTTTGATTTCAGGTAAGCTCCAAATTCATCGAATTTAGTTTTTCTGTATAATTTCTTGTCCTGTGTGACCCTCCTATTAAGCCTTTTTGGTACCAGACTAGCGTCCATTATTGCAGCTTTATGGTCACCTATTCCTTCAATTACGTGGTTTTTTTCAACAAGTTCCCCTGGTTTTATCAGGAATACATCCAGCAAGTTGCTGAGCCTAGTTGGCGCTTGCACTACTTGTGTAAATCCTCTCTCCCAAAGTAATTTATTTGCAAGTTTCTGTTCATGGGCTTCTGTTGCAGCTCCATTCCAATCAACTTCTGGCAAGTTTAAATCCCTCCCAATTATTACCATGTCATTATTGTTTTTATGAGTGTAATCTATTACTTTCTCAAATATTTCCATATATTCCTATAATTCCCACTTTGAAGAAAGAAATAATGAAATCCACCATAGAAAGCATTGAAAGAAAGGAAAGAATAGGCAGAGAACCTTGAATCACTCAGGATATACAGTACTGTACCAGAATTAATGGATGAAATATGGAAGCACAAGAATGCAAGAGATGGAAGTGGGAAAGCAGAATACAGATGTCTGAAAAATGAAGTAAACTAGAGGTGCAAGGAAGTGAAAGAATAGTGGTTGAATGCTGCAACAGACTCATGCGGGTAAGATACATTTACATGTGGAATCAGCATCTTTCATATTACTCACAAAATAGGCATATCCTATTATTTATGTTATTTATATTTTACAAAACGACTGTGAAAACACTATTATTCTGGTTCATCCAACAGAATTTGAATTGTAGAATGGATCTCAGGAGAGCTTGTGCTCAAGAGCGCTTGCTGGCTCATATGACGAGAACACCAGGTTGAGAAAGCCTGCTCTAACAGATACAGAAGAAAAGGTTGAGAGATGGAAAGCTTACATAGAGCGTTCATATAGGTGTAAGGACATTGAGAAGCATGTTGTGGAGAGGGAAGAGGAAATTGATGAGGATCAGAAAGGAGATTTAATATTGAGATCAGAATTTGATAGAGGAGACATAGTAGGAAGAAAGCACCAGGCATAAAATGATTTACCAACTGAGTTGTAGCGTTGCATCGGGGGATGAAGGTCTGATCAGGTTATTTCACTTAGTATTCAGGATTTATGAAACATGTGAGGTGCCCTCTGTTTCTAAGAAGAATTTTAGCAACCGTATATACTTATTTTATTTTTAACAAAAAATAATTGGTTTAGAGGAAAACCCCCCTGTCTGCCCACTATATGGCACCCTGCTCTCAATGATTCAAGATTTTTGAAGAAGCCAAAGTGGACCAGAGGTAGGTCATAGTAGGCTCCTTTTCTATGCAGTAGCATTTTCCAACAGTACCAAGACTTAATAACCGTTGCACTGTTGTACAGTTTGTTTCTTACCATACGCAATGTTTGATTGAAAACAACAAATCTGCCATTACGAAATATATGTGATGTACATTTCATTAGTTTTGTCTACCTGCTTTTCCTATTCCTTAATTCTGCCACACCCCAGTGGTGCTAAAAGGTTATTGGTGTATGTAACATGTAATCAATATTGACTTTTTTCCATAGCACGTACAGGGTTAGAACGAATGATTTAAGCGATTTCATGCACATGTATTATCGAAATTGGTATATGGCTTACAGCATTGACGCATATACCAATTAAAAGTGAAACTCGTCAAGTTTCTTGAGTCTGCTTGCTACAAATTCTCGATGTGCCCTCCTCGCGTCACACGGAAATTATCGATACGGTAGTTCAACTCCGACTACACACGCTGACCCCCAGGGGCTCACATCTAGTGGGAAGTGGGTTGGCGACCACGGGGCCCCAGCTGAGTCCGGCATTGCTTCCATTTACTTGCGCCGGGCTCCTCTCTGTCTTCTTTCCTGTCGACCTCACTTGGTCAACTCTTGTTCTCTTCTGACCCCGACGGTATTAGGGTATCCTAGGCCTAGGGAGTCTTTCACTTTCCCGCCTTAGTTGGCCCTTGTCTCATCTTTTCTTTCTTTGGTGTAAATGTGTGTGTGCGTGACAGGAGGTGGAATCCTCCCCTAATCACAAGCTGAGTGGTCGTGGCGAGGTGATGAATGGCTACTGGGTGAGTAGTCACAAGCGATCCACCTCCAGATACCTGGCGACCTCTGGAGAACCTTAGCCTTACCCCGGGCAAGCGGGGCTCTGCCGGGGGTTGACTTTTAGTTCCCTAGCTACTCGTGGGACCAAACATAGCGTCCATTATTTCACAGGGTGGCTCCCTTACAAAGCCGTCTTTAAAATTTAAGAAGAGGAAGTTTATGCCTCTAGTTTCGCCGCTTGATGAAAAGGATTCAACGTTTTTCCCTCGGTACCTTATGGTAACAAGGACCGATGGGCAAAATTTTACAAACGTTGATCCTTTTGATTTACATGATGCAATTGAGGGGAAATGGGGCGATGTAGACACAGTAAAAAAGCTGCGAAACGGCGCACTCTTGATAAAAACTCAAGGAAAGAGACAGACAGATGGTCTTCTTGGGACGACAAGTTTCGGTGGTATTCCAGTCGAGGTAGTGAAGCACCAGTCCCTAAACCTGAAGAAAGGTTTAGTATTTCATAGGGACCTGGTGAACACTACCGACGAGCGTATCCTGGAAAGAACTGGAAAGCATGGCGTTGTCGAGGTGAGACGAATCAAACGTAAGATGAATGGTGTACTAGTTGACACCGGGGCGTTCATCTTATCGTTTGAGTCGGATAGCCTGCCCAAGAGGATCAAAGTGTCAATGTACACTCTCGATGTGCGACCGTATATTCCATCTCCATTGCGGTGTTTTCAGTGTCAGCAATTTGGACATACCTCATCTCGTTGCTCGGGAAAGCCTATCTGTCTTTCCTGTGGCAAGGCCACTCATGAGGGAGCGGAATGTACACCACCTCCCGCATGTCCAAATTGCAAGGGAGAGCACTCTCCTCGCTGGAAGGAATGTCCTGCCTTCCTAGAGGAGAAGAAAATTCAAGAAATAAAGACCTTAGACGAGCTCTCCTACACTGAAGCACGCAGAAAATATCGCTCCATGGCCTCTCCTATTTTCTCAGTATCATATGCTCAAAAGGTATCAAACGAATCTAGTAATCAAGCGGCAAACTTGACATCGGCAAGTTCTAAAAGAGTTACCACTGTTAAAGGGGCTACAAATAGCCCTATTATCACCCCTGTTAGCCAGAAGAAGGTTACGGAATCTTCTTCTGGCATCCAACAAAAGGCGCAGGTGCCTCCAACTAAACCGGCGCCATCGGAGAAGGCAACTCCTCCGATAAGGCCAGTGAAGAAGCAATCTCCGACTCGTTCGAGGAGGAAGTCTTCGCCGGCCACGGCTGGACCCACATCCAGCCAAACAAAACAGGGAACAGGAACGGCGGGTAAGAAAGAGACTGTTCATCGCCGTCTCTCATGCCCTCCTGCTGAAAAGGCAGCTCCAATACCTGCTGGCAATTCTGCTTCCACGACCACCGGAGGAGCAGTCCTAGCAAGTGCTGCATTGTTTGGCAGGACGGAGACGTCAGGGGGGAAGGGACCAACTACTTCCCCAAATAGACGTCAACGCCGGTTCAAGAAGAAAAATAGTCGGGACGTGCCGGGGACGGACTCCCAGTCATCGGACCGGGAGAAGGTCCCTCGTCACCGCTCTCGCTCTTCACCAAGGACGAGACCCGGAAAGTCCAGCGATAACCGTTCGCCAACCAAGAGAGCATTCGCTCCGTTTTCTTCGTCCTCCGAAGGAGATGTGGAGATTGAGGAATGCTCTCCTACCCTATCACCCACTCCTAATGATAGGGATGGTTGGCAAACGGTTAAGCATAAGTAGACGACTATCTTCTACTTAAGTCCACACTATGGCACTATTACAATGGAACTGTAATAGCTATTTTCGACATCTCGCTGAAGTACGCCAATTGATTTCTCAGTTTACGGCAAACATTGTCTGTCTTCAGGAATCCAGGTTTCATCCTGGACATGAGACAACAATGCGACACTTCAAACTCTTCTCTAAAGACCGGGTGGACGGAGCTGTGGCCGCCGGTGGCGTCTGCACTCTCGTCCACTCTAGTCTCTTTAGTGAAGAGGTGCCGTTGCGTACTCAGCTAGAAGCAGTTGCAGTTCGTACTTCGTTGCCAGTAATGGCAACAGTATGTAACGTGTACATCCCGCCTGATTCTCAACCGGATTACGGACAGCTGGAGGATCTAGTCTCTCAGCTCCCCCCTCCTTTTCTCCTTCTGGGAGATGTTAATGCCCACAACACCATCTGGGGCTCCGCTACCACTAGCGGTAAAGGGAGAGATTTTGAGAGGCTGATCAGGCGGCTGGACCTGTGTTTGTTGAACACAGGGGAACCTACGCACTTCTCTATTGCACACGGCACTTATTCAAGTGTCGATATTACCTTGTGCAGTCGTGCGCTGGTTCCCCTGCTACAGTGGGGTGTACATGACGACCTTTGTAATAGTGACCATTTTCCAATTATCGTTACTCTTCCGAACCAGAGAGCCATCGAGTTACCAAGTCGATGGCTTCTCCGTCGGGCTGATTGGCCAACTTTCACGGCACGTGCGGTGTTTGCCGAAAATACCTTTGAGAGTGTCGACGATCATACCATTCACATAACGAATGGTATTTTGGCTGCTGCTGAGGAAACAATACCTTCCTCATCCGGAAACTCACGCCGGAAGCTTGTCCCTTGGTGGACAGCCGAGATTGCAGCAGCCATTAAAGATCGTCGACGTGCTTTCAAATGCTATCGGAGGCAAAACACCATGGCCAACCTTATCACCTTCAGAAGGATGCGTGCCAGAGCCCGATATCTGATTCGGGAGAGTAAGAAAACGACGTGGGAAAAGTATGTGTCGTCCATGACGGCGCATACTCCATCATCTCAAGTGTGGACTAAGCTTCGCCGGATCTCCGGACTCCCGACATCACTGTCGATACCCGGAGTGTCCATCAATGGAGACATCATCACGGACCATCTCGCCATTGCCAACAGCATTGGCTCGCACTTCTCCGATGTATCCTGCTCCGGAAGTTACGATCCTACATTTCTGACTCTGAAGCGGGAGGCAGAGACTCACCCCTTGTCCTTTGCCACTGCTGCTTCGGAGTCCTATAATGTACCATTCTCTGAATGGGAACTGCGCAGTGCGCTTGCACTGTGCAGGGATACGGCTCCTGGACCGGATAACATACATAATCAAATGTTAAAACATCTGTGCGAATCCAGTATAAAACAACTGTTGATCCTCTTTAATCGTATATGGATTGAAGGGGAGTTTCCATCTCAATGGCGAGAGGGGATCGTGATACCGATTCCTAAGGCTGGAAAGGATCCCAAGTTTGTAAGCAGCTATAGGCCCATTTGTTTGACAAATGGCCTATGTAAGCTGCTCGAAAAGATGGTGAACCGTCGACTGGTGTGGTTCTTGGAGGATAAAGGTCTCCTGTCTGAGTACCAATGTGGATTTCGCTCTCATAGGTCCACCACTGACCATCTGGTGCGACTTGAGAGCGCCATACAGGAGGCTTTTTTCCGAAAGCAGCACCTAGTCACGGTTTTCTTTGACCTCGAGAAAGCCTACGACACCACATGGCGCTACGGGATCCTTTCCACCCTTCACAAGTGGGGACTCCGTGGTAACTTACCGACTTTCATTGCGAATTTCATGTCCGTCCGACTCTTCCGTGTAAGGGTCGGTAGGACATTATCGCAATACTATACCCAAGAAAATGGAGTTCCTCAGGGTTCAGTGCTGAGTGTCACCTTGTTCGCGATTGCCATTAATGGCATTGTTGCCGCAGCCGGGTCCGCGGTAGTTCCATCGCTGTATGTAGACGATTTAGCTCTGCATTACAGCTCTGGAAGTATGGCAGTCGTGGAACGGCAATTGCAGCTAGCTATCAACCGGGTCGACACGTGGGCTCACGACCGGGGTTTTCGTTTTTCAGCAGCGAAAACCTCCGTCGTCCATTTTTGTCGGCTCCGGAGGCTACATTTACACCCTGAACTACATCTCAGGGATGCTGCGTTGCCGTTGGTTGACACTTATCGCTTCCTGGGGCTCCACTTTGTCAGCAAGTTAACGTGGCAGCACCATATACGGCAATTGAAAATGACATGTCTCAGGAAACTGAACATGCTCAGGTTTCTTAGTGGCACTACGTGGGGGGCTGACCGTGCGGTGCTGCTACGGTTCTACCAAGCCCTCGTCCTGTCCCGGCTAGACTATGGTTCTGCGGCATACGGTTCAGCAAGGCCGGCAACCTTGAAAATGCTGGACAGTATCCACCATAGTGGCGTTAGGCTGGCTACCGGTGCCTTCCGGACCAGCCCGATACCCAGCCTACTCGCCGAATCGGGTGTTCCACCTTTAAATTATAGACGCCAACATATGCTTTTAGCATATGCTGCCAATGTGCGTCAAATGCCGCATCACCCGACCTATCAAGCTCTCTTCGGTACCCAAAACCACCAGGGTTACGCCAACCGGCCTCGTGCCACTCGGCCGGTTGGTATTAGACTTGATAGCTCGTGTACTGAAATAGGAGTGGCTGTAGGTCCCTGTATGATCCGGACATCTAGCGAGGTGCCTCCTTGGCGGGTCCCGCGTCCGGAAATTCGGTTAGATCTGCACCGAGGTCCTAAGGTGAACACGGATGCCTCCGTTTACCGGAGGCAGTTCCACAGCATAGTTCACCAATTTCCGGACGCTGGCATTCTATACACGGATGGTTCGAAGGTGGACGAGAAAGTGGGTTGTGCTTACGTTATTGATGGTGCAAATACCAAGATCTCTTTGCCTGAGGCCTGTAGTGTGTTTACTGCGGAGCTCGTTGCCATCTATGAAGCTCTGCAGTTTGCACTACAGGATGCACGAATCCACTTTCTCGTGTGTACCGACTCTTTGAGTTCGTTGCAGTCAATTGCTACATGTTTCCCGCAACAGCCCCTAGTGCAGCGAATCCACGACCTACTAGCCGGGCTGTGCCACGCTGACACTCGAATCACCTTTCTGTGGCTTCCAAGCCACATGGGAATTGTGGGAAATGAGTTAGCAGATCAAGCTGCAAAAGAGGCGGTATCACTACCACCTCGACCAATGGAGGTACCCACTAGAGATATTCGCTCTCAGTTACGCCTACAAGTTCTGGCTTTTTTGGGAGAGTCAGTGGCTAGCTGACCCACTGCCCAGTAAACTGAGAGCGATCAAGGGAACAACCCACGTGTGGCGGAGCTCTTTCCGGTCACGGAGAGAGTCCGTCATTTTGTGTAGGCTAAGGATAGGTCATACAAGATCCACCCACTCGTACCTAATGAGAAGGGAAGACCCCCCACTTTGTACCTGTGGAGCCGTATTCACCGTGGCCCACATTTTTACCGAGTGTGTGGATCTTGCTGACTTACGAAGAAACCTTGGTTTGCAGACGACACTCAAACTTATATTAGCCGATGACGCGGTGGATGCTGATCGCGTTATCCGCTTTATAAGTGAGAGTGGGTTAGGGCCAGCAATCTAAATTTTCCAGTGAACATTGACTCAACGACTTGTTCGTTTTTGAATGATAATGTTTTGTTTTTTCCGTAATTTTTGTTCATTTTTATAATTTTTATTTTTTATTTAATTGTTTGTTTTTGTTTTATTATTTTTTGGTCTTTTTAAATTTAGATGTCCACCTCAAAATTTTAAATTCAATTCAAAATTTGTATTCTTTAATCTGTGTTAAGAGGGGCAGATGACCTCGTAATTCCGCCCCTTAAAACAACAATAACTAACTAACACACGCTGGAGCATGTCCTGGTCAATTTTAGCTACAGCCGTATGGATCTGTTTCCTCAGTTCAACATGATTAACTGGCATGGGTGATACATAAACTTCATCTTTGATAAACCCCCATAAGAAGAAATCACACGGGATCAGATCAGGCGACCGGGAAGGCCAGTTTATAAGACACCAATCTGAATCTGTCACAAGAAGACAATAATCAACGCTATCAGTTTTGCCTGAAATTGACCAGGGCATGCTCCAATGTGTGTAGTCGGAGTTGGACTACCGTATCAATACTTGCCGTCTGGAACAAGGAGGGCACATTGAGAATTTGTAGCGAGCAGACTCAAAAAACTTGATGAGTTTCTCTTTAAATTGGTAGAGGCCTATGTTACAATGCTGTAAGCTATATACTTTCAATAATGAATGTGCTTGACATTACTTAAATATTTTGTGCTAACCCAGTATAATTTAATACAGATCAATTATGAATGTGATTACTCCTGGAGAATAGCACATATAACTTGTATTAGATATACAGACTCTTTTCTCATGTCATCTTAATGTTTACTCACTGTTCGAGTCATGAAGCACCTACTTGGTTGACAGGTACAGTCATGCGAGTAGGATATGACTCAGCAACCTCAAACATCGTTTTACTCTCCGTGGTGACATGAGCTCCTGTTACACTTAGCTGTGCTGTTGCAAAATAATTACAAACCAACCTTTTTTAAATTTTTATTTTCTGAGCTTCTAACTGAAAGGGAGTGGGTTCGATCCCCATCCAGGTAGTGGATTTTAGAAACTTAACTACCACTTTCGGAAACGCAAATAGCCCTGGAGTTCACTCAGCCTACGCCAGAAATGAGTACCAGGGTAATTCCTGGGAGCAAAGACGGCCGGGCATGGAGCTGACAACCCCATCCCATCTAGTGCCGATGTCCCAAAGAGTGGAGGCCTCTACCTTCCACTGCTCCCAGGGCCTCCATGGCCTGTACGGAGTTGGCTTTGCTTTTTGTTCACAAATCACATTATAAGTTCTGAGTAACACAAGCAGCACATGTAATGCTACTTGACTTATGTGGAGACTGTACTCCATCATCCCTCTTTCACTCTCCTCATCCCGCAAGGCTCCTGCTGCTATGACCAACAAATGCTGGCGCAGCAGCACTCCCATCTTGAAAGGCTAATACTGTATTTCCATGTTACTGTTTGAGTCTTCAGTCCTTAGACTGGTTTGATGCAGCTAATCGTTTCATCTCCACATAGCTACCATACCACATGTGATGCAATACTATGACTTGTATTATAACCTTGGTCTACCTCTACAATTCTTGTCCTCTACCCTTCCTTCCATAAAAAAATTGCCAATCCTGGTTGTCTTAGTACTGTACTGTATGTGCCCTATCAACCGATCTCTTATCTTCATTAGCGCTCTTCCGCTCGTCTTCTTACTCCATCTACTCATTTGAGTTTAATCATTTTCCTGCACTACCGCATTTGAAATGCTTCTGTTCTCCTGCATCAACAGTCCACACAGCACCACACTCCAGAAAAAGGCTTTAAAAATGTATTTCAAATATCTAAATCTATATTTGATGACAACACATTGCTTTTCTGCAGAAATTCTTCCCTTACCTGTGCCAGCCTACTTTCTATACACTCGATGCTTCGTCCATCGCTGATTATTTTGCTCCCTACTTCCTTTAGCTTTTCCATCTGCCTTTATTTGATGTCAATAGGTGTTTCTGATTTCTTACGGCTGCATTCCATTCCTTTTGTTTTACATTTTGTGCCTTTGGTGGCACAGTCGGTAGCATGCTGAACTGCTATGCCCAAGATGGCGGGTTCAAACCCGGCCTACAGTCGTCCGATTATTTAAGGGCATTAAGAACTTTTTTTTTATGAGAAAACTTTTTTATTCACTGACAGAAAACATGTACATATACAGATGCATCAAAATACAGCGTGAATCCCACATAAGATAAACTTGAGCGTAGGCTTCATGAATACAGTTTCTTAATTTATTTGCAACATAGTATTTGACTGATAATAGTAAGAAAAGTTTATTATGAGGACACTAAAAATAAAAGAAGATGATACATTACTTATTTGTGACTGAGTTGGTTTAAATATGTTGGTGAAAATTTATAAGTTCATTATAAGCCATGTAAAAAGCCTTTTCTTCGGTATATTAAGGGTGTTTATTTATTCCAGTTCTGTCTTGAAGTCTAGTGCACATTTTAAGTTCCTGTCCATTTGGGAAGAGCTTCATATTTTTAAGTATAGATATGATTGATGACTGAACAAATAACTGTCGTATGTTAAGCACCATGCTTTGTTGATACAGTTCACATGTTGGAAAAGTTGATGGCTAGTTGTACATAACTTTTAGAATGAGATTCTGAGCCAAATGTGAATCAAGTATTCCATCCCAACCATTTATTCAATATTGTAGTTATGACTGGACTAAGACAAAATATACAGTTCTCAAGACTTTTGCTGAAAGGATATTTCTGATTCAGTAAAATATGTAAATTAACTTTTGAAGTTAATTGGCCAATTTTGATGCATGCATGTTCCATTTTAAATGACTACGGTATGTATAATAATCCCTAAATATGTAGCATTCATTGACTTCGGTAAGGTATAGCAGTTGCATCTTTCACCATTATTACAAATTGGTGTGTGGATCTTGAGTGTTAAATTGTCTGTGGGTTGTAATGTTTTGTTGTGTGAGAAGCATAGGTATTGTGTTTTGGTTTCATTTAAGGTAAGGAGGTGATTTTTGGTCTGTAGCAAGGGTTTCTTGAGTTCTATTAAAAGTGTCCTCCCAAGTTGTTCCTGTGACGGCAGTGTCATCAGCATATGAGGTAATCATCACATTACAGTTCAGCTCACACAAATCGTTAACATATAACAGAAAAAGAATAGGACCTAAAACTGTTCCTTGGTGTATTCCAATTTTTACTTCAGCACTTCTACTTAGAGTAACTTTGATTCGCACCTTTTGTATTCTGTTCAAAAGGAAGCTTTTTATTAGTTCTTGAGGAGTACCACGAATACCTTCCTTTTCAAGTTTTCTAATGAGTATATTGTGGTCTACGGTGTCAAAGGCCTTTCTTAAATCCAGGAACACACAAATTGTTCTTTTAGAACTATGCCTTTCTTCGGAGGGGAAGTAAAGCCGGTGGGCCCATGCCATTTGAAAGAACCTATCACTGCAATTAGTGGTCTGTAGCAAAATTTGTAGGCTATATTTGGCTGGTTAGGACACGGTCTATCAAGTTCCAACGTTCGCCGCTAGTGTTAGTGACAGTAGCAACTGGTAGCGAAAGTTGGAACTACTTGAAATTGAACTTGTTGGGAGCTCTCGGGCGTTCAATCAAACATGCCCAGCTTATGGCCA
Source organism: Meconema thalassinum (assembly GCA_946902985.2). NCBI lineage: Eukaryota > Metazoa > Arthropoda > Insecta > Orthoptera > Tettigoniidae > Meconema > Meconema thalassinum. The sequence goes on from OX336389.2 coordinate 917,667,279, forward strand.
TTCGCTGCTATTCTTGTATCACATATCACATTTGTTGATTTTCATCATGAATTCTTTCCTCAAGATGGAGTGCATTGCATTTAAAATCTCATTCAAATCCTCTGGTGAATCGGCTAATATGACAATGCCATCAGCAAATCTCAAAGTTGAAATTTTCTCCTCGAATCTTTACTCCTACTTAAAAATTTTCTCTCAATTCCTTCATTGAAAAGTATGGGTGATAAGTTGCAGCCTTACCTTAGATCTTTCTGAATACAGCCTTGAAATGCTAGTCGCAGAATTTAGTAAAAGGTTTAGCCAGCTTTCAACAGTGATGACCGTTAACAATAATTCATTCGCTTGAGTTGACATTACTGACTCTATCATGCCCTTCAACTTGCATAGCTGCTGTCTGGTTTCTGTATGGATTGTAGATCACCCTCCTATCCCTGTACTTTATTCCAATGCTTTTCAAAATGTCGTACAATTAACTCCAATCAACACTATCAAAAATCTTTTCCAAGTCTACAAGTCATTATCTTTCCTTATTATTTCTTTATTAACGCAGCCAATGGCCATGAACTTTTATTTTCAGGACGGGTCAGGGAAGGGATATTGGAAGGAAATTGGCAGTGGATCTATTGAAAGGAACCGTCCCGGCATTTGCCAGGTGGTGAAAATGGGAAACCATGAAAACTATTTTCAGGACGGCTGAGGTGGGATTTGAACCTACGCTCTCCCAATGCCAGCGAGGCACAAGGTAGGGCGTTAGCGCTCTCGACCACCATGGTCCTTATTCATTTATCATGAGGGTTTTAACTTAAGTCTGCCTAGTCAAAACCTTCCGTTTCATGTTTTTATTACATTACAGGTACATGTTTCGAAACAGTCTCAAATAAAAATGTATGTATGTTTTAAAATTGTATTTACAATTTATTTGGTTTTTAGATAAAACCTAGGGAGCTCTAGTTCCCACAGCAAAATGGTGCTTTAATATGAGTGGTTTAGTGCAAAAGTGGAAAGTCCAAAAATATTTTTTTTGTTTTTCCCTTATAGGATAACAAATGTTAGTAGTAATAATAATAATATCGTATGGCCTCGGGTGCCGAGTGTAAGCTTTGTAATTTCACACCCAGAGGGTAGCTTGCATGTCGAATTTCGTTGTTCCTTGAATCACTATGAAAGTCAAGGAGCTTAGATACCCAAGGTCCTTGAACACTATAGCGCTTTCTAGTAGAGAAATTAGGAACTTCGTGTTGGCGGAAACTTCCGAGAATAATTTTGCCATTATGAACACGGCATACTGAATTCAAATGGGTTCTTCGACATGCGTGTCGTATTTTTGCCGCCTTTCAAAAATCACTTACCATGGCCAGGAGCGATCCTGCAACCTTGGGGTTAGTAGACCGACACACTATCCACTCACCCACCGTGGCAAGCTGTGTTAGTAGTTATTTGATGTAATAGAGAATAAAGTCAGAATTTCAATACCAATCCCCCCGGAGTACAGCAGTTTCTTAATGCAATAGTTTGATGCTTTTCAGTCTGTCAACACGATTGTACCCAAATGAGATGGTTATTCCATTGTGAACATAATTTATGCCGGCCTAAAACGGGAAATAGGGAACAGAAGGATATCTGGACAATGTTAGGAACATAATTCTTCTTTATTGGGGCATTCTTTTTTAATCATTGTAAATCATATATTATATATATACACAATTGTTGCAGGACTGTATTAATAGTGACATGTGATTCCATTTATTTACCATGAGCTGTTCAATTTCAAAACTCTAATATCCAACAATATGAACAAGAATCACCTTGATTGGTATTTGCCCCATTTCAAACCACTTAAACTCAAACAAACCCTCTACAGAGTTTGATTCTGTGTCTTGACATGGGGAAAGATTTTGGTTACAATGAACCTTATTCTCAAGGAGCATTATGAGTATGGAACTTGATTACGGTACTCAATTATATAGCAGAACATCTCGTCTAGGTAATACCCATAGCCCTCCTAAAAGAATTTTGATAACTGCATTAATCAGGAAGGTTATAGCAATTTTCCTCATACATTAACAAATTTGTAGGCAAACTTTCTGGATTTCACTATAGCTTACGGTAAGCGTAATATGCCTTGCTAACATGATGTATTGCTCGAACGTTTTGAGTAATGCATTTCCCTAACCCCCACCCTCGGCGAAATACTCTACCTAACCTACAACCCATTTTGTTCAGATTTACCGGTAGGCTACTTGTAACGCTGAGAATATTTTATATTATTGTATACACCACGATATTTACCGAGTTTACATAGCGAACTCAAATCGATTTGAGTACACTTTCCATATTGAATACGGTCATGTAAACGGGACACAGTTCGTATTGATTTTCAAGCTCGATACGGTAAAATTGTGGGATCGGATCGTATCCAAACAGTTATTCAGGAACATGTAAACGTGGATCGTACTGAGAAAGCGATTCTGCACGGTCTTGAGTTACAATGATAAACTAATTTAGGCCTACTTTCGTCTGTCGCCTGACTCGAATCGCTTGTTTTACTTACTGCCCATATTCATCGTTACTGTCTGTGTTCTTTTCGTGGTTGATAAGTGTAGTTTGTTTGCACGCGTTTTTAGCGTTAATGTATTTTTGTCTGTTTTACTTTTAATGTCTGGTGTATCCGTAGGTAAAATGTGCTCAACAGAAACAGTGAAAATACACCGTCTTTCTTTGCCGATTAATCCGTCCCTTTTTCCATTTGAATAAATTCAACACAGACTGGCCGAGTGGCACAGCGGTAACTTTCTCTCCTGCTTTTACCAAGGTAGCAGGATCGAATCCTGGCGCAGTCAGGGTGCTTAGGCCTAAATGCGAGGGAGCCGTGTCAGTAGATTTACTGGCACGTTACAGATGCCATTCGGGGCAACATTCTGGCAGCCCGGCGTCTCTAAAAGCTTCAGTAATTAAAAGGGACGACTGTTACCCATAAACTTCGTAAGAACAAACAACATCAAAATCTTCGGCGCATCCATTTTTCATGTTTACAAACAACCCGTCAAAGAAACAACGGAAGACAATGGTAACAGTGCAGGAGACACGAACCCAGAGGGAAAAAAAACTTCTTAAATTTGCAATAAATATCTTTTCAAATGATTCAAAATTGATCTGGGAATGATGTAGTTCACTCCTCAGCTGTCTATAACCCACCCGCCATCCCAAATTATAACATGACTTAGCTGTGTCTGCCATTATCGGCGTTACAACAGTACAGTATTGCCAATATTTATACAATTTTCCACAAGACACTGCCTAACTTTGTAGCGAAGGCGTGTGGTGAATTTCTTTATTCAAGTTGGTAACGTAGTCACAGGATCGACTTTCGGGTGTCACATGACTGTCAAAGATGGCGTCCGTAAGTGAAGAAAATTTGCATTCTTTCCGTGAAATAACAATTATTGCGGTGCAGCAGTGGCTATTGAGTATGAAGAGATTGTGAAACGACTCCCAACAACTCCCCGAAATGTATGCATATCATAAATTATATATTTCCAATAAGCTAAGGTGTTAAAAGTGATGAAAAGGGAGGATGGTCTAAAGTGAACAATAAATTCGTCCAGTACTAGATCAATGTTCTTTTTGTCAATCAAGCCCTGCTAGCTCCCCACACCTACCCCCACCATTCTAACCTTCGTTTTGACCAATCCAATGTTTTTTTGACAATGGTTACAGCCTAACACGTCCAGTGAAACTGTGAGTGCCCCGCTAGCTTCCGGCGGCCATACAACGCACCTACACCCGACCATTCTGACCTTCGTTTTGTCCAATCCAATGGTTTTTGACCATGGTTACAGCCCAACGTGTCCAGATGAATGGTTTTGACAATGGTTGCAGCCTAACGCGTCCAGTGAAACTGTGAGCGCCCCGCTAGCTTCCTGCGGCCACAGGCTGCACCTACACTCGACAATTTTAACCTTCGTTTTGTCCAATCCAATGGTTACAGCCTAACGCGTCCAGATCAATGGTTACAGCCTAACACGTCCTGTGAAAGTCAGGGTCCTGTCTTATGCACTAGTAATATGATAATTACGGTACGGGTCTTTTATTTTGCTGTTTAATACGAGTTAGCCAACATAACTGCAGGTTGGCCACCATAAATTATATGCGGTATTGAAATAGATTTCAATACGAACTGAAACTGCTCATGTAAACGGGCAAGGTACTGAAAACAGGATCGTATTCAAATCGATTTGAGTTCGTCATGTAAACGTAGTAATTGTGATATACCACGTGTTTTAATATTATAGGAGAGAGCCCTAGACCAGTAAGAATGATTTTCTACAGAAACCAACGAACGTTTTTGAAGTTTTCTACTGCGGAATTTCACATGATAATTACGGTATCTAAAGCATGCAGTACCGTAGGCCGCTAGAGGTACGGTAGCACATTTCCATATACCCAATGATATTACGAACTATGCATTTTGATATGCAATAACACAAGGTAGCAACTACTTCTGTAAATGAAGGCAACTTCCGCGTGTTACATATTATATCCAACCGAAAAAAGTTAAAAATGTCAAGTAAAAATCTACCCACGTAATGCCATAACCTCATCAAAACTCCCCAAAACATTCTCACACACAAATCTCCTAGATGTAATGTTCTGGCTAAAGGTAATCACTTTATCAATCAATCAATATAAAATCACATGTACACATAACTACAACCACAAACTCAAAATCTGCCTTCCTATGATTTTAAACGGCACGCCCGCAGCTTCAAAGCAAGCGAATGCGACGCCATTTTGACCAATAATCCAAGGCGCCTTTCTTTCTGGTTGCTGGCTGCATAAAGCGCCGTCGAGCGCTGCACCGCTTCGGAACAAAAAAACAAGGAGCAGCTTAAAATCCAATGAATATAGATATGTTCCACCAACAACCAATAAGAACCCAGCAGCCCCTAGCCAATCAAACAGTGGATCAGCTCTGTACCTAGCCGCTCGTTCGACAGCATGTTTAGTATGTTAAACTGCCACCAAAGCGCACACATTGACGTCGCTAGTCGCCAATGTGTGGCATACAAATTACACCACGACGACTCCGCTGTGCGTGACTAAGACCAGGGGCATAAATATTGCTAACGCGGCCCGCAGGCTAAAATCATTGGATTTGACTAAACAAAGGTTAGAATGGTTGAGTTGAGGTGCGGCTTTGGCCGCTGGAAGCTAGCAGGGCACTGTTGATGACACGTTAGGCTGCAACCATTTTCAAAACCCATTGATCTGGATTCCACAAATTTTGACTACTGTATTATAAAAAATATACACAATAGTACTGTAAGACCGGGGTTGGCATTAGTGTACTAGTCGTGATCTAAATAAGGGGTTATGGACTTTGGAGTAGTCAACATTTATTACTACATCAATTCCTGATTTCTCCTTCATCATTAGAAAAGGTATTTTGGCTAATTTCGGTAGTTGTTATCAACAAGTGATACGTCATTCAGTATTACCAATATTACTGCCGGTCCATGGCTGTGCTACGTAATATGTTGATTAGTCTATTGATCTCTTTGGTGGAGGTGTTTCATTATTAAATAGTTCTAGGTTATTTCTTTGAATGCTGAAAAATGCAAAGAAAAAAAGTGGAAGAAGAAAGGGCGATTTTCAATGACATACCTAATTTTTTATGAGTAGGGAGGTTGCTTGTGATACATGGAATTCTACAACTACACCTTTATTTTGGTTCACTCTTAACTCAATTTATCCTAACGAATATCAGTGTACATTGTTATAATGGGGTGCGGTGCAGTGTAACCAAGTGCTATGTTAATACTGCCTCAGAACAATTTGGCACTGGAGATCGTCCCATAACAAGCTGAAGATCGATTATCCCTGCTTACTTCACGACTGCCTTATGCCCGCTGCTAGTCAGGTTGCTGGGTGCAGCCGTCAATCATTAGGAGTACACTCAGTGCCCGCAGCAACTACAACATGCTGTGGGCATCAGCTCATTTATCATCAGTGCTGTTCTTACAATTTTCTGCCTATTTTTTCTTAAGAACAACAGGCATCACTCACTTTGTGTACGAAGGGTAAGAATCTGCACTGGCAATGAGCTGATTTGTTTTAAGCTGCTGACTGTACCTCTCTGTCTGATTCTGTCACAATAAGCACCTGGATTCCAAAAGGATTCTAGCCGTCAATCAACTTGAGGCAGGTGCGTTAGCAAGCCTTGCTTTCTTTCTCAAAGGTCTAATGCATTTGAGGATGTTATAATTGTCTCATGATCATCATCATCATAATAAAAATGGCATGTGACCCCCTCCGCCGGGGATGTCAGGTATAAGTCTGTGTGTCGAGCAGGATGAAAAAATAATCAAGGCATCACAAACACCCAGTCCTTGAGCCAGGGTACTTTACCATTGAATATGAAAATCTATATGATCTTGTTGGGATTTGAAAGCCGAACATGCTAACCACATTGCCACAAGATCGGACATGATATAAATGAACAACACTATTGTGTCATGGTTTAAAACTGTTTCTACATTTGAATCTTAAGTCATATTTATGTCTGTTCCAGGATGGCTGGGATGTATGGTCCCCATCTCTTTTGAGGACCCCAATTGCAGAACCCCTGCGGTGTGAACCTGCAGAAGTAAGGGACCATTCGGTAACGCCGGTAACGCCATCTTCAGAACACTGCTACCAGAAGCCTGGTCCCGAGCCGCTGCAGTCTCCTCCCACCGAAAGGAGGGACCTAGACGTGGCAACACCCTCGGTGGGTCGCTCACTAATAGGTGGTAGAAGCCAAAAGCCAGGTCCCTGGACAAGGAGAAGGAGACCAGTGCTGTCAGGCTTCACTTCAGAGCTGCTAATAAAAAAAAATCGAGCTTATCGAAGCCATGAAGAGGCATGACGAAGAAGAGGCCCGCCTCAACAAAGAACTGTTAGAAGAAAAATTAAGGCAGGAGAAATTGAGGACTGAATTGTTGCTCCTCGAGTTGAAGGAGAAAAAGGCTTCATTGGAATAATGTTTATTTTTTTAATTTTTATTTTTAATTCATATTTTAGCCATTCCATTATAACTTGATTTTTTAAATATAATATTGCCTACCTAAAATAAATTTTTGAACACCTTACATTTATAAAACTAATTTACAATCTCATCCATACAGGAATTATTTGCTGATATGATAGATCAAGCTGTCAATAACTCATATAGGAGGAAATTTATGTTATGGATTCTTCACAACATTTGTGATGGTAATTAACTGTTAATTTTCACATTTCTTAAAGAGAAGTCTCTTTTTTACATCCATTAACATTGTTGGTTTAAGGGGTGAAACATCTAGAAACGTAACTTTTAAGTTATTCATTATAACTTGTATAGGCCTAGGTCAAAACTCGGAGAGACCTTCCAAGAGTTCAGGGAACAGCAGTAGAAAAGATACCACAATACCAACTTAGTAATTACATCTTAACTAGCTGTTGTACCGTCGTTGATGGATCAGTCGTTTCCTTGTTGACAATATTAAGAGGAACGATCCTGTGATGATTACATCATTACTGAGCAAATATTTCAACATATGAAATGAACAATTTAAAAATGAAGGAAGCCTGTAGTTGTACACAACTGTTAATCTCGCAATCGTAAGCCATGGTATTTTGTAAACCATGGTAAGTAACAAATCTCTCACATACCATAGTGCACGCTCAGCAAAGCAGTAGTTACTATAGATACAAATATTCACCCTACTGCTTCCGCCAGATTGTTCGGAACATCTCTTACCGTTGTTTACACTCAAATCCTTTAATTATGTAATATCGTCATTTTTAGCCTATTTTCATTTATGAAAAATTAGGCTTGTGAGATCACCTTTTGTCCGTGTCTCTCTCCCCCCTAATAACTTCTCAACGGCTGGAGCTATTTCAATGAAAATCAGTAAGGTCAATAGTACTATTTCAGCTGACCTGACCCCGACCGTGCCCTTCAAATTTTGTTACACATCAATCCAACATGGCGGCTGTGCGAAATATTTCACCGGCATTCTACATCCCCAATACTAGTACTGATATCACCCTGAAATTATCTACAGCGATAAAGGGTACTACTAGAAGTTCAGCTATGAGACTTACAAAACCAACTTGGCGGCCAAGCGAAGGTGAAACATTTTAATAGACTTGTCTCACGATTTAACCATCAGAGCGCAGTGAAATATGGTACAGTAAATGTTTATACACATTGTAAAGCACTAGAGCTCGAGTCAGCCGGGAAGGCGGTGCGCAGAATGCAACGCTTCCATTACATCATGCCTCACTTCCATCCCACCTATCACTGTCAGTGATTATATCGTAATATTTAAGGATTCCGAGGAAGCGATTGTGTACATTTCGAGTGCTATGAAAGCATAGGCAAAGTGTACGAATACTTTAAAAGTGTACAGCCTCGATGAGCTAAGCGGTGGTGTTGCCACACAGCAGGAACTCACAGCAGCAGCCAGCGGTGTGGGGACTCGGACATGGTTGACCTGTTGCAACAGTGGACATGTATCTCTGTCTCTCTCTGCACAAATCCCAGAGAGCCGGCTGACGGGAGCTCTAGCATCTAATTTAGTTCAATTGTTCACATAACCTCAAGTTGGTGCACAGTTTTAAAATTAAGTTTTTATTTCTTCTGTATTAATCATGCGATAAAAGTGAACGTTTGAATAATGCACCTACGCAAAAATAGTCATCTAATAGTACATAACTCTATGGCCTACATATACAAAAATCCAACATGGCGACCATCCCAAATATTTAAACCGTTCTCAATATCTACGAATCTATTACAGCAATCTAACTGAAATTTTGTGTTTTGATAGACGCAATTAACATAAGTAGGATATATGAAAATAGGCTGTATAGTTCTTGACGGAACTACTTGTTTAAATTAAAACTTAAGTTAGAAACTTTTGTACAATTTTACATAATGGAATGGCTGAATTACAATAAAATACAAATACTTTTGGAATGGCTGAATTACAATAAAATCCAAATATTTTTGTTCTTATTTTGTGTTTTTCATCTCTCCTCTACTGAACCCTTCGATCAATCAATCTGAAAGAAAAGAAAAAAAATCAAAGCAAGCACCTGGTATATCTTATTGCTCATTAACATTGAACTAGGACAGAAGTAGAATGTTAATGTTAAATAAATTAATGCAGGGGCACACTGTTCCAATGTAGAAATCAGCATAGAAAGGAGGACATGCTGAGCAGGAGATCATTATGTATGTGGGATAGGTAGGGACACTGATTAAAGAAGACAATAAAGAAATAAGTACGAGTTATTCGGCTTGTAGGCCGTGGTCCCGACAGGATATCTCCCGACGTTTCACCGGAAACTGCGTCCGGCATTACCAGGGTTCCGCTCCTTTCCTTGGTCAGCAGTGGAAAGGAGCGGAACCCTTGATAATGCCGGACGCAGTTTCCGGTGAAACGTCGGGAGATATCCTGTCTGGACCACGGCCTACAAGCCCGAATAACTTGTACTTAATTATGAACGCCGGCTGTGAAAGTCTAAGCTTCTATAACAATAAAGAAAGCTTTTCAGCCAGTCAACACAAATTTTTGTGCCCTAACACTACACAAGATATTTATCACAAAATAAGATGCTTTTATGTTTATGAATTACACTCGTGGACAAATATTATCTACGTTTGTAAAAAACTTGTGAAACGCATCAACCTTATAGACGTCATTGTTCACTATTATGGTTGCTGCATTAATGTTCATGTACTTAAAATATGTTAAACTGTGTTCTATTGAACAATAATAATTATTATTATTATGACCAGATTCAGAAATGATGTCTACACTATTTTGTTAATTATGTTCTAAATCAACCGTTCCTGATTTAAATTGGTGGCCTAATTGTGTGTGGTTATAATGCACAAATTATACACAAAGAAATGAAGCATAGCATTGGGAATTTGTAACCAATTTTACCGTACATACGTTTCAATTTAAAATGAAGTCTGTGTGACTTACGTTTTGAAATAATTATTGATCAGGCTCCTCCGGACAGGATTGATGTCTCTCTGCTGGACCAGCCCTCTTTGCAGTCGTTGCTCTCTTATCTGCCCTTCTTGAATTAATGCTTCCCAAGGAGCAGGGAGTAAGAGTTCTGGATCATCGGGTGGTGCATCTTCTCCCAATCTCCGTAAAATATTGTGAAGTACACCAGTTGCGACAATGACTGGCAAACAATTGCCAAGTGCCATCTGCATTCCCACAGCTAAAATGGGAAACCGACGCTTCCAGACTCCAAATAAGCATTCCACCTTATTTCTTGACCTCGCTTGAGATTCATTATACAACCTCTCTTCAGCAGTGTGAATTACCTCAAGCGGTGTCATGATGTAGGGACGGTTCATGTACCCACTATCGGCTAGTAAGACTGCATCTCCATAGCGTCCATTCTCAAACAGGAGATTTCTATACGACGCATTAAGAATGGTTTGGTCGTGTGTACTGCCAGGCCAACGAGCAACTAGGTCAATTATTTCCAAATTGGCATTGCATATTGCCTGGACATTAATGGACATATAACCTTTCCTGTTCCTATAAAATTCTGCATGGCCACCACCTGAAAAAGGGAAGGATCAGTATTGTAATGGGACAAGACATTGCATCTGTGCAGTCACTTTGAATTAAGGTGAGATGGCTTATAACTTATAACAAAATTAAACAGTCTGTTTATTTTAATGTATTATTTATCCTTGTCCTCCAATTATAACTAAAGGTGTTAATATGTTTCAAAAGTTATATTGATTGCTGTAATTTTGCACCCTTTCATAAAATTCCAAATATCTTCAGTTCTATTTCAGTTAGAAAGTTTTCTGAAATAATTTGTGCTTCATAGATTGGCTAAACTGCCAGTGCACTGATTGATATTAATTTGTCAACAAAGGCTATATTTGTGCAAAAACATGAATGAGAGTTGTCATACATAAAAATGTTTTAGAATAAGGGTGTCGGATGCTGTGATGACATTAAACAATGGAAAACATGCTCAAAATCAGTTTGGTAGGCCTACATTACCTGGGCAGACTACCACTACATTTAAATAAACTTGACAGCTTACGTACCGGTATCACTAAGTCAGATTATGCTACGCTCCAAATGTCAAAATAGGCAGGATAATCCCACAGAGGATGAGGACCCTGATTATGGCGCTGACTGCTACCCTACCAAGGATGTCACCATTTTGTTTTGTTTATGTATCGAGACCCATCATACTACTCCCGGCTAAATTTCAAATGAACATGTTTGATAAGGCTGATCATATGAGCTGTCCCAGATGATGGGGTCATGTGATGAGAATGGGGAAGGAGAGATTACCTAAGAGGTTAATGAATTCGACTGTAGAGGGTAAGAGAAGCAATGTGTGCAGTGTTTAATGATTTCAAGGTGAGGAGTATAGAAGCAGAGTTTTTTTTTAGTTTTTTTAGCGTATGGCTTTTACTGCCGGGAGTGTCCGAGGACATGTTCGGCTCGCCAGTTTTGTAGCTGCTTCGAGACGGACACCCAATGGGTGAGCTACAAGTACCGTTGGGGAGGAATGTTGGATGGGAAGGTCGAGGAGTTGGAAGGTAGCGGCTGTGGCCTATAGTTAGGGACCAACCCCGGCATTTGCCTGGAAGGAAGATGGGAAACCACAGAAGACCATCTTCAAGGTTGCCGGCGGGGGGATTCGAACCTCCTCGCCAGCTAACAGATAATAATGGAGGGGACTTTTCACACAGAGACTTGTAGACTAGACTGGGTGCTGAAAGGCATAACAGTCTGAAAATGAGTGTTAAACATGGTTGGTAAAAGGCCTACCACCATCTCACTTTAAACAGGTTAAACTAAAATTATAACCCTTACCTGGAGAGCGGATTTTCACATGAGTGCAATCTAAAGCACCCAGAACTTTCGGGAATCGAGCTATTTCATAAAATTTCCCCTGTGTTTGCCTGATTTCATCTTCAGTCCCAGGGAATCGGATGTGATGGCGGCTTAACTGGGCTATTGCTGTACTGACCATATGTACAATTCTGTTCGCTGTTGCCTTGCTCACTCCAATGAAATCAGCCATGACAAGCTGTTGTGCACCGGTCGCATAAAATCTTAATGTCATCAACAACTGGTTAATGGGTGCAATAGACTGATTTCTGTAACAAAAATGAATAAAACAATTTATCAATTTTCCATTTACTTTAGTTTTGATAATTTCACTATAAAATAAGAACATGCAGTACTTTTCTTCTGGGTCGGATGACTTCGATGTTCAACCCCTTTAAACAGCCACAATCACCACAACCCTGCTTTGCTCCAGACACATTCATTTCATTAGACTTGTTTTATATTTTCAATACCACACTAATTGTAACCAGAATGTAGATACACGTGCAAAGACACAAACCCATGGGGCCAGAGTATCTCCAGACTTGGAAGACACTTGGGGTGTGAACCCCACTGTCAGTCATCTGTGGAAATATTATCCTTAGTTATCCGTTTTCAACTCCAGGGAAATGTTTGGACGGTAACTTCTTATAGGCCACGGCCGCTTTCTTCCAACTCATTCATCTTTATTCCTTTTATTTCTGTGGCCTCAGAACTGTCATTTACTTGTAAAAACCATCCACCACATAGCAACTCATGTCACAACCCCGTATAAATGGAATAGAGGTAGAGTTGGGCTTGATTCACATCTCAGCCGTCTTGGCAGTTTTCCGTGGTTTCCTACTTCTACTCCAGGCGAATGCTGGTATGGTTCCTAACTTAAGGTACCGTAACTGCCGCCTCTTTCCCAATCCTCGCCTGAATTACAAATAGGCTAAATATAGCCATCACACTAACACAGGTTATCAAACAAAATTTCCACACTCGAGTACACGGGGTTAAATGACAACGATGTTCAAGCCCCTCAAATGAAACATCATCATGAGGCCACTTGAGTTGTTTCCATATTTCGCTGAAATATGTTTGCAAAATAATAATTCTAGCCATGAATATCTGTATCCTGAATATTGACACCTTATATAAATTGCATTACTGTATTTCAATGGCAAAAATGTAAACCAAACTTCCAGAAATATGTGTTAAATAATGTTATCATAACATAAGCATTCACGCACATAGTACTGTATTTGATTATTGCTAGCCTATGTCTGATGGAACTGTCAAAGAGAAGAAAAAATAAAATAAAATAATTTATGTCATTGACTTGATTACCACAAAAAAATGTGGTCATAATATTTTCTGCAATGGTGTGGTTGTTAAATGAAACTGTCTGGGGGCAGATGGGTACAGGCAGGTACCGAGGGCCTAAAATATGAGAAAGGTACCGGTACAGTACACTCAGGCAGTGGAGTGGTGGGGGTAGCCTATGTACTGTATGTGAACAACTATCCGTGATCTACACCCATACGCTAGCTCTGCTATGGACCTATGGTAGATGTGGAATTGAAATATTCACCCAGGTTATAGAAATGAGAATAATTTGATTACAAGAGGAACGGATCACAGTTGATGGAAAAGAAATTACAATGGAGGCAGTTCAGAATGTTGTTTGTAGTCAAACAACATTTCAACACCTGAGTATATCATGTATTGAGTGGCAATCATCAAATTGTCTTGTGTGCATTTATTATTGTGGTGTGGTCCAAGAATACACAGTTGCTATCCATCAAGACAATTCTGGTTCCATTCTCACCTATGCCATCTCTATCGATTTAATTTTATTGTCCCAACAAGTCGAATGAGATTATTATAAATGAACCTCCAATAATCTGACCCACAGCTGTTGTTCCTTTACTTTATGCCAATTTGCATATCGGTTTTCAATGTCTCAGGAAATTTGTTTCCCCTAAACCTATAACTACTGTATATTGAACTGATAATATTTTTATTTTTTTCACAGCACAGCTGGTGACATATCTTATAATAACCTACAGAAGCCATTAAAAGCTGCACGCTAATTTACCACTACAGGTTTTGGGGGCAATTTGCAATAAAATAAGATAGTGAAGAGTTGTAGCCATATGTTGGGTCTCATACCGGTAATAATTAATTGTGTTTATAGTTTTTGTTGTTTAACGGGGTGGAACAGAGAGTCCATCTGCCCCTAATTGTGTCCCACGGCGTAGCCATGCTCTTTGGCACCAAGACCGCAAGGGCAGCTGTAGCAAGTTCGTATCCCGGCGCTGACAGCGGCTGGACTAGTTGTGGTTTTCCCACATACCTTCCAGGCAAATGTCGGGATAGTACCTAACTTCAGGTTCCGGAGCACCTACCCGAACCCCGTCCTTAATACATGCACTACTACAGTCATCACAGGAGTCAAGGTTATCAGGCATGCTAAACACACACCCAACTAGGCTACATGCGGACTGATAGCCAAAGATAACCCAAGCTCCTAACATAATGGAACAACAATAATTAATAGTAATCTGGAGTAAAGTCGGTAGTGTAATTACAGGTACCTAATTTGTATTATAGGTCTATACACAGATTCTCTTATAGAGGAGATTCCAGTTCATATTGCAATTTTAAAAAAGTAAGGTTTAGGTAGACTTTTATTAAATTTAACTTCATGTGTTAAACCGCGATGTATCACACAATACCACACATAAATATAAGAATTGGTACATATCTTACCTGTCAGATGGGAATTCCAGGTTAGGTTCTATCATCTGTAGAACATTCAACACGGAAGGTTTTGACAACCGAAATCTCGTAATAAATTCAGTGTCGTCACATTCATCGAAGTAATTCCTTCGTTCTTTATAAGTTCGTGGTCGACGAAAATCTAGCATTTCTTCCAAAACGTCGTCATCGTTCAGAATGAAGTTTAATGCACGCTCCATTTTGGATTTGATGCTACGTAAATCGACCGTCAAGTCGTTAATTCCATGTTGACAGACCAATTAGATTTGACGGCTTGTTAGGGAAGCTAATGGATTGTTAAAGTTTGGTGAACCACGACTTTTCGGTAATCGTCCGTCAACTGCCTTAATTGGTTTGTTAACATTTTAACGAACCATGGTGAAACCAGCCCTAAACAATTTAATAATTTCTTTCTTCTTCACATTTACGCCACTGACAATACTGCGTTCCACGAACACTGTGGCAAATTTTGGGGCGGCTTGTGTCATTATAACAAGCTATACATCAATTAAAGGCCCCTGCGTATTTTACATTCCTTTGACGCGCTCCAGTGAACACCTGGACGCTAGTAGCACGCGACCCTCGCCACGCGACAGATTATATAACAGACTCCGTTACATTCCCAGAGCTGGCTGATTCATAGCTGCTTGCCTGTTGGCTCGCAACAACTTTTTATATTTGTGTTGCCGAGCGCTGACCTTGGATGGAAACGAGTTTTAACAAACCCTCGCTATTCCAGCCTTGACCACAAATACACCTCTCTATCATATCACAAGCGATGTTAAAATGAAACAGATTCACGCCAGACAAATACGTAAATCATACACACATTCTACACGCTAATGAAACTAAACTTCTACACACTATTCCTTTCATACTCTCGCATTGTGACGTCCCAATGGAGTTCATTTCATTCACACTGTACAAGAAACAAACCACATTCAATCACATCAGCATTCATACGCTAACCACTACGCTAAACAATCGAATAACTTCCTATACCTAACATATCATACACTCGATTGGCAAATAAAGAAAGTTAATAATGAATGAATTGAAATTGACACTAATAGCATGAGCTATTATTATTTAAAATAAGTAGTGTCTATATATACATGAGCCTGAGCTCCGATCTCACAGTTATGTCAAATGCAATTATCTGGGATCCTCATAAGCTTCTACAGCTTCAGAAATACTACCACCTTTCTCTCCTTTCTGGTCTGGTGTCATAATAGATCAAAAGCGGTCTCATCTACCGCCGTCGCGCTAGTATTGGATGATCAGATGTGGCTTAAAAGTAGAGTACAATAGCGTGAAATCGTTTCCCTCCGAACAATCGTCAGGTCACGATTCCCCGCGGAATCGATTGGCATCAAGCGAGAATACAGAATATACCATACAACAACAAAATACATGACGTGTCTACCCTCACGTAATCACACAAACAATGGTCATACTTCCGCAGAAGTACACCAAAGTACACGCGTACTCAACTACTATACACACCTGAATCAAGGGTCAATATTCGCAGTCACGCGATCATCACTCCTATAGAATACCCAACTAGGTCAGCCGCACGCTGCCTTCATTAATATGACACACAAACAAACAATGTGGACAAAACCACAGGCGAAAATAACCTATAGGCCTACCATGCTCTCGCGAAGCATGCAAAGAATGAAACTATTTGACTGCGCGTCCCCAGGAATGACATCAGGCGTGCTCAAACCCATGAATTAAATATAACTAACCACTCTTTGATTCGTCAGGCATCGACCTAATTAAATAAAGCTATTTGTTTACGTCAAGTTACCCTAGTGAGGAATAATGGCTAAGAAAAGTGATCCCCACACGCTCTATAAAACAACCATTAAACTGGTCAACTATCGTGTGCCCCACAAACAAACACCTCGTCCAAAGCTAAGCTTCCTGGCGGAACGTCGCATAAACATACAATCACAGGGGCTCTACAGGCTTCCCCATGACATGATTCGTAGCATCCAGAGTTCGACCTAGGTCAGATCCCCAGCTGGCGAACCAACCGTCTGAAATCCAGTGGGCATAACTCATCCACCTGACACACATAAATACCGCTGAATCGTGGGCAATCTTTCCACACACATATCAGGGCACACAAACACACACATCGCGACCAGTGACTTCCCATATCACCTAGACTCATCCCGCGTGGGATCACTGTCCGCACTCAACAAAACTCTCTCAAACACAGGTACTCAATGAACTGAATCAACTTAAGAAATGACCGGCGAAGCTAATGGCTTCCCATATGCAAGTAAGTGCCTCATAGCATGTATAATAAAATAGCCTGATTTATTAAAACATTGTCCGAGAAACATAATCTCCGCCAAATCCTACCATGGTCCTACATTAAAATAAAATCCACGCCGATGACCACACTACTCCATAGTGACTTTCTGGGCACACTCGCAAAGCTACATCATGATGTCTACAATGAAGATACCACGTTACTCAAGCACGTCCTTCCTGCGTAGACTACATAATGCGGTTATATTTCACGATCACACGTATTACTGACACCGAGCGATATTGAATCACGTATATTTTTACTAGCCAATGAGCCACGCTGGTCGATGGGTTACTATATTCGCCCAACAGTTCGAGTAGCTCCTAACTTTCCCTGTGCTATAGCTTGATGGCTATACGATTAACACGTCCGACACACGTATACTATCACAGACTGGCTTGAAAATATGTCTGAGTAAAATGAGCTGAACTGAACTTCCAAAATGAACTCTCAAAGACGACTACTTGAATCCCAAACAATGGCTTAACAATCAACTCTTAAAGACTTCTCAAGCAACTCCTTGATTTCCTGACACCCCTAATATTTATATCCACAGGACACAACGTCACACAGTGTGTCGAATCCCAATTCTAGGTGAAAAAATTAATAACTTCGTTAATAGTGCTGGGATTCTATTAAAAGTTGGCAATATACCATTTTCGAGGTCGCTGAATTCATTTCTGGCATCGTCTTAAGAGTACGATCTTCGGGGGGTAAATATATAGGTGTGGGGGGTAAGGGGAGGTGTAAAAATGACCGAAAGCAACAAAAGAATCATCCATTTTCGGTAGTAAAAATCACGATTTGGATGTGTATATTATAGTTTATGACAGTAGTAAACATACTATTTAAAACTGGATAAATATGAATATCAATGAGACTTTCAGTCAAGTATTCTTGTTACACCTTATTTCAGGGAATAGACAAAGTCACTGTACGTAAAATCATCCAGATTAAAAACGTATATTAAATTCTTATTAACATAGAATAACGAAATAGCACAAAAAATAACATTTATTTTCTAAAAGTAAAAAAAAAAAAAAAAATCGTCAAAATCATACAAACAATTCACACACGAAAACAATAATATTTCTCTAGAAAAGCATGGAAATAAAGACAACATATATTGAATATTAGGCCTATTTCTCCTATTGCAAATAAAAAGAAAACGTCCATTCGTCAAGTAATGTTCTCATTAATCTCATTCCCGTTATTAATAACAAAATGTCTAATGTTCATTCGTCACCTGATTCTTCTGTAGAGTCCAGAGCATCGTAGTCATTGCTACTGGTCTTCATCATTTCATGTCAAAGTTCATTGGGAGTAATTAAGTACTGGTAACTCAATCGCTTCCATAGGTAGATTACCAGGAGTTTTACGTGGCATTGGTCTTCCTGCACTCTCCCATTTTTGTTTATATTATGGGATATTAACTTAATTTTGTTTCCTAGCTCCTGAACCTGAGTGTCAGTAAGAGTTGTAGGATCACATTTATTCATAACATATTAAAATATGACGTATGTACGCCCCTCTTTACGACACGACCGCCACATGTTGAAAAATTCTTTTCGCGGTAATGCTCGCATAGTCACTGAAAATAAGAAAATAAACCATCATGCACATTCGTGCGCAACCAAACCACTACAGATCCTGAATCTACATTAAATTTCCTATCGAATGACGTTTAAAGTAAAGTGACACTATGAAGCACTCATAAAGTTAATAATTTATTTAGTGCAAAAGCTTGTATTACGCATAAAAGTGAGAACACATACCTCTTTTCACTATTCCATGCGCCGCAGAAGACAACACGTCGTTGAACTCACTAGAATCACAACGTTCGGTTCACTCCGACACCTCCTATCAAATGCCTGATAACTGCCAGGAAGACGTTTCAGCACCTACACCCTCCATCCTACGCACCAGGCAGCGAAAAGGAAGACCGAAGGTCACCATCTGGTTTGTTCACTATCGAATGGGCCAGTTTTCGCTTTCATTTGCGGCAGTGTATTTTTTCCACCTAGATATGGGATTCGACACACTGTGCGTCGCTAGAGTAGGGGTAAACCATCCCTAACTTCTATGGAAATTATCCTACACGTTTGAGACTTACTACAAAATGACACACAGATCACGCTGGTGACGATGCCGACATTAAATATCTTTCTTAATAGCGTAGATAAACCTTATATCTCCCTCCTATTAATTATTAAAGCACGGAGCAACCTTTTAGAACAGCTATCATCTCATCATGGCTACTCACGATCTTCTTTTGTCAAAGCTATCAGCTGACTGTCGACTATGGTTGGACTCGGTCAACAGAAGATTAAATATAAACAAAAGAAAAACATAATAGCAACACGTCATTGCTTGAGATCTCAAATACAAAGGCATGCTAAATAAAATAAAATGAATGCAGATCCAATGACGGACATTCTACTGTGGATAAGGAGGGAAAACAACTTTCATTTAAATTACAGTTATGAAGAAAATCCTAAATCCACTAGACAACATGTTAGTCGACCCCTACACGAGATATCATGTAGTCGATGTATTAAAATAGAACACATATGGCGCCAGCCTCACGCACATCAGGAATATAATAAGGTGTTACATACCTTCGAATTGTCATCTCTTATCCACATACAAAATACTTACAATACATAAAACCAAGCAATCTTTTTCACTTTCATCTGCCGTCGAATGCAACTCTTCCAAAGCAACCAATAGTCACTTACTATCAAATAATAATAAATGAAGTACATCACTTTGAAGATATTCCTTTCCACAGATGGCTACTCGCAGTTCTCCATCACCAAACCATACTTCCAAAATATGCGAGACCAAACCATATCTTCAGCTTTTCACAATCATCAAATAAATCACCCAATTTAATTTGTTGTTTCTTCATAATACTTAGTACTGGTTACTTGCCGATGTTATCAAGCAACGTAGAAGGCTGAGAATATCCCTAGGTTATCCAGCCCCCACGGGAACTCTTAGCTATTTTTTTTTACATCCTATCTGGTCGATTACATTTTTTTCATTCTCTTCAGTTGGTGTTAAAAACTTAGTAATTGTGTTATTGTCATCTGACAATATGAAAGCTGCCTTTTGCAGACACTAGTTGACATGCGCACTCCCAACAGCGTGCCAACACAACACGAAGACTTTATCTTACCTTTGAGCAGTGCAGCGCTCTGTCGTGAATCAGCGAACTAACTCTTTCTCCAGTAGCAGTGATTTACAAAATAGAAGTATACGAGGGTAGGAAAATAAAATGTGTCGTTATTAACGGCACAATCTCCCCCTCTACAATAGTTGACGTAGTTTCAGAGAAACAAGACAACTCAAAACTACAACAGTAACCCCATGCAGAAGACATGCAAGCTGCACATAGAAATACAGTCTTTTACACAATTCCAACACCAACTATAAGCCAACTAATGGCAACACTGCGTTCTGCTGCACGGCTGAAAGCAACGGGAAACAACAGCCGTAATTCTCTTCCCGAGGATATGCACCTCTCTATGCATAATTACATGTGATGAAGGCCTTCTCCCTTGTAAAATTCCAATCCGGAGGTAAACTAGTCCTTCGTTCGGATCTCCGGGTGGGGACTACTCGAGAGGGGGTTAACATCACAGATGTGACAAAGAGGAAATCTGATATTCTACGGATAGGAACGTGGATTGTTAGAAGTCTGCTGGGAAGTGAAAGGTTAGAAAACTTAGAAAGGGAAATGGATACGTTGAGGTTGGATTTGGTTGGGATTAGTGAAACGCGCTGGCAGGAAGAACAGGACTTTTGGTCAGGAGGCTATAGGGTCATTAGAACTAAATCAAACAATGGCCAAGCAGGGGTTGGTCTCATATTGAGTAGGAAACTTGGACAGCGGGTGGAATATTATGAGCAGTATAATGAACGGATTATTGTAGCAAAAATCAATACAAAACCTACGTGCACCACAGTGGTACAAGTCTATATGCCTACCAGTCTAGCTGATGATGAAGATGTTGAAAAGGTCTACGAAGAAATAAATGAAATTCTGAGGTATATCAAGGGTGATGAAAATGTTATAGTAATGGGAGATTGGAATGCTGTGGTAGGAAAAGGAAGAGAAGGGAAGATAGTAGGAGATTTCGGATTAGGGGAAAGGAATGATCGAGGAAGCAGGCTGATGGAATTCTGCACCGAGCATGAGTTGGTCATAGCTAACACCTTATTCAATAACCACAATTGAAGAATATACACATGGATGAGACCAGGTGATACAGGGCGTTACCAAATAGACTTCATTATGGTCAAGCAGAGGTTTCGAAACCAGATTTTGGATTGTAAAACATATCCTGGTGCTGACATAAACTCTGACCGCAATCTGGTTGTTATGAAATGCAGATTGAAGTTGAAGAAACTGATAAAAAGTCAAAAGCCAAAAAGGTGGGCAATAGACAGACTGAAAGAGAAGGATGTAAACGGAAGATTCAGGGAGAGTATAAAGGAAGAACTAATGAAAAACCCTAAACAAACTTCAATTGCAGATGAATGGGCACTTTTGAAGAATGAAATAACAAAATCCGCAGAAGAAAACATTGGTAGGAAAGAAAGAATAGGTAGAAAACCGTGGATCACTCAGGATATACTAGAATTGATGGACGAAAGGCGGAAACACAAGAATGTAAAATATGAAAAAGGGGAAGCAGAATACAGACGTCTGAGAAATGAGGTTAACAAGAAGTGCAAGAAGGCGAATGAAGAATGGTTGAAAGAGAAATGTGCAGGCATAGAAAATTGTCTGAAAGTAGGAAAAGTAGACACAGCTTATCGAACGAAGGATTAAGAAAACTTTTGGGGAAAAGTAGACTAAGTGCTGTAATATTAAGGACACAAATGGAAAGCCTCTAACAGATAGGGAAGAAAAGGTTGAAAGATGGAAAGCTTACACAGAGTGTTTATAAGGGAAAGGAGATTGAGAATCATGTAATGGAAAGGGAAGAGGAAATTGATGTGGATGCAAAAGGAGATTTAATATTGAGATCAGAATTTGACAGAGCATTGGAAGATTTAAGCAGGAACAAAGCACCAGGCATAGATGATATACCGATTGAGTTGCTATGCTGCATAGGAGATGAAGGACTGATGAGGTTGTATCACTTGTTGTGTAGGATTTATGAGACAGGGGAGGTACCCTCTGATTTCAAGAAGAATGTTATCATCCCTATACCAAAGTAAGTGGGAGCTGACAGATGTGAAGATTACCGTACAATAAGCTTAATTACTCATGCTTCAAAGATCCTGTCTAGAATAATTTACATGAGGATGGAAAGCCAGATAGAAACGGAGTTGGGTGAACACCAGTTTGGTTTTAGGAGAAATGTAGGAACAAGGGAAGCTGTACTAAGTCTCAGGCTGATTTTAGAGGGTAGAGTAAGGAAAGATAAGAGAACGTTCATGGCATTTGTAGACTTAGAAAAGGCTTTTGATAACGCTGATTGGACTAAATTGTTTGGCATATTGAAAACGATTGGAATCAAGTACAGGGATAGGAGGGTGATCTACAATCTATACAGAAACCAGACAGCAGTCATTCGAGCTGAAGAATATGAGAGGGAAGTTGATATTCAGAAAGGTGTAAGGCAAGGCTGCAAGTTATCACCCATACTTTTCAATCTTTACATTGAGCAAGCAATGAAGGAAATTGGAGAAAAGTTTAAAGTGGGAGTGAAGATTCAAGATCAGATGGGTAGATAGGGTTACAAACGAAGAGGTATTAAGACTAGTGGGAGAGGAGAGATGTTTCTGGCGACTGCTGGTGAAGAGAAGAGACAGGTTGGTAGGACACATACTAAGACACCCAGGAATAGCAAGCTTAGTTATGGAAGGAAGGGTCAATGGCAAGAACTGTACGGGTAGAATATGTTAAACAGATTGCCTCATATGTAGGGTGTGGTAGCTATGTAGAGATGAAACGATTAGCTCAGGAGAGGCAGACATGGAGATCTGCATCAAACCAGTCAAAAGACTGAAGACTCAAACAACAACACCAGGAAATACCACAAAATGTGAAACTCTCCCTTAAGAAAGTTCCTTTCACAAACCAAATATTCTCTTCTAACATGTCGATTCATAACAAGACAGTTATGCCAATGCTCACATCGTGTATTCGTTTATTCGTTTCGTTTATTTATAGATAAATTAGAATTGTTGCGCAATAACATGAGACTAGTAAATTTCGATATAATAATTTGTGGGGATGTAAATGTGGATTTCTTAAACTGTGATATAAATTGTGAATTATTAAAACAGTTAATAATTTCCTATGGACTGTAACCTACAATAAACACCCAAAAAAGAATACCAAGAATACCAAAATTTAGTAAAACCACTCCTGATCAAATTTTTATAAATAAAGATAAATATCGCCATTCAATAGAAGTCTATTTCCCGGGTTTTAGTGACCACCATTGACAAATACTAACTTTGAAGTACCCAAAAAAAAATGAATAATAATGAAAATGGAATAAAATCAAAGTGCAGGTCATTCACTGAACCAAATGTTACATATTTCAATGACTTATTAAATAAGGAAACATGGTCAGAAATTTATAAACTAGAAAATGTAAATGACGAATTTAAAGCACTTAACAGTACCCTAAAACACTATTTTGAAACAGCATTCCCCCTTAAACAAAGAACTATTCAAAATAACAAAGCTAGCAATTGGATAACAACAGGGATTACAAATTCATGTCAAAGATAGAAATTTCTACACAAATTATATAAACAATACCACACACCACCTGAATTCAAATTATACTACAAAATACACTAGCATATTAAGTAAGGTAATAAGACTAGCAAAGAAAATGCATAATGATAATTTTATTTCCCAATCATCTAATTAAAACAGGGCTATATGGTCCGTGGTAAAGAAAGAAACTGGAAAATCTTCTAAAATGCAAAGGAACATTACACTGACCTGCAATAATAAAGTGATTAATTCAGGGGTAATAGCAAACACTTTTAATGATTATTTTCTGGAAATTCCACAAAAATTATTAAATAAATCACAGGTAAATACACTAAATTCTAATAATAAAATAAATATATGCAGTGATTCCTTATTTATAAATCATGTCACAAGTGAAGAGGTAAGAATAGTTATAAAAGAGCTAAAAATAAATTCTGTGCTGGTATTGATGGCATACCCGATGCAAATTTAAAGAAATGTGCAGAAAACATAATAAATCCACTTACGCACTTAATAAACAGTTCAATTCTCTCAGGATATTTTGAAGTTGTCAAAAGTAATTCCAGTGCATAAAAACGGTTCCAAAGGTGAATTAGATAACTATCGTCTTATTACCTTACCAACTGGTATTGCAAAAATTGTGGAAAAAATCATGTATAAGAGACTGATAAGTTTTATATAAAAAATAAAATACTATCAAACTCACAACATGAATTAAGAACGGAAAAATCGACACACAGAGCAATTTATGAATGCATTAATTGTATACTGAAATTAATTGACAATAAGGAATATGTAACTGGCCTATTCTTGGATTTATGGAAAGCATTTGATGATGTTGACCATAAAATCCTCCTTACAAAACTAAATCAATATGGTATTAGGGGTCTAGCTAATAAATGGATAGAGTCTTACTTAACAAGGCGTAAACAAATTGTAAGCTTCAGACAAAAGGATGATAGAACCACATTACTTAATGAAACGTTGTCCAATGAGGGTATTATTAAATTTGGAATACCCCAGGGATCGGTTTTGGGCCCACTATTCTTTCTTCTATAAGTTATATCAATGATATAACACAGAACGTTGATTCTCATAGGGAAATATTGTTTGCGGACGATACAACACTCGTAATAAAAGGTGAAACAAAACAGGTCATACAGCATTCTGCTGACTCTGTTACAGGAGAATTAACTAAATTGTCACAAGATAATCGCCTCATAATATACTATATAAAACAGTAGGTCTAAATTTCCACACTATATAGAATAAGAATCCTGCGACGCCAATATAACATTAAATGGTCATCAAATAGAAAATAAATCAGAAACAAAGTTTTTACGACTGTGGATACAACATGACTTGAAATGGAATAAACATATACAATGTCTGAATACTAAACTGAACTCGATGTGCTTTGTGTTACGTATTTTGAAAACCTGCACTAGCATGCACACATTAAGAAATACTTATTTTGCTTATTTCCATTCATACTTAAGATATGGGGTCATATTTTGGGGTATGTCACCAGATGTACTCAGCAAGTTTAGGATACAAAAGAGGGTGATTAGAATTATGACAAATGTAAACACTAGAGAATCATCTAGACCTCTGTTTAAAGATTTAAACATTCTCCCACTGCCCTGCATTCATATATTAGAAAGTATTATATTTTTTAAGAATTTAATGAATAAAGACGTTTTTCTTAAAACAACAATAACGTTCGTAGACATAACACAAGACAAAATAAAAACATTCATATTTTACACACACAGAAAAGCATATGTCAAAAAGGAACTTTTCACACAGGAGTTAAATTATACAATAAACTACCCCAGTATATAAAATTTGCCCCAAAAATAAAAACCTTTGAAAGAATGTTGAAAGCTTATCTGCAGTGCCATTGTTTTTACTCTGTTGTTGAATACCTTAGCATATAGGAGCGATGAACTCAATAATTATATTTTACTTTTCTATTTTAATTGCAATACCTAGCTTTATGTTGTTGTATGTATAGAATTAAGTTTTTATATTGTGATAATAGAGTAAGGTGTAAATAGTTGTCCAATAAGATTGTATCTCTTAAGATCTGTTATTATAATAAGTTATAAATAGTTATAGTATTAGTGATATATACATGTAAGTTCTTATATTTTCTATGTAATTTCTGACGTGTCCTATATCAAAAATATATTGTATACTGAGCCCGTCAGACGAGCTTTGAGGGTCGTCACTAATCGCAATGACTTCCCGGACAACTCATCGTACGAACACATATGCCGAAGTGGATTGGATGTACTTCTTATTGGTCAGTGCGCACGAGACGCAAGATCGCGGGTCGATCTTGGCAGACAAGGTAAATGTCAAGAATAACCCAAGAAGTACACCGCAGAAACACTTAAACTACAAAATTATAACATCCAGACTTATGTAAACGCGGGTAAAATTTATTAAAAATATAACAAACACCTAGCCTAGTTCGGAGGGTTTGTTTCGGGCTAGTCCCGCAAGCTAATAAAGAAAGAAAATAAAGGGTTAAGAATCCTACACTGATTGAAATTTAAAACCGTCGCGAAAGATCTATAATACAAGAAAACAACGACAGCAAAGCAAGGGTAGTGGCACGAAAAGTTTACCCTACACAGATCAAATGGGTAACTATAGAAAATGAGAAGTTAAATTAACAATAAGCAAGCGAAAGAATTTATGATTTTACCACTCCCAAATTTACATTTAACTATTTAATGAATCCTAACGTTACAACAAGAATTTACGGCGAATGACTACCGTAATAAACAAACATTTACATCAAAACTATATGATAACCAGTCACAAAAAACACACTAAATATACTCCTTACAAGTTAAGGGTACAACAGGTTATCATTACAATATAACACTTCAAATAAATAAATGAACACAGCACTCACAAAGTTTCTTATTAAGCCTGCTTACATGCTAGAATACTGTTTGTATTCAAGGGTCATCTAATCATGTAGTTACAATTGCAACGGCGTGATTAAAATCACGACTTAGGTCGCATGAGAATCGTGCACCACCAATTGAGAACTAATGGTTCGTGCACAGCTCCGTCGTCTCAAGAATGGTGTATAAAGTCAAAAAGTCATTTCCCGTTGGAAATGGAAAACATCCAAATAGAATCGTCCAGCGAGCACAATGTTGAGGATCGAGATTAAATTCACAGTCATGGTTATTTAGCATTTATTTATAATAATTAGATAGTTCTTATTATTAGGAGCACGGTTTATGTTTGTCGTAGATTTATGTCGATTTGCTGGTGATTCTATGAATACCTAGGCTAAAGAACGTTAAGTCTACTGAAAGATCATCACTCGCAAAACCTCGGCTCAACAGCCGGCACAATAACACGAGTTAGGAAGACTCGGTTGCAAAAATACTGCCAGGGACGCACAGCTCTCCTGTAACAGTCCTCAGGCTAATCCTGATAAGAATCGTCGCAGAGTTAGCTCTGTACGACAGTGCATCTCGTGCACTCAACTATAATACATCAAAAGCCTCAAACAGGGTGTCAAAATCACCATTAAATAATAGACAAAATTGGCTTCCTACAAAATCATACCCTCTTCAATAGTGCTAAAATGAAGTTCTCTTTCCAATAGCGATAACACATAAGTTACATGCATGTCTCATGACGTCAGCAAAACATCTGATCTCACAACAAAGCTCCTGGCCTTGACCTAGAGTATGGCTACATTCTCCAAACGGTAAAACAATTGACGCGTGCGCATGTGTCAAAACAGTATAAAGTCGTCTCGCAAAGAGAGCGTAGTGTACCATGGGTAAATTAACCCGTTCTGACTGGTGTTAGCAAAACACACGGCTTCACAGTCGCGACTGGCAACTGACTACATTCTGCAGGCAATAATTCTCACAAATACAGTCCTATTGTGAATTACGCTGGCTTAAATATCATAACAAATAACTGTAAAAAACTTGTGGCATATGTACCACATAAAATACGGAGTACAATGATATTTTACGTTCAAAACTTCCAAACAACAGTTTCATGAAGATGTTCCACTTCTCGTGGAGTACTTTGGAGTTGACAGAAATGTCACTCGACTATTTTGTACATTCTTCCAATACAAAACGTTTTGCGTGTACTTAGCTTGACACAAATTAAAGATATAAACATTATGACAATCTTACAAACTGCTAAGACGTCGGAAATGATACGGAAAGTATCGGGGTTCAATGCTCTTGCATAGCATATTTAATATAATCCCCTTGTTCTTAATTGAACAGATGTGGCTTCAGAGCTCACATAAACAATAAATAACATAACTTTCTCATAAGGGCAATGACTACAGTCGGCCATTAACTGATACGCCCACTCATCCGAAAAAAATCACAGTCAGTCTGAAAGACTAGATGTTGTATCATTTCAAATGACGCATGCTACAAATCCTACACATGTTA
Source organism: Meconema thalassinum (assembly GCA_946902985.2). Classification (NCBI taxonomy): domain Eukaryota; kingdom Metazoa; phylum Arthropoda; class Insecta; order Orthoptera; family Tettigoniidae; genus Meconema; species Meconema thalassinum. Next base: position 917,695,500 of record OX336389.2, read on the forward strand.
GAAAGGCTCAGGAGGGCTTCTCGCTTTGCTGGAAGCCCCAGGACTCTTTCAACAGACTGCATTACCCATTAACTTAGGCTTCCCGCGCGGGCACGGGAAGAAATGTGTTTCTTGTACTTGAATTAGAGATGTGTTTGGTTGAATAAAGCGTAAATTGTGTACTTTCTGATAGCGGTTTTGTGGCCCATCATCCCAGGCAAGCCGGCGGAAACCTTTGCCTCCCTGTCAGAAGGATCATTTGGCCGTAAATTTGAATTAGTGTAAGGATGTAGTATGTGTGTCCAGATTTAGACAATAGCCTACTCCATGAAGGGGTCATGACTATGCCTTATATGTTTGTATAATGAATAGTGTATCTGAAATAAGGGAAGAATATGATTTACAGATTTGTGGAGTGAGTTTCTGATTTTTAAATAGAGTTTATTAAATTTATGGTAAAGGTGAAGGAGAGGTGAACATGATTAGACAGTGGCCTACTCCTTGAAGGAGTCATGACTTAGCCTTCTGTGTCTGTTTAAAGTATAGAGTAACTGAAATGAGGGAAGTTTACTGAATTTGGTGTTTGTAGAATGTAATTTTCGATTTTAATTTGGGGTTTCGTGAAGCTTGTTGCGGAGTTGTTATTTCTCTGAAAAGGAGTGTTTTTTCTCCAGGCAGGCCTGTGTTCGATCTGGCTAGACTAGTGTAACGGTAGAGAGTTGGGAGATGAGTTGTAGAACCTGGGAGCGAGCAGTGGCGGGCTGAAAATTAGGTGGGGGGGGGGGCTATTTTGATTGAGAGTAGGGATGGAATATTGGGACTGGTTCGATGCTTTGCTCTGACATCCTGCACACCTCTTGGTGAGGCACCCTGTATTCTTATTCTTATATGGCATCTTGTATATCTCTTTAGAATTCACCCTGTATTCTTGTGTTCGCTTCGCCTGTATTTTGCTCTGACATCCTGCACACCTCTTTAGGAGGCACCCTGTATTCTTATATGGCATCTTGTATATCTCTTTAGAAGTCACCCTGTATTCTTGTGTTCGCTTCGCTCAAAGCCCCAGGTCGCTCGACGCCAGGCCTCTTTCAACAGACTCCAATAATCATTAGCGTCTGCTTCTCGCTCCCCTCGTGAGCATGACGACACGTTCCCGCGCAGCTGCATGACGTCACTTCCCGCGCGGCTGCATGACGTCACGTCCGTCACCGTGTCCGTGTCCGTAACGCATAATGATGGACCCCAACCATAACGACGAAGTTGACAAGATCATTTGAAATGATAAAACAACAGTGGCGTCGTGGAAGTGTCGTGGATGGGGGTAACAATAAAATAACCAAAGAATGGTTTTCCATCCTTCCAAACTAAATCTGGCCCACATGAAGAGTCGACCAAAACAAATCCAAGTGATCTGTGGTCATGTATAACAAAAATATCAGGACGTTACATCCTGCTGACACATCCAGAATGCACCAGAAACGGTGACTAACTCTCACTGTAAAGAAAAATCAAACACTAGCTAGACAAATCCTGCTTAAGCTGATTATCACGAGTTCGGTTAATTTACTACATTCTAATCTACTACAGCTAAACCCGTACAAAGAAGATAAGTTGTAGATTCACATACAATTCACCTCATGATAATTCCATGATAAAGGAGGTGTTTCCAAGACCTGGACGGTTGCAATGGTATCCCAAATCAGACTCCTGGGATCGAGTCTCCTCCGCTCCAGTCTTCGTTTGCATCTACCAGTTGGATTCGCGTACAATATCTCCTCCCTGCGGTTAGCTGGTGGGTTGATGGGCTCCCTGGCTCCATATTCCTCAATGTTGGTGGTTGGTTCGTCTGCCATGACGAAGTTTCCTCTTCTTCGGATATCTCTCTCACATAGATGGGGGTCTACTCCATTACACTAATGGATAGCACTTGAATAATGGCGTACACGTGGTTGACGTTGTGATTACTCATCATGTTAGATTTCACACGTGTTTCCACAGAGTCTAATTGATTTAGCACAATAAACCAATATTGCTCGCTGGCTTTACACTCTTTGTTGCAGACTTGGTAATAAAAATGTCTCTCACTGTCTGCTTCACAGCTTCTAAGTAACACATGTGGTGTTAAGAATCACAGGTTCTATAGCAGTAGAGAACGTTAATTATCATGAGAATCGTGTACAACAAATCACTTCACTGAGTGTGTCATTGATGGTTGTGATTGTATTGTGCCTGTTCGCACATGGTGATAGCAGATTACTAAAAGCGTTACAATATTTCTGGTCCTTCGCGGACTTAGGTTTTAATGTGGCCCACGTGTTGGAATGTGGTGTTACTTGTGGTCAAAAGAAATATCCACGGAAATGTAATATAATTTCCACAATTCTTCACCCTGCGGGTAGACTTTGAATTTCCTCGCCTAAACGACGGACAGTTCCAGCACGTCTAGCATGGACGGCTGCTAGCTTGAGAGTTTTACGAGCATGGTCGCGCTTGCAGTCCAGACGGTCACTCGAGTCGTTGACAGTCTAACTTCCTCCCGCCTATCTGCGGCGTAAATTACCTTTACCGAAAAAAATAATTAAAACATAACAATGTTTATCTTATGCTGAATTACGACGTGGAATGTTCAGAGACTTTTATAAGCAATATGTATAATAATGGGTGCTCAGAAAAAATATTAGGGGTGAATGTCCAGAGTCAAGACATCATCCCTTTCTTACGACATGCCGCGCGCTGCATGCGGACGCGTTCAGTGACAAAGCATGCCATGTTCATAAACATTAGCAGAAATATCACCGAGCTATGAGCTCAGGCGGACTCAATACATGTAATTGATCAAATGGATAAATACCAATCTAATCTAATCTATCATCCTTAAAATGAAAAATTTCTTACAGGTTCCGATACAATCATGACAAGGTTTTTCCAGTACAAATACAAACATATTCTTGTATCTAGTCTCTCATGTTAAATCGTGAAAACCAGTTCCATCTCGTTGGAATTTCGCAGTTCATAGTTCAGTCATCCGGGCCCTGGATTCTCTCACTTTTCACCTTGAATTTTCTACGCAGAACAAACTCCACAGAATAGCAATTGAAAACAATTTCAACTGGGACAGTACCAAACCAAAGTAAAACCTAACAGCTAAACCAGTCACAACAATCCTATCGAAACAGCATAACAATAAATATGGCATTATTATTTTAATGCAACTCTCCCCCGAAAGGTAAATTTCCATGTCTTTAACAAATAAAAATTAAATTTACAACCTTTTGGAAATACCCATTCCACTTTAAATAAAGTACTATAATATGAACATCAAGAAAATATTATTAACAGCCAAAAAGTTCATAATACTTACGCAAAAGAAACATCAATTCTCAAGGAACATGAGCTCGCTTGCCTTTAAATATCAACAAATTTAAATGAATGCATTAATAAGTCTTTCACGTCTCAACTGTTTTCAACCGAAAGAAACCCTAACAAGTCCATTTTCGAAAAGAGCAATACTATGAGGAACCTACCTAGTGTAATACAGAAAAGCAACATACTACAACCCCAACATCATTAAGGAATCAGACCACACGTACAATCACCAACACGAAAAACAAGAAACCTTTCATCCAACACTCTCATGACCAAAAAATCCCACAACTCAATATATAACCATTTACCACCCGCAAATAACTACCAAAACTCACCAGAATATAAACTATTACTTGTTAAAATACCTTGCACAAAACACAATTACACAAATTACCCTTTTATTTGCATACTCTGATCAAACAGAAACTCAAAAACGAGCCGAAACACGCATTCCATGAGATCATAGTGAGTCCTTGCATATTCCCAAAATCAAATCCATCTGTTCATCACATCACTTCACATTACTTACCTCCAAAATTATTTATATCCTCCGTCAACCAGCAAAAAGGAATTGACAAATTCAACCACCTGGTGACGTCGAGAACTGTTTTATAAATACTTACCATAAATCTAGTATTACTTTATGTCACCTGAAGCAAGTCCCATACCTTGTTAATGTTTAAGCTCGTAAAGAAATAGATCAACCTAAATCCAACCAAATAAACTCCCATAAATCTATCTGGCAGATCTCAGTTGACAGATATTTTAACAAACACTACCCTATATACTCGGTCACAAACCAATGACAAATTACCCCTTTATGAAAAAATATAACCTAACCTTATTTCACCATGCAAAATAAACAAAATATCCCTTCCAAATTACAACACAAAGCTCAGTTAAAACGATCTCACACAATTCACACGATCACAGATTAAAATAACACACAATAAACATTTCAAATTTTTGGTTAGTGATTTGTACAATTTAGAAAATAAAATCAACACATATACACACAACTTGCAATCAGGGATAACGATTTACTGGGGAGTCACACCATCTACGAAGATGATCATATGATCCACAACGATCACACCCCCTACCTTTGTTGCTACCCCTATTGGGTCTCTGGAAGGTACGCCACTGAGGTGTCTCAGATGGAACACGAGCTGGTACTAACTCTCTGTTGCCCTGAAAAGCATTTTCCTGTAAGACATTTGCATGAAGAATAGGATCACGATAGTAGTTAGCATGCTGCACCGGTTCTCGCCTCTGAAAATAATGACATCAAAGGACAATACATGCGTCTAGAATCCGCTTTCCTAATCTTTTCAGCTTCCAGTATAATATCATTAAATTCACTATAAGTTTTAGGCTTAGCATTCATTGATAGAACTAACCTATGGGAAGGGTCAATTCCTTCGACCATGGAAGCAACAATCTGTTGTTCAGATTACTTGACCGCAAATACTTTGGCATACCATTTAATATCTAAAAAGTAATGATTTAGAGACTCGTCCATGCATTGAACTCGAAATAGGTACTCACGATGCAAGTCAGATAGCGTGCGAGGAGTTATAAAGAAATTTAAAATTTCATCTTGAAAATCATTTAAGGAACTGTTCCTCCCCATGCACTCAACCAATTTCTCTTGAAGCATACCGTTAGTACATGGATATACCAGCCTATTTTTTTCTGATAAACCAAAAACAATCGCACTATCACTCAATTCAACAGATTTCCTCAAAAATTTAATTAATAAATGATCATCAGTTCCATCGCACAAATGGAAGTCTTTTAAGATTAGATTCAAAGGATTCTGTGCGTTATCGAACCTAACACTACACTCAGATATAGAATGCATACCCACGTTAGCTCGGGATGGCACACTTTTATACAGCAAAGTCTTGGAATTATTTACTTCAATAACTTCACGATCATTGACCTGTCTGCACTGACTTACCAACTTTAGAAATAACATAATATAGGTTATGTGGGGAACATATCACATAAAAATCAGCATCTGACTCATGTGACGTGGTACATCTTTCTTCCAAACTGCTTTGTTCATTTATTTCCGGTCTGACAACACACGAGATATTTTTTGGAACGCTCAAAGGAGACCCTACCTGTCTATTAGTATCCGAAACAGCACTATCATTAAAATATCCAACATATCTTGCCTGTCATGCAACGACACTGGTTCAGATCCTTCAATAACCTCAATACAATCACTTGTTTCACACGGTTCATCAGAATTATAATTAACACGGTTCGAACAAGCTAAAGACCCGATAGGATCACCATTTGTCCCTCCAAGAAATATTAATTCAAAACTATCAACTAGCTTTGACAGCACAGAAGTTAACTCTTCAGAAAAAAGACTCCTCCCTTTGTGACCAAATACCAATCAGATCATCCAACCTTTGGATCCAATGCAGTGACCTGAATTTGATACGATTCACATGCGAAGCAGAACGATTCTCACCACCATTCAGAGACACTAAAGAATTCACCAAGTCAAATACAGTTGGAACTATGTCAGACTTACCAGCACTTCAATACTTATTGTCATGAGCAGGAATAATCACCGGAACATCCTTGAAATTCCCCGGCTCCGTCAGGGATTTTAAAACTGACGTGAGGGTTGGAATGGGGTGCACTCAGCCTCGTGAGGACAATAGAGTAGCTGTCTGACAGTGAGACAGCGCCCCGATCACGAAAACCAAGATTAACGGCCGAGGGGACCCTACGCGCTGATCACGCGTCACCCCAATATCTGCAGGCCGAATGGCTGGACAGCGGTCGCTTGGTCGGCCTTAGCCCGTCATGGGCTGTATAGTGCCAGGGGTTGACTTGACATCCTTCAAATTTTTAAAGTAATCACATCCAGCTCACGATGATGGTTAAGTGTTCCATTTCTAATACGTACCTCATATTCCAATTAATTCTTGTTTAAATAGGAAATAGCAGGCCAAGCTCTTTGCTCCATCAATTTCATACATACAGCCATGAAACAAATAAACAGAAATTGATTAGAGGTTATACCTTCACAAAATTTCCAAATTACTTAATTTAATTTTATCTGCATATCCTTCCAGACCTACACTTAACAACACAACCTCAAATATGTGTACATGGGGGATAAAAACTCGATAAACCACGCTCAGTAATAACACTGACCCCCCCCCCCCCTTTGTTTACTGATGTGGGAAACTGCCAGACCACTTTTGCAAATATAACCCGAGGCACTTATCGAGGCTATGCTATTAAGCTTAAGGTCTAGAAAGAATACATTGGTACTCTGGTAAGATCTAATTTCTATTGACAATTTAGGGTACATTTCACAAAACATATACATAACAAAAATATAAATAAAATACAAACAAGACATTGGAAAATTACACTAACCTGAATATCTTTAAGGTATCGTTACTCCTAAGAGAGTAAAACCCTTGTAACATCTGCTTTCAAACCAAATACAACCAGTATAATTACGACAAAGTATACCAATAGCCTTTCATGTTATTTCTTCAGATAATCTGTTGAACTTTTATTACCATATCTCCCATATTCCAGATGGGAGCAGAGTAATATTTCATTTGTAGCCGTATGTTATCTTCAATTGCCAACTCCAAGTATACGAATAGCCTACACCATTTAAGATCACGAAATTGCCCATATCATCACAATACGGTCGTTGCCAATCACTTAATCAACCTTTCGAAACATTCTCCTAATGCCGACAATAAATATCTTTCTTAATAGCGTAGATAAACCTTATATCTTCCTCCTATTAATTATTAAAGCACGGATCAATCTTTTAGAACAGCTATCATCTCATCATGGCTACTCACGATCTTCTTCTGTCACAGCTATCAGCTGACTGTCGACTATGGTTGGACTCGGTCAACAGAAGATTAAATATCAACAAAAGAAAAACATAATAGCAACACGTCATTGCTTGAGATCTCAAATACAAAGGCATGCTAAATAAAATAAAATTAATGCAGATCCAATGATGGACATTCTACTGTGGATAAGGAGGGGAAACAACTTACATTTAAATTAAAGTTATGAAGAAAATCTTAAATCCGCTAGGCAACATGTTAGTCGACCCCTACACGAGATATCATGTAGTCGACATATTAAAATAGAACACATATGGCACCAGCCTCACGCACATCAGGAATATAATAAGGTGTTACATACCTTCGAATTGTCATCTCTTATCGACATACAACATACTTACAATACATAAAACCAAGCAATCTTTTTCACTTTCATCTGCCGTCGAATGCAACTCTTCCAAAGCAACCAATAGTCACTAACTATGAAATAATAATAAAGGAAGTACATCACTTTGCAGATATTCCTTTCCACAGATGACTACTCGCAGTTCTCCAACACCAAACCATACTTCCAAAATATGCGAGACCAAACCATATCTTCAGCTTTTCACAATCATCAAATAAATCACCCAATTTAATTTGTTGTTTCTTCATAATACTTAGTACTGGTTACTTGCCGATGTTATCAAGCAACGTAGAAGGCTGAGAATATCCCTAGGTTATCCAGCCCCCACGGGAACTCTTAGCTATTTTTTTTTACATCCTATCCGGTCGATCACATTTTTCATTCTCTTCAGTTGATGTTAAAAACTTAATAATAGTGTTATTGTCATCTGACAATAAGAAAGCTGCCTTTTGCAGACACTAGTTGACTGGCGCACTCCTAACAGCATGCCAACACAACACGAAGAGTTTCACTTACCTTTGATCAGTGCAGCGCTCTGTCGTGATCAGCGAACTAGCTCCTTTTCCACTAGCAGTTATTTATAAAATAGAAGTATACGAGGGGAGGAAAATAAAATGTGTCGTTAATAACGGCACAAATACCCCAACTAGAATAACAACATTTAGTAAAACCACTCCTGATCAAATTTTTATAAATAAAGATAAATATCACCATTCATAAGAAACGTATTGCCCGGGTTTTAGTGACCACCATGGACAAATCCTGAGCCTTGAAGTACCCGAAAAAATCAATAATAATGATAATGTAATAACATCAAAGTGCAGGTCATTTACTGAAACAAATGTTGCATATTTCAATGATTTATTAAATAAGGAAACATGGTCCAAAATTTATAAACTAGAAAATATAAATGATAAATTTAATGCATTTAACAGTACCCTAAAACACTATTTTGAAACAGCATTCCCCCTTTAAACAAAGAACTATTCAAAATAACAAGGTTAGCAATTGGATAACAACAGGGATTATAAATCCATGTCAAAGAAATAAATTTCTACACAAAATATATAAACAATACCACACAACACCTGAATTCAATTTGTACTAAAAGAACACTAACATATTAAGTAAGGAAATAAGACTAGCAAAGAAAATGCATAATGATAATTTTATTTCCCAATCATCTAATTAAAACAGGGCTATGAGGACCGTGATAAAGAACGAAATGGGAAAATCTGCTAAAATACTGTACAGGCCCGGGGGGCAGTACCACCTGGGATCCACCCCCCATCTTTTACCAAAACCACCCCAACTGGCAACACCATAAGACCAGAACATTATCCATACACAGCAAGAGGCGGCCACCCAGCTCGGAAGGTTAGCCAACTACTTGCAACACATACATAAACATCTACATCAACAACTATCTGGGGCAGCTACAGTGACGTAATGCTGACCATGCAGCACCTAAAAGTATAAGAAGTGGATCCTAACTGGATCCATTATCTGTTATACAGTGTGCGTCGCCAGCGGCCCTAGCCGACGTCTGTTCCAGTTTCATCATCAGGTGAGAGTCAGTAGTGCTCAGAATCCTTTATTTTGTGAACACCTACCCCTACTCTGTACACACCAATTGTATACTTGTCTACATTCCCCAAGTGGGACTTACCAATTCACATCTACTGACCAAATAAACACATGGTCAGTAAACTACACTTGCATTTACTAATTACACTCCTCTTCACGTCCTAATACCCCGCCTGACCTTCGTCACGATTGTCCGTGACCGTAGTAGCCAGTAATTGCTTGGTCAGACTCCATTGTGCTTCCCGCACGCGACTCGACTGACTAGCATCGAGCCGCTGACATTGCACGTTTATTGTTCCGCCCAGCAGGCAGGCCAGTACAGTAGCCTGTATTTAGAGATCCATCCCCCAATAAACACTTGCATCTTTGCAGGAAAATCCCCTAGAGATTAAACATTAAACAACACACTACACTAGTAAGCTCTCCCAGCTACGGGAAGCTATTCTCATTTAGGAACAATCTTCCAAATTAGCACAGTAACACAAAGCGTGTTTTATCCCAAACTACCCCCCCAACCAAGGGATTAAAACATATTTGGTGGAGGTGCTACTACCACGCACAATAAGGGTAGGACTCAAACAACGAGCCCTCGTGGTAGAACGAGCCGTACCGAAAGCGCCAGACTCCTACGGAAACCACAACCCACTTTCCTTTGAACCATAGCGCCCAATACCTAAAATACGGGGGACGCCACTCTCACAGACACAAAACAGGTAACACCACATTTTATGGCCAGAAATCATGCCAAAATTTCGATTACGCCGAACATGGGCAATAGACTTCCTAGACATGAATTACAGATAATTACACAAGGCAAAGGTCTTGCGGAAGAAATGTCTACACAACATCGGTAGCAAAAACGGGACAGATTAACACAATGGCCCTCCCAGAATGTCAAACAATGTCGACACACGGACATTGGCAAAAGTCACGTTCCGTCAGCGCCATACGTAACATCAGAGACTTCCCGTATACAAGGACATGAAAACAAAACACAACAAAACACTGAGTTGCGAATTCTAGCACATTGCAACACTGCTGTCGGCAGACACTCTTGTTATAACGGAAGTGACAATGAAATGCAGACATGACCACAAAAACAAACAAACAATAATAATAGTATACAGTTGACACAGGAATCAGCGCTGTTACAATATGTATAACATTTAGCAATGTACAGATACTATAGGCCGGATTTATCTTAGGGCCACAGGAGCATGTTTACAAGGATGTTAACAAGCCACACGCGCCACCTGACAATCAGCCACGCGACACACGATAAAACTTATCCGATAACAGCCCACCCGCCAGCGTGCTGTAGCGGAACGCAGCCATACACACGCAGCTGCGCTAATCACAGTTACGGCCACGTCCTTCCCACACGCGCCCACTAATTAGGGGCGAATGCAGACAGATTCCCTGAGGGAACAACCCCCCCCCAATAACTACTTCTCTTCTTGTTTTTTATCTTAAAAAAACCCATCATAGGCGATCAGGACACGTCCATCTACACTCACAATCACTTGCTACCTCAACATTTTAAATGAGAGACCACATTAGGCCGTGACGTAACAGCGTCACCGCACTTAACCATCCCAAGGAGCGGATAGAAACTCAATAGTGACCAAGTGAGGATGACAGGAGCAGAGATGGATAGTGCCATCAGAATGGCCAATGTACCACCTACGGGCTACCATTCCACAACCCTTCTCCTCACATAACCCTGTCACTCACAACGCCATCCAACACAGACACACAGACACATAATAACAGATAAACTACATGCCAAAATACACATCGGGGTTGATAGACTCCATGCGTCTACCCAAAGACCGGGTACACTACACCCTGGTTCTAAATGCCTACACCCGAATATTAGGGGTGAGTCGGAAAAAGACTTAAGCATAATGCACATCTCTATGTAAAGAGATGAGGCCGCAATTACACTAACAAATATTTTCTTACTAAATAATCCCGCATGCAAGGGACATAGAATTATTATACCTCGGCCCATACTTATCCTCGAATGAGAGCGGATACGCCTCATATCCATCCTCATGCATGGAATATCCCACCCACATACCAGGGATATTATTATTATTATTACACCTGCATGGAATTTTTAAAATTTTTGCACACCTGGGAAGTACCCACCGCGTCCACTCACTGTAAGTACATCCTAGCAGCATCACAGGCTCCCGGCCACCATTAACATGGAGGCCAACGATGCGCAACCCTCTCCTACCACGCTTTAAGCCCATCCAGCAGATAACACCCCCGGATCCTAATAACAAGTGACCCAACGCCATAAAAACCTATTAACGCCTCCAAGAAAATTACCAAGGCATTATCGCTGGAAATCCGACATGGCGACAGAAGGCCTAAAGTAGTCCATGCATTTAGAAGATTCTACAACCCCAGAACACTTAAAAATTTACATAATTACACAGTAAATTACTTACATATCACACCTATTTTTTTTAAATAAAAAAGGAATCTGATATCACGCTGAACGGTGATGAGGGTGTAAACAGAAAGGCAGAGGCGTCACACAAGAACAGAGCTGGGGAAGGCGATGATGAGGCCTGCCTCAGTTAACTCAATGACCCAGACTAAATAACAGACGGAACTACGTAAGGTTGATGCATTGATGGCCTGGCGCGGGCAAACGCCAAAACCGGGGGTGCGTCTAGCCTACCCCCTCGGCAGAGGAAGGTTACACCCACTATGCGCCACGGTCGTCGAAGCCAAGACCTGCAGGGGAGACTTTTTGACGGACGGGGGGAGAACTAGCCAGCTCCACACCGGACTCAGGAGATGAACCTAGGGACGACCACATTAGGACTAGACTCCTAGTTTAGTATGTAATTTAAGTAGAGCTTCTATGGCGGGAAGTTAGTCTTCTACTCGCAGAAGTAAAGAAGAATCTCAGGATTCAGCGGGACCAATCCTAGATTCGCCAAGTCCTCGTCCCGCGTGACGGGGTGAAGACGACCAAATAAATGATAATCAATAAATAATGAATAATATACATGAAATATGAATAATATGGAATGAATGCGATCATTCGGTTCCGTGCCCACATAAATGGCTGACAGCGAGTCACCAGAGCTTAAATGGTCACGCACCGGGCGGCCAGAGATATTAAATAGGTATGCAGCGGGCTGCCAAGAGGGGTTCTCGTGGGCAAACCCAGCAATGATAATTATATCAGCAAATCACCAATGAAGAATGATGGCAACATATGCAAATACAACGGCAATGAACAGGATAGCGGGGCGAGGCGTTTGGCCTTCAGCAGCGCAGTCGCCCGGGACTTTATTACTTACTATTTATTAATTATTAATGTAATGCCGACAATTAGGATTAAGACGGAGGGGACTACGAGGCATTGTTGTGTTCCGGTCTCAACAATGTACTACAAGGGCCCCCGTTAGTGAAAACGACAGGACGAGCCTCCATCGAAATTCTGGTGTTTAAGTTACAGTGCCATTTTAAAGGTCACTTAGATGTAAGCAAATTCAATAAGCGCTGTTGCTAAATAATAGCACAGCACATTTCGGCATTAGATTAAGGTTCACTCGGCATGTACATACAGCATAGTCTTACATTTAAGTACTAATTAACATAACTTAAGGCAATTTTTTTTAAATTAAGGTAAAACCGATCGGCACCTGGTGACTAAAAATTCGTCACCAGGGTAAGCCCGACAACATATTAATATAACTAGGATTAAGATAAAGCCGTTTGGCACCTGGTGACTAAAAATCCGTTACCAGGGTAAGCCCGACAATACGTTAGGTTAAATTACATTAAGATAGCACGTTCGGCACCTGGTGACTAAAAATTCGTCACCAGGGTAAGCCCGACAACATATTAATATAACTAGGATTAAGATAAAGCCGTTCGGCACCTGGTGACTAAAAATCCGTTACCAGGGTAAGCCCGACAATACGTTAGGTTGAATTACATTAAGATAGCACGTTCGCCACCTGGTGACAAAAAATCCGTTACCAGGGTAAACCCGACAACATATTAATATAAATAGGATTAAGATTAAGCCGTTCGGCACCTGGTGACCAAAATCCGTTACCAGGGTAAGCCCGACAACACTAGGCTAAGATAGGTTAAAATAGGCTAACCTAGATGTAAGTTAGACTTCAGTGGCGCCACACTTAGTTTTATAAATTAGGCGCTGCCAAATAAGAATGTCATATATAATGTATTGTAATGTATTGTCATGTATTGCTAACAACTAATCCACTTTCCCAAACACAGGAAAACCAGGGAGCAACATATCCACAGATGCACAGATATAAACAACAGAAAAAGAGTTGCCATTAATACATTTTTTTTACAGATAACAAGGAGCATGAGCATGTCTATTGTAAATATATTTCCCACACCAAATTACACATACCCTTATCTCTGTCACACAAACACACTGCTCCTCATCATTTATCAGTCGCGCCAATAAGGTGACGGCGCCGCGGTCAGCGACGTAAGGTGACGTGGGGCACCGAGCGACGCTGACGCAAACACACGTATGGATACGCTTCAATAATAAGCAATATACGGTCACCAGGGGCGGTGCAGAGGTTGTGAGCACCTACCCTCGCTGCCAAGGTGAATTTTCCCACCCACGGGGAAAATTTGCGAAAGGTAAGGTTAACGGCATGACCACTAACCCACAGCCATAGGTGAGAGGTACCTACAGCTCAGCGAATAGCAAGTGAAGGGAGAATGAGTGGACAGACGAGAGCGCTACAGAAGGCCTAGAGAATGAGACAAGGTACCAGGCTCATGAGCACAGCGGTCTAGTAATAAGATTATTATTTTATATTATATCATGCGTGTAAAATAAAATGTAAAACCAAAGCGTATACAAATATATATTAATGCTCAAGTGTACGCCTACGCACATAAACTGCCAATATGTCACGCCATTCAACACTGCCATAATGTCAACACTGAATACACTGTTTTGTTTTTTCCTTTCTACTCTAATAACGCCCAAATTTGTGAAGGTGTCCCGTTTCATCCCAAGAACAATAAACCATTATGATATATCCCTTTAACTTATACCCTGGGACACCTGTTTTTTCTATTCTCTTCCATCTTCTAAACTATACACTGCAGGGAGCAATTTTTTTCTCCATACAGCGCCGGACGGCACAACCATCCGTCCAGCCATGGTTTTTTTCCTCCCTGAATAATAACAACATATATACATATAACGTCAAGACCATGCATTTTTTTTGTACCTTTATTATTACTATGTCAACTTTCAAAAATGAACTATGCCAAATTTACTATGTATAACATGTATAACCCAAAACCTACCCCTCTGAGCACATGCTGAACTCACATCAACACAACATCGACACACCTACACCAACACGGAAGAAAAGAAGAAGAAGTACAAGGAGCAATCAAGAACAAACCATCACATCGACGCGCCCACTCTACTTCCAGTTCGCGGGGACGCGAACTAATCGATGAGGGGGGTCTTGTACAGGCCCGGGGGGCAGTACTACCTGGGAGCCACCCCCTATCTTTTACCAAAACCACCCCAACTGGCAAAACCATAAGACCAGAACATTATCCATACACAGCAAGAGGCGGCCACCCAGCTCGGGAGGTTAGCCAACTACTTGCAACACATACATAAACATCTACATCAACAACTATCTGGGGCAGCTACAGTGACGTAATGCTGACCATGCAGCACCTAAAAGTATAAGAAGTGGAGTCCTAACTGGAGCCATTATCTGTTATACAGTGTGCGTCGCCAGCGGCCCTAGCCGACGTCTGTTCCAGTTTCATCATCAGGTGAGAGTCAGTAGTGCTCAGAATCCTTTATTTTGTGAACACCTACCCCTACTCTGTACACACTAATTGTATACTTGTCTACATTCCCCAAGCGGGACTTACCAATTCACATCTACTGACCAAATAAACACATGGTCAGTAAACTACACTTGCATTTACTAATTACACTCCTCTTCACGTCCTAATACCCCGCCTGACCTTCGTCACGATTGTCCGTGACCGTAGTAGCCAGTAATTGCTTGGTCAGACTCCATTGTGCTTCCCGCACGCGACTCGACTGCCTAGCATCGAGCCGCTGACATTGCACGTTTATTGTTCCGCCCAGCTGGCAGGCCAGTACAGTAGCCTGTATTTAGAGATCCATCCCCCAATAAACACTTGCATCTTTGCAGGAACATCCCCTAGAGATTAAACACTAAACAACACACTACTCTAGTAAGCTCTCCCAGCTACGGGAAGCTACTCTCATTTAGGAACAATCTTCCAAATTAGCACAGTAACACAAAGCGTGTTTTATCCCAAACTACCCCCCCCCCACCAAGGGATTAAAACAATACATTGACCTGCAATAATAAGGTGATTAATAATCCAGAGGAAATAGCAAACACTTTTAATGACTATTTTCTGGAAATTCCACAAAAATTATTAAATAAATCACAGGTACATACATTAAATTCTAATAATTAATTAAATATATGCAGTGATTCTTTGTTTATAAATCATGTCACAACCAGAAATACTTATTTTGCTTATTTCCATTCATACTTAAGATATGGGGTCATATTTTGGGGTATGTCACCAGATATACTAAGCACGTTTAGGATACAAAAGAGGGCGATTAGCATTATGGCAAATGTAAACACTAGAGAATCATGTAGACCTTTGTTTCAAGATTTAAACATTCTCCCACGGCCCTGCATTCATATCTTTGTAATTTTTTTTAAATAATTTAATGAATATATACTTTTTTTCTTAAAATAAACAACGATGTACATAGGCATAACGCAAGACAAAATCAGAACATTCATATTTCACCCACACACACAAGCATTATATCAAAAAGGAACTTTTCACACAGGAGTTAAAATTATACAATAAACTACCGCAGTATATACAATTTGCTCCAAAAATAAAAACCTATGAAGGAATGTTGAAAGCTTATCTGCAGTGCCATTGTTTATACTCAGTAGTTGAATATCGTAGGGTATAGGAGCGATGAAATCTACAAATATATTTACTTTTCTATTTTATTTGTAATACAAGGCGACAAGATGGCGACAAGTGACAAGTCAACCAAGTGCGGTCAGTGTGAAAAATGTGTAACTGATAACGAATACTACATAATTTGTGATGGGGGAATGTGGTAAATCATACCACAGAACCTGTGTAAACATAAAAAAGAAAGTTTTTAACCGGCTTTTGTCCGACAAAGCCAAGCAATGGTATTGTGTCGAGTGCAGTGCAGTAAGTAGGTCAACTACGGAAAAGGTTTCGCCAGACGAGAATGTAAGTAAACCTGATTTAGAAGATCTTGTTTGTGAAATCAACCTCCGACTGATAAAACTAGAAAACATTGAAAAGTTTCAGAATGACATGCTCAAGTCCGTGACATACTTTTCTGATTGTTTCGATAGTATGAAAAGTGACATTTCAACTGCCACACAAACTCTGAAGCAAGCCTTGTCAGAAATTACAAAGCTAAGCCAAAGGGTTTGTGAGTTAGAGGAGGAAAAGGATATCGCTTGCAGTGAGGTTAAACTGTTAAAGCAAGAGAATCCCGAGCTTCAACAGTACGTTCGGCGAAACAACTTAGAGCTTCATGGCGTGCCGCACACTTCAAACGAAAACACCGTTCAGATTGTCCAGACTATCGCTGACCAATTGGGTGTCACCGTTGTTGAATCTGATATTGACGCCTGCCATCGGCTACCACAAAGCAGAGAAGGTCTTCCACCCCTTTACTAGTCAAATTCTGCAGCCGGCTAAAAGAGAGGCAATTTTAAAAGGCAAAAGGTCCAAACCCAACCTGAACTCATGTGATGCAGGAATCAATGGAAGGGCTAGGCCTATCTACATTAACGAGCATTTGACGCCAGCTAATAACGTACCACAAACAGGCAAGAGACCTCCGTAAATTAGGTTTTAAGTACGTCTGGACCCGAGACTGCAAACTATTCGTCCGTATATCAGATAGTGACAAGGCTGTCAGGATCAGCTCACCGGAAGACATTGAAAGGCTAGTAAGAGACTCTTCCATCAACAAGGCTCAGCCATCCCATTCACAGAAATAATAATGAACAAGACATGGACCTACAAGTTGATGTTGACTTGAACACATTAATTGATGGGCGTAAATATGACTGTATCCACGACTACGTAGCAGGCACTAAAAATGAGGTTAGCCAAATCAAGTGTCTTTACCTAAATAGCAGAAGCATCAAAAATAAACTAGAAGATATCGAGATACTAATACATATTGTTGAAAATCTAGATGTCATAGTGGTAACCGAGACTTGGGTAAAAAGTAATGAAGCTAAATACTTCAACCTAAACAACTATTCTGTTGCTTTTGTACACAGAGACAATCAGGACGGTGGAGGTGTGGGAGTTTATGTCCACAAAAAATGGAATATAAAAGTTCTTAACCTAGTTGAGAGTAACCATATCTTGATCCAGTTAGAGCTTATAAGAAGTGATACTGTTCGTTTCAATAACCTGCATACTATTAATATAATTGCAGTATATAATCCTAACATAAATAACGCAACAAATTTCATGCAATCTCTAGAGCACATTCTCTCCAAAAATAATGCCAATCTTTGCTTATGCATTGTTGATACAAATATTAACTTACTAAACAAAAATAATGTAACCAAATCATACCTCAATCTACTATCAAGCTATGGTTTCACACAAGGCAATACTCGGTATCCAACAAGAATATCTGAACCAACAAGTACACTCCTTGATCAGGTAGCCACTAATAACTGTAAATATACCTATAGGATAAGCAATATAAATAGTGATATTAGTGATCATAATATTCTTGTAACTGAGATTTTCTGGTCAAATTACTATCCAGGCAAAAGCCCAATCTCGAACATGACATTTAAATACCCCCACAACAAGCAAAGGTCTAGTTCAAAAAAGGTAAATAAAAATTACCGGTACGTGAACAAAACCATATTCTCCAATGATCTCAATCAAATAGACTGTTTAGATGATGTAAATGAAACTTACATCGCCATGAAACACAAAATCTTGACACAGACACCCAACAAAGAAAACTCTGACACACCTTTGAAGGAAATACACCAGAACCACAATAATCCATGGATAACAACAGAATTAATTCAGCTAATAAAACGAAGGGACCAACTACATGCTAAACTTAAAACTAACATTCACAGAAACAACAACCTCTTAAAGGAAGAGCACATAATATGTAGGAACAAAGTGACAGCTTTAAAACAGAAACTGAAATCCTCATACTATGAACGTAAATTAATATTGAACGCCAATAGCATAAAAGATACTTGGAAAGTAATCAATGAAATGATCTACAACTGCACAACTGAAAACAAAGATGGTCCCAGTGAGATAATAATTGACGGTAAATCTTTCACAGGAAAAGAAAATATTTGCAATGCTCTAAACACTCACTTTATAAACATAGCACACAAATAAGCTAAAACATCCCCCCAGGGAAGAAAATTAATGAAATTAATGTCAACACAGATTCCATATTTATGACTCCGACTAATGAGATGGAAATTCGCAATATTATATTAAGCCTTAAAATGAAAAGTAGACAAGACAAAGATGGTATGTCAGTAAAATTGTTAAAAAACTCCATTGACATGCTAAGTAGCCCACTAACTACTTTAATTAATTTATCGTTAGGGACTGGTCTGGTGCCTGATGATCTAAAAATAGCACGAGTCATACCAGTCTATAAAGGAGGTGACAAAAGCAATCCAGACAATTACAGACCCATTTCCATCCTCCCACCCATATCCAAGGTACTCGAAACAGTAGTAAAAACAGAATTGTTAATTTCTTAAATAAGAATGATTACTTCTACAAAGGGCAGTATGGATTCCGAGAAAACTCAAGCACAGAAATAGCCACAATTGATATAATCTCTAACTTGCAGGATGTCATAGACAATAAGATGACAGCGAGTGGCCTTTTCATAGACCTGAGAAAGGCGTTTGATACTGTTGACCATGAAATTCTTTTAGGGAAACTTGATAAAGCAGGTATCGGAGGAGTAGCTTGGACATGGTTTAAAAATTACCTGTCTAATCGTAAGCAGTATGTTGAAATAAATGGCTACAGAAGTGACGAAGTAAATATTACACATGGTGTGCCCCAAGGATCAATACTGGGTCCTTCCCTCTTCTTAGTATATATTTATGACATAGCAACACTCTGTTTTCATGGTAATATAACGTTGTTTGCAGATGACTTAAGCTTCTTTTACAATGCGTACACCACCAACACGCTGATTAGACACATGCAGGAGGACATGAATACAATACTTGGCTGGACCCAGTCAAATAATTGACAATAAATGAAGATAAAACAAATTATTTAATAATATCTAAGCGTAGAACAAAGTTAGACATCACTCAGAATATAATGCTGAATGGAAAGGCAGTTAAAAGGGTCTCATCTGTCAAATACCTAGGCCTGATAATAGATGAAAATCTCTCCTGGCAAAAGCACATTGATGCATTAGTTAAAAAAATATCACCTGCTGCTGGGATGATAAAAAATTGAGCTATTATATCCCAAAATATCTACTCAGGAAAGTGTATTTTTCCTTAATCCATAGCCACTTACAATATTTGAATACAATTTGGATAAAATGCTCAAATTACATAAAAAAGGAAATTGAGGTAATTCAGAATAGAGCCATAAGAAATATGTATAACTACCCTTTTTTAACACCAACCAAACACCTTTATGTTACGAGTAAAATTCAACCAGTAGCCCTAAATGCAGAAATCAAATCAAATGTCCTGATGTACCAAATCCTACACAAAGGTATCCACACAAATTTAAACTTCACTAAACAATCTGATTTACACGCTTACAAAACTAGACATGCAGATGACATATCACTTTTCCATATCAATTCCAAACAATATGGCAGTAATAGCATTAAGTATAGTGCCTTTGTAAAGTTCAATAGACTACCAGAAAATATAAAACTTGCACCTAGCCTACCAATCTTTTAAAGGAGGCTAAAACAGTTTATGTGGAATGATTATAAAATGTCAGTTTGAAGAAATTCCAAAATCTGAGAAGACAAAAGAAGACTATATTGTGTACAAAAACTTATGAAAGCTACAAAATGTTGTATATATTTTCATACTGAAAACTTTATAAACTAAACATTGAATTGTAATTTGTCGCCAACAAGATAAAACTGTACGATTCCTTTGTATATTAGTCCTTGACTCGTTAAGGGATTGATAAAATGCATTATTATTATTGCAACCCCCTACATTAACGGCACTGGCAAGCAGCACGTTGGTAACAAGATAGCCAACGCTTTGCTTACCAGAATGAGACGAGTACGGGAAGCGTGGATGGGCCAACTTACCTGTATTCAGAGGTCCGGGTCACTTCCGCAGCAAAACCACCTCCAGAAGACAAGTCCCGACAGAAGAGCTCCAAAAGGGGTGGAAGGAAGAAGGAGAAGGGGACAACACACACAGGCTATCGTACAAACACCCCCCAAAAACCAACGGAACACCCGTCGGTGAAATAATGCCACAGCAGTAGTTAAAAGGAATAAAATAAAGTTTAATAGTTAAAACTTCCACCAGGAAAGAGAACATGCATCAGCCAACACAAATTTCCAAGAAGGCCAGATAGCGCCTAACATGCTTGCTTGCAAAGCCAAGAAGAGGACAGACTTAATTTAAAATAAAAAAAAAATATTAAACAGCCCAAAGGTTAAAATAGAATTTACATGCACAACACAATGAGAAAGGGCTTGATAAATTGCAAGGAAATGCAATCACGATCCGACATGCAGATGTTGAGGCCATGCCAAAAAATAAGGATTGAAATTAAATTAAATTTTAATTAAAAAAATTAAATTGGATAGAAAATAAATAAATAAATGATATGTACGCCGGCGAAAAACACAAGGACATTTACCAAAAATCACAAAATTAACATTAACAAGATTACATTTTAAAAAGGGATGAAGCTAACACACAACACGACTGTTTTTGAGACCCGCGCCAAACGACTGACCACGAGACCACAATGCATCACGGCAAACAGCAAACATGGCGACACAAAAACATGCCAGATCGAAATTACGGCAAACAATTAATTAAATAAATTTTATCATCAGCGTAAGGAAATGTACGGCGGAAAACAATTACATTTAAAAACTATTACAAGTGTAAAGGGCACGGATCATGAATAAATTAATTTGAATACAATATCAATCATAAGATTGGCAAACGAAAATAAATAATACTTTAAACGTGAAATAAACTAATAAATGTGTCTCCAGAAGGTAAACAAAAAATAAATAAGAAACCTAATATATATAAGGAAACGCTATTAAAACGTAAAGGAAATTTTTGGCTTACAAGCCAGAACATAACAGAAGATCAACATTCGTACACGGCCAAATTGGAACTCCCAAAATAAAATAATTAGGTAAATTAAATAAGGTTTCAAAACATACCTTAATAAGGCCTTTGGGGAGACACTGATGATAAAACAAACATAACACTAATAAATAATTTTAAAAAAATGAAAACTGCCCAGATGACTGTTGCTGGCACACGCAACCATTGACACTAAACATCTTCAAGTTTTCTCATTCCGGCGAAAATAAGGTAGACCATGCTTCAGGGGCGACGATCCCACTTCCTACCCACTGCGGTTTACGTTTTTGTAATGTAATTCCATTTCTTGGTGAGGCGAGGGCCACAGGCCCCCGCCTCAATAGACAATCAAATTCACGATCACTCAGTTCAATCCAGACTGTTCAGTTACCGATGACAACACATAAATGGCGCCGACAAGGAAGCCAGGCGCGCTGCATGCATGATATTTGGAAAATGTCCAATCACGGTTTGACACCTCAAACAACAATGTCATAAATAAGTTCATAATTTGGCGGTATCAAGAACACACACCGTCCTTTGTTTTATGACGTAGAATCATAATTGTTTTTCACTTATGTCACGAATTGGTAGAGTTTTAAAGGAAACACCAACGCACTCTATTGGTGAATAAGCAAGAACTACTTGGATCTTTCCAAAGTCCGACTGCAGCTACCATCTTGTGGACACAGACGGTACTGAGCGGCGAAGCGGACGATTCAAACTTCAAGTACAGCCTCCATGATTAAATACATGTTTGAAATAGTAGAGACGTGCCCTTGCACGTATCAGTCTCCCTCCCTTAAGCGTGAACACCGTTCACGAATATGCCAAGGCATAGACAGTACTCCATAACTTGTCGATTCACCAGAAATGTTTCCCGAAGATAATGTTCACCTGTTAACTCCAATAGATGGGCGAAACCGCATCGTTTTGGTTAGGAAGAATGCAGGGTCAGATTATCAGTGATGGGATAATTGATCACCTCGCAAACCACTTAGTCAACAGCATCACTGTGTCCAAAAATCTTCAGAAACGTAGTACACCAGCACCAGCAGTGCTTTCAGAGTCCGAGACACGTTAGATACATTTTCAATAAGTCCAATTTAGTTCGCTTTAAACTAAGTAGGTGGAAGCAATGTGCAATATATGATTTGACGCGTGGGCAGCCATTTACAAAAATAGAAGTTAATCTAATTTCAAAAAAAGGATTACAGAATTTACAATATCTTACTACATTTTACAAAAAGCAACAAGGTTGAATTTAAATGAAGAAAATTTTTCTGACTAAACCCTAGATCCGTGTTTACAAAATTTCATTAACAAGTTTACCTTTTTACAGATTCGAAGTACATTTCAAGATTACAAGAGTTAGATGACTACACATTTCGAAGGAACTACGGTGGAGGAATGACCACTACAATTCCCAAAGGGAACAGGAATACAAGGTTACCATGAGTTAGGTCTCCCACCGAGCCCAACTTACATGTTAGCATCTCCTATGAAACATCAAAATTAGGTACACTTTTACAATTTACCCTTACAATGGGAACTTCCCAACATTTACATTTTGTATCCCACCAGAGTTTGCATATCCAATTAAATTCAAAATTCCACAAGGAACAGATGCTTGAAGGCTTCAATGAAGGTTAGGGATACTCTACATTATACAAAATTTGTTTTACAAAATTTACGGTAGCATTTCCTCATTAGACACCTCTCCACCTCGCTTAATGTGTGATAGATGCACTCTAGAAATTTGTTGGCCTTAAGGTTTTGAAAAAGAAAATTAATTATTCTGACATGTATGCCTCTACATAGTTGGTTCGTGACCGCACGCATTACTTGGCATGGGGACACTGAGGAATACAAACGCCGTTACAGTAACGACAAGAACGAAGAGGAAAAGGCAGCGCAGAAAACCAACACCAATACACTCACACAAGGAACGAAATTGAGGTTCGACACCCGATGAGAATACAGCCGACATCCGCCTGGGTGAGAAAAATCCAACATAAAAAGAACTAAGTTCAACAGTACACGAAGTACAAATGAGGTTTCCTCGTTCAGGTTAAAGACACGAACACGTACAACCAAAGGATGCCTAACATGGCCCGAAAATACGGTTAGATGAGAAACAAGCCGCTCTTGTCGAAAGACGAGGCTAACAGAGAAAACTTACGCACCATTCCAAACGATAAAGCCGAAAAATTTATGATTATTAATCAAAAGCAGAAAATTTTACTCAACTACAGTGGCTGATGACCGAGATTGCCATAGCATGAACTAAAACAGAAGGCCTATGTAATTTACGGTTAGCATGAGGCAACAGGTGACCCTGATTTCCAGCAACAAGAGATTACAAGCTTAAAAGTAAAACAAGCTGACTTACAGAACCTGATGACCATAATGTCCAACAGAAATTTATCCCCAGTAAATTTAGAAGACCCTATATTAATTAATTAAGCCGGAAAGCACATTACATTATGGCTGTTCACGAACTGAGATCTCATATTCACAACAACATATTCATCGCACAACATACTCCAATAATAGCGATACATAATTTTTACCACCCACAAAAATAATTCCCATTAATACTCAAATATGCAAGTTATGTAGTCGTAGAGATATCATAACACAAACAAATACAATAAAAAACACAATACCCTTACAATTACATTACATTACATGACACATACTTGCATTTCATCGAACAGACCTGTCCCATACCAAGCCAGTTCGGATCGTGCAAGTCCTATATACAACCTGCCCAGGGATCAAACCAAGAAAGAATCCCATACTTCTAACCTAGCTAACCCCAGACAGTAGATATCTCCACGTAAAACACTCCTACATATTCGCTTTAGTTCAAAATTACAAGGAAAGCAACTAATAAAAATACGATCCTAACCTTACTTTTGCAAACAAAACAACGCCTGAATTACCCCACCCTACAAATCTAAATCAAAATCTAACGTTAACACATGCATACAGACATGATTTGCACAACATATACGCTTATCCCAGAACGATTGCAGTATAATGTAAGTTTACGAACAAAAAATTACAAATCGCACACTGCGATATAAAACACCTCAAAACAAACACTTACCTTGAATGAATTTGGGAAGAACTCCTAGCCAAAAATTAGTGACATGCATGTTAAATGTGCCTTCTGGCACCACAATATGGACATAGGGCGGGCAGATTTCCATAGGTTACCCCTTTTAATCGGACTACACTTTGCCATAACACCAAAAGGCGTGACAGTTCCATAATAAATAATTTACGAGGACAGCATATCACCACAGAATATCATGCAAAGAAACATACAGGAACACAACAGTCTTCTTAAACACCAACACTGCCTCGACACCTGAAATTTCGACAAAAACATCATGCACAACGTAGCCCAGGACTGCAGAAGTCATCGCTTGCTTGGCACGAGAACAGGGAGCTAATTTACAAAAATAGGCACAAAACATCAGGCTACCAGCTTCCGACGGGGCTCCAGGATGCCTTCACTCGAGCAAATAGGCTATCAGAACATAAAGAAATCCCATTTCCCATGCCAAGAACACATGTCAGTCACTCACCGGGCTTCATCTTAAATTGGAATGTTGCACACCAACAGGGTAAAATACAGGAGTAAACGCCTCGTTTAGAACAGGTTACATACAGCATTCCACATGTACATTCAGAGGCAACCATGAAACAAAACAAACGACAAGGATTAGCTTTGCACAACATCAAGTGCACTGGCCTGACAAAATCACACCAACAACTGACCCATCAGCATTAGAGGGGTCCATAAAACAGCCTGTGGGTACTGGGGAGGGGATAGTTACGGAAGTGAACATGAGCTCGCTCTGCTACCAGAATGCAACCCCCTACATTAACGGCACTGGCAAGCAGCACGTTGGTAACAAGATAGCCAACGCTTTGCTTACCAGAATGAGACGAGTACGGGAAGCGTGGATGGGCCAACTTACCTGTATTCAGAGGTCCGGGTCACTTCCGCAGCAAAACCACCTCCAGAAGACAAGTCCCGACAGAAGAGCTCCAAAAGGGGTGGAAGGAAGAAGGAGAAGGGGACAACACACACAGGCTATCGTACAAACACCCCCCAAAAACCAACGGAACACCCGTCGGTGAAATAATGCCACAACAGTAGTTAAAAGGAATAAAATAAAGTTTAATAGTTAAAACTTCCACCAGGAAAGAGAACATGCATCAGCCAACACAAATTTCCAAGAAGGCCAGATAGCGCCTAACATGCTTGCTTGCAAAGCCAAGAAGAGGACAGACTTAATTTAAAATAAAATAAAAATATTAAACAGCCCAAAGGTTAAAATAGAATTTACATGCACAACACAATGAGAAAGGGCTTGATAAATTGCAAGGAAATGCAATCACGATCCGACATGCAGATGTTGAGGCCATGCCAAAAAATAAGGATTGAAATTAAATTAAATTTTAATTAAAAAAATTAAATTGGATAGAAAATAAATAAATAAATGATATGTACGCCGGCGAAAAACACAAGGACATTTACCAAAAATCACAAAATTAACATTAACAAGATTACATTTTAAAAAGGGATGAAGCTAACACACAACACGACTGTTTTTGAGACCCGCGCCAAACGACTGACCACGAGACCACAATGCATCACGGCAAACAGCAAACATGGCGACACAAAAACATGCCAGATCGAAATTACGGCAAACAATTAATTAAATAAATTTTATCATCAGCGTAAGGAAATGTACGGCGGAAAACAATTACATTTAAAAACTATTACAAGTGTAAAGGGCACGGATCATGAATAAATTAATTTGAATACAATATCAATCATAAGATTGGCAAACGAAAATAAATAATACTTTAAACGTGAAATAAACTAATAAATGTGTCTCCAGAAGGTAAACAAAAAATAAATAAGAAACCTAATATATATAAGGAAACGCTATTAAAACGTAAAGGAAATTTTTGGCTTACAAGCCAGAACATAACAGAAGATCAACATTCGTACACGGCCAAATTGGAACTCCCAAAATAAAATAATTAGGTAAATTAAATAAGGTTTCAAAACATACCTTAATAAGGCCTTTGGGGAGACACTGATGATAAAACAAACATAACACTAATAAATAATTTAAAAAAAATGAAAACTGCCCAGATGACTGTTGCTGGCACACGCAACCATTGACACTAAACATCTTCAAGTTTTCTCATTCCGGCGAAAATAAGGTAGACCATGCTTCAGGGGCGACGATCCCACTTCCTACCCACTGCGGTTTACGTTTTTGTAATGTAATTCCATTTCTTGGTGAGGCGAGGGCCACAGGCCCCCGCCTCAATAGACAATCAAATCCACGATCACTCAGTTCAATCCAGACTGTTCAGTTACCGATGACAACACATAAATGGCGCCGACAAGGAAGCCAGGCGCGCTGCATGCATGATATTTGGAAAATGTCCAATCACGGTTTGACACCTCAAACAACAATGTCATAAATAAGTTCATAATTTGGCGGTATCAAGAACACACACCGTTCTTTGTTTTATGACGTAGAATCATAATTGTTTTTCACTTATGTCACGAATTGGTAGAGTTTTAAAGGAAACACCAAAGCACTCTATTGGTGAATAAGCAGGAACTACTTGGATCTTTCCAAAGTCCGACTGCAGCTACCATCTTGTGGACACAGACGGTACTGAGCGGCGAAGCGGACGATTCAAACTTCAAGTACAGCCTCCATGATTAAATACATGTTTGAAATAGTAGAGACGTGCCCTTGCACGTATCAATTATTATTATATACCTAGCTGTAAGTTGTTGTATTTATAGAATTAAGTTTTCATATTGTGATAATAGAGTGAGGTGTAAATAGTTGTCCAGTAAGATTGTATCTCTTATAATTCGTTATAAATTGTTATTGTATTAGTAATAAATAAGTGTAAGTTCTTTTAGTTTATAGATGTAATTTCTGACGTGTCCTATATCGAAATTGTATTGTATGCATGTAATTGATCAAATGGCTAAATAAAAATCTAATCTAATCTAATCAATATTTACCCTTTGCTTGTGATACTTATTATTGGACGATATGTTCTGTTGCATTTTTGGAAATATTTCGCGTCAAGATATATGTGTTTACTTAGTTTTGCAAATGTTTCGTGCTTGCTCTAGGCCAAAGAAATCTTTGGAATATGGCCTTAGGACAATTCTAAATGGTTCTATATTTTATTTCGAAAACATTACAGACCAAAGCTTAGCTAGTCAAAGATATGCCCTTCAGGATTCTATTTAGAGGACCTGTCGGTAATATGTTCTGACCTATGAGAAGAGCGTATGAATCGGCCGCTGTGTGCTGCCTAGCTTTTCTAATATCACTTAGATGTTCAACATAACACCCAAAGCACCATATTGTCATTATTCTATCTCGTCTGATCCATTTAAATGACCAATCGGTGCCGTAACAGGTTGTTAAAGCTGTTTGGACTCAGCAACATTTGTCGATCGAAGCACAGTGTTGTTTATTCCTCTTGAGAACATCTAGAAGTTACCACAAGATGGCGTCACAGTGTGAGTGTGGTGAAATAGCAGCTAGTGTAAATATTTGATAAAAGTGGTAAATTATTATAACAGAGGGTTAAAATCTATAAAGTTACTTTCCTTAGGACAAGTGAAGTATGGAATATTGCTAGTATTTAGAAATTCTTATTGATAATTTAATAAACATAAGGGGACCCGGACGTGAGAGTATACCAAAATATGTACAATTTTGAAGGTCATTTTCTTGAAAACTATTAATTTGATGTTCGTGAAATTTCATGCACATATTACACACATGATCTATTGTCTGTTCCACAAGTATCATTGAGCTGTAGTTATTTTTGTATCCATTATACCAACAAATGTCCTTGAATGTTTTATAATTCTCAGTTTGCGGAAGAAATTTTCGGTACACATTCCTTGGAAAGTATTCCATAAAATGACCCCAAATTGTGTATTTTTTCTCTAAGATGCACATCAATTTGGCTTGCCTAGTTTTGTTTGCCTACATTCATTAATATAAGAAAAATAAAAAAATAATATTTATGCCAATATTTTATTGATTTTTTTCATAAATATGAAAGAAAAAATTATTCTTTTTCGCAAAACTTATTCATTTTAGGCATAAAACATAGAGTGTGAATGTATATATCCATCTAAAAATATATTACTCTACAAGGAATACTTTGGGAGATAAATGTACCTAAGTTTGCAAAATATCAATTTTACAGGAAAGCATATTGAAAATTAATGACATAATTTACTGATCTTTAGGTGGCTTAGCATAAACCTGGCTGGTATGCGTCCTGCCTCAGAACTTCCTTGTCCTCCTTCTTCTTTTTATGAGCTCTTTTATTTGATCTGGCCTCCTTAGTCATTGATTGAGCTGATATCTCTGCCTCATTTATCCTCTGACGGTCGATCATGAGTAGCGCACTAGCCATAAGATACCTAATTTCTCAAGAAATTTTCTCCTACTGCTAACATCATCATTAAAAGATATAATAGCATCCATTACTAAGTACTAGAGGATCTCATATGTTGCTTATAATTACCACAGGTTTTACAAGATAAATATAACTTTCATGCCAAGCCTCTCCTTGAGTTAGCTTCCTCAGATAATGCAAGAGAGTTATCACTGTCACAGTACCGACACTTTGCCACGCTGTTTATAATGTTAATCAGGGATTTAAAATCTACGATAATATAATTATTCACATTGCTACTGTTCTCACTGTTTAGACTAATATCTAATTTGTCACAGTTGTTAGACAGCTTACGTTTCGATGCACTTGGGGGCGAACTAACCTCATTCGCACGTTTCACATTGTCACTGTCATTTTTAATTATTAAATCTTCTTGCGGCGTTTCTAGACTTATGCGATGTTGATTGCCATGACATTTTCGCTTTGAATTGAATTACTTTATGCGCGGCATTTTACAGGAACAACAGCATTCGCTATCCAGATGTAAATTCACTTGGTAATAGCAAAGCTCGTGTAGGCATAAACTGTTTGTAAACATTACAGAACGCGGGAAACAATTGAGGCTCAACAACCAAGCCTGGGAGAAAGTGTCCACACGGCCAGTGTGGATCAAGGAGTAAATAGAGTTGAAAAAGTTACTGCCTTTCAACATAAGCCACAAGGAACTGTTCAGTCTACAGTTTGACACATTGGAAACGTGGGCGTGGCAAGAGCCCGCCATTTTTAAAAACCTATTTAAATGGACTTAAAAATGAAGATATCCTCAATAAACTATATATATTCTGATTCAGGAAAGTTCCCTTTACACATTTATGCTGATATCAAAAATATGCAAATTTAGTCATTTTGCGACGTCCGGGTCCCCTTAAACTAAGTTGTGGGATCGTGCATCCAAAGATTCGGTGACTTCTTCAATCACTGTTTGAACCAAGTAGAGCAGTGGTGCTTTTACGAGTTTTCACCTGATTGGAAGATATAAATTTTTCACATTCTTCTTTATTGGTAGGTAATTAGATTAATTCATTTAGGTAGCAATAATTAAAATAAATTTAGACTTCTGTGCCACGCAATGAAAGTTTTCGAGCGTATCCTTGACAAAAGAATTCGGGGATTGCCAAAATCACAAGGAATCAAGCAGGCTTTGTGAAAAACTGCGGCACAACAGATGCAATCTTCGCTGTACGGCAACTGGTTGAGAAATACTCCGAAAGAAATAAACCTTTGCATCTTGCTTTCCTCGACCTTGAGAAGGCTTTTGATCGGGTGCCACATGACCTAATCTGGTTAGCGCTCCGTCAACACGGCATCCCAGAACACCTTTTTTAATGGGTGCAGCTGCTTTACGCAGAACCAAGGAGCTATGTCCTAGCTGCCGCGGGAGCGTCTAATGACTTCCGCATCAACGTAGGTGTCCACCAGGGCTCCGCCTTATCACCACTGCTGTTCATTCTTGTGATGGACACTGTAACGTCAGACCTGCACCAGCCGCTACCATGGACACTTCTCTATGCAGATGACGTCATGTTGGCTGCTGAGACGAAGCTTGATCTCCAACATCAAACACAAGAGTGGTACAATCGACTTGCGCAATATGGTCTGCGCCTCAACAAGAAGATGACAGAATACATGACATCCGATACACAAGGAGTGGGCACCATTACTGTTGACGGAGAAGATTTACCACGTGTAGCGAAATTTAAGTATCTTGGTTCCACTATCTCTGATGATGGGCGACTTACTGACGAGGTCAACACAACGATACACGCAGCCTGGACGAAGTGGCGAATGACAACTGGCGTCACCTGTGACCGTAGGATGAATGACCATCTGAAATCTAAGATCTACCGGACTGTCATTCGTCCTGTCGCTCTCTACGGCACGGAGTGCTGGCCACCTACTAAGGAAGCAGAACGTCGCCTATGTGTCATGGAGACGAAGGTGCTTAGAAGGTCAGCAGGTTTCACTAGGCTGGATCATATTTCAAATGATGCCATCAGAAATCGGGTTTGTGTTGCTCCAATCGGGAAAACATGCAGGAAAACCGTCTGAGATGGTTTGGACATATGCTGCGCGCAGAGGGCGACACAATGACAAAAGAAGCTTACACACTGGATGTGGCTGGAAAGAGGCCCAGAGGGCGACCAAGGCAACGGTGGGCCGATTCACTGCACAATGATCTAAAGGCTGTCAATCTTCATCCAGACATGGCCCATAACCGAGGGAAATGGAGACTACGATCCCACATAGCGGACCCTGCCACAAGGTGGGACAAACGCTAAAGGAAAAGAAGATAAAGAAGAAGAATTAAAATAAATTTAGTGTAATTTGGTGCAAACATCAAGGCTAAATTAGATTTCTGGTATGTCGGCAGTAAACAGTGTTAGTGTCTCGTCAGGTAGTGTAATTGTTACGGATTTAGGCTCGTCGTGCAAAATAAAAGTGAAAAATGCAAATAAAAGCATCACAAGTTCTCAGGTAAAATTGAGTGCGGAGAAAAGTGACACCGATTGTCGTAATGTAGGCCTACCGGTACCGTCATGCAAATGTCATAACCTGAGAAACGAGCTGTCCTCAAAAGATGAAATTATAAAGCTGCTAAAGGAAGATATTACTAAGATAATGGAAGAGTTTAATAAATTAAAAGGAAACAGAGAGGAAAGCAAGGAAACTTGGTCGACAGTGGTCGCTGGTAAGGTAAGATTGAATATGCCTAGGCCTATAAATGGAGTACCGGTACATGTAACTGAAATTCCCGTCTCAAATTCATTTGGAGGGCTCGTCGAAGAAAATGATGACTTTCTTCAAGAAGAAAAGAAGAAGGTGATAAAGAGAAAATCCAGGAAGATGCGGATATTTGCGGATAGTGACGGGCGAGATGTAGCAGCAAGCGTATTGGAGAGAAGCGGAGTAATGGAGGTCATTTCGACAGTAAAGCCAGGAGCACCAATTCCAGCGGTCTCGAACGGGATGGTAGGAGAGTGTGCGTCCTTACTTCAAAGGACTATGCAGTAATCATCGCTGGAGCAAACGATGTCTATAGAAACGAGAGTAAAAAGGTAACCAAAAGGTAACCAAAAGGTAGCGACACAGCCAAGCTAGATAAAAAAGGGGGGAAATTAGGGGTTTTTTAATAGGTAAATGTTAGCTGGATCAGGTGTACGATGTACTTTTCTTCTGCAATAAACCAAGGCCCATATTAGAGGCAGTATTAAAGGTGCCGGGACGTCCTCATAAGACCGTCAACGCTTAGTTCGAATGGGTTATGCTCCACGCGTGGCGAGGACTAATCCACGGTCTTTAATAGTTGTAGATCCACCTCATTCAATAACATACATCTTATCTAGGTTGGCAACACCTCACATAAACACATCGCGATCACTCCCCACAGCACGTAGGGACAGGGGGGGGGGGAAGGCAGGGAAAAACCTGTCGTTAAGATAACCACCGCAGTCGACCGCACAGCGAGTTCAAGTGAGCACGGAAACTGCGAATAGCTGTAGTACGGAAGACAATCAGATAAATAGTTAGCCTAAAATTTTATAGTTTAACCATAGTTTACAACCATATAATCTCTCTAAAGTACAATCTCCGGATAGCCATCACCATTTAGCATTTCACCTAACATATATACTGCATTTAGCATACACTGACAGTTGCAGTACCAATACTGCAACTAAATAATTGTACATATTGTAAATATTTTCACCTGTATTTCAAACATAGATTTTATAGCCTAAGTGTATTGGATCTGATGATGATCGCTTGACGATCGAAACTGGTCATCCTAGTGTTTTATTAATCTCATGTAATTTATTTCAGGATTAGGGCATAACCCATCTCTTTTGGGTACATTCGTGTTGACCGACTGAAAAGCACTAAACTCTTGGTAACCAAAGATTTAAAGAGTACATTGCCATCCATGCAAAACACAAATGTCATCATTGTAAATATTCCGCAGAGATACCATTTAATTCCCAAATCATGTGTAAATGTAGACATAGTGGCTACAAATGGAAAAATTCATAAAATTTGTAAGAGTTTTCCAAATGTCCAAATTATAGATGTAAGTAAATTAGACAGGAAGTTCCACACTCGGCATGGCCTACACTTAAATAGGTTAGGCAATGAGTATCTTAGTGATGAAATCTGCAAAATTGTAAATTCAAATGTTAAGAATAGTTCAACAATAATATCTTTAGAGTGGAAGCAGGGAAACTGGTAAAAGAAGCCAAACGTGAGGTTTGGCATTCCGATCTTTTGATGTCAAATTTAACTGAGTCCAACAATGGTATTTCGGATTTGTCTAGCAACAATAATAATAACAATTATGATAGTAATAATGTAAATAAATCACCAACACAAGCTTGCAAAAGAAACAAATTTAAAATTTACCACCAGAATGTTCAGTCACTCTATAATAAAATTGATTACATAAATCTAATGCTTAAAAATGAACTTAAAGACATCTCCGCACTATGTATTTCAGAACAATGGCTGAAAGAGGAACAACTCGAATTAATTCAATTCCCAGGGTTTAAACAAGATAGTAAATACTCTAGATCTAATATTAGCTTTGGTGGTATTTGTATCGTCTTAAGAAATAATTTAGATCATGAACAGTTAACAGCTTATGATTATCTAATTATGGAACAGGATTTTGAATTCTCTACCATAAAAATACAGCAGTTTAAGTTAATAATTGTATGCGTATACCGTTCTCCGTCAGGAAAGTTTCCTTTATTTATAGATAAATTAGAATTGTTACTCAATAACATGAGCAAAGTAAATTTCGATATAATAATTTGTGGGGATGTAAATGTGGATTTCTTAAAATTTGATAGAAATTGTGAATTATTAACACAGTTACTAATTTCCTATGGACTGAAACCTACAGTAAATACCCCAACAAGAATAACAAAATTTAGTAAAACCACTCCTGATCAAATTTTTATAAATTCAGATAAATATCACCATTCAATAGAAGTCTATTGTCCGGGTTTTGTTGACCTCCATGGACAAATACTGAGTTTTGAAGTACCCGAAACAATCAATAATAATGATAATGGAGTAAAATCAAAGTGCAGGTCATTCACTGAAACAGATGTTACATATTTCAATAACTTATTAAATAAGGAAACATGGTCAGAAATCTATAAACTAGAAAATGTAAATGATAAATTTAATGCACTTAACAGTACCCTAAAACACTATTTTGAAACAGCATTCCCCTTTAGACAAAGAACTGTTCAAAGTAACAAAACTAGCAATTGGATAACAACAGGCATTATAAATTCATGTCAAAGAAAGAAATTTCTACACAAATTATATAAACAATACCACAAAACACCTGAATTCAATTTATACTACAAAAATACACTAGCATATTAAATAAGGTATAAGACTAGCAAAGAAAATGCATAATGATAATTTTATTTCCCAATCATCTAATAAAAAACAGGGCTATGTGGTCCGTGATAAAGACAGAAACTGGAAAATCTGCTAAAATACAAAGGAACATTACACTGTCCATAAATAATAAAGTGATTAATTATCCAGAGGAAATAGCAAACAATTTTAATGACTATTTTCTGGAAATTCCACAAAAATTATTACATAAATCACAGGTAAATACACTAAATTCTAAAAATAAAATAAATATATGTAGTGATTCTTTATTTATAAATCATGTCACAGTGAAGAGGTAAGAATAGTTATAAAAGAGCTAAAAATAAATTCT
Source organism: Meconema thalassinum (assembly GCA_946902985.2). Classification (NCBI taxonomy): domain Eukaryota; kingdom Metazoa; phylum Arthropoda; class Insecta; order Orthoptera; family Tettigoniidae; genus Meconema; species Meconema thalassinum. The sequence continues at coordinate 917,730,453 of OX336389.2, forward strand.
GTGCTGGCATTGATGGCATCCCTGATGCAATTTTAAAGAAAAGTGCAGAAAATATAATAAATCCACTTACACACTTAATAAACAGTTCAATTCTCTCAGGAACTTACCCGGTTACTTTGAAGTTATCAAAAGTAATGCCAGTGCACAAAAACGGTACAAAAGATGAATTAGATAACTATCGTCCTATTACCTTACCAACTGGTATCGCAAAATCGTAAAGAAAATCATGTATAAGAGACTGATAAGTTTTATAGAAAAAAATAATGTTATCAAACTGACAACATGGATTCAGAACGGAAAAATCTACACAGACAGCACTTTATTTATAGTATACTGCAATTAATTGACAATAAGGAACATGTAACTGGCCTATTCTTGGATTTATCGAAAGCATTTGATGCTGTGGACCATAAAATCCTCCTTACAAAACTAAATCAATATGGTATTAGAGGTCTAGCTAATATATGGATAGAGTCTTACTTAACAAGGCGTAAACAAATAGTAAGCTTGAGACACAAGGTTGATGGAACCAAATTACTTAATGAAACATTGTCCAATGAGTCAATTACTACATTTGGAGTACCCCAGGGATCGGTTTTGGGCCCACTACTCTTTCTTCTATATATCAATGATATAACACAGAAAGTTCATTCACATAAGGAAATTTTGTTTGCGAACGATACAACACTCGTAATAAAAAGTGAAACTAAACAGGTCATACAGCAGTCTGCTGACACCGTTACAGGTGAGTTAACCAAATGGTCACAAGATAATCGCCTCATAATAAACTATAAAGAACAGTATGTTTAAATTTCCACACTATACAGAATAGGAATCCTGCGAAGCCCAATGTAACATTAAATGGTCATCAAATTGAAAATAAATCAGAAACAAAGTTTTTAGGACTATGGATACAACATGACTTGAAATAGAATAAACATATACAATATATGAATACTAAACTGAACTCGATGTGCTTTGCGTTACGTATTTTGAAAACCTCCACTAGCATGCACACATTAAGAAATACTTATTTTGCTTATTTCTATTCATACTTTCCATTCATATTTTGGGGTATGTCGCCAGATGTACTAAGCACGCTTAGGATACAAAATAGGGCGATTAGAATTATGGCAAATGTAAACACTAGAGTCATGTAGACCTCTGTTTAAAGATTCAAACATTCTCCCACTGCCCTGCATATATATCTTTGAACGTATTATGTATTTTTAAAGAATTTCATGAATAAGTATGTTTTTCTTAAAACAAACAATGATGTTCATAGGCATACACAATACAAAATCAAAGCATTCATATTTCACACACACAGACAAGCATATATCAAAAAGGAACTTTTCACACAGGAGTTAGATTATACAATACTCTACCCCAGTATATAAAACTTGCCCCAAAAATAAAAAAACTTTGATAGAATGTTGAAAGCTTATCTGCAGTGCCATTGTTTTTACTCTGTAGTTGAATATCTTAGTGTATAGGAGCGATGAAATCTATAATTATATTTTACTTTTCTATTTTAATTGTAATACCTAGCTGTAAGTTGTTGTATTGATAGAATGAAGTTTTTATATTATGATAATAGAGTAAGGTGTAAATAGTTGTCCAATAAGATTGTATCTCTTAAGATCTATTATTATAATAAGTTATAAATAGTTATAGTATTAGTATTATATACCTATTAGTACTTTTATTTTATATATGTAAATTCTGACGTGTCCTATATCAAAAATGTATTGTATACATGTATTTGATCAAATGGAATTAATAAAAATCTATCTATCTATCTAGAAGCATTTAAATTTGGCATCAGTAACCAAAACTTAACCAAGTGGTCACATTCAATCATAACAGCAATATAATAATCACATTCTAATTGCCTACTGGTACTACTGTAAAACTTGCTCAAAACGAAATCGCAAGGGTCCGAGTTTATTTTCCGAATTAGACATGATTCCGGATTGAACAAAATTATGCAAAATGATACACAAATCCCTTACCCCTGTTCCATTAGTCTAGTTTTGGTGATACAATATCTCAGTAACACAATATATAAATGTAGTTTTTTAGATACTCGCACATAAGGCTGCAATATAACACACCCAACGTATTATGTGTGTACTCAAAGTACTTAAACACTGAAAACCGGACAATTTCTGCCTTCTTCCACGTGTTTAATAAAGAAACTACGAGTACAGTAGGTACAAGTATATCACATCTAACACACAATCATACTCCTGACACTGAATACTTGTGAAATTATTATTTTTTCCACACGTCTAACAAAGAAACCTTTTTCACTTTCCAAGCGGTCATGTTTTTCTTTCAATGCAATCTTTAACGCTGTACAGTAGGTCAAGGTGTCGCGGTGAATTCGACTTGACAGCAAATTTCATAATGCCCCCGACACACTCAACAGCTTGTTAAAGAGTGGTTTTTTTTCAGACACAAAGTTACGAAACTGTTTACATTAGAATTGGGTTCAAGGTGTACATCGAGATAAAGATATCTAAGAACCATGGTAAGTGACAGGCAATTAGTGGCGATTTAAATCTCATTCTTCGAGGAATTTGGGAAACCCATAAAACAACATTAGGGCTGTGTGATGCGGTATATAAATACCTGGCTCTCCCCCTGGCGAAATATTTATGTAGCAATTTTATTGCAGGGGAGGATATGCTTAAATATATTACACAGCTAAAGCATAAGTTCCGTTGAACAATTACATTCATAATTTCTTTCCGTTTCCGCGTTGAACAGATTCCGCTTTATGCAACATAAATAACATGCAGAGCCATATCCCGTGTGCAGGGGCTATGACTTCCGTTTACGTTGGACAAGTTTCCGCTTTATAGACGTTCCGCATTGAGCAAGTTTTGCTGTACACCATATGAGTGTCTATGGAAACAAGTAATTCGAATAATTTAGAGACACTAACCTAGTAGCAATCACTTCTGTAATTAAAATTGAAGCTAGTTCTTTCCAAACCAGGAAAATTAGCACATTTAATTTTCCAGTAAATGAAAATCGTTAGATCTCTTACGTACGGCTTCTGAAAAAAAAATAACACGGGACGACATTATTCATATTTGTAAGATATTTACCTTAATTGTCAATGAAAGCTATTTGCAAAACCTTACAGAATACCAATTCGACCTCTAACTAGCTTTACCATACCTTACAGAATCGGGCTGGTAGTTCTGTTGTTTGAACAGCAAAGTTAAACCCTTGGAGCAGTGGTCTGATTTCATGAAAAAAGATGTGGTCTATATGTACAACAACATAAAATTATGCTCGAATCTTTCTGAGCAGTGGAACAGCGGCACGAGATAGGATTGAGTTGCCAGCTCCATCTCCGGTCGCCCCTGATCCCTGGAATCACCGGTCCGACAATGGTGACAATTTGACATAATTGTCAAAATATCGCGACACTTCCTTTTGTTCATAAGTCAGTGTGTGACAGAAGAAGTATTGTAAAATTTACACCTGTCACAAAGCCCTTTTCTTAACCTTGGAAATTCGTCAAATCCCCCTATCGATGTCTTCGGTCATGAATCCTATAGATGGCTGATGATGTCACATTGTTGAGAGCAACATCTAGATCAGCTGACTGTGCTGAACTGTGGTAGTTTGGAACACCCAAATACTACACGTGATGATAGAATTAAGCTATTTTAAGTGACATTTACTTTAAATTCACTTCAAATTTGACATCAAAAGGTGCTCATATGAATGCCAAACCTCAGGTTTGGCTTCTTTTACCAGTTTACCCGCTTCCACTCTAAGGAAATTACTGTTCCACTATTCTTACCATTTGAATTTACAATTTTGCAGATTTCATCACTAAGATACTTTTTCCTAACCTATTTAAGTGTAGGCCATGCCGAGTGTGGAATTTCCTGTCTAATTTACTTATATCTATAATTTAGACATATGGAAAACTCTTACAAATTTTAGTAATTTTTCCATTTGTAGCCTCTATTTCCACATTTTCACATGATTTGCGAATTAAGTCATACCTCTGCGGAATGTTTACAACAATTACATTAGTGTTATTCATGGATGGCAATGTACCCTTTAAATCGTTGATTACCTTTTTACCCTCGTTACTATAGACGTCGTTTGTTCCAGCGATGATAACTGTATAATCCGTTAAGGATAGGGACGCACAATCTCCTACCATCCCGTCCATGACCACTGCAATTGGAGCACCTGGTTTCACTGTCGAAATAACCTCCATGTTTCCGCTTCACTCCAGAACGTTTGCTGCTATATGTCGCCTGTGACTATCAGCAAATACAGTATCTTCCTGGATTTTCTCTTTATCGCTTTCTTCTTTTCTTCTTGAACAAAGTCATCATGTTCTTCGACGAGCGCTCCAAGTGAATTTGATACAGGAATTCCCGTTATTCCATTATTGGGCCTAGGCTTATTCGATCTTTCACTACCAGCAACCACTGTGGACCAATTTTCATTGCTTTCTTCTTTGTTTCCTTTTAATTTATTCAACTCTTCCATTAACATAGCAATATATTCTTTTAGCAGCTTTATAATTTTATCTTTTGAGGACACTTAGTTTCTCAGGTTATTACATTCGCATGATAGTACATTACGACAATCTGTTTCACTTTTCTCCTAATTCAATTTCCCAGAGATCTTGTGATACTTTTATTTACATTTTTTACTTTTATTTTGCACGACGAGCATAAATCCGGAACGGTTACACTACCTGACGAGACACTAACACTGTTTACTGACGCCATACTAGAGATCTAAGTTAGCCTAGATGTTTACACCAAATTACACTAAATTTCTTTTAATTATTACAACCTAAATGAATTAATCTAATTACCCACGGATAAAGAAAAATGTGAAATACGTATATCTTCCAATCGGGTGAAATCTCGTAAAAGCACCACTGCTCTACTTGGTTCAAACAGTGATTGCAGAAATCACCAAATCTTTAGATACACGTTCCCACCACTTAGTTTATGTTTATTAAATTATCGATAAGAATTTCTAAATACTATCAATATTCCGTATTTCACTTGACGTAAGTAAAGTGACTTTTTAGATTTTAAACCTCGGTTATAAAGTTTTACCACTTTTTCCAAATATTTACACTAGCGACTATTAAACTACGCTTTCACTGTGACGCCATCTTGGCCTAGGATCAGTAGTTGAATAACTTAACGTATAGGAGCGATGAAATCTATAATTATACTTTACTTTTCTATTTTAATTGTAATACCTAGCTGTAAGTTGTTGTATTTATAGAATTAAGTTTTCATATTGTGATAATAGAGTAAGGTGTAAATAGTTGTCCAATAAGATTGTATCTCTTAAGATCTATTAATATAATATGTTATAAATAGTTATTGTATCTGTAATATATACCTGTAAGTTCTTTTATTTTATAGATGTAAGTTCTGACGTGTCCTACATAAAAATGAATTGTACCGGTATACGTGTAATTGATCGAATGGATAAATGAGAATATATTCTAATCTAATCTAATCTGAAGAACGTGGGCAGCAGATATTACAGGGAGATTTGGATAACTTGAATGAACGGTGTGAACAGGATACCATTGCAAATTTCAACTCTTTCATAAGTGAAGTTAAGAATAGGCCGGTAAATCCATTTACTGTATAACAGGTGTTAAAGCATATAAATGTGACAGATGGAGCAAGCTGATTAATTTGTCGAGTACCCTTGCCAAATGTAATAATGAAACTGTATCTCTCTCTGAAAGAGTAGCTTCATTGATAAATGTTACATAGGAGGGTCTGCAACTTGATGCTGATGTGAATGTAGAGAAGACTGGCAAGGTAAAATTTGCATTAGAACAGTTGGAGCTTGCTTTTGCTTGTCAGATTAAATATTCAACTGACCTCCTAATAAGAGCCGCAAGGATCTCTTACTCACACCCCAGAGCTTACTAATCTTCAGGGAGGGCAAACATAATGACACTACCCCACCATGTTTATCTCAGGTAATTCTTGTCCAAATTAGGTCCAAACAGTTCAGGTGTTGGGCCTTTGCAAAAAAAAAAAAATTGAAAGAGAAAAGCAAGCTCCTGAATGATGAAGAGAAGGTTGTTACTGTTTTGCTGAATGAGATATATATAAATTCCAAACTTACGAATAAAGGTGGGAAAATAATATGGATGGCTGGAAATAGCTGAGGAGCAGACTCGGCCACCACCATACAATCTTTCCTGTTTACGTTCAGACGGTAAAGATAGAATTGGTCTTTTCCCAGTGAGAAATCTGAATGCAAAAACTCTACTGACTCTAGCCATTTGGTATATTCCTTGTGAATATACGTTCACTAGTTTAGTAATTTCACCCACTTTGGGTTCTATTTGATTTTCGTTTTTTCCACGCAAACCACTAACACAATCATTTATGTTTTTCTTTTGGTGCATTCTCTTATGCTGTCTGGAAGTATGTCCCTGGTTGGCATAACATCTCTCTGCAGCGATCCTTACAGGTGGCCGCTGAAGTGGTATTCTCGTCACCTTAAGAGTTTGTTCAACACATCTCAAGCAGAGGGCATCAGTCCCGCTCTTTACATCTTCCTTGAAAACTACACCATTTTTCTTGGGCTCTTCCTAAAATGCAATCTTTATGTATTACTTGATTTTATCGATGTTGATACTGTGCGCGAATTCTTCAAAGTTAGCGTCCAGAATCCGCACAGATGGAAAAGAATCGTAGGAATGTCAATACCCGGCTAAGAAATCAACGATATCCTACTGGACTGATAACTAGGGAACCCTTGACTCACATACCACATATCTAACAATACTACTACCTAGTTGCACGCACAACGGTCTAAAAACAAACAAAAAAGGAGATCGAGCAACTTGGCTCTCGGGGGGTGATAAGGTATAGTTAGGTCAAAAAACTGCCTGCGTCTAACTAGTAGTATCATCATATCGCAATTAAGTATCGAATAAAGAGCATATATTATAAAAAACTGAGAAAGCAAACTAAAACGTGCCTGCAAATTTATTAGGCTATGACAATACATTTATGTCCCTACTCATATGAAAATTAAAATTTTACATTCCAAACAACACACATAAAACTCAAAATTTGTTCCTTCTGGACATAAACCTGACTTTACTAAGTCTTCCTACACCAAATAATCGTAATATTCAGGAACAATAGTTACTAGAAGTTTGTAACATGTAAAACACACTTTCTAAACACCGTGTAACTTTCCTCTAAATACATCCACTTCAAAATCAAATTAGTTTTACAAAAATAAATCTTCTCTACATAATACATCAGTATTAAGACTCGCAATGTCGTTTCAGATCTAAATATTATTAGTAGTTATAATTATTAACTTATTGTTGTTTTTATTACACAAAATATTAGATGTTTACAAAATCGCGACCCGCACGATTTCTCCCACTCCTTCTGCTTTAATTACACAAAGTCCAATTAACACCATTCATTTTAGTTCACACAATACTTCTGTTTCATGGCTTTGAAATTATATAGTTACATCCAGGTATCAAACGATTAAATTCAGCCCTATTCAAAAATTTACTCTTTCGGTTTAATAATACTACGTCAATATTTGAACTACGATGCAAGACTCTCAGATTACAATACTGAAATATTTTTAGGGGCGTGGCGTTAATCCTCACTATTCATACCTCCGTCTTATGTAAATTCAGAACTTCAAAATACTTCACTGACATACTGTACTTCCATTAATTCTTCGCTGTAATTACTGTTTACCTTCACACACTCTGTGAAAAACTTTTACGCGTTTCCCTTACACTACTCTAAACAACACATCTTCGCATACGTTTTTAGCACTTTCACAAAAATTCTACACCATCTCAAATACATTCAGCAATGTAAGAGATTCAGTAACCCTACTGATTATTACTACTGTAATAACTTCAAGAAACAACTCCTCCATCTACATTAATTCTGCCGATTATACAACACTGTGCTATTCTTTACTTGTTCGTTCAACAAATCTTTACTTTCTTAGTACAGCTTTATATTCTTTCTCACACAAATATATTATATTTCTTCATAATACCTTTAACGTTCAACTCTGTAACTCAATCGTAGTTTCTTTCTGAATTAAGCCTGCTCGTGTTCGCTATTTATTAAATAATACACTTTACCTCACGTTCATAATCATTTCCAATATAACATATCTTTACTATAGTCTATCAAGACTTCTTTATAACAATAGGTTGATCTAAAACATCACACCTCTCCTTTATTTCAACAATTATGCTTCAACATACGCATTCTCTGTTTACATTTTTATCATTGATAAATTATTCGTTAAAATCCTTTAAAATAGCATTACTTCTCTTTATACCATGTTTTCTTTCATATGCCTTCAGATTTACAAATCTGTGCATTATGGTGATCAAATTCTGGGTTTTACAATATTCTATTTTTTTCTATACTTGAGTGTCTCAAACGCAATTGTCGAACACTCCTGACAATAGTAAACGTTTCCTACTTACATGTGTTTCGTTCATCTAACGAAATTATTATATTTCGTATAACGATACCGTTTTTCAAAATACTTTCATGACAAAGTTTTTCTCTCTCCAACCCACTGACGAAATTACTTCACTCTCCGGCGTAAACTAGATAGATAAGAATTCAAAAGACTAGTTCACAAGAGTGAAAAATAGTTAATGTGAAAATACTATCGATAAACTTCGAAAGGACAAAGTATACGTCACAAACGAAAATTCGTTGACTCAAAGAAAATTACAGTTAAATTTCGAAAAATTTACAGCAACAACAATAACATGAACTATGAATAAATTAGACAGATATTGATCAAACACTGGAATAACCCATAAACATATACTAGCTACATAGTGGATAAAAGTCACTGGTCTACCTTAAGTCTGGAGCGTTTCATACTGAATCTGTGGCCATTTACAGCTGAGGAATCCGGCCACGTGCTTTGGGAGCACGCCGACATTCCTGCGTACGCGTGTCTGCATTCATGGAGCGCCTGCTTCTTGCTTCGTAGGTGAGACATGCCGTTCGTCCTTGACTGGTTTACAGCTGGGGTGACGTATCGCGCTCTCCCGGGCTCCATGTCAATGGCCTGCACGCACGACTCCCTCTTCTTGCTTCACGATCTACGATCTAGATACTGCTTTCGCTTCTTTTATAGTTTTTCTTCAATCGGTCCCTCTCTGGAAGTTCCTGATGGTAATGCTTACGATGAGAATTCCAGAATATCAGAATCTCTCGTCTATGTAGTAGCTTGTTTTGGTCTCCAAGCTTACTGCTGTTTGAAATGCAGTGAAGTTCCATGGTTGCGTAGTTTTGATCATCGCTGAACTTCGCTTAGTTAGTGTAGCTTAACCTCCCTCCATGGTGAAGTTAGAACATCATTTTCAGTTCACAAAAGTAGTTGACTGTAATTTCTCCCCTCCGACTTAAATTTGAACACACCTTATAAGTGTTCTTGTAGATTTCTAAATGATACTGTACTGTCGGTATAATACTTTCTCTGCGTTCTCGTAATATGTTGCTGAAGTTTCACCTTTATGACTGTGTATTTTAGTAGAGTATATTTTCAAGTATACTTTCTCAAGTTCGACGTTTTAATATTCTGCCTGTAGTTCTTACACATCATTATCAATCTTCTTTTATATTTCCAATATTCTTTCACGAAATCTCTGGTAATTTACTGCTAACGAGGTATATCCTCCTGTTGTAAATCCATTCTTCTGTTGGTTGCAATTTTATATTATTTTGTTGAGCGACTTTCCATACGTCTCGCTTCTTCTAAAACTCGTAAGATAAGAACATTGTTCTTCCTGTGCTGCTAGCCTCCTAAGTTCTCTTTCCCTCTCAAATTGTCCTCGCTAGCCTCACACTCGATTATAAACTCACTTATTCACTCATATCTTCTATTGTAGCAATCTAATTCACTTTCTGTTTTGCCAATTAAATGTCTTTTGTCTTGCTTTTATTTTTAATATACTCCAGTCTGTTATAATATTAAAATATAATTTTAATAATTATGTAGTCTCTTATAATTTTCCATTAATCTGATTGGTTACTTCCATGTTATCAAATCTAATGTTTTTTATGTATCACTGTAGTGTCTTTTGCTATCTCCCCTCTCTGATTCTCTGGCGCGTGGCTCACCTTCATGTCTCCTTGGCCCGTCGCCTCGCTTACCTAAACTGGTTTCGCTATCGTAACTCCGTGAAACTGTGCATATTCCTGGCTACTATTCCAATCATTCTCTCTTGGTTAAAATAATGCAGAATACAAAATTCTCATTTCTCTTCTAAATAAAAATATTTCTTCAGGCTAAAATTTTGTTAACCGCTTCCTTGCACATTACCAACCTTCCTGTGCGTAAAAATAACTCAGATGACGATTCATTTTATACACATAGTTTTCTCTGCCTCTCCGGTCGAATTTCGGTCGGTTCCCTTCTTATGGACTCTCATAATTTAGAGTGCATTTCCCCTTCCGACTTTTAATAGAAAGTTGAGCATTGACTTTCTTTTAATACAGTCTCTTGCAATATAATCATGTAGTCGAAATTATACTTCTCATTGAATCTTGGGGTAAAATCTCTTAAGTTTAGAATGATTGTATTTTCCAATTATACCATTATCATTCAGTCTTGCAATCAAGTAACAATTATTACTATATACTTTAGCTACTTTGAACGGTCCACGGAACAGATTTGAGAATTTAATGTATACCTTACTGAAAACATCCGCCTTTACTGGAATTCTTATGAGTACAAGATCTCCTTCCCGCGATGGATGACTGAATCGTTTCCTTCGCGTTCTCTTCAATATTTTCTCAGCTTGTTTGTTCAAGTGTTCTCGCGCTCTCTCTGTCCTCTGTTCCTTGGATGGTTCGGTATCTTCCGGAATATTGATGATTCCGTTCCAAGGTCAAATTGGTCTTTCATCAACATGCAACACGCTAGGGATCTCATCTGTGCTTTAGTATTGTGTGTTCTAATTCCTCTACTTCCATTACTGAAATGGCGTTTTTTTAGTACACCGACCCTGTCATGATTATGTTCTTCACGATATGTGGACGCTTGAGGTTCAATGTTGTCTTGTGTTTGATTATGGGGTTGTTCCCTTCTTTCTTCTCTTCCTCTCTGGTTCTTCTATACTCCTGACTTTCCCTCTCTATTTCTTCGTAATACCTCAGCACATTTTTATCATTCCTCCATCCTCTCTTCAGGTATTCATTCTGTTGTTGTTGGGGACGTCGTTGGTTCTGTTGTTGGAAATTGTCGATTTTCCGGTTCTTATATCTGGCATATCCTCTCTGATTTCCTACGTTCTGACGGTCAAAGTATCCGTTCCTCCTAAATCCATTGTTCTTGTAATACTATCCTGTTCTACGTTGCCTGTTGTTCCAGAATCGATTTTGGTATGGCCTTCCTCCTCGAGCTCTGTTATAGCCTGGCTCATATCTATTTCTGCCAAAGCTATTCTGTCTAATGGGACCTGTTCTATCCTGGTTTACTTCAGTCTGCTGAGTCTGATCCACTAATACTGAGAGTATTTCACGATTTTCATGTCTAACACGTGGATTCCCGGGATGACTTTGGCCTTGAGTGTTGGACTCTAAACTAGTATGGTCCAAACGTCTCAAAATCTCAGCCATATCCTCTAATGTATTCACGTTGGATGAAATCAAGTGTTTTATGACTTCTGTTGGTAGCTGTCGTGATATAACGTGCATTAGCTCCGGTTCAGCTAATGGAGTTTGAAGATATTGCAGACGGGCTAACTGATTCGTAAAGTAGCTCCCATAACGTGTCGGTACTGAGTATGGGTACTTCTTAGAGTATATTTCAGCTCATATCATGCTGCAATTCCTTACTCCAGAATCGTTCTAAGAGTGCATCCGCAAATTCATCGATATTGTTATAGGTGTATCGGAAAGCTCTGTGCCAAATTAATGCTTTAGATGCTAGATACTTCTCTACGACTCTCATTTCTCTCTCTCTCGAGGAATTCTATTCTCGTCTAGATAGTATCGCATATCTCGTAAAAATTCGACTGCAGTGACATTCCCCTCTCCAGTGAATTTATCGGGTTTTTCCTCGTGACCTTCAATGACTACGACATTCGGGTTATTTCTGTTCATACCCTGGTCATATGTTCTTCCAAACGTTTCTGAATCCGTCTGCATTCGTGCCGTTCCAAATATGTTCTGTGGTTTACCGAATGTCTGACTGTCAAGACTTTATCTTCTTCTTGTCTATCTTATCCAAATTCTAACTTGTTCAGCTCTCCGCGTATTTTATCAACTCTTTCTTTGAAGAATTCTGCTAGATTGTGTTTAACCCTTCAGGCCGGCTATTTAATCTGGAGGTATTCCCTTCTCCGGCGGTATTTAAATTGAAGCTCAGCAGAGGTGTAGATACCAACAAGGTAAAACATTAATAATGTAAAAACTACGAAATATAACGTAATGAAAATTTTCGGAATACTTACCGATAACATGTCCAATGTTTCTCAGCAATATATGTAACGACTGCTTTTCAGGGTTGTCCATGATCACACGCAATATTTACAAAAATATAATAATTTGATAAGTTCCACTTTTGGTATTTTGTTTCAGGTATATTTACAATGAAAACAAGATATGATAATGCTCAATCTACATAATTTTCGGGTATAATTTCCAGGAAAAGCTGAATTTTGAAAAGTTTTTAGGCCCCGTATATGAATCCCGTGTAGAATTGTCAACAAAATGTAAATATCGCGATATTAGTTCAAACCTGTCGCTTGGCATTGTTTGAGGAAATATAGGCTAGGGGTTTCTAAAAATTCATCCCTGGTGAAATACCTCTTTAGGGTAGGTTTCTGCATTTTCCCCATCAACATTACAAGCCCCTTGAACACACAAATGTTGCCCCCTGTCACTAACTCCCACTCCTTGGCGCGCGACCTTGGTTTCAAGGGCGCGCCAAATATACATTCTGTCGCGTACATATTTCTTTCTCAAACAATTAGTTCAATCAATTTGTCGTCGAAAAACAGCAAAATAGAATCTAAAACAGACGTGAAATGCTTTCCTGTTCCCGGCATACACGTGTACCTCTCGCCACAAACACTGAACAGCGGTCGTTGTTATTACAGCTGAAGCTATTGCTTCTTCATCAGCGCTGTCTGCCACTTCGCCAATAACATCATGCTGTGTGTGCATAGTCCGTATCACTACCGAAAATATCGCTTCCCTATACATCACTTCCACTACTGTCATCTATCATACGAATAATCTCTGCACCCGTAAGATAATGGGACAGCCCGGCAATTATTTATCTGCGACTGAGTAGCCTCAAGCCGTGGAAGCAAAAAATTATCTACGTAGTATTTGCTTTCGGTGCTTCCCCTTCATAAGTGGCAAACATTGTCAAGTTAGACATAGTTCACAAAACATTCTCGAGATGGCAGGAGAGACTGTGATACCTTCTAAAGCAACTAATTTGAAACTCAATAGAGCGCGTTTCAAGTTCTTTCGCTGATCGATATGAGTCGTCAAAAGCAACGGATATCGATCAACTTCGTATTAGTTCTAATTATGAAACAGAGATGGCATGAAAGTACACAACGTCTCGGTTCATAACGTGCAAAAAGTTCTCGCGAAGCAGCAGTGGTTCATGTGTGATAGGCATTCTAACATCCGCCTGCACCGGCCGTTTGTGGTACGTCGAACCGGCTGGACGAGTAGAATCTAGCGGACGTACAGTGTACGGCCAACCGGCTTGAGGGGTTAATACCCTCACATACTTCAGTTCTCAAAGTAGACGTATCCCTGATCCATAGTGATTTCATCTTCTTCTTCATCATCATCTTATCCCACTTCAAGTGGGGTCGAAGTTTCTGGCAAGTCTTTTCCATTTTATTCTGTCCCACACATCGTCGTCCCCTAACTGCTTCTCCATTAGGTCTTCATGGATATTGTCAGTCCATCTTCTTCGAAGTCTGCCTCTATTCCTCGTGCCATCCACAACCAGAGACATCGCACTCTTTCTTACATAGTTATTATCCCGCCGCATAACATGCCCATACCACAGCAGTCTTCGCTCCTGGATTTTCTTGGAGACTTCTGTTACTTTTACTGTGCCCCTGATTTTCTCATTTGCGATGTGATCAATCCTAGTGATGCCGCTCATCCAGCGCAGTATCTTCATCTCAGTCACATCCAGCTTATGACATTGTGACTTAGTTATTGCCCATGTCTCCGCACCATACATCATGGCTGGCCTCACAGCTGTCTTGTAGGCCTTTCCTTTCACCCGTATACTGAGCCTTTTGTCACACAGAATGCCAGAAAACCTTTTTCAGTTCATCCAGGCTGACTGAACCCTGTGGTTAATCTCAGTATTTATGTTGCCATCTTCATAGAGGGTTGATCCAAGATACTTGAAGCTACTGACTGGCCTTAAGCTTACTCCATCCATCTGCACTACCGGTAATTCATTGCCCTCACCACCAAGGCACAAATACTCGGTTACTTTCGACTGATTTTCATGCCTCTGGTCTCCAAGGCTTCTCGCCAGTTCTCCAGTCGCCTTCCCAGTTCTCTCCTACTGGTGTCGCACAAAACAATGTCATCAGCAAACAGCATGCACCATGGTGCTGCACTACGTAAGCCATCAAATAGGACATCCATGACAAGATTGAATATGAATGGACTCAGGGCTGACCCCTGATGCAACCCAACTTGAACAGGAAACCAGTTAGTCAACCCGACGCTAAACCGGACTCTTGTTTTAGCCTCCTCGTACATGTCCTGGATAAGCCGCACATATTTTTCCGGGACTGCTTTGGTCCTCAGACATCTCCAGACTTCCTGGCGTGGAACTCTATCATAGGCTTTCTCTAAGTCTATAAAGACCATATGTAGCTCCTTATTCTTCTCTCTGTGCCTTTCGATGAGTTGCCGGAGTGCAAAAATGGCATCAGTTGTACTCCTACCTGGCATGAACCCAAACTGTTGTTCTCCAATCGTTGTGTCCTCTCGAAGCCTTTTCTCGACAATTTTCTCCGAGATTTTCATGGTATGGGACATCAGCTTTATCCCCCTGTAGTTAGATCAGTCCTGAATGTCGCCCTTTTCCTTATATATAGGAACTAGTGTTGTCTCCCTCCACTCTATGGGCATAACCTCTTCCGAATAAATTTGCTGCATGAGATCCCACAACATATCTATTCCTGTCTGCCCAAGACACTGCCATACTTCCACTGGAATTTCATCAGGACCAGTGGCTTTTCCTTTTTTCATTTTCTTGACAGCAATCATCACTTCTTCTCTACCAATTCCAGTGGTTAAACTCTGGTAGGGCACACCATCACCAGAAGACAGCCTATCATTTTCCTAATTTAGTAAGTGGTTGAAATATTCCTCCCACCTTTTCTTGATTTTGTTTTCATCATGAAGAACTACTCCCTCACCACTCTTCATCTGCTTAATATGAGTAAAATCTTTCGATGCCTTATCTCTAGCCCTCGCTATCCTGAAAAGCTTCTTCACTCCACTGGTATTCTCCAAGTCCTCATATACATCATCCCAAGCATCTGCCCTTGCCTGCCCAACCACTCGCTTAGCATCTTTATTTGCCTGTCTGTACAGTTCTCTGTCTTCATCTGTCGCAGATTGATCCCAGGCTTTTTTTTGACAAACTTCTTGGCCTTTATTGCTTCTTTTACTGCAGTATTCCACCACCAAGTTTCTTTGTCCCTATGAGCAAATTTACCGGAGGTTTTACCAAGAATGGCTTCTCCTGCTCGGCGTATTATTTCACTGTTCACTTTCCACCAATTATCAACTCCTTCTATGTGTTGATATTGCCGCAAAACTTCAGTTTTGAACTCACTACACAGAATAGGGTCTTCTAGCCGCCATCATTTGATTTTCGACACCGTTTTCTTCTCCACATATGGCTTGAGGCAGATATACTGATAATCGGCAACTAATACTCTGTGTTGCGGAGCTACGTGTTCACCTGCTATGACTTTACAGTTCTGCACTTCCTTCAGATGTGGTCTTCTACACATGAGGTAATCGATTTGACTTTCATTCCCTCCACTTTTATAAGTTACCAGCTGCTGTCCACATTTCTTAAAGAAGGTTTTACATATAGCTAAGTCTGTTCCCAATGCAAAATTTATCACTCTTTCACCCTCCGCATTACGGTCTCCTAATCCCCAGCCTCCATATACTCTCCTTGCTAGTTCTCCTCCTACTGTAGTGCCCACATGCCCATTCAAGTCACCACCTAAAATAACTCTTTCTTCGGCCGGTAAGCGACTAATTTCCTCATCCAGGTCACTCCAGAATTTATCCTTTTCATCCTCAAAACAACCAACTTGAGGGGCATAAGCACAAATTATGTTGAATATACCCTCGAGGCACAGTTTGATACTCATTATCCGGTCATTTCTCCTGTGGACTTCCGTCAGGCAAGCCTTCATATCTTTCGAGAGAATGATGCCAACCCCATTCCTTCCCAGATTGTTCGTTCCACTGTACAGTAATTTGTAGCCATCACCAAGTTCTTTTGTTTTATTTCCCTTCCACATAGAATTTCGATATTCCTTCTTCTCATCAAATCAGCAATCTCCCGTCCTCGCCCAGTCATTGATCCAACATTAAGTGTACCTACTCTAAGTTGAGCTAACTTCTTCAACCTAGTCCGCCCATGACTCGGTAGCCTTCGCACTCTTTTCACAAGGGGCAGGCGATCTCCTTGCGCGTCGCCTGTGGGGAACGCCCTAGCTGTCTCCGAGGCCAAACTTAAAGAACTTACCATATTTTGATTTGGACAAAGTTTTACGGCCGGATGCCCTTCCTGGCGCCAACCCAAAACTTGTTTGGGAAACATAAATAACTGAGAGAGACACCCTCAGTCCCCCAAACACTAGTCTGTTCACCGACCCAGTTTCCCGCTGGGTTGGTTACCCAACCTTCCACTGTGTTGCTCGGCTTAGCAGGGGACACCACGGGCAGGTCAGTGTTTGGAGTTGGAGTGGAGAGGCTATGAGGATTCTCTTCTGATGAACCCTTGTATTCTTGATGCTGTTGGACTGCATCATCGCATCACACTCCCTTATGTCCAGGTCTGAAGGTCTTCCAGACCCCCCTAGGTTGCATCCCAGGGCCCATCCATAGTGATTTCATACGTTCATTTATTTCTACTATCACTTTATCTTGGTAAGACTTCATTCTAGCTATCTCAGTGTTAATATCGTCAACAACCTGTTTAATTTGTTCCAGTTCTTTTAATTTTAATCTATCTGTTTTACTAGTAATTTCGCTAAGAGTGGTAACATTGGATTCCTCCTATCCATCTATACGTTTCGTTAATTCCTCTCTTAACCCAGTTACATGTGTGTTAGCTTTAAGTTCAATATATTTAACTTCCTTCATAATTTTACCATGTATTTCATATATGTAGTAACTACTAGTTTTAAGTACTTCCTCCTTCAATTTTAACATAGCATCAACAATACATTTATTTATATCAACATTTATACCCTCATTAATCAACTTTTGTTGATCTGTCAGCTTATGTTGGAGATCATCAACTGTGCCACTTAAATTGCTCAGCTGGTCCTGTAGTTTATCTTGGGAACCTGAAATAGTTTCAAAGTGATTCGTGTTGTCAACCTTGAAAGTGTCTATACTGCCTTGCAACGTTTTCTGTAACTCCACAAGCCTTTTCTCAGCTTCTTCCTGTGCCTTTCTAGCTTCTTTCGGTGTCATTCTCGTCTCTTCTTGAGATTTTCTAGTTCCTTCCTGAGATTTTATAGTCTCTTCTTGTGATTTTTCTAGGGATTTTCTAGTTTCTTCTTGTGAATTTTCTAGGGATTTTCTAGTTTCTTCTTGTGCTCTCTTGCATTCTTCCTGAACTAAGGAAATATTAGCTTTAGTAAGGGATTGGGCTACCGCTAACTCTGCTTTCATCTCAGACTTAACAGTGGCTGCTGATTCTTGATTTTCTCTACCTATCCTTCTTGTGTTATCATGTGTTAACTATTGTAGGGCCTCCAAATCAACAGTTAATTCCGTCTGACCCTCCTTCATCTTTTCGAACATGGACATGATGTAGGTCATGTCAGCTGCCGTCATTTCTTATTATTGATGAGAAACTGGAAAGTATTACTACACTAACATGGCGAATTCCAGGATGACCAACAAAATAGATTATTTTAGAAGAGTGAAGCATTTCAATAACCTATCCTACAAATTAACATAACTAAGCTTACAATCTACAATATCTACTTCGTTATGTTGCTGATACTAACTTTAATTCAACGCTCAATTCTATCAAAAATACAAATTAATCATCACGTTAACTTTACAGTTACCATTACTTGACCAAAAATGTCCTTTGCCGGTACAATGCAAATCTGCCTCACAACTATAAGTACTCCTCATATTTGACAATGTGAATTCACCTCCACATCTATCAAATTGGGATCGGCATTCACAAATTTCAAACAGAACTCGACTGTGTCTTACACCAAACTTGCCTAAAATAGCCGTGATTACGGAATATCACCTGGCGTAATAATATCGACACAATCGATGGTCACTCACATCTGGGAACGCAAATAAACAAATTTGACAGACCCATGCAATCGACACAGTCGACGCCACACCAGTAGGGCGACCATAAATTAAATATGCTATATATGTGCCCGAATTCCTCAAAGTTAGCGTCCAGAATCCGCACAGATGGAAAAGGATCGTAGGAATGTCAATATATGGCTAAGAAATCAACGATATCCTACTGGACTGATAACTAGGGAACCCTTGACTCACATACCACATATCTAACAATACTACTACTTAGTTGCACGCACAACAGTCTAAAAACAAACAAATCAGATCGAGCAACTCGGCTCTCGGGGGGGGGGGGGGGTGATAAGGAATAGTTAGGTCGAAAAACTGCCTGCATCTAACTAGTAGTATCATCATATCGCAATTAAGCATCGAATAAAGAGCATATCGTATAAAAAACTGAGCAAGAAAACTAAAAAGTGCCTGCAAATTTATTAGGCTATGACAATACATTTATACTACTCATATGAAAATAAAAATTTTACTTTCAAAACAACACATATAAAACTCAAAATTTGTCCCTTCTGGATATAAACCTGACTTTACTAAGTCTCCTACACCAAATAAAAGTAATATTCATGAACTATAGAACTAGAAGTTTGTAACATGTAAAATACACTTTCTAAGCACCGTGTAACCTTTCTCTAAATAAATCCACTTCAAATTCAAATTAGTTTTACACAAATAAAATCTTCCCTACATAATACATCAGTATTATGACTCGCAATGTCATTTCAAATCTAAATATTATTAGTAGTTACAATTATTAACTTATTGTTATTTTTATTATACAAAATATTAGATATTTACAAAATCGCGACCCGCACGATTTCTCCTACTCCTTCTGCTTTAATTACATAAAGTCCAATTAACACCATTCATTCTAGTTCACACAATACTTCTGTTCCATGGCTTTGAAATTATATAGTTACATCCAGGTATCAAACGATTAAGTTCAGCACTATTCAAAAATTTATTCTTTCGGTTTAATAATATTACGACAATACTCTCAGATTACAATACTCAAATATTTTAGAGGCGTGGCATTAATCCTCACTATACATACCTCCTTCTTATGTAAATTCAAAACTTCAAAATACTTCACTGACATACTATACTTCCATTATTTCTTCGCTGTAATTACTGTTTACCTTCACACACACTCTGAAAAACTTTTACGTGTCTCCTTTACACTACTTTGAACAACACATCTTCGCATACGTTTTTATTACTTTCACAAAAATTCTACACCATCTCAAATACATTCAACAATGTAAGAGAGCCAGTAACTCTACTGATTATTACTACTGTAATAACTTCAAGAAACAACTCCTCCTTCTACATCAATTCTGTCGATTATACAACACTGTGCTATTCTTTACTTGTTCGTTCAACAAATCTTTACCTTCTTAGTAGAGCATTATATTCTTTCTCACACAAATATATTATATTTCTTCATAATACCTTTAACATTCAACTCTGTTACGCAATCGTAGTTTCTTTCTGAATTAAGTCTGCCTGTGTTCGCTATTTAATAAATAATACACTTTACCTCACGTTCATGATCATTTCCAATATAAAATATCTTTACTATAGTCTATCAAGACTTCTTTATAACAATAGGTTGATCTAAAACATCACACCTCTCCTTTATTTCAAAAATTATGCTTCAACATACGCATTTTCTGTCTACATTTTTATAATTGTTAAATTATTCGTTAAAATCCTTTAAAATAACATTATTTCTCTTTATACCATGTTTTCTTTCATATGCCTTCATATTTACAAATCTGTGCATTATGGTGATCAAATTCTGGGTTTTACAATATTCTATTTTTTCTATACTTGAGTGTCTCAAACGCAATTGTCGAACACTCCTGACAATAGTAAACGTTTCCTACTTACATGTGTTTCGTTCATCTAACGAAATTATTATATTTCGTATAACGATACCGTTTCTCAAAATACTTTCTTGACAAAGTTTTTCTCTTTCCAACCCACTGACGAAATTACTTCACTCTCCGGCGTAAACTAGATAGATAAGAATTCAAAAGACTAGTTCACAAGAGTGAAAAATAGTCAATGTGAAAATACTAACGATAAACTTCGAAAGGACAAAGTATACGTCACAAACGAAAATTCGTTGACTCAAAGAAAATTACAGTTAAATTTCGAAAAATTTACAGCAACAACAATAACATGAACTATGAATAAATTAGACAGATATTGATCAAACACTGGAATAACCCATAAACATATACTAGCTACATAGTGGATAAAAGTCACTGGTCTACCTTAAGTCTGGAGCGTTTCATACCGAATCTGTGGCCATTTACAGCTGAGGAATCCGGCCACGTGCTTTGGGAGCACGCCGACATTCCTGCGTACGCGTGTCTGCATTCATGGAGCGCCTGCTTCTTGCTTCGCAGGTGAGACATGCCGTTCGTCCTTGACTGGTTTACAGCTGGGGTGACGTATCGCGCTCTCCCGGGCTCCATGTCAATGGCCTGCACGCACGACTCCCTCTTCTTGCTTCACGATCTACGATCTAGATACTGCTTTCGCTTCTTTTATAGTTTTTCTTCAATCGGTCCCTCTCTGGAAGTTCCTGATGGTAATGCTTACGATGAGAATTCCAGAATATCAGAATCTCTCGTCTATGTAGTAGCTTGTTTTGGTCTCCAAGCTTACTGCTGTTTGAAATGCAGTGAAGTTCCATGGTTGCGTAGTTTTGATCATCGCTGAACTTCGCTTAGTTAGTGTAGCTTAACCTCCCTCCATGGTGAAGTTAGAACATCATTTTCAGTTCACAAAAGTAGTTGACTGTAATTTCTCCCCTCCGACTTAAATTTGAACACACCTTATAAGTGTTCTTGTAGATTTCTAAATGATACTGTACTGTCGGTATAATACTTTCTCTGCGTTCTCGTAATATGTTGCTGAAGTTTCACCTTTATGACTGTGTATTTTAGTAGAGTATATTTTCAAGTATACTTTCTCAAGTTCGACGTTTTAATATTCTGCCTGTAGTTCATACACATCATTATCAATCTTCTTTTATATTTCCAATATTCTTTCACGAAATCTCTGGTAATTTACTGCTAACGAGGTATCTCCTCCTGTTGTAATTCCATTCTTCTGTTGGTTTCAATTTTATATTATTTTGTTGAGCAACTTTCCATACGTCTCGCTTCTTCTAAAACTCGTAGGATAAGAACATTGTTCTTTCTGTGCTGCTAGCCTCCTAAGTTCTCTTTCCCTCTTAAATTGTCCGCGCTAGCATCACACTCGTTCATTAACTCACTTATTCACTCATATCTTCTATTGTAGCAATCTAATTCACTTTCTGTTTTGCCAATTAAATTTCTTTTGTCTTGCTTTTATTTTTAATATGCTCCAGTCTGTTATAATATTGAAATATAATTTTAATAATTATGTAGTCTCTTATAGAAGCCTCCGTGGCTCAGGCGGCAGCACGCCGACCTCTCACCGCTGGATCCGTGGTTCAAACCCCGGTCACTCCATGTGAGATCTGTGCTGGACAAAACGGAGGCAGATAGGTATTTCTCCGGGTACTCCGGTTTTCCCTGTCACAATTTCATTCCAGCAACACTCTCCACTACCATTTCATTTCATCTGTCATTCATTTAATAATTGTCCCCTGAGGAGTGCGTCAGGCTTCGGCAGCCGGCACAGTTCATATCCTCGCCGCTAGATGGGGGCTTCATTTATTCCATTCCTGACCCGGTCGGAGACTGGAAGCAGGCTGTGGATTTTCATTCATGTAGTCTCTTATAATTTTCCATTTATCTGATTGGTTACCTGCATGTTATCAAATCTAATGTTTTTTATGGATCACTGTAGTGTCGCGTGCCATCTCCCCTCTTTAATTCTCTGGCGCGTGGCTCACCTTCAAGTCTCTTTGTCCCGTCGCCTCGCTTACCAAAACTGGTTTCGCTATCGTAACTCCGTGAAACTGTGCATTTTCCTGGCTACTATTCCAATCATTCTCTCTTGGTTTAAGTAATGCAGAATACAAAATTCTCATTTCTCTTCTAAATAAAAATATTTCCTCAGGCTAAAATTTTGTTAACCGCTTCCTTGCACATTACCAACCTTCCTGTGTAACACATAGTTTTGTCTACCTCTCCGGTCGAATCTCGGTCGGTTCCCTTCTTATGGACTCTCATAATTTAGAGTGCAGTACTTCGTACGTCTTTCCTCTTCCCCTTCCTTTCACCTTCTTCACCTCGCCGACCGCCCTCCTAGTGTGCTCGTCACTCGACTGCTGTCAGTTCAACACCAGGCGCGGGAAACTCTATAGGCTGTTTCGAACCAAAACAAAGTCCGCCACGTTCGTTTTGTTTACTGTTTGGGCCCGCATGGTGACAACTGTTGCAGTATTATACTACATTTTTAGTGACGCAATCTCTATTATGTTGGATCCATTACTAAATTGAATAACAAGTGACAAGCGGTATTATTGAAAATGACGGCAGCTCCGTTCGCTCTAATCCTGGGACAATATAATTTATATGTAGGGCAGGTATTAATTGCTCAAGTGTAAATCCTGCTCTTAGTCTCAGTCGGTATAATTTTACTGTAATCAGAATTCAAAGATTTACTTTTATTTCTTTGATTTTCGCGTAAAAATACGAATATAGGTACGATATAGTCTTGTACATATTGGACGATTCCTGCCAAATGTACCAAACAATTGTTTTCATCTTGCTGAAAAATTCTGTCATGTCTTTGTAAATGTGCAGGATCAGCTTTTGTTTAGTTAACGGTACTGAAGTAGTTTGAAATGCGGTAGGGCCTACCCATGTCCATAATTTTCCTATCTATGCTAATATTTGCAGAGGATGCATGCAGCTGTCTCAATCAAATACTTCAAGTACAGTATTAAAGAGACAAAATGACTTGTGATCGAAGCACTCTGGTTTGGACCTTGGTCCTATTTTGATATACACTCTGCATGGCCGTGATTTCTAGTGTCCTATGCGCCAGGGAATAACTCAAGAATTGCTACAATCCTAGGCATGGGCGAAATTTTCGAAATGAAGTCGACAAATAATGTTTGTTGGCTCTAGAAATATTTTTTAATATTGTTTGTGTACTTGCTAGAAGATATTAATACTGATACCCTCCCGCAAAATAATAGTAGGCTTTATTGACTACTTTGTTATCTTCCCTCTGGTCCTCTATTATGCTTAGACTAAAGCCTGCAAGGTGTAGCCCTACTACATTGTTGTATGTAAAAGCCTAGGAGTACAGTAGGACTTCATTCAGTAGTGTACATTAGCCAATAGCCCCTTTTGAGTCCTGCTTCATTGTAGGATTCAGTCTTACTGTGTTAGTAATCATCATTTTATGCATGCAGCATTGCAAATTGTACGTCCCTATTTGATGGTGGAGCCTGCTAACATGCATTTTATAGCTGAGAGAACAAGGGTTGTTTTGGCATCGTAGGGACATTTTTCTTACACTGAGGGTTAACATTATCTTAGCTTGACCTCCCAAAATATGTAAGAAAGTTAGCATTGTATTCCTGTACATGACAATGGAGTTCAGTACCTAGTATTTGTTCTAGGTGTTAATTAGCACCCAAATCTATAATGGGGTTTTTACAGTCTAGCTGGAAACTGTTCTCAATGAGTGAATGACAGTTTGTAGTTCCAGGAAGAAAGGCTACCATGTTCTCAGCTCTCCTATACCTTGCTCCGCGGCAAGATGGCGTCACAGTGAAAGTGTAGTGAAATAGCAGCTAGTGTAAATATTTGATAAAAGTGGTAAAATATTATAACAGAGGTGAAAAATTTATTAAGTCACTTCCTTAGGTCAAGTGAAATACGGAATATTGATAGTATTTAGAAATTTTTATTGAAAATTTAATAAACTTAAACTAAGTTGTGGGAATGTGTATCCAAAAATTCGGTGACTTCTTCAATCACAGTTTGAACCAAGTAGAGCAGTGGTGCTTTTACGAGATTTCACCCGATTGGAAGATATCCGTATTTCCACATTCTCCTTTATCAGTACCGTAGGTAATTAGATTAAATCATTTAGGTAGTAATAATTAAAATGAATTCAGTGAAATTTGGTGTACACATCTAGGCTAACTTAGATCTCTAGTATAACTTCAGTAAACAGTGTTAGTGTCTCGTCAGGTAGTGTAACCGTTACGGATTTATGCTCGTCGTGCAAAATTAAAGTAAAATGCAAATAAAATCATCACAAGATCTCAGGTAAAATTGAATGAGGAGAAAAGTGAAACTATTGTCGTAATGTACCGGAACCGTCATGCGAATGTCATAACCTGAGAAATGAACTGTCCTCAAAAGATGAAATTATAAAGCTGCTGAAGGAAGATATTGCTAAGTTACCGGTAATGGAAGAGATAAATAAATTAAAAGGAAACGGAGAAGAAAGCAGGCAAACTTGGTCAACAGTGTTTGCTGGTAGTGTGAGATCGCATAAACCTAGGCTTAAAAATGAAGTAAATGAAATTCCCGTCTCAAATTCATTTGGAGTGCTCGTCGAAGAGAACGATGACTTTCTTCAAGAAGAAAAGAAGAAAGTGTTTAGGGGAAAATTCGGGAAGATGCGGATATTTGCGGATAGTCAGGGGCGAGATATAGCAGCAAACGTTCTGGAGAGCAGTGTAAACATGGAGGTCACTTCAACAGTGAAACCAGGAGCTCCAATTGCAGCGGTCACGGATGGGATGGTAGGTGAATGTGCGTCCCTAACTTCAAAGGATTTTGTTGTTATCATCGCTGGAGCAAACGACGTCTATAGAAATGAGAGTAAAAAGGTAAACCAAGATTTAAAGCGTACATTGCCCTCCATGCATAACACAAATGTCATTATTGTAAATATTCCGCAGTGATATGACCTAATTCCCAAATCATGTGTAAATGTAGAAATAGAGGCTACAAATGGAAAAATTCATATAATTTGTAAGAGTTTTCCAAATGTCCAAATTATAGATGTAAGTAAATTAGACAGGAAGTTCCACACTCGGCATGGTCTATACTTAAATAGGTTAGGAAAGAGTATCTTAGTGATGAAATCTGCAAAATTGTAAATTCAAATGGTAAGAATAGTTCCACTCTTCAGCGTGGAAGCAGGGAAATTGGTAAAATAAGCCAAACGTGAGGTTTGGCATTCAGAGCTTTTGATGTCAAATTTAAGTGAGTGCAACAATGGTATTTCAGGTTTGTCTAGCAACAATAATAATAACAATTAAGATAACAATAATGCAAATAAATCACCAACACAAGCTTGCAAAAGTAACAACTTTAAAATTTACCTCCAGAATATTCCGTCTCTCTATAATAAAATTGATCACATAAATCTAATGCTTAAAAATGAACTTAAAGACATCTCCGCACTATGTATTTCAGAACATTGACTGAAAGAGGAACACCTCGAATTTATTCAATTCCCACGGTTTATACTAGCTGGTAAATACTCTAGATCTAATATTAGCCAGGTTGGTACTTGTATCTTCTTAAGAAATATTTTAGATCATGAACAATTAACAGATTATGATTATCTAATTATGGAACAGGATTTTGAATTCTCTGCCATAAAAATACAGCAGTTTAAGTTAATAATTGTATGCTTATACCGTTTTCCGTCAGGAAATTTTCGTTTATTTACAGACAAATTAGAATTGTTACTCAATAACAGGAGGAAAGTAAATTTCGATATAATAATTTGTGGGGATGTAAATGTGGATTTCTTAAAATGTGATAGAAATTGTGAATTATTAACATTAAATACCCCATAAAGAATAACAAAATTTAGTAAAACCACTCCTGATCAATTTTTTTAAATACAGATAAATATCACCATTCCATATAAGTCCATTGTCCGGGTTTTAGTGACCACCATGGACAAATACTGAGTTTTGAAGTATCCAATACAATCAATAATAATGATAATGGAGTAAAATCAAAGTGCAGGTCATTCACTGAATCAAATGTTACATATTTCAATAACTTATTAAATAAGGAAACATGGTCAGAAATTTATAAACTAGAAAATGTAAATGACACATTTAATGCATTTAACAGTACCCTAAAACACTATTTTGAAACAGCATTCCCCTTTAGACAAAGAACTGTTCAAAATAACAAAACTAGCAATTGGATATCAACAGGGATTTGAAATTCATGTCAAAGAAATACATTTCTACACAATTTTATAAACAAAACCACACAACACCTGAATTCAATTTATACTACAAAAAATACACTAGCATATTAAATAAGGTAATAAGACTAGCAACGAAAATGCATAATGATTATTTTATTTCCCAATCATCTAAGAAAAAAAGGGCTATGTGGTCGGTGATAAAGAAAGAAACTGGAAAATCTGCAAAATACAAAGGAATATTACACTGACCAGCAATAGTAGAGTGATTAATAATCCAGAGGAAATAGCAAACACTTTTAATGACTATTTTGTGGAAATTCCACAAAAATATTAAATAAATCACAGGTAAATACACTAAATTCTAATAATAAAATAAATATATGCAGTGATTCTTTATTTATAAATCATGTCACAAGTTAAGAAGTAGGAATAGTTATAAAAGAGCTAAAAATAAATTCTGTGCAGGGATTGATGCCATCCTTGATGCAATTTTAAAGAACTGTGCAGAAAATATAATAAATCCACTTACGCACTTAATAAACAGTTCAATCCTCTCAGGAACTTACCCGGATATTTTAAAGTTATCAAAAGTAATTCTAGTGCACAAAAACGGTTTAAAAATGAACTAGATATCTATCGTCCTATTACCTTACCAACTGGTATTGCAAAAATTGTGGAGAAAATCATGTATAAGAGACTGATAAGTTTTACAGAAAAATATGAAATACTATCAAACTCACAACATGGATTCAGAACGGAAAGATCTACGCAGACAGCAATTTATGAATGCAGTATTAGTATACTGAAATTAATTGACAATAAGGAACATGTAACTGGCCTATTCTTGGATTTATCGAAAGCATTTGGTGTTGTTGACCATAAAATCCTCCTTACAAAACTAAATAAATATGGTATTAGAGGTCTAGCTAATAAATGGATAGAGTCTTACTTAACAAGGCGTAAGCAAATAGTAAGCGTGAGACACAAGTATGGTGGAACCAAATTACTTAACCCTCTTAGTGCCAAACCATTTCCTGAAATACTTGCCAAGAATGCCAAGCCATTTTCAATGGTCATGCAGACTATTCTAAAATAAATCATAAATACCACGTTTTCAACGATAGAATCATTATTTTTGCTTTGTTTTATAACCAATACCTCATTCTTTCATACATTATGTTCATAAAAGTGAATACGGCATCTAAACCTTTTTAATTGAGGTTATTCTGATACTTGTTCAATTTTTCATTTTTTTTGGGTAAAAAATCACTTTAGACCCTAATGTACGGACACCTAAGAGTCATATTCGAAGAAACACTACGTCTCCTGCTGTATAAAGTTCTTAGATACCTCTGTAGGCAGAAAACTCCAACAAGAAGGAAACAACTGCACCGCAATTTTGGCGGGAACGTGCGTGATTGCGGGAGGGCGTGAATACAAACTCAAACCTATCGCGTAACGGACTTCGAAGGAAAAAGTAAATACCGCACAGGGAAGCTTGAAACCTCACCTTTCAAACAATATGAAATAAACACGGATATATGCCTACAGAAATCTACAAATATAAGATAAACAGCGCGCCGATTGAATCGGCTTTGGCACTTTTGGCGCAAGCAGCGAGAGCCGATCTGATCGGCGCGTGGCACTGAGAGGGTTAATAAAACACTGTCCAATGAGGGAATTATTAAAATTGGAGTACCCCAGGGATTGGTTTTGGGCCCACTACTCTTTCTTCTATATATCAATGATATAACACAGAACGTTCGTTCTCTTAAGGAAATTTTATTTGCGGATGATACAACACTCGTAATAAAAGGTGAAACTAAGCAGGTTTTACAGCAGTCTGTTGACTCCGTTACAGAAGCGTTAACCAAATGGTCACAAGATAATCGCCTCATAATAAACTATACAAAACAGTATCCCTAAATTTCCACACTATAAAGAATAGGAATCCTGCGAAGCCCAATATAACATTAAATGGTCATCAAATAGAAAATAAATCAGAATCAAAGTTTTTAGGACTATGGATACAACATGACTTGAAATAGAATAAACATATACAATATCTGAATACTAAACTGAACTCGATGTGCTTTGCGTTACGTATTTTGAAAACTTGCACAAGCATGCACACATTAAGAAATATTTATTTTGCTTATTTCCATTCATACTTAAGATATGGGGTCATATTTTTGGGTAAGTCACCAGATGTACTAAGCACGTTTAGGATACAAAAGAGGGTGATTAGAATTATGGCAAATGTAAACTCTAGAGAATCATGCAGACCTCTGCCCTGCATTCATATCTTTGAACGTATTATGTTGCTTTTTAAGAATTTAATGATAAGACGTTTTTCTTAAAACAAACAATGTTGTTCATAGGCATAACACAAGACAAAATCAAAACATTCATATTTCACACACACACAAAAGCATATATCCAAAAGGAACTTTTCACACAGGAGTTAAATTATACAATAAACTACCCCAGTATATAAAATTTGCCCCAAAAATAAAAACCTTTGAAAGAATGTTGAAAGCTTATCTGCAGTGCCATTGTTTTTACTCTGTAGTTGAATATCTTAGAGCATAGAAACGATGAAGACTATAATTATATTTTACTTTTCTATTTTAATTGTGATACCTAGCTGTAGGTTGTATATATAGAATTAAGTTTTCATATTGTGATAATAGAGTAAGGTGTAAATAGTTGTCCAATAAGATTGTATCTCTTAAGATCTGTTAGTATAATAAGTTATAAATAGCTATTATATTAGTAATATATACCTGTAAGTTCTTTTATTTTATAGATGTATTTGCTGACGTGTCCTACATCAAAAATGTATTGTATACGTGTAATTGATCAAATGGAATAATAAAAATCTAATCTGAACTAATCTGATCTAACCTTGTAGACACACAACTCCCTAGTCTTATCCATTAGGCCTACATACATGCCTGAATACAATTCTTGTTTGACCACCTCGATGTGTACTGGCTAGCATTCTCGGTTCTTGCCCCAGAGATCTGGGTTCGTTTCCTGGCCCTTCCCCTAAAAGTAATTCTCTTCTGAGGGCTGATACGGGGTACGCTAAGCCTCATGTGAGTCATGTGGCAATCCTGAGGCGAGGTGGATTCGATTCCCACCTAGGCCATCTTGGAAGTGGTTTACCACGGCTACTGCATGCAAATGCCGAGATGGTTTCTTATTTGTGGCCACGGCAGCCTCCCTTTTCTATTTTAATTGTAATACCTAGCTGTAAGTTGTTGTATTTATAGAATTAAGTTTTCATATTATGATAATAGAATAAGGTGTAAATAGTTGTCCAATAAGATTGTATCTCTTAAGATCTGTTATTATAATAAGTTATAAATAGTTATAGTATTAGTATTATATACATATTAGTACTTTTATTTTATATATGTACATTCTGACGTGTCCTATATCAAAAATG
The DNA here is from genome assembly GCA_946902985.2 of Meconema thalassinum. NCBI lineage: Eukaryota > Metazoa > Arthropoda > Insecta > Orthoptera > Tettigoniidae > Meconema > Meconema thalassinum. The sequence goes on from OX336389.2 coordinate 917,760,735, forward strand.
TATTGTATACATGTATTTGATCAAATGGAATTAATAAAACTATATATCTATCTATCTACCTCCCAATCCTCACCTAAAGTACAAAGACACACAAATACAGTCACCATATTACAACAGGTTATCATAAAAAATACACACACCTAAGTACATGGGTCTCAATGACCACCCTGTCCAAGCCCCTCAAATGATAAATGCAACAACAAACTTGTGTTATAAGTGGTCGTGCTACAGTGTTGCTAACTTCTGAACTATAAGAGAAACCTGGACAAACTTTTCTGTTCACAAAGCTCTTTCAGCTTTATCACATTCGTCATTTGAGACATTCTCTAGCTTCATGAAGAAAAGGGGTAATAAATGAAACACGTATCAGGCGCCCAGCCTACACTAGGACTGGGCAGAAGAGCACGTGTGCTGCTACTGTTAAAAGTCCTACTGCAAGCAAACATTACCCCACTCTGCCTCTGCTATATTGAAAGGAGGACTACCGACCATTTGCATATATGTGGTGCTGTGTTGTAATTCTGATGCTCCGAGCAGGGATGAATGATCAAGTCATTGTCAATATGTATGATGTCCTTTTATTTATCAAAAATTAAACAGCAAGTATCATCAAAAAGGGCCTGGCAAACAAAGAAATAATACAATAATGGTTTACACTCTCAGTTACAAACTTCTTCTATTATTATGAACATTTTGTAAACTTAAGGTGTGCTTCCATACAACATATAACCTCATTCAAATACAAGTTGAAAAATACATATTAGATAAGTCGACAATATCATACCTTTTGACTCTACAGCATAACACATGTTTATGAGTTATCAAAAACTTCCCTACATTCAATATAGATACAATTTTGATGGCTGATGGCTTCAGATTTCACAGACAATATCTTACACATACATTCCGCCATTAGCTGTACATCTTCTTCTGGTTAAAAACAATTGCCAACTTATAAAAGTAAAATACATTTTTGATCACATTGTTGCCAACTTAGATTTACAGTAGAGGTTATAGTCGGTCGTAAACATAATTAAATTTCAACACTCTTCCTTAATTATTTTACAACGAAGCGATTCAAACAATTTTCTATGGAGGGGTTTGGTCAGGATATCAGCAAGTTGCTTGGAGCTCTCGACATGTTTGAGAGCAACAGTTTTGCCCACGTGTTCCTGGATGAATTTGCGTGGAATCTCTATAGGTTTCTTTCCTTTTGTTGTCTTCCCCTCGTGTGCATTGTGCAGCATGTGGATTGCTGACTGGTTGTCAACAAACAGCGTGATTGGTTTGTCTGACTTCAAAATTTCGAGTTCCAGTCCAATTCTCTTGATCCAGCTGATGTCATCTATCGATGAGACAGCTGCTCGGTATTCTGCTTCTGCTGTTGACGTAGCAACGAGTCGCTGCTTCTGTGTGTACCAAATGATTGGTCCTCCTCTCAAAAGTAGAAATCCACTTGTTGAGCGCCCTGTTACGGTGTCCCCACCGTAGTCTGAATCTGTATATGCCACAAGTTTGTCGTCTCCATTGAAGAAAATTCTATAGTCTGGAGTTCCCTTCAAATACTGAAATACCTTCTTCACCATTTTCCAGTTGCTCTGCATGGCTTTGCCGTTGAAACGGCTCAAGTAGTTCATTGCGTAGCAGATATCCGGTCGGGATATTGTAGCCAGGTAGAGTAGACTTCCCACTGCTTCTCGATATGGAGTTGTAGGTGGCGCTGGTCTGTCGTTGATTTGACCTTCTTCGTTTGCCACCATTCCTTTCTCCATGGGTGTTGAACTTGGGTTGCAAGTGTCGAACCGAAAATGATTGATGATCTTTCTGGTGTATCCAGGCTGGTTCACAAAAATTCCTTCCTTCTCTATTCTGACTTCCATGCCTAGGTACGTGAATTGCTTCTGAACTGATCGTTGGTAAGTGATTTCAAATTCCCGATTTATGACATCCAAGACTTCAAAGATTTCTTTTTCATTATATCCAGCGATGAGCCCGTCGTCGACGAAAAGAGCCTTCATCAAAGTTCTCTTCTCGTTATAGTAAATGCAGGGGTCATCGTCGGTGTTCACCAGTCCAAGTTTCTTCTCAAGAAAATCTTACATTTTCTCATTCCACTTTCTTGGTGCTTGCTTTAGTCCACATATGCTTTTCATTAGTTTGCAGACTCTGCCAGTACCATCTTCAAATCCTTCAGGTTGATACATGTACAAGTTCTCCAAGTCTCCGTGCAAGAAGGCTGTCTTCACATCAAAGGGAACAAGTTTCATCTTCTCAGTAGCGGCATGACTGAGAATCAGTTTAATTGAAGCATGGTTTGCTACTGGACTAAATGTTTCTGAATAGTCAACTCCTTCTTCCTGCTCAAAGCCACGTGCTACCAGTCGTGCTTTCATTCTCCCATCAGGCTTCTCTCGTAACCCCCAGCGGCAGGTCAGGGGTCGAACTGCTTCCGGACATTTCACTAATTTCCAAGTTTCCATCTTCTGTAAGGATTCAAATTCGGGTACGTCCAAGCAGTCGCGCCAAGATATAGAAAAATTTTGAATAGGGCACTTTCCCACCACAGAATATCAAGAAACATATGTATTGAAATGAAATCCGTTGAGAAATCTGCGGTAAATGGAGAAATATTGCTGTAATTTATAAGAAATTTACCACTTGTCACATGCAATGAAAATGCAGCGCCATGTTTGAAAAACGCAGGTCTGCAGTCATGTGTTCATCACCACGAGGCAAAGAACTTAACGAGAAAGACGAAACAATCACTCGCAGATCGAATGTATATTTTCTGCTAGAGCTGAGAGAGCGGACCAAACAGGCGACAGAAACATATGTCGACTGACATAAAATGTCTGACAATTCGATAGTTCGACAAGTTTCCGTTTCTCAAAGCATGACAATTCGACAAATATGTCGCGACAATTTTTTAAATTGTCGTGACATATTGTCAGAAATCTGTTTCATAAAGTTGTAATGCCGACAGGTAGAAATCTGACAAATATGCCATATATGTCACCCGTTTTTCTTTATGAACTAATGAATATGTCAGCCGCTGTTGTACGATTGTCAAATTGTCATCGAAAATTCGACAGGCGCCTCGTTACATGTCGATTATTACCATAACCTATCTTTTCGTATCTCGGTGCGTTTGGAAGTCTCCCGTTACGTTAATAGCCTACAGTGTTGTTAGAATCGCTAGAATGGAGCGATTAAAAAGCGGGAGTAGTAGAGAGTGATTAAGATCAGTGACGTACGTATGTACGTAGGATTTCTTTCTGGGGGGTTTCATTCATACAGCTGCAGTAGGCCTAAGGTAGTAGTACATTATTAAAATGATATTTCGATTATTATTCATAAATTTGACAGTAAACCGTACTGCAAACTATTATTTGGTGGAAAACGACTTACACTCTATCTTGTCAGACCCTCGGCGATTGCTCAACGCAGACGTAAGTTATGTTATGCCATGGTCTGTCTCACTTTTTATGTGACTACGCCTCCATCACCTGTAGAAAAAAAAGATCACGGCATAACAGCCCGGAAAATGACCATTCGCTATTGAACACCGGTCGGGGAAGCCTACATCAATACACTTTCTTGTGGTTATATTGTTCGAATTTCAATTATTAATGTTGTATTTCTAATGCAATTTAAATTAATACGAAAATAACCTACAATAAATGTGCTTAGAGCAGAAATACGATATTTTCTTGCCCGTATGTCTTCTACCCACCATTCCCGCTTCCGTCTTTTTTTGAAATATTTATTATTTTTACTAAAAAAACATAATTACTGGTACTGTATTATTCGTAAATGTTAGCCCCCAAGTCGATGAATCGGTGTCTTACGCAACAATTCTAAACAGCAGACAAAGAAAACTAACAATGTGACGGCAAGTGGTGCAAGCGGGCGACGAATATACGAAAAATCCTAAGACATCGTGCCGAGGACTGGGGCAAAAACACATTTTTTAAAACGTATTTTTTTTTCTAAAACGAATATTTTCGATATTGAGAGTTTCCTAGTGTTTGAGTAGAGTATGAGGTTAGGTACAGTGCTCTTGTTGATCACATTTACCAAAATGTATAAGGTGTTTAAATTATCTTGACTAAATCTGTCTTAACATGACGACCATTGGTGCATTTACCTTATAGGCTATTCGTGATTGTCAGAAAGGTAAATGGTTGACCTGTAATGTATTATTAGACGCTGTAATGATAATCACATTTATGCAGTCAAGTTTGTAAATATATAGTAATTTTGCACTGTATGTGCGTGTTTCTTCAAATAAATGAATATTTTAATAAATAGTAAATCCTTTATTATGATTATCTCGCGTTGAACAGGTCATGTAAATCGATAGTTATTGTACATTATCGATTCTCGGAACTATCGAAGTGTACATAACCTCGACAATTGGATTTGACAATTTGTCGAGGTTATAAAAAGGGCTTTGTGACAGGCGTAAATTGTACAATATTTCTCCTGTCACACAATGACATATTGTCAGATAGAAGTGTTCCCAAAGGGCGTTATGTGCGACTTTTCGCACAGCCAATGTAACAAACGTCTCCATACTATTTTTATGAACACAATACCGTAACACTCTGAGTTACACGCCGCAAATTCGAATTTATGAGTAAGTACGTGTGGGGGGAATCGAACCCTCGTTCCTCAAAGGCGTTATGTGTGACTTTTCGCACAGCCAATGTAACAAACGTCTCCATACTATTTTTATGAACACAATACCGTAACTTTCTGAGTTACACGCCGCAAATTCGAATTTATGGGTAAGTACGTGTGGGGGGAATCGAACCCTCGTTCCTCAAAGGCGTTTGGTGTGACTTTTCACAAAGACAATGTAACGAACGTCTCCGTGATATTTTTGTGAACACAATACAGTAACAATCTGGGTTACAAGCCGCAAATTCGATTTTATAAGTACTTGTGAGTGGAATCGAACCCTCGTTCCTTAAGGGCGTTAGGTGTGACTTTTCACAAAGCCAATGTAACAAACGTCTCCAAGCTATGAATATGAACACAATAGCGTAACATTCTGGGTTACACGCCGCAAATTCGAATTTATGAGTTAGTACATGTGAGGGGAATCGAACCCTCGTTCCCCAAGGGCGTTATGCATGACTTTTCGCACAGCCAATGTAACAAACGTCTCAATGCTATTTTTATGAACACAATACCTTAACGTTCTGGTTTACACGCCGCAAATTCGAATTTATGAGTAAGTACTTGTGAGGGGAATCGAACCTTCGTTCCTTAAGGGCGTTAGGTGTGACTTTTGAAACAGCCAATGTAACAAATGCCTCCATGCTATTTTCATGAACACAATACCGTAAATTTCTGGGTCACACGCCGCAAATTCGAATTTATGAGTAAGTACTTGTGAGGGGAATCGAAACCTCGTTGCTCAAGGGCGTTATGTGTGACTATCGGCAGGGCCCATGTTAGTAACGTCTCCATACTATATTTATGAACACAATACCGCAACTTTCTGGGTAACACGCCGCAAATTCGAATTTATGAGTAATTACATGGGAGGAGAATCGAACCCTCGTCCCCCAATGGCGTTAGGTGTGACTTTTCACAAAGCCATTGTAACGAACGTCTCCGTGCTATTTTTGTGAACACAATACAGTAACAGTCCGGGTTTGAAGCCGCAAATTCGAATTTATGAGTAAGTACTTGTGAGGGAAATCGAACCCTCGTTCCTTAAGGGCGTTAGGTGTGACTCATCGCACAGCCTATGTAAGTAACGACTCCAAACTATTTTTATGAACACAATACCGTAACTTTCTGGTTTACACGACACACATTCGAATTTATGAGTAAGTACTGGTGAGGGGAATCGAACCTTCGTTCCTTAAGGGCGTTAGGTGTGTCTTTTCGCACAGCCAATGTAAGTAACGTCTCCATACTATTTTTATGAACACAATACCGTAACTTTCTGGTTTACACGCCACAAATTCGAATTTATAAGTAAGTACTGGTGAGGGGAATCGAACCTTCGTTCCTTAAGGGCGTTAGGTGGGACTTTTCGCACAGCCAATGTAAGTAACGTCTCCATACTATATTTATAAACACAATACCGTAACTTTCTGGGTAACACGCCGCAAATTCAAAATTATGAGTAAGTACTTGTGAGGGAAATCGAACCTTCGTTCCTTAAGGGCGTGAGGTGCGACTTTTCGCACAGCCAATGTAAGTAACGTCTCCATACTGCAGTATATTTATGAACACAATACCGTAACTTTCTGGGTAACACGCCGCAAATTCGAAATTATGAGTAAGTACTTGTGAGGGAAATCGAACCCTCATTCCTTAAGGGCGTTGGGTGTGACGTTTCGCACAGCCAATGTAAGTAACGTCTCCATACTATTTTTATGAACACAATACCGTAACTTTCTGGTTTACACGCCACAAATTCGAATTTATGAGTAAGTATTGGTGAGGGGAATCGAACCTTCGTTCCTTAAGGGCGTTAGGTGTGACTTTTCTCACAGCCAATGTAAGTAACGTCTCCATACTATATTTATGAACACAATACCGTAACGTTCTGGGTAACACGCCGCAAGTTCGAAATTATGAGTAAGTACGTGTGAGGGAAATAGAACCCTCGTTCCTTAAGGGCGTTAGGTGTGACTTTTCGCACAGCCAATGTAAGTAACGTCTCCATACTATTTTTATGAACACAATACCGTATCTTTCTGGTTTACACGCCACAAATTCGAATTTATGAGTAAGTACTGGTGAGGGGAATCGAACCTTCGTTCCTTAAGGGCGTTAGGTGTGACTTTTCGCACAGCCAATGTAAGTAACGTCTCCATACTAAATTTATGAACACAATACCGTAACTTTCTGGGTAACACGCCACAAATTCGATTTTTTTTTTGTCGTGTGGCCTCCTGAGAGGCCGAGTGCAGGTCTTTCTAGTCGACGCCCGTGGGCGACCTGCGCGTCGGGATGAGAGATGGAATGGATGAAGATGAATGAAACTGGACAAGGAAGTGGAAGGAAGCGGCCGTGGCCTGTCAGGAGGTACTGTCCCAGCATTTGCCTGGAGTTGAAAATGGAAAACCAGGGAAAACTATTTCAAGGACAGCCGACGGTGGGGCTCGAACCCACGCATCTACCGAGTCAGCAGAGAACTCGTCCCCTTGACCTAACGCAGCGCTTTAGCCCGCGTAGCCACTACTGTCGTTAATTTCGAAATTATGAGTAATTGCATGTGAGGGAAATAGAACCCACGTTCCTTAAGGGCGTTAGGTGTGACTTTTCGCACAGCCAATGTGAGTAACGTCTCCATACTATTGTATATTTATGAACACAATACCGTAACTTTCTGGATAACACGCCGCAAATTCGGAATTATGAGTAAGTACTTGTGAGGGAAATCGTACCCTCGTTCCTTAAGGGCGTTAGGTGTGACTTTTCGCACAGCCAATGTAAGTAACGTCTTCATACTATTTTTATGAACACAATACCGTGACCTTCTGATTTACACGCCACAAATTCGAATTTATGAGTAAGTACTGGTGAGGGGAATCGAAACCTCGATGCTCAAGGGCGTTATGTGTGACTTTCGGCACAGTCCATATAAGTAACGTCTCCATACTATATTTATGAACACAATACCGTAACTTTCTGGGTAACACGCCGCAAATTCGAATTTATGAGTAATTACATGGGCGGAGAATCGAATCCTCGTCCCCCAATGGCGTTAGGTGTGACTTTTCACAAAGCCATTGTAACGAACGTCTCCGTGCTATTTTTGTGAACACAATATAATAACAGTCTGGGTTAGAAGCCGCAAATTCGAATTTATGAGTAAGTACTTGTGAGGGGAATCGAACCCTCGTTCCTTAAGGGCGTAAGTTGTGACTTTTGACACAGCCAATGTAAGTAACGTCTCCATACTATATTTATAAACACAATACCGTAACTTTCTGGGTAACACGCCGCAAATTCGAAATTATGAGTTAGTACTTGTGAGGGAAATGGAACCCTCGTTCCTTAAGGGCGTTAGGTGTGACGTTTCGCACAGCCAATGTAAGTAACGTCTCCATACTATTTTTATGAATACAATACCGTAACTTTCTGGTTTACATGCCACAAATTCGAATTTATGAGTAAGTACTGGTGAGGGGAATCGAACCTTCGTTCCTTAAGGGCGTTAGGTGTGACTTTTGGCACAGACAATGTAAGTAACGTCTCCATACTATATTTATGAACAAAATACCGTAACTTTCTGAGTAACACGGCGCAAATTCGAAATTATGAGTAAGTACTTGTGAGGGAAATCGAACCCTCGTTCCTTAAGGGCGTTAGGTGTGACTTTTCGCACAGCCAATGTAAGTAACGTCTCCATACTATTTTTATGAACACAATACCGTAACTTTCTGGTTTACACGCCACAAATTCGAATTTATGAGTAAGTACTGGTGAGGGGAATCGAACCTTCGTTCCTTAAGGGCGTTAGGTGTGGCGTTTCGCACAACCAATGTAAGTGACGTCTCCATACTATTTTTATGAACACATTACCGTAACTTTCTGGTTTACACGCCACAAATTCGAATTTATGAGTAAGTACTGGTGAGTGGAATCGAACCTTCGTTCCTTAACGGCGTTAGGTGTGACTTTTCGCACAGCCAATGTAAGTAACGTCTCCATACTAAATTTATGAACACAATACCGTAACTTTCTGGGTAACACGCCGCAAATTCGATATTTTTTTTTGTCGTGTAGCCTCCTGAGAGGCCGAGTGCAGGTCTTTCTAGTCGACGCCCGTGGGCGACCTGCGCGTCGGGATGAGAGATGGAATGGATGAAGATGAATGAAACTGGGCAAGGATGTGGAAGGAAGCGGCAGTGGCCGGTCAGAATGTACTGTCCCAGCATTTGCCTGGAGTTGAAAATGGGAAACCAGGGTAAACCATTTCAAGGACAGCCGACGGTGGGGCTCGAACCCACGCATCTACCGAGTCAGCAGAGAGCTCGGCCCCTTGACCTAACGCAGCGCTTTAGCCCGCGTAGCCACTACTGTCGGTAAATTCGAAATTGTGAGTAATTACTTGTGAGGGAAATCGAACCCTCGTCCCTTAAGGGTGTTAGGTGTGACTTTTCGCACAGCCAATGTAAGTTACGTCTCCATACTACAGTATTTTTATGAACACAATACCCTAACTTTCTGGGTAACACGCCACAAATTCGAAATTATGAGTAAGTACTTGTGAGGGAAATCGAACCCTAATTCCTTAAGTGCGTTAGGTGTGACTTTTCGCACAGCCAATGTAAGTAACGTCTCCATACTATATTTATGAACACAATACCGTAACTGTCTGGGTAACACGCCGCAAATTCGAAATTATGAGTAAGTACTTGTGAGGGAAGTCGAACCCTCGTTCCTTAAGGGCGTTAGGTGTGACTTTTCGCACAGCCAATGTAAGTAACGTCTCCATACTATTTTTATGAACACAATACCGTACCTTTCTGGTTTACACGCCACAAATTCGAATTTATGAGTAAGTACTGGTGAGGGGAATCGAACCTTCGTTCCTTAAGGGCGTTAGGTGTGACTTTTGGCACAGCCAATGTAAGTAACGTCTCCATACTATATTTATGAACACAATTTCGTAACTTTCTGGGTATCACGCGGCAAATTCGAAATTATGAGTAAGTACTTGTGAGGGAAATCGAACCCTCGTTCCTTAAGGGCGTTAGGTGTGACTTTTCGCACAGCCAATGTAAGTAACGTCTCCATACCAGTTTTATGAACACAATACCGTAACTTTCTGGCTTACACGCCACAAATTCGAATTTATGAGTAAGTTCTGGTGAGGGGAATCGAACCTTCGTTCCTTAAGGGCGTTAGGTGTGACTTTTCGCACAGCCTATGTAAGTAACGTCTCCATACTATATTTATGAACACAATTTCGTAACTTTCTGGGTAACACGCGGCAAATTCGAAATTATGAGTTAGTACTTGTGAGGGAAATTGAACCCTCGTTCCTTAAGAGCTTTAGGTGTGACTATTCGCACAGCCAATGTAAGTAACGTCCCCATACTATTTTTATGAACACAATACCGTAACATTCTGGTTTACACGCCACAAATTCGAATTTATGAGTAAGTACTGGTCAGGGGAATCGAACCTTCGTTCCTTAAGGGCGTTAGGTGTGACTTTTGGCACAGCCAATGTATGTAACGTCTCCATACTATATTTATGAACACAATACGGTAACTTTCTGGGTAACACGCCGCAAATTCGAAATTATGAGTAAGTACTTGTGAGGGAAGTCGAACCCTCGTTCCTTAAGGGCGTTAGGTGTGACTTTTCGCACAGCCAATGTAAGTAACGTCTCCATACTATTTTTATGAACATAATACCATAACTTTCTGGTTTACACGCCACAAATTCGAATTTATGAGTAAGTACTGGTGAGGGGAATCGAACCTTCGTTCCTTAAGGGCGTTAGGTGTGACTTTTCGCACAGCCAATGTAAAAAACGTCTCCATACTATTTTTATGAACACAATACCGTAATTTTCAGTTTACACGCCACAAATTCGAATTTATGAGTAAGTACTGGTGAGGGGAATCGAACCTTCTTTCCTTAAGGGCGTTAGGTGTGACTTTTGGCACAGCCAATGTATGTAACGTCTCCATACTATATTTATGAACACAATTTCGTAACTTTCTGGGTAACACGCAGCAAATTCGAAATTATGAGTAAGTACTGGTGAGGGGAATCGAAACCTCGTTGCTCAAGGGCGTTATGTGTGACTTTCGGCACAGCCCATGTAAGTAACTTCTCCATACTATATTTACGAACACAATACCGCAACTTTCAGGGTAACACGCCGCAAATTCGAATTTATGAGTAATTACATGGGAGGAGAATCGAACCCTCGTACCCCAATGGCGTTAGGTGTGACTTTTCACAAAGCCATTGTAACGAACGTCTCCGTGCTATTTTTGTGAACACAATATAGTAATAGTCTGGGTTAGAAGCCGCAAATTCGAATTTATGAGTAAGTACTTGTGAGAGGAATCGAACCCTCGTTCCTTAAGGGCGTTAGGTGTGACTTTTGGCACATCCAATGTATGTAACGTCTCCATACTATATTTATGAACACAATACCGTAACTTTCTGGGTAACACGCCGCAAATTCGAAATTATGAGTAAGTACTTGTGAGGGAAGTCGAACCCTAATTCCTTAAGGGCGTTAGGTGTGACTTTTCGCACAGCCAATGTAAGTAACGTCTCCATACTATTTTTATGAACACAATACCGTAACTTTCTGGTTTACACGCCACAAATTCGAATTTATGAGTAAGTACTGGTGAGGGGAATCGAACCTTCGTTCCTTAAGGGCGTTACGTGTGACTTTTGGCACAGCCAATGTATGTAACGTCTCCATACTATATTTATGAACACAATTTCGTAACTTTCTGGGCAACACGCGGCAAATTCGAAATTGTGAGTAAGTACTGGTGAGGGAAATCGAACCCTCGTTCCTTAAGGGCGTTAGGTGTGACGTTTCGCACAGCCAATGTAAGTAACGTCCCCATACTATTGTTATGAACACAATACCGTAACTTTCTGGTTTACACGCCACAAATTCGAATTTATGAGTAAGTACTGGTGAGGGGAATCGAACCTTCGTTCCTTAAGGGCGTTAGGTGTGACTTTTGGCACAGCCAATGTAAATAACGTCTCCATACTAAATTTATGAACACAATACCGTAACTTTCTGGGTAACACGCCGCAAATTCGATATTTTTTTTTGTCGTGTAGCCTCCTGAGAGGCCGAGTGCAGGTCTTTCTAGTCGACGCCCGTGGGCGACCTGCGCGTCGGGATGAGAGATGGAATGGATGAAGATGAATGAAACTGGGCAAGGATGTGGAAGGAAGCGGCCGTGGCCTGTCAGAAGGTACTGTCCCAGCATTTGCTTGGAGTTGAAAATGGGAAACCAGGGAAAACCATTTCAAGGACAGCCGACGGTAGGGCTCGAACCCACGCATCTACCGAGTCAGCAGAGAGCTCGTCCCCTTGACCTAACGCAGCGCTTTAGCCCGCGTAGCCACTACTGTCGGTAAATTCGGAATTGTGAGTAATTACTTGTGAGGGAAATCGAACCCTCGTCCCTAAAGGGCGTTAGGTGTGACATTCCGCACAGCCAATGTAAGTAACGTCTCCATACTACAGTATTTTTTGAACACAATACCCTAACTTTCTGGGTAACACGCCACAAATTCGAAATTATGAGTAAGTACTTGTGAGGGAAATCGAACCCTCGTTCCTTAAGGGCGTTAGGTGTGACTTTTCGCACAGCCAATGTAAGTAACGTCTCCATACTATTTTTATGAACACAATACCGTAACTTTCTGGCTTACACGCCACAAATTAGAATTTATGAGTAAGTACTGGTGAGGGGAATCGAACCTTCGTTCCTTAAGGGCGTTAGGTGTGACTTTTCGCACAGCCTATGTAAGTAACGTCTCCATACTATATTTATGAACACAATTTCGTAACTTTCTGGGTAACACGCGGCAAATTCGAAATTATGAGTTAGTACTTGTGAGGGAAATCGAACCCTCCTTTCTTAAGGGCGTTAGGTGTGACTTTTCGCACAGCCAATGTAAGTAACGTCTCCATACTATTATTATGAACACAATACCGTAACTTTCTGGTTTACACGCCACAAATTCGAATTTATGAGTAAGTACTGGTGAGGGGAATCGAAACCTCGTTGCTCAAGGGCGTTATGTGTGACTTTCGGCACAGCCCATGTAAGTAACGTCTCCATACTATATTTACGAACACAATACCGCAACTTTCAGGGTAACACGCCGCAAATTCGAATTTATGAGTAATTACATGGGAGGAGAATCGAACCCTCGTCCCCCAATGGCGTTAGGTGTGACTTTTCACAAAGCCATTGTAACGAACGTCTCCGTGCTATTTTTGTGAACACAATACAGTAATAGTCTGGGTTAGAAGCCGCAAATTCGAATTTATGAGTAAGCACTTGTGAGGGGAATCGAACCCTCGTTCCTTCAGGGCGTTAGGTGTGACTTTTGGCACAGCCAATGTAAGTAACGTCTCCATACTATATTTATGAACACAATACGGTAACTTTCTGGGTAACACGCCGCAAATTCGAAATTATGAGTAAGTACTTGTGAGGGATTTCGAACCCTCGTTCCTTAAGGGCGTTAGGTGTGACCTTTCGCACAGCCAATGTAAGTAACGTCTCCATACTATTTTTATGAACAAAATACCGTAACTTTCTGGTTTACACGCCACAAATTCGAATTTATGAGTAAGTACTGGTGAGGGGAATCGAACCTTCGTTCCTTAAGGGCGTTAGGTGTGACTTTTCGCACAGCCAATGTAAGTAACGTCTCCATACTATTATTATGAACACAATACCGTAACTTTCTGGTTTACACGCCACAAATTCGAATTTATGAGTAAGTACTGGTGAGGGGAATCGAAACCTCGTTGCTCAAGGGCGTTATGTGTGACTTTCGGCACAGCCCATGAAAGTAACTTCTCCATACTATATTTACGAACACAATACCGCAACTTTCAGGGTAACACGCCGCAAATTCGAATTTATGAGTAATTACATGGGAGGAGAATCGAACCCTCGTACCCCAATGGCGTTAGGTGTGACTTTTCACAAAGCCATTGTAACGAACGTCTCCGTGCTATTTTTGTGAACACAATATAGTAATAGTCTGGGTTAGAAGCCGCAAATTCGAATTTATGAGTAAGTACTTGTGAGAGGAATCGAACCCTCGTTCCTTAAGGGCGTTAGGTGTGACTTTTGGCACATCCAATGTATGTAACGTCTCCATACTATATTTATGAACACAATACCGTAACTTTCTGGGTAACACGCCGCAAATTCGAAATTATGAGTAAGTACTTGTGAGGGAAGTCGAACCCTCGTTCCTTAAGGGGGTTAGGTGTGACTTTTCGCACAGCCAATGTAAGTAACGTCTCCATACTATTTTTATGAACACAATACCGTAACTTTCTGGTTTACACGCCACAAATTCGAATTTATGAGTAAGTACTGGTGAGGGGAATCGAACCTTCGTTCCTTAAGGGCGTTAGGTGTGACTTTTGGCACAGCCAATGTATGTAACGTCTCCATACTATATTTATGAACACAATTTCGTAACTTTCTGGGTAACACGCGGCAAATTCGAAATTATGAGTAAGTACTGGTGAGGGAAATCGAACCCTCGTTCCTTAAGGGCGTTAGGTGTGACGTTTCGCACAGCCAATGTAAGTAACGTCCCCATACTATTGTTATGAACACAATACCGTAACTTTCTGGTTTACACGCCACAAATTCGAATTTATGAGTAAGTACTGGTGAGGGGAATCGAACCTTCGTTCCTTAAGTGCGTTAGGTGTGACTTTTGGCACAGCCAATGTAAATAACGTCTCCATACTAAATTTATGAACACAATACCGTAACTTTCTGGGTAACACGCCGCAAATTCGATATTTTTTTTTGTCGTGTAGCCTCCTGAGAGGCCGAGTGCAGGTCTTCCTAGTCGACGCCCGTGGGCGACCTGCGCGTCGGGATGAGAGATGGAATGGATGAAGATGAATGAAACTGGGCAAGGATGTGGAAGGAAGCGGCCGTGGCCTGTCAGAAGGTACTGTCCCAGCATTTGCTTGGAGTTGAAAATGGGAAACCAGGGAAAACCATTTCAAGTACAGCCGACGGTGGGGCTCGAACCCACGCATCTACCGAGTCAGCAGAGAGCTCGTCCCCTTGACCTAACGCAGCGCTTTAGCCCGCGTAGCCACTACTGTCGGTAAATTCGGAATTGTGAGTAATTACTTGTGAGGGAAATCGAACCCTCGTCCCTAAAGGACGTTAGGTGTGACATTCCGCACTGCCAATGTAAGTAACGTCTCCATACTACAGTATTTTTTGAACACAATACCCTAACTTTCTGGGTAACACGCCACAAATTCGAAATTATGAGTAAGTACTTGTGAGGGAAATCGAACCCTCGTTCCTTAAGGGCGTTAGGTGTGACTTTTCGCACAGCCAATGTAAGTAACGTCTCCATACTATTTTTATGAACACAATACCGTAACTTTCTGGCTTACACGCCACAAATTCGAATTTATGAGTAAGTACTGGTGAGGGGAATCGAACCTTCGTTCCTTAAGGGCGTTAGGTGTGACTTTTCGCACAGCCTATGTAAGTAACGTCTCCATACTATATTTATGAACACAATTTCGTAACTTTCTGGGTAACACGCGGCAAATTCGAAATTATGAGTTAGTACTTGTGAGGGAAATCGAACCCTCCTTTCTTAAGGGCGTTAGGTGTGACTTTTCGCACAGCCAATGTAAGTAACGTCTCCATACTATTATTATGAACACAATACCGTAACTTTATGGTTTACACGCCACAAATTCGAATTTATGAGTAAGTACTGGTGAGGGGAATCGAAACCTCGTTGCTCAAGGGCGTTATGTGTGACTTTCGGCACAGCCCATGTAAGTAACGTCTCCATACTATATTTACGAACACAATACCGCAACTTTCAGGGTAACACGCCGCAAATTCGAATTTATGAGTAATTACATGGGAGGAGAATCGAACCCTCGTCCCCCAATGGCGTTAGGTGTGACTTTTCACAAAGCCATTGTAACGAACGTCTCCGTGCTATTTTTGTGAACACAATACAGTAATAGTCTGGGTTAGAAGCCGCAAATTCGAATTTATGAGTAAGTACTTGTGAGGGGAATCGAACCCTCGTTCCTTAAGGGCGTTAGGTGTGACTTTTGGCACAGCCAATGTAAGTAACGTCTCCATACTATATTTATGAACACAATACGGTAACTTTCTGGGTAACACGCCGCAAATTCGAAATTATGAGTAAGTACTTGTGAGGGAATTCGAACCCTCGTTCCTTAAGGGCGTTAGGTGTGACCTTTCGCACAGCCAATGTAAGTAACGTCTCCATACTATTTTTATGAACAAAATACCGTAACTTTCTGGTTTACACGCCACAAATTCGAATTTATGAGTAAGTACTGGTGAGGGGAATCGAACCTTCGTTCCTTAAGGGCGTTAGGTGTGACATTTCGCACAGCCAATGTAAGTAACGTCTCCATACTATTTTTATGAACACAATACCGTAATTTTCTGTTTACACGCCACAAATTCGAATTTATGGGTAAGTACTGGTGAGGGGAATCGAACCTTCGTTCCTCAAGGGCGTTAGGTGTGACTTTTGGCACAGCCAATGTAAGTAACGTCTCCATACTATATTTATGAACACAATTTCGTAATTTTCTGGGTAACACGCGGCAAATTTCGAATTATGAGTAGGTACTTGTGAGGGAAATCGAACCCTCGTTCCTTAAGGGCGTTACGTGTGACTTTTCGCACAGCCAATGTAAGTAACGTCTCCATACTATATTTACGAACACAATACCGCAACTTTCAGGGTAACACGCCGCAAATTCGAATTTATGAGTAATTACATGGGAGGAGAATCGAACCCTCGTCCCCCAATGGCGTTAGGTGTGACTTATCACAAACCATTGTAACGAACGTCTCCGTGCTATTTTTGTGAACACAATACAGTAAGAGTCTGGGTTAGAGCCGCAAATTCGAATATATAAGTAAGTACTTGTGAGGGGAATCGAACCCTCGTTCCTTGAGGGCGTTAGGTGTGACTTTTGGCACAGCCAATGTAAGTAACGTCTCCATACTATATTTATGAACACTTTACTGTAACTTTCTGGATAACACGCCGCAAATTCAAAATTATGAGTAAGTACTTGTGAGGGAAGCCGAACCCTCGTTCCTTAAGGGCGTTAGGTGTGACTTTTCGCACAGCCAATGTAAGTAACGTCTCCATACTATTTTTAAGAACACAATACCGTAACGTTCTGGTTTACACGCCACAAATTCGAATTTATGAGTAAGTACTGGTGAGGGGAATCGAACCTTCGTTCCTTAAGGGCGTTAGGTGTGACTTTTCGCACAGCCAATCTAAGTAACGTCTCCATACTATTTTTATGAACACAATACCGTAACTTTCTGGTTTACACGCCACAAATTCGAATTTATGAGTAAGTACTGGTGAGGGGAATCGAACCTTCGTTCCTTAAGGGCGTTAGGTGTGACTTTTGGCACAGCCAATGTAAGTAACGTCTCCATACTATATTTATGAACACAATTTCGTAACTTTCTTGGTAACACGCGGCAAATTCGAAATTATGAGTAAGTACTTGTGAGGGAAATCGAACCCTCGTTCCTTAAGGGCGTTAGGTCTGACGTTTCGCACAGCCAATGTAAGTAACGTCCCCATACTATTTTTATGAACACAATACCGTAACTTTCTGGTTTACACGCGACAAATTCGAAATTATGAGTAAGTACTGGTGAGGGGAATCGAACCTTCGTTCCTTAAGGGCGTTAGGTGTGACTTTTCGCACAGCCGATGTTCGTAACGTCTCCATACTATTATTATAAACACAATACCGTAACATTCTGGTTTACACGCCACAAATTCGAATTTATGAGTAAGTACTGGTGAGGGGAATCGAAACCTCGTTGCTCAAGGGCGTTATGTGTGACTTTCGGCACAGCCCATGTAAGTAACGTCTCCATACTATATTTACGAACACAACACCGCAACTTTCAGGGTAACACGCTGCAAATTCGAATTTATGAGTAATTACATGGGAGGAGAATCGAACCCTCGTCCCCCAATGGCGTTAGGTGTGACTTTTCACAAAGCCATTGTAACGAACGTCTCCGTGCTATTTTTGTGAACACAATACAGTAATAGTCTGGGTTAGAAGCCGCAAATTCGAATTTATGAGTAGGTACTTGTGAGGGGAATCGAACCTCCGTTCCTTAAGGGCGTTAGGTGTGACTTTTGGCACAGCCAATGTAAGTAACGTCTCCATACAATTTATATTAACAAAATAGCGTAGTTTTCTGGTTTACACGCCACAAATTCGAATTTATGAGTAAGTACTGGTGAGGGGAATCGAACCTTCGTTCCTTAAGGGCGTTAGGTGTGACTTTTCGCACAGCCAATGTAAGTAACGTCTCCATACTATTTTTATAAACACAATACCGTAACTTTCTGGTTTACACGCCACAAATTCGAAATTACGAGTAAGTACTGGTGAGGGGAATCGAACCTGCGTTCCTTAATGGCGTTAGGTGTGACTTTTCACACAGCCAATGTATGTAACGTCTCCATACTAGTTTTATGAACACAATACCGTAACTTTCTGGTTTACACGCCACAAATTCGAATTTATGAGTAAGTACTGGTGAGGGGAATAGAACCTTCGTTCCATAAGGGCGTTAGGTGTGACTTTTCGCACAGCCAATGTAAGTAACGTCTCCGTACTA
Organism: Meconema thalassinum; assembly: GCA_946902985.2. Taxonomy (NCBI): domain Eukaryota; kingdom Metazoa; phylum Arthropoda; class Insecta; order Orthoptera; family Tettigoniidae; genus Meconema; species Meconema thalassinum. Next base: position 917,779,178 of record OX336389.2, read on the forward strand.
AATTTATGAACACAATATTGTAACTTTCTGGGTAACACGCCGCAAATTCGATATTTTTTTTTGTCGTGTAGCCTCCTGAGAGGCCGAGTGCAGGTCTTTCTAGTCGACGCCCGTGGGCGACCTGCGCGTCGGGATAAGATATGGAATAGATGAAGATGAATGAAACTGGACAAGGAAGTGGATGGAAGCGGCCGTGGCCTGTCAGAAGGTACTGTCCCAGCATTTGCCTGGAGTTGAAAATGGGAAACCAGGGAAAACCATTTCAAGGACAGCCGACGGTGGGGCTCGAACCCACGCATCTACCGAGTCAGCAGAGAGCTCGTTTCCTTGACCTAACGCAGCGCTTTAGACCGCGTAGCCACTACTGTCGGTAAATTCGAAATTATGAGTAATTACTTGTGAGGGAAATTGAACCTTCGTTCCTTAAGGGCGTTAGGTGTGACTTTTCGCACGGCCAATGTAAGTAACGTCTCCATACTACAGTATATTTATGAACACAATACCCTAACTTTCTGGATAACACGCCACAAATTCGAAATTATGAGTAAGTACTTGTGAGGGAAATCGAACCCTTGTTCCTTAAGGGCGTTAGGTGTGACATTTCGCACAGCCAATGTAAGTAACATCTCCATACTATTTTTATGAACACAATACCGTAACTTTCTGGTTTACACGCCACAAATTCGAATTTATGAGTAAGTACTGGTGAGGGGAATCGAACCTTCGTTCCTTAATGGCGTTAGGTGTGACTTTTCGCACAGCCAATGTAAGTAACGTCTCCATACTAATTTTATGAACACAATACCGTGACTTTCTGGTTTACACGCCACAAATTTGAATTTATGAGTAAGTACTGGTGAGGGGAATCGAAACCTCGTTGCTCAAGGGCGTTATGTGTGTCATTCGGCACAGCCCATGTAAGTAACGTCTCCATACTATATTTATGAACACAATACCGTAACTTTCTGGGCAACACGCCGCAAATTAGAATTTATGAGTAATTACATGGGCGGAGGATCGAACCCTCGTCCCCCAATGGCGATAGGTGTGACTTTTCACAAAGCCATTATAACGAAAGTCTCCGTGTTATTTTTGTGAACACAATACAGTAACAGTCTGGGTTAGAAGCCGCAAATTCGAATTTAAGAGTAAGTACTTGTTAGGGGAATCGAACCCTCGTTCCTTAAGGGCGTAAGTTGTGACTTTTGGCACAGCCAATGTAAGTAACATCTCCATACTATATTTATAAACACCATACCGTAACTTTCTGGGTAACACGCCGCAAATTCGAAATTATGAGTTAGTACTTGTGAGGGAAATCGAACCCTCGTTCCTTAAGGGGGTTAGGTGTGTCTTTTCGCACAGCCAATGAAAGTAACGTCTCCATACTATTTTTATGAACACAATACCGCAACGTTCTGGTTTACACGCCACAAATTCGAATTTATGAGTAAGTACTGGTGAGGGGAATAGAACCTTCGTTCCTTAAGGGCGTTAGGTGTGACTTTTGGCACAGCCAAAGTAAGTAACGTCTCCATACTATATTTATGAACAAAATACCGTAACTTTCTGAGTAACACGCCGCGAATTCAAATTATGAGTAAGTACTTGTGAGGGAAATCGAACCCTCGTTCCTTAAGGGCGTTAGGTATGACTTTTCGCACAACCAATGTAAGTAACGTCTCCATACTATTGTTATGAACACAATACCGTAACTTTCTGGTTTACACGCCACAAATTCGAATTTATGAGTAAGTACTGGCGAGGGGAATCGAACCTTCGTTCCTTAAGGGCGTTAGGTGCGACTTTTCGCACAGCCAATGTAAGTAACGTCTCCATACTAAATTTATGAACACAATACCGTAACGTTCTGGGTAACACGCCGCAAATTCGATTTTTTTTGTCGTGTAGCCTCCTGAGAGGCCGAGTGCAGGTCTTTCTAGTCGACGCCCGTGGGCGACCTGCGCGTCGGGATGAGAGATGGAATGGATGAAGATGAATGAAACTGGGCAAGGATGTGGAAGGAAGCGGCAGTGGCCGGTCAGAATGTACTGTCCCAGCATTTTCCTGGAGTTGAAAATGGGAAACCAGGGAAAACCATTTCAAGGACAGCCGACGGTGGGGCTCGAACCCACGCATCTACCGAGTCAGCAGAGAGCTCGGCCCTTTGACCTAACGCAGCGCTTTAGCCCGCGTAGACACTACTGTCGGTATATTCGAAATTGTGAGTAAGTACTTGTGAGGGAAATCGAACCCTCGTTCCTTAAGGGCGTTAGGTATGACTTTTCGCACAACCAATGTAAGTAACGTCTCCATACTATTTTTATGAACACAATACCGTAACTTTCTGGTTTACACGCCACAAATTCCAATTTATGAGTAAATACTGGCGAGGGGAATCGAACCTTCGTTCCTTAAGGGCGTTAGGTGTGACTTTTCGCACAGCCAATGTAAGTAACGTCTCCATACTATATTTATGAACACAATTTCGTAACTTTCTGGGTAACACGCGGCAAATTCGAAATTATGAGTAAGTACTTGTGAGGGAAATCGAACCCTCGTTCCTTAAGGGCGTTAGGTGTGACTTTTCGCACAGCCAATGCAAGTAACGTCCCCATACTATTTTTATGAGCACAATACCGTAACTTTCTGGTTTACACGTCACAAATTCGAATTTATGAGTAAGTACTGGTGAGGGGAATCGAACCTTCGTTCCTTAAGGGCGTTATGTGTGACTTTTCGCACAGCCGATGTATGTAACGTCTCCATACAATTATTATGAACACAATACCGTAACTTTCTGGTTTACACGCCACAAATTCGAATTTAAGAGTAAGTACGGTTGAGGGGAATCGAAACCTCGTTGCTCAAGGGTGTTATGTGTGACTTTCGGCACAGCCCATGTAAGTAACGTCTCCATACTATATTTACGAACACAATACCGCAACTTTCTGGGTAACACGCTGCAAATTCGAATTTATGAGTAATTACATGGGAGGAGTATCGAACCCTCGTCCCCCAATGGCGTTAAGTGTGACTTTTAACAAAGCCATTGTAACGAACGTCTCCGTGCTATTTTTGTGAACACAATACAGTAACAGTCTGGGTTAGAAACCGCAAATTCGAATTTATGAGTAAGTACTTGTGAGGGGAATCGAACCCTCGTTCCTCAAGGGCGTTAGGTGTGACTTATGGCACAGCCAATGTAGGTAACGTCTCCTTACTATATTTATGAACACAATACCGTAACTTTCTGGGGAACACGCCGCAAATTCGAAATCATGAGTAAGTACTTGTGAGGGAAGTCGAACCCTCGTTCCTTAAGGGCGTTAGGTGTGACTTTTCGCACAGCCAATGTAAGTAACGTCTCCATACCATTTTTATGAACACAATACCGTAACTTTCTGGTTTACACGCCACAAATTCGAATTTATGAGTAAGTACTGGTGAGGGGAATCGAACCTTCGTTCCTTAAGGGCGTTAGGTGTGACTTTTCGCACAGCCAATGTAAGTAACGTCTCCATACTATTTTTATGAACACAATACCGTAACTTTCTGGTTTAGACGCCACAAATTCGAATTTTTGAGTAAGTACTGGTGAGGGGAATCGAACCTTCGTTCCTTAAGGGCGTTAGGTGTGACTTTCGGCACAGCCAATGTAAGTAACGTCTCCATACTATATTTATGAACAAAATACCGTAACTTTCTGGGTAACACGCCGCAAATTCGAAATTATGAGTAATTACTTGTGAGGGAAATCGAACCCTCGTTCCTTAAGGCCGTTAGGTGTGACTTTTCGCACAGCCAATGTATGTAACGTCTCCATACTATATTTATGAACACAATACCGTAACTTTCTGGGTAACACGCCGCAAATTCGAAATTATGAGTAATTACATGGGAGGAGAATCGAACCCTCGTCCCCCAATGGCTCTAGGTGTGACTTTTCACAAAGCCATTGTAACGAACGTCTCCGTGCTATTTTTGTGAACACAATACAGTAACAGTCTGGGTTAGAAGCCGCAAATTCGAATTTATGAGTAAGTACTTGTGAGGGGAATCGAACCCTCGTTCCTTAAGGGCGTTAGGTGTGACTTTTGGCACAGCCAATGTAAGTAACGTCTCCATACTATATTTATGAACACAATACCGTAACTTTCTGGGTAACACGCCGCAAATTCGAAATTATGAGTAAGTACTTGTGAGGGAAGTCGAACCCTCGTTCCTTAAGGGCGTTAGGTGTGACTTTTCGCACAGCCAATGTAAGTAACTTCTCCATACTATTTTATGAACACAATACCGTACCTTTCTGGTTTACTCGCCACAAATTCGAATTTATGAGTAAGTACTGGTGAGGGGAATTGGACCTTCGTTCCTTAAGGGCGTTAGGTGTGACTTTTGGCTCAGCCAATGTAAGTAACGTCTCCATTAAATTTATGAACACAATACCGTAACTTTCTGGGTAACTCGCCGCAAATTCGATATTTTTTTTTGTCGTGTAGCCTCCTGAGAGGCCGAGTGCAGGTCATTCTAGTCGACGCCCGTGGGCGACCTGCGCGTCGGGATGAGAGATGGAATGGATGAAGATGAATGAAACTGGGCAAGGATGTGGAAGGTTGCGGCCGTGGACTGTCAGAAGGTACTGTCCCAGCATTTGCCTGGAGTTGAAAATGGGAAACCAGGGAAAACCCTTTCAAGGACAGCCGACGGTGGGGCTCGAACCCGCGCATCTACCGAATCAGCAGAGAGCTCGGCCCCTTGACCTAACGCAGCGCTTTAGCCCGCGTAGCCACTACTGTCGGTAAATTCGAAATTGTGAGTAATTACTTGTGAGGGAAATCGAACCCTCGTTCCTTAAGGGCGTTAGGTGTGACTTTTCGCACAGCCAATGTAAGTAACGTCTCCATACTACAGTATTTTTATGAACACAAACCCTAACTTTCTCGGTAACACGCCACAATTTCGAAATTATGAGTAAGTACCTGTGAGGGAAATCGAACCCTCGTTCCTTAAGGGCGTTAGGTGTGACTTTTCGCACAGCCAATGTAAGTAACGTCTCCATACTATTTTTATGAACACAATACCGTAACTTTCTGGTTTACACGCCACAAATTCGAATTTATGAGTAAGTACTGGTGAGGGGAATCGATCCTTCGTTCCTTAAGGGCGTTAGGTGTGACTTTTCGCACAGCCAATGTAAGTAACGTCTCCATACTATATTTATGAACACAATTTCGTAACTTTCTGTGTAACACGCGGCTAATTCGAAATTATGAGTAGGTACTTGTGAGGGAAATCGAACCCTCGTTCCTTAAGGGCGTTAGGTGTGACTTTTCGCTCAGACAATGTAAGTAACGTCCCCATACTATTTTTATGAACACAATACCGTAACTTTCTGGTTTACACGCCACAGATTCGAATTTATGGGTAAGTACTGGTGAGGGGAATCGAACCTTCGTTCCTTAACGGCGTTGGGTGTGACTATTCGCACAGCTGATGTAAGTAACGTCTCCATACTATTATTATGAACACAATACCGTAACTTTCTGGTATACACTCCACAAATTCGAATTTATGAGTAAGTACTGGTGAGGGGAATCGAAACCTCGTTGCTCAAGGGCGTTATGTGTGACTTTCGGCACAGCCAATGTAAGTAACGTCTCCATACTATATTTATGAACACAATACCGTAACCTTCTGGGTAACACGCCGCAAATTGGAAATTATGAGTAAGTACTTGTGAGGGGAAACGAACCCTCGTTCCTCAAGGGCGTTAGGTGTGACTTTTGGCACAGCCAATGTAGGTAACGTCTCCATACTATATTTATGAACACAATACCGTAACTTTCTGGCTAACACGCCGCAAATTCGAAATTATGAGTAAGTACTTGTGAGGGAAATCGAACCCTCGTTCCTTAAGGGCGTTAGGTGTGACTTTTCGCACAGCCAATGTAAGTAACGTCTCCATAATATATTTATGAACACAATACCGTAACTTTTTGGGTAACACGCCGCAAATTCGGAATTATGAGTAAGTACTTGTGAGGGAAATCTAACCCTCATTCCTTAAGGGCGTTAGGTGTGACTTGTCGCACAACCACTGTAAGTAACGTCTCCATACTATTTTTATGAACACAATACCGTAACTTTCTGGTTTACACGCCACAAGTTCGAATTTATGAGTAAGTACTGGTGAGGGGAATCGAACCTTCGTTCCTTAAGGGCGTTAGGAGTGACTTTTCGCACAGCCAATGTAAGTAACGTCTCCAGTAGTGGCTCGTGAATTTTATCGAGGGGGGACTCAACCATATAATATACGCATATTTCAATAGCGTATAATTCTATTTACCTCACAAAAGCTCTCATTTGTAGTGGATATCCATTCTTCTGCACTTGTCAGTATCACTAATGAACTTCTCTATCACTTTATTGTTAAAGTTAGGAATGTCTTTCACCATTTGTTTCTCAATTGACAGCATCCCTAAAGCTGTTAATCTGTCCTCCCCCATAGAATTACGTAGATATGATTTCATCAACTTCAGGGTCGAAAAACATCTTTCAGTTTCACATTTTGTCATTGGCATTGTCACTAATATTTTTAATGCCTTTGCTATTTCCTTAAAAACAGTAGTATCTAGTCCAAATGAAATAAGGAAATCAAGAGTTTTTAAACACCCGGATAAGTTGCCATTTGGAGAGAACTCTGGCCGTGAGTAGAAAACACCCAATTCGTGTACGAAATCATCTCTGTCAATTACAGGAAAAGCATCACAAAAACGGTTTACATCTTCAACAGGCAGCCGTTTCCTGTAGTCTTCATAGTTTTCAAGCAGGAACAATTTGGCTCCTGAAAGATGATTTCTGAACTCAAATCTATCTTTCACCTCGGCGAGCATGTAATCACATATTTCTCTTGGGGCGGCATTTAAATCTTGTGCGGAGCTTCCACATCGCTTTTTTGGTAATGGCTCTTGTGTTGTCTGGATTGAACTCGGCAAACTGTGTCTGATATTCTGCAATGAAGACTCAAAACAATGCAGTGCATGTTGTATTTTTGCAACGTCTGTTTCGACCTTTTGCAACTGAGCATATAAAATGTCCACATGAGGCATCACTTTATTGAAGAAATTCAACCAGAATAAGAAGGTACAATCATCATTCAGCCACTAAATAAATCCAGCAGCTTGTGACACTAGTTTCAGCAGTATGAGGTTTGACGCCTCAGATTGAATGTTTTCAAAGCACTGCAGAATTGAGTCTTTTTTTCCCTCAAAAATTGTCCTTACCAACCTCGAACGAAAATTCCACTTCGTCTCGCACACTCTTGGTATTGTTACGCTGCATACGTCATCGAGTGCGGCTGTTCTTTCTGGAGAATTCGAGAAGAAAACTGACATCCCTTTAAGATTAAAAAAAAAAACTTTTACACTGGAAACACTCGAAGACGCCTTTTCCAGGAGCCTGTTCAACTGATGTGCATAGCAGTAAATATAATGCGCACTTTTATAGACATTTTCTACTCGACATTGACACCACCTAAATGTCCTCAAAATACTGCAGCGCCATCGTACGTTTGTGCAACTAATTCTTCGGGATGGTCTTGTAACAAAAGTTGCAATTCTTGTAAAATGCATTTTGATAAACCTACTGCTGTATGGTTTTCTGCATTGAAAAATCCCCAGAAACCCTCGTGTACCGTTCCGTTCAATTCGTATCGAAACACAAACACTGTCTGGGTCCGAGTCGATGCATCTGTAGTATCATCAACCATACAGGCTAAGAATGATGACTGCCTGATTTCGATTGTTATGAAATCTCTAGAAAACTTGAAACATACATTCCAGGAGCTCGTTTTGAATTGTTTTTGAAGAACCCTTAAAAACTTTTGCATTTTCAAAATGTGAACGTAACAGTGGATCAAGATTCTTGCTGTATTCTATCAACTCCCAAAATACACTTTTATTATGCGAGGAAGCCGATTCGTCGTGGCCACGAAGAGGCAGATTACACGCACCACACAATTTCAGAATATCAATTATTTTTGACAGAACCTCCCTATTTTTTGTAACCAATTCATTTTGAGCACGACCAGCCTCCATATGCGCACTACTTAAACTTTCGGCAATGTTACATCTGCCGAGAAGTTGGAAACTGACAGTATTATTCTGATGTCTATTTGATTTCTCATGTTTCTTTATTTTCACATGTAGGTGCTTCAAATCATTTACTCCTTCTTTTGTCCAATTGTCATCACCTCCATACAGTAAACACACAAGCAGAAGCAGAAGAAAGCGTTGCTGTCCTCACACCCACCCAACCAAAAACATTTATCATATACGGACGCATCAAATTTACGTGTAAACGCGCCACGGGCCCTACACGCAGCTTGAACTTGCGTTATATTCAATACTGGCACTGGACGACCACTGTTCCTTAAGTCAACTTTTTCAGGTAAGATCAATGAGCTAAACACAGTTTCTTTAAGTTCCCGCATTTCCATGTTGGTACTAATACAATCCATGCACTCACTCCCTGCCTGTAGTTAGCTCGGCTTGAGACTCAAGCACGCTGAGTCCACTTCCTGCCTGACGTAGCGGGGTGAGGGGATACATGGAGGAATTCGTTGTCATAGCAACGTAAATTATCAATCGGGCGATTTCTACTGAGTCCAAACGAGTTCAGGAGCCATCTTCCGGCGAGAAGAGGAACTTGGTTGCGATGGCAAATCATTGAGTGCTCCCTAGCGGCAAGCAGAAAGAACATTGCGATTTCATGAGGCAGTGGAGGGGCGGCGTCCTTGAGTCCAAAGGCACGGGCCGCCTCTGAACGTCTCCATACTATATTTATGAACACAATACCGTAACTTTCTGGGTAACAAGCCGCAAATTCGAAATTATGAGTAAGTACTTGTGAGGGAAGTCGAACCCTCGTTCCTTACGGGCGTTAGGTGTGACTTTTCGCACAGCCAATGTAAGTAACGTCTCCATACTATATTTATGAACACAATACCGTACTTTCTGGGTAACACGCCGCAAATTCGAAATTATGAGTAATTACATGGGAGGAGAATCGAACCCTCGTTCCCCAATGGCGTTAGGTGTGACTTTTCACAAAGCCATTGTAACCAACGTCTCCGTGCTATTTTTGTGAACACAATACAGTAACAGTCTGGGTTAGAAGCCGCAAATTCGAATTTATGAGTAAGTACTTGTGAGGGGAATCGAACCCTCGTTCCTTAAGGGCGTTAGGTGTGACTTTTGGCACAGCCAATGTAAGTAACGTCTCCATACTATATTTATGAACACAATACCGTAACTTTCTGGGTAACACGCCGCAAATTCGAAATTATGAGTAAGTACTTGTGAGGGAAGTCGAACCCTCGTTCCTTAAGGGCGGTAGGTGTGACTTTTCGCACAGCCAATGTAAGTAACGTCTCCATACTATTTTTATGAACACAATACCGTAACTTTCTGGTTTACACGCCACAAGTTCGAATTTATGAGTAAGTACTGGTGAGGGGAATCGAACCTTCGTTCCTTAAGGGCGTTAGGAGTGACTTTTCGCACAGCCAATGTAAGTAACGTCTCCAGTAGTGGCTCGTGAATTTTATCGAGGGGGGACTCAACCATATAATATACGCATATTTCAATAGCGTATAATTCTATTTACCTCACAAAAGCTCTCATTTGTAGTGGATATCCATTCTTCTGCACTTGTCAGTATCACTAATGAACTTCTCTATCACTTTATTGTTAAAGTTAGGAATGTCTTTCACCATTTGTTTCTCAATTGACAGCATCCCTAAAGCTGTTAATCTGTCCTCCCCCATAGAATTACGTAGATATGATTTCATCAACTTCAGGGTCGAAAAACATCTTTCAGTTTCACATTTTGTCATTGGCATTGTCACTAATATTTTTAATGCCTTTGCTATTTCCTTAAAAACAGTAGTATCTAGTCCAAATGAAATAAGGAAATCAAGAGTTTTTAAACACCCGGATAAGTTGCCATTTGGAGAGAACTCTGGCCGTGAGTAGAAAACACCCAATTCGTGTACGAAATCATCTCTGTCAATTACAGGAAAAGCATCACAAAAACGGTTTACATCTTCAACAGGCAGCCGTTTCCTGTAGTCTTCATAGTTTTCAAGCAGGAACAATTTGGCTCCTGAAAGATGATTTCTGAACTCAAATCTATCTTTCACCTCGGCGAGCATGTAATCACATATTTCTCTTGGGGCGGCATTTAAATCTTGTGCGGAGCTTCCACATCGCTTTTTTGGTAATGGCTCTTGTGTTGTCTGGATTGAACTCGGCAAACTGTGTCTGATATTCTGCAATGAAGACTCAAAACAATGCAGTGCATGTTGTATTTTTGCAACGTCTGTTTCGACCTTTTGCAACTGAGCATATAAAATGTCCACATGAGGCATCACTTTATTGAAGAAATTCAACCAGAATAAGAAGGTACAATCATCATTCAGCCACTAAATAAATCCAGCAGCTTGTGACACTAGTTTCAGCAGTATGAGGTTTGACGCCTCAGATTGAATGTTTTCAAAGCACTGCAGAATTGAGTCTTTTTTTCCCCTCAAAAATTGTCCTTACCAACCTCGAACGAAAATTCCACTTCGTCTCGCACACTCTTGGTATTGTTACGCTGCATACGTCATCGAGTGCGGCTGTTCTTTCTGGAGAATTCGAGAAGAAAACTGACATCCCTTTAAGATTAAAAAAAAAAACTTTTACACTGGAAACACTCGAAGACGCCTTTTCCAGGAGCCTGTTCAACTGATGTGCATAGCAGTAAATATAATGCGCACTTTTATAGACATTTTCTACTCGACATTGACACCACCTAAATGTCCTCAAAATACTGCAGCGCCATCGTACGTTTGTGCAACTAATTCTTCGGGATGGTCTTGTAACAAAAGTTGCAATTCTTGTAAAATGCATTTTGATAAACCTACTGCTGTATGGTTTTCTGCATTGAAAAATCCCCAGAAACCCTCGTGTACCGTTCCGTTCAATTCGTATCGAAACACAAACACTGTCTGGGTCCGAGTCGATGCATCTGTAGTATCATCAACCATACAGGCTAAGAATGATGACTGCCTGATTTCGATTGTTATGAAATCTCTAGAAAACTTGAAACATACATTCCAGGAGCTCGTTTTGAATTGTTTTTGAAGAACCCTTAAAAACTTTTGCATTTTCAAAATGTGAACGTAACAGTGGATCAAGATTCTTGCTGTATTCTATCAACTCCCAAAATACACTTTTATTATGCGAGGAAGCCGATTCGTCGTGGCCACGAAGAGGCAGATTACACGCACCACACAATTTCAGAATATCAATTATTTTTGACAGAACCTCCCTATTTTTTGTAACCAATTCATTTTGAGCACGACCAGCCTCCATATGCGCACTACTTAAACTTTCGGCAATGTTACATCTGCCGAGAAGTTGGAAACTGACAGTATTATTCTGATGTCTATTTGATTTCTCATGTTTCTTTATTTTCACATGTAGGTGCTTCAAATCATTTACTCCTTCTTTTGTCCAATTGTCATCACCTCCATACAGTAAACACACAAGCAGAAGCAGAAGAAAGCGTTGCTGTCCTCACACCCACCCAACCAAAAACATTTATCATATACGGACGCATCAAATTTACGTGTAAACGCGCCACGGGCCCTACACGCAGCTTGAACTTGCGTTATATTCAATACTGGCACTGGACGACCACTGTTCCTTAAGTCAACTTTTTCAGGTAAGATCAATGAGCTAAACACAGTTTCTTTAAGTTCCCGCATTTCCATGTTGGTACTAATACAATCCATGCACTCACTCCCTGCCTGTAGTTAGCTCGGCTTGAGACTCAAGCACGCTGAGTCCACTTCCTGCCTGACGTAGCGGGGTGAGGGGATACATGGAGGAATTCGTTGTCATAGCAACGTAAATTATCAATCGGGCGATTTCTACTGAGTCCAAACGAGTTCAGGAGCCATCTTCCGGCGAGAAGAGGAACTTGGTTGCGATGGCAAATCATTGAGTGCTCCCTAGCGGCAAGCAGAAAGAACATTGCGATTTCATGAGGCAGTGGAGGGGCGGCGTCCTTGAGTCCAAAGGCACGGGCCGCCTCTGAACGTCTCCATACTATATTTATGAACACAATACCGTAACTTTCTGGGTAACAAGCCGCAAATTCGAAATTATGAGTAAGTACTTGTGAGGGAAGTCGAACCCTCGTTCCTTACGGGCGTTAGGTGTGACTTTTCGCACAGCCAATGTAAGTAACGTCTCCATACTATATTTATGAACACAATACCGTACTTTCTGGGTAACACGCCGCAAATTCGAAATTATGAGTAATTACATGGGAGGAGAATCGAACCCTCGTTCCCCAATGGCGTTAGGTGTGACTTTTCACAAAGCCATTGTAACCAACGTCTCCGTGCTATTTTTGTGAACACAATACAGTAACAGTCTGGGTTAGAAGCCGCAAATTCGAATTTATGAGTAAGTACTTGTGAGGGGAATCGAACCCTCGTTCCTTAAGGGCGTTAGGTGTGACTTTTGGCACAGCCAATGTAAGTAACGTCTCCATACTATATTTATGAACACAATACCGTAACTTTCTGGGTAACACGCCGCAAATTCGAAATTATGAGTAAGTACTTGTGAGGGAAGTCGAACCCTCGTTCCTTAAGGGCGGTAGGTGTGACTTTTCGCACAGCCAATGTAAGTAACGTCTCCATACTATTTTTATGAACACAATACCGTAACTTTCTGGTTTACACGCCACGAATTCGAATTTATGAGTAAGTACTGGTGAGGGGAATCGGACATTTGTTCCTTAAGGGCGTTAGGTGTGACTTTTCGCACAGCCAATGTAAGTAACGTCTCCATACTATTTTTATGAACACAATACCGTAACTTTCAGGTTTACACGCCACAAATTCGAATTTATGAGTAAGTACTGGTGAGGGGAATCGAACCTTCGTTCCTTAAGGGCGTTAGTTGTGACTTTTGGCACAGCCAATGTAAGTAACGTCTCCATACTATATTTATGAACACAATACCGTAACTTTCTGGGTAACACGCCGCAAATTCGAAATTATGAGTAAGTACTTGTGAGGGAAATCGAACCCTTGTTCCTTAAGGGCGTTAGGTGTGACTTTTCGCACAGCCAATGTAAGTAACGTCTCCATACTATATTTATGAACACAATACCGTAACTTTTTGGGTAACACGCCGCAAATTCGAAATTATGAATAAGTACTTGTGAGGGAAATCGAACCCTCGTTCCTTAAGGGCGTTGGGTGGGTATTTTCGCACAGCCAATGTAAGTAACCTCTCCATACTATTTTTATGAACACAATACCGTAACTTTCTTGTTTACACGCCACAAATTCGAATTTATGATTAAGTACTGGTGAGGGGAATCGAACCATCGTTCCTTAAGGGCGTTAGGTGTGACTTTTCGCACAGCCATTGTAACGTCTCCATACTATTTTTGTGAACAAAATACCGTAACTTTCTGGTTTACACGCCACAAATTGGAATTTATGAGTAAGTACTGGTGAGGGGAATCGAACCTTCGTTCCTTAAGGGCGTTAGGTGTGACTTTTGGCACAGCCAATGTAAGTAACGTCCCCATACTATATTTATGAACAAAATACCGTAACTTTCTGGGTAACACGCCGCAAATTCGAAATTATGAGTAATTACTTGTGAGGGAAATCGAACCCTCGTTCCTTAAGGGCGTTAGGTGTGACTTTTCGCACAGCCAATGTAAGTAACGTCTCCATACTATTTTTATGAACACAATACCGTAACTTTCTTGTTTACACGCCACAAATTCGAATTTATGAGTAAGTACTGGTGAGGGGAATCGAACCTTCGTTCCTTAAGGGCGTTAGGTGTGACTTTTCGCACAGCCAAAGTAACGTCTCATACTATTTTTATGAACAAAATACCGTTACTTTCTGGTTTACACGCCACAAATTCGAATTTATGAGTAAGTACTGGTGAGGGGAATCGAACCTTCGTTCCTTAAGGGCGTTAGGTGTGACTTTTGGCACAGCTAATGTAAGTAACGTCTCCATACTATATTTATGAACACAATACCGTAACTTTCTGGCTAACACGCCGCAAATTCGAAATTATGAGTAAGTACTTGTGAGGGAAATCGAACCCTCGTTCCTTAAGGGCGTTAGGTGTGACTTTTAGCACAGCCAATGTAAGTAACGTCTCCATACTATATTTATGAACACAATACCGTAACTTTCTGGGTAACACGCCGCAAATTCGAAATTATGAGTAAGTACTTGTGAGGGAAATCTAACCCTCGTTCCATAAGGGCGTCAGGTGTGACTTGTCGCACAGCCAATGTAAGTAACGTCTCCATAATATTTTTATGAACACAATACCGTAACTTTCTGGTTTACACGCCACAAATTCGAATTTATTAGTAAGTACTGGTGAGGGGAATCGAACCTTCGTTCCTTAAGGGCGTTAGGTGTGACTTTTCGCACAGCCAATGTAAGTAACGTCTCCAGTAGCGGCTCGTGAATTTTACCGAGGGGGACTAAACCATATAATATACGCATATTTCAATAGCGTATAATTCTATTTACCTCACAAAAGCTCTCATTTGTAGTGGAACTCCATTCTTCTACACTTGTCAGTATCACTAATGAACTTCTCTATCACTTTATTGTTAAAGTTAGGAATTTCTTTCACCATTTGTATCTCAATTGACAGCATCCCTAAAGCTGTTAATCTGTCCTCCCCCATAGAATTACGTAGATATTATTTTATCAACTTCAGGGCCGAAAAACATCTTTCAGTTTCACATGTTGTCATTGGCATTGTCACTAATATTTTTAATGTCTTTGTTATTTCCTTAAAAACAGTAGTATCTAGTCCAAATGAAATAAGGAAATCAAGAGTTTTTAAACACCCGGATATGTTGCCATTTGGAGAGAACTCTGGCCGTGAGTAGAAAACACCCAATTCGTGTACGAAATCATCTCTGTCTATTACAGGAAAAGCATCACAAGAACGGTTTACATCTTCAACAGGCAGCCGTTTCCTGTAGTCTTCATAGTTTTCAAGCAGGAACAATTTGGCTCCTGAAAGATGATTTCTGAACTCAAATCTATCTTTCACCTCGAAGAGCATGTAATCACATATTTCTCTTGGGGCGGCATTTAAATCTTGTGCGGAGCTTCCACATCGCTTTTTTTTTTGGTAATGGCTCTTGTGTTGTCTGGATTGAACTCGGCAAACTGTGTCTGATATTCTGCAATGAAGACTCAAAACAATGCAGTGCATGTTGTATTTTTGCAACGTCTGTTTCGACCTTTTGCAACTGAGCATATAAAATGTCCACATGAGGCATCACTTTATTGAAGAAATTCAACCAGAATAAGAAGGTATCATCATTCAGCCACTTAATAAATCCAGCAGCTTGTGACACTGTTTCAGCGGTATGAGGTTTGACGCCTCAGATTGAATGTTTTCAAAGCACTGCAGAATTGAGTCTTTTTTTCCCTCAAAAATTGTCCTTACCAACCTCGAACGAAAATTCCACCTCGTCTCGCAAGTAGTATAGGCGTAGGTATGGGACAGCCAATTAAGTGTGGTCCAAAAGTGACCATTAAAATTCTATTAAAAATAATGGATAAAGTAACCATTAAAATTTTATTTAAAAAAATAATGGACAAAGTGACCATTAAAATTCTATTAAAAAAATAATGGATAAAGTGACCATTAAAAATCTATTAAAATTAATGGATAAAATGTGACCATTAAAATTCTATTAAAAATAATGGATAAAGTGACCATTAAAATCTATTAAAAATTAATGGATAAAAAGTGACCATTAAAATTCTATTAAAAATTAATGGATAAAGTGACCATTAAAATTCTATTAAAAATAATGGATAAAGTGACCATTAAAAATCTTTTTAAAATAATGGATAAAAAGTGACCATTAAAATTCTATTAAAAATAATGGACAAAGTGACCTTAAACATCATTTAGAAATTATTGATCGAACATATGGTTACCTTAACCATTATAAATCTTCCAAACAATTATGGTTACAAGTAACCATAATATTTCGTATTACTTTATGGCAGAACGTAACCATAAAAACAATTATTGTTAAAAATAACCTTTAAATTGCCAGATTTTTTTTCTAAATTCTGGTTAAAAGTAACCATTAAACTTAACAAAAAAATTAACCAAGATAATTATGGTTAAAGGTAACCATAAAACACAATCAAAAAGTTATGGTTATTCTATATCTAAAAATCAGTCGTAAAAAGTTATGGTTAACGTAGCCATAAAATTACCAATGTTATTTTTAATAAAATATGGTTAAAAGTAATCATAAAAATGACTCTAATATATAAATGATGAAGTTATGCTTACCTGCACCTATAAAACGTAACACAAATTGATCCTACAGACACCTAAAATAATGGCTAAAAGGAACCAGTAAATTTTTAAAAGAATTAAGGATAGAATAATGGTTAGAACAAGGCTAAAATTATCAGTTACTTTTTTAGAAATTAGGGGAAGAATAATGGTAAAAACAAGGCTAAAAATTCTGACGAATTTTTTAGAAACAATGGATAGAATAATGGTTAAAATAACTAGTGACTTTTTAAAGAATTATGGAAAAAATAATGGTGAAAATTACAGTTAACAAAATTTTTGCCAAACTCCGACATTTCAGAGAAACCCCCAGGGGTGTTTCGAAGCCAGCGCTGGTTTTCTAATTTCTCTTCGTCGACACCCCTAGGGATTTTTTTCTCCTTTCTCAGCTTCTCCTTTCAACTTTTCTTTCCTTTCCTTTTGAGTGGCCACTCCCATCTACTTTGCATCTCTCAGAATGCCTCTAACAGACCCTGGAGAGCATTTGCTTCTTCCTTCTCTCTTTCATTAACTCAGTTATTTTTTTGAAAGGATTGAGTGGGATTCGAACCATAGAAAACGGGGCGCCTCCGTTTCTAAGCGAACAAATCTCAACAAACCAGACACTTATCCTCCTGAGCTACGAGGAAAGCGATTAAAAAGCGTGTATGTGGCCTTATGTGGTGCAATTTCTTACAAGAAGTGCACTACGAAGAGCATTCATTGTTTGCTAATAGATCGCGCTGCACATACTACGTAGTTTCTTGCTTTGCTACTAGTACTTCCGGTGTAACAAGACTAACAGCTGGGTTCTAAGTAATATTTAATTTAGCACATCACTTCCATGCGAGTGAGCGGATGGCACAGAGAGAGAGTGCATGCTGACAAGGTTATCTTATCGACTAAGAGCGTATCAAGGCTAACGGAGTTTCCTGGTCAAGTTCACTGATAACTTATTTTTAACTTCTTCCTTCTTTTTTCGCACTGTGCTCAGCCGAAACTATTAGTTTCTCTACTTGCTCTTCTAATTCCATTAATGCCTCGCCAATTTCTACACAGTCACTTTCATCACTAACGCGTGCTAAGATCGTTAGTTGCAAATTTTGCAGCTTGAGGTAGTAATCGAAGACTATTTTCTTAATACACTCAGGCACATTATTTACGTCGACGCAACGGACGATAACGGCGTATTCAGGTTCCATATTTATTAACTGTTTTTTATATCTATAAATAACAAAATTTTGCAGACTTAATTGCCTTTCCACCTAAAATATCATTTTCTTAATTCATAGTTTTTAAGTTCAATTAAACTTAAAAACTAAACTCTTACTAATTAAATAATAACAATAGTTATTTAACCGAAACTATTAGTTTCTCCACTTGTTCTTCTAATTCCTCTAAGGCATCACCAATTTCCATGAAATCACTGTCATTACTAACGCGTTCTAAGATTGTCAGTTGCAAATTTTGCAGCTTGCGGTAGTAATGGAAGACTATCTTTTTAATACACTCAGGCACATTATTTACTTTGGTGGGTGTATTTGAAACACAACCCCCTTTTAAAATATTTGTCAGGCTGCAAGGCATTATATTATATTCGGGTTCCATATTTATTAACTGCTTTTTTTTCTTTTTTATCTTTAAATAAGAAAATACTGCAAACTTAATTGCCCTTTCAAATTCAACAAATTTAAACTAACTCTTTTTATTCTTAGTTTTTAAGTTCAATTGAACTTAAAAACTAAACTCTTACTAGTTTATTAAAATGAATAACAACTACTTTCATATTTAAAAGTTTTCAGTAACTATTCCATGCTTAGCATCATAGGTTAAATTCTTTTTACCGTACATAATTACATAAGCAAGCGTATTTTCAGGTATATTGGCATTAAATGTTGCTACCAATTTCATACTGGTTTTCTGAGGTGTCACTACATTTCTACGCCGACTTATATTGATAACATAAATAGGATAAGAAGCAATGAACTCTGTGGGGGTTATAACAACATCATACTTCAGCTCAGTTATACGCTTAAAGTCCCTAAAAGCATAATAGGCATTTAGATAAGTATTAGGAGGATTGATATTCCACATTTCTTCCGGAAACATTTCGTTTCTTCCGTTTTTCATGTAAATATTTTGAAGCTGAACATGATCAAATTTGGAACTATTCATATCTTGGTTACCTTTTCTATTAGTTTGAAACACAACAAAAATAAAATATGGCAGATCAAACTCCATTGAATTGTAGTAATTAGTAATATCTATTTCAAAATTCCTTTTCCCACTTAGGCCTGAAATTTCTTGAGTTTGAAGGTCAAAGAATGATATAGGTAATCGTGGTTCTTGCAGTATTTTTTCTCTCAGTTCAAGCTCATAATTTGGTTCGTATTTAACAACAGGAATTTTTATCTCCATTGACTATACGGTAACTTTTCCTTCCTCCGGGAGAATTCCAGGTGCATTGCCCCCATCGGGATTCTTAGTCCACCATCTATACAAAGCATCCTTCGCATTTTGACTCCATGTAAATGTAACAGTTAAATCTCCTTCCCACATAATCTCTTTAAAATCCTTAAAAAAGCCACCAAGAAGACTTAAAGGGTACCTTAACTCATTTGATTTTTTCTGTAATTTACCATTATTAAGAAAATTACCTGAATATATCATTTTATCACTATAAGAGGATGTTAAATTGAACAGAACCGTTGAAGATATATTTGGATGGTCAATTCGATAGATAGTGTGTCCTCGTTTTTTCACGGTTACAGTGCTCCAAAATTGAGTGGGGTAATTGTCAATTAGCTTTAAATTTGATTTTCCTTCATAGTTAGTGTAATCAGTTCCATCAGCATGAGTTACATCGAAAGTAATATACAGGTGCGCATTATTATCAATCCAACCATCACCAACTTTAATATCTATTTCCACGTCCTTGTTTGGCAAATTTAAATTGTTTTTAGTCTTTTCATTTACAGGAAAAGACTGCCACTGGTAACTTTCTACTTTGTTCATTTATTATAAGAAAAATAATAGAAAATTAAATGAAGAGGAAATAATTAACTCATCTCTAAAATTACAGTAACTGTTGCGCCGTTGAAATCTATTACTTCGTCATTCTCATTGGTCACAGTAATTTTTAAATTCTGAATTTTATCGAAAACTGGGCAAAATACAGGATAATTCGGCTCATAAATTATTGGAGCTCTAAATTCTAGGGCTGGTTTAAATGATGCAATAATATTCGTTTCACGGTGAAAATGCTCAGAGTCTTTTACAAACATTCCATCCGCTAAATTGAAATGAACGCGGATATTTTCGAACGGAATTAATTTAGGTAAGTTCCGAGCAAGTGTTTTGGTTTTTGGTTCTACAATTTGATTATTAGAACCTAAAACTGAACCAATACTTTCTTCTTGGTCAAAATATATTTTATAATCACTAATTATTTCCAATCTGTTTAGAATTTTATTTTGTTCAATACTAATCTTAGGTTCTTGACTTTGAATAGCTTTTTGTAAATTTTCTACATCATATTGACCTGGTGGAATAAACATTTCAGTTATCGTACTGTCCCCGTTATCAGGATAGTAGGCTGTCAGATATCCGCCCCCTCAATCGGATTGCCAATAATCAATCGCACCGGCACAGCTACATCAATGAAAATGGCACTGACAGATACTATCGAGATTAGAGCACAATAGTTAACAAGAAATTATTGTGGAACACAACAAAATATACGGGGGTTCATACTTACCTTTACTTACCTTTTAAATTTATCTCGGGGACTGGGTTGTCAACTGGATCACTTAAAGCGTGCCCACACAATAACCTCCACCATGATATTTAAAATGAACCACAACGAAGACGAGAAACTTTAAACTGCACAATAATTTATTTCACAAAAAGAATGAATTTAACAAAAATAAAACAACAAAATCCACGTGGCAATCAGAAGCCATTGACCACATAACCATGTCCTCCTGTAGGACTTGTATACTCTACATACAATGTTTCAGCTTACTCAAGCTCAAAATAGCGTAAAAATAATAATGCACTTGGAATGGAAACGGGATTTGGGACGAGACACATATAGCAATTGTTTTGCGTGTTTATACACTTCACATTTTATTTATAGCCACAAGGCTATTATGGAGACGTCCTTGGCCTCTAACATACAGTTGTCCGGGCCAGCTGCAATGCACCTGCATCGTCAAAGTGGACTAACCCCTCCGTTCAACCCTAGCATATGCGAGTTACATCAGAGCTTAGCTCTCCCTTCAAAACACGTTAAATGTCCACATCTCAACTGAAATATTATCACGCAAATGTTTTAAATGCTCCATTCAAACACCAGTGGATTACTCCAATAATCCTAAATCATGTTTAATTGTTCAATCCACTTGTTTAATTAGCGTTGTTTAGAGTATAATAACAAAACTCCAAATGTTAATAACAAAAGTTCATTAATTATTTATAACAATAATAAATTGTTTATAACAATGTCAAACGACAATTGAAAATTTTTTACACGCCTCTATTAATCCCTTTCATTACAAATCGTTATCAAAGATATTTACAAAATTATTTACAATATTAATATTGTTTATATTATTTATACAAGAAATACATTAAACCACACGTTTATCCGGTTGATAATTACTCAAATTGTGGTGATATAATCGACCAATGAAGGTTAGTTATATTTAACTGTCAAATTCAGGTTTAATAAGATTTAATAATAATTATAATTATTTGTGACGGTAACCTCCATTCAAAATCTTCATCTCAAATTATTTAACACTCTTGTTAACTTTAACTGTATTTTCACATGAATAACTTTCAAAGAACCAGGACAATACATTCAGCGGAAAAATACTTCGCTCAAAACGCACAAAATTGCACAAAAATAGGCCCAAAATTCATCATATATCTTCATATATATGGCATCAAAATCTTCCAAATTACATACAAAAACCTCCACTCATAAATTCAACAACTTCATTTATTACTGTGGGAACATCCTTCATTATTCAAGGGCATTACTCATCAGCGACTTTTACAGGTCCACTGAACTGACGATTATACATCCATTGTTCCTCTTCAAAAATTCTTATATTCATCAATTGTATTAATGTCTGTTATTATTTAACCTTCGTGGGTTTCATTCATGAATCGATATGAAGTAAAAATTTGCCAATCACAAGTAAATTTAATAGCAAATACGATTAGACACTCCTCCCTGGTCTATCAAAATTGAGATTAATATCATCAAAGTAACGCAGTATAAAAATACTATCTTCAATCAAAGTTCATCTAAACTACATAAATAGTCGAATAGAATACAATTAGATTGTGGAATGCAAACATTATTGTTCCAATCTAGAATTGAGAAAAACTCCTATCAAATGTTCATTACAATAGTGTATTCAATAAATCGTATTCAAAGTTCATATTTCATAAAATTGTCTATAATGCAATGATAAATGTCTATGTTGCAATCATGTTCATAAGACGACTAGTATTTCAAAGATCGTCGATAACGTAATAGATTTTAACGCTCTAAAATCTTTTAATCATTCTTCTTTCTTGAGGATGACAGAAAATTGGTCAAAGTAATTAACTGAATAGAATTACTTTAATAAAATGACACGCTGTCTGAAATCAAATCTGCCATAGCAAATCGTTAACTTTACAGTCAAATCGTGACTACAAAAATATGCAAATTAATGAAAGAATCTAAATTATCAGTCTCAACTGATCCAAAATTATTTAACCATGCCAATGACATAACAATGTCTCAACAAATCGAAGAAAAAGGCATAAATCATCGAAGTGTACTGAGTACAGAAATGTTAATCAAGAAAATGGGGCAAAAGATAGGACAGAAAATATGGGAAAAATGGTTGCTCAGATATCGCTACATGACTCAAATAATACAAGAAACGTTCACGACTACCTTATCTGTTGATTGAAGTTCTAGAGGAAAGTTTTCAAAGAAAACTGCTGTTGGTTCCATTTCACCAGCGTAAAGATGTGCTCCGACCTCGAACCTGGAATCAGCGTCCTCGGAGAATCGAACTGCTTCCTCCTCCGGAAATTGCACTGCTCCATGTATACGAAAGACATCCTTCTGGCAAAACTCTTCTTTATGAGCCGGGTCCACCCTGGCCTCTCCTGAAAGTTCCCTGAAGTTCCAGTCGTAATTCGCCATGAAGTTTATTGCAGTTATTTCCGCAGAAATATTCATAATCGTGGAGTATGAAAATATTTCCACTGTCATTTGATATAATTCAGCGATGGATTCACGATGCATGAGTGTAGTTGGATGTTCACTACATGCTCGCTTTTGTAGAATGACGATTAACGAAGTTCCATGCTGTTACTTCACTCCATCGATATATGTCCCAATTGCATTAAAGCCTTAGCCTTCCATCTCAACTTCTGTTATAATCATTGAAAGCACTGCAAGATTATAATGTTCCATAATAGAATGTATCGTTGTATTATCAAACGTATTCTCCAATATCACGGTTGCGATGCACGTGTCAGCCGTAGTGTAAAATGTAGAATTTTAAAAGTGCTTCTCAGGTGGCGATAAAATCACTTTTGTCTGCAGCCTTAAAGTGTCAATATCTTTCAAAGTATAACTGTGAAATTGTTCAAATGTTCTACACACCTCAATGTTGTACTGCCCAATTGAATTATAATAAAGGCAGAAGTTAACTCTTGATATCTTATCTGGTAGAAACGTTAATGTGAGCGTTTCAACTTCACCTAGTTTCGAACAGCGTAAAATGGAACTGCTCCGTGTTCGTTCGATGCGCCGGGCTTTAACCACACGCTAAAGACAACTTGCTTCACTTATTCACTCGAAAATGACTATCTGACATCTGAAATATATATGCGTTATCAGAATATCAGAGATATGAGAGCTCCTCTATCCTGTGCACGACCTTTTATCAACTTCTTAAGGGGCGTATCCATCCCTTCCATAGCCTGTTGCTCCGTCATTGCTAGAAGTTTTAACTTTGGCTATACTTGACGGATTTTCAAATTTCAAAAACTCAAAATTAATTTCTTCAAAATTCCAAATCAATGCCATAACTGAAAATAGATTTCCACAATTCTGCATGCCAAAAGTAATCAAATATCGTAGTTTCAGCAATCTCCGTCTTCCTTCCAAACTATCGTTCATTGGTTCGAGTCTCTCCTCCAATAGCGTAACTTCTTCCTTAGCACGATACCTTGTTTCCTGCGACTGCGTCGTAAATCTCAGATCTTTCTCGAACAAAATCATGACGTCATCAAGAATCTCAGCTCCACCAGCCTACTTGCATGAAATCTGCGTCATCCGTGCCTACGTCATGAATATACACGTCACAACTATGACATCCATAACTTTATTCATATTTGCCAATACAGCCATCGTGGTCTCAATATAATTCAATTTACGGGGGCAGTACCTGATACTTTTTCATAGTGTACTTTATTGTTTTTTGTTGTAATATTTGGTGTTAGGAAGGTTGAGTAAAACCCTATTAATCCAACTTTTCTAAATTCATCTCGCAATGGAACATTTAACCTTTTCTCTAAAACCGAAGTTTTATCACTTAGTTCAAAAATTCTCTTCATTTATTAATTCATTCATTAATTAATAAAATAAACGAAAATGAGTAAACGAAATGTTGTAGATTGGGACCCACAAGTAAGAATTGTAGAAAAGCAAGTAAAGAACAAACATGGCAAATTATTACCGAATTCCATTCGTTGTGCTATAATAGGCCCCAGTAATTGTGGTAAAACAACCTTAATGATTGACAATTATATTTTGGCACCTGGATGGTTAAACTGGGAAAAAATAAACAACCTTTACATCTTCTCTGAAAGTTTAGATCAATCTAAGTATCAACAGTTTATGGAAAAATGTAATAAAATCGAAGAGAAGTTAGGAAAGTCCATTGCACAATTTATTCATGACGATGAAAGCATAATGCCCCTGGATAAATGTGAAGATAGGTCAGTTGTAATTTTCGACGATTTCATACTGGAAAACCAAGACATAGTTCGAGAATATTTTACACGAGGAAGACATAAAGGGATTGACTGTTTTTACTTAGCTCAAACGTATTCAAAAATACCAAAACAATTAGTTCGTGATAACTTAAATTTCTTAAACATATTTAGGCAAGATAATACCAATTTAAATCATATTTATCAAGAATTTGTTGGTGGCGATATGAAATTTGAAGACTTTAAGAATATTTGCAGCAAATGTTGGAATGAGGAGTTTGGTTTTATTACTATTGATATGAATCGCAAAGCTAACGATGGTAAATATAGGAATAAAATTAAAACGTTTCTAAATGTTGGGTAACTACTCCAGGGGTATTGGCAGGTTTTGGGTTGAGTATTCTAACACCAACATCGTTAGCGTACAACTTCAGCGTCAACGTACAACGTTAACGTACAGCGTTAACGTACAGCGTACAACGTCAGCGTTAACGTTCAGCGTTAACGTCAGCGTACAACGTACAGCGTCAATGCCAACGTACAGCGTACAACGTACAGCGTCAATGTCGGCGTCAAATGTCAAACGTCAATGTTAGCATCAAACGTCATTTTTTAAAAATTTCACCTATAATAAAGATGTTTGCGAAATACGATCAAAAGGTAGTTCAACAAGCAAGAAGGAATAGGAAGAAATTTGAAGAATTAAAAGACGAATTTCGAATATGGAAGAAGCAGCCTATAACGGAATACGAGAAGTATAAAAAAGAAGATCAACCTGTTATCGATGCTGTTAATGTTTTAGGCAACAAGTTAAATGACATCGGTGAAAATGTTATTAAAGCTATAGAAGAAAATAGAGAAGTGGAGAAGCAATTAATTCCTTACAGAATTGACTATAAAGAAGACTTTCCTTCAGATTCCGAAGGTTCCCATTTCTTGGATGAATATGATGTCACTGATGAGCAAAAAGGAGCTTTAAAATCGGCAAGAAAGGTCAGAAAGAATTTAGAGTCGCAACTTCAGAAAGAAAAGGGGAGGAGTTTATTTCAAGAGGCCGATGAAGAGTATGATAAAAGTGAAGAAAATGTTAAGAGGAAAGGCATAACTGATTATTCTACGGTCCACTTAGGGGTAATAATTTCAAAATATTTACCTAGAATTAGTGACCTTAAATTTGGAATAAGGTATGATAAGAACTATCAGGGTTATTATATAGGTGACTCAAAAGTTGAATTCAGTAATGACGATATTATAATTAAGGGTAAGAATGTTAAAGCTACAAAGGGTTTAATGCTATTTTTAACCTTAAATGATATACCTAACGATGATGAGTATACAGACGAAGACCGCAGCACATATGAGACTATTTAAAAAATTACAAATGCTATGTATCAAAACAATGACCCAAATAGCACTAAACCTAAAAGTAGTGTTGGCAAAAAATATAATACGTTGATAAAGGATATATGGCTTTCAGAAAAAGTTAGTAGAAAAGAAAGAGCTGCATCTCGAACCACTCCTCCTAAATCAGGATTTGGTTTTGTAAAAAAATATTCAAAAGCACCGATTGAATATGTGTGGCTGGATGATGTAAGGGAATTAATAGACAGATTAATGGTAATTCATGGCGAAGAAAATGCAGGAAACAACGTCTATCACAATGAAAAGGTTGGAATAACGAAGATGCTTACGAGTAAGTTTAATGACTTCATTGTTAATAATCCTAAAGGTATTCCATATCTAATTAGGTTTTTAAATAACATTCCCCATACATTCTGGGAATCTGAAAAACATGGAAAAGGATTAGTTAATTGGATGATTAATAAAATAGGTGAAAATAATATTGACTTAACACTCCCGGGATATAAATTTTGTGGTCCTGGTAATCCATTAGACAAGCAACTAGCCGAAGGTGTTCAGGGTTCCAACCCATTAGACGAAGCATGTAAATTACATGATAGAGCATACCGCGACCATACAAAATTAGAGCACAGACATCAAGCAGATAAAGAATTACAAAAGGCTGCAAAAGAGAGAATATTCAGTAAAGATGCTAACTTGAGTGGGAGACTAGCAGCTACAGCCGTTTCTGGAATAATGTATGGAAAAAGAAAAATGGGAATGGGGTTAGATGAAAATGGTTGGGGCATCTGAGTATAAATTTGTAAAATTTTTGTTTATGATTTTTTTCATTAAATAAATGAAAGGATTTAGTATTGATTACAACGTTTCCCAAAAAGGGAAACTAAAACCCAAAGCTATTAAAATAAAACTCTCCAACGAAGATCTGAAAAAACATGACTATCTAGATGAGTACTTGACAGATACACAAAAAAAGCAGAAAGCAAGAAAAATTCAAAAAGGTGGTAGCTTACTTATAAGTTTGTCCATTCCAATTGTAAAGAAAATATTCGAATATCTCAGTAGGAAAAAAGAAGGTTCTGGAATTAATGAACACCAAGGAGGATTTTTGCCATTAATATTAGCTGCATTGGGTGCCATTGGTTCGCTGGCAGGTGGCGCTGCAGCCATTAGAAGCGCTGTTCATAAAAAGCAAAAAGAAGATGCGGAATTGGCTGAACAAATTAGACATAATCTGGTGATCGAAAAAAAGACAGGACAAGGTTGTTTGGGAATAACTAAAATTAAAAAAAAGAGAAATTTCATCGATATTGAGTGATATACTTTCCAACTATAAGCACCCTTTAAGTAATTTCGATATACTTAAAATAATACACGAAATGAACATAAAGCATTTTCGAAATGTTTTTATGATTGATGAACTGCCTACAAAACCTAATGATTGTGAATCAGGAATTGTAAACTTGGATACGTCGGATCATGCAGGTACTCATTGGATTTGTTACTTTAAAAAGGGTAATCAAAAATTCGTCTTTGACTCATTTGGTGGAGATGTTCCTGAAAATCTATTAAATTATTTGGGAGCTAGCAACCTATTTTATAACGCCGAAAGAATTCAAATGTTTGATGAATATATATGTGGTCATTTATGTGTCCTTGTTTTAAAGTTGTTTTCGAATTTGGGTTCCCCTAATCCCGCTCATTTTAACGAAATTATAGATTTAATAAATGGACATATTTGGAAATAAAATTATAAACGGAGAGAGTAGTTCATTAAATATTATAGCTATCACAAAGGATGATTTAGAAAAACGATTTTGAAGGCTAGTTACGGCTCTAAATAAACGCCTTAGTGAGCTTTTTTTTTGTTTCAAAAACATGGATTGATTTTCAAGGTAAAAGGATAGCGAATATTGAAGATCCAATCAACAATAAAGATGTCGTTAATAAGCAATATCTCTTAGAAAAGCTCAAACCACTTACTACTGAAGGGGACTACTTCACGAAAGAAGAAATAGAAAAATTGTTCTCGGAATATGCCACTACTAGTCTTGCACCAGTAGCAACATTAACAGAAAAGGTTGACAATTTAGAAAGAAAGGTGTTTGATAGGATTACAGAAGGACGTTTTTGCAGAGAAAGATAAAATTAAGCATATTTTTACATACAACGCAATGATTAGGAAAATATTTGTTCGTATCGTAGACCCAGATAAAGTATTTACTTCTTATACAGATGACGCTATTAAAACAGTATTAGACGTTTATATTGCACGTTCCAAAGAAGAAAAAATTATGGTAGATACTAGTAAGCCCTTCAACGTTAAATCTGGTGATGCTTTATGCTTTAAAAATAAAATGGACAGCGTAATTTTAAAACTTCCAATAAATGTTAGTGTGACGATGTTTGGTGAAGTAATACTTGATGCATATGAACCTCATCCTGATGAATCGGTCGAATAACACTAATGTTAAAATGTTTTAGATTTAATGGAGAAAATATCCATTAAAAACAGTCTAATGTAACAGGTTTTTATACAACATCTCTATTGT
Organism: Meconema thalassinum; assembly: GCA_946902985.2. Classification (NCBI taxonomy): domain Eukaryota; kingdom Metazoa; phylum Arthropoda; class Insecta; order Orthoptera; family Tettigoniidae; genus Meconema; species Meconema thalassinum. Next base: position 917,807,535 of record OX336389.2, read on the forward strand.
TCCTTTAAGAAGATCAGGAGTAAATGGAATATTGAAATGGTTTCCCGAATAGCTAATTTTTATTTGTTCTTTCATAAGCACACATAACCTTACGCTATTAGGATCATTATATTTTTCATAAACTATCTCACAATCGGGGTGCCGCCTGCATATTTTTTTGATTGCTTGATTCACCTGTTGTCTTTGCGCCCTTATTGCATAGTACCTGTACTTTTCGTTTGGTTCATGCTTATCTATAATAAGCAGACAATTATTCTTACTAGTTTTAAGTGCAAGAGGTGTGGCTAATGGGGTAAGAGATTCGTTTTCTGCTTTCTTTATTTGAAGTTTCTGCATTAACCCAACTAGTTGGTTCTTATATTCTTCTTTAATTTTGTATTCTCCGTACTTTCGAATTGATGGAAGGACTTCTTTCGTTACCCATTTCTTAAATTTTTTAGCTTCCTCTTTTTTAGATGATAAAATAAGCGAATACAACCCAGATTCATTAATAAATATGGTTTGAGGATGTGTATTTTTTAACCCCGCCAAAACGGCGGGGCTATTTAAGGTATCGAATGTACCTTTGTCTTCAATAGCAACGTGATTTCGAATTGCTTTATCTGTATCTCTATACTCCAATATTAAAGCAATATCTTTAGCTTTAAACCATGAATCGTTATTTTCATCAATAGCAATAACCACTTGTTTGCTATTATAGACAAGTTTGCTGTTCAGAATATCGGTAATTGATTCCATTTATTAACTAATTAATTAATTAAAATATAAATATAAAAAGTTAATTTCCTCAACAAAGGGTAGACCCTTGTTTCTTGTAAGTTAGTTTGCGTTCTTCAATGTTGGGTGTCTGAGTAAACCAATGCTTATTTTATAATTAATTTTAATTAATTAATTAGTTAATAAATGAATAATCACATTTGGTGTTTAAAGTGCAAAACGTTTACTCAAACACTGCATTCTCACACCCTTTCGACAAAAAATGGTCGAACTAGAATCGAAGGTTTATGTTCCGAGTGTGGGAGTAAGAAAAGCCGGTTTGAAAAAAAAAGTTAATGAGAGTGTAGAAATAGGGGGTTCTACCCAAATTAGAGAACCACCCGTTAGCATTCGGGAGGAAATTATAAACGAAATTCATAAACCCACGAGGAAGAATTTTCCGAGAAGGAGGGTTACAACTCACGGCATTGATGACATTTGGCAAGCGGATTTGGTAGAAATGGACTCTGGAAAAATAAAGGGGATATCGAAGCTTAATAAAGGCTACAAGTATTTGTTAACAGTCATTGATGTATTTTCAAAGTATGCCTGGGGTGTACCAGTCAAAGATAAAACGGGTAAAAGTGTTGCTGAAGCGTTTGATGGTATTTTAAAAAACAGAAAACCCAAAAATCTTCAAACAGACAACGGTAATGAATTTTACAATAAAGAATTTTCAAAATTGATGAAAACATTTAATATCAATCATTATTCGACTTTTACTGAAGTAAAAGCTTCAGTTGTAGAACGATTCAATAGGACCTTAAAAGAGAAAATGTGGAAGCAGTTTGATATTCAAGAAAACTACTGCTGGGTTGGCATTTTACCAAAGTTAATTAATGGCTACAATAACACGACGCACACAACTATAAATATGAAGCCAAAAAACGTAAACAAAGCTAATGAAGAACATTTGTTGAAAACTGTTTACACTGTAAGCGTAGGAGCGGAAGAAAAAGCGAAATTTAAAGTTGGCGATCAAGTCAGAATTAGTAAACTAAAAGGTATATTTGAAAAAGGATACACAGGAAATTGGTCGACTGAAATATTTGAAATAAAAGATATCGTTTATTCCGACCCTATTACGTACAAATTGAAAGATGTGAATGCGGAAGAAATAAAGGGGAACTTTTATGAGCAAGAATTACAGAAAACAAAGTATCCAGAAGCATATCTTGTTGAAAAAGTTTTAAGAAAGAAAGAAAATCGGGCATATGTCAAATGGTTGGGTTTTGATAATTCTCACAATAGCTGGGTTAATAAAGAAAATGTTATATTATAATATTTCTGTATAAATAAATGGACGCCCGAGTAAAGCGAATAACCCTTTCTTTCTTCCTGTTTTTACTACATCCTACTGAAGATGTAGAAGTATTTATAAATCAGTTGTCTGAGGATAGTATAGATTATCTTTTTGAACTTAATGGTGATGACATAGATAGCTGTTACAATTTTCATAAAGCTACGAAGGAATTCTTAATTTTACGTTAATTTTGGTATTTGATTTTAATGGTTAGTAACCATTAAAACCATAAATTTTCTACTTAAAATTTGTCGGGGTGTTAAGAAAATTTAAGAAAATATTTAAAAGAATTCAAGATTGTGCGCTTTGCAACCACCATAGACTTCTTTTGTGCCTTTATATATCATTTTCAGGCCTATCATTTTCTTTTTTTCCTTTCCACAACTTAGCACCTTGTTGTATTTGTCAGGCAATATAACCTTAAATTCACTATCAAGTTCTAGAAAAGTTGTATTTCCATATTTTGTATTTATACCTTCTGCATTCGTTATAAGGTATTCGTTCCCTATTTCTAACTCACTGAGCTTTTTAAACGTCTTTTGTTCGTTGATGCTGTTGAGCGTCTTGAGAAATTGATTTACTTCCATTTATTACCTATAAAAAAAAAAAAAAAAATAGTATCCAAAATTACGCAGATAGTTAATAGCAAATTGATTCTGAATTTTATGAGATATTATTTCTAATTGAACCCTTGTTAGAGTAACAATTATAATGCAAAATGTAATTATTCTGTTCATTTATTCATACAAAAAAATTTGACGCTGTTTAAAGTATTCACCTTCATATCCGAACAATTCCAGATGCACCCTGCCATTCTAACACCAGTCTACCAATTAATTAGGGTAGACTGGTTTCCAACAACGACTTGCCAAAAAAGTGATATCTTATAATTATTTTATTTAAAAAAATCAAATTTTTAATTTAAAAAAAGTTATATAATAAATGGATTTAAAACAAAATATTAAGCGCCAAATAGGTGCAACTGTAAAGGAACTAAGGGTTCTAGCAAAGGAACTCAAACTAAAAGGACTATACAAAATGAAGAAGGCGGCTCTTCTTGAAGCTGTAAACAGTGCTTGGAGTAATGCTGCAGATAGTGCTTTGTTTACGTATCAAGAATCAGAGCTGCGTAAGAAGAGCGTTCGTGAACTAAAACAAGTCGCCAGAGAAAACCAAATTAAGGGCTACTCAGTAATTCATTCAAAGAAAGGGTTGCTAAATTTGATAGCGGAAGAAAAGGAACGTTTGGACAAAATCAGGCATTTTGGATTCGATCAAGACCTCTTTGAAATTAAAAAGGAACCAAAACCTGTTCAATCTAAGGACTTAAAAATTGTGAAGCAAAAATTGGGCCAAATTTTTCCTTTTAAGAAAATATATTTAATGAAACAGTAGCTAAAAAGTCACCTTTCGAAATTCAGCAAGGTGTTCGTACTGTGCTGATCAAAAAGTTTAACGTATGGCAGACAGCTTATACTATACACATAAAAGATTTGCAAGGAAAACCAATAGAACAAATCAAAGCGGTCAGAAAAGGTGTGCATGCAGCCATAAAAGAAGTAAGAAAACTAACTGATTTTAAGCCAGGTGATCAGATGACAGTAGTTGCAGAAAATAATGATTTTAACCATATGATTTCATCAAAAAGAAAAATAAAGGTTAATGCTTCACATCTACTTGACCAGATTGAAAGAATAATAACATCTAATGAAAATGTAGATATCAACAATACCACTTTTCACTTCGAGGTTTACAAAATACCCAGAGGAAAAGGAGCAAAGGGTAAGAAAATAGTCAATATTGCTAAAGATGTTATGGCTAAAAGAAGCATAAACAAAATAACCAACACCGATAACCTGTGCGGGGCAAGAGCAATAATCACAGCCCTAACCTATAAAACTAGAAATATACTTGACAGGACATTAACTGATAATGAAATTACCTACATTAGGAAAGGACGTGGCCTGCAGGAAGAATTAGCAAAAGAGTTATGCACAAGATTCGGAATGAACCGTGAAGATGGGTTTAGTTTAGACGATATTAGAAGTGTTGCATATCTCTTGAATGTTCGGATTAAAGTTGTTTCGGCTGCCCATTTGAACAAGGTAATCCAGGCCTGAGGTGTAAATGACGCGATAACAATTTATTTGTACTTGCATAACGACCATTATGATTCCATTAATAATATACGAGGTTTTTATGGAAGTTCATATTACTGCAAAAAATGTGATATACCTTACGATCATCAGGACAAACACTCGTGTAAAAAAAGATAAAAATGTGTGTAATTTGTGTTTGTGCCCAAAACATGATTTCCCAGAAGGTATGCGACCCCGAGTATACTGTAAAAAATGCAATAGATATTGTTTTGGTAAAGATTGCGTTGATAACCATGAGAGAGTGTGTGAGGCAGCTTACAAGTGCAATATCTGCAACAAAATATGCCCTAGGATAAATATCGAACATTTAGGTGGCTCTTTTGCCCAGTGTAGGAAATGTGAAACATTTGTAAAATACGCGGTCGAATTGAAGTGCACAGAATGTAAAAGCGAGTGCAAAAAAAAAAAACAAAAAAAAAACACGTTTTACTACAACAACCTACACGAAACTGTACTTACTGAATGTGAGAAATGTGCAAAGGAAGTTGCCTGTTCAATAAAACTCAAGTGTCTAACATGCAATTGTAAATGTGCAAAAATAAACAAGCACAGGTGTGGGTACTCTATGTGTTGGAATTGCCAACAGTACGTGAAGTCAGCTCAGCACCAATGTTATATGCAAGAAAGGAAAAACCGTGGGGGATACTGTATGGAAGATTGTATTTGTAATGGAACGGCAGAAAAGCAACATAAAAGATGCACTTACACGGAAAAATACTACTTTTTCGATTACGAAGCTGAACAAGACACCGGCGTACACACGCCAAACTTTGTATCCGTTTATGACTTTAATGGTGTTAGGCGGGCTTTCCTAAAAAATGACGAATTTTGTCAGTGGCTAATATCAGACAACCACAAAGGTTTTACGTGTATAGCACACAATGCAAAAGGTTATGATGCACATTTCATTTTACAATATTGCCTCAATAATGGCATTAATATTAAAACTATTTACCAAGGGTCTAAAATTATGGAGCTCAAAATAACAGCCCTAAGACTCAGAATAATTGACAGCATAAACTTTATCCAAGGAGGTCTCGCATCCTTTCCCAAAACATTTGGATTAAAAGAACTTAAAAAGGGTTACTTTCCACACTTTTTCAACAAGAAAGAAAATCAAAATTACGTAGGGTCCATTCCAGCTACTAAATACTATGGTGTTGATACAATGAAACCTGATGCTAGAAAAGTATTCTTAGAATGGCACGCTGAGAAAGTGAAAGAAAACTACGTGTTTGACTTTAAGAAAGAATTAGCCGAGTATTGCCATTCTGATGTCGATATATTACGGCGAGGTTGCCTTGCCTTTAGACAGTCATTTTTAGAAATAGCAAATATAGACCCTTTCCAATACATAACTATTGCCAGTGTTTGTATGGCAATTTACAGGTCAAAATTCCTTAAAGAAGACACGATTGCTGTAGTCAAAGAGCAAAAAAAAGGAAATGTTCAGTAAGGACTCTATAGCATGGTTAAGTTCGATTCCTAATATTCGACTCGCATTAAATGGTGGGGAAGTCACAATTTGTAGAGCCAAAGTCGATGGGTACAACTATAAGACTAAAACTGTGTACCAGTATCATGGTTGTTTTTGGCATGGTTGTCCCGACTGCTACTCAGGCGATACTATCAACAATGTAAACAATGAAACTATGGATGACTTGCTTACAAAAACTATAGAGCGAACACAAGCTCTTAAAAATGCCGGGTACAAGGTTGTTGAAATGTGGAACTGCAAATGGAAAAATTCTAAAGACTACAAAAGGAGTCTAGATAAAACCATAGATGTTGTAGAGGTAGTAGAGCCACTAAACCCCAGAGACGCATTCTTCGGTGGTAGGACAAACGCCTCAAAGTTAAAGGTTTCTGGTAAGAAGCTGAGATATATAGATATATGCAGTTTATATCCAACAGTTATGTTTTATGACTGGTACCCTGTAGGTCACCCTAAAAAAATATTTAAGCCAGAAAAATACAATAAAGACTGGTTTGGCCTAGTTAAATGTAAGGTGCTTCCTCCAAGAGGTTTGTATCATCCAGTGCTTCCGGTAAAGCTAGATAAGCTGATGTTCTCTCTGTGCGGGAAATGTGCGAAAGAAAAGGTAGGACCTTGTAACCACAGTGATAAAGAAAGGTCGCTTCTTGGAACTTGGACTACAATCGAACTTAATAAGGATCTTGAGAAAGGCTACAAAATACAGGAAGTTTACGAAGTATGGCATTTTGAAGAGAAAAGTAATGAGCTTTTCAAGGACTATATTAAAACCTTTATGAAAATTAAGCTAGAAACTAGTCCTTGGGATGATGATTACAAGTCCAAAAAAGAATACGCAAGGGTTATCAAGAAAAATCAAGGCATCAAGCTTGATATAGATAATATAACTCCTAATTCAGGTAAGCGAGCTGTTGCTAAAATATGCTTAAATTCTCTTTGGGGAAAGTTCGGTCAGAGGCAAAACATGTCACAAACAGAGTTCATTGATGACCCTAAGAGGTGGTACAAATTGTTATTAGATGATAAGATAGAAATAACTAATGTGGTTTATAGCAATGATGAAGTAATTGAGGTAACATACCACTACAATGATTTCTATGTGGAAAACAGCACAAATACCAACATATTTATATCAGCCTTCACCACTTCCAATGCGAGAATAAGGTTATACAACATGCTTGATAGATTAGGTAAGGCAGTAGTTTATTATGACACTGATAGTATTGTTTACATAGATTATGGAACAAACACCGTAGAGACCGGTTGTATGCTCGGCGAATGGACTGACGAATTAGGCAAAGATGATCGTGGTACTGATTGGATAAGCACAGGTCCTAAGAGTTATGCGTACGAAACATATAAAGACAAACAGGTTACCAAAATTAAAGGATTTACACTCAACCACGAAAATGCCAAAAAACTTAACATGAAGACAATGATCGACCTAATACAAGGTTCTAAAAATAAAGTTGTTATAAGCAATAAGATGATAACAAGAGATACGAAAACAAAAAGCCTTGTAAAAAAAAAATATTGCCAAAGAATTTAAAGTCGACTACGACAAGCGTTTCATCCAGAAAGAAGAAGACAACATAATTGATACACTTCCTTGGGGGTACTAAATATAATAGTGTACATATTATTTTATAGCTATTTACCCCTTGTATTAACCATTATTTTATCCTTAATTCTTTAAATAGTTACTGATAATTTTAGCCTTGTTTTTACCATTATTCTACGCATTGTTTCTAAAAAATCACTAGTAATTTTAGCCTTGTTCTAACCATTATTCTATCCTTAATTCTTTTAAAAATTTACTGGTTCCTTTTAGCCATTATTTTAGGTGTCTGTAGGATCAATTTGTGTTACGTTTTATAGGTGGAGGTAAGCATAACTTTGTCATTTATATATTAGAGTCATTTTTATGGTTTCTTTTAACCATATTTTATTAAAAATAACATTGGTAATTTTATGGCTACGTTAACCATAACTTTTAACGACTGATTTTAGATATAGAATAACCATAACTTTTTGATTGTGTTTTATGGTTACCTTTAACCATAATTATCTTGGTTATTTTTTTTGTTAAGTTTAATGGTTACTTTTAACCAGAATTTAGAAAAAAATTCTGGCAATTTAAAGGCTATTTTTAACCATAATTGTTTTTATGGTTACGTTCTGCCATAAAGTAATACGAAATATTATGGTTACTTGTAACCATAATTGTTTGGAAGATTTATAATGGTTAAGATAACCATATGTTCGATCAATAATTTCTAAATGATGTTTAAGGTCACTTTGTCCATTATTTTTAATCGAATTTTAATGGTCACTTTTTATCCATTAATTTTTAATAGATTTTTAATGGTCACTTTATCCATTATTTTTTAATAGAATTTTAATGGTCACTTTATCAATTAATTTTTAATAGAATTTTAATGGTCACTTTTTATCCATTAATTTTTAATAGATTTTTAATGGTCACTTTATCAATTATTTTTAATAGAATTTTAATGGTCACTTTTTATCCATTAATTTTTAATAGATTTTTAATGGTCACTTTATCCATTATTTTTTAATAGAATTTTAATGGTCACTTTGTCCATTATTTTTTTAAATAAAATTTTAATGGTTACTTTATCCATTATTTTTAATAGAATTTTAATGGTCACTTTTGGACCTCACTTAATTAGCTGTCCCATACCTACGCCTAAACTACTCTCGCACACTCTTGGTATTGTTACGCTGCATACGTCATCGAGTGCGGCAGTTCTTTCTGGAGAATACGAGAAGAAAACTGACATTCCTTTGAGATTAACAAAAAAAAAAAACTTTTACACTGGAAACACTCGATGACGCCTTTTCCAGGAGCCTGTTCAACTGATGTGCATAGCAGTAAATATAATGCGCACTTTTATATACATTTTTTACTCGACATTGACACCACCTAAATGTCCTCAAAATACTGCAGCGCCATCGTATGTTTGTGCAACTAATTTTTCGGGATGGTCTTGTAACAAAAGTTGCAATTCTTGTAAAATGCATTTTGATAAACCTTATGCTGTATGGTTTTCTGCATTGAAAAATCCCCAGAAACGCTCGTGTACCGTTCCGTTCAATTCGTATCGAAACACAAACACTGTCTGGGTCCGAGTCGATGCATCTGTAGTATCATCAACCATACAGGCTAAGAATGATGACTGCCTGATTTCGTTTGTTATGAAATCTCTACCAACTTGGAACATACATTCCAGGAGCTCGTTTTGAATTGTTTTTGAAGTACCCTTAAAAACTTTGCATTTTCAAAATGTGAACGTAACAGTGGATCAAGATTCTTGCTGTATTCTATCAACTCCAAAAATACACTTTTATTATGCGAGGAAGCCGATTCGTCGTGGCCACGAAGAGGCAGATTACACGCACCACACAATTTCAGAATATCAATTATTTTTGACAGAACCTCCCTATTTTTTGTAACCAATTCATTTTGAGCACGACCAGCCTCCATATGCGCTCTACTTAAACTTTCGGCAATGTTACATCTGCCGAGAAGTTGGAAACTGACAGTACTATTCTGATGTCTAGTTGATTTCTCATGTTTCTTTATTTTCACATGTAGGTGCTTCAAATCATTTACTCATTCTTTTGTCCAATTGTCATCACCTCCATACAGTAAACACACAAGCAGAAGCAGAAGAAAGCGTTGCTGTCCTCACACCCACCCAACCAAAAACATTTATCATATACGGACGCATCAAATTTACGTGTAAACGCGCCACGGGCCCTACACGCAGCTTGAATTTGCGTTATATTCAATACTAGCACTGGATGACCACTGTTCTTTAAGTAAATTTTTTGAGGTAAGCTCAATGAGCTAAACACAGTTTCTTTAAGTTCCCGCATTTCCATGTTGGTACTAATACAATCCATGCACTCACTCCCAGCCTGTAGTTAGCTCGGCTTGAGACTCAAGCACGCTGAGTCCACTTCCTGCCTGACGTAGCGGGGTGAGGGGATACATGGAGGAATTCGATGTCATAGCAACGTAAATTATCAAGCGGGCGATTTCTACTGAGTCCAAACGAGTTCAGGAGCCACCTTCCGGCGAGAAGAGGAACTTGGTTGCGATGGCAAATCATTGAGTGCTCCCTAGCGGCAAGCAGAAAGAACACTGCGATTTCAGGAGGCAGTGGAGGGGCGGCGTCCTCGAGTCCAAAGGCACGGGCCGCCTCTGAACGTCTCCACACTATATTTATGAACACAATACCGTACCTTTCCAGGTAACACGCCGCAAATTCGAAATTATGAGTAAGTACTTGTGAGGGAAGTCGAACCCTCGTTCCTTAAGGGCGTTAGGTGTGACTTTTCGCACAGCCAATGTAAGTAACGTCTCCATACTATATTTATGAACACAATACCGTAACTTTCTGGGTAACACGCCGCAAATTCGAAATTATGAGTAATTACATGGGAGGAGAATCGAACCCTCGTCCCCAATGGCGATAGGTGTGACTTTTCACAAAGCCATTGTAACGAACGTCTCCGTGCTATTTTTATGAACACAATACAGTAACAGTCTGGGATAGAAGCCGCAAATTCGAATTTATGAGTAATTACTTGTGAGGGGAATCGAACCTTCGTTCCTTAAGGGCGTTAGGTGAGACTTTTGGCACAGCCAATGTAAGTAAAGTCTCCATACTATATTTATGAACACAATACCGTAATTTTCTGGGTAACACGCCGCAAATTCGAAATTATGAGTAAGTACTTGTGAGGGAAATCGAACCCTCGTTCCTTAAGGGCGTTAGGTGTGACTTTTCGCACAGCCAATGTAAGTAACGTATCCAGTAGCGGCTCGTGAATTTTACCGAGGGGGGACTCAACCATATAATATACGCATATTTCAATAGCGTATAATTCTATTTACCTCACAAAAGCTCTCATTTGTAGTGGAACTCCATTCTTCTGCACTTGTCAGTATCACTAATGAACTTCTCTATCCCTTTATTGTTAAAGTTTGGAATTTCATTCACCATTTGTTTCTCAATTGACAGCATCCCTAAAGCTGTTAATCTGTCCTCCTCCATAGAATTACGTAGATATGATTTTATCAACTTCAGGGTCGAAAAACATCTTTCAGTTTCACATGTTGTCATTGGCATTGTCACTAATATTTTTTATGCCTTTGTTATTTCCTTAAAAACAGTAGTATCTAGTCCAAATGAAATAAGGAAATCAAGAGTTTTTAAACACCCGGATATGTTGCCATTTGGAGAGAACTCTGGCCGTGAGTAGAAAACACCCAATTCGTGTACGAAATCATCTCTGTCAATTACAGGAAAAGCATCACAAAAACGGTTTACATCTTCAACAGGCAGCCGTTTCATGTAGTCTTCATAGTTTTCAAGCAGGAACAATTTGGCTCCTGAAAGATGATTTCTGAACTCAAATCTATCTTTCACCTCGGCGAGCATGTAATCACATATTTATCTTGGGGCGGCATTTAAATCTTGTGCGGAGCTTCCACATCGCTTTTTTGGTAATGGCTCTTGTGTTGTCTGGATTGAACTCGGCAAACTGTGTCTGATATTCTGCAATGAAGACTCAAAACAATGCAGTGCATGTTGTATTTTTGCAACGTCTGTTTCGACCTTTTGCAACTGAGCATATAAAATGTCCACATGAGGCATCACTTTATTGAAGAAATTCAACCAGAATAAGAAGGTATCATCATTCAGCCACTTAATAAATCCAGCAGCTTGTGACACTGTTTCAGCGGTATGAGGTTTGACGCCTCAGATTGAATGTTTTCAAAGCACTGCAGAATTGAGTCTTTTTTTTTCCTCAAAAATTGTCCTTACCAACCTCGAACGAAAATTCCACCTCGTCTCGCACACTCTTGGTATTGTTACGCTGCATACGTCATCGAGTGCAGCTGTTCTTTCTGGAGAATTCGAGAAGAAAACTGACATTCCTTTGAGATTAACAAAAAACACTTTTACACTGGAAACACTCGATGACGCCTTTTCCAGGAGCCTGTTCAACTGATGTGCATAGCAGTAAATATAATGCGCACTTTTATAGAAATTTTTTACTCGACATTGACACCACCTAAATGTCCTCAAAATACTGCAGCGCCATCGTATGTTTGTGCAACTAATTTTTCGGGATGGCCTTGTAACAAAAGTTGCAATTCTTGTAAAATGCATTTTGATAAACCTACTGCTGTATGGTTTTCTGCATTGAAAAATCCCCAGAAACGCTCGTGTACCGTTCCGTTCAATTCGTATCGAAACACAAACACTGTCTGGGTCCGAGTCGATGCATCTGTAGTATCATCAACCATACAGGCTAAGAATGATGACTGCCTGATTTCGTTTGTTATGAAATCTCTACAAACTTGAAACATACATTCCAGGAGCTCGTTTTGAATTGTTTTTGAAGTACCCTTAAAAACTTTTGCATTTTCAAAATGTGAACGTAACAGTGGATCAAGATTCTTGCTGTATTCTATCAACTCCAAAAATACACTTTTATTATGCGAGGAAGCCGATTCGCCGTGGCCACGAAGAGGCAGATTACACGCACCACACAATTTCAGAATATCAATTATTTTTGACAGAACCTCCCTATTTTTTGTAACCAATTCATTTTGAGCACGACCAGCCTCCATATGCGCACTACGTAAACATTCGGCAATGTTACATCTGCCGAGAAGTTGGAAACTGACAGTATTATTCTGATGTCTAGTTGATTTCTCATGTTTCTTTATTTTCACAAGTAGGTGCTTCAAATCATTTACTCCTTCTTTTGTCCAATTGTCATCACTTCCATACAGTAAACACACAAGCAGAAGCAGAAGAAAGCGTTGCTGTCCTCACACCCACCCAACCAAAAACATTTATCATATACGGACGCATCAAATTTACGTGTAAACGCGCCACGGGCCCTACACACAGCTTGAACTTGCGTTATATTCAATACTGGCACTGGACGACCACTGTTCTTTAAGTCAACATTTTCAGGTAAGCTCAATGAGCTAAACACAGTTTCTTTAAGTTCCCGCATTTCCATGTTGGTACTAATACAATCCATGCACTCACTCCCTGCCTGTAGTTAGCTCGGCTTGAGACTCAAGCACGCTGAGTTCACTTCCTGCTGACGTAGCGGGGTGAGGAGATACATGGAGGAATTCGTTGTCATAACAACGTAAATTATCAAGCGGGCGATATCTACTGAGTCCAAACGAGTTCAGGAGCCATCTTCCGGCGAGAAGAGGAACTTGGTTGCGATGGCAAATCATTGTGTATTCCCTAGCGGCAAGCAGAAAGAACATTGCGATTTCAGGAGGCAGTGGAGGGGCGGCGTCCTTGAGTCCAAAGGCACGGGCCGCCTCTGAACGTCTCCATACTATATTTATGAACACAATACCGTAACTTTCTGGGTAACAGGCCGAAAATTCGAAATTATGAGTAAGTACTTGTGAGGGAAGTCGAACCCTCGTTCCTTAAGGGCGTTAGGGGTGACTTTTCGCACAGCCAATGTAAGTAACGTCTCCATACTATATTTATGAACACAATACAGTAACTTTCTGGGTAACACGCCGCAAATTCGAAATTATGAGTAATTACATGGGAGGAGAATCGAACCCTCGTCCCCCAATGGCGTTAGGTGTGACTTTTCACAAAGCCATTGTAACGAACATCTCCGTGCTATTTTTGTGAACACAATACAGTAACAGTCTGGGTTAGAAGCCGCAAATTCGAATTTATGAGTAAGTACTTGTGAGGGGTATCGAACCCTCGTTCCTTAAGGGCGTTAGGTGAGACTTTTCGCACAGCCAATGTAAGTAACGTCTCCATACTATTTTTATGAACACAATACCGTAACTTTCTGGTTTACACGCCACAAATTCGAATTTATGAGTAAGTACTTGTGAGGGGAATCGGACCTTCGTTCCTTAAGGGCGTTAGGTGTGACTTTCCGTACAGGCAATGTAAGTAAAGTCCCCATACTATTTTTATGAACACAATACCGTAACTTTCTGGTTTACACGCCACAAATTCGAATTTATGAGTAAGTACTGGCGAGGGGAATCGAACCTTCGTTCCTTAAGGGCGTTAGGTGTGACTTTTGGCACCGCCAATGTATGTAACGTCTCCATACTATATTTATGAACAAAATACCGAAGCTTTCTGGGTAACACGCCGCAAATTCGAAATTATGAGTAAGTACTTGTGAGGGAAATCGAACCCTCGTTCCTTAAGGGCGTTAGGTGAGACTTTTCGCACAGCCAATGTAAGTAACGTCCCCATACTATATTTATGAACACAATACCGTAACTTTCTGGGTAACACGCCGCAAATTCGAAATTATGAGTAAGTACTTGTGAGGGGAATCGAACCTTCGTTCCTTAAGGGCGTTAGGTGTGACTTTTCGCACAGCCAAAGTAACGTCTCCATACTATTTTTATGAACAAAATACCGTAACTTTCTGGTTTACACGCCACAAATTCGAATTTATGAGTAAGTACTGGTGAGGGGAATCGAACCTTCGTTCCTTAAGGGCGTTAGGTGTGACTTTTGGCACAGCTAATGTAAGTAACGTCTCCATACTATATTTATGAATACAATACCGTAACTTTCTGGGTAACACGCCGCAAATTCGAAATTATGATTAAGTACTTGTGAGGGAAATCGAACCCTCGTTCCTTAAGGGCGTTAGGTGTGACTTTTCGCACAGCCAATGTAAGTAACGTCTCCATACTATATTTATGAACACAATACCGTAACTTTTTGGGTAACACGCCGCAAATTCGAAATTATGAGTATGTACTTTTGAGGGAAATCTAACCCTCGTTCCTTAAGGGCGTTAGGTGTGACTTGTCGCACAGCCAATGTAAGTAATGGCTCCATACTATTTTTATGAACACAATACCGTAACTTTCTGGTTTACACGCCACAAATTCGAATTTATGAGTAAGTACTGGTGAGGGGAATAGAACCTTCGTTCCTTAAGGGCGTTAGGTGTGACTTTTGGCACAGCCAATGTAAGTAACGTCTCCATACTATATTTATGAACAAAATACCGTAACTTTCTGGGTAACACGCCGCAAATTCGAAATTATGAGTAAGTACTTGTGAGGGAAATCGAACCCTCGTTCCTTAAGGGCGTTAGGTGTGACTTTTCGCACAGCCAACGTAAGTAACATCTCCATACTATTTTTATGAACACAATACGGTAGCTTTCTGGTTTACACGCCACAAATTCGAATTTATGAGTAAGTACTGGTGAGGGGAATCGGACCTTCGTCCCTTAAGGGCGTTAGGTGTGACTTTTCGCACAGCCAATGTAAGTAAAGTCTCCATACTATTTTTGTGAACACAATACCGTAACTTTCAGGTTTACACGCCACAAATTCGAATTTATGAGTAAGTACTGGTGAGGGGAATCGGACCTTCGTCCCTTAAGGGCGTTAGGTGTGACTTTTCGCACAGCCAATGTAAGTAACGTCTCCATACTATTTTTATGAACACAATACCGTAACTTTCAGGTTTACACGCCACAAATTCGAATTTATGAGTAAGTACTGGTGAGGGGAATCGAACCTTCGTTCCTTAAGAGCGTTAGGTGTGACTTTTGGCACAGCCAATGTAAGTAACGTCTCCATACTATATTTATGAACAAAATACCGTAACTTTCTGGGTAACACGCCGCAAATTCGAAATTATGAGTAATTAATTGTGAGGGAAATCGAACCCTCGTTCCTTAAGGGCGTTAGGTGTGACTTTTCGCACAGCCAATGTAAGTAACGTCTCCATACTATATTTATGAACACAATACCGTAACTTTCTGGGTAACACGCCGCAAATTAGAAATTATTAGTAAGTACTTGTGGGGGAAATCGAACCCTCGTTCCTTAAGGTCGTTAGGTGTGACCTTTCGCACAGCCAATGTAAGTAACGTCTCCATACTATTTTTATGAAAACAATACCGTAACTTTCTGGTTTACACGCCACAAATTCGAATTTATGATTAAGTACTGGTGAGGGGAATCGAACCTTCGTTCCTTAAGGGCGTTAAGTGTGACGTTTCGCACAGCCAATGTAAGTAACGTCTGCATACTATTTTTATGAACACAATACCGTAACTTTCTGGTTTACACGCCACAAATTCGAATTTATGAGTAAGAACTGGTGAGGGGAATCGAACCTTCGTTCCGTAAGGGCGTTAGGTGTGACTTTTGGCACAGCCAATGTACGTAACGTCTCCATACTATATTTATGAACAAAATACCGTAACTTTCTGGGTAGCACGCCGCAAATTCGAAATTATGAGTAAGTACTTGTGAGGGAAATCGAACCCTCGTTCCTTAAGGGCGTTAGGTGTGACTTTTCGCACAGCCAATGCAAGTAACGTCTCCATACTATATTTATGAACACAATACCGTAACTTTCTGGGTAACAAGCCGCAAATTCGAAATTATGAGTAAGTACTTGAGAGGGAAGTCGTACCCTCGTTCATTAAGGGCGTTAGGTGTGACTTTTCGCAGAGCCAATGTAAGTAACGTCTCCATACTATTTTTATGAACACAATACGGTAGCTTTCTGGTTTACACGCAACAAATTCGAATTTATGAGTAATTACTGGTGAGGGGAATCGGACCTTCGTTCCTTAAGGGCGTTAGGTGTGACTTTTCGCACAGCCAATGTAAGTAACGTCTCCATACTATTTTTATGAACACAATACCGTAACTTTCAGGTATACACGCCACAAATTCGAATTTATGAGTAAGTACAGGTGAGGGGAATCGGACCTTCGTCCCTTAAGGGCGTTAGGTGTGACTTTTCGCACAGCCAATGTAAGTAACGTCTCCATACTATTTTTATGAACACAATACCGTAACTTTCAGGTTTACACGCCACAAATTCCAATTTATGAGTAAGTACTGGTGAGGGGAATCGAACCTTCGTTCCTTAAGGGCGTTAGGTGTGACTTTTGGCACAGCCAATGTAAGTAACGTCTCCATACTATATTTATGAACAAAATACCGTAACTTTCTGGGTAACACGCCGCAAATTCGAAATTATGAGCAAGTACTTGTGAGGGAAATCGACCCCTCGTTCCTTAAGGGCGTTAGGTGTGACTTTTCGCACAGCCAACGTAAGTAACGTCTCCATACTATATTTATGAACACAATACCGTAACTTTTTGGGTAGCACGCCGCAAATTCGAAATTATGAGTAAGTACTTGTGAGGGAAATCGAACCCTCGTTCCTTAAGGGCGTTAGGTGTGACTCTTCGCACAGCCAATGTAAGTAACGTCTCCATACTATATTTATGAACACAATACCGTAACATTCTGGGTAACACGCCGCAAATTCAAAATTATGAGTAAGTACTTGTGAGGGAAGTCGTACCCTCGTTCATTAAGGGCGTTAGGTGTGACTTTTCGCAGAGCCAATGTAAGTTACGTCTCCATACTATTTTTATGAACACAATACCGTAACTTTCAGGTATACACGCCACAAATTCGAATTTATGAGTAAGTACAGGTGAGGGGAATCGGACCTTCGTCCCTTAAGGGCGTTAGGTGTGACTTTTCGCACAGCCAATGTAAGTAACGTCTCCATACTATTTTTATGAACACAATACCGTAACTTTCAGGTTTACACGCCACAAATTCCAATTTATGAGTAAGTACTGGTGAGGGGAATCGAACCTTCGTTCCTTAAGGGCGTTAGGTGTGACTTTTGGCACAGCCAATGTAAGTAACGTCTCCATACTATATTTATGAACAAAATACCGTAACTTTCTGGGTAACACGCCGCAAATTCGAAATTAGAGTAATTAATGGTGAGGGAAATCGAAAACTCGTTCCTTAAGGGCGTTAGGTGTGACTTTTCGCACAGCCAATGTAAGTAACGTCTCCATACTATATTTATGAACACAATACCGTAACTTTCTGGGTAACACGCCGCAAATTAGAAATTATTAGTAAGTACTTGTGAGGGAAATCGAACCCTCGTTCCTTAAGGTCGCTAGGTGTGACCTTTCGCACAGCCAATGTAAGTAACGTCTCCATACTATTTTTATGAACACAATACCGTAACTTTCTGGTTTACACGCCACAAATTCGAATTTATGATTAAGTACTGGTGAGGGGAATCGAACCTTCGTTCCTTAAGGGCGTTAAGTGAGACTTTTCGCAGAGCCAATGTAAGTAACGTCTCCATACTATTTTTATGAACACAATACCGTAACTTTCTGGTTTACACGCCACAAATTCGAATTTATGAGTAAATACTGGTGAGGGGAATCGAACCTTCGTTCCTTAAGGGCGTTAGTTGTGACTTTTGGCACAGCTAATGTAAGTAACGTCTCCATACTATATTTATGAATACAATACCGTAACTTTCTGGGTAACACGCCGCAAATTCGAAATTATGATTAAGTACTTGTGAGGGAAATCGAACCCTCGTTCCTTAAGGGCGTTAGGTGTGACTTTTTGCACAGCCAATGTAAGTAACGTCTCCATACTATATTTATGAACACAATACCGTAACTTTTTGGGTAACACGCCGCAAATTCGAAATTATGAGTATGTACTTTTGAGGGAAATCTAACCCTCGTTCCTTAAGGGCGTTAGGTGTGACTTGTCGCACAGCCAATGTAAGTAATGTCTCCTTACTATTTTTATGAACACAATACCGTAACTTTCTGGTTTACACGCCAAAAATTCGAATTTATGAGTAAGTACTGGTGAGGGGAATAGAACCTTCGTTCCTTAAGGGCGTTAGGTGTGACTTTTGGCACAGCCAATGTAAGTAACGTCTCCATACTATATTTATGAACAAAATACCGTAACTTTCTGGGTAACACGCCGCAAATTCGAAATTATGAGTAAGTACTTGTGAGGGAAATCGACCCCTCGTTCCTTAAGGGCGTTAGGTGTGACTTTTCGCACAGCCAACGTAAGTAACGTCTCCATACTATATTTATGAACACAATACCGTAACTTTTTGGGTAGCACGCCGCAAATTCGAAATTATGAGTAAGTACTTGTGAGGGAAATCGAACCCTCGTTCCTTAAGGGCGTTAGGTGTGACTTTTCGCACAGCCAATGTAAGTAACGTCTCCATACTATATTTATGAACACAATACCGTAACATTCTGGGTAACACGCCGCAAATTCAAAATTATGAGTAAGTACTTGTGAGGGAAGTCGTACCCTCGTTCATTAAGGGCGTTAGGTGTGACTTTTCGCAGAGCCAATCTAAGTAACGTCTCCATACTATTTTTATGAACACAATAGCGTAGCTTTCTGGTTTACACGCCACAAATTCGAATTTATGACTAAGTACTGGTGAGGGGAATCGGACCTTCGTCCCTTAAGGGCGTTAGGTGTGACCTTTCGCACAGCCAATGTAAGTAAAGTCTCCATACTATTTTTGTGAACACAATACCGTAACTTTCAGGTATACACGCCACAAATTCGAATTTATGAGTAAGTACTGGTGAGGGGAGTCGAACCTTCGTTCCTTAAGGGCGTTAGGTGTGACTTTTGGCACAGCCAATGTAAGTAACGTCTCCATACTATATTTATGAACACAATACCGTAACTTTCTGGGTAACACGCCGCAAATTAGAAATTATTAGTAAGTACTTGTGAGGGAAATCGAACCCTCGTTCCTTAAGGTCGTTAGGTGTGACCTTTCGCACAGCCAATGTAAGTAACGTCTCCATACTATTTTTATGAACACAATACCGTAACTTTCTGGTTTACACGCCACAAATTCGAATTTATGATTAAGTACTGGTGAGGGGAATCGAACCTTCGTTCCTTAAGGGCGTTAAGTGTGACGTTTCGCACAGCCAATGTAAGTAACGTCTCCATACTATTTTTATGAACACAATACCGTAACTTTCTGGTTTACACGCCACAAATTCGAATTTATGAGTAAGTACTGGTGAGGGGAATCGAACCTTCGTTCCTTAAGGGCGTTAGGTATGACTTTTGGCACAGCCAATGTACGTAACGTCTCCATACTATATTTATGAACAAAATACCGTAACTTTCTGGGTAACACGCCGCAAATTCGAAATTATGAGTAAGTACTTGTGAGGGAAATCGAACCCCCGTTCCTTAAGGGCGTTAGGTGTGACTTTTCGCACAGCCAATGCAAGTAACGTCTCCATACTATATTTATGAACACAATACCGTAACTTTCTGGGTAACACGCCACAAATTCGAAATTATGAGTAAGTACTTGAGAGGGAAGTCGTACCCTCGTTCATTAAGGGCGTTAGGTGTGACTTTTCGCAGAGCCAATGTAAGTAACGTCTCCATACTATTTTTATGAACACAATACGGTAGCATTCTGGTTTACACGCCACAAATTCGAATTTATGAGTGAGTACTGGTGAGGGGAATCGGACCTTCGTCCCTTAAGGGCGTTAGGTGTGACCTTTCGCACAGCCAATGTAAGTAACGTCTCCATACTATTTTTATGAACACAATACCGTAACGTTCAGGTATACACGCCACAAATTCGAATTTATGAGTAAGTACTGGTGAGGGGAATCGGACCTTCGTCCCTTAAGGGCGTTAGGTGTGACTTTTCGCACAGCCAATGTAAGCAACGTCTCCATACTATTTTTATGAACACAATACCGTAACTTTCAGGTTTACACGCCACAAATTCGAATTTATGAGTAAGTACTGGTGAGGGGAATCGAACCTTCGTTCCTTAAGGGCGTTAGGTGTGACTTTTGGCACAGCCAATGTAAGTAACGTCTCCATACTATATTTATGAACAAAATACCGTAACTTTCTGGGTAACACGCCGCAAATTCGAAATTATGAGTAATTAATTGTGAGGGAAATCGAACCCTCGTTCCTTAAGGGCGTTAGGTGTGACTTTTCGCACAGCCAATGTAAGTAACGTCTCCATATTATATTTATGAACACAATACCGTAACTTTCTGGGTAACACGCCGCAAATTCGAAATTATGAGTAAGTACTTGTGAGGGAAATCTAACCCTCGTTCCTTAAGGGCGTTAGGTGTGACTTTTCGCACAGCCAATGTAAGTAACGTCTCCATACTATTTTTATGAACACAATACGGTAGCTTTCTGGTTTACACGCCACATTTTCGAATTTATGAGTAAGTACTGGTGAGGGGAATCGGACCTTCGTCCCTTAAGGGCGTTAGGTGTGACTTTTCGCACAGCCAATGTAAGCAACGTCTCCATACTATTTTTATGAACACAATACCGTAACTTTCAGGTTTACATGCCACAAATTCGAATTTATGAGTATGTACTGGTGAGGGGAATCGAACCTTCGTTCCTTAAGGTCGTTAGGTGTGACTTTTGGCACAGCCAATGTAAGTAACGTCTCCATAATATATTTATGAACAAAATATCGTAACTTTCTGGTTAACACGCCGCAAATTCGAAATTATGAGTAATTAATTGTGAGGGTAATCTAACCCTCGTTCCTTAAGGGCGTTAGGTGTGACTTGTCGCACAGCCAATGTAAGTAACGTCTCCATACTATTTTTATGAACACAATACCGTAACTTTCTGGTTTACACGCCACAAATTCGAATTTATGAGTAAGTACTGGGGACGGGAATCGGACCTTCGTTCCTTAAGGGCGTTAGGTGTGACTTTTCGCACAGCCAATGTAAGTAACGTCTCCAGTAGCGGCTCGTGAATTTTACCGAGGGGGGACTCAACCATATAATATACGCATATTTCAATAGCGTATAATTCTATTTACCTCACAAAAGCTCTCATTTGTAGTGGAACTCCATTCTTCTGCACTTGTCAGTATCACTAATGAACTTCTCTATCCCTTTATTGTTAAAATTAGGAATTTCTTTCACCATTTGTTTCTCAATTGACAGCATCCCTAAAGCTGTTAATCTGTCCTCCTCCATAGAATTACGTAGATATGATTTTATCAACTTCAGGGTCGAAAAACATCTTTCAGTTTCACATGTTGTCATTGGCATTGTCACTAATATTTTAATGCCTTTGTTATTTCCTTAAAAACAGTAGTATCTAGTCCATATGAAATAAGGAAATCAAGAGTTTTTAAACACCCGGATATGTTGCCATTTGGAGAGAACTCTGGCCGTGAGTAGAAAACACCCAATTCGTGTACGAAATCATCTCTGTCAATTACAGGAAAAGCATCACAAAAACGGGTTACATCTTCAACAGGCAGCCGTTTCCTGTAGTCTTCATAGTTTTCAAGCAGGAACAATTGGGCTCCTGAAAGTTGATTTCTGAACTCAAATCTATCTTTCACCTCGGCGAGCATGTAATCACATATTTCTCTTGGGGCGGCATTTAAATCTTGTGCGGAGCTTCCACATCGCTTTTTTGGTAATGGCTCTTGTGTTGTCTGGATTGAACTCGGCAAACTGTGTCTGATATTCTGCAATGAAGACTCAAAACAATGCAGTGCATGTTGTATTTTTGCAACGTCTGTTTCGACCTTTTGCAATTGAGCATATAAAATGTCCACATGAGGCATCACTTTATTGAAGAAATTCAACCAGAATAAGAAGGTACAATCATCATTCAGCCACTTAATAAATCCAGCAGCTTGTGACACTGTTTCAGCAGTATGAGGTTTGACGCCTCAGATTGAATGTTTTCAAAGCACTGCAGAATTGAGTCTTTTTTTTCCCCCTCAAAAATTGTCCTTACCAACCTCGAACGAAAATTCCACCTCGTCTCGCACACTCTTGGTATTGTTACGCTGCATACGTGTTCGAGTGCGGCTGTTCTTTCTGGAGAATTCGAGAAGAAAACTGACATTCCTTTGAGATTAACAAAAAACACTTTTACACTGGAAACACTCGATGACGCCTTTTCCAGGAGCCTGTTCGACTGATGTGCATAGCAGTAAATATAATGCGCACTTTTATAGACATTTTTTACTCGACATTGACACCACCTAAATGTCCTCAAAATACTGCAGCGCCATCGTATGTTTGTGCAACTAATTTTTCGGGATGGTCTTGTAACAAAAGTTGCAATTCTTGTAAAATGCATTTTGATAAACCTACTGCTGTATGGTTTTCTGCATTGAAAAATCCCCAGAAACGCTCGTGTACCGTTCCGTTCAATTCGTATCGAAACACAAACACTGTCTGGGTCCGAGTCGATGCATCTGTAGTATCATCAACCATACAGGCTAAGAATGATGACTGCCTGATTTCGTTTGTTATGAAATCTCTACAAACTTGAAACATACATTCCAGGAGCTCGTTTTGAATTGTTTTTGAAGTACCCTTAAAAACTTTTGTATTTTCAAAATATGAACGTAACAGTGGATCAAGATTCTTGCTGTATTCTATCAACTCCAAAAATACACTTTTATTATGCGAGGAAGCCGATTCGTCGTGGCCACGAAGAGGCAGATTACACGCACCACACAATTTCAGAATATCAATTATTTTTGACAGAACCTCCCTATTTTTTGTAACCAATTCATTTTGAGCACGACCAGCCTCCATATGCGCACTACGTAAACTTTCGGCAATGTTACAACTGCCGAGAAGTTGGATACTGACAGTATTATTCTGATGTCTAGTTGATTTCTCATGTTTCTTTATTTTCACATGTAGGTGCTTCAAATCATTTACTCCTTCTTTTGTCCAATTGTCATCACTTCCATACAGTAAACACACAAGCAGAAGCAGAAGAAAGCGTTGCTGTCCTCACACCCAACCAACCAAAAACATTTATCATATACGGACGCATCAAATTTACGTGTAAACGCGCCACGGGCCCTACACGCAGCTTGAACTTGCGTTATATTCAATACTGGCACTGGACGACCACTGTTCTTTAAGTCAACATTTTCAGGTAAGCTCAATGAGCTAAACACAGTTTCTTTAAGTTCCCGCATTTCCATGTTGGTACTAATACAATCCATGCACTCACTCCCTGCCTGTAGTTAGCTCGGCTTGAGACTCAAGCACGCTGAGTCCACTTCCTGCCTGACGTAGCGGGGTGAAGGGATACATGGAGGAATTCGTTGTCATAGCAACGTAAATTATCAAGCGGGCGATTTCTACTGAGTCCAAACGAGTTTAGGAGCCATCTTCCGGCGAGAAGAGGTACTTGGTTGCGATGGCAAATCATTGTGTATTCCCTAGCGGCAAGCAGAAAGAACATTGCGATTTCAGGAGGCAGTGGAGGGGCGGCGTCCTTGAGTCTAAAGGCACGGGCCGCCTCTGAACGTCTCCATACTATATTTATGAACACAATACCGTAACTTTCTGGGTAACACGCCGCAAATTCGAAATTATGAGTAATTACATGGGAGGAGAATCGAACCCTCGTCCCCCAATGGCGTTAGGTGTGACTTTTCACAAAGCCATTGTAACGAACATCTCCGTGCTATTTTTATGAACACAATACAGTAACAGTCTGGGTTAGAAGCCGCAAATTCGAATTTATGAGTAAGTACTTGTGAGGGGAATCGAACTCTCCTTCCTTAAGGGCGTTAGGTGAGACTTTTCGCACAGCCAATGTAAGTAACGTCTCCATACTATTTTTATGAACACAATACCGTAACTTTCTGGTTTACACGCCACAAATTCGAATTTATGAGTAAGTACTTGTGAGGGGAATCGGACCTTCGTTCCTTAAGGGCGTTAGGTGTGACTTTCCGTACAGGCAATGTAAGTAACGTCCCCATACTATTTTTATGAACACAATACCGTAACTTTCTGGTTTACACGCCACAAATTCGAATTTATGAGTAAGTACTGGTGAGGGGAATCAACCTTCGTTCCTTAAGGGCGTTAGGTGTGACTTTTGGCACCGCCATTGTATGTAACGTCTCCATACTATATTTATGAACAAAATACCGAAACTTTCTGGGTAACACGCCGCAAATTCGAAATTATGGGTAAGTACTTGTGAGGGAAATCGAACCCTCGTTCCTTAAGGGCGTTAGGTGAGACTTTTCGCACAGCCAATGTAAGTAACGTCCCCATACTATATTTATGAACACAATACCGTAACTTTCTGGGTAACACGCCGCAAATTCGAAATTATGAGTAAGTACTTGTGAGGGGAATCGAACCTTCGATCCTTAAGGGCGTTAGGTGTGACTTTTCGCACAGCCAAAGTAACGTCTCCATACTATTTTTATGAACAAAATACCGTAACTTTCTGGTTTACACGCCACAAATTCGAATTTATGAGTAAGTACTGGTGAGGGGAATCGAACCTTCGTTCCTTAAGGGCGTTAGGTGTGACTTTTGGCACAGCTAATGTAAGTAACGTCTCCATACTATATTTATGAATACAATACCGTAACTTTCTGGGTAACACGCCGCAAATTCGAAATTATGATTAAGTACTTGTGAGGGAAATCGAACCCTCGTTCCCTAAGGGCGTTAGGTGTGACTTTTCGCACATCCAATGTAAGTAACGTCTCCATACTATATTTATGAACACAATACCGTAACTTTTTGGGTAACACGCCGCAAATTCGAAATTATGAGTATGTACTTTTGAGGGAAATCTAACCCTCGTTCCTTAAGGGCGTTAGGTGTGACTTGTCGCACAGCCAATGTAAGTAATGTCTCCATACTATTTTTATGAACACAATACCGTAACTTTCTGATTTACACGCCACAAATTCGAATTTATGAGTAAGTACTGGTGAAGGGAATAGAACCTTCGTTCCTTAAGGGCGTTAGGTGTGACTTCTGGCACAGCCAACGTAAGTAACGTCTCCATACTATATTTATGAACACAATACCGTAACTTTTTGGGTAACACGCCGCAAATTCGAAATTATGAGTAAGTACTTGTGAGGGAAATCGAACCCTCGTTCCTTAAGGGCGTTAGGTGTGACTTTTCGCACAGCCAATGTAAGTAACGTCTCCATACTATATTTATGAACACAATACCGTAACTTTCTGGGTAACACGCCGCAAATTCGAAATTATGAATAAGTACTTGTGAGGGAAGTCGTACCCTCGTTCATTAAGGGCGTTAGGTGTGACTTTTCGCAGAGCCAATGTATGTAACGTCTCCATACTATTTTTATGAACACAATACCGTAACTTTCAGGTTTACACGCCACAAATTCGAATTTATGAGTAAGTACTGGTGAGGGGAATCGAACCTTCGTTCCTTAAGGGCGTTAGGTGTAACTTTTGGCACAGCCAATGTAAGTAACGTCTCCATACTATATTTATGAACAAAATACCGTAACTTTCTGGGTAACACGCCGCAAATTCGAAATTATGAGTAATTAATTGTGAGGGAAATCGAACCCTCGTTCCTTAAGGGCGTTAGGTGTGACTTTTCGCACAGCCAATGTAAGTAACGTCTCCATACTATATTTATGAACACAATACCGTAACTTTCTGGGTAACACGCCGCAATTTAGGAATTATTAGTAAGTACTTGTGAGGGAAATCTAACCCTCGTTCCTTAAGGTCGTTAGGTGTGACCTTTCGCACAGCCAATGTAAGTAACGTCTCCATACTATTTTTATGAACACAATACCGTAACTTTCTGGTTTACACGCCACAAATTCGAATTTATGAGTAAGTACTGGTGAGGGGAATCGAACCTTCGTTCCTTAAGGGCGTTAGGTGTGACTTTTGGCACAGCCAATGTACGTAACGTCTCCACACTATATTTATGAACTCAATACCGTAACTTTCTGGGTAACACGCCGCAAATTCGAAATTATGTGTATGTACTTGTGAGGGAAATCGAACCCTCGTTCCTTAAGGGCGTTAGGTGTGACTTTTCGCACAGCCAATGCAAGTAACGTCTCCATACTATATTTATGAAGACAATACCGTAACGTTCTGGGTAACACGCCGCAAATTCGAAATTATGAGTAAGTACTTGAGAGGGAAGTCGTACCCTCGTTCATTAAGGGCGTTAGGTGTGACTTTTCGCAGAGCCAATGTAAGTAACGTCTCCATACTATTTTTATGAACACAATACGGTAGCTTTCTGGTTTACACGCCACAAATTCGAATTTATGAGTAAGTACTGGTGAGGGGAATCGGACCTTCGTCCCTTAAGGGCGTTAGGTGTGACTTTTCGCACAGCCAATGTAAGTAACGTCTCCATACCATTTTTATGAACACAATACCGTAACTTTCAGGTATACACGCCACAAATTCGAACTTATGAGTAAGTACTGGTGAGGGGAATCGGACCTTCGTCCCTTAAGGGCGTTAGGTGTGACTTTTCGCACAGCCAATGTAAGTAACGTCTCCATACTATTTTTATGAACACAATACCGTAACTTTCAGGTTTACACGCCACAAATTCCAATTTATGAGTAAGTACTGGTGAGGGGAATCGAACCTTCGTTCCTTAAGGGCGTTAGGTGTGACTTTTGGCACAGCCAATGTATGTAACGTCTCCATACTATATTTATGAACAAAATACCGTAACTTTCTGGGTAACACGCCGCAAATTCGAAATTATGAGTAATTAATTGTGAGGGAAATCGAACCCTCGTTCCTTAAGGGCGTTAGGTGTGACTTTTCGCACAGCCAATGTAAGTAACGTCTCCATATTATATTTATGAACACAATACCGTAAATTTCTGGGTAACACGCCGCAAATTCGAAATTATGAGTAAGTACTTGTGAGGGAAATCTAACCCTCGTTCCTTAAGGGCGTTAGGTGTGACTTTTCGCACAGCCAATGTAAGTAACGTCTCCATACTATTTTTATGAACACAATACGGTAGCTTTCTGGTTTACACGCCACAAATTCGAATTTATGAGTAAGTACGGGTGAGGGGAATCAGACCTTCGTCCCTTAAGGGCGTTAGGTGTGACTTTTCGCACAGCCAATGTAAGTAACGTCTCCATATTATTTTTATGAACACAATACCGTAACTTTCAGGTTTACACGCCACAAATTCGAATTTATGAGTAAGTACTGGTGAGGGGAATCGAACCTTCGTTCCTTAAGGGCGTTAGGTGTGACTTTTGGCACAGCCAATGTAAGTAACGTCTCCATACTATATTTATGAACAAAATACCGTAACTTTCTGGGTAACACGCCGCAAATTCGAAATTATGAGTAATTAATTGTGAGGGAAATCGAACCCTCGTTCCTTAAGGGCGTTAGGTGTGACTTTTCGCACAGCCAATGTAAGTAACGTCTCCATACTATATTTATGAACACAATACCGTAACTTTCTGGGTAACACGCCGCAAATTCGAAATTATTAGTAAGTACTTGTGAGGGAAATCGAACCCTCGTTCCTTAAGGTCGTTAGGTGTGACCTTTCGCACAGCCAATGTAAGTAACGTCTCTATACTATTTTTATGAACACCATACCGTAACTTTCTGGTTTACACGCCACAAATTCGAATTTATGATTAAGTACTGGTGAGGGAAATCGAACCTTCGTTCCTTAAGGGCGTTAAGTGCGACTTTTCGCACAGCCAATGTAAGTAACGTCTCCATACTATATTTATGAATAAAATACCGTCACTTTCTGGGTAACACGCCGCAAATTCGAAATTATGAGTAAGTACTTGTGAGGGAAGTCGTACCCTCGTTTATTAAGGGCGTTAGGTGTGACTTTTCGCAGAGCCAATGTAAGTAACGTCTCCATACTATTTTTATGAACACAAAACGGTAGCTTTCTGGTTTACACGCCACAAATTCGAATTTATGAGTAAGTACTGGTGAGGGGAATCGGACCTTCGTCCCTTAAGGGCGTTAATTGTGACTTTTCGCACAGCCAATGTAAGTAACGTCTCCATACTATTTTTATGAACACAATACCGTAACTTTCAGGTTTACACGCCACAAATTCGAATTTATGAGTAAGTACTGGTGAGGGGAATCGAACATTCGTTCCTTAAGGGCGTTAGGTGTGACTTTTGGCACAGCCAATGTAAGTAACGTCTCCATATTATATTTATGAACAAAATACCGTAACTTTCTGGGTTACACGCCGCAAATTCGAAATTATGAGTAATTAATTGTGAGGGAAATCGAACCCTCGTTCCTTAAGGGCGTTAGGTGTGACTTTTCGCACAGCCAATGTAAGTAACGTCTCCATACTATATTTATGAACACAATACCGTAACTTTCTGGGTAACACGCCGCAAATTAGAAATTATTAGTAAGTACTTGTGAGGGAAATCGAACCCTCGTTCCTTAAGGTCGTTAGGTGTGACCTTTCGCACAGCCAATGTAAGTAACGTCTCCATACTATTTTTATGAACACAATACCGTAACTTTCTGGTTTACACGCCACAAATTCGAATTTATGATTACGTACTGGTGAGGGGAATCGAACCTTCGTTCCTTAAGGGCGTTAAGTGTGACGTTTCGCACAGCCAATGTAAGTAACGTCTCCATACTATTTTTATGAACACAATACCGTAACTTTCTGGTTTACACGCCACAAATTC
Organism: Meconema thalassinum; assembly: GCA_946902985.2. Taxonomy (NCBI): domain Eukaryota; kingdom Metazoa; phylum Arthropoda; class Insecta; order Orthoptera; family Tettigoniidae; genus Meconema; species Meconema thalassinum. Next base: position 917,836,705 of record OX336389.2, read on the forward strand.
GAATTTATGAGTAAGTACTGGTGAGGGAAATCGAACCTTCGTTCCTTAAGGGCGTTAGGTGTGACTTTTGGCACAGCCAATGTAAGTAACTTCTCCATACTATATTTATGAACAAAATACCGTAACTTTCTGGGTAGCACGCCGCAAATTCGAAATTATTAGTAATTAATTGTGGGGAAATCGAACCCTCGTTCCTTAAGGGCGTTAGGTGTGACTTTTCGCACAGCCAATGTAAGTAACGTCTCCATACTATTTTTATGAACACAATACCGTAACTTTCTGGTTTACACGCCACAAATTCGAATTTATGAGTAAGTACTGGTGAGGGGAATCGAACCTTCGTTCCTTAAGGGCGTTAGGTGTGACACTTGGCAGAGCCAATGTAAGTAACGTCTCCATACTATATTTATGAACAAAATACCGTAGCTTTCTGGGTAACACGCCGCAAATTCGAAATTATGAGTAAGTACTTGTGAGGGAAATCGAACCCTCGTTCCTTAAGGGCGTTAGGTGTGACTTTTCGCACAGCCAATGTAAGTAACGTCTCCATACTATATTTATGAACACAATACCGTAACTTTCTGGGTAACACGCCGCGAATTCATAATTATGAGTAAGTACTTGTGAGGGAAGTCGTACCATCGTTCATTAAGGGCGTTAGGTGTGACTTTTCGCAGAGCCAATGTAAGTAACGTCTCCATACTATTTTTATGAACACAATACGGTAGCTTTCTGGTTTACACGCCACAAATTCGAATTTATGAGTAAGTACTGGTGAGGGGAATCGGACCTTCGTCCCTTAAGGGCGTTAAGTGTGACTTTTCGCACAGCCAATGTAAGTAACGTCTCCATACTATTTTTATGAACACAAAACCGTAACTTTCAGGTTTACACGCCACAAATTCGAATTTATGAGTAAGTACTGGTGAGGGGAATCGAACCTTCGTTCCTTAAGGGCGTTAGGTGTGACTTTTGGCACAGCCAATGTAAATAACGTCTCCATACTATATTTATGAACAAAATACCGTAACTTTCTGGGTAACACGCCGCAAATTCGAAATTATGAGTAATTAATTGTGAGGGAAATCGAACCCTCGTTCCTTAAGGACGTTAGGTGTGACTTTTCGCACAGCCAATGTAAGTAACGTCTCCATACTATATTTATGAACACAATACCGTAACTTTCTGGGTAAGACGCCGAAAATTCGAAATTATGAGTAAGTACTTGTGACGGAAATTTAACCCTCGTTCCTTAAGGGCGTTAGGTGTGACTTTTCGCACAGCCAATGTAAGTAACGTCTCCATACTACTTTTATGAACACAATACGGTAGCTTTCTGGTTTACACGCCACAAATTCGAATTTATGAGTAAGTACTGGTGAGGGGAATCGGACCTTCGCCCCCTTAAGCTCGTTAGGTGTGACTTTTCGCACAGGCATTGTAAGTAACGTCTCCATACTATTTTTATGAACACAATACCGTAACTTTCAGGTTTACACGCCACAAATTCGAATTTATGAGTAAGTACTGGTGAGGGGAATCGAACCTTCGTTCCTTAAGGGCGTTAGGTGTGACTTTTGGCACAGCCAATGTAAGTAACGTCTCCATACTATATTTATGAACAAAATAACGTAACTTTCTGGGCAACACGCCGCTAATTCAAAATTATGAGTAATTAATTGTGAGGGAAATCGAACCCTCGTTCCTTAAGGGCGTTAGGTGTGACTTTTCGCACAGCCAATGTAAGTAACGTCTCCATACTATATTTATGAATAAAATACCGTAACTTTCTGGGTAACACGCCGCAAATTCGAAATTATGAGTAAGTACTTGTGAGGGAAGTCGTACCCTCGTTCATTAAGGGCGTTAGGTGTGACTATTCGCAGAGCCAATGTAAGTAACGTCTCCATACTATTTTTATGAACACAATACCGTAGCTTTCTGGTTTACACGCCACAAATTCGAATTTATGAGTAAGTACTGGTGAGGGGAATCGGACCTTCGTCCCTTAAGCTGGTTAGGTGTGACTTTTCGCACAGCCATTGTAAGTAACGTCTCCATACTATTTTTATGAACACAATACCGTAACTTTCAGGTTTACACGCCACAAATTCGAATTTAAGAGTAAGTACTGGTGAGGGGAATCTAACCTTCGTTCCTTAAGGGCGTTAGGTGTGACTTTTGGCACAGCCAATGTAAGTAACGTCTCCATACTATATTTATGAACAAAATACCGTAACTTTCTGGGTAACACGCCGCTAATTCAAAATTATGAGTAATTAATTGTGAGGGAAATCGAACCCTCGTTCCTTAAGGGCGTTAGGTGTGACTTTTCGCACAGCCAATGTAAGTAACGTCTCCATACTATATTTATGAATAAAATACCGTAACTTTCTGGGTAACACGCCGCAAATTCGAAATTATGAGTAAGTACTTGTGAGGGAAGTCGTACCCTCGTTCATTAAGGGCGTTAGGTGTGACTATTCGCAGAGCCAATGTAAGTAACGTCTCCATACTATTTTTATGAACACAATACCGTAACTTTCTTGTTTACACGCCACAAATTCGAATTTATGAGTAAATACTGGTGAGGGGAATCGAACCTCCGTTCCTTAAGGGCGTTAGGTGTGACTTTTCGCACAGCCAATGTAAGTAACGTCTCCATCCTATATTTATGAACACAATACCGTAACTTTCTGGGTAACACGCCGCAAATTCGAAATTATTAGTAAGTACTTGTGAGGGAAATCGTACCCTCGTTCCTTAAGGTCGTTAGGTGTGACCTTTCGCACAGCCAATGTAAGTAACGTCTCCATACTATTTTTATGAACACCATACCGTAACTTTCAGGTTTACACGCCACAAATTCGAATTTATGAGTAAGTACTGGTGAGGGGAATCGGACCTTCGTCCCTTAAGGGCGTTAGGTGTGACTTTTCGCACAGCCAATGTAAGTAAAGTCTCCATACTATTTTTTTGAACACAATACCGTAACTTTCAGGTATACACGCCACAAATTCGAATTTATGAGTAAGTACTGGTGAGGGGAATCGGACCTTCGTCCCTTAAGGGCGTTAGGTGTGACTTTTCGCACAGCCAATGTAAGTAACGTATCCATATTATTTTTATGAACACAATACCGTAACTTTCAGGTTTACACGCCACAAATTCGAATTTATGAGTAAGTACTGGTGAGGGAAATCGAACCTTCGTTCCTTAAGGGCGTTAGGTGTGACTTTTGGCACAGCCAATGTAAGTAACGTCTCCATACTATATTTATGAACAAAATACCGTAACTTTCTGGGTAACACGCCGCAAATTCGAAATTATCAGTAATTAATTGTGAGGGAAATCGAACCCTCGTTCCTTAAGGGCGTTAGGTGTGACTTTTCGCACAGCCAATGTAAGTAACGTCTCCATACTATATTTATGAACAAAATACCGTAACTTTCTGGGTAACACGCCGCAAATTAGAAATTATTAGTAAGTACTTGTGAGGGAAATCTAAACCTCGTTCCTTAAGGTCGTTAGGTGTGACCTTTCGCACAGCCAATGTAAGTAACGTCTCCATACTATTTTTATGAACACAATACCGTAACTTTCTGGTTTACACGCCACAAATTCGAATTTATGATTAAGTACTGGTGAGGGGAATCGAACCTTCGTTCCTTAAGGGCGTTAAGTGTGACGTTTCGCACAGCCAATGTAAGTAACGTCTCCATACTATTTTTATGAACACAATACCGTAACTTTCTGGTTTACACGCCACAAATTCGAATTTATGAGTAAGTACTGTTGAGGGGAATCGAACCTTCGTTCCTTAAGGGCGTTAGGTGTGACTTTTGGCACAGCCAATGTACGTAACGTCTCCACACTATATTTATGAACACAATACCGTAACTTTCTGGGTAACACGCCGCAAATTCGAAATTATGAGTAAGTACTTGTGAGGGAAATCGAACCCTCGTTCCTTAAGGGCGTTAGGTGTGACTTTTCGCACAGCCAATGCAAGTAACGTCTCCATACTATATTTATGAAGACAATACCGTAACGTTCTGGGTAACACGCCGCAAATTCGAAATTATGAGTAAGTACTTGAGACGGAAGTCGTACCCTCGTTCATTAAGGGCGTTAGGTGTGACTTTTCGCAGAGCCAATGTAAGTAACGTCTCCATACTATTTTTATGAACACAATACGGTAGCTTTCTGGTTTACACGCCACAAATTCGAATTTATGAGTAAGTACTGGTGAGGGGAATCGGACCTTCGTCCCTTAAGGGCGTTAGGTGTGACTTTTCGCTCAGCCAATGTAAGTAACGTCTCCATACTATTTTTATGAACACAATACCGTAACTTTCAGGTATACACGCCACAAATTCGAATTTATGAGTAAGTACTGGTGAGGGGAATCGGACCTTCGTCCCTTAAGGGCGTTAGGTGTGACTTTTCGCACAGCCAATGTAAGTAACGTCTCCATACTATTTTTATGAACACAATACCGTAACTTTCAGGTTTACACGCCACAAATTCCAATTTATGAGTAAGTACTGGTGAGGGGAATCGAACCTTCGTTCCTTAAGGGCGTTAGGTGTGACTTTTGGCACAGCCAATGTAAGTAACGTCTCCATACTATATTTATGAACGAAATACCGTAACTTTCTGGGTAACACGCCGCAAATTCGAAATTATGAGTAATTAATTGTGAGGGAAATCGAACCCTCGTTCCTTAAGGGCGTTAGGTGTGACTTTTCGCACAGCCAATGTAAGTAACGTCTCCATATTATATTTATGAACACAATACCGTAAATTTCTGGGTAACACGCCGCAAATTCGAAATTATGAGTAAGTACTTGTGAGGGAAATATAACCCTCGTTCCTTAAGGGCGTTAGGTGTGACTTTTCGCACAGCCAATGTAAGTAACGTCTCCATACTATTTTTATGAACACAATACGGTAGCTTTCTGGTTTACACGCCACAAATTCGAATTTATGAGTAAGTACGGGTGAGGGGAATCGGACCTTCGTCCCTTAAGGTCGTTAGGTGTGACTTTTCGCACAGCCAATGTAAGTAACGTCTCCATACTATTTTTATGAACACAATACCGTAACTTTCAGGTTTACACGCCACAAATTCGAATTTATGAGTAAGTACTGGTGAGGGGAATCGAACCTTCGTTCCTTAAGGGCGTTAGGTGTGAGTTTTGGCACAGCCAATGTAAGTAACGTCTCCATACTATATTTATGAACAAAATACCGTAACTTTCTGGGTAACACGCCGCAAATTCGAAATTATGAGTAATTAATTGTGAGGGAAATCGAACCCTCGTTCCTTAAGGGCGTTAGGTGTGACTTTTCGCACAGCCAATGTAAGTAACGTCTCCATACTATATTTATGAACACAATACCGTAACTTTCTGGGTAACACGCCGCAAATTCGAAATTATTAGTAAGTACTTGTGAGGGAAATCGAACCCTCGTTCCTTAAGGTCGTTAGGTGTGACCTTTCGCACAGCCAATGTAAGTAACGTCTCCATACTATTTTTATGAACACCATACCGTAACTTTCTGGTTTACACGCCACAAATTCGAATTTATGATTAAGTACTGGTGAGGGGAATCGAACCTTCGTTCCTTAAGGGCGTTAAGTGCGACTTTTCGCACAGCCAATGTAAGTAACGTCTCCATACTATATTTATGAATAAAATACCGTCACTTTCTGGGTAACACGCCGCAAATTCGAAATTATGAGTAAGTACTTGTGAGGGAAGTCGTACCCTCGTTCCTTAAGGTCGTTAGGTGTGACCTTTCGCACAGCCAATGTAAGTAACGTCTCCATACTATTTTTATGAACACCATACCGTAACTTTCAGGTTTACACGCCACAAATTCGAATTTATGAGTAAGTACTGGTGAGGGGAATCGGACCTTCGTCCCTTAAGGGCGTTAGGTGTGACTTTTCGCACAGCCAATGTAAGTAAAGTCTCCATACTATTTTTTTGAACACAATACCGTAACTTTCAGGTATACACGCCACAAATTCGAATTTATGAGTAAGTACTGGTGAGGGGAATCGGACCTTCGTCCCTTAAGGGCGTTAGGTGTGACTTTTCGCACAGCCAATGTAAGTAACGTATCCATATTATTTTTATGAACACAATACCGTAACTTTCAGGTTTACACGCCACAAATTCGAATTTATGAGTAAGTACTGGTGAGGGAAATCGAACCTTCGTTCCTTAAGGGCGTTAGGTGTGACTTTTGGCACAGCCAATGTAAGTAACGTCTCCATACTATATTTATGAACAAAATACCGTAACTTTCTGGGTAACACGCCGCAAATTCGAAATTATCAGTAATTAATTGTGAGGGAAATCGAACCCTCGTTCCTTAAGGGCGTTAGGTGTGACTTTTCGCACAGCCAATGTAAGTAACGTCTCCATACTATATTTATGAACAAAATACCGTAACTTTCTGGGTAACACGCCGCAAATTAGAAATTATTAGTAAGTACTTGTGAGGGAAATCTAAACCTCGTTCCTTAAGGTCGTTAGGTGTGACCTTTCGCACAGCCAATGTAAGTAACGTCTCCATACTATTTTTATGAACACAATACCGTAACTTTCTGGTTTACACGCCACAAATTCGAATTTATGATTAAGTACTGGTGAGGGGAATCGAACCTTCGTTCCTTAAGGGCGTTAAGTGTGACGTTTCGCACAGCCAATGTAAGTAACGTCTCCATACTATTTTTATGAACACAATACCGTAACTTTCTGGTTTACACGCCACAAATTCGAATTTATGAGTAAGTACTGTTGAGGGGAATCGAACCTTCGTTCCTTAAGGGCGTTAGGTGTGACTTTTGGCACAGCCAATGTACGTAACGTCTCCACACTATATTTATGAACACAATACCGTAACTTTCTGGGTAACACGCCGCAAATTCGAAATTATGAGTAAGTACTTGTGAGGGAAATCGAACCCTCGTTCCTTAAGGGCGTTAGGTGTGACTTTTCGCACAGCCAATGCAAGTAACGTCTCCATACTATATTTATGAAGACAATACCGTAACGTTCTGGGTAACACGCCGCAAATTCGAAATTATGAGTAAGTACTTGAGACGGAAGTCGTACCCTCGTTCATTAAGGGCGTTAGGTGTGACTTTTCGCAGAGCCAATGTAAGTAACGTCTCCATACTATTTTTATGAACACAATACGGTAGCTTTCTGGTTTACACGCCACAAATTCGAATTTATGAGTAAGTACTGGTGAGGGGAATCGGACCTTCGTCCCTTAAGGGCGTTAGGTGTGACTTTTCGCTCAGCCAATGTAAGTAACGTCTCCATACTATTTTTATGAACACAATACCGTAACTTTCAGGTATACACGCCACAAATTCGAATTTATGAGTAAGTACTGGTGAGGGGAATCGGACCTTCGTCCCTTAAGGGCGTTAGGTGTGACTTTTCGCACAGCCAATGTAAGTAACGTCTCCATACTATTTTTATGAACACAATACCGTAACTTTCAGGTTTACACGCCACAAATTCCAATTTATGAGTAAGTACTGGTGAGGGGAATCGAACCTTCGTTCCTTAAGGGCGTTAGGTGTGACTTTTGGCACAGCCAATGTAAGTAACGTCTCCATACTATATTTATGAACGAAATACCGTAACTTTCTGGGTAACACGCCGCAAATTCGAAATTATGAGTAATTAATTGTGAGGGAAATCGAACCCTCGTTCCTTAAGGGCGTTAGGTGTGACTTTTCGCACAGCCAATGTAAGTAACGTCTCCATATTATATTTATGAACACAATACCGTAAATTTCTGGGTAACACGCCGCAAATTCGAAATTATGAGTAAGTACTTGTGAGGGAAATATAACCCTCGTTCCTTAAGGGCGTTAGGTGTGACTTTTCGCACAGCCAATGTAAGTAACGTCTCCATACTATTTTTATGAACACAATACGGTAGCTTTCTGGTTTACACGCCACAAATTCGAATTTATGAGTAAGTACGGGTGAGGGGAATCGGACCTTCGTCCCTTAAGGTCGTTAGGTGTGACTTTTCGCACAGCCAATGTAAGTAACGTCTCCATACTATTTTTATGAACACAATACCGTAACTTTCAGGTTTACACGCCACAAATTCGAATTTATGAGTAAGTACTGGTGAGGGGAATCGAACCTTCGTTCCTTAAGGGCGTTAGGTGTGAGTTTTGGCACAGCCAATGTAAGTAACGTCTCCATACTATATTTATGAACAAAATACCGTAACTTTCTGGGTAACACGCCGCAAATTCGAAATTATGAGTAATTAATTGTGAGGGAAATCGAACCCTCGTTCCTTAAGGGCGTTAGGTGTGACTTTTCGCACAGCCAATGTAAGTAACGTCTCCATACTATATTTATGAACACAATACCGTAACTTTCTGGGTAACACGCCGCAAATTCGAAATTATTAGTAAGTACTTGTGAGGGAAATCGAACCCTCGTTCCTTAAGGTCGTTAGGTGTGACCTTTCGCACAGCCAATGTAAGTAACGTCTCCATACTATTTTTATGAACACCATACCGTAACTTTCTGGTTTACACGCCACAAATTCGAATTTATGATTAAGTACTGGTGAGGGGAATCGAACCTTCGTTCCTTAAGGGCGTTAAGTGCGACTTTTCGCACAGCCAATGTAAGTAACGTCTCCATACTATATTTATGAATAAAATACCGTCACTTTCTGGGTAACACGCCGCAAATTCGAAATTATGAGTAAGTACTTGTGAGGGAAGTCGTACCCTCGTTTATTAAGGGCGTTAGGTGTGACTTTTCGCAGAGCCAATGAAAGTAACGTCTCCATACTATTTTTATGAACACAATACGGTAGCTTTCTGGTTTACACGCCACAAATTCGAATTTATGAGTAAGTACTGGTGAGGGGAATCGGACCTTCGTCCCTTAAGGGCGTTAGGTGTGACTTTTCGCACAGCCAATATAAGTAACGTCTCCATACTATTTTTATGAACACAATACCGTATGTTTCAGGTATACACGCCACAAATTCGAATTTATGAGTAAGTACTGGTGAGGGGAATCGGACCTTCGTCCCTTAAGGGCGTTAGGTGTGACTTTTCGCACAGCCAATGTAAGTAACGTCTCCATACTATTTTTATGAACACAATACCGTAACTTTCAGGTTTACACGCCACTAATTCCAATTTATGAGTAAGTACTGGTGAGGGGAATCGAACCTTCGTTCCTTAAGGGCGTTAGGTGTGACTTTTGGCACAGACAATGTAAGTAACGTCCCCATACTATATTTATGAACAAAATACCGTAACTTTCTGGGTAACACGCCGTAAATTCGAAATTATGAGTAATTAATTGTGAGGGAAATCGAACCCTCGTTCCTTAAGGGCGTTAGGTGTGACTTTTCGCACAGCCAATGTAAGTAACGTCTCCATATTATATTTATGAACACAATACCATAACTTTCTGGGTATCACGCCGCAAATTCGAAATTATGAGTAAGTACTTGTGAGGGAAATCTAACCCTCGTTCCTTAAGGGCGTTAGGTGTGACTTTTCGCACAGCCAATGTAAGTAACGTCTCCATACTACTTTTATGAACACAATACGGTAGATTTCTGGTTTACACGCCGCAAATTCGAATTTATGAGTAAGTACTGGTGAGGTGAATCGGACCTTCGTCCCTTAAGGGCGTTAGGTGTGACTTTTCGCACAGCCAATGTAAGTAACGTCTCCATACTATTTTTATGAACACAATACCGTAACTTTCAGGTTTACACGCCACAAATTCGAATTTATGAGTAAGTACTGGTGAGGGGAATCGAACCTTCGTTCCTTAAGGGCGTTAGGTGTGACTTTTGGCACAGCCAATGTAAGTAACGTCTCCATACTATATTTATGAACAAAATACCGTAACTTTCTGGGTAGCACGCCGCAAATTCGAAATTATGAGTAATTAATTGTGGGGAAATCGAACCCTCGTTCCTTAAGGGCGTTAGGTGTGACTTTTCGCACAGCCAATGTAAGTAACGTCTCCATACTATATTTATGAACACAATACCGTAACTTTCTGGGTAACACGCCGCAAATTCGAAATTATTAGTAAGTACTTGTGAGGGAAATCGAACCCTCGTTCCTTAAGGTCGTTAGGTGTTACCTTTCGCACAGCCAATGTAAGTAACGTCTCCATTCTATTTTTATGAACACCATACCGTAACTTTCTGGTTTACACGCCACAAATTCGAATTTATGATTAAGTACTGGTGAGGGGAATCGAACCTTCGTTCCTTAAGGGCGTTAAGTGTGACTTTTCGCACAGCCAATTTAAGTAACGTCTCCATACTATTTTTATGAACACAATACCGTAACTTTCTGGTTTACACGCCACAAATTCGAATTTATGAGTAAGTACTGGTGAGGGGAATCGAACCTTCGTTTCTTAAGGGCGTTAGGTGTGACTCTTGGCAGAGCCAATGTAAGTAACGTCTCCATACTATATTTATGAACAAAATACCGTAGCTTTCTGGGTAACACGCCGCAAATTCGAAATTATGAGTAAGTACTTGTGAGGGAAATCGAACCCTCGTTCCTTAAGGGCGTTAGGTGTGACTTTTCGCACAGCCAATGTAAGTAACGTCTCCATACTATATTTATGAACACAATACCGTAACTTTCTGGGTAACACGCCGCGAATTCAAAATTATGAGTAAGTACTTGTGAGGGAAGTCGTACCCTCGTTCATTAAGGGCGTTAGGTGTGACTTTTCGCAGAGCCATTGTAAGTAACGTCTCCATACTATTTTTATGAACACAATACGGTAGCTTTCTGGTTTACACGCCACAAATTCGAATTTATGAGTAAGTACTGGTGAGGGGAATCGGACCTTCGTCCCTTAAGGGCGTTAAGTGTGACTTTTCGCACAGCCAATGTAAGTAACGTCTCCATACTATTTTTATGAACACAAAACCGTAACTTTCAGGTTTACACGCCACAAATTCGAATTTATGAGTAAGTACTGGTGAGGGGAATCGAACCTTCGTTCCTTCAGGGCGTTAGGTGTGACTTTTGGCACAGCCAATGTAAATAACGTCTCCATACTATATTTATGAACAAAATACCGTAACTTTCTGGGTAACACGCCGCAAATTCGAAATTATGAGTAATTAATTGTGAGGGAAATCGAACCCTCGTTCCTTAAGGGCGTTAGGTGTGACTTTTCGCACAGCCAATGTAAGTAACGTCTCCATACTATATTTATGAACACAATACCGTAACTTTCTGGGTAACACGCCGAAAATTCGAAATTATGAGTAAGTACTTGTGACGGAAATCTAACCCTCGTTCCTTAAGGGCGTTAGGTGTGACTTTTCGCACAGCCAATGTAAGTAACGTCTCCATACTATTTTTATGAACACAATACGGTAGCTTTCTGGTTTACACGCCACAAATTCGAATTTATGAGTAAGTACTGGTGAGGGGAATCGGACCTTCGTCCCTTAAGCTCGTTAGGTGTGACTTTTCGCACAGCCATTGTAAGTAACGTCTCCATACTATTTTTATGAACACAATACCGTAACTTTCAGGTTTACACGCCACAAATTCGAATTTATGAGTAAGTACTGGTGAGGGGAATCGAACCTTCGTTCCTTAAGGGCGTTAGGTGTGACTTTTGGTACAGCCAATGTAAGTAACGTCTCCATACTATATTTATGAACAAAATTCCGTAACTTTCTGGGTAACACGCCGCTAATTCAAAATTATGAGTAATTAATTGTGAGGGAAATCGAACCCTCGTTCCTTAAGGGCGTTAGGTGTGACTTTTCGCACAGCCAATGTAAGTAACGTCTCCATACTATATTTATGAATAAAATACCGTAACTTTCTGGGTAACACGCCGCAAATTCGAAATTATGAGTAAGTACTTGTGAGGGAAGTCGTACCCTCGTTCATTAAGGGCGTTAGGTGTGACTATTCGCAGAGCCAATGTAAGTAACGTCTCCTTACTATTTTTATGAACACAATACCGTAACTTTCTTGTTTACACGCCACAAATTCGAATTTATGAGTAAGTACTGGTGAGGGGAATCGAACCTCCGTTCCTTAAGGGCGTTAGTTGTGACTTTTCGCACAGCCAATGTAACGTCTCCATACTATTTTTATGAACAAAATACCGTAACTTTCTGGTTTACACGCCACAAATTCGAATTTATGAGTAAGTACTGGTGAGGGGAATCGAACCTTCGTTCCTTAAGGGCGTTAGGTGAGACTTTTGGCACATCCAATGTAAGTAACGTCTCCATACTATATTTATGAACACAATACCGTAAATTTCTGGGTAACACGCCGCAAATTCGAAATTATGAGTAAGTACTTGTGAGGGAAATCGAACCCTCGTTCCTTAAGAGCGTTAGGTGTGACTTTTCGCACAGCCAATGTAAGTAACGTCTCCATACTATATTTATGAACACAATACCGTAACTTTTTGGGTAACACGCCGCAAATTCGAAATTATGAGTAAGTACTTGTGAGGGAAATCTAACCCTCGTTCCTTAAGGGCGTTAGGTGTGACTTGTCACACAGCCAATGTAAGTAACGTCTCCATACTATATTTATGAACACAATACCGTAACTTTCTGGGTAACACGCCGCAAATTAGAAATTATTAGTAAGTACTAGTGAGGGAAATCGAACCCTCGTTCCTTAAGGTCGTTAGGTGTGACCTTTCGCACAGCCAATGTAAGTAACGTCTCCATACTATTTTTATGAACACAATACCGTAACTTTCTGGTTTACACGCCACAAATTCGAGTTTATGAGTAAGTACTGGTGAGGGGAATCGAACCTTCGTTCCTTAAGGGCGTTAGGTGTGACTTTTGACACAGCCAATGTACGTAACGTCTCCATACTATATTTATGAACAAAATACCGTAACTTTCTGGGTAACACGCCGCAAATTCGAAATTATGAGTAAGTACTTGTGAGGGAAATCGAACCCTCGTTCCTTAAGGGCGTTAGGTGTGACTTTTCGCACAGCCAATGTAAGTAACGTCTGCATACTATTTTTATGAACACAATACGGTAGCTTTCTGGTTTACACGCCACAAATTCGAATTTATGAGTAAGTACTGGTGAGTGGAATCGGACCTTCGTCCCTTAAGGGCGTTAGGTGGGACTTTTCGCACAGCCAATGTAAGTAACATCTCCATACTATTTTTATGAATACAATACCGTAACTTTCGGGTATACACGCCACAAATTCGAATTTATGAGTAAGTACTGGTGAGGGGAATCGGACCTTCGTCCCTTAAGGGCGTTAGGTGTGACTTTTCGCACAGCCAATGTAAAAAAGGTCTCCATACTATTTTTATGAACACAATACCGTAACTTTCAGGTTTACACGCCACAAATTCCAATTTATGAGTAAGTACTGGTGAGGGGAATCGAACCTTCGGTCCTTAAGGGCGTTAGGTGTGACTTTTGGCACAGCCAATGTAAGTAACGTCTCCATACTATATTTATGATCAAAATACCGTAACTTTCTGGGTAACACGCCGCAAATTCGAAATTATGAGTAATTAATTGTGAGGGAAATCGAACCCTCGTTCCTTAAGGGCGTTAGGTGTGACTTTTTCCACAGCCAATGTAAGTCACGTCTCCATATTATATTTATGAACACAATACCGTAACTTTCTGGGTAACATGCCGCAAATTAGAAATTATGAGTAAGTACTTGTGAGGGAAATCTAACCCTCGTTCCTTAAGGGCGTTAGGTGTGACTTTTCGCACAGCCAATGTAAGTAACGTCTCCATACTATTTTTATGAACACAATACGGTAGCTTTCTGGTTTACACGCCACAAATTCGAATTTATGAGTAAGTACTGGTGAGGGGAATCGGACCTTCGTCCCTTAAGGGCGTTAGGTGTGACTTTTCGCACAGCCAATGTAAGTAACGTCTCCATACTATTTTTATGAACACCATACCGTAACTTTCTGGTTTACACGCCACAAATTCGAATTTATGATTAAGTACTGGTGAGGGGAATAGAACCTTCGTTCCTTAAGGGCGTTAAGTGTGACTTTTCGCACAGCCAATGTAAGTAACGTCTCCATACTATATTTATGAACAAAATACCGTAACTTTCTGGGTAACACGCCGCAAATTCGAAATTATGGGTAAGTACTTGTGAGGGAAGTCGTACACTCGTTCATTAAGGGCGTTAGGTGTGACTTTTCGCAGAGCCAATGTAAGTAACGTCTCCATACTATTTTTATGAACACAATACTGTAGCTTTCTGGTTTACACGCCACAAATTCGAATTTATGAGTAAGTACTGGTGAGGGGAATCGGACCTTCGTCCCTTAAGGGCGTTAGGTGTGACTTTTCGCACAGCCAATGTAAGTAACGTCTCCATACTATTTTTATGAACACAATATCGTAACTTTCAGGTGGACACGCCACAAATTCGAATTTATGAGTAAGTACTGGTGAGGGGAATCGGACCTTCGTCCCTTAAGGGCGTTAGGTGTGACTTTTCGCACAGCCAATGTAAGTAACGTCTCCATACAATTTTTATGAACACAATACCGTAACTTTCAGGTTTACACGCCACAAATTCGAATTTATGAGTAAGTACTGGTGAGGGGAATCGAACATTCGTTCCTTAAGGGCGTTAGGTGTGACTTTTGGCACAGCCAATGTAAGTAACGTCTCCATATTATATTTATGAACAAAATACCGTAACTTTCTGGATAACACGCCGCAAATTCGAAATTATGAGTAATTAATTGTGAGGGAAATCGAACCCTCGTTCCTTAAGGGCGTTAGGTGTGACTTTTCGCACAGCCAATGTAAGTAACATCTCCATACTATATTTATGAACACAATACCGTAACTTTCTGGGTAACACGCCGCAAATTAGAAATTATTAGTAAGTACTTGTGAGGGAAATCGAACCCTCGTTCCTTAAGGTCGTTTGGTGTGACCATTCGCACAGCCAATGTAAGTAACGTCTCCATACTATTTTTATGAACACAATACCGTAACTTTCTGGTTTACACGCCACAAATTCGAATTTATGATTAAGTACTGGTGAGGGGAATCGAACCTTCGTTCCTTAAGGGCGTTAAGTGTGACTTTTCGCACAGCCAATGTAAGTAACGTCTCCATACTATTTTTATGAACATAATACGGTAGCTTTCTGGTTTACACGCCACAAATTCGAATTTATGAGTAAGTACTGGTGAGGGGAATCGAACCTTCGTTCCTTAAGGGCGTTAGGTGTGACTTTTGGCACAGCCAATGTAAGTAACGTCTCCATACTATATTTATGAACAAAATACCGTAACTTTCTGGGTAACACGCCGCAAATTCGAAATTATGAGTAAGTACTTGTGAGGGAAATCGAACCCTCGTTCCTTAAGGGCGTTAGGTGTGACTTTTCGCACAGCCAATGTAAGTAACGTCTCCATACTATATTTATGAACACAATACCGTAACTTTCTGGGTAACACGCCGCAAATTCGAAATTATGAGTAAGTACTTGTGAGGGAAGTCGTACCCTCGTTCATTAAGGGCGTTAGGTGTGACTTTTCGCAGAGCCAATGTAAGTAACGTCTCCATACTATTTTTATGAACACAATACGGTAGCTTTCTGGTTTACACGCCACAAATTCGAATTTATGAGTAAGTACTGGTGAGGGGAATCGGACCTTCGTCCCTTAAGGGCGTTAGGTGTGACTTTTCGCACAGCCAATGTAAGTAACGTCTCCATACTATTTTTATGAACACAATACCGTAACTTTCAGGTATATACGCCACAAATTCGAATTTATGAGTAAGTACTGGTGAGGGGAATCGGACCTTCGTCCCTTAAGGGCGTTAGGTGTGACGTTTCGCACAGCCAATGTAAGTAACGTCTCCATACTATTTTTATGAACACAATACCGTAACTTTCAGGTTTTCACGGCACAAATTCCAATTTATGAGTAAGTACTGGTGAGGGGAATCGAACCTTCGTTCCTTAAGGGCGTTAGGTGTGACTTTTGGCACAGCCAATGTAAATAACGTCTCCATACTATATTTATGAACAAAATACCGTAACTTTCTGGGTAACACGCCGCAAATTCGAAATTATGAGTAATTAATTGTGAGGGAAATCGAACCATCGTTCCTTAAGGGCGTTAGGTGTGACTTTTCGCACAGCCAAGGTAAGTAACGTCTCCATACTATATTTATGAACACAATACCGTAACTTTCTGGGTAACACGCCGCAAATTCGAAATTATGAGTAAATACTTGTGACGGAAATCTAACCCTCGTTCCTTAAGGGCGTTAGGTGTGACTTTTCGCACAGCCAATGTAAGTAACGTCTCCATACTATTTTTATGAACACAATACGGTAGCTTTCTGGTTTACACGCCACACATTCGAATTTATGAGTAAGTACTGGTGAGGGGAATCGGACCTTCGTCCCTTAAGCTCGTTAGGTGTGACTTTTCGCACAGCCAATGTAAGTAACGTCTCCATAATATTTTTATGAACACAATACCGTAACTTTCAGGTTTACACGCCACAAATTCGAATTTATGAGTAAGTACTGGTGAGGGGAATCGAACCTTCGTTCCTTAAGGGCGTTAGGTGTGACTTTTGGTACAGCCAATGTAAGTAACGTCTCCATACTATATTTATGAACAAAATACCGTAACTTTCTGGGTAACACGCCGCAAATTCAAAATTATGAGTAATTAAATGTGAGGGAAATCGAACCCTCGTTCCTTAAGGGCGTTAGGTGTGACTTTTCGCACAGCCAATGTAAGTAACGTCTCCATACTATATTTATGAACACAATACCGTAACTTTCTGGGTAACACGCCGCAAATTCGAAATTATGAGTAAGTACTTGTGAGGGAAATCTAACCCTCGTTCCTTAAGGGCGTTAGGTGTGACTTTTCGCACAGCCAATGTAAGTAACGTCTCCATACTATTTTTATGAACACAATACCGTAACTTTCTTGTTTTCACGCCACAAATTCGAATTTATGAGTAAGTACTGGTGAGGGGAATCGAACCTTCGTTCGTTAAGGGCGTTAGTTGTGACTTTTCGCACAGCCAATGTAACGTCTCCATACTATTTTTATGAACAAAATACCGTAACTTTCTGGTTTACACGCCACAAATTCGAATTTATGAGTAAGTACTGGTGAGGGGAATCGAACCTTCGTTCCTTAAGGGCGTTAGGTGTGACTTTTGGCACAGCCAATGTAAGTAACGTCTCCATACTATATTTATGAACAAAATACCGTAACTTTCTGGGTAACACGCCGCAAATTCAAAATTATGAGTAATTAATTGTGAGGGAAATCGAACCCTCGTTCCTTAAGGGCGTTAGGTGTGACTTTTCGCACAGCCAATGTAAGTAACGTCTCCATACTATATTTATGAACACAATACCGTAACTTTCTGGGTAACACGCCGCAAATTCGAAATTATGAGTAAGTACTTGTGAGGGAAATCTAACCCTCGTTCCTTAAGGGCGTTAGGTGTGACTTTTCGCACAGCCAATGTAAGTAACGTCTCCATACTATTTTTAAGAACACAATACCGTAACTTTCTTGTTTACACGCCACAAATTCGAATTTATGAGTAAGTACTGGTGAGGGGAATCGAACCTTCGTTCCTTAAGGGCGTTAGTTGTGACTTTTCGCACAGCCAATGTAACGTCTCCATACTATTTTTATGAACAAAATACCGTAACTTTCTGGTTTACACGCCACAAATTCGAATTTATGAGTAAGTACTGGTGAGGGGAATCGAACCTTCGTTCCTTAAGGGCGTTAGGTGAGACTTTTGGCACAGCCAATGTAAGTAACGTCTCCATACTATATTTATGAACACAATACCGTAACTTTCTGGGTAACACGCCGCAAATTCGGAATTATGAGTAAGTACTTGTGAGGGAAATCGAACCCTCGTTCCTTAAGAGCGTTAGGTGTGACTTTTCGCACAGCCAATGTAAGTAACGTCTCCATACTATATTTATGAACACAATACCGTAACCTTTTGGGTAACACGCCGTAAATTCGAAATTATGAGTAAGTACTTGTGAGGGAAATCTAACCCTCGTTCCTTAAGGGCGTTAGGTGAGACTTGTCGCACAGCCAATGCAAGTAACGTCTCCATACTATTTTTATGAACACAATACCGTAACTTTCTGGTTTACACGCCACAAATTCGAATTTATGAGTAAGTACTGGTGAGAGGAATCGAACCTTCGTTCCTTAAGGGCGTTAGGTGTGACTTTTCGCACAGCCAATGTAAGTAACGTCTCCAGTAGCGGCTCGTGAATTTTACCGAGGGGGGTCTCAACCATATAACATACGCATATTTCAATAGCGTATAATTCTATTTACCTCACAAAAGCTCTCATTTGTAGTGGAACTCCATTCTTCTGCACTTGTCAGTATCACTAATGAACTTCTCTATCACTTTATTGTTAAAGTTAGGAATTTCTTTCACCATTTGTTTCTCAATTGACAGCATCCCTAAAGCTGTTAATCTGTCCTCCCCCATAGAATTACGTAGATATGATTTTAACAACTTCAGGGTCGAAAAATATCTTTCAGTTTCACATGTTGTCATTGGCATTGTCACTAATATTTTTAATGCCTTTGCTATTTCCTTAAAAACAGTAGTATCTAGTCCAAATGAAATAAGGAAATCAAGAGTTTTTAAACACCCGGATATGTTGCCATTTGGAGAGAACTCTGGCCGTGAGTAGAAAACACCCAATTCGTGTACGAAATCATCTCTGTCAATTACAGGAAAAGCATCACAAAAACGGTTTACATCTTCAACAGGCAGCCGTTTCCTGTAGTCTTCATAGTTTTCAAGCAGGAACAATTTGGCTCCTGAAAGATGATTTCTGAACTCAAATCTATCTTTCACCTCGGCGAGCATGTAATCACATATTTATCTTGGGGCGGCATTTAAATCTTGTGCGGAGCTTCCACATTGCTTTTTTGGTAATGGCTCTTGTGTTGTCTGGATGAACTCGGCAATCTGTGTCTGATATTCTCCAATGAAGACTCAAAACAATGCAGTGCATGTTGTATTTTTGCAACGTCTGTTTCGACCTTTTGCAACTGAGCATATAAAATGTCCACATGAGGCATCACTTTATTGAAGAAATTCAACCAGAATAAGAAGGTATCATCATTCAGCCACTTAATAAATCCAGCAGCTTGTGACACTGTTTCAGCGGTATGAGGTTTGACGCCTCAGATTGAATGTTTTCAAAGCACTGCAGAATTGAGTCTTTTTTTTCCCTCAAAAATTGTCCTTACCAACCTCGAACGAAAATTCCACCTCGTCTCGCACACTCTTGGTATTGTTACGCTGCATACGTCATCGAGTGCGGCTGTTCTTTCTGGAGAATTCGAGAAGAAAACTGACATCCCTTTGAGATTAACAAAAAAAACCATTTACACTGGAAACACTCGATGACGCCTTTTCCAGGAGCCTGTTCAACTGATGTGCATAGCAGTAAATATAATGCGCACTTTTATAGACATTTTTTACTCGACATTGACACCACCTAAATGTCCTCAAAATACTGCAGCGCCATCGTATGTTTGTTTAACTAATTTTTCGGGATGGTCTTGTAACAAAAGTTGCAGTTCTTGTAAAATGCATTTTGATAAACCTACTGCTGTATGGTTTTCTGTATTGAAAAATCCCCAGAAACGCTCGTGTACCGTTCCGTTCAATTCGTATCGAAACACAAACACTGTCTGGGTCCGAGTCGATGCATCTGTAGTATCATCAACCATACAGGCTAAGAATGATGACTGCCTGATTTCGTTTGTTATGAAATCTCTACAAACTTGAAACATACATTCCAGGAGCTCGTTTTGAATTGTTTTTGAAGTACCCTTAAAAACTTTTGCATTTTCAAAATGTGAACGTAACAGTGGATCAAGATTCTTGCTGTATTCTATCAACTCCAAAATTACACGTTTTTTATGCGAGGAAGCCGATTCGTCGTGGCCACGAAGAGGCAGATTACACGCACCACACAATTTCAGAATATCAATTATTTTTGACAGAACCTCCCTATTATTTGTAACCAATTCATTTTGAGCACGACCAGCCTCCATATGCGCACTACTTAAACTTTCGGCAATGTTACATCTGCCGAGAAGTTAGAAACTGACAGTATTATTCTGATGTCTAGTTGATTTCTCATGTTTCTTTATTTTCACATGTAGGTGCTTCAAATCATTTACTCCTTCTTTTGTCCAATTGTCATCACCTCCATACAGTAAACACACAAGCAGAAGCAGAAGAAAGCGTTGCTGTCCTCACACCTGTTGGATATCGGGATATCATTTGTAAGTATGTTCCTTGATGCAACAGCTATCCTTTGTTTTTTTTTGTTAGTACTCTTTGTATGTATTCTTTGAAAGAGTGTTATTCTTTGTAATCCATGATGGAAGCATGTAGGCTATAATAAAATCTCTTGCACTTAAAACTGTTTAATTATGATAAAAAGAATCTGAGAACGCCGGGTAGGCTTTTAGAAACAACATATGGCGACCGTGACAGGATTATTTTTTTAAATTGTGGGTTGCATATTAGCGCAACATATATCGGGAAGTGTTTTATCCAGTTTGTAAACACGTGGTCAATTGGTCATGGATACATTGAAAAAGAAACGTACGGTAGTGCGGGCGGCATTTACTCGCGTGTATAACAACTTGGAAGAAAGAAGAAACTCAAGAGTGAACACAGAAAAGCAAGATGATGTGGAGGTTATGGCGGATCTGGAATTACTACGCGAGAAATTCGAGGAGATGGCGCGTTTGGATGCAGAAATTTTGGATTTGCTACTGCAAAATACGGCTACCAAATCGCAGGATTTGGATACAGAGGTACAGACCGCTGATGAATACTCAGGCAAGTACAAAAGAATAAGTATTTACTTGCAAAGGAGCCTAAACCCTGTTGATGATAGTATGTCTATGTCAAACATAACCAAGAGAAAATTTAAACTACCTGTTCTTGAGTTAAATAAATTTGGAGGGGAAATCAAGGACTGGTTAACCTTTTGGGGTCAATTTAAGAAAATTAATGACGATTCTGACATAGATGATTCTGACAAATTTCAGTATTTGTTACAAGCTATGGAGCCAAACACTAGAGCTAGGGAAGTGGTGGAAAGTTTTCCCCCGACAGGCAGTAACTATAGCAAGGCTATTGAATGCTTGAAAGCTAGGTTTGGTCGTGAAGACATTTTGGTAGAATTCTATGTCAGGGAATTGCTCAAAACTGACTCTAGCGATGAATTCGAAGCATAATCAAGTCAGTCTTTCCTCCCTATATGATAAAATCGAGACACAGTTAAGGGCTTTGGAAACTTTAGGAGTAGCTACAGATAAATATGCTGCAATGCTATTTCCACTTGTTGAGTCATGTCTCACTGAAGAAGTTTTGAGAGCTTGGCAGAGAAGCTACAACACCAGTTCGGCTCAAACTGATGGTAAAACCAGACTTGATAGCCTCATGAATTTCTTGAAATGCGAGGTTGAAAATGAGGAGCGAATTTGTATGGCAGTCCAAGGCTTCAAGATAGGAAACCACTCCAAGGGTAGCATGAAAACATTAGGAGCAGAATCAAACCGTCATAACACCGGTACTAATGTTCCAACTGCAGCTGGCCTTGTCAATTTTAAGCCAAACCAAAAAGTGTGCGATTTTTGTGAAGGTAATCACTCAAGCGATGCTTGTTTTAAGGCCCAGAAAATGGAGCTGGATGACAAGAGGAACATTTTAAAAAGAAGGAACTGTTGCTTTTCTTGTCTTAAGATTGGTCACATTAGTAGAAAATGTAAAACACTGTTAAAATGTATTATTTGTGAGGGTAAGCATGTCCCAGTTATGTGTCCCAGAAGTCACAGGCAGCAAACTCCAAAAGAAGGGGGAACGGTTGAGAATTCTCTATCAAATGTGAACTGTAGTCAGGTATTTTTACAAACACTCATGGTGACCATTAGAGGAGAGCAAGAAAAACAAGTCCGTGTCCTCATGGACCCAGGCTCGCAACGTTCCTATATTAGGAAGGACACTGCTCAGTGTATGGGATATGAGCCCATCGGTGAAGAGACACTGATCCATGGTTTGTTTGGGGGTAAGGTGTCTAATCCAAAACCACATCTTTGTTACAAGGTTAGGTTAAAAGTCTCAAGGGGACCTATGCTTGTAATTTCGAAGCACTGGATGAAGAAAACATTTGTTCTCGCATCCCTGTCATTGAGCCTGGGCCATGGTTGACTGAAACTACTGAAAAAGGTATACAGCTCTTCGATGAAGATA
The DNA here is from genome assembly GCA_946902985.2 of Meconema thalassinum. Taxonomy (NCBI): domain Eukaryota; kingdom Metazoa; phylum Arthropoda; class Insecta; order Orthoptera; family Tettigoniidae; genus Meconema; species Meconema thalassinum. The sequence goes on from OX336389.2 coordinate 917,859,101, forward strand.
AACCAGTTGAAGTTTTGGTGGGAGCAGATATATATGGAAAACTTCTCACTGGCAGAAGGGAGATTTTACAATGTGGGCTTGTTGCAATTGAGACTTATCTGGGATGGATTGTCACAGGAAAGATAAAGGGGCCCAAATCTTCCAATTCTATGACAGCACTTTCAATGCTTGTTCATACCGAATCTGTAAGCAAACTTTGGGAGCTGGATGCACTCGGTATTCAAGATCCAGGTGAATGGAAGAATAGAGAAGAGAGGGAACAGGCAACACATGATTACTTTATGGATACTGTTAGGACAAATGAAGAGGGACGCTATGAAGTGAGGTTGCCATGGATTGAAGGACACCCACCAGTTCCAAGAAATTTCAATTTGGGGAAAAGAAGAATGGAACACACCATCAAGAAGCTGAAAGAAAGTGATTCCAAAGAAATATATGATGAAGTTCTGAAGGACTGGACACAAGAAGGAATCATTGAAGAAGTACCTGTGTCACAGTGGGATGAAGGCCACTATTTACCTCATCGACCCATTTTTAAAGAAAACAGTACAACGCGAGTTCGACCTGTTTTCGATGCTTCGTCTAGAGAGCGTGGCTCTCCATCGCTGAACCAGTGTTTAGAGAAGGGCATTAATCTAATTGAAATTATACCTACATTACTTCTTCGTTTTAGGCTCCACCAAATTGGAGTAATAGCAGACATCAAGAAAGCATTCTTGCAAATCAGCTTATGTGAAGTGGACCGGGACTTCCTCAGGTTTTTGTGGGTTGACATTGAGGGAGAGTTGAAAATATTCCGCCATACACGTGTTGTGTTTGGAGTGACTAGCAGCCCGTTCTTGTTAGGTGCAGTGATCAATTTACATTTGAATCGTCTTGAACGTATGGGAAATGGGAGGTATTCCATAGCTACCATCGAGAAGCTAAAAAAGAGTTTTTACGTGGATAACTGTGTAACCAGTTTACAATCTACTGAGGACTTGCACCGTTTTCAAGAAGAAGCAATAAGCATACTGGCAGAAGCTAAATTTGACTTGAGAGGTTGGGAATATTCAGATTCTAACCTAGAAAATAAGACAGCTACTCCTGTTCTAGGCCTTATTTGGGACAGAAAATTCGATACTCTAGCTGTGAGTGGCTACAAGCCTATGGACATTAAGGCCATCACTCGAAGAACTATATTGTCAATAGCACAGAGAGTGTTTGATCCTATTGGCTTCACGTGCCCTGTTTCGCTATGTCCAAAGCTTTTGTTACAGCAGTGTTGGGCCATGAAAGGGGGATGGGATGAAGAAGTTCCAAATAGTGTGAGAAATGCATTCTTGTTATGGTTACAAGAACTTCCTGCACTTGAAGATGTGAAGATACCACGCTGTGTCATGGGAGTTAGCGATAGTGTAATAAGGTGCTCGGTTCATACCTTTTGTGATGCCAGTAAGCTAGCATATGCCGCAACAGTGTTCTTACGCTTGGAATACAATTCTTGTGTACATGTACAGCTGATACAGGCAAAGTCTAGAGTGTCACCGCTCAAAGGAATGACTATTCCAAGGCTGGAATTGTTAGCTGCAACCATTGGAGCTAGGTTAATGGCATATTTGAAGAAAGAATTTGAAGAACTACATCCAGATTTCTTCTTCTGGACTGACTCGACTACTGTCCTCACATGGATACAGCGGGAAGATCATTGGGGAGCCTTTGTATGGAACAGGGTTCAAGAGATCAAGCTTCTGACAGCGAAGGAAGCTTGGAGGCACGTACCAGGCAATATGAATCCTGCTGATCTTCCTAGTCGTGGATGCTCTGCTGAACAATTGCTGGAGTCTAAATGGTGGGAGGGGCCACCATGGCTGAAGCTGCCACAGGGAGAGTGGCCTTCAGAAGCACCAGAACCAGATGAAGAAATGGCAAGGCTGGAAAGTAGGAAAGCTATCACCTCGGCACTTCTATGCAACGAGAGCGATGTGGGTCAGTTCTACAATTTCTCCAATGATTATGAGAAAGTTGTAAGGGTCATTGGTTGGATACTGCGGTTCAGTAATTCATGTAGAAAGAAATGTGTAGCGGGTCAAAGTGAGCTACAACAGAAGGAATTCAACGTAGCAGAGAAGTATCTCATACGATTGGTGCAAAGGGAGACTTTTAGGGGAGTCACAGATGAGAAACTTTCTACGTTGTGCCCCTTTATGGATGTCGATGGAGTCATTCGATTGAAGACGAGGATCACCGAAAGAAGTGATTTGGAGTACTTCAGGATGCCAGCAGTGTTACCTTCCAAACATCCTGTAGTTGAGAAGCTAGTGCTCGGAGCACATGTCAAATCTTGCCACGTAGGAGTGCAAGGTCTCCTAAGCCATTTGAGGGAAAAATTCTGGATTCTAAAGGGAAGGAAAGCTATTCGAGCCATTTTGACTAATTGCATTATCTGTCGGAGGTATGAGGCGAGAGGTATATCCGCAAATACACCAGCTCTGCCTGAACCACGAGTGCGGGATGCAGTTGCTTTCGAGACCACAGGTATCGATTTAACAGAGCCTTTGTATTTAAGAGACAATCACAAAGTATGGATATGTCTATATACGTGTGCAGTTTACCGCGCAGTTCACCTGGAGTTGACCTCATCGTTGTCCATGGATTCATTTCTACGAACTTTCAGAAGATTTGTGGCTCGGCGGGGTAGACCTTCAATTGTATATACAGACAAAGGTGGAAATTTTGTTGGGACAAACAATGCCTTCAGTCAGCTAGACTGGGACAAGATTTCAAAATATAGCACTGTTCATCAGATTGACTGGCGATTCAATCCTCCCACAGCAGCATGGTGGGGAGGATGGTGGGAGCGCCTGATAAGGCTCCTGAAGCAACTGTTAAGGAAAACTCTTGGTAAAGCTTCACTGATCTATGAGGAGTTGGAGACAGTCGTATGTGACTGCGAAGTTGTGATGAACTCTAGACCGCTGACATATGTGTCAGACGATAGTACCGACTTAGCCCCTATCACACCTAATATGTTTCTGTTGGATACCAAAGAAATGTGGGTACCAGACTGTGATGTGATGGATTCTGACAACCTTAACAGAAGGAGCAGAAATCGTCAGAGGTTAAGAGACAGCTTTCGACAATGATTTAGGAATGAGTATCTAGGTCAGTTGGCCTTAGCTGCTCAAAAGAAGAGTCGCAAGTTGTTACTGGGAGAAGTTGTTCTTGTTGGAGCCGACAACCAGAAGCGAATCGATTGGCCTTTAGCTGTGGTGGAACAGCTTATTCCAGGACGCGACGGAGAAGTTCGCTTGGTGAAATTGAAGACGGCTTCAGGGGTCCTCTTTCGACCAATTCAAAGACTATATCCTTTGGAAATCTGTGCAAGGGAGATTCAAACAGGCAATGAACTTGTCAAGAGTGGTGGAACTGAGACAACTGTCCAAAAGAGTGTGGAAGATAGTGAGGAGGTAGTGGGACTTGTGCAAACTAGATGTGGACGAAAAGTACAGCTGCCAGCTAGATTCCAAAAGTGATTGTGATTTGATTGACTGATTGTTATTTTTGTTAATATTGTTATTCATGTACTGTGTTCTGAATTGTTGTTTTAGTTCGAGTCGTTGAGAATTTAGTCTTGACTCGAAGGTGGGAGTATGTTGGATATCGGGATATCATTTGTAAGTATGTTCCTTGATGCAACAGCTATCCTTTGTTTTTTTTTGTTAGTACTCTTTGTATGTATTCTTTGAAAGAGTGTTATTCTTTGTAATCCATGATGGAAGCATGTAGGCTATAATAAAATCTCTTGCACTTAAAACTGTTTAATTATGATAAAAAGAATCTGAGAACGCCGGGTAGGCTTTTAGAAACAACAACACCCACCCAACCAAAAACATTTATCATACACGGACGCATCAAATATACGTGTAAACGCGCCACGGGCCCTACACGCAGCTTGAACTTGCGTTATATTCAATACTGGCACTGGACGACCACTGTTCTTTAAGTCAACTTTTTCAGGTAAGCTCAATGAGCTAAACACAGTTTCTTTAAGTTCCCGCATTTCCATGTTGGTACTAATACAATCCATGCACTCACTCCCTGCCTGTAGTTAGCTCGGCTTGAGACTCAAGCACGCTGAGTTCACTTCCTGCCTGACGTAGCGGGGTGAGGGGATACATGGAGGAATTCGTTGTCATAGCAACGTAAATTATCAAGCGGGCGATTTCTACTGAGTCCAAACGAGTTCAGGAGTCATCTTCCGGCGAGAAGAGGAACTTGGTTGCGATGGCAAATCATTGAGTGCTCCCTAGCGGCAAGCAGAAAGAACATTGCTATTTCAGGAGGCAGTGGAGGGGCGGCGTCCTTGAGTCCAAAGGCACGGGCCGCCTCTGAACGTCTCCATACTATATTTATGAACACAATACCGCAACTTTCTGGGTAGCACGCCGCAAATTCGAAATTATGAGTAAGTACTTGTGAGGGAAGTCGAACCCTCGTTCCTTAAGGGCGTTAGGTGTGACTTTTAGCACAGCCAATGTAAGTAACGTCTCCATACTATATTTATGATCACAATACCGTAACTTTCTGGGTAACACGCCGCAAATTCGAAATTATGAGTAATTACATGGGAGGAGAATCGAACCCTCGTCCCCCAATGGCGTTAGGTGTGACTTTTCACAAAGCCATTGTAACGAACGTCTCCGTGCTTTTTTTGTGAACACAATACAGTAACAGTCTGGGTTAGAAGCCGCAAATTCGAATTTATGAGTAAGTACTTGTGAGGGGAATGGAACCCTCGTTCCTTAAGGGCGTTAGGTGTGACTTTTCGCACAGCCAATGTAAGTAACGTCTCCATACTATATTTATGAACACAATACCGTAACTTTCTGGGTAACACGCCGCATATTCGAAATTATGAGTAAGTACTTGTGAGGGAAATCGAACCCTCGTTCCTTAAGGGCGTTAGGTGTGACTTTTCACACAGCCAATGTAAGTAACGTCTCCATACTATTTTTATGAACACAATACCGTAACTTTCTTGTTTACACGCCACAAATTCGAATTTATGAGTAAGTACTGGTGAGGGGAATCGAACCTTCGTTCCTTATGGGCGTTAGTTGTGACTTTTCGCACAGCCAATGTAACGTCTCCATACTATTTTTATGAACAAAATACCGTAACTTTCTGGTTTACACGCCACAAATTCGAATTTATGAGTAAGTACTGGTGAGGGGAATCGAACCTTCGTTCCTTAAGGGCGTTAGGTGAGACTTTTGGCACAGCCAATGTAAGTAACGTCTCCATACTATATTTATGAACACAATACCGTAACTTTCTGGGTAACACGCCGCAAATTCGAAATTATGAGTAAGTACTTGTGAGGGAAATCGAACCCTCGTTCCTTAAGGGCGTTAGGTGTGACTTTTCGCACAGCCAATGTAAGTAACCTCTCCATACTATATTTATTAACACAATACCGTAACATTTTGGGTAACACGCCGCAAATTCGAAATTATGAGTAAGTACTTGTGAGGGAAATCTAACCCTCGTTCCTTAAGGGCGTTAGGTGTGACTTGTCGCACAGCCAATGTAAGTAACGTCTCCATACTATTTTTATGAACACAATACCGTAACTTTCTGGTTTACACGCCACAAATTCGAATTTATGAGTAAGTACTGGTGAGGGGAATCGAACCTTCGTTCCTTAAGGGCGTTAGGTGTGACTTTTCGCACAGCCAATGTAAGTAACGTCTCCAGTAGCGGCTCTTGAATTTTACCGAGGGGAGACTCAACCATATAATATACGCATATTTCAATAGCGTATAATTCTATTTACCTCACAAAAGCTCTCATTTGTAGTGGAACTCCATTCTTCTGCACTTGTCAGTATCACTAATGAACTTCTCTATCACTTTATTGTTAAAGTTAAGAATTTCTTTCACCATTAATTTCTCAATTGACAGCATCCCTAAATCTGTTAATCTGTCCTCCCCCATAGAATTACGTAGATATGATTTTATCAACTTCAGGGTCGAAAAACATCTTTCAGTTTCACATGTTGTCATTGGCATTGTCACTAATATTTTTAATGCCTTTGTTATTTCCTTAAAAACAGTAGTATCTAGTCCAAATGAAATAAGGAAATCAAGAGTTTTTAAACACCCGGATATGTTGCCATTTGGAGAGAACTCTGGCCGTGAGTAGAAAACACCCAATTCGTGTACGAAATCATCTCTGTCAATTACAGGAAAAGCATCACAAAAACGGTTTACATCTTCAACAGGCAGCCGTTTCCTGTAGTCTTCATAGTTTTCAAGCAGGAACAATTTGGCTCCTGAAAGATGATTTCTGAACTCAAATCTATCTTTCACCTCGGCGAGCATGTAATCACATATTTATCTTGGGGCGGTATTTAAATCTTGTGCGGAGCTTCCACATCGCTTTTTTGGTAATGGCTCTTGTGTTGTCTGGATTGAACTCGGCAAACTGTGTCTGATATTCTGCAATGAAGACTCAAAACAATGCAGTGCATGTTGTATTTTTGCAACGTCTGTTTCGACCTTTTGCAACTGAGCATATAAAATGTCCACATGAGGCATCACTTTATTGAAGAAATTCAACCAGAATAAGAAGGTATCATCATTCAGCCACTTAATAAATCCAGCAGCTTGTTTCAGCGGTATGAGGTTTGACGTCTCAGATTGAATGTTTTCAAAGCACTGCAGAATTGAGTCTTTTTTTCCCTCAAAAATTGTCCTTACCAACCTCGAACGAAAATTCCACCTCGTCTCGCACACTCTTGGTATTGTTACGCTCCATACGTCATCGAGTGCGGCTGTTCTTCCTGGAGAATTCGAGAAGAAAACTGACATCCCTTTGAGATTAACAAAAAAAAACTTTTACACTGGAAACACTCGATGACGCCTTTTCCAAGAGCCTGTTCAACTGATGTGCATAGCAGTAAATATAATGCGCACTTTTATAGACATTTTTTACTCGACATTGACACCACCTAAATGTCCTCAAAATACTGCAGCGCCATCGTATGTTTGTGCAACTAATTTTTCGGGATGGTCTTGTAACAAAAGTTGCAATTCTTGTAAAATGCATTTTGATAAACCTACTGCTGTATGGTTTTCTGCATTGAAAAATCCCCAGAAACGCTCGTGTACCGTTCCGTTCAATTCGTATCGAAACACAAACACTGTCTGGGTCCGAGTCGATGCATCTGTAGGATCATCAACCATACAGGCTAAGAATGATGACTGCCTGATTTCGTTTGTTATGAAATCTCTACAAACTTGAAACATACATTCCAGGAGCTCGTCTTGAATTGTTTATGAAGTACCCTTAAAAACTTTTGCATTTTCAAAATGTGAACGTAACAGTGGATCAAGATTCTTGCTGTATTCTATCAACTCCAAAAATACACTTTTATTACGCGAGGAAGCCGATTCGTCGTGGCCACGAAGAGGCAGATTACACGCACCACACAATTTCAGAATATCAATTATTTTTGACAGAACCTCCCTATTTTTTGTAACCAATTCATTTTGAGCACGACCAGCCTCCATATGCGCACTACTTAAACTTTCGGCAATTTTACATCTGCCGAGAAGTTGGAAACTGACTGTACTATTCAGATGTCTAGTTGATTTCTCATGTTTCTTTATTTTCACATGTAGGTGCTTCAAATCATTTACTCATTCTTTTGTCCAATTGTCATCACCTCCATACAGTAAACACACAAGCAGAAGCAGAAGAAAGCGTTGCTGTCCTCACACCCACCTAACCAAAAATATTTATCATATACGGACGCATCAAATTTACGTATAAACGCGCCACGGGCCCTACACGCAGCTTGAATTTGCGTTATATTCAATACTGGCACTGGATGACCACTTTTCTTTAAGTCAATTTTTTCAGGTAAGCTCAATGAGCTAAACACAGTTTCTTTAAGTTCCCGCATTTTCATGTTGGTACTAATACAATCCATGCACTCACTCCCTGCCTGTAGTTAGCTCGGCTTGAGACTCAAGCACGCTGAGTCCACTTCCTGCCTGACGTAGCGGGGTGAGGGGATACATGGAGGAATTCGTTGTCATAGCAACGTAAATTATCAAGTGGGCGATTTCTACTGAGTCCAAACGAGTTTAGGAGCCATCTTCCGGCGAGAAGAGGAACTTGGTTGCGATGGCAAATCATTGAGTGCTCCCTAGCGGCAAGCAGAGAGAACACTGCGATTTCAGGAGGCAGTGGAGGGGCGGCGTCCTTGAGTGAAAAGGCACGGGCCGCCTCTGAACGTCTCCATACTATATTTATGAACACAATACCGTAACTTTCCGGGTAACACGCCGCAAATTCGAAATTATGAGTAAGTACTTGTGAGGGAAGTCGAACCCTCGTTCCTTAAGGGCGTTAGGTGTGACTTTTCGCACAGCCAATGTAAGTAACGTCTCCATACTATATTTATGAACACAATACCGTAACTTTCTGGGTAACACGCCGCAAATTCGAAATTATGAGTAATTACATGGGAGGAGAATCGAACCCTCGTCCCCAATGGCGTTAGGTGTGACTTTTCACAAAGCCATTGTAACGAACGTCTCCGTGCTATTTTTATGAACACAATACAGTAACAGTCTGGGATAGAAGCCGCAAATTCGAATTTATGAGTAAGTACTTGTGAGGGGAATCGAACCCTCGTTCCTTAAGGGCGTTAGGTGTGACTTTTGGCACAGCCAATGTAAGTAACGTCTCCATACTATATTTATGAATACAATACCGTAACTTTCTGGGTAACACGCCGCAAATTCGAAATTATGAGTAAGTACTTGTGAGGGAAATCGAACCCTCGTTCCTTAAGGGCGTTAGGTGTGACTTTTCGCACAGCCAATGTAAGTAACGTCTCCATACTATTTTGATGAACACAATACCGTAACTTTCTGGTTTACACGCCATAAATTCGAATTTATGAGTAAGTACTTGTGAGGGGAATCGGACCTTCGTTCCTTAAGGGCGTTAAGTGTGACTTTTCGCACAGCCAATGTAAGTAACGTCCCCATACTATTTTTATGAACACAATCCCGTAACCTTCTGGTTTACACGCCACAAATTCGAATTTATGAGTAAGTACTGGTGAGGGGAATCGAACCTTCGTTCCTTAAGGGCGTTAGGTGTGACTTTTGGCACCGCCGATGTATGTAACGTCTCCATACTATATTTATGAACAAAATACCGAAACCTTCTGGGTAACACGCCGCAAATTCGAAATTATGAGTAAGTACTTGAGAGGGAAATCGAACCCTCGTTCCTTAAGGGCGTTAGGTGTGACTTTTCGCACAGCCAATTTAAGTAACGTCCCCATACTATATTTATGAACACAATACCGTAACTTTCTGGGTAACACGCCGCAAATTCGAAATTATGAGTAAGTACTTGTGAGGGAAATCGAACCCTCGTTCCTTAAGGTCGTTAGGTGTGACCTTTCGCACAGCCAATGTATGTAACGTCTCCCTACTATTTTTATGAACACAATACCGTAACTTTCTGGTTTACACGCCAAAAATTCGAATTTTTGATTAAGTACTGGTGAGGGGAATCGAACCTTTGTTCCTTAAGGGCGTTAAGTGTGACTTTTCGCACAGCCAATGTAAGTAACGTCTCCATACTATTTTTATGAACACAATACCGTAACGTTCTGGGTAACACGCCACAAATTCGAAATTATGAGTAAGTACTTGTGAGGGAAGTCGTACCCTCGTTCATTAAGGGCGTTAGGTGTGACTTTTCGCAGAGCCAATGAAAGTAACGTCTCCATACTATTTTTATGAACACAATACGGTAGCTTTCTGGTTTACACGCCACAAATTCGAATTTATGAGTAAGTACTGGTGAGGGGAATCGGACCTTCGTCCCTTAAGGGCGTTAGGTGTGACTTTTCGCACAGCCAATGTAAGTAACGTCTCCATACTATTTTTATGAACACAATACCGTAACTTTCAGGTTTACACGCCACAAATTCGAATTTATGAGTAAGTACTGGTGAGGGGAATCGAACCTTCGTTCCTTAAGGGCGTTAGGTGTGACTTTTGGCACAGCCAATGTAAGTAACGTCTCCATACTATATTTATGAACAAAATACCGTAACTTTCTGGGTAACACGCCGCAAATTCGAAATTATGAGTAATTAATTGTGAGGGAAATCGAACCCTCGTTCCTTAAGGGCGTTAGGTGTGCTTTTTAGCACAGCCAATGTAAGTAACGTCTCCATACTATATTTATGAACACAATACCTTAACTTTCTGGGTAACACGCCGCAAATTCGAAATTATGAGTAAGTACTTGTGAGGGAAATCTAACCCTCGTTCCTTAAGGGCGTTAGGTGTGATTTTTCGCACAGCCAATGTAAGTAACGTCTCCATACTATTTTTATGAACACAATACCGTAACTTTCTTGTTTACACGCCACAAATTCGAATTTATGAGTAAGTACTGGTGAGGGGAATCGAACCTTCGTTCCTTAAGGGCGTTAGTTGTGACTTTTCGCACAGCCAATGTAACGTCTCCATACTATTTTTATGAACAAAATACCGTAACTTTCTGGTTTACACGCCACAAATTCGAATTTATGAGTAAGTACTGGTGAGGGGAATCGAACCTTCGTTCCTTAAGGGCGTTAGGTGAGACTTTTGGCACAGCCAATGTAAGTAACGTCTCCATACTAGATATTTATGAACACAATACCGTAACTTTCTGGGTAACACGCCGCAAATTCGAAATTATGAGTAAGTACATGTGAGGGAAATCGAACCCTCGTTCCTTAAGGGCGTTAGGTGTGATTTTTCGCACAGCCAATGTAAGTAACGTCTCCATACTATATTTATGAACACAATACCGTTACATTTTGGGTAACACGCCGCAAATTCGAAATTATGAGTAAGTACTTGTGAGGGAAATCTAACCCTCGTTCCTTAAGGGCGTTAAGTGTGACTTGTCGCACAGCCAATGTAAGTAACGTCTCCATACTATTTTTATGAACACAATACCGTAACTTTCTGGTTTACACGCCACAAATTCGAATTTATGAGTAAGTACTGGGGACGGGAATCGAACCTTCGTTCCTTAAGGGCGTTAGGTGTGACTTTTCGCACAGCCAATGTAAGTAACGTCTCCAGTAGCGGCTCGTGAATTTTACCGAGGGGGGACTCAACCATATAATATACGCATATTTCAATAGCGTATAATTCTATTTTCCTCACAAAAGCTCTCATTTGTAGTGGAAGTCCATTCTTCTGCACTTGTCAGTATCACTAATGAACTTCTCTATCACTTTATTGTTAAAGTTAGGAATTTCTTTCACCATTTGTTTCTCAATTGACAGCATACCTAAAGCTGTTAATCTGTCCTCCCCCATAGAATTACGTAGATATGATTTTATCAACTTCAGGGTCGAAAAACATCTTTCATTTTCACATGTTGTCATTGGCATTGTCACTAATATTTTTAATGCCTTTGTTATTTCCTTAAAACAGAAGTATCTAGTCCAAATGAAATAAGGAAATCAAGAGTTTTTAAACACCCGGATATGTTGCCATTTGGAGAGAACTCTGGCCGTGAGTAGAAAACACCCAATTCGTGTACGAAATCATCTCTGTCAATTACAGGAAAAGCATCACAAAAACGGTTTACATCTTCAACAGGCAGCCGTTTCCTGTAGTCTTCATAGTTTTCAAGCAGGAACAATTTGGCTCCTGAAAGATGATTTCTGAACTCAAATCTATCTTTCACCTCGGCGAGCATGTAATCACATATATATCTTGGGGCGGCATTTAAATCTTATGCGGAGCTTCCACATTGCTTTTTTGGTAATGGCTCTTGTGTTGTCTGGATTGAACTCGGCAAACTGTGTCTGATATTCTGCAATGAAGACTCAAAACAATGCAGTGCATGTTGTATTTTTGCAACGTCTGTTTCGACCTTTTGCAACTGAGCATATAAAATGTCCACATGAGGCATCACTTTATTGAAGAAATTCAACCAGAATAAGAATTCAGCCACTTAATAAATCCAGCAGCTTGTGACACTGTTTCAGCGGTATGAGGTTTGACGCCTCAGATTGAATGTTTTCAAAGCACTGCAGAATTGAGTCTTTTTTTTCCCTCAAAAATTGTCCTTACCAACCTCGAACGAAAATTCCACCTCGTCTCGCACACTCTTGGTATTGTTACGCTGCATACGTCATCGAGTGCGGCTGTTCTTTCTGGAGAATTCGAGAAGAAAACTGACATCCCTTTGAGATTAACAAAAAAAACTTTTACACTGGAAACACTCGATGACGCCTTTTCCAGGAGCCTGTTCAACTGATGTGCATTGCAGTAAATATAATGCGCACTTTTATAGACATTTTTTACTCGACATTGACACCACCTAAATGTCCTCAAAATACTGCAGCGCCATCGTATGTTTGTGCCACTAATTTTTCGGGATGATCTTGTAACAAAAGTTGCAATTCTTGTAAAATGCATTTTGATAAACCTACTGCTGTATGGTTTTCTGCATTGAAAAATCCCCAGAAACGCTCGTGTACCGTTCCGTTCAATTCGTATCGAAACACAAACACTGTCTGGGTCCGAGTCGATGCATCTGTAGTATCATCAACCATACAGGCTAAGAATGATGACTGCCTGATTTCGTTTGTTATGAAATCTCTACAAACGTGAAACATACATTCCAGGAGCTCTTCTTGAATTGTTTTTGAAGTACCCTTAAAAACTTTTGCATTTTCAAAATGTGAACGTAACAGTGGATCAAGATTCTTGCTGTATTCTATCAACTCCAAAAATACACTTTTATTGTGCGAGGAAGCCGATTCGTCGTGGCCACGAAGAGGCAGATTACATGCACCACACAATTTCAGAATATCAATTATTTTTGACAGAACCTCCCTATTTTTTGAAACCAATTCATTTTGAGCACGACCAGCTTCCATATGCGCACTACATAAAATTTCGGCAATGTTACATCTGCCGAGAAGTTGGAAACTGACAGTACTATTCTGATGTCTAGTTGATTTCTCATGTTTCTTTATTTTCACATGTAGGTGCTTCAAATCATTTACTCCTTCTTTTGTCCAATTGTCATCACCTCCATACAGTAAACACACAAGCAGAAGCAGAAGAAAGCGTTGCTGTCCTCACACCCACCCAACCAAAAACATTTATCATATACGGACGCATCAAATTTACGTCTAAACGCGCCACGGGCCCTACACGCAGCTTGAACTTGCGTTATATTCAATACTGGCACTGGATGACCACTGTTTTTTAAGTCAACTTTTTCAGGTAAGCTCAATGAGCTAAACACAGTTTCTTTAAGTTCCCGCATTTTCATGTTGGTACTAATACAATCCATGCACTCACTCCCTGCCTGTAGTTAGCTCGGCTTGAGACTCAAGCACGCTGAGTCCACTTCCTGCCTGACGTAGCGGGGTGAGGAGATACATGGAGGAATTCGTTGTCATAGCAACGTAAATTATCAAGCGGGCGATTTCTACTGAGTCCAAACGAGTTCAGGAGCCATCTTCCGGCGAGAAGAGGAACTTGGTTGCGATGGCAAATCATTGAGTGCTCCCTAGCGGCAAGCAGAAAGAACACTGCGATTTCAGGAGGCAGTGGAGGGGCGGCGTCCTTGAGTCCAAAGGCACGGGCCGCCTCTGAACGTCTCCATACTATATTTATGAACACAATACCGTAACTTTCCGGGTAACACGCCGCAAATTCGAAATTATGAGTAAGTACTTGTGAGGGAAGTCGAACCCTCGTTCCTTAAGGGAGTTAGGTGTGACTTTTCGCACAGCCAATGTAAGTAACGTCTCCATACTATATTTATGAACACAATACCGTAACTTTCTGGGTAACACGCTGTGCCCGTTTAGACCGGAGTCCGCACGACCACATATGCATTTTACCAATAATCAGGTCAGCACGAGAATCAAAATATCCCGGAGCGCCAGATGGGTTAAAGCAAATCGCAAAAACGACATCAAATTTATAAAAATGCTTTGCTGATTTTTGGCTCAATGCAACAATAAGGATAGAAGGAGATTTAATTGGGTGAAACACATCTGGTAAAATTATCTCAGTTTATTTAAAGTTAAAATCTGACTGCAAGAATAATGCTCAAAGCAGCATCATCCACGTGTGGCGATCCACACTCTTATTTACACACAATATACAGAAATCTTCCAAACACATTTGACAATCTTTTTGAAAACACAAGTCCGATTGTTAGTCCTGTGGACTGTGTTCCAAAATTATTAACATTTTATTCCAGTGCAAAATGAATTGTCCATACTGGAAATAACGTAGATCACTGTTTGACTATTTACATGATATTAACACTCGTAGAATAAATGTTTATAGAATTTCTTAGACTTTCATTTGTTTTCCAGTTTTCAAAAATATATCGTTGAAACTATTATTATCATCGTAGCAACACAAATTATTAACACATATTAACAACATCTGAAAAATATTTGACCATTGAGCATAGCATCGAAGAACTGTGCGAAGCACAACAACAATTAATTGTTCTTCTGACATTAAACATTCGAGAAGTGACTCGATTATGAACTTCAAGTTCCAAACAAAATATATGATTTCTGAATCATTAACTTGATCAATAAATGGTTGAACCATTCTACTATTAGATTTTCCACTTGGGAACAATATTATAAAAAAAATATTTATATTTATGGCCATTTCTAGCAACTTTCACAACTTGCAATTCTTCGACAGAATGCGGAAATTAGAATTGTAGTCTTATAATGAATTCATTTAGTTCATGGCACTAGGATTGAAAATATCCTTCAAATTATTCGTGGTTAAAGAATTATTTTAAATTGGCAGTGGCCCATTCTACTATTTGTGTAAGAACACAATATTATAACAACAACAACAACGGCAAAGGTCTTCCTCTGAAGAAGAATAAACTACTATCATGACAAATCCGGGTTCTAGCAAAATCAAATTCTAAATGGAATTCGTAAACAAGGTTGAAATAAGAACTGATGGTTTCAAAGAAATAACCTTCGGGTTATTCATACGACGAAAAGTGTGGCTCCAATACTCCTACTATAAACCTGAGCCATCGAACCTGCTATTTGATTGATGCTCGAAAAAACCTTCATTCCTGCGACTTAAACCTGCGCACCTGGGAATGGCATTTCAACTACTCCACACACATAAATTATCTTCCCAAAATTTATACAATAAATCAAGCCTCTGCTTGTTATCAACACTGGAAGATTAATAAACTTACAAGTTTATTTTATTTTACCATTCAGTTCAACCCGTGAATTTACCATACTTATGAAAAGCTTCATTTCACTTTCGAGTGTATTTACGTCATGATTTTATATAAATACAAAAATCCTATTTGATACAAATATCAATTGCTTCCCGTTTCATGCCTCTCCGTGTTATATGAAACATATACTTTGCTCATAGCAAATATCAACTGTTCAACCAGAACTGAAATGTAGGTTGAATGCGGGCTTGCGCTAACCACTCTCCTTCGTAAAATCTCCTGTTCCAAACTAGAAATGTTTCAACTACTTCATAGGCTCTTTCTCTCAATACATATGATTATTATAAAATATAATATCCAAGAATTATTTAGAAAAATTATGAAAATTATTATTATTATTATTAGTGGATTATTATTATTATTATTATTTCAAATATGTTTAATTATCATCTCATTATGTGAGAATCCACATGTTCGAACCTTCGAATATGGAAAAAATATCCATTCCTCAACAAAAATAAATTTAACTTTTACAGTTACATCGGCTGATTACCGTGATTTCCCAAAAATATGAAAAATTCAAATAAATGCTCAAAATGCTCGGTCATCGATCCTAAACTGTTCTGAGTGCTGAAAATGCTCAGAATAAATCTAACTAGTCTTGCGTAAATCATTACAAGCTTTAAATACGATGAAAAAAATGTGTTGGTCATCTGCAGAAAAATAGTTTGTTCCAATTAGCTAAGCATAAAATAATTCAAATGTGGCTTACATTTCTTGATGTTCTTGAAGTGTAGTAAACCCTGGTCTATACCAGATTTATCCGTAGACATGCCCTATCGGACAAGCACGTATAATCCTTGTATCGGCCGCCATTGTAGACCCACAAAAAGTCTAGTCAGACATAGTGGTAGTATCCTTCGACGTTTTAAATGACTGTGGTTCCATTTTAATATGGGCTTCTAACAAAGCCATAACAGTTTGTTTGAAAAGGGTCAGATCTAAGCGATCTCTTCTTAAATGTGTCAGTTGTAACCTAACTCACTGTAATCTCATCAGCACAAGAAAAACGTTGACAGTCTAAGCAGTTAACGGCTGTTCTGAAGATCGTTCCCTGGGCATGGTTTGTATATCACCATCTGCCATGCGCTAGACAACTTGCAGTTTCCCTTGCGTAGACTAATGAACGCCACCGTTATAGACTATTCTTCACTGTACTGACGGATCGAAGTGGTTAAATAGTTACAAAATATGAAACTGACTTTAAATGGATTTAAACATCCAAGTATTAATTTACTATTGGACTGTGACAAATACTACTTTCTAGACCAAGTCTAGCATATGTCCTTTTGGAAATATAAATATTTCCACCAATGTCTGTAGAAATACAATCACCTCAGTGATTCTCCTCACCAGAAACTTACTAAGTTCCAACTCGTTTGCGCAGCACTTCTCGTGACTATCACGATTTGAAAAGTACTTCTTCGTAGACGTGGCAACCATGTGCCTTGGCTCAGCGTAGACGCAACTTGTTCGCCAAGTGCTTGTGATGAAGTGAACTAACTAAGCTTGCTCCTGCTTGCATTTATACAAAAACGGTCAGGGTCACGCGTCATCGCCTGATATCTAGAAATCCTCATATCTCTTGAATCCCTGGTCCGATTTACTTGATACTAATTGCATTCTCTTTTATTTGGCCGTGCCAGTAATCTGATCCCAGTCTCAAGTCTCTGCTCCATAGTTAACTATTTAATCAATAAATAGTCTCCACCTCTGCTGTTACTCGCTACGTCATTTACCATCCAACTATCGGTAATTTCCTTCGAATGGCTTCGAGAAGCAATGTAGCGCGATATTCAAATATCTGAACTTTCAAAAGCTGCTACAGCCTTTCCCTTGATATCTAGGTGTCTGAAACTTGGAATACCCATTCCTAGATTTGGGCACAACGCCGCAAATTCGAAATTATGAGTAATTACATGGGAGGAGAATCGAACCCTCGTCCCCCAATGGCGTTAGGTGTGACTGTTCTCAAAGCCATTGTAACGAACGTCTCCGTGCTATTTTTGTGAACACAATACAGTAACAGTCTGGGATAGAAGCCGCAAATTCGAATTTATGAGTAAGTACTTGTGAGGGGAATCGAACCCTCGTTCCTTAAGGGCGTTAGGTGTGACTTTTGGCACGGCCAATGTAAGTAACGTCTCCATACTAAATTTATGAACACAATACCGTAACTTTCTGGGTAACACGCCGCAAATTCGAAATTATGAGTAAGTACTTGTGAGGGAAATCGAACCCTCGTTCCTTAAGGGCGTTAGGTGTGACTTTTCGCACAGCCAATGTAAGTAACGTCTCCATACTATTTTGATGCACACAATACCGTAACTTTCTGGTTTACACGCCACAAATTCGAATTTATGTGTAAGTACTTGTGAGGGGAATCGGACCTTCGTTCCTTAAGGGCGTTAGGTGTGACTTTTCGCACAGCCAATGTAAGTAACGTCCCCATACTATTTTTATGAACACAATACCGTAACTTTCTGGTTTACACGCCACAAATTCGAATTTATGAGTAAGTACTGGTGAGGGGAATCGAACCTTCGTTCCTTAAGGGCGTTAGGTGTGACTTTTGGCACCGCCAATGTAAGTAACGTCTCCATACTATATTTATGAACAAAATACCGTAACTTTCTGAGTAACACGCCGCAAATTCGAAATTATGAGTAAGTACTTGTGAGGGAAATGGAACCCTCGTTCCTTAAGGGCGTTAGGTGTGACTTTTCGCACAGCCAATGTAAGTAACGTCCCCATACTATATTTATGAACACAATACCGTAACTTTCTGGGTAACACGCCGCAAATTCGAAATTATGAGTAAGTACTTGTGAGGGAAATCTAACCCTCGTTCCTTAAGGGCGTTAGGTGTGACTTGTCGCACAGCCAATGTAAGTAACGTCTCCATACTATTTTTATGAACACAATACCGTAACTTTCTGGTTTACACGCCACAAATTCGAAATTATGAGTAAGTACTTGTGAGGGAAATCTAACCCTCGTTCCTTAAGGGCGTTAGGTGTGACTTGTCGCACAGCCAATGTAAGTAACGTCTCCATACTATTTTTATGAACACAATACCGTAACTTTCTGGCTTACACGCCACAAATTCGAAATTATGAGTAAGTACTGGGGACGGGAATCGAACCTTCGTTCCTTAAGGGCGTTAGGTGTGACTTTTCGCACAGCCAATGTAAGTAACGTCTCCAGTAGCGGCTCGTGAATTTTACCGAGGGGGGACTCAAACATATAATATACGCATATTTCAATGGCGTATAATTCTATTTTCCTCACAAAAGCTCTCATTTGTAGTGGAACTCCATTCTTCTGCACTTGCCAGTATCACTAATGAACTTCTCTATCACTTTATTGTTAAAGTTAGGAATTTCTTTCACCATTTGTTTCTCAATTGACAGCATACCTAAAGCTGTTAATCTGTCCTCCCCCATAGAATTACGTAGATATGATTTTATCAACTTCAGGGTCGAAAAACATCTTTCAGTTTCACATGTTGTCATTGGCATTGTCACTAATATTTTTAATGCCTTTGTTATTTCCTTAAAAACAGTAGTATCTAGTCCAAATGAAATAAGGAAATCAAGAGTTTTTAAACACCCGGATATGTTGCCATTTGGAGAGAACTCTGGCCGTGAGTAGAAAACACCCAATTCGTGTACGAAATCATCTCTGTCAATTACAGGAAAAGCATCACAAAAACGGTTTACATCTTCAACAGGCAGCCGTTTCCTGTAGTCTTCATAGTTTTCAAGCAGGAACAATTTGGCTCCTGAAAGATGATTTCTGAACTCAAATCTATCTTTCACCTCGGCGAGCATGTAATCACATATTTATCTTGGGGCGGCATTTAAATCTTGTGCGGAGCTTCCACATCGCTTTTTTGGTAATGGCTATTGTGTTGTCTGGATTGAACTCGGCAAACTGTGTCTGATATTCTGCAATGAAGACTCAGAACAATGCAGTGCATGTTGTATTTTTGCAACGTCTGTTTCGACCTTTTGCAACTGAGCATATAAAATGTCCACATGAGGCATCACTTTATTGAAGAAATTCAACCAGAATAAGAATTCAGCCACTTAATAAATCCAGCAGCTTGTGACACTGTTTCAGCGGTATGAGGTTTGAAGCCTCAGATTGAATGTTTTCAAAGCACTGCAGAATTGAGTCTTTTTTTTCCCTCAAAAATTGTCCTTACCAACCTCGAACGAAAATTCCACCTCGTCTCGCACACTCTTGGTATTGTTACGCTGCATACGTCATCGAGTGCGGCTGTTCTTTCTGGAGAATTCGAGAAGAAAACTGACATCCCTTTGAGATTAACAAAAAAAACCTTTACACTGGAAACACTCGATGACGCCTTTTCCAGGAGCCTGTTCAACTGATGTGCATTGCAGTAAATATAATGCGCACTTTTATAGACATTTTTTACTCGACATTGACACCACCTAAATGTCCTCAAAATACTGCAGCGCCATCGTATGTTTGTGCCACTAATTTTTCGGGATGGTCTTGTAACAAAAGTTGCAATTCTTGTAAAATGCATTTTGATAAACCTACTGCTGTATGGTTTTCTGCATTGAAAAATCCCCAGAAACGCTCGTGTACCGTTCCGTTCAATTCGTATCGAAACACAAACACTGTCTGGGTCCGAGTCGATGCATCTGTAGTATCATCAACCATACAGGCTAAGAATGATGACTGCCTGATTTCGTTTTTTATGAAATCTCTACAAACTTGAAACATACATTCCAGGAGCTCTTCTTGAATTGTTTTTGTAGTACCCTTAAAAACTTTTGCATTTTCAAAATGTGAACGTAACAGTGGATCAAGATTCTTGCTGTATTCTATCAACTCCAAAAATACACTTTTATTATGCGAGGAAGCCGATTCGTCGTGGCCACGAAGAGGCAGATTACACGCACCACACAATTTCAGAATATCAATTATTTTTGACAGAACCTCCCTATTTTTTGTAACCAATTCATTTTGAGCACGACCAGCCTCCATATGCGCACTACTTAAACTTTCGGCAATGTTACATCTGCCGAGAAGTTGGAAACTGACAGTACTATTCTGATGTCTAGTTGATTTCTCATGTTTCTTTATTTTCACATGTAGGTGCTTCAAATCAATTACTCCTTCTTTTGTCCAATTGTCATCACCTCCATACAGTAAACACACAAGCAGAAGCAGAAGCAGAAGAAAGCGTTGCTGTCCTCACACCCACCCAACCAAAAACATTTATCATATACGGACGCATCAAATTTACGTGTAAACGCGCCACGGGCCCTACACGCAGCTTGAACTTGCGTTATATTCAATACTGGCACTGGATGACCACTGTTTTTTAAGTCAACTTTTTCAGGTAAGCTCAATGAGCTAAACACAGTTTCTTTAAGTTCCCGCATTTCCATGTTGGTACTAATACAATCCATGCACTCACTCCCAGCCTGTAGTTAGCTCGGCTTGAGACTCAAGCACGCTGAGTCCACTTCCTGCCTGACGTACCGGGGTGAGGAGATACATGGAGGAATTCGTTGTCATAGCAACGTAAATTATCAAGCAGGCGATTTCTACTGAGTCCAAACGAGTTCAGGAGCCATCTTCCGGCGAGAAGTGGAAATTGGTTGCGAAGGCAAATCACTGAGTGCTCCCTAGCGGCAATCAGAAAGAACACTGCGATTTCAGGAGGCAGCGGAGGGGCGGCGTCCTTGAGTCCAAAGGCACGGGCCGCCTCTGAACGTCTCCATACTATATTTATGAACACAATACCGTAACTTTCCGGGTAACACGCCGCAAATTCGAAATTATGAGTAATTACATGTGAGGAGAATCGAACCCTCGTCCCCCAATGGCGTTAGGTGTGACTGTTCTCAAAGCCATTGTAACGAACGTCTCCGTGCTATTTTTGTGAACACAATACAGTAACAGTCTGGGATAGAAGCCGCAAATTCGAATTTATGAGTAAGTACTTGTGAGGGGAATCGAACCCTCGTTCCTTAAGGGAGTTAGGTGTGACTTTTCGCACAGCCAATGTAAGTAACGTCTCCATACTATATTTATGAACACAATACCGTAACTTTCTGGGTAACACGCCGCAAATACGAAATTATGAGTAATTACATGTGAGGAGAATCGAACCCTCGTCCCCCAATGGCGTTAGGTGTGACTGTTCTCAAAGCCATTGTAACGAACGTCTCCGTGCTATTTTTGTGAACACAATACAGTAACAGTCTGGGATAGAAGCCGCAAATTCGAATTTATGAGTAAGTACTTGTGAGGGGAATCGAACCCTCGTTCCTTAAGGGCGTTAGGTGTGACTTTTGGCACAGCCAATATAAGTAACGTCTCCATACTAAATTTATGAACACAATACCGTAACTTTCTGGGTAACACGCCGCAAATTCGAAATTATGAGTAAGTACTTGTGAGGGAAATCGAACCCTCGTTCCTTAAGGGCGTTAGGTGTGACTTCTCGCACAGCCAATGTAAGTAACGTCTCCATACTATTTTGATGCACACAATACCGTAACTTTCTGGTTTACACGCCACAAATTCGAATTTATGTGTAAGTACTTGTGAGGGGAATCGGACCTTCGTTCCTTAAGGGCGTTAGGTGTGACTTTTCGCACAGCCAATGTAAGTAACGTCCTCATACTATTTTTATGAACACAATACCGTAAGTTTCTGGTTTACACGCCACAAATTCGAATTTATGAGTAAGTACTGGTGAGGGGAATCGATCCTTCGTTCCTTAAGGGAGTTAGGTGTGACTTTTGGCACCGCCAATGTAAGTAACGTCTCCATACTATATTTATGAACAAAATACCGTAACTTTCTGAGTAACACGCCGCAAATTCGAAATTATGAGTAAGTACTTGTGAGGGAAATGGAACCCTCGTTCCTTAAGGGCGTTAGGTGCGACTTTTCGCACAGCCAATGTAAGTAACGTCCCCATACTATATTTATGAACACAATACCGTAACTTTCTGGGTAACACGCCGCAAATTCGAAATTATGAGTCAGTACTTGTGAGGGAAATCGAACCCTCGTTCCTTAAGGCCGTTAGGTGTGACCTTTCGCACAGCCAATGTAAGTAACGTCTCCATACTATTTTTATGAACACAATACCGTAACTTTCTGGTTTACACGCCACAAATTCGAATTCATGATTAAGTACTGGTGAGGGGAATCGAACCTTGGTTCCTTAAGGGCGTTAGGTGTGACTCTTCGCACAGCCAATGTAAGTAACGTCTCCATACTATTTTTATGAACACAATACCGTAACTTTCTGGTTTACACGCCACAAATTCGAATTTATGAGTAAGTACTGGTGAGGGGAATCGAACCTTCGTTCCTTAAGGGCGTTAGATGTGACTTTTCGCACAGCCAATGTAACGTCTCCATACTATTTTTATGAACAAAATACCGTAACCTTCTGGTTTACACGCCACAAATTAGAATTTATGAGTAAGTACTGGTGAGGGGAATCGAACCTTCGTTCCTTACGGGCGTTAGGTGAGACTTTTGGCACAGCCAATGTAAGTAACGTCTCCATACTATATTTATGAACACAATACCGTAACTTTCTGGGTAACACGCCGCAAATTCGAAATTATGAGTAAGTACTTGTGAGGGAAATCGAACCCTCGTTCATTAAGGGCATTAGGTGTGACTTTTCGCACAGCCAATGTAAGTAACGTCTCCATACTATATTTATGAACACAATACCGTAACTTTCTGGGTAACACGCCGCAAATTCGAAATAATGAGTAAGTACTTGTGAGGGAAATCTAACCCTCGTTCCTTAAGGGCGTTAGGTGTGACTTGTCGCACAGCCAATGTGAGTAACGTCTCCATACTATTTTTATGAAGACAATACCGTAACTTTCTGGTTTACCCGCCACAAATTCGAATTTATGAGTAAGTACTGGTGAGGGGAATCGAACCTTCGTTCCTTAAGGGCGTTAGGTGTGACTTTTCGCACAGCCAATGTAAGTAACGTCTCCAGTAGCGGCTCGTGAATTTTACCGAGGGGGGACTCAACCATATAATATACGCATATTTCAATAGCGTATAATTCTATTTACCTCACAAAAGCTCTCATTTGTAGTGGAACTCCATTCTTCTGCACTTGTCAGTATTACTAATGAACTTCTCTATCACTTTATTGTTAAAGTTAGGAATTTCTTTCACCATTTGTTTCTCAATTGACAGCATCCCTAAAGCTGTTAATCTGTCCTCCCCCATAGAATTACGTAGATATGAATTTATCAACTTCAGGGTCGAAAAACATCTTTCAGTTTCACATGTTGTCATTGGCATTGTCACTAATATTTGAATGCCTTTGTTATTTCCTTAAAAACAGTAGTATCTAGTCCAAATGAAATAAGGAAATCAAGAGTTTTTAAACACCCGGATATGTTGCCATTTGGAGAGAACTCTGGCCGTGAGTAGAAAACACCCAATTCGAGTACGAAATCATCTCTGTCAATTACAGGAAAAGCATCACAAAAACGGTTTACATCTTCAACAGGCAGCCGTTTCCTGTAGTCTTCATAGTTTTCAAGCAGGAACAATTTGGCTCCTGAAAGGTGATTTCTGAACTCAAATCTATCTTTCACCTCGGCGAGCATGTAATCACATATTTATCTTGGGGCGGCATTTAAATCTTGTGCGGAGCTTCCACATCGCTTTTTTTGGTAATGGCTCTTGTGTTGTCTGGATTGAACTCGGCAAACTGTGTCTGATATTCTGCAATGAAGACTCAAAACAATGCAGTGCATGTTGTATTTTTGCAACGTCTGTTTCGACCTTTTGCAACTGAGCATATAAAATGTCCACATGAGGCATCACTTTATTGAGGAAATTCAACCAGAATAAGAAGGTATCATCATTCAGCCACTTAATAAATCCAGCAGCTTGTGACACTGTTTCAGCCGTATGAGGTTTGACGCCTCAGATTGAATGTTTTCAAAGCACTGCAGAATTGAGTCTTTTTTTTCCTCAAAAATTGTCCTTACCAACCTCGAACGAAAATTCCACCTCGTCTCGCACACTCTTGGTATTGTTACGCTGCATACGTCATCGAGTGCGGCTGTTCTTTCTGGAGAATTCGAGAAGAAAACTGACATCCCTTTGAGATTAACAAAAAAAAACTTTTACACTGGAAACACTCGATGACGGATTTTCCAGGAGCCTGTTCAACTGATGTGCATAGCAGTAAATATAATGCGCACTTTTATAGACAATTTTTACTCGACATTGACACCACCTAAATGTCCTCAAAATACTGCAGCGCCATCGTACGTTTGTGCAACTAATTTTTCGGGATGGTCTTGTAACAAAAGTTGCAATTCTTGTAAAATGCATTTTGATAAACCTACTGCTGTATGGTTTTCTGCATTGAAAAATCCCCAGAAACGCTCGTGTACCGCTCCGTTCAATTCGTATCGAAACACAAACAGTGTCTGGGTCCGAGTCGATGCATCTGTAGTATCATCAACCATACAGGCTAAGAATGATGACTGCCTGATTTCGTTTGTTATGAAATCTCAATCAACTTGAAACATACATTCCAGGAGCTCGTCTTGAATTGTTTTTGAAGTACCCTTAAAAACTTTTGCATTTTCAAAATGTGAACGTAACAGTGGATCAAGATTCTTGCTGTATTCTATCAACTCCAAAAATACACTTTTATTATGCGAGGAAGCCGATTCGTCGTGGCCACGAAGAGGCAGATTACACGCACCACACAATTTCAGAATATCAATTATTTTTGACAGAACCTCCCTATTTTTTGTAACCAATTCATTTTGAGCACGACCAGCCTCCATATGCGCACTACTTAAACTTTCGGCAATGTTACATCTGCCGAGAAGTTGGAAACTGACAGTACTATTCTGATGTCTAGTTGATTTCTCGTGTTTCTTTATTTTCATATGTAGGTGCTTCAAATCATTTACTCATTCTTTTGTCCAATTGTCATCACCTCCATACAGTAAACACACAAGCAGAAGCAGAAGCAGAAGAAAGCTTTGCTGTCCTCACACCCACCCAACCAAAAACATTTATCATATACGGACGCATCAAATTTACGTGTAAACGCGCCACGGGCCCTACACGCAGCTTGAACTTGCGTTATATTCAATACTGGCACTGGATGACCACTGTTTTTTAAGTCAACATTTTCAGGTAAGCTCAATGAGCTAAACACAGTTTCTTTAAGTTCCCGCATTTCCATGTTGGTACTAATACAATCCATGCACTCACTCCCAGCCTGTAGTTAGCTCGGCTTGAGACTCAAGCACGCTGAGTTCACTTCCTGCCTGACGTAGCGGGGTGAGGGGATACATGGAGGAATTCGTTGTCATAGCAACGTAAATTATCAAGCGGGCGATTTCTACTGAGTCCAAACGAGTTCAGGAGCCTTCTTCCGGCGAGAAGAGGAACTTGGTTGCGATGGCAAATCATTGAGTGCTCCCTAGCGGCAAGCAGAAAGAACACTGCCACTTCAGGCGGCAGTGGAGGGGCGGCGTCCTTGAGTCCAAAGGCACGGACCGCCTCTGAACGTCTCCATACTATATTTATGAACACAATACCGTAACTTTCCGGGTAACACGCCGCAAATTCGAAATTATGAGTAAGTACTTGTGAGGGAAGTCGAACCCTCGTTCCTTAACGGCGTTAGGTGTGACTTTTCGCACAGCCAATGTAAGTAACGTCTCCATACTATATTTATGAACACAATACCGTAACTTTCTGGGCAACACGCCGCAAATTCGAAATTATGAGTAATTACATGTGAGGAGAATCGAACCCTCGTCCCCCAATGGCGTTAGGTGTGACTTTTCACAAAGCCATTAAAACGAACGTCTCCGTGCTATTTTTGTGAACACAATACAGTAACAGTCTGGGATAGAAGCCGCAAATTCGAATTTATGAGTAAGTACTTGTGAGGGGAATCGAACCCTCGTTCCTTAAGGGCGTTAGTTGTGACTTTTGTCACAGCCAATGTAAGTAACGTCTCCATACTATATTTATGAACACAATACCGTAACTTTCTGGGTAACACGCCGCAAATTCGAAATTATGAGTAAGTACTTGTGAGGGAAATCGAACCCTCGTTCCTTAAGGGCGTTAGGTGTGACTTTTCGCACAGCCAATGTAAGTAACGTCCCCATACTATTTTTATGAACATAATACCGTAACTTTCTTGTTTACACGCCACAAATTCGAATTTATGAGTAAGTACTGGTGAGGGGAATCGAACCTTCGTTCCTTAAGGGAGTTAGGTGTGACTTTTGGCACCGCCAATGTAAGTAACGTCTCCATACTATATTTATGAACAAAATACTGTAACTTTCTGGGTAACACGCCGCAAATTCGAAATTATGAGTACGTACTTGTGAGGGAAATCGAACCTTCGCTCCTTAAGGGCGTTAGGTGTGACTTTTCGCACAGCCAATGTAAGTAACGTTCCCATACTATATTTATGAACAAAATACCGTAACTTTCTGGGTAACACGCCGCAAATTCGAAATTATGAGTTAGTACTTGTGGGGGAAATCGAACCCTCGTTCCTTAAGGTCGTTAGGTGTGACCTTTCGCACAGCCAATGTAAGTAACGTCTCCATACTATTTTTATGAACACAATACCATAACTTTCTGGTTTACACGCCACAAATTCGAATTTATGATTAAGTACTGGTGAAGGGAATCGAACCTTCGTTCCTTAAGGGCGTTAAGTTGGACTTTTCGCACAGCCATTGTAAGTAACGTCTCCATACTATTTTTATGAACACAATACCGTAACTTTCTGGTTTACACGCCACAAATTCGAATTTATGAGTAAGTACTGGTGAGGGGAATCGAACCTTCGTTCCTTAAGGGCGTTAGGAGTGACTTTTCGCACAGCCAATGTAAGTAACGTCTCCATACTATTTTTATGAACACAATACCGTAACTTTCTGGTTTACACGCCACAAATTCGAATTTATGAGTAAGTACTGGTGAGGGGAATCGAACCTTCGTTCCTTAAGGGCGTTAGGTGTGACTTTTCGCACAGCCAATGTAAGTAAAGTCTCCATACTATATTTATGAACACAATACCGTAACTTTCTGGGTAATACGCCGCAAATTCGAAATTATGAGTAATTACTTGTGAGGGAAATCGAACCCTCGTTCCTTAAGGGCGTTAGGTGTGACTTTTCGCACAGCCAATGTAAGTAACGTCTCCATACTACAGTACATTTATGAACACAATACCGTAACTTTCTGGGTAACACGCCGCAAATTCGAAATTATGAGTAAGTACTTGTGAGGGAAATCGAATCCTCGTTCCTTAAGGGCGTTAGGTGTGACTTTTCGCACAGCCAATGTAAGTAACGTATCCAGTTGCGGCTCGTGAATTTTACCGAGGGGGGACTCAACCATATAAAATACGCATATTCCAAAAGCGTATAATTCTATTTACCTCACAAAAGCTCTCATTTGTAGTGGAACTACATTCTTCTGCACTTGTCAGTATCACTAATGAACTTCTCTATCACTTTGTTGTTAAAGTTAGGAATTTCTTTTACCATTTGTTTCTCAATTGAGAGCGTCCCTAAAGCTGTTAATCTGTCCTCCCCCATAGAATTACGTAGATATGATTTTATCAACTTCAGGGTCGAAAAACATCTTTCAGTTTCACATGTTGTCATTGGCATTGTCACTAATATTTTTAATGCCCTTGTTATTTCCTTAAAAACAGTAGTATCTAGTCCAAATGAAATAAGGAAATCTAGAGTTTTTAAACATCCGGATATGTTGCCATTTGATGAGAACTCTGGCCGTGAGTAGAAAACACCCAATTCGTGTACGAAATCATCTCTGTCAATTACAGGAAAAGCATCACAAAAACGGTTTACATCTTCAACAGGCAGCCGTTTCCTGTAGTCTTCATAGTTTTCAAGCAGGAACAATTTGGCTCCTGAAAGATGATTTCTGAACTCAAATCTATCTTTCACCTCGGCGAGCATGTAATCACATATTTATCTTGGGGCGGCATTTAAATCTTGTGCGGAGCTTCCACATCGCTTTTTTGGTAATGGCTCTTGTGTTCTCTGGATTGAACTCGGCAAATTGCGTCTGATATTCTGCAATGAAGACTCAAAACAATGCAGTGCATGTTGTATTTTTGCAACGTCTGTTTCGACCTTTTGCAACTGAGCATATAAAATGTCCAAATGAGGCATCAATCCATTGAATAAATTCAACCAGAATAAGAAGGTATCATCATTCAGCCACTTAATAAATCCAGCAGCTTGTGACACTGTTTCAGCGGTATGAGGTTTGACGCCTCAGATTGAATGTTTTCAAAGCACTGCAGAATTGAGTCTTTTTTTTTTCCTCAAAAATTGTCCTTACCAACCTCAAACGAAAATTCCACCTCGTCTCGCACACTCTTGGTATTGTTACGCTGCATACGTCATCGAGTGCGGCTGTTCTTTCTGGAGAATTCGAGAAGAAAACTGACATCCTTTTACATTAACAAAAAAAAAACTTTTACACTGGAAACACTCGATGACGCCTTTTCCAGGAGCCTGTTCAACTGATGTGCATAGCAGTAAATATAATGCGCACTTTTATAGACAATTTTTACTCGACATTGACACCACCTAAATGTCCTCAAAATACTGCAGCGCCATCGTATGTTTGTGCAACTAATTTTTCGGGATGGTCTTGTAACAAAAGTTGCAATTCTTGTAAAATGCATTTTGATAAACCTACTGCTGTATGGTTTTCTGCATTGAAAAATCCCCAGAAACGCTCGTGTACCGTTCCGTTCAATTCGTATCGAAACACAAACACTGTCTGGGTCCGAGTCGATGCATCTGTAGTATCATCAACCATACAGGCTAAGACTGATGACTGCCTGATTTCGTTTGTTATGAAATCTCTACAAACTTGAAACATACATTCCAGGAGCTCGTTTTGAATTGTTTTTGAAGTACCCTTAAAAACGTTTGCATTTTCAAAATGTGAACGTAACAGTGGATTAAGATACTTGCTGTATTCTATCAACTCCAAAAATACACTTTTATTATGCGAGGAAGCCGATTCGTCGTGGCCACGAAGATGCAGATTACACGCACCACAAAATTTCAGAATATCAATTATTTTTGACAGAACCTCCCTATTTTTTGTAACCAATTCATTTTGAGCACGACCAGCCTCCATATGCGCACTACTTAAACTTTCGGCAATGTTACATCTGCCGAGAAGTTGGAAACTGACAGTATTGTTCTGATGTCTAGTTGATTTCTCATGTTTCTTTATTTTCACATGTAGGTGCTTCAAATCATTTACTCCTTCTTTTGTCCTATTGTCATCACCTCCATACAGTAAACACACAAGCAGAAGCAGAAGAAAGCGTTGCTGTCCTCACACCCACCCAACCAAAAACATTTATCATATACGGACGCATCAAATTTACGTGTAAACGCGCCACGGGCCCTACACGCAGCTTGAACTTGCGTTATATTCAATACTGGCACTGGACGACCACTGTTCTTTAAGTCAACTTTTTCAGGTAAGCTCAATGAGCTAAACACAGTTTCTTTAAGTTCCCGCATTTTCATGTTGGTACTAATACAATCCATGCACTCACTCCCAGCCTGTAGTTAGCTCGGCTTGAGACTCAAGCACGCTGAGTTCACTTCCTGCCTGACGTAGCGGGGTGAGGGGATACATGGAGGAATTCGTTGTCATAGCAACGTAAATTATCAAGTGGGCGATTTCTACTGTGTCCAAACGAGTTCAGGAGACATCTTCCGGCGAGAAGAGGAACTTGGTTGCGATGGCAAATCATTGAGTGCTCCCTAGCGGCAAGCAGAAATAACATTGCGATTTCAGGAGGCAGTGGAGGGGCGGCGTCCTTGAGTCCAAAGGCACGGGCCGCCTCTGAACGTCTCCATACTATATTTATGAACACAATACCGTAACTTTCTGGGTAGCACGCCGCAAATTCGAAATTATGAGTAAGTACTTGTGAGGGAAGTCGAACCCTCGTTCCTTAAGGGCGTTAGGTGTGACTTTTCGCACAGCCAATGTAAGTAACGTCTCCATACTATATTTATGATCACAATACCGTAACTTTCTGGGTAACACGCCGCAAATTCGAAATTATGAGTAATTACATGGGAGGAGAATCGAACCCTCGTCCCCCAATGGCGTTAGGTGTGACTTTTCACAAAGCCATTGTAACGAACGTCTCCGTGCTATTTTTGTGAACACAATACAGTAACAGTCTGGGTTAGAAGCCGCAAATTCGAATTTATGAGTAAGTACTTGTGAGGGGAATCGAACCCTCGTTCCTTAAGGGCGTTAGGTGTGACTTTTGGCACAGCCAATGTAAGTAACGTCTCCATACTATATTTATGAACACAATACCGTAACTTTCTGGGTAACACGCCGCAAATTCGAAATTATGAGTAAGTACTTGTGAGGGAAATCGAACCCTCGTTCCTTAAGGGCGTTAGGTGTGACTTTTCACACAGCCAATGTAAGTAACGTCTCCATACTAATTTTATGAACACAATACCGTAATTTTCTGGTTTACACGCCACAAATTCGATTTTATGTGTAAGTACTGGTGAGGGGAATCGAACCTTCGTTCCTTAAGGGCGTTAAGTGTGACTTTTTGCACAGCCAATGTAAGTAACGTCTCCATACTATTTTTATGAACACAATACCGTAACTTTCTGGGTTACACGCCACAAATTCGAATTTATGAGTAAATACTTGTTAGGGGAATCGAACCTTAGTTCCTTAAGGACGTTAGGTGTGACTTTTGAAACAGCCAATGTAACAAATGCCTCCATGCTATTTCAATGAACACAATACCGTAAATTTCTTGGTTACACGCCGCAAAATCGAATTAATGTGTAAGTACATGGCAGGGGAATCGAATCCCGAATTTCTAGGGAGCTACGTGTTACTTTTCGCATATCCAAAGCAAGAAACGTCTTAATACTAATTAAATCAACACAACACCGTACGAATCCGGGTCATACATCGCAAATTCGATTATTCCTGTTAGTACAAGTTAGGGGAATCGAATCCCGAACTTCAAGGGCGGTACGGCTGACTTCTCGCATATCCACGGCAAGAAACTTCTTAATACTAATAAAATCAATACAACACCGTATGAATCCGATCACATATCGCAGATTCGAATGTACAAAATTCCACGTCATTGGTAATGGAACCCTCGACCTACAGGGTCATGATACTGTGTCCGTTTCCTAGTCCCGCACAAAGACATTCTTGGCGTATATACCTCGCTTCTTCTCACGCGGTAAGCTCTGTCAGTGACCCGTGGGTATGGCGGCCCCTTCCGTCTTTGATCCGTCATAAAACCAAAACATTCGCCCTGCTTTGTTACCGAGCACGTTTCTGTTATAATTTGGTAGCACTTTGGCGACTGGGTGGGTTTTCGCTATCCGTGAGAAACTTTCACAATATAAAATCTCCAGAAAATTCATGTCTGAAATTTCTATTGGTTAGGATGACATATTTTAAAAACTAAGAGTATTATCTACAAAAATGGACCCCAAATGACAACATTACCGTATATCAGTATTGAATTCACCATTTTGTCTCAACTGACCTACCGTCTACATTCGTTTGAGTGTGCGAATCTCAGTGGCTTTGATAACGGCACAAAAACTCCGCAGAACAATTTAACTATAGCCTATAGAACTCAGCAATTCTTCTAGGTTTGTGCCGTGTCTTGTGTGGGGTTTCGCCTAGGACACCAAGCTGGCTCATCGGCGGGCTCTTGGTGTCCCCGCCCGGACCCCCACAGGAGTGACGAACTGCGCGCCACCTCCCTTTATATTAGGTGCAACTGCCCCACTTGACGGCGAGAACTAAAAGCTCAAGCAGCCTTAAGTTAACCTCCCTATGAAGGCTTCCATCTTTATTAGGATATAGATTGCTTCGACAATGATCCAATGGCTACAACAAGGACTACATACAGACAAAAGATCAACACCCACAAATTTGCACCCTAGAATCCATCCGAGAAAAGCTTGAAACTCCAAAACTCATGGACACAAGAAAGACGGCAGACCCAGAGTGGAAGAATGAAGAAATTTTGGGTGAATAAGAAGTTCAAAAAGATGAAGAATTCCAGTGCCATTTAATGGTTCCACGTGCTCCTTAGGGGGCTGAACGAATATAATAATAATAATAATAATAATAATAATAATAATAATAATAATAATAATAATATGGGACTGTCTCTTCAATGAGCGTGTATTTAACTATGAGTTGCAAACACTATAAATATGGTTATCATCTAGGCTTACAGGATGGAGCCGCTTCGTGTATTGTTTCCCGACGTTTCGGCTGTCATTGCAGCAGCCTTAATCATGGCTCCATCCTGTAAGCCTAGATGATAAACTAGACACGGCCGCGAATGCCTGCGATCTAACTATAAATATGTGTTTACTAAAATTACAAACAGGAAAAAAACTAATACACAGAATTAACATTTAAATTTCAAAAGATATCATACACCTCCAATGGCAAAAAGCACCAATTATTTAAATAACAAGGGGCTTCCTTCTTGCCTTGTCATTTTCAAAGAAGATTAGGATTTCATTAGTCCAATTTCACTTTCAAATCAGATTCAAAAGCAAGAACACCAAGATGACTAACACAATCCATTTTGTAGGAAATGTCTTCTAGTTTTAGAAAATGTATGGTTCATAAATATACCATCAATCTTTCATGTCGAAATAAATTATTTACTGTAAGAGGGCGCAACCGGTCTGACTGACAGCTGTCATGTCTGGCGTATCAGCAGATCTATAACATTCCTTTCGAGCCTAAATTGACTTTCTCTTTCTCTATCCCACTGGTTTCGCTCCTGGCCGTGGTAAGTGATTTTTGATAGGCGAGAAATATCACGGCACGCATGCCATTCGTTGTTGGCATGTTAATGAACCCATTTGAATTCAGTAGGCCGTGTTCATAGTGGCAAAATTATTATCGGGATTTTCAGCCATCACAAAGTTCCTCCTTTTTCTACTAGAAAGCGCTATAGTGTCAGGGAGATTAGATATCTAACTTCCTTGACTTTCATAGCGTTCCAAGGAACGACAAGATTCGACATGCAAGCTGCCCTCTGGGCGCCAAATAACAAGATGAAGGAAGACCATACAGCTACCAAGGAAGGAACTGTTTGCAGGAATAACAGGAATAATACATAATTATCCCGTCAACAACTGAAGTAAAGATCCTTTCCTCTGTGTAGGAATGCCTCTAGGTTGTTCTTGCTGCCTGAACCTTCCCAGTTTTCATTATTAGCCTACTTTTCACATTTTGCAAAAATGAGGAAAAAGTAGACTTATGAGATCGGGCAAATGTATGTATGTCTGTCTGTCCTTCTGTCTGTCTGTCTGTCTGGCTGTGTGTGTCCCCCCCCCCCTATCAACTCCTAAACGGCTGGAGCAATCGATACAAAATTTGGTAGGAGTAAAGATCTATACCTGAATATCTCACGGCCATATTTGAAAATGATGTCAGTGCTACCAACTGCTAAAAATCGCAATTGAAATTTGAGCTCCTGGTCTCCTTGGAAGGTATGAATGGGAGCTATTTCAAAATTGGCACACGTATAGATAATAATATTGCAGTTTAATTTCCAGGAGGCCATACATGGCAGTGTTGCCAAAATGATTATAAGCCTGCTGATAGATCCAATTTTTAAATGCATATAACTTCTACACTATCAATTGGAATGCAACCAAATTTCGTATGTTGTATGTGTACATAACCTGATATGGCTGAGCGTATTCTTAAGACCCACCAGGGCTGCCAACTGTTAATAAATGCTCCTATTTTTTAAAATCAAAATACCAATGTATCAGAAAGTATGCAAGCCGACAGATTTAAACTATGCACACGTATAGTACCTGACATTCTATATTAATTTGGAGTAACTTATTTACGTCAGTGCTAAAAACATGATTCTAAGCCTGCTGATAGGTCCAACTTTAAATACATGTAACTTCCATACTATCATTTGGATTTCAACCAAATTTCGTATGTGCTATGTGCAGCATAACAGATATGACTATGCGTATTCTTAAGAGCAACCAGGCCTGCCAACTGTTAATATGTGCTGTCCCTATTTTTGTTACCCTAATATCAATATATCAAAAAGTATGCAAGCCAATAGCTCTAAACTTTGCACACGTATAGTACCTGGCATTCTAGATGAATTTGGAGTAACAAATATATGTCAGTGCTGCCAACATGATTCTAAGCCTGCCGATAGGTCCAATTTTAAAATGTATGTAACTTCTATACTAACTAATGGATTTCATTCAAAATTGGCACAACAATAGATCATATTATTTCAGATTATTTCTGACCAATACATGCATGACATTGTTGCCAACATGATTTTACGCGCGCTGTTAGATCCAATGTTTAACTGCATGTAACGTCCATGCTATTCATTGGACTTCAACCAAATTTTGTATTCTGTACCTTAAGAGATGGAACTAAGAATATGTTCAGTCATCAGGGCTGCCAACTGTAGTGCTCTATTAGGCTACATTATGCCAGGTATACAGTATTTCGAACTAATTAGAAATTTCGATATTAGCAACTTAATTTCGTCATTATTCTAGATAGGTTCATATACTGTAGAATAATCATTGGCATGAAATGTAGGCTCTTTAGTTCGTCACGGAACTTCTTGTTTTCAGTTTAAGAAAATCTAATGTCTTCCAATCCTCCTGATACTCCTTTTTGTACAAAAGAAGTAAATTGCCACGCTTTGCTTTGATTGTAATGTAACAATGTTGTGGAGATATCGCCGTTCAGATGAACTGCTTTTTAAAAATCTTTTTCAGCGATTTGAGATTTTTCCATTTATAAAGGCTTATAGGGAGGTGAAAGGCTGATTGTGCGTTTAACGCTCGCAGTAAAGAAGCGCAAGTGCGCTTCATAAGAAGGAAGTACAGCACAGTTCCCTACCCCTGTTGGGGTCCGGGCACGAATACCAAGGGCCTACTGATGAGACAGCTTGGTGTTCCTAGGCGAAACCCCATACAAGACATGGCATAAACCTAGGTTGGTTGGTTGGTTGGTTCCTTAGTTTAGGGGCCATACATCTATGACTTAGCTTTCCACGGTGGGTGAGTGGTTAACGTGACGGTCTACTAACCCCAAGCTTGCAGGTTCGCTCCTGACCATGGTACGTGATTTTTGAAAGGCGGCAAAAATTACGACACCATGTCATACGATATTGGCATGTCAAAGAACCCATTTGAATTCAGTAGGCCGTGTTCATAATGGCAAAATTAATCTCGGGAGTTTCCGCCAACACAAAATTCCTCATTTCTCTACTAGAAAGCGGTATAGTATTCAAGGAGCTTAGATATCTAACCTCCTTGACTTTCATAGTGCTTGAAGGAACAACTAAATTCGACATGCAAGCTATTCTCTGGGTGTCAAATAACAAAGCTTGCACCCGGCACCCGAGGCCTATGACATGGGCCCACCGGCATTACTTCCCCTCCTATGGAAGGCATACTGAGGGATATTTAACGCTCTTCAAAATCCCACGACTATGGTGTCCCACTCACCTGAAAGGGGCTGACACTGGGTGATCAGAGGAAGGTCAGGGCAGTAATTTAGATATCAAGCAAGCAGGGGAATGTGACGCTTGGATCGTGGAGATAGATTTGCAACTTTGCTGCCAAGTTGGTAAATAGTCCAGGAGAGGACGTGGGCTTATTATATCGGGGATGAAGTTGGAAGGGGTAAGCAATGTCTCCCAAGATGGTGGGCACACAGCTGGTAGATAAGTTGTTGTTGATGATGATGATGATAATAATTGTTGTTTTACGGGGCCTAACATCTAGGTTATCGACCTCTAATGGTCTGGGTGATAGCGAAAATGACAATGAAATGGAAACCAGAACGAAAATTAAGTGCGACTGAAAATACTTACAAAATGTGACTCAGATTGAAACTACTCACAAATTGGAGAGCGGTAATACTTACAAAAGGGAATTTAGAACGAAAATACTCACGAAAGGAATAGATTTAAAAATACGCACAAAATGTAGGCTAGGTTCAAAATACGTACATCATGCAATGTAGAGTCGAAATACTTACAAAATGCAATTGAAATTCAAAATACTTACAAAATGAAAATGAGATGAAAAATACGTACAAAATGCAATTTACGTTCTGCAATGGAAATTGAAAAGACACAATGCAATTTAGATTGAAAAAGGCCGGTTCAGATTCAGAATAGTCACAAAGTGCAATTGAAGTTCAAAATACTTACAAAATGCAATTGAAATTGAAAATGCTTACAAAATGCACTGTAGATTCAAACTACTTATTTGGATTGACAATACTGACATACCGTAATGCAATTTAGATTGAAGATACTTACAAAATGTAATTTAGATTCAAAATACCCACAAAATGCAATTGAGAATCAAAATACTTGCAAAATGCCCACCATACAAAATGCAATTTATGTTTAAAATTCTTGCGAAATACGGTTTGGGTTGCAAATACTTACAAAATGCAATTGAAATTCTAAATACTCACTAAAATGCACTGCTCCTACACTGAAAGACATGCTAAAAGGCAATTTAGATTGTCAAAATTTAATTGAGGTTGAAAACACACGCAAAATGCATTTTAGATCGAAAATACTTACAAAATGCAACGTAGAACAAAAATACCTACAAAATGTAGTGTAGATGAAAAAAAACGCCAAAGGGAATTTAGATGTCAAAATAAATTCGACTATTCGAACGTTCGAGTAATGGAGATATGTATGTAAAATGTACAATTTGTCATATACTAGTCGCAAAATACAAAGTATTGTCTGTAATTAACCTGATGCGACGTTTAAACGCGAAGATGTGCTGTCTATAACTGAACTGACATGACGTTTAAACGCGACAATGTGCGGTCTGCAACTAAACTGACGTGGCAATGTGTTATATGTAACTAAACTGATACGACGATTAAACGCAACAATGTGCTATCTGTAACAAAACTGACGTGACAATATGCTATCTGTAACACATCTGACACGATGTTCAAATGCGACAATGTGCTATGTGTAACTAACTGACGCAACAATATGCTATCTGTAACATATCTGACACGATGTTTAAATGCGACAATGTGCTATGTGTAACAAAACTGACGCTACAATATGCTATCTGTAACACATCTGACACGATGTTTAAATGCGACAATGTGCTATGTGTAACTAACTGACGCTACAATATGCTATCTGTAACACATCTGACACGATGTTGAAATGCGACAATGTGCTATCTGTAACAAAACTGACGTGACAATATGCTATCTGTAACACATCTGACACGATGTTTAAATGCGACAATGTGCTATCTGTAACAAAACTGACGCTACAATATGCTATCTGTAACACATCTGACACGATGTTTAAATGCGACAATGTGCTATGTGTAACTAACTGACGCGACAACGTGCTATCTGTCAGGGGGGTAAAACACACGCGTACACCGCACATAGACGCCGCACTGTAATTGCAATTAATTAATTTCTCGGAAACGGCTGAGATCGCACCTTACTTCTTGCACCTGGTATACGCCTGGTCATGCCCTACATGTGTACTAAAGATGGTTCGAATCGGTGACACCTTGTAAGTAAGTAAGTAACTAACTAACTAACTAAGAAACAAATAATAAATAATCACTAAAATGGATAAATAAATAAGTAAAGAAATAATAATGTATGTCTACCCCTTATTATTCCCGTTTTTCCAACGGGGTCGGGGATGAGATGCGATGGCAGTCATTGTGGCGATGGTTTTTACGGCCGGATGCCCTTCCTGACGCCAACCTCATGAGAGGAGTTAATGAGAGATGAAATGAATGATGGTGAATGAAACTGGGCAAGGATGTGGAAGGAAGCGGCCGTGGCCTGTCAGAAGGTACCGTCCCAGCATTTGCCTGGTGTTGAAAATGGGAAACCACGGAAAACCATTTCAAGGACGGCCGACGGTGGGGCTCGAACCCACGCGTCACCGAGTCAGCAGAGAGCTTGGCCCCATGACCTAATGCTGCGCTTTAGCCGGCGTAGCCACTACTGTCGGTAAGTAAAGAAATAATAATAATAATGTTATTGGTTTTACGTCCCTTTTTAACAATTGTGGCTTTTAGAGACGCCAGGTTGTCAAAATTTTACCCCGATGGCGATCTTTAACGTGCCAGTAGAGCTATTAACACGGCGTCGTTACATGTGTGCACTCTCAAAATCAAAATGACTGCAATATGATTTGATCTTGCAACCTTGGGGACAGCAGGCAAGACGTATTTATATAGTAGATATGAGGTGTTCCTGACCAGAAAGGCAAACTCTACAATTGCACGTTTTGAGAAGAATGTTATTACAATTTTCTAACAAGGGCGAACTCGACATACAGTATTATTCCTCCTGTGTGATTTCATCCAAAAATTTAGATGGTAATAAAACAAAACTGATACCTCATTATTCATTTAATATAATCAACAAGCGGCATAAATGTAATAATAATAATAATAATACAAAAGGATTGTATACAATCAAACTCATTTGTCATGCTGGACAGAAGTATCGCCCTCATCAGAGTTGACGTCATTTGTAATTATTGAGAAATTTGATTGAGCTTGGTTAAAAATTTGGTTCCATCGTAGGGTTACCAACCGTCCGGCTTTTGAAGGACATGTCCTGCTTTTCAATCATTTTGGTAATGTCCGGCCGACTTTTCAAATTTATCGAAAATGTCCGGCATTTTCCGTTACAAGATTGCTCATTTAGATGTTCCCCTTAAAGTCAGCCAGTCAAGTACACGGGGCTACCCGACCGCGTTGTCGCAGCCCTTAAACTAAGGAACCAACCAACCAACCGTATTTTCTTTCCAAATGTCTCATTTTAGATTCAATTGTCTCTGGACGTGGCACAGACAATAGACAATTTTGCTGGGTCCCTTCGCAAGGACGTAAGGTACTGCGCCTTCATTTACTGGCCTCAATTATGCCATATAGCTATCCCGGCCCTGGGTACAAAACCATTGTCACTAGTTGGCGGACGCTAGCACGTGCTCCGTGACAATAGAGCACGGATTTACTCCTCTCAATGTTTGTTGCGGAAACTCTGGCTTTATTTGCACTTTGCTGGTATCCAATATGGCCTTCATAAGATACGAATTCGGGGGCTACGTGTAATATTGTAATAAGACAATTTAATTACACTAGCGGACCCGTTCATAAACCACACTTTCCCCAATAGGTTTATCATGAGTGACTTAAGGAGGTTGTTATGTTTTCATTTCAACCAAATGATTATAGAACACTATTTACATTTCAGTTAGAATTCCAAGTTCTACGTTCCCTAACTTAAGAAGGCAATCACTGCAAATTGGATCATCATAACACTCACCGGTTATGCGATATTTATGGAATTATGTGATTTGAGTACTCGTTCTTTTGATTTACTGTTTCTGAAATCCATGCTAAATGATAAAGGAAAGATCTCAAAATGTTAAAATGACAAGAAAGAGGCGTCACAGCGGCAAAAATATGAAGTGGACAGGAATTATGGAGCGTATTTTCCTACAGCAACAGTGTCTGCAAATCGCATACTCAGCACATTTTTTAAAGTTATTTTTTAATGAAATTATAGATATTTATGAAATTAGAGTGCAATTTGTCACTGCTAATGTCTATTTTCTTTCAATTGAATACTCATGTATCACGATCGGTCGCTTGAGACCGCTGCAGGAGGGATCTACTCCACTGAAATACTGAAATATATAAGATGATACATAATAGTAACCAGCCACTGTGGCCGAGAGCTCTAACGCACTAGCTCGTGTCTCACTGGAATCGGGATAGCTTGGGTTCGCATCGCACTTCGGCCGTCCTGAAAATTATTTTTGTGCTTTCCCACTTGCAACACCAAGAAAATGCCAGGACCGTTTCTTTCAACAGGTCTACTGCCAACTTCCTTCCAAAATGCCTTCTCTGACCCTTCATTAACCCTTTTGATGCCAAAGAAATATGTATGAGTGGTTATGTTTATGATGCAAAGCCACATGTAGTGAAATACTAGATTTTGATGAACAAAATTATCTCCTACCTATATTTATAAGATGAAATATTAATATTTTTTTCCGCAGCTGGTAGATTTATTTTAAACGGATGCTAAATATTTAAAACTTTATTTTAATTGTTTCATTTAAAATAAGAGCCTCCGTGGCTTAGTGGGCAGCACGCCGGCGTCTCACCCCTAGGTCCGTGATTCAAATACCGGTCATTCCATGTGAGATTTGTGCTTTACAAAGCGGAGGCAGTCAGGGTTCTCTCCGGGTACTCCGGTTTTCCCTGTGGCAAATTTCATTCCAGCAACACTCTCCACTATCATTTCTTTCATCTGTCATTCATTTAATCATTGCCCCAGGGGAGTGCGATAGGCTTCGGCAGCCAGCACTGTTCATATTCTCGTCGCTAGATGGGGCTTCAATCATTCCATTCCCTGACCCGGTCGGTCAACTGGAAGCAGGCTGTGGATTTTCATTTTCACTTAAAACAATTTCAATGTTTTTATTTTTTAAATTGAATCGGAAATTTAAATATAATTCTGACAGCCTACACAACTTATTTCTTCTTCGTTCAAAGCACGGCTACATTTACCTTAATTAATTCTAAGGAAGAACGTAAAGATTCTGACTGCAGCATATTTAAAGAATAATTATTTTGAATCCAACTATCCATGGAAGTTAATTCCAGTAAGAAAATTAATTCCGTGTTCAATTGGTTATAAGTAAGGACCGGGTTGTTACTTTTTACTTAATTTTTCCTTATTTCTAATTACAAATACTTTTTAATACTTATCGGAATCGCACTCAAAAGAGCCATAGGCGGCTTCAGTGGTGTAGTTGGTTGCATGCATAGCTTCTATGCCCAAGATCGCGGGTTCAAACCCGGCCGAAGTCGTCGTATTTCTTAAGAGCGTTAAAATCCCCCAGTATGCCTTCCTTAGAAGGGGAAGTAATGCCGGCGGTCCCATGTCATAGATTTATGGCATGTAAAAGATCCTTCCACTAACTACACTTGTGTGAAGCAAATATTTGTAGATTAGGTTTGATTAATGCTCTTAAGTTCCTACGTCCATCACCAGGCACTGGTTGCGATGCCATCTAGTAATAGCGAAGTTCACAGCTAGGTGTCGTGGACGGTAGCAACTGGTAGCGAAAGTAGGAACTACTTGAAATTATCGTCTGCAGTCGTTACTTGAAGTAAAAACAGATAACACACACTAATACAGTCATCACAATTAAGGTGGCCATATACACTATTTTTCTGAAATTTCACCTTTTTCTTAAATATCCATTTTGTAGGAAATTTCTTCTAGTTTTAGAAAATGTATGGTTCATAAATATACCATTAATCTTTCATGTCAAAATAAATTATTTACCGTAAGAGGGCGCAATCGTTCTGACCGACAGCTGTCATGTCTGGCGTATCAGCAGATCTATAAAACTCCTTTCGAGCCTAAATTGACTTTCTCTTTATCTATCCCACTGGTTTCGCTCCTGGCCGTGGTAAGTGATTTTTGATAGGCGACAAAAATCACGGCACGCATGTGATTTGTTGTTGGCATGTTAATGAACCCATTTGAATTCAGTAGGCCGTGTACATAGTGGCAAAATTGACTTTCTCTTTCTCTATCCCACTGGTTTCATTCCTGGCCGTGGTAAGTGATTTTTGATAGGCAACAAAATTCACGGCACGCATGTGAACCGTTGTTGGCATATTAATGAACCCATTTGAATTCAGTAGGCCGTGTTCATAGTGGAAAAATTGACTTTCTCTTTCTCTATCCCACTGGTTTCACTCCCGGCCGTGGTAAGTGATTTTGATAGGCGAAAAAAGTCACGGCGCGCATGTCATTCGTTGTTGTCATGTTAATGAACCCAATGAATTCAGTAGGCCGTGTTCATAGTGGTAAAATCAATCTCGGGATTTTCCGCCAACACAAAGTTCCTCCTTTCTCTACTAGAAAGCGCTATAGTGTCAAGGAGCTTAGATATCTAACTTCCTTGACTTTCATAGCGTTCCAAGGAACGACAAGATTCGATATGCAAGCTGCCCTCTGGGCGTCAAATACAAGATGAAGGAGGACCATACAGCTTTCAAGGAAGGATCTGTGTATGTCCCAGGAGGTTTCTGATGTGATCAAAACAGAATGTGAGTGAAGACATACTAAGTAAACTTTAAATGCGATTTACTCATTAATTCGTTTCCTGACATTTGAAGTCATTCAAAGTGCTTTAACTTTTGTCACAGAAATGGTATCTGCCTGGTTTTTATTTCAAATTAAAACTAATACATGTATCGATGTTCTCTACCACTAAGAAAATGATATTCATAAAAATGTAATTTTAACAACTTTTTAAACAATTTTGTTAAACAAACTTTCAAAAAACTTAAATTGTAATATAATTTTAAAACCCTTACTTGTGACTAATTCAGACAAGAGTTGTAGTGAACATTCCCCATGTAAGTTAGATTGTTTTTGTTCAAGGTTCATGGATTTTGGTTAAAATATGTGAGAGATAGAGGACATTAAGTACCCCTGTGTAAATAGCAACAAATATTTTTTTCATAAACAATTAACATAAAATTTGTGTAAAAAGAACTGCAAAATCTCTTAGTTTGATCATGATAAAACAACAGAAAAATTTAACATTGCTAGAGATTATTCTTTTAAAAAATTATTCCTAGTGTATATGACCACCTTAACACCGGTTATCAGACAGATTCTACACACACCCAAAGTACACGGGGCTGCATGACCGCGTTGTCGCAGCCCCTCAACTAAGGAACCAGAAAAAAAAGAGCCATATTCATGAATTCTGTATTACCTAAAAATAAACACTGAATGATATGCGAGTAGGCCTCCCTAAAATTACCTAATTGCAGTTTTGTTCCATTTATTGTAGTATATTTGAATCTTTAGTCCATATTTTTAAATATATACTTGGCTATTAACTGTAATCAACAAAAGTGTGGCTAAATATCTTATCATATTGTTACTGTTAGGAAAGTGGGGACACATTGTTCCCAAGTTCCCTATATGCTAAATAAACAAAGTTAATTAGACGAGCTGGAATGTGAAAATCACCTCTGACATCCTTGGTGTTATTGAATTTGAATAGTTAACATATACCTAGGTATTAGGAGAGCAAATATTGCCTAAAAGTGTGAAGTTCTCGGTGATAACTTGATTAAAGATATATGTAATATTATATTTACACTC
The DNA here is from genome assembly GCA_946902985.2 of Meconema thalassinum. NCBI lineage: Eukaryota > Metazoa > Arthropoda > Insecta > Orthoptera > Tettigoniidae > Meconema > Meconema thalassinum. The sequence goes on from OX336389.2 coordinate 917,902,853, forward strand.
CCGTTGCCATTAGATTTTCGGATTTTCTACTAACAATTCATTAAATTTAAGCTCTACGAAGTTTTTGTCAAATTTGCTACACATTAAACATAAAACCCTACTTCGAATCGTATTCTACCTACTGAAAACCTAAAGAACCTATTTTATATTTTTGAAAACTTAATAATCCGGTCCATAGTTATAACACCAATAGCAGTACGTGGCTGAAAATAGCAATCAAACTTTTATAAGAGAACAGGGTCGATAGATCAGAAGCTCCCTGGGCTGATATACATTATTGGTCACCTGGCATTATAAAGGTTAAGTAGACCTTGGCTATCGGCCTGTCACCATCCTTAGTTGTATCTGCTGAAAACGTGTGTTTAGTCATGACGGTTCAGCTATCAGACACCGTCCTTGCTACGGTAGAGGAATGATCCCTCGCCAAGTCTGGTTGGTTCCTTAGTGTAGGGGCTGCGACAACGCGGTCAAGTAGCCCCGTGTACTTTGGGTGTGTGTAGAATCTCTCTGATAACCGGTGTTTATTGTGGTGGCTTTATTAGTGTGTGTTTCTGTTTTCAATTCAAGTAAGGACTGCAGACATAGAATTTTTTCAAGTAATTCCTACTTTTGCCGCCAAACGCCACCGTCAACGACCACTAGTTCAGAACTCCGTTACCTGACGCCACCGCAGTCGGCTCCTGGCGATGAACGTAGGAACATAGGAGCGTTTGTCAACTGTTTAACTATAATTTAGCTTCACACAGGTGTAATTAGTGGAAGGTTCTTTAACATGCCATAAATCTATGACATGGGACCGCCGGCTTAACTTCCCCTCCGAAGGAAGGCTTACTGAGGGATTCGCAGAGTCTGTGGATGAAGCCAAGCTGGGAGGATAAGGGATTTAAAATATGTGTAAGTATAAGTGACTGAGCGCTACTTCAAATAATGACTGTAACGCAGTTAATAATCAAATATTTTCGTAAATATTGGATGGGAGCATCCCTAAACCCACCCTCATTGACATTGACCAACCACACAAATAATTACCCCGGAAGCACTTTGTATTGTTCCTGCCACGACTTCGAAGATCTATGATATATGAGTCGTCCACATATTACGTAATAATTTTTGATCGAATTTTAACCTCGCCAGTATTACATAATGACTGAAATACGTAATATTTCTCATTTTGTCACGATTGATCCATATAAATAACTGAAACAAGATACACAATGTCAGAGACTTGGAGATATCAATTACTGTAAAATATAACACTGAGTTGCGTAGGAGAAAATAAAAGCACAATAAGTCTATGAACAATTGACGATTGTCCTTGGCCTGCTTTATCTTTTATCGAAAATATTTTTGGAACCTCTTTGTGATCCGATTATAATAAGAGTGGCCGCTTCCCCTGGCCTTGTTGGCAATGAGTGTGTCAGAGTTAAAAATGCTGGAACACATAAAAATATTCTCTAATTTAACAAGAAGTTCCGTTAAGAACTATACAGCCTACTTTTCATGCCAATGATTATTCTACAGAATATGAACCTATCTAGAATAATGACGAAATTAAGTTGCTAATATCGAAATTTCCAATTAGTTCGAAATACTGTATACCTGGCATAATGTATCCTAATAGAGCACTACAGTTGGCAGCCCTGATGACTGAATATATTCTTAGTTCCGTCTCTTACGGTACTAAATACAAAATTTGGTTGAAGTCCACTGGATAGCCTGGACGTTACATGCAGTTAAACATTGGATCTAACAGCGCGCGTAAAATCATGTTGGCAACAATGTCTTGCATGTATTGGTCAGAAATAATCTGAAATAATATGATCTATTGTTGTGCCAATTTTGAATGAAATCCATTAGTTAGTATAGAAGTTACATGCATTTTAAAATTGGACCTATCAGCAGGCTTAGAATCATGTTGGCAGCACTGACGTATATTAGTTACTCCAAATTCGTCTAGAATGCCAGGTACTATACGTGTGCAAAGTTTAGAGCTATTGGCTTGCATACTTTCTGATATATTGATATAAGGGTAACAAAAATATGGACAGCACATATTAACAGTTGGCAGCCCTGGTTGCTCCTTAGAATACGCATAGTCATATCTGTTATGGTACACATAGCACATACGAAATTTGGTTGAAATCCAAATGATAGTATGGAAGTTACATGTATTTAAAGTTGGACCTGTCAGCAGGCTTAGAATCATGTTGGTAGCACTGACGTATATAAGTTACTCCAAATTAATATAGAATGTCAGGTACTATACGTGTGCATAGTTTAAAGCTGTCGGCTTGCATACTTTCTGATATATTGGTATTTGGATAAAATAAATTAGGAGCATTTATTAACAGTTGGCAGCCCTGGTAGGTCTTAAGAATACGCTCAGTCATATCTGGTTATGTACACATACAACATACGAAATTTGGTTGAATTCCGCTTGATAGTGTAGAAGTTATATGCATTTAAAAATTGGTCCTATCAGGAGGCTTATAATCATTTTGGCAACACTGCCATGTTTGGCCTCCTGGAAATTAAACTGAAATATTATTATCTGCACGTGTGCCAATTTTGAAATAGCTCCCATTCATACTTTCCAAGATATCCAACATGGAGCTCAAATTTCAATTGCGATTTTTTAGCAGTTGGTAGCACTGACATCATTTTCAAATATGGCCGTGAGATATTCAGGTATAGATCTTTACTCCTACCAAATTTTATTTCGATTGCTGCAGCCGTTTAGGAGTTGATAGGGGGGGACACACACACAGCCAGACAGACAGACAGACAGAAGGACAGACAGACAGACAGACAGACACACATTTGCCCGATCTCATAAGTCTACTTTTTCCTCATTTTTGCAAAATGTGAAAAGTAGGCTAAAAATAGAAGGGGAGAGGAGAGGAGGGGAGAGAAGGGGAGGGAGACCGAATAACCGAAAAAAAAGGTGAAAAATTCGAATGGATATCCCTGGAACTGCCTAAATTCTACTCACTACCAAGTTCCTTTTATTTATATAAATGTGGTGATAACCATTCCTCCGCATTGTATGAGAGCACATGTTTTTAAAATAAAACATGTAGAACGGCGGAAAATATTATATTGTCATTATTTATTTTAACAAGTTTTCACGAAAGAATTTAAACTCTTCATCTGCTTGTAGGCCTATGTCATGGATATACAGGATCTAGAGTAATTTCCCGTTTGCGATGATTCCCATTTGCGGAGAACTATAAATTCACATAGTCCTGAGTTTCTGGTTATCGACGGAATGTTGACTAATTGTGACAGCTCCCAGTATGGTCTAACTAAGGTTCAGTCCGGTTCATATTCTGTTTGTGTCAACTTGTCATTCTGTCTGTGTCTAGGCTGGCTGCGTGGCTCAGCGGTAACGTTCATGATTGCTGGTTGCAAGGTTGCATGATCGAATCCTGGCGCAGTCAGCTGGCATTTGGGGTACGTCCAAGCAATCGCGCCAAGATATAGAAAAATGTCGAATAGGGCACTTTCCCACCTTTGATTTCGGTTGAAATACATGTGTTCCTTGATATTCTCTGGAAAAGAAGTGCCGTAACTTTGGCGCGATTGCTTCCCCATAACCGGTATTTGAAGGTGCGCAAATGCGAGGGAACCATGTCAGTATATTTGCTGGCATGTTAAAGATCCACTTCGGGGCAAAAGTCGGGCACATCGGCGTCTTTAAAAACGCAGTAATTAAACGGGACGTGAAGTCAATAACATTATTATGTCTGTGTCTGCAGAGTATGTGCCGACAGTTGGCAATTACCAGTGCTTTGGAACGATTACTTGGCGCGACAATCACTTGCAGAGATTCGAAATATGTTTATCATACAAAATTGTAATATTCGAGTTAAAAAAAACTTAATTCGGAAGTCACTTCATGCCCCCCCCCCCCCCCTCTTGATAAAGCCCCACGCCCCCCAGGTTGGGAACCCCTGGTATAGAGTATTAGGGGTAACTTGAAGAGTTATATTAGGGGGAGGGTAGGGGGGGATGAGGGGGTACTAGGGGGCCAAAATGCTGGACTGCGCTGGTTGGAGGCTGTGGGATGAATGTCTCCTTATTTTGAGAGGCCAAGCTGGTTGAAGGCTGAGGAGAGGGTGCCTCCTTATTTTGGGTGTTGGATTTTGTTTTAGTTTTTCTTAATGGGGTAATCCAATCAATTAAAATAATTGATTGACAGTTACTTCATTAAATTTAGCCCTAATAATGCAGCATGAGGTCAGGCCTGCCCGAACGCGGCAGGTTTGAATCCCCCTACCAAGCAGCCAATCGAGAAAGCTCCTCGTCAGCGATGGACCAATGGCAGGCCACCTGGGTGGAGCGATGGTGTATATAACAGATCACCAGCGTGCCAGTTCGATTGTTGCACGGTCAAAACAGACAGTCTGCTTTCAGTGTTTGCACATCTTCGGAGTGGTATAAATTGTATTGTATTGTATTTCAGTTCTCATTCTACTAAGTTGACCGGTCGGCTCCGCCATGGAGGTTGGGTGTATGATAGATATTGTTCATTATTTCGCGTGTGATGATGCAACAACTGTAGAAAAATTGCAGAATTTAAGACTTTTGCTTACGAATCCTCGTTGCAAAGCGCAGAATTGCCGTGGTGATTGCACTTTTTACAGGAGACAAGGTACATTTCTAGGGACTTACTTAAAGTGCGAAAGCTGCAGGAAATATAGGAGTCTGGCTGAGGGCACTTTCCTTAAAGATACCAAATTATCTATGAGTGATTTTTTCTTTATTATGGCTTTTTGCAGCGAAGAGTACTGTGTCGCTGGCAGCGAGTGCCACAGGAGTGTCCAAAAACACTGCCCTGCAACAATGTCGGTATTGCCGGGACATTTGTTCCTGGAAATTGACTAATAATAACCAGCTATTTCAGTTTGGTGGTCCTGGAACTATCGTCCAATTAGATGAAAGTGTCATCACGAAAAGGAAGCACAATGTAGGGAGAGCCGTCCCACAGCAGTGGATTTTCGGCATATACGATTGTTCCCTCAAAAGGGGTATGGTTATCTATGTGGCAAATAGAAGGGCCCGAACATTGGAATACCATATTCTACGGCATGTTCTACCCGGAACGGAAATATGGACTGACTGTCGGGCAGGCTACAGTAACCTTGGGACTATGGGAGGAGCATCTCCATATGTTCACAAAACTGTAAATCACTCTAGGTACTTTGTGGACCCCGTAACTGGGACGTGCACAAATCAAGTTGAAGGTTACTGGTCGAAGTTAAAACGGTTCGCGAGGAAACTTGGGGTCATGAACTCCAGATTACTTCATGAGCACATAGACCAGTTTATGTGGATGGAAGTGTATGGAAAAACTGACAAGCAGGCTCATGATAATCTCCTAGAGCAGATTGCTGAACGATACCGTAAGTAGCGCTTATACATTAAGGGTACCGAGTGAAAATAATGAAGGAGTTTTCTCAATTCGGTTTGTTTTTCTTGTGCAGGTGTTCGGTAAACAAGAGGAAAAGACCTCCTTGCTTGCTGTACAAGCAGTAGTTTTCATCCAGACACTCTCCGGTATAGAGGCTAGGCTATATTTTTGTGTTACCATACATTATAATAAATATTTGCCTGTTGCATGCTAAAATTTGTTATTTGATTTATTATTATTATTTAAGTGTGATATTCTAAATTTTAGGTTAAGCTGTGAACACAAAATGTAAATATATGTAGGTATAGCTGTAATTTGTTGCATTTCTGTGTTTAGGATGTAAGCTGTGAATGTAATGATTTTGTATTTGTATATTTAATTAGGCTAATTAGGTTTAACTTTAGGTTAGGTAACTCTACCTCTTGGTTGAACTCCGACAACTCCCGGAGTGCTCCCGAGTGCCGGTCCCAAGTCCGGAGAAAAGAGGAGGGCCTACATTAATTGTAAAATCGAATTTGCTATGTGTGACCCGGATTCGTACGGTGTTGTGCTGATTAAAATAGTATTAAGACGTTTCTTGCTTTGGATATGCGAAAAGTCACCACTAGCTCCCTTAAAGTCCGGGATTCGATTCCCCTCCCTTGTAATAAGTGGACTAATCCAATGTGCGATGTATGACCCGGATTCGAACGGTGTTGTGTTGATATAATTAGTATTAAGACGTTTCTTGCATTGGATATGCGAAAAGTCACCGCTAGCTCCCTTAAAGTTTGGGAATCGATTTCCCTCCCTTGTACTAAGTGGACTAATCGAATTTGCGATGTATGACCCGGATTCGAACGGTGTTATGTTGATTTAATTAGCATTAGGACGTTTCTTGCATTGGATATGCGAAAAATCACCGGTAGCTCCCTTGAAGTTCGCGATTCGATTCCTCTCCCTTGTACTAAGTGGAATAATCGAATTTTCTATATATGAACCGGATTCGAACGGTGTTGTGTTGATTTAATTAGTATTCCCCTCTCAAGTACTTACTCATAAATTCGAATTTGCGGCGTGTAAACCAGAAAGTTACAGTATTGTGTTCATAAAAATAGTATGGAGACGTTACTTACATTGGCTGTGCGAAAAGTCACACCTAACGCCCTTAAGGAACGAGGGTTCGATTTCCCTCACAAGTACTTACTCATAATTTCGGATTTGCGGCATGTTACCCAGAAAGTTACGGTATTGTGTTCATAAATATAGTATGGAGACGTTACTTATATTGGCTGTGCGAAAAGTCTCACCTAACGCTCTTAAGGAACGAAGGTTCGATTCCCCTCACCAGTACTTACTCATAAATTCGAATTTGTGGCGTGTAAACCAGAAAGTTACGGTATTGTGTTCATAAAAATAGTATGGAGACGTTACTTACATTGCCTGTGCGAAAAGTCACACCTAACGCCCTTAAGGAACGAGGGTTCGATTTCCCTCACAAGTACTTACTCATAATTTCGAATTTGCGGCGTGTTACCCAGAAAGTTACGGTATTGTGTTCATAAATATAGTATGGAGACGTTACTTACATTGGCTGTGCGAAAAGTCACACCTAACGCCCTTAAAGAACGAAGGTTCGATTCCCCACACCAGTACTTACTCATAAATTCGAATTTGTGGCGTGTAAACCAGAAAGTTACGGTATTGTGTTCATAAAAATAGTATGGAGACGTTACTTACATTGGCTGTGCGAAAAGTCACACCTAACGCCCTTAAGGAACGAAGGTTCGATTCCCCTCACCAGTACTTACTCATAAATTCGAATTTGCGGCGTGTAAACCAGAATGTTACGGTATTGTGTTCATAAAAATAGTATGGAGACGTTACTTACATTGGCTGTGCGAAAAGTCACACCTGACGCCCTTAAGGAACGAAGGTTCGATTCCCCTCACCAGTACTTACTCATAAATTCGAATTTGTGGCGTGTAAACCAGAAAGTTACGGTATTGTGTTCATCAAAATAGTATGGAGACGTTACTTACATTGGCAGTGCGAAAAGTCACACCTAACGCCCTTAAGGAACGAGGGTTCGATTTCCCTCACCAGTACTTACTCATAAATTCGAATTTGTGGCGTGTAAACCAGAAAGTTACGGTACTGTCTTCATAAAAATAGTATGGAGACGTTACTTACATTGGATGTGCGAAAAGTCACACCTAACGCCCTAAAGGAACGAGGGTTCGATTTCCCTCACAAGTACTTACTCATAATTTCGAATTTGCGGCGTGTTACCCAGAAAGTTACGGTATTGTGTTCATAAATATAGTATGGAGACGTTACTTACATTGGCTGTGCGAAAGGAACGAAAGTTCGATTCCCCTCACCAGTACTTACTTATAAATTCGAATTTGTGGCGTGTAAACCAGAAAGTTACGGTATTGTGTTCATAAAAATAGTATGGAGACGTTATTTACATTGCCTGTGCGAGAAGTCATACCTAACGCCCTCAAGGAACGAGGGTTCGATTTCCCTCACTAGTACTTACTCATAATTTCGAATTTGCGGCGTGTTACCCAGAAAGTTACGGTATTGTGTTCATAAATATAGTATGGAGACTTTACTTACATTGGCTGTGCGAAAAGTCACACCTAACGCCCTTAAGGAACGAAGGTTCGATTCCCCTCACCAGTACTTACTCATAAATTCGAATTTGTGGCGTGTAAACAAGAAAGTTACGGTATTGTGTTCATAAAAATAGTATGGAGGCGTTACTTACATTGGCTGAGCGAAAAGTCACACCTAACGCCCTTAAGGAACGAAGGTTCGATTCCCCTCACCAGTACTTACTCATAAATTCGAAATTGTGGCGTGTAAACCAGAAAGATACGGTATTGTGTTCATAAAAATAGTATGGAGACGTTACTTACATTGGCTGTGCGAAAAGTCACACCTAACGCCCTTAAGGAACGAGGGTTCGATTTCCCTAACAAGTACTTACTCATAATTTTGAATTTGCGGCATGTTACCCAGAAAGTTACGGTATTTTGTTGATAAATATAGTATGGAGACGTTACTTACATTGGCTGTGCGAAAAGTCACACCTAACGCCCTTAAGGAACGAAGGTTCAATTCCCCTCACCAGCACTTACTCATAAATTCGAATTTGTGGCGTGTAAACCAGAAAGTTACGGTATTGTGTTCATAAAAATAGTATGGAGACGTTACTTACATTGGCTGTGCGAAAAGTCACACCTAACGCCCTTAAGGAACGAGGGTTCGATTTCCCTCACAAGTACTTACTCAAAATTTCGAATTTGCGGCGTGTTACCCAGAAAGTTACGGTATTGTGTTCATAAATATACTGTAGTATGGAGACGTTACTTACATTGGCTGTGGGAAAAGTCACACCTAACGCCCTTAAGGAACGAAGGTTCGATTCCCCTCACCAGTACTTACTCATAAATTCGAATTTGTGGCGTGTAAACCCGAAAGTTACGGTATTGTGTTCATAAAAATAGTATGGAGACGTTACTTAAATTGGCTGTGCGAAAAGTCACACCTAACGCCCTTAAGGAACCAAGCTTCGATTCCCCTCACCAGTACTTACTCATAAATTCGAATTTGTGGCGTGTAAACCAGAAAGTTACGATATTGTGTTCATAAAAATAGTATGGAGACGTTACTTACATTGGCTGTGCGAAAAGTCACACCTGACGCCCTTAAGGAACGAAGGTTCGATTCCCCTCACCAGTACTTACTCATAAATTCGAATTTGTGGCGTATAAACCAGAAAGTTACGGTATTGTGTTCATAAAAATAGTATGGAGACGTTACTTACATTGGCTGTGCGAAAAGTCACACCTAACGCCCTTAAGGAACGAGGGTTCGATTTCCCTCACAAGTACTTACTCATAATTTCGAATTTGCGGCGTGTTACCCAGAAAGTTACGGTATTGTGTTCATAAATATAGTATGGAGACGTTACTTACATTGGCTGTGCGAAAGGAACGAAGGTTCGATTCCCCTCACCAGTACTTACTCATAAATTCGAATTTGTGGCGTGTAAACCAGAAAGTAACGGTATTGTGTTCATAAAAATAGTATGGAGACGTTACTTATATTGGCTGTGCAAAAAGTCACACCTAACGCCCTTAAGGAACGAGGGTTCGATTTCCCTCACAAGTACTTACTCATAATTTCGAATTTGCGGCGTGTTACCCAGAAAGTTACAGTATTGTGATTATAAATATAGTATGGAGACGTTACTTACATTGGCTGTGCGAAAGGAACGAAGGTTCGATTCCCCTCACCAGTACTTACTCATAAATTCGAATTTGTGGCGTGTAAACCAGAAAGTTACGGTATTGTGTTCATAAAATTAGTATGGAGACGTTACTTACATTGGCTGTGCAATAAGTCATACCTAACGCCCTTAAGGAACGAGGGTTCGATTTCCCTCACCAGTACTTACTCATAAATCCGAATTTGTGGCATGTAAAGCAGAAAGTTACGCTATTGTGTTCATAAAAATAGTATGGAGACGTTACTTACATTGGCAGTGCGAAAAGTCACACCTAACGCCCTTAAGGAACGAAGGTTCGATTCCCCTCACCAGTACTTACTCATAAATTCGAATTTGTGGCGTGTAAACCAGAAAGTTACGGTATTGTGTTCATAAAAATAGTATGGAGACGTTACTTACATTGGCTGTGCGAAAAGTCACACCTAACGCCCTTAAGGAACGAAGGTTCGATTCCCCTCACCAGTACTTACTCATAAATTCGAATTTGTGGCGTGTAAACCAGAAAGTTACGGTATTGTGTTCATAAAAATAGTATGGAGACGTTACTTACATTGGCTGTGCGAAAAGTCACACCTAACGCCATTAAGGAACGAGGGTTCGATTTCCCTCACAAGTACTTACTCATAATTTCGAATTTGCGGCGTGCTACCCAGAAAGTTACGGTATTGTGTTCATAAATATAGTATGGAGACGTTACTTACATTGGCTGTGCGAAAAGTCACACCTAACGCCCTTAAGGAACGAAGGTTCGATTTCCCTCACATGTACTTACTCATAATTTCGAATTTGCGGCGTGTTACTCAGAAAGTTACGGTATTGTGTTCATAAATATAGTATGGAGACGTTACTTACATTGGCTGTGCGAAAGGAACGAAGGTTCGATTCCCCTCATCAGTACTTACTCATAAATTCGAATTTGTGGCGTGTAAACCAGAATTTTACGGTATTGTGTTCATAAAAATAGTATGGAGGCGTTACTTACATTGGCTTTGCGAAAAGTCACACCTAACGCCCTTAAGGAACGAGGGTTCGATTTCCCTCACAAGTACTTACTCATAATTTCGAATTTGCGGCGTTTGCGGCGTGTAACCCAGACTGTTACGGTATTGTGTTCATATGAATAGCTTGGAGACGTTTGTTACATTGGCTGTGTGAAAAGTCGCACATAACGCCCTTTGGGAACGAGAAATTAGTAGTGTCTCTGAAAGTCAATTGTTGGATTACTCTCCCTGCTCTGTCAACTGGTAGCGCTCTCTCAGCTCTAGCCGAAAAACTATGTCCATCAGCAAGTGAGTGTTTCGTCTTCCTCGCCATCTGCGAGTGAGTGTTTCGTCCTCCTCGTCATGTTCCTTGACTTGATATATTGAAGAGGTGACTGCCGTCCTGCGCACTAGTTCCAACATGTAGGTGTGTCTCAAGTGCGAATTATAGGTGTTACATTTTATTTAATTACAGCAATATTTGTTAATCTACCCTTTTTTTCGATTGATTTCGGTTGAAATACATGTGTTCCTTGATATTCTCTGGAAAAGAAGTGCCGTAACTTTGGCGCGATTGCTTGGATGTAACCTCAAATTCTTCTGTCATGGCTTTCAGCCACTTGGCATCTTTCAACGCTTTGGAAATAGAGATATCCTGGATTTCGCCTATCATGGCTAAGTTGGCACTCTTTCCTCCCCGGAGGTAGCCCATGACATAGTCTGATAGTTTGGCAGGTAGCTGAATATTTTGACGATTGCGTAGTCCTGTAGTCCTGGTCTTCTTGGTTGTTCTTCTTCTTCTCTGGCTTCATCTCTTTCTTCGTTTCTGCCTTGTCTCAGGTCTATGCTGTCTTCATACTCATCTTCTTCAATCAACTCGTTCTCGTTCATGGCCATTTCAACATCTGTCAGGTTTCGCCCATCTTTTTCTCCTTCATTAAACACGACGTTGTCTGAACTTACAACATCACGTTCTTCAGGCAGATAGACTCTGTAGGATGGAGAGTCAAGGTCGTATCCAACAAATATACCTTTCCTAGTCTTTTTTGTCAATCTTGCTTCTCTTGTGGTTGGGAGTCAAAACGTAGCAGTCGCATCCGAAAGTTTTCAGTTTGTTCATGTTGACCTGTCGTCCAAACCATAGGTTGGCTGGACTCTTTCCTTTCACTGAACTTTTGCCAGTCTGGTTGATCGTGAACACAGAATAGTTCACTGCTTCTGCCCACAAATTGTCCTTCAAGTTTCGTGCATGAATTGCTGTCCTTGCTGACTCTACAATTGTTCTCATTTCACGTTCCACTCTTCCGTTCTGTTCTGGGGTGTAAGCTGTTGAAAAAGTGTGAAAGACACCTAGCTCCTCCAGCAGCTTACGTGTGTTGGCATTCTTGATCTCGGTCCATTATGTGATCTTAGAATTTTCACCTTTCTTCCGAATTGGTTTTCCACCAGCTTCATGAAAACATCCAGTTTGGCCGCGGCTTCGTCCTTCGTCTTCAAGAAGTATAATGTTCGGAAATGTGAAAATCATCCTTGGAAAACAAGAAATATTTCGCTCCTCCTAGCGATGGTGTCGCCATCTCTCCAATATCTACATAAACCAGATCCAATGGTTGGGTAGCAACCTTCTCGTTTAGTGGGTGAGATACCCGAAGTTGTTTCCCGTAGGTGCATCCTTCGCAGATCCTCTCGTTCCAATCATCAACGTATGGAATGCCATTCCTGTCCAAAGCATCCTTCACATACTTCAGGTTTTGGTGTGCGAGCCTCTCGTGCCAGGTTAGGATCGAGGTGGCTACCATACAGGCTTCCGACTTCTCCTGGCGTAGCATCATTCTGTACAGGTCACCTTCTCTGACTGCCATGGCCATAATTTCACGATGATCAGACGTTTCAAATATTGACTTATCTTTGTTTGCAGTTTGGACATAACCTCTGTCGAGTATCTGACTGACAGATATCAAATTGTAGTTGAGCTTAGGCACATAAAGCACATCCTCCAGGATGACCTTGTACCATTCTGTTCCGTTGAACGCCTCAAGTTGAACGTTGCCGATGCCAACACCCCCTAGTACAGTCGCATCTCCGATGACAATAGGAGATGGAGTTTCAAATTCAATCAATTTGACGAACCAGTTCCTGTGTGATGTCATATGTTGTGTAGCTCCACAGTCCTGGTACCAGTGATTTCGTGTGTTACATTTCGAATTTAGACTGTTCAGCTCTGCAGTTGACAGTCCCACTGACGCTAGTGCGCGGTATGGGCGATTCGTGCTCTTCTGTTCACTCCGTTCTGACCTTTCATTTCCATTTTTGTGGTCATCCTTCTTAGTACAGTCTCTTGCGAAGTGACCTTTCTGTCCACACACATGGCAAGGGTAGTTTTCTTTACAATAGGCAAGATATTTGGCACAAGGTTTGTTTCTGCAGTGTTTCTTCACATGTCCTTTCTGTCCACACTTAAAGCAGCTGACTGGCGCGCTTCCACCTTGTCTGTTGCTATTGTTGTGAGTAGACTGATTTCCAGTTTTCTTCTCCTTTGCGATGAGTGCGTTGGCTGTAGTTGCTCCACTTTCCTTTTTACCTTCATTGAGTCGATCCTCTTCCAGCCTCAATCTTTCGATGAGTGTTTCAATAGTTTTGTCGGCTCCTGTCACATTGTCCCAGGCTGTTCTGAAATGGTGCAGCTTAGGTGGTAGCATACTCAACATTCGTGTCATGATCCAACTGTCTTTCACCCTGTCGTCATCTGATGGCAGGTCTTCAGCTATCTGTTGAATCTCCAAGCAATTCTCAACAGCTGATTTTTGGCCGTCAAAAACATAACCAAAAAATTTCCTTTGCAAACCCTCAACAGTAATATCAGACTTTTTACCATAAACATTTTCTAGCTTAACTAACATTTGTTTCGCAGTTTGGCATTTGACTAGCTTTTTCGCTATATTACTACTGACATTTAAACCTATAAGCGCTTGAGCTTCTACATCTTTCTTTATCCAATTACGTACAGGATCGGAGTTTGTACCTGATGGTTTGACAGTCAAACCAGTTGCAATATCAAAACATTCTTTTGTTCTCATAGCTTAATTAATTTTGAAACGCCAAGAATCATAATTTACATTTCCATGCAAATCTTCTGTCAAAGTTTCCAAATGAACCTGTTTGCCATCTCTTGATGAATACAGTACATTTGCATTTGTCAGTTGGCACAGGCTAGAGTAAAAGGTGGCTTTTCACCGATGTCTCAGTCTCACCCATGGCTGTGATTATATGGAAGCTACTGAGGTATGGGTGGTGCTTAGTAATGGCATTCGGGGCACAGTCAGTGCCTGTGAATGCTGTGAAAGGTTCAACTCATAGGGTTAGGACTACTGTTCTGACTCAGTGAGTAAAGCAATGGAAAACTACCTCACTCCTCTTCTTGCCTAGAACGCCTCAAAATAGCGCTGCCTTGGGGTTTTGTGGGTATCTACTCACATAACGTAACGGCGGTACTTTTTGAGGATCCAACCAGCCTTCGGGCTGACTACCTAACAGACAGACAAGGTGTGCTTCCATACAACATATAACCTCATTCAAATACAAGTTGAAAAATACATATTAGATAAGTCGACAATATCATACCTTTTGACTCTACAGCATAACACATGTTAATGAGTTATCAAAAACTTCCCTACATTCAATATAGATACAAATTTGATGGCTGATGGCTTCAGATTTCACAGACAATATCTTACACATACATTCCACCATTAGCAGTACATCTTCTTCTGGTTTAAAACAAATGCCAACTTATAAAAGTAAAATACATTTTTGATCACATTGTTGCCAACTTAGATTTACAGTAGAGGTTATAGTCAGTTGTAAACGTAATTAAATTTCAACATGCTGATTTACAATAATACTACTACATGCATTGCAGCTATCTGTGTAGGCCTACATTGAAATTTAATTTTTGCTTCGACTTGTGCTTTGGACATTTGCAGTTTATCTTCCTCCCGGGGCTGGTCCTGTTTTCCAAAGAGGGTTTCCGAGGCTGGAGTTTGCGGTCGGGTGGCTTAAAACGGTATGCCATCAACCATCCAAGTAGCCTACTGACCACGTTCAAGATCTCATGTGTTTCTATGTTCTCAACGAGCTTAACCATTGGTATTCACATCTCTGAAGGTTGTTTTCATCTGCACAATCAAATGTAAAGACAAAATCTAAACATGCAGAAAGCGGTATTCAAATGAATGAAATATGTCTTTCACAAACTAATTATCATTTCTCGAAACCTACTCCTCATCCTGAATCCACATTGTAATTGAATTGAGGTTATATTGATCTCATGCGGTAGAGGAAGATGGGGGCAGAATTTATGGGGGAATGAAATACATGAACATAGCATTTCATTGTAGCTACATTAATGGTGAATAAAATAACTGGTCGAAAACGCCGTTGTGCAACATGGTTGAGGGGGGGGGGGAGGGTTTGCGCATGTTTTGAGGTTATGATGGCACAATGAAACAAACTCTAATTACTCTTGATTATATCATTTTAATAGCCTTTAGTCATTATTAAGAACATTTATATTGTATTAAAAGCACCGGTAGGCTTTCAAATAGGCAAATAAATGGAAAAATAGTTTTCGTAGATTTGGTAATCATACCAACATGTCACACTAAAACTCATCATTAGAGTCGTCTAGTATCAAAACCGGCCAAGTCACAAAATTTACGAAAATGAGTTATGGTTATCAATTTGAAGTAGAAGTATAGCACTATCAGGTGAAACAAGAATATGCTTCAAAATCATCCATGTCTTCATGTTACAGAGCACTGAATTCTTTGTCGTGCAACAAAATGGGCCAAGTCATGCAGGCAGTGCTTTCATAACCGGCCATGTCAAAGAACGAGTAGTAATCTTCATGTCGCAGCATTATTGTTTGGAATCTTGCGTTGTTAGATTATGCAAGAATGTGATTATATCAGTAGGCAACATTGTTCCTTATATTGTATACCCTTCGAAGTCATAATAATTTGTATTTTGTTGGTTTGCAACACTGACTTCCGAATTCGCGGGCTTCTTACCGCATTGGCGCGAAAGCAATCGTATATCCTGTGTGCTCGTATTTTGTCATTATTGTGTAGTGTAACGTGTATATTGTTCCTATTTTAATATGTGACTCATTTTCTTTTACTGTGTTCAAGATCTAAGTCAACTACTAACTTTTAATGATATAATACCTATTTTGTATTCTCCTCAGCTTTCTGATGTTCATCTTCATATATTACTATCCAATTTAAGCAGAATGCTTTCGTTTTTATTGCAATAAAGACAGGTAATTACAATGCCATTTTTTTTAATTTAATTGCCTTTTTTCTCTGGAATTTGGAATTTAAAAAGAAAAGTTTTACAAAAAAAAAAAAGACTAAAATTATACCAAATTGCAACAAAAACGGCCAAGTCAAAATTAATATTAGCAAAAACGATGGGTTCATTATGAATCAGATTTCTCAAAATAGCAGAACTTAAATATTAAACCATTACGGATATAACTATGCAATAAAATCTTTTGTGACCACCATTGCTTTGTCTCTAGAGGTTTTTCATCCATACTGAAAAATATGCCTTCAGTGACTTGGCCGGTTTTGATACTAATAAATTTTATTATTTCATTTTTGGAACGATATCGCCTCCTGAGGTGCAATAATGCATGCTTTTGATTCAATGTCAGACACTGACAATCAGTTTCGACCGTAGTAATGTGCGTTCGTAATGATCACAGTCAATCGTAGTTACTTGATATGCGAGATTGGTAGCCATTGTAGCCTAAACAGTTCCACGTGGACCTGAAATTTGAGCCAATATAAGGGTCTTGAAAATTAGCATTGGGTGTCGTCTCTCTTACTATATGCTCCTTGTTCAACACACAACTTGTGTGTCTCTCTACAGCGACAATTTAACCACTAACGGACATTTTGTCATGTTCTGACAACATCCTTCTTCTCTCACCATGAAATGGTGATTTGTGCACATAATAACCTGGTGTCTTTATACCTGCAATGACAAGATAAGTAATCTTTTAGAATTTTTTAAATCTTATTTTGATGGGGCATTAATTCCAACCACTTTCTTGAAAATGTAAACTGATTGCTGGATGGGTCTGCAAATTTTAGTGGCTTTGGTCTAATTCGCCTCCACCGCGGGAATTTTACAATGTGCTAAATCGATGTGGATTGATCAATATTACGTGAAACTTTCGGCTTTGCCACACCTAACTGTCTAATGGGGGGAAACTTCTCCCACATCGAGGAATTTAACTTCAAGCAATTACACTTGTCATAGTCATCAATTTGACTCATCGTGGGAATTTTTTGTAACATTTGAAACTGAAAACCAGTAAACTTCATGGGATCACCTCATATGCACCGTTAACCCATTCCAATTGGGCTTCGAGGGAATCTAACTTGTGACAACTATAATTACACAGCCTAGCCAATGTAAAACATGAACTAAACGACAATAGACTAGAAAACTCCATACATAAGGATCTAGCAACGTCTCCTTGTGTTAGAATTTGATGACGTCACGAATAACCGTCTAACTGGGCACCTCTGCCTACAGTAAACATTACTAAAACTGTAAATTGTTTCAACTATCATCGTAAAACTCTCTCCACTGAACTATTAGCCCTCTAAACAGTGACAATCAACAGATGATAATCCCACCAAAACGTTTAGTGCTACAACCAGTGTTCGTTTAACTGTCTATCCGGGTCGCGTCGCAAAGTGAAAAACGAGGTTGGCCAGACTATAATTCTCCTATTTTCTCTATCACCATTTTTTTACTACTAACACTTAAAGTTAATAAAAATTATCTTTTTACTTTTTTTCTCTCTATGAGGCTCGGTCTATTAAGACTCACTCCCAAGTTTTGAATGTAACATAATTAATCTCTCTTTAAATAACCAGGTGGTTATAACCCCAACTTTTAAGCTTTGTTTTCTTTTATTTCCTATTTTCCTGTTGTTCTCAGGATTTCAGGATTTATAATTTTATATTTGCCTAAATCCCTTGTCATGTTTTATTAGGAAGGCACTCTTGTTAGGAAGTTGTTCACTTACTTAATTCATTGAACAGAGATAAATTTAGATATTTTATAGTGTTTTCCTGCTAGTTTTGTAATAGGTGTTAGACCTTCAATCTTTAGCCACATTGTTCTTAAACATTATTATTGTTGAAGCAATTAAGATTGCTCTCATTTTTGATCTGTACTCAACTTTTAGCCTTTGGGCCACTGTCACCTCCTGAAAAATATTTCACGTCGCTGGCGTATCATTGCTCGAAGGGTATTCTATGTTTAGCATTGCCTTCCCCATTTTTTCATGCTGCTTTCTTCATTTACCGATATAAATGCAAATACGCTAAGCTCATTGCACAAAAATTTCTATCATTTGTTGTGTTCAAGGCGAAATTTCTTTTGATGTTTTTTTAAAGTTTGTTCTAGTAATTCCTTTAAATTGTTAAATGCGAGTACAGTTCACTCAGCAAACTTGCTACCCGAGGTAATTGTTACCTGGTAATATAAATTTATTCTTATGGATTATGGTTTTGCTTAATTAAGGTGTGCTTAGTTCATTCTTCCTCTAAACTTCTAATCAGTGCCCTACTAGGTAAAATTTTAGTATACTTTGAACACAACAATTTTTCTCCTTTTGTATTTACACTTAATTATAACTTTTTAAAAGCCACGGGCTCCTCTTGCCTATTTCTTCATGTTTTCGATTCTCTTTTGGATTGTTTCAACTAATTACAGTGACTATATTGGAATTATAGGTATTTTCTCCTTTTTCAATTTCCTCTTGGCGGCAGTTAGTTTATGCGCCACGTGGAGTTGCTTATACCTTTTGACATTCCTCTTTTTACTAACCATAGCATGCTGCTCGGGTGATATACTCTAGCTTGCGGTGCTATCTACCAATTGATCGTTTGTGCTCAATAAAAAAATAATAAAATATAACGTGTTTTTTTGTAAATGAGCCACGGTCTCCCCTTTCCTCTGGAAATTTTGTGCCAGACTTGTTCAAGTTTCGTCATCGTGATCCCTTTAGATTTCAGTTATCTCTATTGTTTATTAATCTTTGGCTTGCATAATAAATGTGTATTTTATGGGGTCAGTCCCTTGCTCCCAATCTTGTTCTTTCGTTCTTCCTCAATCCTCATTTTCGCTTATGGTAGTTTTTGGAATTGATTTCCAATTGCTCCACAATTGACTTCTTAACCTTGATGGACGAGCTTCAAATACATGTAGTCTGTTTGGTATAAGATAACCACAGCATGAATAGGAAGACATTTGAGCTCTTGGGTGGTGGTAATCTAAAACCCTGCGTTAAAAAATCCAGCTAATACCTCCAAGTCACTAGTTCTTCTGTTCGACAGTGCGCATTTCTGAAATGTGTAAGGAACAATTGGTTAAATCGACGGAGTCAAACTTTTGTCATTCTTAACATGGAGCAGACAATTCCCAAAATTCCATGTTACTGGAAATGAATCAACTTTTCAGTACTCAAATGCTGAGGCGAAGCTATCAGATATTAGAGATCTATTCCATTCTGGAAAGAATATGATTCTAAAACTGGCTCCAAATTTGGCAAGAAAGGCTTTGTATCCCACTGCTATAGAGAGAGAGAGAGAGAGAGAGAATGTTGCTCTAGCCATGAGCATATTTGATGGCAAAAATATAGTGGCATTGGATATGCTTAAAAGTGAGGGTGTTGCTATTTCTGATGGGACTGTCCAGCTTTTGAAATTAATTTCAAAGTGGTGGACAATTTCAAACGTTCAGCACCCAATGAAAGGAAAGTACACCAAAAATGATGATGCAAACCCAATTAGTGGCCCCGATGATATCAAGCTTGTCTTTTTGGAAACTTTGAAAACATATGTTGGCATATGGCATAGCAACTCCTCACACAATGGTGGAAAATTGAGCAATGAAACGTTCTTAGCATTTACTCACACACTGACGGCAGTTGTCCAGCTATGTAAATATATTTTAATACATATAAGTGGTCCTACATCCTGACAGCTAAGCTGTAGACAGATGACCTAGAAAACAGGTTTGGAGCATGCAGAAGATTAAGTGGCTGCACATATAATGTCTCGGTAGAACAAGTACTAGAATCTGAACGGATACTCAATGTATTTTGGGGAGGTATGACTGAATTTTGCGGATTTTGAAGCAAAAACTCGTAATCTTGTTTTATTCATACAAAAATAGCCCAATTCTTCCTCTATCAGAAAATTATTTTATTTTAGTAACTCCGGCTTTTGTTAAGCTTGCAAAGATCATTTGATATAAGCCCGCATGACAATGAAACATTTGAGATGTATTTATAATAATAGTAATAATAAAGATAATACAGACGAGGGGCCGTGATCAGGAGAAAATGACTATGAGACGTGCAAAATGGCAGAAAATATCTATGGAAGCAAAAGCGAGATGTGAAGGGGACACATATGGAGGAGGGCAGTTCTGAGTGAGTAAATATAAACTTGCCTCTTTCTCGCATAGTTCTTTCAATGTTTCGCTGTGTACAAAATGCTCCTTGCGATGCAATTCTTATCAGATATTCTTGTAAATTGGCAAGGTCGTTGCTAAGGATGCAGTTATGTAAATTTACTCGGGGCTTTCAACTGCTTTGATTTCTAATATGAATTTTGATAGGTAGATTCAAATTTTTATACTGATTTTTTTTAATATATAAAATTAGTGTCTAAACATTTCTGGAAAGAACAGTATCCATCTAACACCAAAACCAAGAGTAGCTATTGTTTTAATGTATCTTAACTATATGTGTTTTAAACATCAGCTTGATCAAACAAAAACTTTCTCGCAAGGGACCTTTTTATGCCACCACTTTTTTAATACAAAAGGGCAATAACTCAAAAAATAATAATGCTAAGAAATCATAAATTAGAACATTAGATGCCAGCAACTGTCTATGTAAGTGGTTAAAATTTGGTAATTATATGATGAAAACTGTGGAAGTGGAAAAATTCAGTCATGCCTGTCCTTAAGTTTGCTAAAAGTTCAATCGGCAAAGTTAGGGGAATTTACCCTCAAGGACCTGTCAGTTACTTTCAACCAAAAAAAGTAGTTGAGAACCTTGATAAATTTCAGTCTGCCCGGGATGAAACACCATTAGTGTCGATTCTGCTTGTAACAAAGGAGATAATTGTATGCATTGTTAGTTACACGAGCATGAACGTTTTGGCAAAGTTAGTTAAGAGTGGAAAGTGCACTCGGTGTAAAGAAGTGCTACAATCCGAAGAAGATTTAATCCTTGATTGTGCCAAGAAGTTTCTGTCTTACTTCAGTGAACTTAACAGGGGTGGTCTGAAGTGTCCTTCCTCGTTTATGTCGTGATGTATATAGACTTGTTCAGCAGCTTTAAATCTGAATTTTTGAAACTTGAAAATCAGAGGGATTCTGTGATTGAATTAGGGATTCAACTTATAGAGAGCTCTATAAGCAATACAGATGATGATTGTAGTTGTGGTGTGCTCTTCATAAAGATTGTTAAAGAAGGAGTTAAAGTGTTTGCGAACATATTTGTTAACAACTATTCAAAGTTTTGCATGATAGAAATGTGTCCAGAAAATTGGCTAAGAAGTTTGAGAACCAGGCACAAAAAAAAAAAAAAAAAAAAACCTCTGAGGAGTTTGGAGTTAAAGTAAACAAGCGCAAAGGGATGAAACTCAGCAGCAAGTAATATAAATAATATGTTACATTTATTTATTGTTCTGTAACATTTGCAGCAATTTCCTTTGGCTGCAGCTGGGTCCAGCTTGATGCGCTCCAACCACCTTCAAACCTTAACCTGACTCATTCTGGAATATTCCCGCCCAAACCTCCTTACCAATTGGCTCTGATCTGTACTGCGTTATAATATTTGACCGTCTCAGGGTAAAAGGAACCAAGTAATGGTGTCATAATTTTCGTGCGAGTGAATACATTGAGAATTTTTTCACATTAATATATTTTTAAACATTTTTAGAATATAATAAAATTATTTTCATATATGCAGTGAAGTAAAATCGAAGAGAGAATGTTATTATATAGTTACGTGAAATTTCTAATAAATCAAGTTGTTCTCTTTTACTGTGGGATAGCCATTCCTTCTAGTAATATTATGTAATACGTAAGTTAGTTGTTCGCGAAGCATTTTCATGCATGGAATAGTGATTTTCCCAATTGTGTCGTTTTCCTCAAGTCAAATTACCGCCGTGTACATCATGATTTTGGGTTATCCAATAGCAGCAGTCGGGCTTCGACGGCCGCCATTTTTTTCTATGTTACGGTCTGAGTATTGGAGTCGGTCTTGAACAAATTAATGAAGGATTTACTATTCATTAAAACATTAATGTGAATACCAATACAACTTCTAATAATACTGTGACCGTTTGACGGATGTCCCAGGTCCACATAAGTGCACATCTTAATAACAGCTGAGCATAAGACTCAAAACATCCCGGGGATTATATGGCGAAACAACGAAAGTTGTAAATGAAAACAGAAAGCTTGGCTGTTATCAAGACGCTCACTGCAGCAAGGTTAGTTTTTTTTTTTCAAAAATCATTAATGACCACATTTTTTTTACTTTGAGATAAAATGTATCAGTTTAATTTATCCATTCAACCATCCTAAGATAAATATAATGAGTTCCCTCAGGGAGAATGCTAAATCACAACCTGATATACATGACACCCTATCGCTCCCCCTGGGACCCTAATCTAATTATGCATTTTTCAAATAAACTTCAGTAACTTAATCTACAAGAACCAAACGATTAATTAAGTATTTAATTATTATTGGAATATTCATGAAAATTATAGTTCATAATGATAATCATTTTCTACAACCTTCAGGATATGCAGACAAATAATAGTCCGGTCTGACACCTGAATAAACTTATTTACACTTCACAACACCATTTTCATATTTCCGTAATTAATTTAATTTCATAATCCTATCAAAATATTTCCTTTTATGTCAAGAAACGAAATTCCAAAATTTCTCATTATTATTATTGCCAAGTCGCCTCCGTAGCGTAGCGGTCAGCATGGTTAGCTGCCGCCCCGGAGGTCCTGGGTTCGATTCCCGGCTCTGCCACGAAATTTGAAAAGTGGTATGAGGACTGGAACGGGGTCTACTCAGCCTCGGGTGGTCCAACTGAGTAGAGGGGGTTCGATTCCCATCTCAGCCATCCTCGAAGGGGATATCCGTGGTTTCCCACTTCGTCTGCGGGAAAATGCCGGGATGGTACTGTACCCGTAAATCCGGAAAGTAGCCAGTTGGAATATCCGTTGCCCCAGCTGGATCGCCTATTTCTAACAGCACCGGCCTATTACTACACTAGAAATCGCTCCAAACATGGTCTTTAGGGATTTACATACAGCAGTTACAAGTATATTGTGGATAAACAACAAACTACACGGGGCACACCTACCTTTACTTACGTTCTCGGGGACTGGGAATTCAGCTTCGCCTACAATACATCCACAATACTCTACTCCTTATATTTAAAATGAATCACACGCCAACAACGACAGATAACGAACTGAATAAATTTAGTAACAATGGTAAACTAACCTAAATAAACAAAATAACAATAAACTAATCTAACAATAAAAGAAAAAGAAAACCATACAATCACACACACTTCCTTTCTACTACACATCTTACTACAATGCCATGTAAAAATATCAACATAAAAGTCTTTGCTTGTTTAGGCCTACACTACGTAAAAAAGGAAAACGTTTAAGGAAGGCTCTTACATTCGTAGCATTCCTGAGAACGGGTTACCTTCACTAGCACTCGTCTGGAAAACGCACGTGAACTGGCCTGTTTCATCAATGAAACGCCAGCACCACGCTGCCTTCAGAACTTTTTACGTTTTATAGAAGGCTGTGAATCTTCACCTGTTCATATTATGCCACACCGCTCTCCAATCCTAACGGTGGATCATTCTGGCTATCCTATATTGAGACTGCTTTGTGTGCGTTTAAAATACACGTAAAATTAACATTCAGATATTACAAAAATGCTCATAACTTCTATGTTCCTTTGACAATCATTCCGAAAATTTTTATACAATCTTTCATTCGCACCCCGAAATTGTTCTAGACCAATCCGGTTCAACAATTACTCTAAGCAGTGGACAATCATTCATACAAAACATCTGCTCACAAAACACACGCTATTCCAAAACAATCGATTAATAAATCCTACCAAAATTATTTATCTAATTAAATCATTTCCGGAAAATATTTACATGTAATTTGTTCATAATAATATACACTATTTAGTGTTGCTAACACGTTACTTTCGAGATTCTGGATTCTCAGTTACAATACAACTCTCAATTAATTATATACACTGTTTTTCTACATAATCATTTTCTATCACTCCGTAGTTAACATATACTGCTTACACATCGTCTTATATATAAGCTTCATTACATTGTCGTTCTAATACAGTCGACTCACTAAGGTTAACTGTACGTAATTACATAACTTCGGGTTTAATAAAATATAATAACTGTATCATTGACATGAGTAGACAATCGTTCTCTAGTTGTATTTCTGCTAAAACCCTTCTGTCAACACAGCTAAAACGTTACCTCACATGAACTGGACTACTTGTATACAACGACTCTTATCATGATCCATAGCCTTGTGATTACGCGGGAATTAATTTGCTAATAATCCCACGATCGAATTTCGTGCGGAACAGCATCACCGGAACATCCAGATTATTGCGATCAGAATGATTGTTATTGCATGTCAGTGAGCCTATTAATGTGGAATCTAATTTCGAACCTAATCCCACCCCTAGAACATCTGCCCAAATCGTTTAAATACTACTTCGTGTGCTGATGAACTCACTCAAATTTGAAGTGTCGAGGGGACTCTACGTACGACTTAGCGTGTCTGCGTGACACTTATTATTACTTGGAGTGTCAAGATGGCACATGTTATACTCTAACCTTTTGAGAAACACTTTGAACTTATATTTTAGTTGTGTGCGTGCAACTTAGTCTTGCAATTATAAGGTCAGTGAAATTAGGTAGTTACCAGACTACAGTTTAGGGCCAGTATTCATCGAAATTTTGATGTAGGATTGTTTGGCCAATTAAGCAACCAAAGAAAGCAATTGAAACGTGTGCTAATAAGCATTTTATTTCAAGCAGCAAGATGTCGTCCCAGGTCTATGAAGGAAGAATGGAGTCTAATATCATCACCATGGAGATGATGATGATGTGATAAGCATATCAGCGGAGAGGATGTCAGGAGATGTGATCTGACGAGCTGACTGGCGAAGGAATGAATACTACAAAATTAATTAATTTAATTTGACAAATCAGTTATGGTTTTCATGGGAATAATTTTATGTATATATTTGCGTTGTGTATTTTTAAATGTAGAGTCTTGTTTGTTTTTGTTACTGACACACGATTTAGAGCATGATGCAGCGTGACATTTTTTTGTAGAATTCTTGTGTTTTATTTTGTTGTTCAAGTTTACGTGGCATCGCATGCTCGCGGAGCACGTTGCTAGCGTATCGCACTTGATCAATGAAATCTGGAAATTAGCGTTATGACAGAAGTGAATCTGAATTAAATTAGCATAAATTCAGTATTGGGGGAATCATAGTTATGATAAAAGATTCATGATCAATCAGTCAATTGATTTTATAATTTGCCATGTTGCAAATATGTGATTACGAGAAGCCGTCTGCTTACTCGTGATGTTTATTTCAGCTTTTAAATCGATAGAGCGTGTTTTGAACACGAAATTAGGGAAACTCTGAACTAACGCCGACATGGATGGATATATTTTATTAGTCAGTCCAAGCGATGGTGTGTCATATGTGTAATCATTGGATATTGCTTGCGGAAGGTGTAAATACACGCTTCGACTTGCCGCAATCCAAGTTTTCAGCAGTCTAACCCTGCGGGGCGATTGTTTGAAATATATATTTGAATCTTGCAATTCCGAGAGAATTTGGTGAGATAGTGTGTCTGCGATATATTGTACACGTTTTCAGGAATGCAGAATTAACAGGACCACGGAAACTATGGTTAGCCTGTGTATATTGTGACACGTGATTGGGACTGGACTGAAACAGATATTGTGTGTGAGAGAGAGGGCATTCCACTTGTCGCGCGCAGATCAGAGACAGCTGATATAGGCTCACTAGTACTTGGGACACTGGTCCTGTATTCTTCGAATGTTTGTAATTAGTTTAAAAAGCCTGAATGATTTTAAATTAATTGAAACAGTAAATGGGAACTATTCACGTATTATAGTTATTTTCCTAGCGCTATATTTATAATTGTCTGCATTGTATTAAAGTATTATATCAGCCTGCTTAGGCAAGCAGTTGTTGCTTTGTTTATGTAACAGTTCGGCGACCTCTGGTCGGCCATGTTTGTTGTTGTGATGTGTCACGTGTGTGATCATTAATCTTGCGAGATTTTGTGCCAATTTTGGCAGATCATTTATTTGTCATATGCCTTCTTGCATATTTGTGATTTCTGAGGAAATCTTGTAATGTAATATTTGTAAGGGTAGCGTGTGTCAGTGTATTACATTAAGTGTACAGCCATTTTATTAGCGTACTTCCCATGGGCCATAATTACGATTTACAGAACGGCGATTCGTGACCTATCCGATTGAGTCGTTTGGAAGCGAATCTCCGTCAACTCGTACTCATTCTCCTTCAATAGTTAGTTATCACGCGCACACAATCTAATCAGATCGCTGGAATGGTATTTCCACAATTTTTATGTATTGTAATGTATGTTATTTTAGGATTAAGCTCAGGGTGGAGTTTTATGTTGTCATTGTTTTGCTTTATGACGATTCAGTTTTTAAATATTGATTATTTTACTCCTGTCTTTCAGTTCATTTCTAGTTTTTATGTTTACCTTATGAATCCTTGGTATTATGGAAGCGAGATATCTTTATTTTACTTTATCACTGAAGATACAAGAACTGAATTCGACCCCGGAGACAGAATCTTGCTAAACGGCTTCTTTCAAGGATACAATATATTGGAGGAGACTTGAACGCACATCACGAAGACTGGGGATGTGGAAAAACAACTGATAAAGGTCGGCATATATTATTAACATCCCAGTTAGCATATCTAAATATTTTAAATGATGGCTTTGCCACCCACCTCACCGCACCTACACAAGCCCCGAGAGCTGTTGATCTCACCTTCAATACAATCGATCTACCGCATCCAAGAACGTGGCACACTCATCCTGGATCTACACATGAGCGATCATTATCCGATTCTCATACATTTAGATCCAATCATTCCTTTGTATACACCCGATAATGCTCCAACATATTGCCATCATTTTAAGAATTTTAATTCCGATAAATTACATACTTACATACTAAAGTTTCTCTGTACCTCCGCGCCCCCTTACATAAATCCTTCGTACATCTACAAAAGAACATCACGCAATATTTAAATCAATATCATCCCACTGAATTAAGCTTCCCTTCTACCAGTTATAAAAATAAACAATATTCTGATGGTATGACGAATGTAAAATGCTGGTTGAACGCAGAAAACTTTTTTTTGCGGTATTATCGTTCTCATAATACCCATCATACGTATTTAAATTTTAAAATAATAGTTGCTAACATCCAACGAAATTTTAATAACAAACGTCGCCTTGCATGGCACACTTACACGAACAATCTTAATAGTATTGTTGTACCCTGAGGTCCCCACAGGGTACATCTACAAATACATCTACAAACTACAGCTATAAGCTACATCTACAACCACTACCCCCTATCTGCCCCTACCTAGCACACTTCAGCCCCATTCTCATACTCAGAGCATTAAGGAGACAACAACAACAACCACTTCACTGCAAAAATTTATATTACAGACCCACAGCATGTTGCAATTTATTACAACATGCTTGCAACACTTAAATAAACATCGACTACAAATGCTAAGTAGTGCACCTATTTGCCAACTAACTGAGTCAGCAATAGTAAAACCTATAAAAGACCATGGATAACACACATCATGGTCTGTCTGTAAAACCACCTGCCTACGTGCCCGTCGGAGACGCCAGAAGACGAATTACTGGACCAAGGTTAGTGTGTACAAAGGGTAATCCATACTTCCTTTCACTTTCCAACCTCTATACTTTGTAATCATTTGCATCTATTCTAAATCGCACTTCTCTAAAACATTATTAGTGAAGTTTGCTTACAACTTCACAAGCTCTTAATTAAAACTTCTATCTTCACTACAATTCGCTCTCTGTTTATTTTGTTGAATGCCTATACCAACTTGCCGGTTGTTAACATGACTTAGAACCTGCTGAGTCGCCATTATTAATCGTCTGCTTGCTAACGCAGCACTCGCAGGTAGGCTTCACTCACACGGGCAAGGTCGCCTATAATCAGCAGTTCATTTTTTGCGCTGCAATCGCTCTCATGATTCTTTAGCACCCGCGTTTATTTGGGAAATCAGCTCAGTTCTCAACCCTTAGCTAAGACCCCTTTAACCCTCAGAGAGGTACTAGAATTACTGACCACTCAGACAGCTCAATCCCCCTATAATTGATTAATCCATTAGTTTAATTCTAACACTCACCCCCTCTTTAAAACACACCGTTAGGGTACCAAACAAACCCTCTCCCTAACAACTGGTGGAGCACCGAGTAGCTACGTCAATAGGGCTTATACAACAAGTCCGTAACTACGATCTGGTACTATTTTTAAGCAGCCAAGCAAGCCCAGAATTAGGGAAAATTTTTGCGAGTACCAAGCGAAAACAGTCAAGCGAGTAAATTCTACCCCAACACATTAATTAGCTGCCCACCCAACCCTCCCATTAAAGCTAGAAAGAGGACAACCAAATACTACTGGGTAAAAGGACCTTCAGTCGTCCCTTATTTCAATTTAGCATGTAAAATCTTGACTTGAGAAGGAGCCGAACTATTTAAGGGTTCATCCGGCTCCGGAAATTTTTCCCTTTTGCACCTAGATAAAGCAAGGGAAATTCAAGCCCCCAACACTACAACATTCACACAGAATACAACATGCCTACACTTGCGATTAAATCCATTCCCAAGAGCGAACCCGAAAAATTGACAAGATGGCTCGAGAAAATATGGGTGGACCTGGCACAAGTACAAAGAGCGCACCAGATACTAAATAAGATATACGCTAAGATACAAGAAGTACACACACAGCTAGAAACAGAAAACACGAGGGACACATTTACAATTACACGATTTTGCAATCAATTAGCGCAACTAGACACAGCGCCTGACCAACTTCACAGAGAGCAAACCCGTTTAATTGACGAACATTGGACACTTAATAGGAAACACATACAGATGCGTACGGCGAACACACCATCAAGGGATGAACACACACTACGGAAACAAAATGCACAACTTAATATACAGTACATGCAACTACATGCCACACAGGCACAACTACGGACAAAGGTCAGGCAGGGGATATCACAGCCCTCGCCCCTGACCGAGCATAAAAGTACAGTGCCGCACACACATAACAGGGAAAACACAACACTTAACACGCCTAAACCCACTTTGCCACCTACTCCACACAGGGAAAATGTAACCCCTAATACATTTAAACCTACATTGCTACCTACCCCGCACAGGGAGAATGCAACACTTAACACGCCTAGACACACTTTGCTACATACTCCACACATGGAAAAAGCATCCCTTAACATGATTAGTCGGACTTTGCAACCTAATCCACACAGAGAAAACGCAACCCTTAACACGCATAAACGCACTTTGCTACCCACTCCCCACAGGGAAAATGCAACACTTAACACGCCTAGACGCACTTTGCTACCCACTCCAGACAGGGAAAACGCAACACTTAACACGCCTAGGCGAACATTGCTAGCCACCCCACACAGGGAAAAAATTTTAGACAGCCGAGAACTGCATTATTACCTACCCCGCAGACGCGATATGCCAATAACAAATCTAGGCATAAATTATCACCTCCCCCACAGAAAAACTACCCCATTAACAAACCTAGGGTGACTCTTTTACAGACGCCACCCCAGGGCTACCTAGGATCATACGAATGGATTTACAACAGCCAAACACAAACAATTACACGAATTTCTAGGATAACACACAACCCTCAACATGCAATACTAGTTATATATATATGTTGAATTAGTACCGAACAGCAAACCCTTTAGCGAAGTGAAGAGAGTTAACTGCTAGGCTAATTTATAGTGATATAAGATATATGTATCTTGTAATATGTGTGTTATATATGTATTCCACATGACTATATTCTGTATTTTATTGGGTACCATACACAAAGAGAGAAATATAATAACGGATTAACAAACAAAACTAATTGGCTTGCACAATACAACAGTCCTACACACTACCCTTAATACAACTAGACAACACAATTATACGAGTTTAAAGAACTTGCACACAACCCTTAACGTATAGCCATAACGAATAGAATATAAAGTGTGATCTCTTCTCCCTCAATTGCATGTAATGAATACGGATCGGGTTGGCACTCGCCGCTACGCAGCGCTACAGTCGACTTGAGATTGTTGATTTCCACATATGTTTATGTGTTTATGTGCGATATATTAAGTATTTAATCGGTCGGAGTGTTTTGGTGGTGTTCTGTGCAAACGTTTATTGATATACAAGTGCTTACACTATTACTTCATAATATTAATACCTGAAATGCTATTGTAGGAAGCATTAACTGAAATGGAATTTAATTTCTTGTCGTGTGTTAATGTTATCCTCGTGTGTTAATTTTATTGTTATTTAATGTAAGTAAACAGCAGTTTAACCCTTACATTTTCATGAGTGCTTAATGTGAGTAGTGAAGATGCCATGCTCTTTTGTACCAGGATGCAGATCTAGCTATGGGTACTGCAAAGAGGTCAGACGGTTTTTCAAACCTCCTAAAGATAAGGAACGTTTTATCAAGTGCAAAGGGGCCATACCAGGGAAGGATAGGGAACTTACTGAAATGTCCTACACCTGTGATGCTCACTTTTCAGAAGATTTAATTGTTAAATTTGACAAATTTGTGATGGAAGGGAAGGAAGTAGTACTTCTCCCAAGAACCAACTGGCGACTGAAAGACTATTCTGTTCCACATATATTTCCTAATTTGCCTAAGTATTTGCCCAGTATGGTGTAAATAAAAATGCTCTTGATGCCATTAAAGACTACTTATGTGAAGAAAGGGATGAGAATAAAAAGACAATGAGTTAAAAAACATATATGTACCGTAATGCTGAAGGAGGCGTGATCAGTTTTAGGCAATAGCCTACTCTAAGAAGGGGTCATGACTGTGTCTTCTATGTCTGTTAAATGTTAAGTGCTTCTGAAATGATGGTAGTTTATTGAGTTTGGTGTTTGTGGAGTGAAATTTATGGGTATAATTGATTTTGTAATATTCTAAATAAAGTTGAAGGAGCCGTGATCGGGTTTAGGCAATAGCCTACTCTGTGAAGGGGTCATGACTATGCCTTCTATGTCTGTTAAGTTCTTATGAAATGATGGTAGTTTACTGATTTTGGTGTTTGTGGAGTGAAATTTATGGTTATTGTTGAATTTTATAGTAATCTACGGTAAAGTTGAAAGTTGCGTTCGTACGTTTTTTTTTGCTGTGTTGCAAGTCTGTTAAGGGAATGTAAAATGTGTAACAATGTGAAGAAATCCTTTCTGATAGCGAGGTTAATTTTTCCATTCTTTTTTTAAATTTACCGATAGCTGGCAAAACTAATTGCATTTTGAACTTGCTCTCTGTCTTCGCTTATTGTTGAAACTGGACTATTACAGGAGACTACTTATTAAATTATATTTGGGCACAGTAAAGTAAGTGGAGATGTCGAACTTATTAGCGCCTATGAGGATATCTTGCGGTGTTTTAACATGTAAAACAGGTCGCAAGGTTTTAAAAGTCTCGTAAGCGCCAATGCTAACTTACATCACAGATCGGAGCCAGCGCTGCGCTGTGGCGGACCAGGCGTACTAGGCCAGTGATATCACTTCTTATTCTATTCGTTATGGTATAGCTATAGCATATATGTGTATGTTTAAAATTGGCAATAAACGGAAAATCCTCTGCAGCTGGAAGAGATTACCGAAAACGCTAATTTTGTAATATTATATTTTATGTGATATTGCAGTATGTATTGTCCCCTTGTAGAAGCGTACACGAGACTAATATTCGGGGGTGTTCAGTCCATGTCGCAAGGCTGGATAATTTGTACTTTTGCTTCTATAGGCACAAGGTAACATAGGGAGAATATAACTACCAAGAAAAGATGACCCAAAATTTAACAGATAAACAACTTTAATACGCCGATAAATAGACACCATAACAACCAAACATCCTAAATGACACCCTTATTTAATCACCAAAAATAAAATCAATAAAACAAACAGTTACAATGAATAAAATTACAGCTTCCAATGCTGTCCAAACTAAGAAATACGTGGACCAAGTCCTTACTTCTCTCATTCTTGTGTTTTTGCGTGCGACGTTTTATGATAAAGCTTAGCCTAGGACGAGTACGCTTGGTCATATGATATGCATATCCATGAGCGCTTTCACCACGCCTTGATATCGGGTTCTATACTAAATGGCTAACAAGTAAATAATAATAATAATTTACCAGCTACGCTACCCTTAACTATAATACAAAATACTTCCGAGTGAAGTCTAATAGAAGTGCTAAACGCACACACAAACAAACAGCCTAAATTATAGGTCTTATATACACATATCGTGAACCCTCAGTCGTGGTCATCGGCAGCTAACACTTGGGAACAAACGCCTGTCTCCCTGATACAACAAAATTACAAATATCACACAAAATGTGCTTCAAACATGACAACAAAATTAATGAGACAGTAGCTAAACAAGAAAACAAAATAAATATCAACAAATTCCTGAACTGAATTTTTGATATGAAGAACTCCCAAATTTAAATAATCCAAGTAGCTTCTGATCATACCGGCTTCAAAACTGATCGTTATCTTATATGCACACCAAACACGGCACTAATTGCCTTAGCTACCTTTATCTGGGATCTGAGCTTGTAGTACGGACTCCAGTCGCCCTGTCTATGTGTCGAAATACCATGCACGTCATGTCTCAAGCCACAGCTTTTGAGAACCGTAGAAATTCAGCATACACCAACTGAAATAAAAACACACAATCGCAGATCCGTCCCCAAAATTGCATCCCGCAACTTAGGACTGTATAACAATTATCAGTAGCCACTCCCTTGAGCGCTCTGATATCGAAGACTCGCAGTACGACAGGTATGTGACCTAGCCACATCCTGCACATTCAATAATACCTTGCCATGGTTCAACATTTCTCCCTCATGAAAATGCATCAGATCGCAGACAATACCTCACAGAAATGTGTTCCAACAACACAATAATTAAGTGTACTCACAAAATTCAAAATAATTACCACAGAAGCATACGGCTTCTTGCTATAAAATATGCAATGTCGCATAACATTACAGCCTGTGTAGTCCGAAACCGTCACTAATAAAATTCATATTTTCCCCCAATGTTATAGTTACATTAGCTAACCAAAGCTTCATTTGTTTCAACTAGTCAGTTCATTTACGTGTTGTATTTGCCAAAAATACGCACATTGTACACGCGAGTACAATTTAACCTACTGTCCCGCACAAATCTTACATAAATGTAAACAAATAACCACGATGAGTTCCACATTTAAAATAGTAGCTGGTTACAACAAAACACACAACAAGAAAAATAATACACAGAAATTACAAGACTATATACAAGGATTCCCGATACCAAAGCTAGGCTACATAATGAAATAGATCATTTTGTACTCATCCTAAATGGCTTCCTTCAGACTGATGCATCTCGTCATGACCCCTCCATGGTTTTTAGCAAGCAACCCTCGTCATCGCAGTTGATTCCAGCATGGTCTTCCTTCCTCCAGATGTCATCACCATATCTTCCATCGCTGATGCTGCTTGGATGAAATGTTTATCAGATTACCATAATATTCCTCACACTATTTTTCCTACTTAAATTGCTCGAGTAGACTGCTATATTCGTCTACGATTCACTATTCAGCAATATAAATCGTCGACTGGCCCTAAATCTTACAGCAGTGTGCTATATCAATAACACTTCACACGCACAACACGAGATGAATTTGAATACATCTCCTATCAGCCATGATTAAGTTCGAAGTTTAAGTCTTTACTCGTATTTGACATCAAAACTCGCTAAGTCCGTAGACATGAAACATTTTCAAATAACGTAGAACAATACTGCGTAGCTGCGCCTTCAAACTGTGCCTTCAAAATAGAGCGTCTAGTGAACTCTTCACTTCGTATTTATACATTATCAGCCCGAAAGTGGGGGTAGTACTAGGTAAAATATCTATCTTTTAAAGCAGACGTCGTACCGACATGTAACTTGTATCAAACAACTCGCCTTGGTGCGAACCGTACTCCTCTTGGGTGCGGATCTGATTTCGATCGGTGGATTAATCACAATCGAGTTCCCTCCATAAATCCAAGCGTTAGCGTGCTTTCAAAATAGCGGGAACAGTCCGCGTCCCCTTCTCTCAATCGTGGGTTCAAATTACCAATTTGCGCTTTATTTCAGGGCTCCGCCCAAGCGGGTGTAGACGACAGCGTATTTTTTCTATGGTTCACTCGCCTCTTTCAACTGCTCCCTTGCTCACAAAGATATTTTCAAGGCGTTTCATAAGTTTTTCGCGCCAACTCGGTTTTTGACCTCGGTTCTAACGGTAGTCAGGCTATTTCTATGTCTCAGGTTGCATACCACTACGACCCTTCCTTTATTGTTCTGGCCGGATGTGAGGCGCGCCTTGCTTTCCTCAGGTAGACTTTTATTTCAACATACATTTTCCCGCAGTGCCTTCAAATAATTGCAACATATAATTTCACATTGAGCAAAAATATGAACACTAATATCATGATAATAATATTCAGGGTTCAGTATGTATGGTGATAAATGGTTATATTTTGGACATTGTGTACCATATACAACAAGGGGAAAACTCCAAAATAGCACCTACATGTGAGTTTGCATTCACAAATTCTCATAGTGTATTTCTTTTGTGTTGTATTTCTCAATGTTCTTCTTTTGTTTTTATATACCGTACAAGTCAAATGTACTTTTCAGAATATAACTGTCTGTTTCCGTTTGTGACCAATTGATGTCGGTGTTTGTTTTCTTCTCACATCAATTTGGAGTTTAGGACTGTAGAGTAAACACGTTTTACTAATTACTAATTATTTGGTCACGAAAGAAGCCTCCCAGAAGAATGCACTAATTACATGCATTCGGGCGTCCCCTGGGCAACGGTAAAAAACACTGTAAAATTTACCGGCTGATTCTTTCAATACAAAGGTGCTGCTACACAGCAACAAGTACGCAAGAGAACTTATCAATGATAAGTCATTTTCAGGACCAACCATGCACAGAACACTCATCAATTCCTATTGGTAACAGCTTACGAATATGTCACTTGAACTTTGAATCGATTTCATCTGCTAAGAGTCAATACCTCTCACGTCTGATGCTGCAGAATGAAGTAGATGTTATTGAAATACAGGAGACTCACTCCAAGGATGATGCTGATCTTTACAGAAGAGGTAGAATTTACGGATACGTTCTGGTTGGGGCCGTAAATGATGAACAGTATGGCTTTGCAACATATGTCAGATCCCATCTCACTGACTACAAACTAACTTACCAAGACAGAACGACAGATATTTTTGTTTTGGCTGTAGAAGTTGCCGGCACCACGGTTGCAAATATTTACAAACCACCGCAAGTTAGTTGGCCAAATCCACCTGTAAGATCCTTCAGTCATCCAGTTGTGTATGTTGGTGATTTCAACAGCCACAGTCATGTCTGGGGATATAAGAATGAAGACCAAAATGGAGCTATTCTAAATGAATGGATGGATATGCACGATCTCCAGCTTGTGTACAATGCTAAAGATCCAGGAACGTTCCGATCTGGCAGATGGTTAAAAGATTATTCTCCTGATTTGTGCATCACATCTAGATCTGGAAATAACGAAATGACACAACGAAAAGTCATCAAGTATTTCCCACACAGCCAGCATAGGCCAGTCATAATTCATTTTGGTACTGAAATTCCGTTAGTCACCTCCATACCTCAACCTCGATGGAATTTTCAACTTGCAAACTGGGAACTATTTCAGAAAGGTCTAGATAATATCGTTCAATGGATTCCTCCAGTCCCATCCAATTATGAACGATTTGTGGGAGCGATTAAAACAAATGCCAGAAAATATATCCCACGTGGTTTTCGGAAGGAGTACATTCCTGGATGGTCTCAAGAATGCGATGAGTTATACGCCAAATATCAAGAGTCTCACGACAAGGTAACAGCTGATGACCTATTGAGAGCTCTGAACAAGAACAGAAGAGAAGAATGGCATAAAATAACGGCAGGACTCAACTTCACTAATTCTAGTCGGAAAGACTGGAATCTTAGTAGAAAACTTGGTACAGATCCCAGGTTGTCAAGTACAGTTACACATGTGAATGCTAATGCTGTTGCATCCAGACTGATGAATATTTCAAAAACTAAAATAGACAAAGAACAGTCACGAACTGTGAATAATGAACTGTACATAAAGAAGTCCTAACTAAAACCACACCCAGACTACTCACGTGATTTCTGCATTGAGGAACTTGATAAAGCCTTGAGTATGCTAAAGGTAAACAAAGCCGCTGGCTTTGATGGCATATATCCAGAGTTTCTTAAAACCATCGGACCAAAAACAAAGTTGTGGCTTATTGAATTTTTCAATGAGATTCTGAAAACTGGAAAATTACCAAAGCTGTTCAAACAGGCTAAGATAATTGCTATCCTGAAACCGGGAAAAGACGGATCTTCTGCTTCTCACTATCGACCGATATCACTACTCAGCGTGACCTATAAGCTACTAGAAAGGCTTATTCTAAATCGCATTCAAGAGGCCGTTGATCAAATCATCCCCATCGAACAAGGTGGCTTTAGGAAACAACGGAGTTGCTGCGACCAGGTCCTAACATTGACAACTATAGTAGAAGTTAGATTTCAACGAGGTCTAAAATCAGCTGCGGTTTTTGTGGATCTCACAGCAGCTTACGACACTGTGTGGAGGGAGGGCTTGATGTCCAAGTTTATTGAAATCATCCCATGTCAAAAGTTGGCACTTTTAATGAACAACATGCTCTCTGATAGGCGTTTTAGGGTGTTCCTGAATGGGCAAACTAGCAGGTGGAGGACATTAAACAATGGCCTACCTCAAGGATCAGTTTTGGCCCCCATTTTGTTTAATCTATATATTCATGACATGCCTCACGCTGATTCCTTGAAAATCCAGTATGCAGACGACCTAGCATTAATTATCCAAAATAAAGACCTTATGAACTGTGAAAATACCCTAACTAGTGATCTGACGAAACTGAGTGATTACTTCCATAAATGGAGACTTCAACCCAACCCAAACAAGACTGAGGTTACTGCATTCCATCTAAATAATAAAGAAGCCCAAAGGAAGCTGCATGTTACTTTTGACGGAATCGAAGTACCCCATAACTACAATCCAATATATCTCGGAATCACTCTGGATCGGTCCTTGGCATTCAAACAACAGTGCATCAAGTTATTGAAGAAACTTGGCTCGAGAGTGAATCTACTTCGCAAGATTGCCGGAAGCAGCTGGGGTGCAGACGCTAATACTCTACGTTCTGCTGCACTCGCTCTCGTGTATTCTGCTGTGCCCCTGTATGGGAAAACAGTGCTCATACCACCAAGATTGATGCGCAACTCAATGAGGCCGTGGGAGTCATCACTGGTACTGTTAGATCTACTCCCACACAATGGCTACGAGTCCTAGCTAATATCGCTCCGCAACATCTAAGGAGGAAAGCAGCTAAGGTAAGCTTGCTCAAGAAGACCACTTCTGATAAGAACTCTCTGTTGTATGTTGCCCTGCAACATCACGTCTGAAATCACGCAAGCCACCCTGGGTTGATTTAGAAGGTATCAATTCCTTCAACATGACCTCCAAGTGGTAACAACGTTGGAACGAGCATCCACCCAACAATGCTCACCTGGTTAAAGATCCTACAAAGAAGGTTGAGGGATTCCAACTTCCACGCCAAACCTGGTCGAAGCTGAACGCATTAGAACAGGTCAAGGAAGATGTGGTCACACTTTGAAGAAATGGGGTTTCCGTACATCTGCTGCCTGTGACTGTGGAGTGGAGGACCAAACTATAAAACACATTGTTCAGGAGTGCCCACTCCGTGCATTTGATGGTGGTCTGAAGACTCTACACCAAGTGACACCAAGTGCTCTGGAATGGTTGTCAAATTTGGACATTTCAATTTAAATAATTGTAAACTTTTGTGTACTTGTACAACCATACGATATATATATATATATATATATACTAATTATTTATGACAGGTTATGAGCCCAGTTAAACGCTTATTGCTGTTAATGTGTGGACTTTGTGATGGGAGAATGTCGGTCGTTAAAAGGTGTTGATATGTGCGGCACACATGTGGACGGCAGTTGAGTGTGCATTCAAGATCGTTTTTGGTGAATTTCGTGGACGATTTTTCTATAGTGAGGACTATTTGTACGTTTTATTTTAAGTATACATACTAACATGGATGCAGCCACGGGAAGCAGCGAGCGAGTAGTTGCAATAGTGAGGTTACAGGACGACAATTGGGAAGCGTGGAGCACCCGAACAAAGGCATTGCTTCAAACAAGGCGTCTGAGGGACGCGGTTCAAGGTTTTCCACGAAAGACCGATACAGGAGAGGTAGAAGTTACACCCGTTGAAGAATACTCCGACGCCCAACTGGTCACAGATCAAGACGCGAAAAACTTGCTCATAGGCTTGGTCACCGACCCTTTTCTAGGTGATATCAAAGAAGCGGAGACAGCTAAGGAAGCATGGCAGAATCTTCTGACTTCATGTTGCGATACCGGAGTCCTTCAAATCGTGACGATGTTAGAAGAATTGTGTCTTTTTAAGAAAACTAGTGTAATTAGCATGCGTAGGGGAGAGTGGGGCACTTTGAGCCACGGGGCACTATGAACCAGGTTACATAACTTCAGTATAAATAAAGGAATTATTTTTCTCACTCTGGGTATGCTGGTAGAAATGCTCTACTGACTTGCATTTTGTTTCTGCAAAGTCTGGTTCCCGCCATTATCTCTCTGCAGCTGTTATTTGTTTACGGCTATAGTGAAGTAATTTTCTGAGAACTTGGTAGATTAACATTTGGAGGGCAAATGATTGGTTGAAATTCTGGTTAAGTAAGTTATGATAATAACATCTGAATCGTGTTTTAAATTTATATATCTTATAATTTCAACAAGGTTCATTCATAACCTCACAATAGCTTTGTATAGAAATATGTACTACTGGGGCACATTGAGCCAAGCTCTCCCGGGGCACAATGAGCATGATTCATTGTGCCCCGGGAGTGATTCAATTTTCCCTAAATGCCGTGTGTCCTCTTGTGGGTTCCTTAGCTTGGGTAAATACTTGGGTGCTGGTAATGTCTATTCACTTACATAATTTAACTAGGCCAAACGGAAGCTTTATGAGCAGGAATCTGAGGAAGAGAATAGTGTAGTTCAGTACGAAGAGAGTGATGCCAACCTGGATGAGTTTGATGAATCTAAATACAACTTTGAGGATATGGACAAAACTCCAGAAAGAGATGATTTTGTTCTGCCCAAGTTTGAACTGAAAAACAAAAAGTATCTTTACTAGGCCTATGTGGGGAAAATTTTGAAAGTCATAGACGTACACCGAAGGATGATGCAGGGGACAATCAGGTGTCATTCTTGAGAAAGTGTGAAAGAATGGGTGGAAGGTTCTTATTTCTTCACGTAAGGGATGAAGCGTCTGTTCCATCAAATAATATATTAAATGTGCTGCCATATCCTACTGAACTGGGGGTGACAAAGAGACAAAAATCACACGTATCAAATTTGGAATTAACTTCCAGTCCATTGAAGTCTGTTAATTTCGTAAGTGTATGTGTGGTTGATTGCCTATATGCTTAGTTATATGATTTATAAGAGGATTGTATGTGAGGATTATATTAAATTTGGAAATAACTCTGTAATTAGTTCTTCTAATGAAACTCAGTAGACTGGTTCGTGGTACCCCACGGGTGGGGCAGAATGAACCATTTTCCTATTTTTATTTAAAGACATGTAGCCTAGAAATTACTATTCACAGTGTATTCATATGAGGGCATTTGATACTTGAATGATTAAACTTCAAAAGGGAGAAAACCACAGATCTGTATTAAAATTATTGGATGAGTAGCAGTGAAAAATATTTTTTCCGGTTCAATGTGCCCCACTCTCCCCTACATTTGTTGATAAAGTGCTCACTTGGCGTGCACGGTTGGACGATGTAGGTATAACATTTACGGATAAGGCCAAAGCTGCGTTTATTCTCAGAGGACTGGAAAAGCGGGAGTACGAAAATGTGATACGATCATTGGAAAGCAATGAAGAAAACTTAAGTGTAAAGGTAGTGCGAGCCAAACTATTGTCGGAGGAGAGAAAGAACAAGTTGGACAAACTAAAGATGGAGCGAGAACAGGAGACTTATGCGAGGCTGAAGAAGGAAGATTCTGAGGATGAAAGGGTGAAGGCAATGGTGGCAGCCATGCGCTTCAATTCGAAGGGGGTGGTCAACAGCAGCAAGAGTTTCAACAAGCCAACAGGTAGTGGTGGATTCATGTGCTACAAGTGCCAAGAACAGGGGCATATTGCGAAGTTCTGTGATTTAGTGCATGAAGCAAAAAAGAAAGGTTCAGTTTTGTGTTTTAATTTGCCAAGATAGGTCATACTTCCCGGAATTGTAGTAATGGACGCAAGGAAAATGTTAAGGTTAAGAATCGTGAGGTTATTGCCACGGTAAACGACGATGAGGCGGCAAAGGAATGTGTTCAGGTTAATGCTAGTAGTGTTAAGGTAAAGGCTTATGTGGCAACTGAAAGCAAGGATGATGCATCTGATTGTGTACGCAGGTGGTATGTAGATTCAGGAGCCACTGAGCACCTGACACCTTATAAGGATATTCTGTATGATTACACCCCAAAGGTTTCTGGTAGTGTAGACATAGCTGATGGATCCGTAGTTAGTGTATGTGGTATGGGAAGTGTGCTTATGAAGCTATCTGACAATTGTGGAGGTTCTTTTCTGAAACTGAAAAGAGTTTTGTATGTCTCAGGTCTTCAAGACAATTCAATATCTCTAGGTCAATTTGACAGGAAAGGTGCAGTCGTAACCATTCAAGATAGCAAAGTTGTATTGTCAGATCATGAGGGTGTATTCCTTACGGGTGAGGCCGTTGGAAATATGTATGAGGTAAATTGTGATTATTTTATGGTAGAACAAGGGAAAGAATTTGCTTGTAATGACGAGGTGGAGGTTGTGTATGCTAAGAGCAACAAAGCTGTAACTAGCGGAATATGGCATCAGCGTTTTGGCCATGCTCTGAACATTCCAGATCGTGATTTTATACCCAAAGAAAAGAATGTTGATTGTGATACTTGTAAACAGGGTAAAATGAAAAGACTTAAATTTAATGAAAGAGATCATGTATCTCAGAAGCCATTAGATGTTGTGTTCTCTGATGTATGCCAGCTAGAGCACCCATTGATTGGAGGCAGCAAATATTTTAGTACATTTACTGATGATTGTACCAGATTCTCATATGTAAGGTTTCTTAAGCATAAGAGTGAGGCATTTAATGAGTTTCTCAAGGTCAAGGCCCTAATGGAGACAGCACAAGGGACCAAGTTGAAATGTTTCCATTCAGACAACGGTGGAGAGTATTTAAGTACAGAGTTTTGTAACTATCTTGAAAAGGAAGGCATTGTTCGTAGGTTAACAATGGCTTACTCTCCCCAACAGAATGGCGTTGCTGAACGCCTCAACCAGCAACTTCTCACCACTAGTAGGTGCATGCTCATTCAGTCAGGCATGCCAGTACAATTTTGGGGGGAAGCCATCAGCACAGCCTGCTATAAAAGAATAGGTGTGTGTCATCAACTGTAAAGAACATCCCATTTGAACTGTGGACAGGTAGAAAGTTGTCAGAACAGGAATTGCTTATGTTAAAATCATTTGGTTGTCAAGTTTGGATCCATAAACGTAATGTGGAAAAGTTAGTGCCAAGGGCAAATGTTAGTGCAATGCTAGGGTACCCTGATAACTCGAGGGGCTACCGTGTATGGGACACGAAAAGAAATGTGTCATTAAATGCAGGAATGTAGAATTTGTTGAAGATGTATTTCCTTTTTCTGTAAAAGCCCAGGAAAAATCTGTAACTCAGATAGATTGTGAACTTAGAACAGTTGGAGAAGTGTTTTTCGAGCAGAAAGATTGTGGAGGTGACGTGTTTGAACACGGAGTAGCCGAATCAGGAAATGAAAATTCTGTAACAAGTGATAGTGA
This sequence comes from Meconema thalassinum, assembly GCA_946902985.2. Lineage (NCBI taxonomy): Eukaryota > Metazoa > Arthropoda > Insecta > Orthoptera > Tettigoniidae > Meconema > Meconema thalassinum. Next base: position 917,945,170 of record OX336389.2, read on the forward strand.
TGCCTCTTTGTCAGATTCTGATGTAGTAACAGGCGCTCCATTACAGCCTGAACACACAGTATTACGCAGGTCGAGTAGAGAAAGAGAAAACTTCCCAGTAAGTGTGTGTGTTGTAACGAAGTCAAGGTCAAATGTCGCATTGTCATGTTGAGGTCAGAATATAACGATCCGGTGTCTTTTCAAGAAGCCACCTCACGAGATGACAAAGATAAATCGTTTGAGGCAATGAACCAAGAGATTGCCCTCTTGGAAAAACATAATGTGTGGACACTTGCAGAAGATTCAGGTGGCAAGACTGTCATAGGCACCAAATGGGTGTATAAAACTAAACGAAACCAAGAAAGTGACGTACTTAGGTATGGAGCACATTTAGTAGCTCAAGGTTTCAGTCAGGTAAAGGGTACAGATTTCCTTGAATCCTACAGTTCTGTGGTAAAAAAAAAAGGAAAACTATTAGGACCCTTATAGCCATAGGAGTAGAGCGTGAATGGGATAATTGGCATTTGGACATTGTATCGGCATACCTTAATAGCAAATTTAAGGAAACAGTATTTGCAAGTCAACCAGAATGTTTTCGCAGGGTAGAGTACCCAGACTATGTGCTAAAACTCAGCAAGAGTATTTACGGTTTATGTCAAGCTGGTAAAGATTGGCACAATTGTATCACTGCACAACTTGTTAAGCTTGGCTTAAATCAAAGCAAATGTGATCCATGTCTGTATTTTAGCCCAGATGAGGGATCGCTACCATACAAGGAATGATTGTTGTTAGTGTAAGGCTATTTATGTATTTTTTTATTTTTTTATTTGCAATTTGGGAATGGGGGCAAGTGTGAGTTTGCATTCACAAATTCTCATAGTGTATTTCTTTTGTTTTGTATTTCTCAATGTTATTCTTTTGTTTTTATATACCGTACAAGTCAAATGTGCTTTTCAGAATATAACTGTCTGTTTCCGGTTGTGACCAAAGGATGTCGGTGTTTGTTTTCTTCTCCCATCAATTTGGAGTTTAGGACTGTATAGTAAGCACGTTTTACTATTATTTATGACACTACAGACAGCAATACTAGTTAGCAAGGCACACCAAAGTTTACGGGACCACCTTTACATAGAGGTAGGGAAACACATAAGAAACCAGCAATGGGACACCGCAGGGCATACATCATATACGGGAAACCTTACGGCAGTAACAAAGGTACAATTATCCGACAGGGAAAGCAAATTAGCATATTAGGCACATGCATCCAAGTAGGACACTGCTACATGCTGACACAGAGTTAACATACGGATTCCGACAGACAAACAGTATACCGGTCTACGTGCGCCACTGTGACACAACGGAACACGAAAGAGCAACATAAGCCGTCAACCTGACTCAGCGATACTCGGACTCGTGTAGAACGCTGGCGAGAGCTCCGGCGTTGCAACTCATAAGGGGTATACAGCCAGGATGACCAAACGCAGGCTGCGCCAAGCCCACGGCCACTTGCGCAACGGGTCTTCCGCCCATTTTATCTTCCATTTCTTTTCATTTTTTCAATGGATCATTTTCATTTTTACATAAAATTAAGTCACTTTAACCAGAAAATCATGGGCATCTGATTGACAACTTACAGCTCGTTTCTAACCCACGCATTTCCATCTTTTAGCCTCCAAAATAGGGCGTACCGTCCAGGACAGTTTTGCAGTGTCATTGCACTTTACCTATAAATCAGGGAATTCCATTAGAACCTACAATTAGCAATCATTTTCATTGTTTAGCCGTCGAGTAGGGCGTGTCGCTTACAGCGGCATTAAAGCGCCATTGTGCTTTACCTACATTCGGGGCACATTATATCAACAAATGCCAAGTAGGTTTATCAGTTTAAAAGGTTGTAAAATGTCAGTTATAAGTACATGTTGGTGAATTCCTCGGAATAAACGTTCAGTTAGAGTTAGGTCTTGCTACTCTTTGTCTTTTCCAATTAGCCTCCTTTACTTAATTTCCCTCCTTGCAGACACCAACAGCGATTTTCTGTATTCTATCTGCCCTGTGCATGCGCCTATGTTTTTTATGAGTATGTTCTAGATGTGCATCTTATATGGATTCTACCTAGCGGCATCTTGCGGCTACCCGCTGAAGTTCTTCATATTCCTTGAGTCAAGAGGTCTTACACACCAATCCACAAGGCGTCGTCTTCGTCGTGAGCTAACATCTCCTTAAAGACACTACTCCATGAAGAAAACTTATTTGTACAAAGAGTTTTTAATTTTGTAATGTTTCCCATTCTGATATATGTTCCCTTGTATTTTACCACCTCTCCCTCGTCTCCCTGGTTCCTCCCCGCGCTGTTCTGCAGCTCTCACTTCTAATCTAGTCGTCAACCTGTGAGTTCGGCCTTTCTAAGAGGCTACCTCCTCTCAACCGAGGTACAATTTTAAATCGCCGCCATGTTGTGGATGTAGGCTAACGGTCGCCAGGAACATCTACTCTCTGCAGCTATTTAAAAGCTAAGTACAAATCTCCAATGATTTTGAACCTGTTTTAATGGTTTTAAAATGCTAAACGCTTCCAATAGAAATTTATAGACAGTGTGAGGAATTACGCACAATTGTGAAATAACCGTCTTCATGGGATATTCCTTGTCATGTTTCAGCTGACCAAGCTCGTTTTAAAACATAAAATCTAGTACTTCTTGTACGAAATAAATGGGGATACCGTTCCTACACCGTAGATTTCTGCTAATTTTAACCGCTGTCTATAAACTTGGCTTTTTCCACCGTGAGACCTCTAATGCCCTATTAAACTGTCATCACCGCTATGGAACTTTCCATGTAAAACAATCTTTCTACTAGTCAAGAAATCTAGTATTATCCACTCCAAGTAAGGGAATGCTTTTCCACGCCGAGGGACTTACTGTATATCAAATTAACCGCTGTTCAAAACTCAATTTGTTTTCGCCGAGGGACTATTACCGCATCATCAAATTGTCACTACAATTCTAGAACTCTCCATTGAAAACAAACTTCAAACCGCAAAAAACTACGCTCAATACCGTCAAATTGCCGAAAACCTCAAATTAACTGGAACTCTCATTTGCAACTTAAAACTTCTACAACGCAAATAATATGTCAAAATTCAACTAAGTGTTCTCAATAAACGGAAATAACTTTCTCTTGTTCTATGAACTTACATACACCACAATAGTGAACATTATCAACCTATCAACAAACTACCAGTGCTTCGAATTTGTGTGTGTTAACTTCAACCACGCCGCGTTCGTTAGAGCAATGAACTGGCCAGAACTGTATATCCCCATTTCCTTTCCTCCAATACATTTTACTAACAAATTTAGGTTAAATTAAAATATTGGGTTCTTTTTTCTACGAGGATTAGCCCAAAGAGGCTTCCTCCCATCTTGTTGGATATTCAATTTATTCATTCCGTAAAAATATATGTGGCTATATTCCACATTTTAATCTTCTTTTTCTCCTGATACGTACAGGGAAGCATAATCTTCTAATTGTCAAATTGTATAATCCAGGCTTCACAAAGGTGACCTGCACTATTTGACTGTTTCACTTATGCAATTCCGCGTAACTAGAACTGGTTATAGTAACCATTTATTAATCTCCCTTTTTCTTATCCTGCTAGTTCAGGAATCAGTAATCTTCTAATCTTTAAACTTTTGTACCTGATTGTTTTTTTCCTCCAGGCTTCGTTAATACGACCTGAACATTTTTATGTTACATCTAGTATTCTCTGTTTAAAATAGCGGTGACCTCCGCTTGTAATTCTACTTTTTCCTCCTGCTACGATCAGGAATTTAATCTATTTGTTTATAGCTTCTTCGATTGCCATAAGGGCAGTCCAATAGTGTTTGTATCCTACCTAATTTATAAAAGTTATAATTACTCTACAATTTATTGTCCTTAAAAGCTTTAAATTTCCTAATCTTAAGCTCATTTTAAAACCTTTGTACAGGTTTACTGCTTGTAACAGGTTTGAAACCTCTAACTGATTTAATGTTGTTCATTGTGAACTTTCCCTTTAGTAGGTGTGAGACCTTCAAATGTTTATAGAACTAACCGAAGGAAAGTTCTTCTTAACTCCAAAAATAAGATTCTAAATTTAAAAATTTGTTACTTGTCTAAAAATTCTATCAATTGTTAAATAAATTCTTTATTATTTTTCGCTTTTTCTCTCTCGCTAGAATCTCGGTTAGGCAAGACCTTCTCTTCCCTGACTGTTCTCCCAGAATTATTGCTTATTTCAAAATAGAAAAGGCAATCTCTAAATCAATAAAATCTTTACCACTTGTTGCGTTTAAAACAAAGCTTCAAATAACAACATTTGCAAAGTTTCTCTTAGCTGTTACAGCTAATTCTAGTAAACCATTGAGGCAAATACAGCTTGCTCCGCCAGCTTCCTATTTGTAGAGACTTCTCCTCTAAACTTGTGTTTTACTCTTCAAAATTTCAGTTTTGTTTAAGTTAGGTCTGAGGGTTTCCTCCGTTCTAGGCTTTTAGTCGGCACCCCGCTGGGTAAAAGCTTAGCCTGCTTTGAGTGCAACAAGTGGTACTCTTTAAGGATTCAACTACTACTAATAAAAACCTTGCTAAAAGCACTAGAATTACTTTATCGCTTCCCATTCTGGGGGCATACGCCCGTTCTGTCGGAGATCCAACTGTGCCCAGCAATAAAAATATCACGGCAAATTCAAACTATTCCAGCATTTCAGAATGCTTAGTAAAATCACACCCTTTTGAAGGGAATGTTAGTAAATCCTTCCGTTTTGGCTTACTATGTCTGGCCAGAGTATCACCCTTCCCCATAGTACCCAAATCTCAGCTCGGGAGGGAAAGAGCACATTGCTATATCTCGCAGGTAACCGTAGCTCTGGCTGCTCTCTCCGCTGACAGTCTCCGAGCTCCCTCTTATTTTAGTTACTTCACGGGCTCTGCTCAGCGTAACTTGTTGTCAAATCACTACTTTAGTGGTTTTGTTTTGGATTCTCTTCCTCTTTTCCGAAAAATGGTTCCTACTCCTAAACCTACTTCATTTTTCCTCATCATCTTCCCTCAGGTAGTGTTAGCACTCAGTATTAACCTACCAAACGTTGGTACCGAAACCCCGGAATTACTAATATCTGCTTTGAATTTTTCAGCTATAACTTTACTGTGCAAATCTGGTGGAAGGGAAAGAAGTTGCTCCTGTCTCCTTCGGTGTCTATCACTTCTAACCTGCTCGCTGCTGCCAATCTGACAGCCTTTCCACTAACTCTACTTTTTCGAAAGTTATACTTTAATTTACTCATTTCATTATGGCCCCCGCTGACAAAGATAAGGAAAGTAGGGATGACAAGCTTACCGCCAAACGAGCTTCTTATAAAGGGCAAATTACCCGATTTATAAAATACATCAAAGAGCTGGATCCTTCAGAAGCTCAATTGGATTTATTGAAACGCCGTGTAAAAGACTATGAACGATCTTTTGAGAATTATTGCACTATCCAAACAGAAATTGAAACTTGCATGCTCAATCAAACAGACGATCGAGTAGAAGTAGAAAACCAATACTATGAAGGCATAGGCTCTGCCTTCGCCAACTTGAGGAAGACCAGAAAAAGGACGTTTCCGTTCTTAGCTCCCTTCACGAACAACAAACTCGTCTCGTGAGGGCACTTACAGACCAAAACCAATACTTCCCAAAATAATATTTGCCTCATTTTTCAGGAGACGAATCTGCTTGGGATTCTTTTTATGAACACTTCTGTTCTCTTGTCCATGACAATGAAGATATTCAAGTTATTTACAAATTTCATTATTTAAGATCAATTCTCCGCGAACAAGCACTGCAGTTAGTTGAATCACTCCCATTAAGCACCGAAAACTACCCCATTGCCTTTAACTTATTGAAGGAAAGATACTGTAATTTACGTTTACGTATTCAACGCCACATGAAGGCTCTATTTAACTTGCCATCCTCACAGCATAATGACGTCAAAAGCTTGCGTACTCTCATCGATACAACACAACTTCATGTGAAAGCATTATCCCAATTGGATAAGCCCACTGACCATTGGGACACTTTCTTAATACATTTAGCCGTTTCTAAAGTTGATACTGCTACTCTCAAAGCTTGGGAAATTTAACTTTCTAATAATGATGATTATTCTTATGGGCATTTAGTCACCTTCGTAAATGCTAGATGTAAACTTTTAACCGCCCTAGCTAACCAAAGTGAACCCACCTCTCCTAATTCTAAACATGAATATATGTCATCTAAATCTAAAAGCGAATATTCAACGTCTAGTATTCAAAAACCTGGGTCCAAATCTAAGTCATACGCCACTGGTTACCAAACTAGGTCCAGTGATTGCCGTACCGCTGGTTCTCTTGCATTAAGTACCAAGTTGAACCCCGTAAAAGTCTTAATGAACCGTTAAAGTTTATATTTTGCAAAGATTCTCACGCTTTATACTTATGCAAATCTTTCAAATAATTATCAGTTGATGACAGAAGGAAATTGGTATCTCAAAACAAGTACTGATTTAATTGTCTGTCACCTAAACATTCCGCTTCTAATTGAAAATCCACTAGACTCTGTTTTCATTGCGAAAGAGCGCATCACACTTTATTGCACCGTCATGACCAATCGAGGTCATCAGCAGCATCCACTTCTCAAAAAAGTGGCAATTCTAACAATCCTAATGCTTCATCTTTTATTCAAAACGCTAAGTCTTTGCGTAGCGCTCAAGTACTATTGTCCACTGTTCAAATTGAGGTTCAAGTTAAATCTGGCAACTGGGTCCGTGCCCGAGGTCTCCTCGACTCAGCGGCGACCCATGATTTTGTCTCCAACTCCTTAATCAAAAAACTTGGTCTTCCAGTAAACCCCACTTCTATCAATATATCAGGCAGTAAGAGCTTAAAATCACAAGCTTTGCAATTCTCAAAATTATCTATAAAGGACACTTGTCATAGAAATAATTTTCTCAAACTAAATTGTCTCATTCTTAACAGTATTGCGGAAGATATCCCGAGTCACTCTGATGACACTTCATGTTTAAATATTCCTTCTCTCTTAAGGCTGGCAGATCCTCTGTCTAATATCCAAAGTCCTATTGACATACTTTTCAGTGCCACTGTTTTTTGGAATTGCCTTCGCAAGCAAATTCGTTAATTATCTTCCAATGTGTTTGCCAGAGACACTAATTTCGGATGGATTGTTACTGGTCAACTCCCCCATTATTCCCCCCTACCTGTGTCTCAATGTCATTTTGAGAGTACCGATTTAGAGCAGTTCTAGAAACTTGAAAATATCGATTCCCCCAGCTCAACCTCCTCAGAAAACGAATTACGTGAGCAACTTTTCATTTCCACTACTACTCGTACATCCGAAGGACGATTTATAGTCTAAATGCCAAGACTACTCAATCCTCCAAAACTAAGTAATTCTCAACCTAAAGCTCGAAAAGCCCTCTTTGCTATCGAGAGTAAATTCAAGAAGGAACCCCTCGTTAAACAACAATATACAGAGTTCATGGAAGAATATGAGTCTGGATCACATGGAAGTTGTCAGCAAATTCGATGACGAATTGCACCCCTCAATTGAAACTGTCTTTTTGATTCACCATCCCGTGTGGAAAACCCCTCTTTTTAAAGACAAAATCCGAGTTGTGTTTAACGGGTCATCACCTGACGCTAATGGTAACATTCTCAACGATACTCTTCACTCTGGTCCTGGTATTCAGTCCGATCTGTCTACCATACTCTAAAATTTTCGCCTGTTCGCTATAGCCAACATTGCGGATATCAAACAAATGTACCGTCAAGGTTTAATTCAATCCGAACAGCAAGATCTTCAGAGAATCTTATGGCGTGACGAAACTAGTAAACCCATTAAAATATTTCGCTTAAAAACAGTTATGTATGGTCTCAAACCTTCCGCTTTCCTAGCTATCCGATCACTACATAGGTTAGCCTCTCAAGATGGTCATTTATTTAACGCTAAAACTTCAGAAGCATTAACTACATCCTTTTATGTTGACGATTACCTTTACTCCTTTCAGACTCTTGAAGAAACTTCTCTTATATCGCTGGAACTGAAATCATTGTTAAAGAATGGAGGATTCCCACTTCATAAGTGGAATTCGAATTCACCTGAGTTCCTTGCTCAATTTCTCATCGATGATGTAGACCCCTCTTCTGTCGAAATTGGCGGAGATTCTGAATCCATAAAAACGCTAGGAGTACACTGGTGCACTCGCACTGATACTCTCATTTACAAGGTCTCGCTTTCCGAAGAGCTCCTTACCACAAAAAGGCAAATTTTGTCTGAAATTGCCAAAATTTTCGATCCGCTTCAATTTCTTGCCCCAGTCATTGTTATCGCCAAGCTTTTTATGCAAGAGCTATGGTCTCTTAAATGTGACTGGGACGAAGCCGTTCCTTCTTCTTTCCTCAATAGATGACTTTCTTTTCGATGTAGTCTACTTGATCTTTCGCTCATTGAAATTCCTAGAAATCTAATTAACGCTTCTTCAAATACATCTTTCTTTCTTCACGTTTTTGCCGACAGCTCCGAAAAAGCTTACGATTGCTGTGCATACTTGTTTATCGCAACTCTCTAAACGAATCTTCACGTTCAAATATTATTTGTGCTAAATCTAAAGTTGCTCCTCTTAAAACTATCACTTTGCCCAGACTCGAATTGTGTGCTGCACTCATGGCCACAGAACTTGCTAAAAAACTGCAGAAAGTCTTAAAAATTGAATTTTCGCAAATCTATCCATGGAGCGACTCCATGATTACTCTCTCTTGGATCGCCAAAACTCCCACCCACTGGCAAACCTTCGTTGCCAATAGAGTTTCCAAAATTCAAACGCTCTCTTTGGGATGTCAATGGAGACATGTACCCAGCGCTGATAACCCAGCTGACATGATCTCTCGTGTTTGGGTACCCTCTCAATTAGCAGCGTCTCAGTTGTACTGGTATGGACCCTCGTGGTTAATCGAAGACTCTTCTTGCTGGCTTTTTAAACCTCCAATTACAAACTCCAAGTTGCCTGACGCTAAAATATCTAAATCTACCGCTTCGTGTCTTATTTCCAGCGTTTCATTTCCCTTGTTGTCTCGCTACTCTTCCTTTCATAAACTGATTCGAAATTATGCCTTTCTTCTCAGATGGAAATATATTTTTGTTGACCAACCTCTTCTTCCTTAACCGCATCTAACTAATCATGAATTAAATCTTGCTACTATTAAAGTTTTGCAACTCCCCCTATAATAAGCGTTCCCTACTGAATTTTCTTTGCTTTCAGCTAAGAAAGGTCTTCCAAAATCTAGTAGTCTTCGTGCCATAGCCCCTTTCCTTGAGGACAATGGGTTACTCAGGGTAGGATTTCGCACTCTTCACTTTCTGAAGACAAAAAGCATCCCGTTATTTTGCCTTCTAAACATCATGTAACTTCTTTAATCATAGGTGATTTCCATTATCGAAATCTGCATGTTGGTACTCGCACACTTCTTTGTTTATTAAGGGAAATGTACTGGATAATAAATGGAGTTCGTGAAGTTGCTTCAGTAATTCACAAATATATCCCTTGCTTTAAGGTAAAACTTAAGGTTAGTACTCAAATGATGAGCGATCTACCTTCTTTCCGCTCTTCTCCTATTCGTCCCTTTGCTTTAACTGGCGTAGATTACATGGGTCCACTTCAATATCAACGCAATTCCCCTCAAGAAAGACGCAAATGATTTGGAAATCTCTATGTTTCTCCATTTTTTGTATGGTTGCTGGTGCGATCCATCTGGAACTAGTAACAAATGCCTCTACTTCTTACTTTTTGTCAGCTGTTTCTCGTTTCACTGCCAGGCGTGGCGTCCCTTTTGAAATATTCTCCGATAACGCCTCCACCTTTCAAGGCGCAGCCTCATTGTGGAAGAAACTCTTACTTCTTGTCCTGCCATGGAACTAATTTCTAATTTTTCCTATGCTAAAGGATTCAAATGCCAATTCATACCTCCTTACGCCCCATCGCGGCGGTAGGTGGGAATCTTGTGTCAAGTTTACTTAACGTTATCTAAAAAAAGGTTTGAGGCAGTCGTATTCTAACTAATGAAGAATTTTGCTCACTTTCTATCCTAATTGAAGCTGTTGTTAATTCTCGCCCCGCGACCCCGCTTTCTAATGATCCTGATGATTTACTTCCATTAATCCCAGGTCATTTCCTTATTGGCAGTTCTCTCCCCCCCCCTTTGCTAAATCTCATAGAGATTCTAACTTGCCTCTTGTTTGGCGTAAAATTGAAGTTCCTCGTAATTCTTTCTGGAAAAGGTGGAAATTGGAGTACTTAACTTTTTTTGCAACGGCGACAGAAGTGGCTTCTTTCCAATCCTAACATCAAAGTGGGAGACATGGTTCTCGTTAGGGAAGCTCCCCCCCCCCCCCCCCCACTAGTTTGGATCTCTGTCAGGGTGGCGTAGAGCTACCCTGGAAGGGACGGAAGGGTCAGGGTGGTGAGGATCTTAAGCACCAATGGACATATTATAAGACCCATTTCTCTCATTGCGCCCCTTCCTCTGAATCCTTAAAATTGTTTCATTTCTGTTCTCGGCTGGTGTCTGTCCCCCCAGTATGGAGTATTCCTCGGAATACACGTTCAGATAGAGTTAGCTTTTGCTACTCTTTGTCTTTTCCAATGAGCCTAATTTACTTAATTTCCCTCCTTGCAGACACCAACAGCGATTTTCTGTATTCTATTTGCCCCGTATACGCGCTTATGTTTTTAATAAGTTTGTTCTAGATGTGTATCTTCTATGGATTCTACCTAGTGGCATCTTGCGGCTACCCGCTGAAGTTCTTCAAATTCCTGGAGTGAAGAGGTCTTACACACCAATCCAGAAGGCGTCGTCTTAGTAGTCAGCCAACATCTCCTTGAAGACACTACTCCATGAAGAAAACTTATTTGTACAAAGAGTTTTTAATTTTGTAATGTTTCCCACTCCGACATATGTTCCCTTGCCTTTTACCCCCTCTCCCTCGTCACCCTTGTTCCTCAGCGCGCTGTTCTGCTGCTCTCACTTCTAATCTAGTCGTCAACCTGTGAGTTCGGCCTTTCTAAGAGGCTACCTCCTCTCAACCGAGGTACAATTTTAAATCGCCGCCATGTTGTGGATGTAGGCTAACGGTCGCCAGGAACATCTACTCTCTGCAGCTATTTAAAAGCTAAGTACAAATCTCCAATGATTTTGAACCTGTTTGAATGGTTTTAAAATGCTAAACGCTTTCAATAGAAATTTATAGACAGTGTGAGGAATTACGCACTATTGTGGAATAACCGTCTTCATGGGATATTCCTTGTCATGTTTCAGCTGACCAAGCTCGTTTTAAAACATAAAATCTAGTACTTCTTGTACGAAATAAATGGGGATACCGTTCCTACACCGTAGATTTCTGCTAATTTTAACCGCTTTTTAAACTTGGCTTTTTCCACCGTGGGACCTCTAATGCCCTATTAAACTGTCATCACCGCTATGGAACTTTCCATGTAAAACAATCTTTCTACTAGTCAAGAAATCTAGTATTATCCACTCCAAGTAAGGGAATGCTTTTCTACGCCGAGGGACTTACTGTATATCAAATTAACCGCTGTTCAAAACTCAATTTGTTTTCGCCGAGGGACTATTACCGCATCATCAAATTGTCACTACAATTCTAGAACTCTCCATTGAAAACAAACTTCAAACCGCAAAAAACTACGCTCAATACCGTCAAATTGCCGAAAACCTCAAATTAACTGGAACTCTCATTTGCAACTTAAAACTTGTACAACGCAAGTAACATGTCAAAATTCAACTAAGTGTTCTCCATAAATTGAAATAACTTTCTCTTGTTCTACGAACTTACATACACTACAATAGTGAACATTATCAACCTATCAACAAACTATCAGTGCTTCGAATTTGTGTGTGCTAACTTCAACCGCGCCGCGTTCGTTAGAGCAATAAACTGGCCAGTACTGTAAATCCCCATTTCCTTTCCTCCAATACATTTTACTAACAAATTTAGGTTAAATTAAAATATTGGGTTCTTTTTTCTACGAGGCTTAGCCCAAAGAGGCTCCCTCCCATCTTGTTGGATATTCAATTTATTCGTTCTATACAAATGTATGTGGCTATAATCCGCATTTTAATCTTCCTTTTCTCCTGTTACGTACAGGGAAGCATAATCTTCTAATTGTTAAATTGTATAATCCAGGCTTCACAAAGGTGACCTGCACTATTTGACTGTTTCACTTATGCAATTCCGCGTAACTAGAAATGGTTATAGTAACCATTTATTAATCTCCCTTTTCCTTATCCTTCTAGTTCAGGAATTAGTAATCTTCTAATCTTTAAACTTTTGTACCAGATTGTTTTTTTTTCTCTAGGCATCGTCAATACGACCTGAACATTTTGTATGTCACATCTAGTAATCTCTGTTTAAAAATAGCGGTGACCTCCGCTTGTAATTCTACTTTTTCCTCCTGCTACGATCAGGAATGTAATCTATTTGTTTATAGTCTCTTCGATTGCCATAAGGGCAGTCCAATAGTGCTTGTATCCTACCTAATTTATAAAAGTTATAATTACTCTACAATTTATTGTCCTTAAAAGCTTTAAATTTCCTAATCTTAAGCACATTTTAAAACCTTTGTACAGGTATAGTGCTTGTAACAGGTTTGAAACCTGTAACTGCTTTTATGTTGTTCATTGTGAACTTTCCCTTTAGTAGGTATGAGACCTTCAAATATTTATAGAACTAACCGAAGAAAAGTTCTTCTTAACTCCAAAAATAAGATTCTAAATTTAATAATTTGTTACTTGTCTAATAATTCTATCAATTGTTAAATAAATTCTTTATTATTTTTCGCTTTATCTCTCTCGCTAGAATCTCGGTTAGGCAGGACCTTCTCTTCCCTGACCTTTCTCCCAGAATTATTGCTTATTTCAAAATAGAAAAGGCAATCTCTAAATCAATAAAATCTTTACCACTTGTTGCGTTTAAAACAAAGCTTCAAATAACAACATTTGCAAAGTTTCTCTTAGCTGTTACAGCTAATTCTAGTAAACCATTGAGGCAAATACAGCTTGCTCCGCCAGCTTCCTATTTGTAGAGACTTCTCCTCTAAACTTGTGTTTTACTCTTCAAAATTTCAGTTTTGTTTAAGTTAGGTCTGAGGGTTTCCTCCGTTCTAAGCTTTTAGTCGGCACCCCGCTGGGTAAAAGCTTAGCCTGCTTTGAGTGCAACAAGTGGTACTCTTTAAGGATTCTACTAATAATAAAAACCTTGCTAAAAGCACTAGAATTACTTTATCGCTTCCCATTCTGGGGGCATACGCCCGTTCTGTCGGAGATCCAACTGTGCCCAGCAATAAAAATATCACGGCAAATTCAAACTATTCCAGCATTTCAGAATGCTTAGTAAAATCACACCCTTTTGAAGGGAAAGTTAGTAAATCCTTTCGTTTTGGCTTACTTTGTCTGGCCAGAGTATCACCCTTCCCCATAGTACCCAAATCTCAGCTCGGGAGGGAAAGAGCACATTGCTATATCTCGCAGGTAACCGTAGCTCTGGCTGCTCTCTCCGCTGACAGTCTCCGAGCTCCCTCTTATTTTAGTTACTTCACGGGCTCTGCTCAGCGTAACTTGTAGTCAAATCACTACTTTAGTGGTTTTGTTTTGGATTCTCTTCCTCTTTACCGAAAAATGGTTCCTACTCCTAAACCTACTTCAATTTTCCTCATCATCTTCCCTCAGGTAGTGTTAGCACTCAGTTTAACCTACCACATGTCGTTCAATTTTTTAAAAAAATCAGTAATATTAAGTGTTTACGGAGTCAAATATTTGGATTCGAAGCCTGATTCAGTAATGTTCACACCATAGACCATTTTCCGAACACAGCATTACACATATTTTAATTAATTACGCCAAGGCTTGGCCAACCAATTTTCAGAATAAGTAATAATTACAGTAGACAAGTTATAACGCGGACATAACAATAATAGGCCTATACATAATTGCATACAATACAAGGACAGGGATAGCGTAAGTGACGCATCGCGAGTTACCCTTGCACGATAAGGGACACTAATAACAAGGGCAACAATGCAGGCCACGATGAAACACAGTAACTAAACTATAATAGCACACGCACATAGCGCACGGACGAACAGACAGCCATTAGCCGTCAAACAAATATAAGGACAAGGCAATACATATGAAACACTGAAAGTGGAACAAGGTATACAGTCTAAAACCCAAATATACGTGGCATACAGCTCAAATAAGGAATAGCACACACCAGGGGAAGAACACTTCGAAATAAAACAATGAGTTTCAGCATATCCAAGCGAGAAAGCAAGTAGAAACACAAAGAACATTTACATGGAGTAGAAGTGGGAAACCACGGAAAGACACAACACGCACAAATCACAAGGAGGGGCAACATCATGAACACTGTGCAATACAAGCTAACATAAATCGCACATATACACACAAATTCAGCCACTTAAAGGGGAGCAAAACTTACAAAAACAACCCCAATTAATTAGTAAAGGAGGAAAGCGAACGAAAATATTTAAAAGCTTTCATCGCAATAGGCAGCAAAGCATTAAAATACTGTAACAAATTTACAAGCGTGGACGACCACCGAATACCATAATGCCAACACAAACACTTTAAATTTCACTTCCAAACAACGACCGAAGAAGAACGGTCAATTTCTATTTAACACTAGCGACCACAACAAGCAAAGTCACTCCCTAACAGTATAATGCTGATCACTTTCGTGATGTTTCACGTGTCTTGTGTTGCCGCATTTGCTAGTCAAATGCATAGTTTCCGAGCCCACCGAACGAGCACTATTTACTTATGTATTTGTTTCTGTTAATTTATATTGTTCATTGTTAGTGCTTTATTTCTAAGATCCTTACCTTAGCGTTGTTTAAGGTCACGCTCCTCCAGCCTTCGTTCACTCACTGCAAGGTGTGAAGCCTTGTTGCCTGCCTTCCGGCCGGGCTGACGTCAGCTACGCCCTGGCCAATCATCGCTCGCCAGCCTAGAGGCTTCCAGATGGTTCTCTGGTATCAGTATTTAAGTGGTGGCGTTTTGACCTCCATTGGCATTCCTTTCTTCAACATTCTACGGGCTTCTTCAGCACGCTGCATCCTGCTATGGAGCATTCTCAGCCTAGGCCCTAGCTACATTCATGGTTGAAGCTAACCCGCAATGCTACAATTGGAATCTTTTGCACTTAGAGAGAGTGCAGCTTGCAACTTCACTTCATCTGCCAAAACTTACTCAGACTCGCAGGCAACAAATATCATGATGTCAGGCATTACATAAACATCACATCAAAGGCTATCAACACAATTACAACGCTGAAGAAGAAGAAGAGGAAGAAGAACGTCGTTTTAACTATTTTATTCACCGGATGCTGGTCATCATAAATTTTAGTGCTTCAAATTTGAAGTCTCTACCGCTAAATCCAGGAAGTGTCGGACACGGCAGTCTCCATGCAAGTTCTAGTCATCATTGAAAGTTAATTTTGTGTATTTTTATTATAGTTTTAACAGTCATTCTTCTTACTTTTAATTGTTGGTTGCTAGCAAGTGCAAGTGTAATAATTATAATGCTGTTGTATGCAGCACGCCAAATGAACTTTTGTTTTGTAGCACATGATTGTGCCAATATAATTCAAACCCAATGAACTTTTGTAATTGCCCCAGGTGGGCCAACATAACTAACCTTATAAATCAAAGTTTGTTTATCCATTTATTTATGAATTATAACAGAAATAAATCATTGTATTTACTCAAATGTTCAGTAAGGCAGTGAAAGAACCAGTCGCATTCCCTCAGCCCAATCATTTTCAGTCTAAACTCCTCTCACAGAAGTTATTTGGTCCAGGTCTTGATCCTGTTGCGTTCTCCTATTTATGCGGACGAACTTTGGTTGGTTCTCCACATAATCAAATGCCAATCAAATATATCTGGTCTGCCATTAAAATATTGACTGACTCGGCCACTCCAAGCGAACGTACCCCAACTTAGGTACGACGGATATTTTTCAGTTTAATCGGGGACTAACCCCAGATTTCGTTGAGCCTGAGTATCAATTTCCCTCCACGGATTCCGATCAAACTTTTTCTTGTTTCATACAACGTGTTGCTTATTCCGAATTCGCAAAAGCCCTTGCTCATAAAAAATCAACTTCCCCAGGCCCAGATTATATTACTTATCACATAATTTCTGCCCTCCCTGTATCATTTCAACAAGTCATTATTGACTACTATAATCTACTCCTCGCTATTGACGTCATAGCCCCAGACTGGAATGTTTTTAAAATTTTACAAATTCTGAAACCTGGTAAAAAAAAGTCTGTAGATTGTACCATTTATCGTGGTATTAATTTAGGGTCTTCATTACGTAAAACGTTCCAACACATTCTTTTATATCGCCTAATTTGGGTATTAGAATACTATGATCTCCTACCAAAACCCCAATTTGCTTTTATCAAACGTAAAAGCACAGTTGATGCCTGAAATATTCTTCTTCTCGACATCATTCTCTCGCAATGTCATATACATGAACTTCTCACCATCTTTCTTGATGTTAAGATGTGTACGCTAATGTCAGTGTCCAACTATTGCTCCAAATTTTACTCTAATGGTATTTCCTACCCGTCTTTATTTAATTTATTATATTTATTTTTACGTCAGAGACAATTTATTCTTTGATCACTTGCAACTACCGTAAACTATCGCTATACTTCGTCCGGCCTCCCACAGGGCGATATCCTAAGTGGTATTATTTATATAATATATACCAGTGCCATTTGCTTCTCCCTCAAATTCGGATTATATAATACAATATATTGTTCCAGTGATGATATTCTAACCTGCCGACAGGAAATGCATACTGCCTTAACTCTGTTGCACAACTGGTTACACCACCATGGCCTCGAAACGGTAGCAACCAAAAATGCCACCCTAATCTTTACTCACCCACGTAAGTTATATGTGACCAAACCCCGTACAACACCAATTTGGTGCTATTCCTCCGAACCCGCGCAACGAAAAAGGGCTTCCACGCAATTTTTGGCGTTTGTTTAAATTACTTTTTAGTTGTTTTAAAGCGCGCTATTGAGGGGATTTCGTCCAGATTTGATATAAGTGGTCCCTATTGTCATATGAACATTTTAGTTTACTCGTGCGGTACTTGAGTGATCACTGAAAAGATGTTTTGGGGCATTTATGCCAATAATATTGGAAGAAGTTCTCCCGTAACAGGTTTTGTTGCTTCAGAGCCACTCGCTTACAGCATGTATTTATTGTGACTGGTGCCCTTATTTCACTGAATCGATATCATACCGGCAGGATGGAGCCACTGAAAGCCGCTCGTTCAATGGTTGAGAATGGCATTCGAATCCATTTCTCTTTTCATTTTTCATCACAAGCTCGAGTGTATCTCGTTCCAATAGAGAAGTATCCAGGATGCTAGGGGTGCGGAGGCGATCCTCAAGTAGTTTTAGGGGGAATGACTTAAAATGTAGCTCTCTTTCTTTTCCAGGCCCATAGTAACAATATTACACTGATTTTTCTCTTTTGGGTGGGAGGAAGCACAAACACAGTATATGACTGACATGATTTACGAAAGGTCTGTGGAGTCATTCATGCATCAGATAGAGAGCGAGGCGGGATGTCAACGAGTTATCGCATTTAAATGGCGTCTTCCTTACAAACTGCCCTGCAATGAAGAATACCTTGCGATAATGATGAAACCAATGGCAACACAGTTTGATGTGGAAATAAACATCTTGTAGAGCTTCTCACTCACACGTCTGCATACAGAACGTTTCTGGACTGCAAACAATGACGCGGATCACTAGATGAACATATTGCGAGTATTTTTAAAATATTTTCTTGATTCCCCCCTACAATATTGAGGGTGCCCTGAAGGGCGAGCAGGTGATGGATGCAGGTGTGCTAGCATTCCTTGGCTACGTTCCTGCGTTCCAACTCTCATATGAGGATTAAAAATCCTCCATGGCAGAGCAACTGATCGAACCTGGAACCTCGCAATGCGGCTAAGAATACTAACATAATTATGCAATCCGTACCGGTCACACAGAACTAAGGATATTAAATTTAATATATATATATATATATATATATATTACATATACCGGTCAATGAGGACTTTAAGGGACAATCTTGTACTGTGGTGTGTTCCCTGGAAACGTGAGTATTTTCCGGGTATATTCTTATACACTGAACGGCCTCCCTATTCCCTATAGAACGGAGCTTCGTAGAGGCCGTGCCGCGGAGAGGTTGCAATGAGCCACCAACAGCTTTATAGCATGTACCGATTATAACAGCAGGTCGGGAAGCCCTGGATGCTGTCATAGTATTTATTACATTCGCAGCTGGCAAGATACCTTAGTTGTGATAATTAAGACTTGTTGTGAAGTACGTTACTGTAGTCTATCTCGTATCCCTTGAACAAGGTTAGGTATAGAACGAAACATCGAATTTTCCTAGTGGAAACTTATCTTCTCAAGAAGAAGTCTTCCAGTAAATGTGTTCGTAAGTGTTCTACTTGAGGGGGAACCTCAAACAAACCAAAAAGGTATACAGAAACAATCCGCGTTATCTGGAGGCTCTCGAGAACGAACTAACTGCACCGATACGAAAGATCAGGGAGGGTGAATTACAGCGAGTGTTCCAAAGCTTCCTAGGTCGTTGCGACGTGTGTTTAGAAAATGAAGGACAGCATTTCCAACAACTACTCTGAAATTTATCTAAGTAATTATGATTATTAAATACTGTATGTAAAAAGTGCAAAAGTGTTAAACTAGTTGGGCGCTACGCTGCTGCTGGCGCCAATGCTTTATTCGACACGCTGCAATACATAGTGCCCTGCCACCAAACGGCATCTGCGAGGCTCCGTTCTATAGGGAGGTCCCTCACAGTAGCAAAGAGGATTTCGATTATCGTAGAATCTATCATACTAAGACAATACGAGCCACTTATTCTCTACAGTACCCGTGACTGATCTAGGGATAAGCGTAGTAGCTCCCCGTCCAGACGGGTCGGGATTGGATCCCAAGTAACTGTCAGGATGGTACCTAACATGCCATGGTCACATTCATCCCAATCCTAGTCCCAATCATACGTGAACACACTAGCACTCAACGAAATAAAGCATGATATCAGAGAGTTTCCACACTTACGCAAGTACTCGGGGCTGATAACAATGCCCCAAGTTCATGAATGAAGCAACTTGCTCTCTACATTATTAATATGGCTATATTCAAATATGTCATTACCAAATTGACACCTAATAGGAAGTTCTGGTTTACAGGCTCTTTCGTAGGTGAAGTCACGGAGGACCTTCTTCCACTCACCTGTTTTGGTTGTGTTTTTGCTGGTACTTGACGTCCCCGTTGATTCCAATACGCTGCCCCTGCATATTTCAACATCTTTCTCTTCACATCCTTCCAATCTTGCATGTTACGCTATCATTTGCGACCAATATTATCAAATTTACTAGCTGACGGATAGACCTCCGCCATCTTGAAATACCGGAGTCCATTTTCCACGCATATGGAATTTCAATTGCAAAAAATCTGCCCATAGGGGGCAGTTGTATGCACGCTTAACATGTTATTCCATCCAACATGAGACCAGGAACCTTTTCCATCGTAATCTCAAAACAGACCGAGGTGGCGCGGAGTTCCTTTTTCGTTGCGCGGGTTCAAACCACATTATCCTTTCATATTGATAGGAAACTAAATATCCTTCATTTTCTCACTCGTCGTACATCTTTGACCCACCATCCTAGAATAGCCGCTCGCCTGTCTCATGATATTACATCTCATCATGAATAACATGTTAATATTATATGGATGGTTCGAAATATCAGCAACCCGTTGCTGTAGGAGCTTCTCTTTTTGTACCGGACCTACAAATTCAAACTCCCTAACACAATGTCATTTTTTCTTCTGAAGCATTCGCAATACGTCAAGCTCTAACTTTCATTTCAAAACAAAGTATTAATAACTCTCTCATTATAACAGATTCTCCAACAATTGGTATATCTATAATATTGTTACGGCTGTGAGTTTGTTTCATCGCTCGCCGCACGAGTCACAACTGCCCCAGGGCTGGGCTGTGCTCTGCCTCAGTGTATTGCGTGCGCCTTATGCAACAGGTCTACTAGGACAAAGGGATGGTCCAGAATATTCGTGACCCAGCCAGCGATGGAAGCCTCGAGAAGCCGTGAACCCTGGATGGATCTAGAAGCATTTATTAAGTCACCGGCCTGCTATATAAGAGCGACTTGTCAAGCAGTGAGTGTGTGCTTTACGAGCTAGTGCGAGCGTTTATCCTGAGCGACAGAAGTGTGGTAACGTGACTTGCGAAACCCCTAGTGAAGCCGATTCTCTTGACAGCGAGGGAGTGAGAAGCATACAGGGGACTGCCTGTGTTTTGAGCGAGTGTGATTTCACTGAGCGACAGAGGTATTGTGGCGGAGTGCCGTGCGAGTTACGAAATCCAGTGACATTGTTTCCCAGCTCGTGGGCAGCGTGTAGCAGGTTATCGTAAATAACTGTAGTCTGTGTACATAAGGGAGAGGTGCAGGTAGTTTCTGTCAAGGCCACCGGACTCATTAGCACGGATTAACTTCCGTGGTTTGTTGACAAGTGAAAGGGGGAAAGAGCTCTCCATAAGGAAGAGACTTGAGGAAACTGGAGTAAGGCTCTAATTGCTTGTATTTGCTGATGAGTAGTGTATCTTTCTGGCCGCAATAAAGTTAATTATTTCTTTAAGGGAACAATCTGTGTTGTGCTTCAACCCACCGTAATCCAGTTAACAAAAGTGTCACTAGGGGGGGGGGTGGCACGTAACAATATACTGCAAAATCATATGAATTATCTCAACTAGGCTATGACACAGTTTTCACTTGGATACCAGGCCAAAATTCCAGGAAATGAACGTGTGGATTTATGAGCCACAGAAGCTGCCTGAGGAGACGACAATATTATTATGACATAACCGTACCTCAGTCGGATTACATACCTCTAATTTAAGTACAACTTAAGGATGAATGGCTACGGTGCTGACAAGAATATGCACGAACGAGAGCAAAATTTTATTATACAGTAGTGTACAACCTCACATCCCAATAGAACCCTGTTTTTCTTACAGGCAAGTTCACACGACTTCATATCATCAAAATTCTCCGCTTACGTTTGAATCATGCTTTATCACCTGTGTACATGGCTCGTTGTAATGTTCGCAATACCCCTGTCAGTAATTGTACTAGTGCAATCGGTACATCTAATTTTTCAGTGTTCATTTTTTGAGAGGCTAAGTATAATATTCTTTCGGATTTACATAAAATGGACTTTTTACCGTTAAGTATAGCCAATTTACTTTATGCCACTACATTTCCTTTGATGTCCATATTTCTCAATTTCTTGATGCATGTCATCTTACTGCAGTTTCTAAATTATGGAATCCCATATTTTTGACCCGGTGTATGTTTTTGTTTCAGTAGCAAGTCACCAAGAAGGGTCACTTCGGCGTGAAGATTAGTTACCCCTGTATCCCCTTCTGTACACTATCCTTCAGTGCAATATACCTACTTTGCATTATCTTTTACATTCACTCCTTATAGGGTGTGTTTCCGTCTACCAAAATTTTAAAAACGTCTCCCCCGCGTGGCGTTAACGAAATGCTGATTCGCAAACACTAGTTGAGAGAGGGACACACATTATCGCTGGTTTTTGTTTACCAACATGGCGGCAATCGAGAGGAGGGTGAGCACGCTATCAATTTAATTTATGCAGAAATTAATTACAGTTCATGGCAGTATGATTTGAAATTTATTTACAGTATTGATTAGGAATTGTATGTGCGTTCATACTTAAATTGCGACGTGACACTGTTCATCACAATTATGTGAAAATAAAAACGACAAATCAACAGTCTTGTTGATCAACTGAAAAGCTTCTACTAACAAATGACATAATGAATGCAAATCAAATCAAATAGCTGCCGTTTCCACTAGTTTTTTTCATCAATTCAAAATACATTCATTACAATAACCTTCTGTGCACTATAAAGCAACATTATTGACCATCGCGTAGTGATGTTACTGTCTGGATAAAAATACCAATTTCATGACATGGAATTTGTAAGTCATTTGGAAGGTCATTTCTTGGGATATTTTCTCGTTTACTGTGAAGCTGCGAGTAAACACATTCAGGTACTTAAGCATCACACTTCAGACTACGATGACATCGTTTCGGCTACATATAGATTTTTATTTATCCATTTGATCAATTACATGCAAACAATACAATTTTGATATAGGACACGTCAGAAATTATATCTATAAAATAAAAGAACTTGCAAGTGTTTATTACTAATACAATAACTTTTTATAACGTATTATAATAACATATCTTAAGAGATACAATCTTATTGGACAACTATTTACACTTTACTCTATTTTCACAATATGAAAACTAAATTATATAAATACAACAAATATTACAATTAAAATAGAAAAGTAAATATAATTATAGATTTCATCGCTCCTATACGCTAAGATATTCCAATACTGAGTAAAAACAATGGCACTGCAGATAAGCTTTCAACATTCTTTCAAAGGTTTTATTTTTTGGGGCAAATTTTATATACTGGGGTAGTTTATTGTATAATTTAACTCCTGTGTGAAAAGTTCCTTTTTGATATATGCTTGGGTGTGTGTGTGAAACATGAATGTTTTGATGTTGTCAGGTTTTATGCCTATGAACATCATTGTTTGTTTTAAGAAAAAATCTTTATTCATTAAATTCTTTTTAAAAAACATAATACTTTCATCAATATGAATGCAGGGCAGTGGGAGAATGTTAACTCTTTAAACAAAGGTCTACATGATTCTCTAGTGTTTACATTTACCATAATTTTAATCGCCCTCTTTTGTATCCTAAACGTGCTTAGTACATCTGGTGACATAGGCTACCCCAAAATATGACCCCATATCTTAAGTAAGAATGGAAATAAGCAAAACAAGTATTTCTGGTTGTGACTGATTTATAAAAGAAGAATTGGGTACATTCGAGTTGACCGACTGAAAAGCACCAAACTTTTGTTTACTTAGGCAACACTGAAAAATGGCTTCAAACCTCACAAGAAAATAGTCATTAAAAGTGTTTGCTATTTCCTCTGGATTATTAATCACTTTATTATTGCAGGTCAGTGTAATGTTCCTTCGTATTTTTGCAGATCTTCCCATTTCTTTCTTTATCACGGTCCACATAGCCCTGTTTTTATTAGATGATTGGGAAATAAAATTATCATTATGCATTTTCTTTGCTAGTCTTATTACCTTACTTAATATGCTAGTGTTCTTTTAGTATAAATTGAATTCAGGTGTTGTGTGGTATTGTTTATATATTTTGTGTAGAAATGCCTTTCTTTGACATGAATTTATAATCCCTGTTGTTGTCCAATCGCTAGTTTTGTTATTTTGAATAGTTCTTTGCTTAAAGGGGAATTCTGTTTCAAAATAGTGTTTTAGGGTACTGTTAAATACATTAAATTTATCATTTACATTTTCTAGTTTATAAATATCTGACCATGTTTCCTTATTTTATATGTCATTGAAATATGTAACATTTGTTTCAGTGAATGTCCTGCACATTGATGTTATTCCATTATCATTATTATTGATTTTTAGGGTACTTCAAAGCTCAGTATTTGTACATGGTGGTCACTAAAACCCGGGCAATGCACTTCTATTGAATGGTGATATTTATCTTTATTTATAAAAATTTGATCAGGAGTGGTTTTACTAAATTTTTATTCTTGTTGGGTGTTTATTGTAGGTTTTAGTCCATAGGAAATTAGTAACTGTGTTAATAATTCACAATTTCTATCACATTTTAAGAAATCCACATTTACATCCCCACAAATTATTATGTCAAAATTTACTTTGCTCATGTTATTGAGTGACAATAAATTCTAATTTATCTATAAATAAACGAAAATTTCCTGACGGAGAACGATATACGCATACAATTATTAACTTAAACTGCTGTATTTTAACGGCGGAGAATTCAAAATCTTGTTCCATAATTAGAGAATAGTAAGCTGTTAATTGTTCATGATCTACATTATTTCTTAAGAAGATACAAGTACCACCATGGCTAATATTAGATCTAGAGTATTTAATATCTATTATAAACCCTGGGAATTGAATTAATTCAAGTTGTTACTCTTTCAGCCAATATTCTGAAGTACATAGTGCTGAGATGTCTTTAAGTTTATTCTTAAGCATTAGATTTATGTAATAAATTTTATTATAGAGAGACTGAACTTCCTCGTGGTAAATTTTAAATTTGTTACTTTTGCAAGCTTGTGTTGGTGATTTATTTACATTATTATTATCATAATTGTTATTATGATTGTTGCTAGACAAATACGAAATACCATTGTTACACTCAGTTAAATTTGACATCAAAAGATACTCATCTGAATGCCAAACCTCACGTTTGGCTTCTTTTACCAGTTTCCCTGCTTCCACTCTAAGGATATTACTGTTCCACTATTCTTGCCATTTGAATTAATAATTTTGCAGATTGCATCACTAAGATACTCTCTTCCTAAACTATTTAAGTGTAGGCCATGCCGAGTATGGAATTTCCTGTCTAATTTACTTACCGTACATCTATAATTTGGTATAACGGATAGAGCGACGGCAGCAATAAAAGCTTCATATGGAATCAAAGACATAAGAAGTTTATCCATACATACAGCAATGGCTCTCTTCAAATCAAAGATTATACCAATCTTAACCTATGGTTTGTACCTCATTTGGCTAAAATTGACGATAAGAGACCCATCAGCAATAGAAAATGTAAAGTCTCGCTACTTGGACGCAGCCTTTGGCCTATCAAGGTTCACGCTCTCAAGGCTCGTCTGAGCTGGCAAGAATGACATTCCTTATAGAGAACTTATGAATACACGGCGAGTTGCATTCCACTTAATCTGTGATTCCACCCTTCCACCGATGCGACCAGGGGCGGCCCACAGATTACCTACTACTCGGGCGGCCCTAGGGCGGTGCGAACGGTGCGACCGCACCGGGCCCTGTCATATGGGAGGCGCAGAAAATGCAACGATAGTTTGACAGCGCAAAAAGTAAAACCCAATCACCTTATTAGCCTACTACTTAACCTTACCCGTCAAAATTAATTCTGGGTATAAGTGAGCTGGGGTGAGTGCATTTAAAAGACATATAACGTGAAATACGCACTTAAGGACACCTTGTAGAATTCACATTGGAACTGAGCAGAATATTACAATAAACTTTGAGTCTCTATCACTCCTATACCAGTAATTTCAAACCAATGAAACTTGACTCATGCATTTAGTAATATCTCCTCAACCCTAGGAAAGTATATTGTTAGGATTCAAATGACCAGTTTATATAAAATGAATTTTAAATTTAACCTTAAAAATACTTTTTGAGAATGTTTTAATCTGTTTAGGTTCACTTTTCTCAGAACGTAGCAAACAGGAACTAAACTGCCCAGATATGTTGTATAGGCTTAAATTTACACAGTAGGTGAAATATTTTATTCATTATATTATTATTTGACCAATTAAAAAGAATATATTTGATGTACCAAATTTTGGTCAATCGTTTGTAATATTTAATATGTTGTAGGGATTGCTATCAGTTTATATCCCGTTATATTTCACCTATTCATGACAAGTTGAGAAGTTTCTGATAAAAGTGTACCTAATGAGGTTAACACATTCTCAAAAATTATCTTCAGGTTAAATTTAAAATTCATGTTATATAAACTGGGTATTTGAATCATACTAATATTCTATCCCTGAGTTGAGGAGATATCACTAAATGCACGTGTCAAGTTTCAATGCTTTCAAATTAATGAACCCTTATTATACATGCTGTATAATAATCATTCATGTTTTATTTTATTCGTCATAGTGGAATACAAGTATTGTATAGTGGAGAAGGCAGGAGAGCAGGATGATGTTGCAAGTGTCTGCAGTGAGGAAGGCAGTTGGTGCAAGCGTGATATAAATAGCCAGTAGTATAGTACTTAACACTCCAGATATTGCATCATCACGACCAGATATTGCGTAATCGCGATGACGTCATAGCCCTTTGGATGACGTCATGGGCCCTTAGAGCGAACACGTGGTCCAAGGGGATCAAGTGATTGGTTAGTGGCTAGGATGACCAACACGCTTTGTGTTCGCATGGAGAGGTCAGCTGTGTATCATGGCTATTAATTATTGATTGATTTGTATTTACGTATTTGCTCAAGTGAGTGGAAAGAGTCTTGGGTGTTATAACTTTTTGAATGGGAGTGTATGGGCGAGGCAGGCGACGGTGCTGGCTCGCTACCCGCCATGTGGCGCACAGCTGTTATGTTTTTTTGCTCGCGCCGGGCGGGAGGGCCGTGAGAGCAGCCTCGCTCTCCACACATGTGGACGCGCAGCTGTTAAAGTTTTTTGCTCGCGCTTGCTAAATAAGTAAAGTGGTGTCGTAATGCTAGACTGTGTTTAAGTACATCATGTATCACCAGAGCGTGGGAGTGGACTTGTGTTACTCGTTTCGCCATGTTATGTCTGTTTAATTTAAATGAAGTTAACATTTTTTGTGTCCTGACTTGCTTCATGGTCTCCATCTGGTTACACTGTTTTATAAGTCAAGTGTGAAATGAATCTTGGCCTGTTTGTTTTAGATTCTTTGCCATGATTATTCAAGTCTGTAATTTTTAATGAGAGAACGAGATTGGATGTCGGTTCCCAGAGCTTTTTGCTGCTTTAACTTCATAGTATATAACACCGAGTTTTATATTATGATGCACTAGTTCACCATGTCTTTTTGCTACACTTTGCTACAGAAGTTGAAGGAGCTCAAGGAAATCAGGATCCTATCAGAGCGAGCGAGGCAGATGAATTTTAACGTCTTTGCGTCTGCAAGTAAAGCGGAAGAAGATATTATGTTCAGACGCTTCACCGCATCGGAGAAACAGATGTTAAACATTGAAATGTCGGAAATTTTTCAAGATGAACTCTACTGCCAAGAAATTTTATTTAACGGTTTAACAAACACCATTTTAGATGTGATGATAAACCGACTGACAATGTTCAGCGATGACGATTTAAGTCTGAGGCTACATGGTGTTATGGCTCATTTTCCTCCTCTTCTAGCTGAAGAAGAAGAAAGAGAAGAAAGAAAAGGCGACGGGGAGCGTGTGGAAGGGGGTATGGAAGAAGAACAATTGGGGGATGATGTGGACGATGAAGTGCAGATTATTTTAATGGACAGTGTGTGAACAGTGTTTTTTTTTGGTTTATTACAAAATGTAGATATTTTTAAAAATATATTTAATTTGATTATTTGTGGTTTACATTAATTATATAATATGAAATAGTGAAAAATGATATGATCTTCGTTCTTAAAGTGGTAAGTAGTTCTTTTTCCACCAAGCTGCATAGAATTGAAGATGCTGTCTGCAGAGTTGAATATGCTGCTGTTCTTGTGTGGGAGGTAAGTACAATCATTCCTTTCTTTCTTGAGTGTGTTGGTTTTAGTGAGCTGAAAAAATAGGGACACATTAATAATAATAAAAAATAATAATAATAATATTTTTTTGCGATGAATTAAAAAACAAAACTTACATTGTTGTAATTAGAAGATATTTTTGTTAGGAATCCAAGAGTTGTGAGTTGAATTGAATCCAAGCCAAGATACGAAAGCTCGGGTTCCTTTTCTACGTAGTACTTTGTCGACTAAATAAATATTAGGATGTTTTGTTCGTTGCAACTCTGCTTCATAAAATGCTCCAAATATCGGCAAATTTTTATTATCTTTTAAAAGATATGTTCGTGGATTAGTATTTTCAACTTTATAAATTGTAAATAATTCCGTAGTCCAATTAGCTTCGTAGGCTTTGGTGAAGTGTTTCATGATTTCCGATATTCGCACAATGTCACCAATTTTATACTTTTTTTTAAGTTTCATTATATTGTGTTGGCAAGCTGGGTGGATTGTTTCTTTTTACATCAATAGGTCTCATGCCAATGCTGAGATGTATTTTGTGATTATACTTGACTAATAACTGAGGCAAAATATTTACCCATCGGTATGAACCTTGTGTTGTGAATTCTTTCCACATTGATTCCTTGAGAGTTCGATTAAATCTTTCTATCACGCTCGCTTTGATGCTGCTCCCAGTGGAATAATGCTTTAGATTTTGTTGCTGAGACCATGTTTTGAATTCACGGTTATAAAATTCCGTTCCTCGATCTGTGTGAAAATAATTGGGCAATCTTTTACTTTGAGAATAAACAAATTTTAAACTCTTTACAATCTCACTTCCTTTTTTGGTTTTAAGAGGAATTGCCCATGCATATTTTGAGTAAACGTCAATAATGGTTAATAAAAATTTAAATCCATTATTCCATTTTGCAAGTTTTGACATGTCCACAAGGTCTGCTTCATGGAGGTCATCGATTCCTTTGCTACTAACACGTCGTCTTTTAAACTTTTTCTAAGCAGTGCGTGAAGTTCTTTTGCAATTTCTCGTTTGATTTCGTTCATAGTTATTATCCAAACCATGATTCATAACATACTGTACATTGTTTTACAAATGTACGAATTTTTATTCAATATATCCTGCATTTCTTAGTTCTTCTTCAATTGCAAAGATTTCGCTGTCGAGTCCTGTGTGACCTGCAGCTTTCGATGCAATTAATTTTTTAAGTCTTGATACCAATTTGTTTGGTTCATTCCTGTGAACGAATTCAATATTGTTTCCTCCTTCAAATTTCCAAATGGCTTGTGGTGTGATGTGTTTCTTTTGGCCATATCCAGTATGCATCGTAGTATTTGCTTCTTCATTCTCATACGCTGTTTTTATAATTCTATCTATGTCTTCAGTAAGAAGGGGTTCAATTATATTTCTATACTTATAAGATTGCGTTCCTCTCGGAGCTGCATTGCTTGCATAATTTATTTTGTGCACGTTTGAAACATTTAATAATTTCAAATATGAACCTAAATCACTCCGATCTATTAGAGTGGGACCTGGCACTTTCCTTTGAATCAATTCAAGTAGACCTTCTGTTATAGGAAATTTTTCACCACCAACTTTTATCCACTTTTTATCAAAGAAAACTCGTTCACGTCCCAATTATTGTTTATCATTTCTTATCGTTATACCAAATGTCCTATCCACGTTTTGTTTAATGAACGGATCAAAGTAGCGGTTAAGTAGTGTAATTATTTTGATGCTATCTCCATCTTCTTCGTCTGAAGTAGCAGTTGATTCATAATCATCATAATTTCTTTTTCTTTTTTGATTTTCATTTTTTTGAGTTGACGTATTAACAATAGCTACAAGTTGATTTTATGAATTTGTTACTGGTTTAAATATAGTCTCTATATCTAATTCTTTACGTCTAACATCATTTTGAAGTGAAAGATACTTGTCTTTAACATCTTTATTAAGCGAGAAAGTTTATCCTTTAGTCGACTTTCAGCTTTAATCTTCGAGCTCTTCTCCATGACTAAACTAAAATTGAGGTTGTTTTACTTATTTATAGTATATTCAAAATCAATTTGAAGAGGAAGATCATTGGTTTTATGTTTTTAGGGTCTCTAAGTCGAAACTGTATTTCATCTTGTTCTTCAACAACAATATCACTGCCATCCAGTTCAATCTCTTGACGTATATTTAAAATTGCATACACAATTGGAGATCTTGGTGAAACAAAAATTGGTTTAAATATGCCTTGATAGGGAAGTTGGTACTCTATATTATGATTATGAAGCGTGTATACCGGTGAATGGATTGTTGGTGTGTAGGAGAATTTCAGAATAAATTTCGATAAGTTATTTTTCTTTACTTCATCTTGTAATATACCATATTCTTCTTTGGATGCAGTAAAACTTTCGAGTGGTTCCTTGTTAACCAATTGCCCAATTTTTTCTACTTCAGTTTTTAACTTGTTATATTCATCTTTGGATGCAGCAGCATAACTTTCAAGATCTTCTTTTTTAACAATATTGAGATTGTTAACAACACCCTCAATACGGGTTTGTAAATTGCTTAAAATATATTTTAGTTGATTAACTTCAGTTCGTGAAGCAGCATAGTGTTCTACAAACCGTTTATTTGTCACATCCTGGTCGTTAACAGGAAACTCAACATTTGTTTGTTTTTGATGTTGTAGATTGTTTACAGTCTGTTTCATTTGTTCAAATTCATCTCGTGAAGCGGCATATTGTTCCACAAATGTCATATTTGCAACATCGATATCGTATATGGGATTGTTTACGTGAGTAATTCGTTTACTCATCATATTTAAAGTTCCACCATCGTCTACGTTTAAAAAGTTTTGTTTATTAAATTTAGTGACTAAGTCTTCTAGATCTTTTCGAGAAGCAGCAAAGTTTTCTAAATAATATTTGTTTATTGCATCTAACGAATCGATTGGTTGAGATATGTTTGTTATTCTTCTATTTAACATATCTACAGTTTCATCATCTCTGTTTATATTTAATAGAGATTTTTTAATTTCATAGAGTTCTTTTGTTACATGAGTTTTAAGAAAAGAATACGTTACCGCATCTTGATTTTGAATTGGATCTTTAACATTTCTTATTCTTTTGTTACCCAAGTCGACAGTATCATCATCATACGGAAAGTGATCTTATGAAAATTCACGCACTAAACCATGAATGAATTCTACTCGTTGTAACACTTCGGTTATTCGGTTGTCTAGATATTTTTTATATTCGATGTATGTTGCTGCATTGCAATAAGGTTTACTGCATCATTTGAAGATGACTGTAAAGCTAAGCCCGCGAGACGTTTGTTTTGAAAGTCAAGTTCTTTTTTCTCTATTTTACAAATTGAAAAAATTAAAACTTTAAGGTCGTTAAAGTTTCGTTGTATGTCTTCTTTAGACTCAATTTTATTTCGCTCATTCAGTAACTTCAGTACATAACCTTTGTTGCAAGCATCTTCAACATGTATTGGCGTTCCAACATTCTTTAACCGTTTGCCGTTAATACTTAGATGTCCGTCGCTTGTTGTTGTTGTTAGTTGATTTCCATATTGCACTAGCTTATCATCAACATACGATTTAGTTGCAATATCATGTCGTGAAGCCGTTCGTCCGATAGACACATTATTGGTTTTGTTAAACGATGTCATAGTTCAATTGTTAACCACACAAAATGTATAACACGAATGAGCATTTAGCTCTTTTTGAAGTCATATTTATAACTGAAAATAAACATCAAATCCATTGCGATATCGACCATTTTGTAAATCGCTATCTTTATCGATAACCAAAAAGCCAAACTTAGAGTTTTGCCAACAATAAGAACAAATATCAAAGAACTGATCATAGCTCATATCTGTATTTACATGATCGTTATATACATGACGCAAGTTTGTTCCGCCTTGTTTAAAAAGAATTAAAAAATTAGCGTTATCTCTAATTAGATGTTTAGGTATACAAGAATATGTTTGACAAAGATAAAATACGTCAACATCATGATGACGACCTCTACTGAAATAATCTTTCATGTGTTGTTGTTTATTGCTGGCTACATCATCAAAAACAAATATATAGTTTTTTCTAGCCATTTCTGGAGGCACAACTTCATCATTATCAGAAAAAATCACTTTTTATTTCTTTTATGGAGTCCAAAAACTTGTTTAATTCAACATATTTACTTTGAGCAAGTGATTTAGAATAAATATAAACGTTTTCAAAATGAACTCCATTCTTATGACATAATACATTTATCATTACGTTTGTTTTGCCACAGTTCGATGGACGGCAAATGTTACATCGAATAGTGTTCGGTAGTAAAACACTATGCTTTCTTTTTTCACTTTTACTCTGGTTTTTACCATTAGTAAATGAAATTACTGGTAGAGTGTTTGACTGCTTAACAAACTTCAGCATGTCTACGTTTACGTCTGAGAATGCACACTGCACAAAAAATCACATCACATCAACATATATTGTTTCCACACGTATTATAACCTGCATTATGTGGAATAATAGTAGGATTTTCAAGATTTAAATCAACGTTGCCGACTTAAAACCCTTTTAAATATGGACAATATGGTGCCCATTTTATGATCATTTAAAGGAATATCGTTTTCTTTCCAATTTTCAATTTCAATCTTACAGAATATACATTTAACCTTATCACCATGGCCAGCATAATAAAATCCTGCTGATGCTAAACAAAATTCGTTTGGACAGGGAACAGGCCAATTTTGAAAAGTTTTAAGTCTTTCATATTCAGGTTTTAATTCCATGCTAGGAGAAATATCGTTTACGTAAGGGCAAGAAGGAGCCCATTTCGTATGCTCTTCAAACGGATCATCATCTACTTCCCAATAACTAAGTTGCAGATTGCAGAAAGCACACCTGACCATATCCTTATATCCATAATAGTAAAATCCTGCAACTGCTAACCATGCAGTGTTCGTAAAACTGTCTGAAGACCAGTTCTTAAATGTTTTTAGCAGATCCCTTTCAGATTTTAAATTTATTTCTTTTTGACTCAATATCATTTGCATTAACTGTTTTTTGGAATACTTTACACAACTAAATACTTCATGTTGCTGCTTTACTTCACAAAAAAAAGATGTTGACCTCACGAAGCTAAATATGAACTGATATGAATCAACAAAACATGCATGTATGCATGTTTTGCGTGTGTTGGGTTGGCCGAGCGGTCTAAGACGTTAGACTTAAGATCTAATTTTCATAAACTGAGAGCGGGGGTTCGAATCCCTCACCTGACAATATTATTTTATTTACATGTGGAGTGAGGAGGTATTTGATCATTAAAAAACTTTAATATGAAGTGGTACAAAGACGTTTTCTTATTTATTCATTTAGAATTACAATTAATACAATTTTATTTCTCTTGTTAGAGTGTTGAATTAATTTCATTCTTTTTTAGTTTTCCAGATGAGTGTGTGTTGAGATGATCTTGTTCTTTTAGTTGTCCAGATGTTTATTTCCTGCAGACAAAAAATACACCTCGTGTTAAAAAGCAAACAAACAAAAACAAAAATATGTGTATAGGTGTCAATGACAGTATTAGATTTAATTAATTACCTCTTATGGATAGCGAATGCAGTTATCACATTTGCAGCGAAGATGAAAGAGTTGACATTTTCTTTTTAGATGATCTGGTAGATGTTCCCACTCCAGACGAATTCGTTGTGGCTCATATATAGTCAGCACGTTTATAGGAAAGTAGTTCCAATCAAACTTATTAAAACCTTGAAGTCCATTGTTTCGAAACTTGTTTATTATCGAACACACGATTTTCATGATGCCATCAGAAGAATTTAACCAATGTTGAACAGCATTAACATTGAATTTAGCACAACTATTGCTTCCCATTGCAAGAGATGGTAAATGTTTTGGACAATCTGTAGGTAAACGATGGCTATGCTTCAACATTAAATCTGACATTCCATCAATCGTATTATGATCGATTAATGAGCCAGGGGAAAGTGTTTTTAGTGCAAACAAAGACATTTCATGTGGCAAATTATATACAACTAAATAATCCTATTTATTCTTAATAGAGTCAAAAAAGAAGAAAGAGTTTTTTCACAATACGCTGCGACCCATATGAACACAGGACTGAATGAAGGTATATTGCTGTTATATAACATACAGTAAGCAAGTTCCAAACTGCCGTTTGGTAGCTTGCGAATGTCCGCAACTATTGGCTGCTTCTTATTCCACGTGCCAGCATCAGTAGAAGGAGAGTTTGTTGTTGTCAATTCCATGTTTGCAACTGAAGTAAGAATACTTGTTTACTTGTTTGCTTATAACTTAGCAAATAATGGTTTAGATAATTACTTCATTAGTTAATGGTCTGTAAGATATTTGACGATCATGAATAAGAACACAATAAAGAGTTGTATCTTCAGGTATATTCTCACTTGTCTCGATTTCAATTCGCATATCAACTGAAGATGTCTTCACTGCTTCCACTTGCTCGAGACAATTAATTACAATAATCGGACAATGAGACTTAAATTCATCTCGTGAAACTAGAGTCTCTGAACGAAAATCATCAATCTGATAATATGCATTACGAAATTTAACAAACATGTCATGTAGTCATTTATGGCAATTTCAGAAGTCAGCATTCCATAGGGATAAAAAGTTGAATTTAAAAAAACTCTTATAGATTTAATGTTACAATGGTCAAAAAAGGAAGAGAATGTATTTAGTACATTTCTTTTAGTTTGAAAACCTAATAAAGATTGGCGTGGTTTTTGAGTTTTAGAAGTTGTCATTACAGTCCAACTATATTTAGTTGTTCTAGGAAGAGAAGGCAAGATATGAACATCCCATGATCGAAAACCAACCTGAATGGGAATATTTTTCTGCATTAGTTTTAATCTTTTAATTTGTTCTTCGTCCAATAATAATACAACAGGAATTTTTAGATAAACTTTAAATAACTTGACCTTAGAAATATCATTTTTGGTTGTCGATTGCAACGCACGTGCGTCACTTGACGATCGGAGAAATATTAGCTCATGCTTGCAGTTTAAAATCGGCTTTCTATAATCCTCTGCTAAAACTAACAGGTTGCTTAAGGGAAGTATTACATGAAATCGTTTTGTGATACTATCAACAATATTTGCTTCACTTGCTGGTGTTGTTAAAGAGGGAAAATAACCAGCATTTTGTAAAGCTGTATATTCGTTTTTTGAATATGATGGAAAAGTTTTTTATAGAACTTGTTATACCTAGATGATGTGTACGATCAATTTCTTTACCATTTAACGTAACGCGAATTTTGCTAAAAAGATTAGCCCCAAAATTTTGGTCAGGATGTGCTGTAGTAGAAGCAGCTGCATTTATGTTAGAAGTAATAATTTGTCCTTCTAAGTGAAGAACACCTTCTGATAAGAAAACTATGTTTTCTTCATTTTGAATTGGTATTCGAATTTCATCATTATTTTCGAATTTATTAGCTGAATGAGGTTGATACACTCTTTCTTCTCGTCGCACAACTCTGTTGTCAACCTCTCTTTTATCCGTTATGTTGATCATGCTAAACATGTTAACAGCTTCAAATATAGATAGAAACTAAGATTAACAATTGCATATATATTTATATTGAAATTAAGGTACGCGATTGCCTAAAGACTGTAAGAAATGTTTGTTGTTACTCGATAACTGTTTCTTAGATTTCAAGGTGCGATGTCGTTGTTTTTTTAGAAATTTTAGCTGATTGATTTATATTACTTTTCGATTCAGAGTCGACTTCTTTTTTTTTCAAACTTTGAGTATTATATAGTATAACCATATTTGTGAATGTTTTTTAGTAAGCTTACTAAAGTAGAATGAAAATATAACAGTATTTCATTACTTTATATAGTAAGTTATCGTGGTGGACGAATAATTAATTCTACAGTTAAATCTTCATCTTGCAAATCAATGAGCTGTTGAAGTTGATCTTCAAGTTGTACAGATACATGGTGAATAACCTTGCTGTTCATAGGCAAAACATTAATTGTTGTTGGTTGTACATCAATCGGATAACCAGCAGGAACAAGAGCTTTAAAATTACATAAAGGATGTGTTGGTATATGGTTCAATTAAGAACTCGTACCAAGCACAAGGTTGCAACATACTCGAATACTATTAACAGTGGTAATTTTAATCATATATTCCGAATAATGAGTTGTGTTTGCCTCGAACTTTTTACGAGAAAATCCTAACAAATCTGCAATAGAATCTGCAACATCAAAATCTATAGCAAACTTTTTCGAATGTAGTTTACAATAATAAAAAAATTATCATAAATAATATAAAATGAAGGGAATTTGTCTTTTTCACCTAATAAATGTTCTACTTATAATTCATTAATCTTTACACTTAACTGTTGTAACGTATAGCTAGCATTGTGTATTATTAAAATCGCTCTATCCACTTCATTGAACTTTATAGCTAAGACGTTATTATTGTCGCTAATTATTACTCCATTTTCGATTCTATTTCGATCAATTTCAATTTCTTTTTTATTCTCTTTAGGGTAAACTTTCTTTTCAATACCTAAAGGCCCTGCTACACTGTTGGCTACAGTGAAATCAATATTAAACGGAGAAGGCAAAACAAGACGGTTGTGTCTTTTTCCGTCTATATCCCCTTCCACATACATATTTGTTTTTTCTAAATGTTTTGGTATAAGTTCCCACAATGAGCGATAACTAAGTAAATCGTCAAATGTTGAGGCTAGATCTTCAAATTCATAAATACCCGGTGGTACCACTAAATCAATTGATAAGAAATAAGTAAAATGAATGCAAAATTTATTATTTCTGTCGGTAACATTTCGAATAGAATTAGATGTATACAATCCTGCAAGTCCTATTTCAAAAATCTCTGCTCCTACAAGATGAATCGGGTTCTCCAATCTAACATCAATCTTCGAGTTATCCGTCTTTCGAAAGCCATCTTTGAAATGTTTAAAGACGGTCTGTGTTTCCCTTATTTATACAATACAAGAAGACTAAACATAAATGTCCACAAATCGAAGAAGTAATTGATTGATATGAATGAAAATTATATTGTAGATAGCAATTTTTAAGATATGTTAAAATTTATAATGGTGGTCTTAAATTACCAATACTATCAAAATAATGCACTTATTAACCTCGCTTACTGAAAGCCACCCAATGTGAACCAGATTTAACCATCGGTTCAAGGTTAACAATACAGTTATCATTTTTTCGAGGATATCTTGGTAACGTATCTCGCATAAAGACTCCTCTAAAATTTGGAATCTTTAATTGATGTGCGTATATAGTTAATCAAAATTACTTAATGCTTTATTTGGTATTTGGTTAATTATCTTTTGAATGCAGGAGGATTTAAATAAATGCCTTGACCTCCTTTTCCTCGCATTGCTTATATCATTCGATTGTGCCTTTTCATTTCTTTTAATTCTTCTTGAGCAGCTTTCGCTTTGTTTATAGCAGACGCTACCCTGGCTGCTCCGCCTGCTAGACCCCCCCAAGCCCGACAAGGCTGCATATATCGGAAGTAGGGGCAAAAAACCACCTTGCTTTTTCGAAGTTTTTTTAAATCTTTTCCTATTGTTTTTTTAATTTAAGTTTCGTTTACCTCCTCCAATCTTAGACTTAGCTTTCATTATGCCACTGACTGTTAGTGCAGCCGCTCTCTCTCCTAATGATGCGTCACGGGATTTTACACGAGACCAAGCTTTTGAAGCTAAAATTTAATCAGCCTCTCTTCTTTTGTTTGAATCTTTATGCTTTGCGTAAGCAATGTCGTGCTCTTTGCACGCTTTATCTAATATATTTATTCCTGGATCACCACGGCTCAATCGCTTTTCTAATTTTGTTCCTGTTCCACAGTATTCATATCCCGGGATGTGTAATTCCACGGGTAAATTATCAATAGTTTTATTAAGTCACGACTAATTAATGATCCACTTCCTGATCGTTTATATTGAGTGGTAGAGTTGCTCCTCTTACAACGCACCATTACTAAATGATAAGTAATATAAAGTAATTATACATATATATTTCTGGAAAATGAGAATGGTGGGGGGAGGAGTTTTAAATAATACACAAAATATTTGGGTTATTATTTATTCTTTTTTCATAAGCAAAGGAACACACAAAAATTAGTATTATTATCAGAATAAAAGTGTGTGTGTGAAAGAAATAAAGTAAGTGAGATGAAGTGCTTTAATCTCAAATTGTTTCGAATCATTTTTCAGAGAAAAATAACCAAATGGTAAAGTAACAATTCCGTTTTCAGTTATGTGCCTTTTATCATCGTTTGATGAAATTGCCAACTTATTTTGCCAAACAGTAAATACAGAATGAGATTTTGAAATTATACAAACTTGAACTTTGTTGGCTTGAACTCTGTTATAAAGACACTTTCGATACTCATCAATATTCATAGTTTTACTCACACTCTTCTTAATGCCTTTAGCCTTACACAAGCTATTCATTTCATCACACAATTTTATCGCATATATTTTGGGTCTTAACCCCACAAAATTCTTCAACAATCCTTCCAGCATGTTCATCTTTCATTAAACCAATTTCACCTTTATTTTGTCTCACAATGCCAAAAGGATTGTTTGTTTCATAGTTTCCAGTATCAAACAAATTTGAATGCTGTTTCATGAACTCATAAATATCATAATAGAATATATACATAAAACTATCAATGTCTGTGTATAACAACCTCACATTTGATTCAGGATTTGCTAAAATAACATTGTAAAGTCATTCATTTTACATTTAGACAAATCTAATATAGATGCACCAACATATACTGGTTGAATGTGAAAAATCTTTAGTCTGCTCATCTCGATGACCATACATTGTTCATCGAATATAATTCTATGTTTAAAATTAGCCTTAGCTATTAAAGACCTAGCACCATGAGGTCCATGCCATTTGGTGACCCATTTGATGTCCCTTAACTTCCTCAAATTCATCAGTGAACGACCAAAAATTGCATTATTCATCAATTTATTTAAAAAAACATTTTTTGCATGTTTTCGTTTCTCTGTGTTCTCATCAAAATATGGTTTTAGCCATTGGCTCTGATTGAATTCAATTATTCTGTGAATACGATCTAATTACATTCCTAGTTGAATACATTGCTTTAACATTCTATAATGCAAAACATAACGTTCTTTATTATCTAGGGTAGCCATTAGCTTTGTCAACTTTTCTGGACATAGAGGGTAATCTGAATGTTTGTCATGTAACTCTCGAGGATAAGTCAAATCTACTTCCAAAATATATCCAATTTCTGAAGTATCATCAATAGTTAAAACATCGAACCCTTCAACATTTGCAACCCATTTAAAGCCACCCGTTGGAAGATATTCCATCATCGCATATCCATATGAATTATTAACTTCAAAGTACATTATGTACTTTTTCTCTCATAAGTTTTCATATACTTATTATTAGCAACCGCATGTCGTGTTATACACTGAACATTTCCTCCTCGAATAGATCGTTCAAAAAAGTGTAACATATCAATATCTTGAAGCAATCCAAGTTGAACGTTGGTTATCTTTTACATTGCTCACCAATACATAGATGGAGCAGTGTAAAAATGAGCTGCATCAATCCCATAAGTTTCCATGCCATTCGATCTAAAATTTTCAAAGACATCCGCCAAAAGAAGTGTGTCAAATTTTAAATACAAATCGGCGTATTCTCCTAATGTTTGACAGGAAAACGTTTCCCACACCGATTGAGCAAACTCATACTCTTCATTCGATATTGT
Organism: Meconema thalassinum; assembly: GCA_946902985.2. Taxonomy (NCBI): domain Eukaryota; kingdom Metazoa; phylum Arthropoda; class Insecta; order Orthoptera; family Tettigoniidae; genus Meconema; species Meconema thalassinum. The sequence continues at coordinate 917,984,619 of OX336389.2, forward strand.
TTGATCATAAAGACTGCTATAAAACTCAGATATTTCAGTTAATTTAGTTTCGTTAAATACATCCATACTTGTGACGTATTCATATGGAAACACGCCTTTTCTCGCAGTAAGTCGAAACTGTGCAGCATCATTAAAATAACGTCGAGTTATTTGCTTTGAATCTTCACTTAACGAAGATGAACATTGATCTAGTGAACAGGACAAGAAATTATATGTATCGATGAATCTTAACTGAATGAATCCATTCTTAACCCATACATACTTTGTAAACCCTTTATAATGTTCCATATTCATTGCTAACAAACTTATAGGACCAGGATTATGTAACACCTCTCCATCTTGTTTCTAACAAATTTCTTTAATTATAAAATATCCATCATAGGCCGTTAGATTATGAAATGTTATAGGCAGGACCTTTGTTACTTTGTAATTTAAATTACATCGATTATGTGCGCTTCCTCTATATTTTCCAGTTATGTGACAATGATCGCGTACTTTGAGTTCATTATCTGCAATCGGTTTCTCGCTAATGTGACAAATTTTACTTAACAAAAATAATCTTTCTTCATTTTCTGTCATCTTTAACATTGGCTCAGCCGATAAGTAATATGTTTGAAGTTTATCCACAATACTACTAATGTTCCTTTACAAACAATTCAATGCAATTATTTCCCCTAAAGAGTTTGAAACTGCACAATTCACTATCAAAATTACAATGAAGGTATAAAGAAATGCTGTAAGGAATATGTTTATTTGTTAAAGTAGAGTTAGGAATGTCACTATTTGGAAAACAAGTGAAATAGGAGACAAAACGCATTCAGTGTCTGCATATATTATAAATGGAACTGTATCTTTAAATTTAAATTCTGTAAAATTAACAAGTCTTTGTTCATCAGTTAGCATTATGCTTTTTGCAACAGGAAACTGTTTACAGTCCGCAAAGTGAACATTTAACTCATCCTCAAGAAAATAATATGACAAACAACGTCTACATATATAAATCCGTCTATGAATGCTAGTGACGCTTGAACGCACAAGGCGAGCGAGATTTCTAACTAAACAAAAGTGATACCTTTCACTGTTTCCAATCCGCAACATCAATAAGTCCACACTCCTTTCATATACTTTATCTGATACATACAAAGGTACAATAGTAAAAGTTTTTTTCCTTTTACGTCGTTTGTTCACATACATACCCGTTTGTTTTCATCATATTGTGCTCCATACACATTTACAGAAATATTGTTTTGATTTTCAAACTTGTTTAAATATTTCATTTCCATCGGAATTGGAATATCATCGAAATTTAAAACATCTCTGTAATTAGGATAGGAAGAGAGATGATTCGCGTTTCGTGTTTTTGGATACAAACCAGCAACCACACTCCACGCAAAACAAGCTTCCTTTGTATCATACAAATTTAGCACTGCATTTTTATTGACTATTACGTCAGGCAATCGACTAGTATTGGACATTCCTACTTGAAATCCATCATATTTATTTATATTAATTCTCAAACTATGATTTTTTTAAAGCCCACCCAGAACCGTTTGCTTCATATTCGCTCATTTTTGTCAATGTACCTTCAATGATATGATTATTATAAAATTCATTTAAATCAGTATACTCGAAAACTACATCATTTTTTACAGCAAAATATTTTGTTTCTGATATGTCGCGAAGCACATATTGTGCACACAAAACTGAATTCACCTTTAAAGCTTGTACAGTTAACGCTTTCTTAACATACTTTGTAAACCAAATATTAGCATTTGCTAAAAATTCGCGAGGATCCAAAAACTCATTCTTAACATTTGAAACTGCATGTGTGTACACTCTAGAATTGAATGCCTTTTCAATTAACTCACAGCTCAAGAAAGATTCATCCTTTATTTGAATTGTAATTTCTTCACAATTCACAGCTTGTTGCAATATGTGGTCACTAATAACTCTCCAACATTCTATCAACTCATCACTGTTCTCAATCAAGTCGGTTTGAGTGTTTTCCCCGATTTGGTATGATATTGAAATAGCACCGTTTAGTTCACTTCTAAAATTAGAAACACTTTCAAATGCATTGTCCAATTGGATTCTTATATTTTCACTGTTATTATGTATTTCAATATCAAAATTTCTACGTTCGCTAGGAGGTGAGGCCATTGTTGTCTAAGCAATTGTCCAATTTGCACTAATGTTAATACACCACCAACAGTTGGTGTAACATCACTGTTGTCTAAGCATATGTCCAATTTGCACTATTGTTAATACACCACCAGCAGTTGCTGTAACATCAGTTTACCATAAACCTATCATCTTTTAAAGTACATTCAAGCCATTGAGATAAATTACTGCCTGTAATCTCCAATGAACAATGAACGGCTTCAAAAGGAAATTCCTCTTGAAATTTACCAAGCAATTTGTTTCTATAGTCATTCAATTTTGTTACATCGTAACAAGTCATGGAAAATACAATTTTGTAAACCTCATCAAATGTATTGTATCCGAAGAAACAAATAAAATGTTCATCTTCACATAATTCTTCCAACAGATATCTTAGAACTGTTTCTGTCACCTCTCGCTGACTATCATCTGATTTGCTAACATTAGTAACGTAGACTGAAAATGTTGAAATCCCACTCGAAGATGTCCATTTGTTAAAACAAGCTTCTTTCTCATTATGATTCACCTCATTATCATCTTTTTCTTCCTCTTCTTCTGGCTGTTGAAAGCATACACGATGATATTCTATTAACGGGTGCGATCGATGTTCAGTTCCACTCAGAAAATTAACAGTCTTCCACTTCATTATGCTGTTCCTTTTATTAGTTTTAGATAATCTGAAAAATTAAACAAATTAAGAAATAATTAGCAACTATATATGTATATATATATATATATATATATATATATATCAATACATATATAATCCATATATACTTACCAAAAAAAATATACTGGTTTAAAACAAGTTGATGTGAGCGGTTCTTCAACCCCAAATACACCATCATCAGTTTGCCTCCGAGTACTGTTTTAAAATGACTTGATGTGAGCGGTTCCTCAACCCCAAATACACCATCATCAGTGTGCCTCTAATTGAGTTTAGTTGATCGATCTCTGATGCGCTTAGTTTTGCAAATACTGCTGGTAGAAATACACTTGTTATTTCATCTTCAATGATAATGTCCACCTCTATTTTTCTTCCATGTCTCGTCTCCACAGACCGAATAATTTGGACCACATACGGTAAATGAATTACTAGTTCTGCTAGTTTCGTATTAGAATACTCAATACAAGTGGATAAGTTATTGAACTTCATTAGAGCATCCATCACACAATTTGTTCCTCGTCGTTGACTTTCTTTATTTCTTTCACACACACACTCTCTCTTCGCGCAAAAGTAAAAGTTAAACTCTTCCACGCACTCGTCCATTCATATATCCTTCACCCCCACCTACACTCAAGAAACCATAAGCTGCAAACAAGCTTCTGACGCAAACATCTCATATTTTTTCACTATTGCTTAAAGAAGTCAAAGATTACATTCTTAGCCAATGACGTTAAAGGTCAACTACGTCTCACGCGATCACTGCAGACATATCACGTGATCGCTCGCACTGGTGCACATGCTCACACTCGCACGGGTGTCAGATGACGGTTAGCATCCTAATAAACAACCTCCATGACGTCAACACCCATTAACGACAGCACTTTACTTATTTAACAGGCGGAGCAAAAAACAATAACAGCTGCACACCACATGTGTGGATATCGAGCCGCCCATACGCTCGGCCCACCCAGCGCGAGCAAAAAAAAAAACATAACAGCTGCGCGCCACATGTGCGGATTGCTCGCACTGGCGCACATTCTCACACTCGCACGGGTGTCAGATGACGGATAGCATCCTAATTAACAACCCCCATGACGCCAACACCCATTAACTTTTTATCACCATCACATAACCAAGCCAAAAGGTCAGCCTCTTCCCACGCTAACACGTGCAGTGCACACGCTCGCTCTAAGGGCCCATGACGTCACCCAAAGGGCTATGACGTCATCGCGAATACGCAATATCTGGTCGTGATGATGCAATATCTAGAGTGTTAAGTACTATACTACCATAGCCAGTTCTGGAAACTCAGGTGCATGAACTTTCGAGCGTTCCTTGGTCCCTTTGTTGAGGCAGGTCAGGACAGACAAGGAAGACTTGTAATGAGTAGAGATGGAGATATGTGTGATGTCACGAAGGGCGTGGTGTTGGACCGTAACCCAACGTCCGAGGCTCGAATATAACGAATCACAGAGGGGACGCCTGCGTAGCACGCGAAATGTGCGTGATATCAGAAAGTGCGGGAACTGCGTTTTGATTGATTGACCGAACGGAATGAGATTCGCTGACCATGGATGTAACCTGCGTGAAAAATGATGATGATTGATACCATGCACGAGTCTGTAGCTCATCTGCTTCGATTAAAAATATTTTATTGTCCCCACTCCTGAGTTTGTGCCAATTTTGTCTAGTCTGATTACAATTATTCTGAAGTCTCCGAGGAGACAGGTTGCTGCCCGACGATACACATTTTCTGAGGTCTTTGAGGAGACCAGTTGCTGCCCGACAATATTATAAATTTTGAAGTACTTTGTTTGAGTCTCAATGGAGGAAACTTTATTACGTCGAGTGAACTTATAAATTTTCAAGGTTGACCGTGGGTCTAGTCGACATTCACTTTGTAACAGTTAAAAGTTTTGTAATATGAATTTTGCGTGTGTTAGTGCGTGTGGAGTTAGGCATTTATAATAATTAGGGAAAGTCAACGATATAAATTGCACAGGACTGTGAGTGAAACTAGTAGCTCATGTGGCAATTTTAGTAGGTTATTTAGTGTACATTCATTTATATTATTCGAACATTTTCATCTTTAGGAAGCCCAAGATGTCGACAAGGTGGTCAAGAACCGGGATGGTGAACGTGGAATCTTCTGTCAAGATGGTCATGGCAGAGTAGAGAGATCCTGCTGGGGCCATGTCTTGTGACGTACGCTGAGTGAGACGCAGTAATGGATAAGTACTAAAAATTGAATTATTTCAATCATGTAGTTAGATTTTGGTTTGGGAAATGTATATAGTTTAATTTAGATTTTGCTCGTGTTGTTGTTCGATTTCTGTTGATAGGGTTTGTTCCGACTGTCATATATAAATGTAGGATGACGCGTGACTATTTGTTGTTTTTATTTGTAAATATTTCAGTGTAATGTTAATACAAGTGCCACGTGTACTTGAATGTGATAATTTGTTTTTGCGAACTTTAGTTACGGATCGTGTGATAAGTGAGACGTTGACAGATTGATTTTAAAATACATGGGAGGAAATTAGATATTTTTGGTAGCCGTTTGGATTAAGCAGGCTTTATTGTTCATTTATTATTTTGAGTTTGCCTTTGTAATCAATTTTGAAGGGAACCGTCTCTAGTTTGATGGTAATTAATTTAATTTTGTTTGAAGCTTTTGCCGAGTCTATGATCTGGTGCGCTGCACTAAGTGAATTTATTATGTAGTTTTTTAGGCATTGTCGGCCCTGATGTTTGCGTTGTGTGTCAAATTGAGTGTATGTGTCACCTGTGTGTATTTTGCACGGAGGAAATGGCCTTGACCTTCCTTCTCTGCTGCAGTGTATGGGCATCACAGGTTTCTCTATTGAGACTCTGTTTCGACCCCGACGAGGATCTTTAAATCTCTGTGAATTAATGGAACTATTTGTATTTGGTGACACACATGGTATTCTTCGGATCTTGGAGCTATGCATTAGGCTAGCCTAAGACATTAAATAACACACACATTATTTTACTGGTGCACAGTAAGAAGTCTTCGTTCTTGATGGCATGCCTCAGTCGCTGCACTGGGAGATTTGTTTACGCATTGGGATGTTGACATTTGGCAGGCGAGACACTCATCGAGCATAGGTCTGTAGATAAGGCACGCTAATGAGTTGAAGGGGCTGGCTTGTCCTGACCTAGTAAAACTTTGAATGCCTCTTTAGTTGAAACTTTGATTATTTAAAGGGCCAGATTCTCACGCTCGGACGGTATTCTCATGTCTCGTAAAAAATAAACTTGTTTTGTTGTATTTAATTGCCACTGGGCAGTGTGATTTGATATTCTCATTTAATGTTTGATTTTGTATTTTTGACTCCTTGTTGGTGTGTTTGTAAAAGGTGACGGCGGTCATCAGTTGATGTCAGTTGAGCGTAGTTACGTGCGTTCATACTTGTTTTGATTTTATGAAGTCCTGTTTAGGCATTTGTTCGTGTCTTTGATACTGGGTAAAGTTTTCGACCGGAAATCTCAGTTGTAGTTTACTAAGGCTAGCGAGTGTCGGGTATTTGTAATATTTTGTGTAGTTGTATTTTGTATTCCCAGTACCATATCTACCTCTCATATACGGACCCGAAGCTTGTCAGCTGTTGCCTATGGTCGCGGGTCGCGTATAACATAGTACTTATTCCATTTTCTGTTTGCTCGTCACATCGCCACACATGGGTTGAAGGAGTGACAGGATTTTTGATACAATCTCATCAGAGATATTTTTGTTTGATATCTGTTAATTAATTAATTAATTCATTCATTGTGGGTGTAGTTTTGGGAGTTGTTATTCTTTTTATTGTTATTTTGATCTGATATTAAATTTGTTTAGTTAAATCTTGGCTTCTTTCTTTAGTGATATTTTTACCTATGTTACCTTGTTATGGTAAGAAGCACATATTTACAACAACAACGGTATGGACGGAAACACTTCCCTGAAAAAGAGTCTCATTACGCTCCTTTACAAGGTTTCATAGAGTGCAAAATGTCTGCCAAACGTGGGGTTTGTTGTTGTTGATTTGTAGAATGGTTAGCCATCATGGTGCATTGTTGCCTCATATTCATGTTGTTGAGAGATGATGCCAGGCAACGCCGGTTTTTTAATGTAAATTCTGTAAAATTAAAGGAAGTCTTACCGCTATTTGTGACCAAGTAAAATCAATGAGTTCATTTAAAGATAAATAAATACGAAACACAGTTGTATTTGATATTTTGATTGATTTTTGTGACGTGTTTCTGATGCTCAGTTTATTGAAATTAGAAATTGTTTAACCAATGAACTCAGAAAATTTAAATGCCAGGAAGGTGATGCCTTAAAATTTTAATTGACACTCCGTTAATTAAAATATTTTATGTATATTTAGGCAGGTTAGAAATTTAAAATCAGATCAATGTGGGTGAATTAAATTAAAAGTAAATGTATAATACCCAAGGATGCATAGATTGCTGTTGTGTTGTTAACGTAAAAATAAAAGAATTGGGTATGTTAAATAGTAAATATCAAACATGTGTGGGTGTAATGGGCGTCACTATGTGCAAGTTCCCTATTTCTCAAGAGTATATTTTGTGTATTGCCATGGCACCGATCGCTGAGATCAGTGCCCTTATTGAGCTTGCTTCAGCAAGAACCATGGAACAGATGGATGAAATGAAGGCGGAGAGTAAACAGTTATTAGAAATGAAGGTGGATATTAAAGACACTAGTAAAGAACAGTTATTAGAATTAAAGGAGGAAATGAAAGACACTAGTAAAGGACAGTTAGATGAATTAAAATCTGAAATGCAGGAAGCTAACAATGAACAGATAGCGACATTAAATAAAAACTTTACAGAAAAATTAAATGCTCAGAAAGGCACTACTAACGAACAATTGTCGGTATTAAAAACCGAATTAAACAGTAACATTACGGCACAATTAAATGCGCAGAAAACAGAATTAAAGACTAGGTTTGCAGAACAGTCGGCAGCACAAACAGAGCAATTGAATAACGTAACAGCAGACATTAACGACAGCAGAAAGAAACAATTGGATAAACTAGCAAACGAAATTTATGACAATAAAAATAAACAATTAGGGCAAACTCAGTTTGTCGAGGGCAAATTTGACAAGAAATTCCTGGAGCTGGATGAAATGGTAGCCGCTAAGTTAGAGCAGATTGAGCAAGCTTGTGTGAATAATACGGCGGGTATTAAAATCGCGCTGGCTGAGCTACAGGATAGATTTAATCAGATGGAGGCCAAGACAGTCAATATACAAGAACAGATTGAATCGGTCGACAAAAACGTATTAGGTCTCGTAAAGGAAATGGAATGATTGGAAATCAAAACACATGATAGGTTGAAACACTTGGAGGCGGACCTCTTCAGGTGATAGGGGTGTATAGAGCACCGAAAGATAACTTTTCGCTTCTTGACACACTGGCTGATAAAACTTGTACGGGTAACGCTATGAAAAAGAGCATAATAATTGCCGGAGATTTAAACCTCCCCAAAGTAGACTGGTCTGGTGAGTCAACTAGCTGTGGTCAAGCTCAGAGCGCTGCAAACAAATTCTTAAGAGAGGGGGGATTTTCCCAAGTAGTTGACTTCCCAACTAGAGGCAATAATACTGTACAGGCCCGGGGGGCTGTACCCCTGAGAGCCACCCCCCATCATCTACTAAAAACCACCCCAACTGGCAAACATCATAAGACCAGAACATCACCTTTACACGGCAAGAGGCGACCACCCAGCTCGGGAGGTTAGCCAACCACTTGCAACACATTCATAAACATTAACACTACAACTAACTGGGGCAGCTACGTCAACGGAATGCTGACTAAGCAACGGCAGGACCTATAAGAAGAGAGGCCTTTTCGGAGCATTATCTGTCATACAGTGTGTGTCGCCGAAGGCCCTGTTCCAGCTACCATCATCAGGTGAGACTCAGCAAGTGTTCAGATATCCTTCACTTTGTAAACACCCATCCACAATCTTGTACACTTAACTTGTATCATTACTTACATTCCCCTAAAAGGGACTTACAATTTCACACTCACTGACCAATAAACACATGGTCAGTAAACTGCACTTGTCTTGATAATTACACGTCTCTTTACATCCTCATACCCTTCCTGACTCTCGTCACGATTGACCGTGACAATAGTAGCCAGTAATCACTTGCTCAGGTTTCATTGTGCTTCCCGAACGCGACCGCATAGCAGCGAGCCGCTGACATAAGCACGTCTGTTATATCACTCACTCCGTCCAGCTGGCAGGCCGGTACATTAGCCTGCACTCAGAGGTTCATCCCCTAGTAGACTCTTGCATCTTTGCAGGAACACCCCCTAGCATTTGAACACAAAACAACACGCTACACTGGTAAGCTCTCCCAGCTACGGGAAGCTACCCTCTCCTAGGAATCACCTTCCAAATTAGTACAATAACATAAATGTTTTAGCCCTAACTACCCCCCAACTAAGGGATCTAAAACATATTGGTGGAGACGCGGCTACTACGCACAGTAAGGGTAGGACTCATACAACGAGCCCTCGTAGTAGAAACGACCCCTACCGCACGCAGCCAAGCGAAAAAGTCATTTTTTTTTTTGCAGAAGGCATTGTTTTTTCCTTCACCCTAGCTACACAAGGGAAATTTTTGTCAAACCAACCCCCCCACCCACTGGAAAGAATCAAAAATCTCACACACATTTCTTTTTATACCCACCCTTAACTCAGAATGGCACCACAGGCAGAAGCAACAGGAATCTTAAGCCATAGAGCCAACAGAGGTACAACAATACTATTTACGTTACTACTCACCCTCATGGTTAGTGGGATACTCACAAGCGCCTTAAAGCAAGCCCCAAGAGGGTCGAGGGTAAAAATTACCCCCGGCGTGCATAGGAAGCACATACGGGGACAGACGGTCTATCAGGGCAATATACCCATCACTTATGACGTACCGGTAAATCAAGAATACATCCCGGTACCGTCGTCTACACCAGAGGATGGCCACAAATCCCAAATACACTCACTATGGGAGGCCATCGAACAGACACTTAACATACACGGCGATATAGAACAACTCCAAGGGGCATCCGCCCCCATGCAGACTATGCGGGGGAGGGAAAGGAGAGAACTCACATTTATAGGCAATTTCCTACAATATTGCTGCGTCGTTGCTACAGAGGAAGATAGTAAAACGCTACGAATGACACAGCAGAAAATCGCGAGCTACACGATTTTGAGCCCTTACAGACGAAGCCGTTGTTCTATGATAACATAACGGCGATACTTAATGCCAACTGGTCATCGGTCATTCCGACATTCAATGTCACGGAAACACCTTTTAAACATCACAGACAGCCCCTACAAATACCAGGACTTCACAAATCCTGGTACGACCTAGATACAACAACAACTACCACTATAGCATGGAACGCCGGGATGACCATAATAATTATTTACATGTTAGCCAAACAGATGGCAATGGCTAGAGACATCCGACAATTACACGCGCCTAGAGCGAATACATGAAACAGAACACCCTCGCACACACACGAATAGCATTCGAATACCCTAATTAAAGTAACTCACACGGATGTCCATCTTACACACATAGGCAAACACAAGGGCAGGAGTCTACCGTGGCCATAGGACAGAAATCGGTTAGACTACACTCCACTACATCGCCAGGGCAATCACAGGCAATTAAACGGCCTTTACCGCTAGTTCACAGGGCAAGTTTGCCAGAATGGAAGCGGGCACCAGCATGTGTACCCCAGGTGCAAATGCATAAGAGGGTGTTGCCTTCGGCCCATCAGGGTGCACAACACACACCCGCGCACTCTGACCAGGCGCAGACACAGAGTACACGGGGTATAAGTAAGGTCTTATTACCTACCCCACGAGGCCGGGCAGGCAGGAATACACACACCCCTATAAACACTGCTAGGGTAGCGTGGAGCGCAATCAGCCCCTCAGACACAACCACATTCAGGCCAACATCCAGGCACTACGGTGAAAGTAGGCCCAGGCTCACTTTGCTACAAATTCCTCCAGAAAATAGCAAAGAAGCACCTCAATGGGTTTCAGGGGCCTATGCCCTAGTGACAGGGCGACAGTATCCACCTTCCCGAGCAAGGACGCTCGGAAGGGGATAACAACTTTCGCCAGGAATATAACACACACCAATGTCACTTGCATCACAATTATAGATACAGGTAGGCTCTTTTACACGTGGGAAACACGATAATGGATACACAAAGGGCAGATTCCACCCCTGTAAACGGTAGATTTCACACGTATATACAGCAGATCGTGGCCAACTCAAAATTATATAATTTGAAATTTTCCCTAATTTTCTCTTGGCCCCTAGCATTTTTTTAGGCCATCAAGGGTTTATAATCATAGTTAGTTCAGATTATAGCTTGGATAAGGTAAAGTTTTTAAGGTGCAAAGACAATCGGAGGCCAATCAGTGGGCCACGCGGCTTAGGTCCTCAGAGAACTATTCCGAACGCAGCCTAAGCAACAAGCCACAGCACAGAGCTTGGGCGGGTCTTTCCAAGTAGAAATGACCATCTTGTTATATTTTCCATTCTTACAGTTTGATAGACACTTTTGGGAGGACTGAGAGACTTAATCGTAAGAAACAGTTAAGAATCTCAAACTACTTTTCAAAAATGGTAGATTTCCCTGTGACGTAACTAGGTTACTGTCTTACTAACATCACCAAATAGGTGAATAGTACACTCAGGTCCTACCTTTCATTCTGGACCTTTTGCAATTATTTACGATACAATCTTTACAAGGTACCGCCGTCTGGCAACCTGTTATGGTAAACATAAAGCATTGCGTAAATGTCATACAATATATTTTCTCTACTTTTTTTTCGAAGAACTTTTTTTTAATTTGAATTCTTGGATAACTCAATTTTTTTTCTCTTTCACTAACCCCGTGAAATGCGAATTATCCAAGCTAAACTGTACATATTTGATCCATAGGCGTACGCTATTTATTACACTGCCTACAGCATGAATTTCTCTTGTCCCCTATAACAGCGCTCAAACTAAACATAAACGCCATGGGGTAACACTCACAGCTCAAGGGGAAACACCGCTATTTATTTTTGGAGGTCACACAATAAACGAAATACCATACAAAACAGTCAGTTATACTTAGCAAAACTATCCCGAAGACACAAGCCTAAAAGGCACCAGGAATACTTACCCTGGACAAAGACGATCTCGAACCCGCAACCTTCTGGATACCAGGAGTGCAAGGTCGGGTAACTATCCAATGGGAGGATAGAATAATAAAGGACAGTCACACTGACAGACATTTATATGCATAAAACAATAAAATCACCTCCGACACCTAGTCACCAAACACGCGACTAGCGGCCCGGAGACACTCGTACATAAACACAGTTAACTACCAACAACAAGCATATATTCGGCCCACGCTTACAACAACACAAAATTTGGGAACACAATATGTAGTAAAGGAAGGTTCTTTTACGTTGCGAGGGACCCGAGAAACGCCGCACATGCAGACAATGGTAAGACGTGCCAATAAACCTGCACACACTGTCTCGGCACATATGACGAGCAAGCAAGCAAAGGATTTCCTGCCGGGTTTAACTCAATACTATCACAGTCAGCGATAACACACTCGTGAGTGGGCGACCTTCACTAACACGGACAACATAAGAGTACTCCAGTACTGGCTGGAACATACACATTCATTCACGGCAGTTCCAAAACCCTATAACTCTCAAAATTACAATACGAGGAGCATTCCAAAAGACCCAAATTTTTCACGCCAAAGCGTATTTTCATCTGCGTGTCTCAAACTCACGATACACATGCCATGGGACATACGGTACAGAAACCGTAGCACCAGGACCTTAAAACAAGGCGGGTCCAAACTCACGATCACACAACACAGTCGCGCCAAAAACAAACTAACCAATGGTATTTTTGGCGCGAAAAACACAATCAGGAACACCACTAGGGAACCAAAAATCCCAACAGACAACGCAGACATGAAACACGGAGAATTACATGGGATCGCGGGTCCGAATGCCCAGTAAAAATCGGACGCCGTGGAAAACACATATCCAGAATCCCATTCAGACGGAAGCTGGCCCCATACAAGTACATAAACAGGTAACACCACATTTTCTCCGGCCAAAAACCATGCAAAATTTCGAATACCCCAAGCATATGAAATATGCTTCCCAAACACAAGTATAGCAATTTCACAAGGCAAAGGTCTTACGGAATAAGTAACCACACAACGTTGCTAGCAAAAACAGGACAGATTGACACATTGGCCCTCCCGGAATCCCAAACATATGGCAACACACGGACTATGGCTAAAGTCACGTAACGTTAGCCTTCACATAGCGTTAGAAGCTTCATGTAAACAGGAATATGAAAACATAAACACAGTAAAACACTGAGTTGCAGATTCCACCGCATTGCAACACAGCCGTCGACAGACACTTTTGGCATAACGGAAGTGACAATGACACGCGACTATGATGACATTACCATACAAAAACAAAAACTATACCAACACTAACATACAATACACATGGACATTGGCACATAATTCAGCAATGTTACAATTGGCCTGGCATTTAGCAACATGCAGATACTGTGGGCCATATTATCTTAGGGCCATAGGAGCATGTTTACAAAGATGTTGACAAGCCACGGGCACCTCCTGCCCACACACGCGACACACGATAGGACTTAGCCGATAACAGCCCACCCGCCCGCATGCTGTAGCGGAACATAGCCACACACACGCAGCTGCGCTAATCACAATTACGACCACGTCCTTCCCACACGCGCTCACTAATCAGGGGCGATTACAGACAGGTGCTCTGAAGGAACAACCACCCCCCCCAATAACTACTTCTCTTTTTGTTTTTTATTTAAATCTTAAAAACCAACATAGGCGATCAGGACATGACCAGTTACATTACAAATCACTTGCTACTTTAACATTATAGATAAGAGGCCAGATTAGGCCGTGACGTCACAGCGTCACCGCATTTAACCATCCCAAAGAGCGGATAAAAACAGATATTGACCAAGTGAGGATGACAGAAGCAGAGATGGATGGTGCCAACATGATGGCCAAGACACCACCTACGGGCTACCATTATACCACCTTTCTCCTTCCATAACCCTGTCACTCAAAACATTAGCCAACACAAACACATAAACACATAAAAACAGCTAAACTACATGCCAAAATATACATCGGGGTTGATAGACTTCATGCGTTTAAAAAGAGGGCTCACTACGTCCTGGCTCTCAATGCTTACGCCCGAGTATTAGGGGCGAGTCGGAAAAACGACAATTAAGCGTAATACGCATCTCTAAGCAAGAGATGAGGCCAAATTTATAATAACAATTCTTTTTTAATAAATAATCCCGCATGCAAGGGACATAGGATTATTACACCTCGGCATATACCTATCCACAAATGAGAGAGGACACGCCTCATATCCAGGCACATGCATGATATATCCTACCCACACACCTGGGTTATTATTATTACTCCTGCATGGAATTTTTAAAATTTTTGCAAAACCCGGGAAATACCTACCCCCCGTCCACTCACTGTAAAGACATCCTGATAGCATCACCGGCTCACGGCCACCATTAACATGGAGCCCGACGATGCGCAACCCTCTCCTACCACGCTTTAAACCCATCCAGCAGATAACTCCCCCGGATCCTAATAACAGGGAACCCAACGCCATAAAACCCTATTAACGCCTCCAAGAAAATTAACAAGGCATTACCGCTGGAAGTCCGACGTAGCCATAGAAGGCCTGAAGTAGTCCATGAATTTAGAAGATTCTACAACCCCAGAACACTAAAAAAAATTACATTATTTACACAGTAAATTATTTACAGAGCACACTATTTTTTTATTAACACAAAAGGAATCTGAGGACACGCTGAATGGTGATGACAGCGTAAACAGAAGGGCAGAGGCGCCACACAGGAGCAAAGCTGGGGAAGGCGATGATGAGCCATACCCCAGTTGGCACAATGACCCAGACCAAAGAGACGAACTACGTAAGGTTGAAGCATTAACGGCCTGGCGCGGGCAAACGCCAAAACCGGGGGTGCGTCTAGCCTACCCCCCCCCCCCCCCCGGCAGAGGAAAGTTACACCCACTATGCGCCACGGGCGTCGAAGCCAAGACCTGCTGGGGAGACTTTTGACAAACGGGGGGAGAATTAGCCAACTCCGCACTGGACTCAGGAGAGGAACCAAGGGACGACCAAATTACGACTAGACTACTAGTTTAGCATGTAGGTAAGTAGAACTTCCATGGCGGGAAGTTAGTCTCCTACTCGCAGGAGTGAAGCAGGGTCTCAGGATTCAGCGGGATCAATCCTAGATCCGACAAGTCCTTGCCCCGCGTAGCATAGGTGAAGACAACCAAACAAATGAAGAATGAATTAACAAATAATCAATAATATATATGGAATGAATGTGGTCATTCGATCCCGCGCCCACATAAATGGTTGACAACGGGTCACCAGAGATATAAAATGGTGACGCAGCGGGCAGCCAGAGATACTAAATAGGCATGCAGCGAGCTGTCTAAAGGGGTTCACGTGGGTCAACCCAACAATGCCAATATAGGCGAAGAGGAGCCCGGACGCTAAAATTCCCGGATGTTATTATTACTGCCAATATCGGCGAAGAGGAGCCCGGACGCTAAAATTCCCGGATGATACTATTTTATCGGACGATTTTTCCCGAACAATGTCCAGTGCCCACATAAATGGTGACGCAGCGGGCAGCCAGAGATCTTAAATGAGGAGCACAGCGAGCCCTCACAGGGGTCCTAGTGGGCAGGCCCAACAATGATAACACAGGCAAGTACAACGGCGAGGCGGTTTGCTCTTTGGCACCGCAGTCGCCCGGGACTTTATTAATTACTAGTATTAAGCAATAATAATAAATGTCGACAACTAGTATTAAGGGAGCGGAATCCGGCGGTTCTAGAGACAACCGGTGTTTCTAGAATACGTGCGGGTAGTGATCTGGGGAGGTAAAACTGCCCCGGGCGATCGCTCTGGTCAAAATTTTAGCATGCAAGACAGTTGCATTTGACACGCAACTTACAATTAAGCAAATTTTATAAGCGCTGTTGCTAAATAATAGCACAGCATATTTCGGCAATAGATTAAGGCAAAACCATTCGGCTTATAGATATCAATTTTTTTTTCATTTATCATAATTTAGGCTAAACATTTCGGCACCTGATGACAAACAAACCCGTCATCAGGGTAAGCCCGACAATACGTTAAGTTAGCTAAGATTAAGTTAGACTTAAGTGGCGCCATAATTATTTTTTATAATATGCGCAGCGATGGAAATGCTACATGTATTAACACACTCTATTTTTTTTTTCAGGAAAGCAAGGAATGTACATGTTTCCAGATAAACGGCCATTAACACATTTTTGTTTTTCAGATGACGAGGATTGCACACATGTCTATTGTAAATATATTTCCAACACCACATTACACTACTCATCTCTGACACACCAACACACTGATCTTCGTCGTTTCACAGTCACACCTTTAAAGATGATGACGCCAGCAGGCAATGGCAATCAGCAGCCGTGAGATGCTGAAGGCTGTTGACCTGAGTACACAACGCTCAAATAAAGAGCAATATGCGATGATCAGGGACGGCACGGCCTTTGTAAGTGCCGTACCTCATCATCAAGATGGAACTCCTACTCACGGCAGGAAGACCATTAAAACACACAAGGAAGGAATAGCGGACTAGCCACTAAACCGCACCAGGAACGGCCGAATAGGGAGCGGTAGTCAAGGCACGACGGTAAAGTGCGCACTAAGAATAATAGGTACAAAATAACTGGCCATTTAAAGGAGCTCCACAAGGTATAAATGTTAAGTAATAATCATAAGTTGTAAATTATTTTATATTTCCTCGTCATATCATGACGTTATATAATTAAAGGTTCCACAGGGTTAGCCAACATACATACACATAGAACACCAATATGGCAGCCATTATTTTTACCATGTTCATCATTTTTACAACGTTCATGATTTTTACTATGTTCGGTATTATTACCATATTCACTATGTTTATTCATAAATTATCATATGCACATTGATTATGCTTTTGTTTCTTTCATTTTTCTTTCTACTAACGCCAAAACCTGTGAAGGTGTCCCGTTTTACCCCAACACAATAAACTATATTTTACATATTCCTTTAACTTATACCCTGGGACACCTATTTTTTTCTATTCTCTTCCATCTTTTAAACTATATATCGCAGGGAGCAATTTTTTCCCCAACACAGCGCCGAACGGTACAACCACCCGTCCAGCCATGGGTTTTTTCCTCCCTGCACAATACCAACACATATATAGTGTCAAAATCACGCATTTTTTGTTGTTGTACTTTTTAATATTTCAAATGTCAACTTTTTAAATGAACTGTTTTAAATTATCATATGTATATCCCAAAACCTACCCCTCTGAGCACAAGCTGATCTCACATCACCACGACATCAACACACCTACATCTACACCAACACTGAAGAAAAGAAGAAGAGGTACAAGAAGAAACCAAAAACTATCCATCGTCACCCCACTCCACGTTCCGTTCCCGTTCGCGGGGACGCGAACTAATTGAAGAAGAAGACTTGTACAGGCCCGGGGGGCTGTACCCCCTGAGAGCCACCCCCCATCATCTACTAAAAACCACCCCAACTGGCAAACATCATTAGACCAGAACATCACCTTTACACGGCAAGAGGCGACCACCCAGCTCGGGAGGTTAGCCAACCACTTGCAACACATTCATAAACATTAACACTACAACTAACTGGGGCAGCTACGACAACGGAATGCTGACTAAGCAACGGCAGGACCTATACGAAGAGAGGCCGTTTCGGAGCATTATCTGTCATACAGTGTGTGTCGCCGAAGGCCCTGTTCCAGCTACCATCATCAGGTGAGACTCAGCAAGTGTTCAGATATCCTTCACTTTGTAAACACCCATCCACAATCTTGTACACTTAACTTGTATCATTACTTACATTCCCCTAAAAGGGACTTACAATTTCACACTCACTGACCAATAAACACATGGTCAGTAAACTACACTTGTCTTGATAATTTCACGCCTCTTTACATCCTCATACCCTTCCTGACTCTCGTCACGATTGACCGTGACAATAGTAGCCAGTAATCGCTTGCTCAGGTTTCATTGTGCTTCCCGCACGCGACCGCATAGCAGCGAGCAGCTGACATAAGCACGTCTGTTATATCACTCACTCCGTCCAGCTGGCAGGCCGGTACATTAGCCTGCACTCAGAGGTTCATCCCCTAGTAGACTCTTGCATCTTTGCAGGAACACCCCCTAGCATTTGAACACCAAACAACACGCTACACTGGTAAGCTCTCCCAGCTACGGGAAGCTACCCTCTCCTAGGAATCACCTTCCAAATTAGTACAATAACATAAATGTTTTAGCCCTAACTACCCCCCAACTAAGGGATCTAAAACAATACCTTAGATGTTTATATCGTAAGGCCTGTAGAGCAGTATATTAACTGTCTGAAAGTACCGGGAATTAGTGACCATTCTGGGGTTGAATTAAATATTAGATACGGTGACATTACAAAATTAGACTCTGATGTAGCAAATAAGATCATATTCCAGTATCCCAGGGCGGATCAGGGCAAATTTCAGGGGTATTTGAATGAGCTATTTGTAGGATGGGCATCGGAAGGAAATCACTTTAATATCCCGTGGACTAACTTTTTGAAAATTTTAAATAGCGCTATTCATAAATTTGTTCCATTTAAATTATTGAAACATAAACCAGATCCTGAGTTTTACACACGGGAAATCAGGAGTCTTAAATGGAAAATTAGGAAATTATACAATAAAAGACATGATAGTGACAAGTATATGTTGAAATTCAAGTCCTTAATAAGAGAGCTCGTCTTAAAAAAGAGGGCTGCTCATGACAATTATATGCAAGGTTAACTTGGTTCGGGAGGCGATGGTTGAAAAAAAAATTACTGTTATGTTAGGAGAAGAAAGGGAAATTCAAATAATTTGTCGATGATAATGTCCAGTGACGGTAAATTAATTACTGAGAAGCAGGTCATTGCTAATGAATTAAATGTATTTTATGGTAGTGTGTTCAATAAATCCAATAGCTGTGTGTTGGACCTTAACGGTGAATCAGGGGATCCACTTCTCCAAATAAACCAGTCAGCAATTGTAAAGTTAATACAAAAATTACGTTACAATATATCGAAGGGTCCTGATAATATTGTTAGTGAAGTACTTAAACTAGGATGTAGGGTCGTGGCACGATACTTAGAGGTGATGTTTAATGTGTCCATAGACTATGCGCAAATCCCGGATGACTGTAATATTTAAGGGAGGGAGCAGACTTGAATTGGGCAACTACAGGCGGGTTAGTCTTACGTCCATCGTTTGTAAACAGATGGAGCATCTCGTTTGCGGCTACTTGAGGGAACAGTGGGAAACATTATCATGGTTTAATGATAGACAACAAGGATTTCGGAAAGGTTACTCGTGCGAGAGTCAGATTCTATCACTTTTTCAAGATATTAGCGAATCGTTAGACGATGGAGTTTCAGTCGACGCTGTAGTTATAGATTTTGCGAAGGCATTTGATGTCGTGTCGTATGACATGCTACTCCATAAATTAGCTTCGACGACGATTGATAGAAGAGTAATTTTATGGATCCAAGAATTTTTGACGGGTCGTTCCCAGAAAGTGAAAGTTGAAGGCCGATTCTCGGATGAAATTACCGTAAAGTCGGGTATCCCTCAGGGCAGCGTAATCGGAACTTTGTTATTTTTGGCGTTTATAAATGACTTACCAAATGGGATTCGCAGTAACTGTCGATTGTTTGCGGATGATTGTGTAATATATCGAAAGATACATGACTCACAAAACCAATGCAGTACTTCAAGATGACCTGAACCTGGTCTATAAGTGGGCGATTGAAAATAAAATGAAAATAAACACAAGAAAATGTAGTCTAATAAAAATAGGGAGAGTGCGAAGGTAAGATTTTCAATATAACATTGGCTTGGAAATACTTGTAGAAGAAGATTCTTGCAAATATTTGGGCGTTCACGTAAGAAATTATATGAAATGGAGTAGTCATATAGGGTGTGTAGTTTCTAAAGCTTACAAATCCCTGCACTTTTTAATGAGGGTATTAAAAGGAAGTTGTACCTCTGCTAAAGAATTAGGATATTTGTCACTTGTAAGACCTATTCTGGAATACACCTCGGCGGTTTGGGATCCATATCAAGTAGGGCTCATAAATGAGTTGGAAATGGTACAAAGAAAGGCCGCTAGATTTGTGCTCAGTGACTTTAATCCCAGGAGCAGTGTGAGCCGTATGTTAAAGAAACTTGAGTGGGAATCACTTGAGGCTAGGAGGATGAAATCTAGACTCTGCGCTATGAGCAACACGTATACAAATCAACCAGCATGGGGTGAGCTTAGCAAACGTATGGAAAAGCCAACTTACATGGGTAGGAGCGATCATCCTTTCGAAGTTAAGGGCCAACCAAAGCGAACAAATTATGGTAAATATTCTTTCGTAAACCGTGCCATTGATAATTGGAACTCTCTACCTGCCGCAGTCTTAGAGCCTTTTCCCAAACATATTGGTGTGTTTAAGAAAAGACTGACTATTTGTGTAAATACTCCAGTTCAATTGTTAGTGAATTGTTATGTACAGTTATTTATTTGTTATGTATATCTAATTTGCCACTGGGGAACACACCCCCAATTGCAAATTAACGAATGAATGAATGAGTATCAGATAAAGAAGTGTATAGCAGAGAATAAAATGCAAATTGTGGAACGACTGGGGAAGCTAGAGGCAGGTCAGACAGGAAACCAAGGGATGAATGAAGAAAGGATAAAATTACTTAAAGACAAGATTAGGAAACACTGGAGACAGATGAGCGAGGAGACGAAAGAAGAAAAATCACTCATAATTAGGAAGTTGGGAGAAAATCAAAATCGGATGCAGGCTCTTGAGGAAAGCATAAAAGTCAAGTTCCAGGAGCAAGCCGACATGATTATTAAAAATGAACAACGATCGCTTGAGCAGGGTAATCTATTTTCGTTCGAGCAAGTAGGGGGGAAGCCGGAGAGTGTGGAGAGCCCCATACTATCGAACACAGCAGGTGGTACGAGCAATGAGCAGAGTCCTAAGACAGGAATAAACACAGAAGCGTTTCGCGACTACAGGGGCGGAACATCGACTCCTGTGCAGAACACAAACAATGCGCAAATAATTCAAGTCATTCGGGGGAACGACTTCAAACCTTCGAAGTTTAGTGATGGATTGGGTACTACACCAAAAGCTTTTCTGCGCGAACTGGAGGAATACTATAATGATCAACAGGTTAGCCCCATGAAACAAGTAAGAATGGTGGAAAGGTTTTTGCAAGGTTCTTGCTTAATTTGGTTCCAGTGCTTCAAATACACTTTTGAAAACATGGAACAATTTAAGGAGGCCTTTTTAAGGAAGTTCTGGAGCCCTTGTTTACAACAAAGCTTGAGAATGGATTTATACTCAAGAAAATACCACAATACACATCCTACGAAGTTTTTCCAAGTTCTTTTCGCAACAAATGGTGAAACTACGGGACCTTGACGAACCATCGTCCGAGGAAAACTTAGTTTTAACGATAGGGAAGCAATAGCCCATGAACATAAAGCAATTCCTGGTGACAGCAGACGGGTAAACGGCACATCAAGCAAAAGAGATTCTGAGACATTTAGATGAGACCAGTTTAATCACACCTCAGGGAAGACAACGGCAGATAGAACAAGTTAACACCACAGAAGTAGTCAGGAGTACAAATAACAGTGGTACAAATACTAGGTCCCAGGTGACAAACACGCAATTCACGCCGCGGAGACAAGAGTATCAAGATAACAGGGAACGTTATGGATGCCAACATAACAACAATAGAAACTATCAGAACAATCAGAGAACATATCAGAGGGGTTATTCGAATTGGCAAGAGAACATAAGGCAGGAAAGACCATATCAAAGGAATGGCGAGACGCGATTTTGGAAGTACCGGCGGAATGACGTGGAATCAGAACCACGGTATGACAGAAATAATTAGAAGGAACGTTGGTGTATTTTTGGAAATACACGGAAAGAAAAATTAGCTTTTGCTTTTCTTCATTACTTTATATCAGTCCATTTATTTACATTTCTTTCCCGCACACACCAACATCGAACTATTATCTCCTGTTTGCCCCGTACATTTGTTCATTTTTTCTGTCAGTTTTTTACAGAAACGCATATTCCGTCGAACCAGCCTGACAGCGTCCCATCGCTGCCTTCCGAACTTCCATTGCTTCAAGCCATGAAGACTTCTACATTAATCCGCAGGGCGTCGTGTTCTTCACCAACCAACTACTCCATGAAGACACCGCTCCAAGAAGAATTTTGTTTTTGTCAAGTTTTTTCATGTTTATGTATAACCTCTTTTTTCCTCCCCTTACAAGCCCGCTTCCCCCTCTTCTCGCCTCCTCCTACTGATCTCTTCTCCGCGCGCGCTGCTCGCTCGCTCGTTCACTTCTTCTCGACTTGTCTCCGTGCCATGAGCAACCGCTCACCCACTCAAGTGCACTCAACTTCTTGTTGGACATGCCGTCTAGGCTAGTGTACTTTCGCTGCGTCTAGCAGCCTCCACTTGTACGTCGGAAGTCAATCCAGTCAGTTAGAGCTTAACTAAAGCTCGCCTCCTCAACTCTAGAGGCAAACTTTTAAATTCGACGTCATGTTCGAATTTTAGAACCAACCGTCAACAGCAACATCGCCTTCTTCATGAAGCTAAGATAAGTACCGTCTTCATGTTTTAACCTCATTCTCATCGCTTTTAAAAGGCTCAATGGTTTAATTGGATTTTATAGACAGTGAAAGTTGCTATGTGAAAATAACTGCTTTCTAGAGACCTTCTTGATCAAACTTAAACTATCAAGTCTAACTTTCAATATGAAGGATTTTCTGAGATGCTATCTCACATCGAGGGATATTTCCAAAATACCCACTGTCTATATAATCTAGCTTTCCGCCGAGGAATTCTCTACCCAATTTAAACAAGTCATCATCGCTCTGGAACCTTCCAGAACCTGCACTCTATCTACCAGTTATACTGTCATGTATTTTCCACTTCATATGGGAA
This sequence comes from Meconema thalassinum, assembly GCA_946902985.2. Taxonomy (NCBI): domain Eukaryota; kingdom Metazoa; phylum Arthropoda; class Insecta; order Orthoptera; family Tettigoniidae; genus Meconema; species Meconema thalassinum. The sequence continues at coordinate 918,007,759 of OX336389.2, forward strand.
TACTTTTTCCAACTAAGGAATCTTCCTTATGAACTGCTAATCAATATCTAATTTTTCTTCCTCCGTTGGGATTTTTCTGGTGCATTCAACTATAACCTACAAGTTTCTCAAGCAATAGACTCTCGCAAATCTAGTGTAACTAGTTATTTTCCACCATTGCAATAACTTTCTTTGCCATCAACTTTTTGTGCTACTACAGTGAACTCTTCAACTATATCAAGAGACTATAGTGAAAACAGTGCCTGTTCAACTTTCCATCCGCGTCGCGCTCGTCCGAGTACAATAAATACGGCCATGAACACTTTTCCACAATCCCATTTGATCTTTCCCAAACCCTTTACTAACAAACTAAAATATTAAAATTGTTACTTTAGGTCTTTTTTCAATGAGGTGTCACTCTCCATAAGTGCCCTCCCTTACTTGTTCCACGTGCAACGAATTAATGTCTGTAAAACTTCGTGTCTAGTACACGCCTTAAATTATATTGTTTCTCCCTTCTAATGAGGGAATCCAAATCTTTCTACTCAAAAGTGAGTTATCTCTAGGTTTCACGAAAGGGAAATTTGTCCCATTTTTCTCGTGATCCCTACTTAAACATAGGAGTTCTATAAACTTCCTTTCAATTGTTCTCTTCAGGTTTCACAATAAGTGACCTGCCCTATTTGCATAATCTCCTATGTATAATCATTAAACGTAGTTCAGTATTAATACAAGAAGTTATAGAAACTTCTATTTCATTTATTCCTGTTTTTGTTGTTGTTGCTTTCGAAGTTGTTATTATTTCAAAGATATTTATCTAGAAATCCTTAAAGTACACATCTTGTACTTGATTTATTGTTAAACTTTAATTACGTCAGTTATCTTTAAATTTTTCATTTATTCATCATAGCCATTTCAAAATCTTACGAAGATTTTAAAGCATATAAAAGGTTTAAAACCAAAAGAATTATCAATTGCCTGGCGTAAGCTTTAGACGTTTTCGGAGGTCTGCGACCCCAATTGTTTAGAATCAAAATTATATATTTGTTACAAAAACTACTTCCTTTTACATTGTTAAATAAATTAGAGATTTGTTTTTTGCTTTATCATTTCTCTAACGTAACGGTTAGGCAAGATCCTGTCTTCCTTGATTCTTCCTATTTAATAAAAGTAAATCTATTGATAGGGTTTTCACCGCTTGTTGCATTTGAGCAAGAACTCTTAGTTGGTAACTTAGTAAAGTCTCTCTTAGCTTTAATAGCTAGTTCTAACTGGCCAGTAAGGCTTCCTGCTTGTGGAGATTCTCTCTAACACTTATGGTTGGTTTTTCAAAATATAAGTGTTTCTCATTGTCTAAACTTTTAGTCGGCGCCTTGCTGGGTAAAAGCTTAGCCATTTCTAAATGCAACTATTGGTACACTTACCAAAATTATTCCCAAAGGTATAATTGCTTTATCCCTATCCTTCTTGGAAGCATTTGGTCGCTCTTTAGAAATTCTACAATTTCAAAAACTAAAATATCAAAGCTGATTCAAATTAATTGCACTCTTCAAATTACCTGTTTAGAAACAAACTCCTTTGAACAGATACACAATAAATCTGTTACTCTTTGTCTTGCCAGACCACCACCCTTCCCCATAGTAGGCATATGTATGCTTGAGAGGGAATACGCTACAGCAACTTTCTTGCAAACAGCCCAAGTTCCAGCTGCGTTTCCCGTTAGCCTTGCCCAGGTCCCTACCCACTTTAGGTGTCGGAGAGCGGATTTGCAGTGGCATCTGCCTTTGAGTATACCTAAAGTTAAAATTATAACTTCTGTTGGGCTCTCGTCCTATTTCTCCATCCTTTTTCTCCAGTCCGAAACCCACTTTTTTTCTTTATCATCTTCCCTTGGGGGTTAGGTTATTCCCAAGCTAATAATCTACCCAAACGTTACCTGGAGTCGCAGAGATACTTAGAAGAGCTGCACACAAATGAAGAGACGGAGCGGGAGGAGTGGGGAAGAGCAATGTAGAACAGGAAAAATCCCGACAATCACGGTATCGAGGCGGCAGAAAGTCTAGTCAGACAGCAGGAGTGACAGAACAATAACAGAGGCGGGAATTCACAAGGAGGATTCCGCGATTTAATAAAAACAGAAAATCAGAACTTGGAGATAGTCTGAATCCTGGAGTAGCTTATGACCATGTTGAGCTAATTATGGCACATATCGAGGAATGGATAGCTTTTCTAGTTGACTGCTCGGAAGAAGTTAATAGGCCACAGAATAATGTTATCAGACAGTTATCGATAATATATGCCAGAATAGGAGGGTTGAAAGTGAGATGCTTATTAGATACGGGTAGTCAGATCAGCCTAGTATCTGAAGCCCCGATTAAAGAAGTGGGAAAGAATCAGAATGTTCCGCTGATTCCCGTGCCACAAATTGAAGTCAGAGACGTAATAACTGAAAGAACAGTCATATGCAAACATCAGGCATATCTGGAGTTAGAGATCATGGACCATATTTTCGCACAAACATTTATTTTCATGTCTAATATGAACTATAATATTATTTTGGGAACCAACTTTATATGTGACCATTACGCAGTCATCGATATTCGCAATAACACTGTGAATTTTAAACAGCTGGAAGACATGAGCCACGTAGGGTTGAGCATGGAGGAAACGCCCCTTGGACGAGAAGCGAGCACCTGGATGATGGAAGCGATATCGGATGACGTCCCGGACGAGACAAGCATGCAGGAGGGAGTGATATATGACACGGCAGTAGTAGAGATGGCAGATCAAGATAACATGCATGAACTGTGGACATTAATGGCAGAAGAAGAAAACATTGGATCAAAATTTGAAATTTTATTGTTGGATAAATTGAAAGAAGCAAAATTAGAGGAACCTGACAGAAGAAAATTAGAGGACATTTTACTTCGCCATAAAGAAGTCTTTGATACAATTCCAGGGAAAATCCTAAATTTCCAATACGCTATGCAAGTCGATGATTGGACACCCTTTAAGAGTAAATTGTACCCGATCCCAGGTAAATATCATCCTCAGGCGAAGGACATTATAGATAATCTGCTTGAAGCCGGTATGATAAAAAAAATCACCGACACCGTACTTAAATGCTATTTTGACGGTGGCCAAACCAAATGGTTCCATTAGGCTGTGCCTAGCCGCGAGATTTTTGAACAGTAAGCTTCTGCCTGAACACGATAAAGCGCCGCTTATACGTAACGTACTGAAAGGATTCAGAGGGAAAAAGATATATTCTTCCGTAGATCTCACCAACAGTTTCCATCACCTCGAGTTGGAAGAAAAATCCCAGTTGCTCACGGGATTTTTATTCGATATTCAAACATTCATATGGTAAAGGATGCCCTTCCGAGTAAAAACTGCAGGGTGTGCGCTTATCAGAGCACTAGATACGAACCTAACAGAAGAAGTGAAGAATTTTATAGTACGTTATGTGGATGATATTCTCATAGCATCTGAGACAATTGAAGAAGACTTGGTGAACCTAAATAAATTCCTGGGCAACTTGAGAATGATGAATTTTAAGATAAACTGGGAGAAGTCTCACTTTTTCCAAAGTGAACTCTTATATTCGGGGCATATTATCGACCAAGATGGTGTGAGACCCAATCCGGCGAAGATTGATGCAATCAAGAATTTCCCAACACCAACCAGAGTGAAGCACGTCAGAGCATTCTTAGGAGTTACTGGATTCATTAAGGAGAATTGTCCCAACTATACCGAGATAGTGGCGCCAATGCAAGAAATGCTCAAGAAATGTAATCGATGATCTTGGAGTGAGGAGTAAGACAGGTCCTTCAATGCAGCGAAAGAACTACTTGAAAACTGTGTGAAACTTGGTTATCCTGACTTCGGAAAGAAATTTAGTATACAAGCGGATGCATCTCTAATTGGAATCGTAGCAATGCTGTACAAAGAGGAACCTGCTGATCCCAAGAAACGTTCATATTTGGCATTTACAAGTCGCAAATTGCGCAAGCACGAAAGGAACTACACTGTAACTGAACTTGAATTATTAGCAATACAGAATGCTCTCCAACAACGGAGGAAGATTTTTTTTGGCTGTTCCATTGTTGTCAGAACTGACCACAAAGCGCTGACTTTCCTTTTTTTTAAACAGCAATGGTGAATGAGAGAGTAACTCGTTGGTCCATCTATATCCAACAGTTCGATATTACAATAGAACACTGCCCTGGGAACATGAACGTGATCCCAGACGCTCTAAGTAGAAATCCCGAAAAAGTTCACGAGACAGCAGTGGAGGTGCAACATTTAGAACTGACAGCCAAGGATCAAGAATTTTTGAACAGATAGAAGGATATACAGTTGGAACAGGAACGTGACCCTTGGATGCTAATGATGATCAAGTATTTCAAGAAAGAGACACAACCGGGAACGCCTGAACACAGGGAGGCTAAATCAAAAGCAGCGAACTACCACTATTTCAATAATTTCATTCATAAATTCGTGGATGAGGAACACACACCATTTCGGATTCTAGGTCCAGCATCACTACAGAGAGGACTAACGTGGCATGTTCATGAAAGTATCGGTCACATTGGAGTAGACAAAACTGAAGCTACAATAGGAGAATCATTCACTTGGCCGAAGATGAGATCGACCATTGTTGAGGTAATCAACACTTGCGACGCATGCCAGCGTACTAAGCACAATAATTACCTCATGAAACAATATCCGAAACCTTTACTACCACAAAAACCGTGCGAACTACTGGCACTGGATTGTTTTGGGTCCCTCCCCAAGCCAGACGTGGGTGTAGACATCTTATTGTGTGTATTGATGACTTCTCATAATATGTTGTGTTATGCCCTATCCAAAACACCACGTCAATGCAAGTCTTAAGCATACTTAAGGACAAAGTTATACCTACGCTAGGAAAACCTGAGTTCTTACTGTCAGACCATGGGAGTTATTTCACGAGTTCTGTATTCAAGAAGGGAATTGAGGAGATGTGAATTAAGCACATTTAGTCTAGTAACTGCCATGCACAAGCCAACCCGAGTGAGAGAGCGATCCGTTGTGTAGCCAAATATTACCGCACTCTAATCCTTGATGAACGTCACAAGTGGTTGGATCGAGTGAGCGATATTGAGATGAGCATGAACACGACCAGGCACGAATCCACTGGACAGATCCCTTTAATTGTCCATCACAACGAGTACCTGGAGAGATCTTGGGATAATGTCATCCAGAGTCACAAGGATCCATTAATAGCGCATGAGCTAAGTATGCAGAACACAGTGGAACATTTGAGGAGCCAGGCGGACCGACGTTTGCGCCGATACAGAGGAAAGAATTTCCACCGGGAGTTAAACGTAGAGGAACTGGTCCTTGTAAAAAACACCTATTTCCGATAGGTATTTGCCAAATTTTGTCCAAAATCTGTTGGCCCGTTCAAAATCATCAAAAACTTGGGTAACAATGTCTACAGGATTGAAGATCTCAGTTCTGGAACAAAGTCAGTCTTCAATATTGAAAATCTAAAGTTGTATTATAGAATGGAACCGTGGGAGCAGAATGGAAACGATGTGGCAGCAAATTATTTGGAGTTTTGAACAAACACACTCAAATTTACGGGGTTACTGTACGTGAAGTATGACTGAGGCAGGCAGCTTTATTTACAAAACAAGACGGGAGGCGAGAGGTCGTCGTGCTTGTTATGAGAGAGAGGGAGATACAACGAGTAACAGATGTTGACAGCTATGTGGAGTCCGCAGCGTGATGGTTCAACAGCAGAAGTAATTAGTAAGGCGAGACAGGTCACTGAACAGACGGAAGTGGGACACTTTAAAACTGTAGATGAACGTTCGGTGAATTTATAAGAGTCGCCAAGATGCAAAAGTGTCCATGTCCGCTATAACTGGAAAGGGACAAGGCAAGTGTTGTGCCTTATTACCTAAGGACACGGGCAGTTTTGAATCCAACCACACTTTTCAAAAGATGGTATTCATAGGTCATGGACAGTTTTGAGGATAAATAGCATTTCAGGCATGTGCAATAAGTCTAGCTTTACAATCCAGTGTTGTCAACTCATATTTTTGAAAATTATTAATGTAGTAGATGGCTGACCCCCCGCCGGTACTGCCACCTTGAAGAAGGCAATTTGTTATTGCCGGGTGTTTTGAGGGCTTGCAAGCTCAAATGATCTGCAGAGCTATGCCAGCGGGAGCTTAAGCTCCTGGTAGGGTCACCCAAGCTGGACAGGTCTAAAGTGATGAGCCAGACTAAGAGCGGTACCCTGGTCCTCCAGGTTGGGGGTTGGGCGTGTGGCTAACAACCCCACACTGTAAAACCAAAAAAGTTACGAAACTCTCAACGAAGCCTCGGAATTTGGACGAAATTAACGATGATGAACCTGGAAAATGTTTAAGGACAAGGAAAAAGGATATGACTTTGATAATGGCAACATGGAACGTACGAACGATGTTGCATGTAGGAAAAATGGCAGAAGTAGCTGAGGAAGTTTTGAAGTACGGAATGGATATAGTAGCGCTACAGGAAGTGAGATGGAGGGGAAACGGAAGGATTGACAAGAAGGACTATACAATGTTATGCAGTGGTCCTGAAGTAAGAACTGGTCAGTGTGGAACAGGCTTTATCATTAGTTCAAAGTTAAAAAGAAGTCTTCTTGGATTTGAGCCTCTAGGAGATAGAATGTGTAAAATGAGACTAAAGGGACGATTCCGGAATCTGACACTTATATCAGCGTATGCACCTACAGAAGACGATAGTGAAGAGAAGAAAAATGCATTCTATGACCAGTTGGATATGGAATGTAGTATGATACCAAAATATGATGTGATAATACTTCTTGGGGACTTCAATGCCAAATTAGGTAGAGAGGACTTCTTGCAGTATGTAGCAGGGAAACATTCTTTACATACTAATACTAGTGAAAATGAGAAGCTTCTATGCCAATTTGCAGAAAGTAATAGAATGGTAATCAAAAGTACTTTTTTAAACATAAGGACATACACAAAGGAACCTGGAAAATGCCAGGCACCGGAGTGGTAAACCAAATTGACCATGTCTTGATTTCAAGAAGACATGCATCTTCAATGATTGACGTCAGATCTGCAAGGGGCCCCAACTGTGATTCGGATAATTTTTTGGTGAAAGCTCTGTTTAGAGAACGAATTGCGAATTCAGAATGTGACAGAGGAATTAAGAGGATACAGTGGTACGTGGAAAAGTTTCAGCAAACACAAATTGTTTAGCAATATGAGGACACACTGAACAAAAAGTCGGAAGAGAGATTAAAGAATATGAATGAGGATGACACTGTAGAGAGGAGATGGACTGGAATAAAGAAAGCATTGGAAGACACTGTGAAAAAACTATTGGGGAGCAGAAGCGGAACAGGAATGAAGAATGGTTTGATGATGGAAGTAGGAAATATATAGAGCAGAAGAATGCAGACTGATTGATTATGGTTCAAAGAGAGACAAGATGGAATTGTGAAAGATATAAAGAAAGTAGAAGGACAGCAAATAGAGTTCTGAAAAGGAAGAAGAGAATGTATCTAAGAAGACAAATGGAAAGAATTCAAGAATTGAACAGCCAGAATGAAAGTAAGAAATTGTACCAAGCAACGAAACGAATGACAAAGGAATTTCAACCACGGGAGAACTCGTGTAAGGATAAAGATGGAAAAGTGATTGGAGAGGAAGAGAGAGTTCTTGAAAGATGGGCGGAGCACTTAAAAGATACGTTAAATATATAACGTAAGGACGAGATGAATGAAGACAGGTCTACATGAATGTAGAGCCACAGGTCACTAAACCATCCATAGATGAAGTTATGGAGGCAGTGAAGCGTCAACGAAATGGAAGAGCACCAGGAGAGGATCAGATCATGGCGGAGGTAATAAAGAATGGAGGGCAAGGGATAGTTAGGAACCTACATGAACTGATTGGGGAGATATGGGAAAGAGAGATAATGCCTCAGGATTGGAAGGTTGGACTTATCTGTCCCATCTTCAAGGAAGGTGATAAGTTACAATGTGGAAATTATAGAGGGATAACATTACTAAGTGTTGTATATAAGATATTCTCAAGTATATTGCAAAGGAGACTGAGCGACTACGCTGAAGAAATACTGGATGAGAACCAGTGTGGATTCCGGCCAGGAAGGGGAACTACTGACCAAATATTTGTTATGAGACAATCTATGGAGAAATGCTATGAATATGGTGTTGATCTGCATTTGCTATTCATTGATTTCCAACAGGCGTTTGATAGCATTGATAGAACGAAGATGTTGAACGCCCTAGAAGCATGTGGAGTGCCAAAGAAGTTGATCAGACTAGTAGCAATGACAATGGAAGGATCGCAGGCCAAGGTTTATGTAGGAGGCAAAACTAGCAGGAATTTTGAGGTGAATACCGGAGTGAGGCAAGGAGATTCATTGTCTGCAGTGTTATTCAACTTGACACTGAATGAAGTTATGAAAGAACTGGGATTGGGAGGGACGATAATAAGCAAGTCCAAGCAGGCGTATGCATATGCGGATGACATTGTGTTGATGGCACGGAACTGGGAATCTCTTAAAGAAATGTTCAAGATTCTGGAGGAGAAGAGTGGAAAGATAGGAATGAGAATTAATGAAAGGAAAACGAAGTATATGAAAATGTCAGCGGGAAAATATAGAAGAGCAAGAGAAAATGTAGAAATTGGTCGGTATAAGTTTGAGAATGTAAAATGCTTCAGTTACCTTGGTACTATACTAAATTGTGAGAATTCAGTATCAGAGGAGATTCATAAACGGATCATGAATGGAAACAGGGCTTACTATGCTAACACTAAGCTCTTAAAATCAAAACTGTTAAGTAGGAACTTGAAAGTTAAACTCTACAAGACCCTTACTAGACCAGTGGTGACCTATGGATCTGAGACGTGGACAATGTGAACAAATGATGAGAATGATCTCAAAATTTTTGAAAGGAAAATTTTAAGAAGGATATATGGCTCGGTAAAGGAGGATGAAGGGTGGCGAATCAGGACAAACAAAGAAATTGAAGAGTTAATCAAAGGTGAAGATATTGTGAAATTTATTAAGTCCCGACGTCTGGATTGGCTTGGTCATGTAGAGAGGATGAATGAAGAAAGAACACCAAGGAAGATATTACATGGAACTATGGAAGGGAAGAGGAAACGTGGACAACCGCGCAAAAGATGGCTACAAGACTTAGGAGAAGACCTGAGAACTATGAGGGTTGGAAGATGGTGGGAGAAAACTCATAGAAGGGACGAATGGCGAGGAATCGTGAGAGAGGCCAAAGCCTACCCCAGGCTGTAGCGCCGAGGAAGTAAGTAAGTAAGTAAGTAAGTAAGTAAGTAGTGGGTGGCTGAAAATTGATTCAATGCCTTGAGCCAGACCTTCAAAAAATGCTAATGTGTAATACACTTCTGTCTTACAAGCAGGTGTACTGACGAAGAGAACAGATTCATACAGGATTTTGCACCAGCAATCACAGCAGCTTCCTTGCCAGCGAGTGTCGTGTGATATGGGCCTAAAGATATGCTAAGACTTTTTGTTAAAATTTAATAAGAAAACAAGATGTTCAGTAAAGAACATATAACCTACTTTCTCCTATATGCATGGGTATTGTTATGACTCTTTGTCCTTTCAAGTAGTATAATTGAATGTTGGTTGTATAGCTTGTTGAAATACAACGTGCTATACGGATATTATACATGAATATGAGGTGCCCTTTGCTAGTGCTACCTCTGTCAAAAAATCATTCAATTCGGTTTCACTGTGTTTGAATTGATATGGGGAATCTATTTGCACACATACATGGCCACTATTTACAAACTATTGGGCTGATGATATTGTAGTTCAGTCAAAAGGTGCTTCCCACAAAAAAGTATGTTGTTGCAAAATTTGGTAGAGATCAAATGATTAGGTTGGTCGTAATTTGATTTAAGCTTTTAACATTTGGGTGGCCACCATTCCGTATCCGTCAAGATGGCGGCGATATAAAACATGACACTGAGGTGGCCTTTGCTAGTGCTACCTCTGTACCAAACTTCGTTCAATTGGGATTCACCGTGTTTGAATTGATAGGGGGAATCGATTTGCACACATACATGGCCACCATCTGCAAACTATTAGACTGATTACCTTGTAGTTTAGTCAAAAGACGCTCGCCATATAAATATATGTTGTTGCAAAATTTGGTAGAGATCGGATGATTAGGTTAGTCGTAATTTGATTTAAGCTTTGAACATTTGGGTGGCCGCTATTACGTTTCCGTCAAGATGGTGGCGATATAAAACATGACACTGAGGTGCCCTTTGCTATTTCTACCTCTGTACCAAATTTCGTTCAATTAGGTGTCACCGTGTTCGAATTGCTAGGGGAGACAGACATTCAGAGTACACACACTCACACACACACAGACACGCAGTCACACTCACAGACAGACACACAATTCTTGGCCCCGTGTAAATCTCACAAGTCTACTTTCATTGTTTGCAAAAATCGAAAATAGGTTAATAATGAATGCTATGGGAAATTCTAAGGAATGCGTGTACTTCGATGCAAGCACTGGCGATCAGAATATCCTTCGATATGTAGTTTTGTTTCATTTGAGGGGCTAGAACATCGCGGTCATTTAGCCCCGTGTTTTTGTGTGTGTGTGTGTGTGTGTGTAGAATTTGTCTGATAACCTGAATTATTGCGGGCTTGTGGTGATGTGTGTATTTGCAATTAAGGATTGGGAAGTAGGCGGCCGTGGCCTCAAGATTGAATCCGTCCCGGAATTTGGCCGGAGTAGAAGTGGTAAACCACGGAAAACCATTTCCAGAGTAGGCTGAGGTGGGAATCGAACCCACCTCTTCACATATTTGCTTCACGAGGCTAAGTGTACCCAATTTCAGCCCTCAGACAAGAATTACATTTCTTGGCAGAACTGGAAATCGAACCCGGACCTCCGGAGCGACACTTCGATATGTTATATTAATATTCAAGCCAGTTTTTTAATTTTCTGCCATTACAGGTCACGTGGCATAACGTACTAATTCGATCGTAATCTATTTATATTTTCTCTCTTTTCTTCTTTTCTTAGCCGTTTAACCTCCAGGTTGATGGAACCCATGGACTCAGCGAGGGAACTCACCACTACCGCCTCTTCGGGCAGTGTCCTAGAGCTAGGAACATCTAATCGGAGTGGATAAAACTGGTGAGGTGTGATTGGCACCTCGCCCAGGCGGCCTCACCTGCAAAGCGAACAGGGGCCTCATGAGGAAAGGTAATGTATGGTCAGGATGGATAGGCAAGGAAGAGGGAAGGAGGCGGCCGTGGCCTTGAAGAAGGTACCATCCCGGCATTTGCCCGAAGACGAAGTGAGAAACCACGGAAAACCACTTCGAGGATGGCTGAGGTGGGAATCGAACCCCCTCTACTCATTTGGAACACCCGAGGCTGAGTAGACCCCGTTCCAGTCCTCAGACCACTTTTCAAATTTCGTGGCAGAGCCGGGAATCGAACCCAGGACCTCCGGGGCTACGCTACGGAGGCGACAATCTATTTATAAATCAGCAAAATTCAACGAACTCTTCACAAAAATACGTCGTAAGGCAATACATGTGGCAATGTAGTTACATCACCACTAAAATGGAGCGTGGGCTGTCGTTTAAAAAAGTATGTCTACCACTGGATTCGAAGCAGCATTCTACCCGTTCGCGCCCACCACGCACGGTCAGGCTTTAACCCTCTCAGCCACCAACACATGGTAAATACCTCACGCTAAACGTGCTGTAGTTACTGTATCCGTCCCACCTCAAACGTTTACGTCCATGTCAAAGTCTTAAATCATGGCTTATGGTGTTGATTTAACTTTCTACTATTACACATCACGTGGCGTAAGCTATTAATTCGGTCGTATTACGTGTATGTGTGTTATTTCAAGGAGCAATAAGTGATATGTTAGTAGAATGGGCCGTAGTAATTGGCGGGGAAAAGTTTACGGTCGGTTTTTCTTTGCTAGACCCATGGCCCAATTACATTGCTGTCACACAGTCAGAGCGCAGAGCAATATCGACCATCGGGAGAAATGCAATGTTAGTTGGGTTCCATAAAACTAAATAATAAGGGGCTGGTGGACCACTCTGTATACCAAAATTAAATTACTAGGCACTGAAAGTCCACCTCGATGTGGTGATCAAAACAACGTGATATAACCAGTTATTTTAATAGTGCTGCCATAATTTGACTCACTGTCAGGCACACAACACTTCCGAGCCATCAGAAATAGTTTAATGAAGTATTAGTGAAGAATTTGTTGGTTAAATTCATTGGTAGGTATTGGTTACACATGCCACTTAATACGGGAAATACTCACTTCTACAACTTTGAGCAGTTTTGATTTACCACGAGGAATTTCACGGGTGTTGAAATAGTTAGCACGAACTGCTTTTAGATGCTGTTATATCAAAATAAACGATATTTATGAATAAAACTTAGCATGTGGTCTTACGTGTTTATAGAACTTACGGACTCTACTAAACATTGTCAATTCTTCCAACAGCACGGCTTGAGAATTATAGACGGCGATGAATTAATATATACCAGCGAAATTGAAAATATCCATCTTCCTCATGTGCGCCTCATCCAATATGCAGACTATACGGTATTCTCTTATATTGTTCATACCCTGACTTACATTTGTGCCGGCAGCATGTGCAACAAGCTCTAATGTTATTGCATTCCTGGCTATTTCAGCACGGCCTTGCTATAGTTCCTCAGAAAAACTCCGCACTACTTTTTACTCAGAGACGTATTTATGATCGCTCGCCTGTTGTGTATTTCACATGGTAAGCATGCTCCTCTAACTCCTTAATGGAATCTACAGATTTACTTATTTTGTTTTCCAAACACTTTTCATTACTAACATTGATATTAAATTCGAATTCAGAATTTTTGAGACATGAATATTTGTTGTGACATTAGCAGAAGTAGGCACAAGTGACCTACCTTGGTCCATTGAATTATTATTCACATCAAAATCAAATGCACTAGAAAACTCATACTTTTCACATTCCTTAATTTCTCCACTCATTTTCATGGCGTACTCCTCATCATGAATTATATTCACATCACCTTCATACACATCTCAGCTATGAATTATATCAATATAACCAACAAACGTAGCTTCAGCTCCTCGGTTAACAACTTGACTGGCATAACCAAACTCTTCAACAACAGAATTTGTATTACAAACTTGAGAAATATCGGTATTCTTATGCTCCGTTATCACCTGTGGCACATTATTGCTAGCACTGCTTTTATCTACTACACACTTATTTTCTGATGATTCACTATGCCCATAATTCGCATGATGCTGGGCTACATTACTTTGACGGTGACAAACAAAACACTCTTTGTTGATGGCCCAACATGAATCAGGCGAGTGATGTAGATCACCACATCTCAAACATTTTCCTCGGTCCTTGGAATTGCTAGCTTGAGCGGATTCCTGCTCAATGGAGTGGAAATTTTGAGAACCACCACGGCCTCTGCGCTGGTAAGTTTTGTGAGCTCATTCGTCCCCCTCTGAATGTCTCACGTCTTGTAGCACGTCCGCCCCGACCTCCGTTGCTGTTCTTGTATCCGCGACCGCACGTCGACTCCGTCTCCCCACCTCGGGAAAAATGAGCTTTGTGCACTGCAGATGCAGAATCCGACGATGGTGATCTCAACCGCCCAAGTTGACCCGTTATGTCCTGGATTTGCTTCTGAATTTGTTTCTCATGAGAGCAATGATACATGCGTCACCGAAAGTACAATTACGCTGGTGCATTACTTTGCTACGAATAGCATTGAATCCAAGGCTCGATACAAGTCTGTCTTTCAACGCCACTTCACGGTATCACCAAATGAACATTTCACACTCTGTTCATTAAGTCTATTTATGAAGTCTATCACTGTTTCATTTGGCTGTAGCACCATACTGTGAAACTGCACTCTTGCAACCCCTATAAGTCCCGCAGGTTTAAACACGTCTTTGAGAGCTTGCTTGATTTGAGCGAGAGTCTGTTGTGCTAAGTCTGCTGGATGTAACTGGCGTATCACTTTTTCTACATTGGTGCCCAATGTTGAAATGAGTAAGGCTCGACGCCTACGTACATTTTCAAGAATGTCTTCTATATTATTGAGGGCACAAAATTGGTCGAAACGGAACCAAAATGTTTCAACACCTTCTTCCTTCGGGGAATATCCTCCTACAGCTGCCATATTGAATGCACAATTCACCGATTCTTCCAGTCACACATAAGCACAGAATATTGCCCCTTACCTGTTCACTCCCTCTACGGTCCGTAAAACAGGTCCATAATATCCCATCCTCGTCACCACTTTTATGTTCCGGTATTTTTGTATGGTGTTTATCCTTACTATTAAGAACGACACAACACGTCTTAACTGACTGCCGTTTATTTGAACAACTGAACTACACAGTACAATGTCACAGGGTACACATGTTGCCAACCTATGTTTGTGAAATACACAACATCGCCGGTACTGTATCAACAGGGTGCTATTCCTCTTACTCACCAAACAAAATATTTAGGCCTCCTTATAGACGTCAAGCTGACCTAGTCGTCTCAATTAACTCACTTAACTTCGCATTTAAATAAGAAAATTGCATCTATTACGTTCGTTAACTCGTCGTAATTAGGGAGATGACCCTTAAATTTTACTTCTCTTATACCGTAATATGATTAGATCTGTCCTCGATTATGGTAGCCACTAGTATGATATTCAGCCTATGACTCGGCTACACATTTTTGATAAATTACAATACTCTGCAGTAAGGATTATACTTGGTGCTCTCTCTTCGACTCCCACTCAGGCATTTTTAGTCGAAACCTCTGAAAAGCCCCCCCCCCCCCTTTCGACGGCAGTACTTGTCTTTCCGATATCTCTTACGTAAAATGGCCATTCTTTCGTCCCCAATACTCCCGAAACTTCAACTTCTTCATGAATATCACCTGAATCATATATATTATTTCAGTAGTATGCATCCCTCCTGAAGCGCTCACAAGCGACCGATCGCGACAAATGAGCATTCAAATGAAAGAGAATAGACATTAGCAGTGACTTATTGCACTATAATTTCATAAATATCTATAATTTCTTTAAAAAATGATTTTAAAAAATTGTACGAAGTGTGCGATTTGCAAACACCGTTGATGTAGGAAAATACGCTCCATAATTACTGTCCACGGGCCGCTGTGACGCCTGTTTCATGTCATGTTAACATTCTGAGGTCTTTCCTTTATCCTGAAATGTAAATAGTGTTCTATAATCATTTGGTTGAAATAAAAACATAACCTTTCTCCTTAAGTGACTCATTATAAACCTATTGGGGAAAATGTGGTTTATGAACATGCGAGATTTCTCGCACGGGTCCGCTAGTCATTTATTAAAAAGTTATTCCCCTCCCTCTCTTCTCCTGTCATATATCGATCTTTCATATCATCGCCTCAATATTTTTCAAACCTGTACGCCCATCTGTTACAATGTCCCATTTAATCTCCTTCTGTTTCAACCCGACATCATCCAACATTCCCCCTACATTTCTAGTGCTTCTTCATTCATTAACCCTCCCTCTGTCCAACGTTATGTGTATAATCTTGAAGCCCATAATCAGCACTTTTAACTATTTACACTGATGGGTCCAAATTATCCTCCTCCTCTGGTGTACAGTATATCCCCTCCATGCATCATCTCTCCTCCTTTAAGTTGCCGAATAACTTATCTATTTTTTCCGCAGAAGCGATTGCAATTCGACAAGCTCTCATATATATAAAAAGGAATGGTATGGTATTACTAGGTCCCTTATTCTCTTGAATTCCCAAAGCGTATTAAAGGCTTTACGTAATATTTCTAATACAGACAAGTGGTTTATTTTCAACATTGTAAGTTTAACTTATGAACTATACCAACTGCGTTACCGGACTGTCTCTTCTTGGATCCCGGGTCATTCTCGTATCTCGGGGAATGAACGTGTGGAAAAGGCCGCTAAAGAGGCCGTTGACAAATGTCGCTACTCCCTTCTCTGATTTCATAACCCTCTTTAAATCACAACTGTCGGCGGTTTGGTTAAGGCAATGGCAAGAGTATGCCAGCGAGAAAGCTAAGTTTTATTATAATCTTCAACCTACAATCCCCCGTCTCCCATGGTTTTTAATGGTACCTACACTCGACGTCACATTATCACCTTCATTCGGTTACGTTTCAACCATACACTTACGCCTGTATACATGTGTGGAGAAAGTGAACTAAAGCTCGTTCGATCAATCAACTTCCTGTAGAAAATAGACAGTGTTTTGATTTACATAGTTTTGGTTTTGTTATCTTTGAGTGTAGTGTCTTTGGAATGTCTTTGGATGCGATGTTGAGTTGTGTTAATAAAATATTGATTACTGTATATTAAAATGATTTGGTATGGTATATAACTGGCGACCGTGACAGGACTACTGGCAATTTCAACATCAAATAATTAATCAGAACAACGATGACCGAACGCCGAGTATTACGCGGCGTATTTACACGTGAAGTGAATAAACTTGAAGAACTGTTGGCGCTTGCTGATTGTGACCTCGTGGAGATTTGTTGCAGATATGCTTCACTTGTGGAACGCTACGAGAAGTTAAAACGTCTGGATGATGAAGTATACAACGAGCAGCTGCAAAAGGAAGACCTTGAAGACATCGTGCTTGAAACAGAGATCAACAATTGCAGAGAGTACGACTTGAAATATTTTAAGGTTAGGGAAAACGTTCAGGCCTTACAAGTAGGAGATCAAGCCGTTTCTGAAGCTAATACGAGCAACTGTCCACACACTTCTAATCAGAGATTACTAAGACTACCAAAGCTGGAACTGAAAAAAATGATGGAAATGTGAAGTGCTGGATTGGGTTTTGGGCACAATTTACTAAAATACATGAAGATAGCAGCCTTAAAGATGAAGACAAATTTGTTTATTTGATTCAGTGTATGGAACCTGGTTCGTGTGCTCAGAAGTTGGTAGAAAACTTTCCTCCTTCAAAGGAAAACTACAAAAAGGCTATATAATTGTTGAAGTCTAGGTATGGGAAGGATGAGTTACTCATTGATTACTATGTTAGGGAACTTTTATCCTTGGTGTTAAATAAGGATAGTTTAAGATCTATAGCCCAACTGTATGACAGTCTGGAGGGACAGTTGAGAGCACTTGATTCCTTGGGAGTAACAAAGGAGAAATACGCTGCAATGTTATTTCCACTAGTATAGAGTGCCTTACCAGAGGTTATGTTTAGAACTTGGGACAGGTATCGTGTATCAAAAGAAACGTCTACCAAGGAACCTGACTGTTGCTTGAGTGTATTGTTAGCCTTCTTAAAGACTGAGGTAGAAGGTGAAGAACGGCTTAAGCTAAGACATATGGTAGTTCTTTTGAAGTTAACGAGAGGACGGATCGAGTTAAGCAAGACGATAGGACCAAGACTAAGAATAGGGACGTACCTTCAGCGGCTTCTTTAATTTCAATAGAGGATGTTTCAGTTAGTAAGGGAAACAGAAATAACAAAGATACGGCTTGTATATTCTGTGGCAGAACCTCACATCTTTCTCAAGACTGTGCTGTGGCTATTGATTATTCCCTAGAAGAACGTCAAGGAACGTTAAAGGAAAAGGGAGCTTGTTTCAGGTGTCTACGACCGGGACATGTCAGTGTTAAGTGTAAGATATTTGTGAAGTGCCCATTTTGCAAGGGAAACATTACGCTTTGATGTGTGCGAAGACAGCCTCAGATGAACCAAAAGGTGATTTGGTTCCAAAAACAGTTAGCATGATGGCAGGCAGTAATAAAGGACATGTGACCTATCTGCAGACTTTAGTTGCTAGAGTAGTTGTTGGTAGATCCACGCACAGAGTAAGAGTTCTGTGTGATAGTGGATCACAGAGAAGCTACATAAAGAAGTCTTGTGCTAAGAAATTAGAGTTGGAACAAACTGGAAAGGTAACACTAAGTCAAGAATTATTTGGAGGTAGGAAAACAGCACCTGTTTGTTTCGAGTCCTGTCAAATAACTTTGCTGGGTATGAACGTGGAAAACAGATGTTAGGTTGCAGTGTTAGGCTCTGATAGTATCTGTGGAGGTGCTCCCCTAGTTGATGCTGACATGTTTAATTTACTGAGGGACAAGGGAGTTGAACTTAGTGATGTTGGCCAAGATAATGGTGGCAACAGTACTGACATACAGGTATTGTTAGGAGCTGATGTGTGGGCTTAGATAATCACGCCTGACTTTGTACATGTAAACAAGAGTCTAGTAGCTGTGAGAACTTGTTTAGGGTGGACACTTATGGGCTCTTCTGAGATCACCTCAACTACTGCCTCGTCTTACACTCTACTTACTTTAACTCAATCAACAAGAGTGGCGGATTTGTGGGAAATTGAGACTTTGGGTATTAAAGATCCTGGTGAACAGATAAAAAGGAAGAAAAGGAACAACAAGTTCAGATGTTCTTCGATAGGACTGTGAAGAGAGAAGAGGAATCTGGGCACTACATTGTCAAACTACCCTGGATTGATGGTTGTACTTCTCTGGAAACGAATCGTGAAATTTCTCAGAAACGATTATTGAACACTTCAAGAAAGTTACGAGGGATGCAGAAATTTCAGGATTATGATGAGGTGATACAGGAATGGGTAAACAAAGGAATTACCGAAGGTGTTGAAAACGAAGTTTTGGATGACCTACACATTATTTGCCTCATAGAGCTGTGCTGAAAGATGGTGGCACTACAAAGATAAGGTCAGTGTTCGATGCGTCCAACAAAGACAGAAATGGTCATTCTTAGAATGATTGCCTCGAGCCCGGACCCAACCTCATCGGCCTTGTTCCATCAGTGCTGACCAATTTTCGAACATTTCCTATAGGTCTAATAGCTGATATAGAGAAGGCATTCCTGCAGATTATAATTGATCCTGATGACAGGGATATGCTCCGTTTTCTCTGGTGGGATAATGATAAGATCACCACTCTTCGACATTGCCGGGTGGTTTTTGGTGTTTGTTCCAGTCCCTTTATATTGGTTTCCGTACTGAACAACCTTCAGGACAAGCCCCCAACTCATTTGAAGGAAGTAGCTACAAAAATGAAACCTGCATTTTATGTGGACAACTGTGTTACTGGAGTCGCTTCAAAGGAAGAAATTGAACCCTTTATTTTAAAGGCACAAGAATTGATGTTATCCGCAGGTTTCAATTTGAGGGGATGGGTGAATTCCTTTGATTGTGGTGTTGGTAAAACTGAGAATGTCTTAGGACTTCGTTGGTATTGCGACGTAGATGAACTTGGATGTAACTTCAGCCCGACTACAGGTTTAGTAACCCGAAGAGTGGTACTATCCAGCGTGCAGAAAATATTTGATCCGATTGGATTTTCGGCCCCAGTAACTCTGATTACCAAACTCATTCTACAGAAGACATGGCAGAAAAGTATAGGATGGGATGAAGTTTTACCAGGATACATTTGTGAGGAATTCTGTCGATGGACTCAGCAGTTGCAGTACCTACATGACTGTCGGATACCTAGAAGGATTTTCCTGAACGACAACAGCACTTTGCATGTATTTGTCGACGCTAGCAAAAGAGCGTTTGGTTGTTGCATATTTCTGAGAACGGAAGAAGAAGGTAAGATCAAACTGAGTCTTCTGATGGCTAAATCTCGAGTGGCGCCTCTCAAAGAACTGACACTACTCCGCCTTGAACTGATGGGAGCGCTCCTTGGAGTTAGAATGTCTCGGTTGAGCCTTCGATGCCTACACCGGAATGACATTCACACAGTGTTTTTGTCCGATTCAACAGCAGTCTTGGCTTGGATTGCTAATAAAGGGCTGTGGTCGGTGTTCGTAGAGAATCGGGTAAAGGAAATCCATGAGTAGAGCAAGGCTAGTTCATGTAGACACATACCGGGCAGCCTCAATCCGGCAGATCTCCTGTCTAGAGGGTGTTCACCAACACAACTTTGGAAATCCAGATGGTGGGAGGGTCCGCCTTGGCTTAAATGTAAAGAAGAAAATGGGCATTTAATCGCCCTGAACCATTGTTGGAAGAAATCAACAAGGAAAGGAGGAAAACAGTTGCAGCTACTAAGAACACTGTTGTGGAAACGATTTTACTGCAATTAAGTTCATGATTCTCTGGATACATAAAAATCGTTAGGACCATTGCTTGGATTTTGAGATTGAAACAAAGGAATCGTAGAGACCACGTTTCTACGAAAATTGATAGCGAAGAGTTTCTCAATGCTGAGAAGAAACTGTACTTCCTTATCCAGAATGAAACGCTTTATGAAGAAGAGAGAAAAGAACAATTGAAGAATCTGGAGGTGTTCACAGACGATGAAGGAATTCTATGCATGAAGTCAAGAGTCATTGACTCTGACGACACTCCTGAGTATACCTATCCAGTTGTACTTCCATCAAAACATGTGATGGTTGAAAGAATGATTGAACAATTTCGTCGATTCCATAACCATGCTGGGACGCACACACTGCTTGTTTTATTGCGCCAAAGGGTTTGGATAATTAGAGGAAGAAGGACGGTGGCAGTAGTTGTTCGGAAATGCGTGATCTGTCGTCGTAACTCTGCTAAGGATTTTGAGGTACCTTTTTCTCCGTTGCCACAGGATCGGATCAAGGCATCGAGTGTTTTCCAGGTCACGGGCACTGACTTGGCCGGCCCTGTGTTTCTACGAGGAGGAGAAAAGGGATGGATTGTGATATTCACTTGTGCAGTTTATCGGGCTGTACATCTGGAATTGATCACTTCACTTAGTACGGTAGCATATATCCAAGCACTACGCCGATTTGTAGCAAGAAGAGGAAGAGTGAATACCATGTATTCGGACAATGGGACGAATTTCACCGGACTTGGCAGAACCATGGAGCAATTGGATTGGACTGCAATAGAGAGGATGTGCAGCCTTCTGAAGATTAAATGGAAGCTGAACCCTCCCACTGAGCCTGGTGGGGAGGATTCTGGGAAAGGTTGATTATGATTCTAAAGGATTTGCTTCGCCGTAATTTGGGTAAAGCTTGCCTAAATTATGAGGAAATGTGTACTCTTCTGTGCGATTGTGAGAACCTGATGGACAACCGACCTTTGGCTTATCTTTCTGAAGAAGATGAACTCAAGCCACTCAGACCCTCCATGTTTCTACAGAGTCTAGAGGGTAATGATGTAACCGGCTTACACCAAATTCAAACCAGCAGTTTAAACGAGAGATGGCGTTATCTACAAGCTGTTCGGGAGAGCCTGAGAAATCGCTTCAAAAAAGAATACCTTGGATTTCTCCGTTCACGGAGAAAAAAAGCAACAGGGATCCATACAAGTAGGGGAGCGACAACAAGAAACGGATCAACTGGCCCTTGGGAAGAGTGATGGAGCTGTTACCTGGAAGAGACAATGTGACTCGTCTGGTTAAAATTAAGACAGCAACTGGCATTCTACTTCGTCCAGTACAGCGACTTTATTCGTCAGAGATAAACTGCCTTAACAAAGGCGATTCTATCAACACTTCACAACTCCGACTAAGTGAGCCGGTCCTTAATGAAGATATTCACTGCAGTAACTCTGGAACTGAAAAGGAGAGTGAATTCAAGACTCGTTGTGGGAGAACTGTTAGGCAACTCAAGAAACTAGACTTATAGTGGTTCACATTCCTGAGCTCAATGTTCAACTATAATTTTGGAATGTTTACTCCAGTTTATGAGTGTGTGTTGCAAAACTACCTTTTGCAAGGTGGGATAATGTGGAGAAAGTGAACTAAAGCTCGTTCGAGCAATCAACTTATTGTAGAAAATAGACAGTGTTTTGATTTACATAGTTTTGGTTTTGTTATATTTGAGCCTAGTGTATTTGGATGCGATATTGAGTTGTGTTAATAAAATATTAATTACTGTATATTAAAATGATTTGATATGGTATAACGTGGCTCGTTTCAATTTGCGTCCTTCAGACGCTTGCTTTTGTCGCACGGAAGTCAGTACAAATAATCATCTCGTGTTCCAGTACCCTCTTTATGAAACTCAACGGGTAATCTCCTCCAATCATTACGTTCCTTAGGTTATCAATGACCTTTAAATATCTCTGTTCTCCTTCATTCTCCTACCTCCTCGGCAATTTCCTCCTTATTACGGTATTTTCATGAGTGTCGATTGACTTTTTAATTCCCTCCCAACCTTAAGTGTGACGAGGCCGTATTTTCGTGATTCTTTAATTAATTAATAGATTTATTACAGCCAATGGCCAATATATACAGTATATAAATACATTTTAATTTCCTTCACTATAACTCGTGATAGTCCCGTAGATGATATATTCCGCATTGCTTATCACAGAGTTCACAAAAGCAGTGTTCGTCCGGTGAATGAAAAGACTTTACTTTGCATATCAAATGATGGAACCCATGTACAGCGAAACGAGTCACCGTGTGCCTGAGAGTGTAGTTGGTTTGAGTCCATTCCCTGTTTACCATTGCGTCAGAGCTGTAGAATTCTTCCCAGATATTTTCCTGTTTCTCCTTCCTATCAATTAGGTGTTTTTCTGAGGCTGGTGTTTTTGGTAGTTGAAATTTTGTTTTAAGTTCCTCAATGAAGAAGGTTTCCTTTGTAAGTACATATACTAATCGTGTAGGAGTGAATTTTGAAACAGCAAGTGTCCTTTTCAAAAAGCTTGCTTTTACACGATCTAATACTTCAAGGTATCTGCCTTTAAGATGTGTCCATATTAAATGTAGTCCATATGTTGCGATCGGTGCAATTTTTGCGTGAAATAAGAACATAGCTGTTTTAATATCCAGTAGTTCTGGTTTGGTGATATCTTGAATACTACGAATAGCTGCTATTGCTCTTTCCTTTATATGTAATCTAAATGACGTTCTGGTGGATCGTAGACTTATTCCTAAATATTTGAAGTGGTTGATAATTTCCAATTTTTCTTTTCCAATAAGTATGTTATCTGATTTGGCTAGTCTTCCTCCCTTTTTAAAAACCATCTGTACAGTCTTGTTATTGTTAATAGTAAAATAATTTTCTATTGTCCATTCCTCCAATTTATTTACTGTTGATTGTAATTCTTCTTTATTACTAGCTCCTAGAACCATGTCATCAGCATACATGTATAGCACTACTGGGGAGTTCCGAGGTATTATTTTAACAAAATCCGAAGGGATTACATTAAAGAGTAGTGGGCTTAATGGATCTCCTTGCAAGACTCCATTGGTTTGAGTGATGTATTCTGATCTGGTTGTCCCATCATCTATCATAATTCTGTTTGATGTCAGAATATTATTTAAAATAGTCACCATTTTGTTGTTTCTTCCGATCATCAGTTCCAGTTTGAGAATTAGAATTTCCCTGTTTATTAAGTCGAAAGCTTTATTATAGTCAATAAAGACTGCATATAATTTCTGTTTAGGTTGCCGTAGTGTTTCATCTATGTTATCCAGCAAGTTTGCGACTGCGTGTAGTGTTGATCTTCCTTTCCCGAAGCCAAATTGTTCATCCGGAATCTTATCATTGATTTCTTCCTCCAGTCTGTTTTTCAGTAACCTGGTGAATATTTTCAACATATTATTCTCTAGCGCTATACCTCTGTAGCAATCTGGGGAACCTGTATCACCCTTTCCTTTATAAAGAACTTTAATGTTAGAGTCTCTCCACTCGTAGGGAATATTTCCTTTCTCCATACAGGTGTTGAATAATGACACCCATATTCCAATAAATGCATTTATAGACAATTGTATATGTTCGTTTAGGATACCATTTGGACCTGCTGCCTTTCGGTTTGCCATTTGTGTTATGGTTTCTCTAACTTCCTCTTCTGTAAAATCCTGAAACACAACGTGTTTATCCGTGTTTTCTTTCATTTCCATAGCCACCGACCGGTTATCTCTGTTTAGTGTGTGTGAGAAGTGTTCTGTCCAAATTTCCATTGGAATATCATTTGGGAAATGATGTCTTTTTGCGGTTTGTGAAATGAATGGGTTTTTATGGGCTGCTTCAGCGATTATCATTGCTTCTCTATCAATGAATGCCTTTTTCTTCTCTTTCAAAAGCTGTTTGTACTTTCTCCTTTCTACTGCAAATAGGTTTAGGTCCATTGTGTTATTTGTCTCTCTTGCTTTATGTAGGAACTCGAGGACCGACTTCCTTAACATGTAGCACTCTTGATCAAACCATCTTTGAGCTCTCCTGGTGTTTTTCCTGGATGGTATAAGAGCTTGTTTGAGTTTTTCTTCTATTTCTTTAGTAGCTTCATCTAACGGATTCTGAAGTATCTTCTGTAAGAGGGTCTGTTGTTCTTCTAACGTTGGAAGCTTCTCTAATTCAATTTTCCTAGAGAAATTTCCTGTTTGTTTCTGTTTGGGAGGCTTGTATTTGATTAGTGTTGTAAACGTAGCTGTTACTGGGAGGTGTTTCCTTACTAAGCATCTGTCCTCTACTTTCCACGAGTGGACTTCAATTAGATTGTTTGAGAATAACAATCTATTGTACTGCTGCCATTGTGGCAGAAATACGTTGGGTTTGTGTTGGAATTAATTAAATTAAAACCATCTTCTTGTAAGTAAGAGATGACTAAATTGCTCTTCCTGTTTGGCTTATCTATTCTACAATTTAAATCGCCTGCTAAGATCACTGCTTCGTTACTCGAAATTTTTGTTATGGCTTCACTTAATGTTTCTATAATGTCTTCTGGTTGAACATCTGGTGGAAAATAGGCTCCAATGATAGTCACATATTTGAGTTTTATGACTAACACAGTGTCCGATCTATAAATAACATCAATGGGGGCCAGTTTTGCTTTGAACATGCATGTGATTCCCCCACTGGGTCTTCCACGGAGGTGTTGTTGATCTAGGGTATGTATGCTGTAATAACCGTCAGTGTGAATAGTTTCTGTTAGAAAAGTTTCCGTTAATATTATAATGTCTTGTGTTAGTATGTTGATCGGCAATATTGATTTAGCATTTTTTAGGCCTTCAATATTCCATAGCAGTATTGATGTCGTTTCATCCTTATTGATGCATGTCGCCATTGCAGGATATCCTGTGGTTGCTGTCCAGGATGGCCCCACTGTACCTTGGGCCTCGAAAATTGAACTGTCTAACTATTACATCTTTTGGCCAGAATTCTTTAGTAAGTCGCTAAGATGCGTCGCTTGAGGGTGAAGCTTCGCACCTTATTGGCAACTCCAACTATCTGATATGACATCTAGCGGTAAAAATGAGAAACTTACCAAGTAGGGTACATTTGTCACGTGGTGACTGTTTGTATATGGTTTCTTGTATTGGTAAACAGATCGTGGTAAATTGTTCGTGTCTTTATACATAAGTAATAAGTTTTACTCGTTGATAGAGTGAAAAATGAGTAAAAGCAAAGTGTATTGCTCAGTTTACGGCTGTAAGTCGATGTATAAGAGGGCTGCGGACATACGTTTTCATCACTTTCCAAAATATGCAAATAGCAATAGCCGAAATGTGATGATACCTAATAATACCTAATACCTAATAATAATACCTTTCCACCCCGG
This sequence comes from Meconema thalassinum, assembly GCA_946902985.2. Classification (NCBI taxonomy): domain Eukaryota; kingdom Metazoa; phylum Arthropoda; class Insecta; order Orthoptera; family Tettigoniidae; genus Meconema; species Meconema thalassinum. The sequence continues at coordinate 918,033,382 of OX336389.2, forward strand.
GAAGGATCTAACACTTGTCGAGGTAGACAGACAGAAGACCTGCGACGTAAAGCCAACGAAGGTTATTCAGTTTAAAAACAGCTGTTACGATGGGCGCGCTGGTAAGATTGAAGTTACTTGAATAATTAATTATTGGCTGCTTGGTAGGGAGAAGGGATGAGTTTAACTTGTATTAAAACTCGGGGGCGACAGGAATTGCTTGATTTGGATGGTTAAAAGGTGGGTTTGGTGTTGAATATTTGAATGGTAGCGGAATCACTCATTCTACAGTGCCCACGGGGAGGCAAATTAGGCCTATATGACTCGTAGTGGAATTGTTCGAATATCGAAGAACTTAGCGATTACGAGGTGTAGGCTTGGCGGAAAGGCTGGTGGATCATCAGTTTGACATCAATTCACGATATAAGTCGGAGCTTGGAACAGTGGCGTCTGGTTTGCGTGGATGCTAGTCTCGGAATGATAAAAGTAGCACAGCTTCGGTGTGTTATTTATTTGTTTATGTACCGTATTTCTCTATTTGAATGTCCTCGGCGTTGACTCAGGATCGACATTTACATTATATTGCGCATAATAGTACCGAAATAATGTCCGAAGTGTAGCCCTGTGTAAATTTGAATCAGCTGATCTACTTCACCCATAAAAACTGATGCTTGATAATATGCAAATGACACCAAAAATCCAGTGGAACACACAAATTAGATCACGTGTATCGCACAGTTATACATATATACAATTAAAAATAACACTGTCATTACTTTAGAGACCATATTTACTGATTATAACCGAAAAATAAAAAGTGTTCCATATCAAACGCGTGTTATTGAGTATTTTAAACCCTACTTATTCAGACCGATCGCAGCGCCCCAAGTGTTAGTTTGAGTTGCCAATTACTGTGTCCATATTTGTTTTTGTGTGCTCCTTCCTTTCTGTATTATCTATGTGTTTAGTTATTCCCTGCATTCTTCGGTCTATGTCATTATCGTGACCCGATAAAAGTACATCGCATGTGCGTCGCTCGTCCGCTGTGAACGCAGTAACATATCCGTCGCTTTTGTCTGGTGTTTGTGTGTGCGGTGAGCGGTGTGGTGTGCGATTTGCTATCCATATTTAAGTGTGTTGCTTTCGTCTTTATTTCCTTGTGCTTGGTGACGATTTATGTAAGTACTATACATTCGGAAATTCTTCGCCGCAATGTCGGAGAAGAGTGGGGGAGGTCAAATAGGCCTCCCACCGGATAATCCATCGGCGGTTATTATTGATGGTTACGCCAACATTGAATCAATGCATATTGTGGATGAACATGAGAACACTAAAATGTCGGAAGTTCGGGCTATTCCTGTGGTCCAAACCCCTGTACAACCTCGTACTCCTCCTAGTGACTATCGCTACTACTCAAATCATACGGGACCGTATATAGTTTTCGTTCAAGGCGTTGAGCCTCAAGCGATTGGACATTTGCATCCAATGGCCTTGGGACGTTTGTTTTATGAACGTAAAATCCCAGGAATTCAAGAAATCCAACGAAAAGGGCGCAATCGGGTTCAAGTTCAATTTAAGTCACTACGAGATGCCAATTCATTTTTGGAACATCCGGCGTTAAAGGATAGAAATCTGATGGCCTTTATACCATCGTCAAGCATACAACGAGTGGGACTCATTCGGGGGGTAGATACCTCCTTTACGCAGGAGGAACTAATGCGTTTCATTGACTCTCCCGTACCTATCGTTCGTTTACATCGTTTTTTTCGTACTAAAACCGTAGATGGAAAATCGGAAAAAATAGCAACGGGCACCGTGAATTTTTTTTTCGAAACTCAAAACTTGCCTACTCATGTCAGCATCTTCAATGTTCTCTTAGAAGTAAGTTTGTACATTTTTTCACCTCTTCGATGTCAGAAGTGCCAGAGGTACGGGCATGTGCAACTTCACTGTAGGGCTCGGGGACCTAGATGTGGACAATGTGCGCAGGAGCATTTAACGAGTGACTGCAAAGAAGTGATATTCAAGTGCGTTAATTGTCAAGGCAATCATATGGCAGGGGCGGTGCGCTGTGAGGTGCATCAGCAGCAAATAGAGATAAAGAGGCTGATGTGTACTGAAAACAAATCATATAATGAAATTGTGAAGCGCCAGACAAGTACCCCTTTTCACCCTTTAGCACTTCCCCAACAATTCCCTCCTTTGGCAGCTTCATCTAGTGGGCAACGATTTGATCCTCCGCGTAAGCGTAAATTTACAGAGTTGGTACATCCGGCTCCGAAATTGATTACACCCTTGGGATATGATAGGTCGGCATATCTGCAACTGATAGAAACCCCAAGCGTGGAACGGATATCACCACTTGAGAAGCCCAGCGAATCGGGCACATCCGGTGTCCGGCGACTGGAGCCCGATTCGGGGCCCGATAAAACTGCTCCTACTCAAAAAATCCTAGACGAATTTACAGAACTCATGGATCTTTTAGGCCACAATGCACAGTGGGCGCACTGTGTTAAAAAGTTATTAGATAAAATACTGCCATTACTTCCACCCCTCGAAAAACCACTACCAAGGGGCACTGGTGCAGTTTGTCAATAGTTTTTTTTTCCTTTTCTTTTTTGGGTTGATTCGTTTCGTCTCTTTCTTCATCTCTTGTCGTTCATAGGTGAAGGATGTGGCTGCTGCAATGGAACTGTCGGAGTGTGGTAAATAAGAAGCATGAATTGCTTCATTTAATATCGACATATCACCCTGAGATCGTATTTATCCAAGAAACGTGGCTATACCCACATTATCGTTTTCACATTCCCAATTATACGGTCTTTCGTGAAGATGGTCCGGGATACGGAGGCTTAATAACCCTCTGTAAATCGGATTTACAAATCACTCCGCTGTCTTTGCCGTATCACCTCCCTTTTTGTTATCATCAATTTTTTCGGGTGGGGGATATATATGTTAGTCATATCTATTGCCCACCACGTGTTCAGGGCACGCTACAACAGTGGCACATGTATTTTAAATGTGTGTCACAAAGATCTAAGCATGTTATCCTAGGAGATTTTAATGCACACCATGGCCTCTGGGGCAGTGAACGAACAAATGCTAAAGGTAGACATATTGCTCATGCGATTTCCACATTTTCCTTAAATGTGTTAAACGACGGTTCTCCTACGCGATTGACACCCCCGGGCAGTCCAAAAAGTGCGGTAGATTTAACCCTCACTACCCCGGACTTGTCGCATAAATTAGATTGGAGCACGATCGGGGACACGCATCAGAGTGATCACTTCCCTATTTTAATTTTTTATGATCGCACTGGGGTAGCACCATCGATACACCGGGGCACTAAAATAACTCGTTCTTTAAAATACTTTGATTTCGACCTCTTTCAGACATTCATTCAGGATAATCTGGGCCGCATCCCACCCCTCCCACGTCAGAAATACTCTCTTTTGTATCACCTTATTCAACAATATTTGGATTGTTATCACCCGAAGCGTTCCATTCCGTATAGTAGGTTCCAACGCCCTGGGACTATACAGTGGTGGGATGCAGAGTGCGCCTTACTAGTAAAAAGACGGAAGGCGTGTTTACGAAAATATCGGAAACATGGTACACATGACAATTATATCTTGTATAAGCGCGTCACAGCCACGATCCAACGAGTATTTAATGAAAAGAGACGAGACGCATGGAAGAATCACATCAGCTCATTAAATGCCACAACCTCTTTAACTAAGTTATGGTCTACCATCAAAAGTTTGTCCAATACTCGTTATATGGGGCCGTCTACAGGACTTAGTCGGCAGGGTTTTCAAGAATTTTATATAAATCTCACGCCAGATACAGTTATCAATACGGGCCCGCTTCCGTCTTATACAGCTTCAGATCATTTCCATGTTTTACTGCAACCTATAACGCACGTGGAAGTTCAATCTGCTCTTCGAGGTACGAAATCGACAAGTCCTGGTGTCGATTCCATAACATATCAGATGGTTGCCTATCTTCCAGACAAGGCACTCGAAATACTTATTTCTGTATATAATGAAGTATTACGTTTTGGCACGTTTCCCACTGAGTGGAATATCTTTGAGGTCCTGCCTATCTTAAAAATCTCGAAGGACGCACGTGACCCTCAGAATTATCGTGGGATCAATTTAGGCTCCTGTGTGAGGAAGATATTTCAAAAAGTATTATTGCAACGTTTGCAATGGAGTATGGAATATTACAACTTATTCTCTAAGTATCAATTCGCATTTCGTAAACGTAGCAGTACTGTAGATGCTATTTCGATTTTCTTAACTGATGTGTTATTAGCTAAAGGACGCAAACATCATACTATTGCTGTTTGTCTGGATATTAAGGGGCCGTATGATGCAGTAGATCCCATGATTTTACAACGGAAACTGCAGGAGCTTCATTTCCCCTCTCCATTTCTTTGTATTGTTCACAATTTTTTAACTCATCGGCGTCTCATATTACGTACCCCCGAGGGGATGCTGGACCACCGTCAGACGTCTCAGGGCTTGCCGCAAGGGGACATACTTAGTGGTTTTCTGTTTTCCATTTATACTCAACAATTAGAAGCGGTGATTTTGCCTTATGCCCGTATCATACAATATGCGGATGATTTTATGATTTATTGTTCCCGTGACACGTTGCATCAATGTCGAACAGATTTATATCTTGCATTAACTCTAGCCCATGAATGGCTAAGTAATCATTGCTTGGAAACATCTCCGGGTAAGAACTCTGCTATAATTATCACGCATCAACGGCGGTACGATCAGAGCCCTATTTTAGTTCGACAGGGTACCATAGATGTTGTGCGCAATATCAAATATTTAGGCATTTATATTGATGATAAACTCCGGTGGACACGGCAGGTGCAATATCTTGAAGTTAAAATCGAAAAACGGTTACAGGTCCTTCGAGCTTTGACAAGGCGTCGTTGGGGTGCGGACCCCGCATTATTATTGATAGTGTACAAGAACATTATTCGTTCACAATTAGATTACGGCAGTTTCTTTTACGATCTAATGGCGAACAGTCGCTTGTTAATGTTAGATAGACTACAATATAAAGCCATCCGCATCATTCTAGGGGCTTTGGCCTCCACCCCCACGAGTGCATTGTTGGTGGAAGCCGGTGAGTTACCTTTGTCACATCGACGCACTTTTATAGCGGGCAAATATTTGGCCTACAAATTGTCGTTAGTGGCGTCTCCGATTATCTCTAAATTACAACTTCTGACGGAATATTACGCACAAAATCGTTTAGATCGCTCACATAAACCGGCACTTGTCATGGCTTATGAGATTTTACAACCCTTTAGGAAGGATGTGTTACAAACCCGTTTAGCACTTCCATATACAAACCCATACCGGGCTTTGCATACCCAACCTAGGATTCTGCATAATTCCTTTCCATTGCTATTTCAAATGTTCAAGCATCATCCGAATATAATTTCTACTGCATTTCGAGAGATTCAGGATTTGTATTCCAATTATACGATTTTTTATACGGATGGTTCAAAGATGTTTCGACCGGATCGCGTGGGGTCGGCCTTTTACTCTCCTGCTTTACAGGTTAGTCGCACTTATTGCCTCCCCCCTCATCTTACTATCTTTACAGCTGAACTCTTTGCTATACGTCAGGCTTGTCACTATATTCATGCCCATCGTTTACATCACGTGCTAATATGCACGGATTCTTTGAGTGTTATTAATGCCCTACCTCATTTTCTGCACTCAAATAATTGGTATCTTTACCAAATCGTGCAATATTTCCATACATTCACACTCACAGGACAAGACGTGGTTATCATGTGGATTCCTGGGCATTGTCATATAGCGGGAAACGAAACAGTCGATCTCTGGGCAAAGAATGCGGCATGCGGTCAGGGAATAGTTTATAATATCGGGATACCGTATCCGGATATAGTACCGATAATTCATCAGCGAGTCGTTAGTGCTTGGCAAAATGAATGGACCGAGATAGCAAAATGTAAAGCAAAAAATTTTTTCTTAATAAAACCATCTGTAACTACAGAGCCTTGGTTCCGGGTCGGAAAATATTCGCGGCGTCATATTATTACCATCATTCGAATGCGGTTCCAGCACGTTCTTACACCAGTAGCTTTGGAGCGCATGAATCTCAGGGACAATGATAGGTGTGTATGTGGTAGGGCACGAGGTACATTACATCACATATTGTTTCAGTGTGAAACCTTCAATCCGCAGCGAGACATTATGTTGGAGAAATTGAGGCGACTTGATTATCCCTTGCCTTTAAACATCGCGTCACTTGTACATAGTCCTACAGTTCCATTGGTGGATACCATTATGTCATATTTGGATCACCTTCCATTTCAATTGTAAAATCATAGGTGGGCTCCTAGGGGGTTCGTCCCGTTATTTGTTTCTGGTGCTCCTGGGTGTGGTTTTTAGGTTTGTGGTCACCCATATATATATACGTATAGATCTTGTTTCCGTTATTCCTCATATGTGGCGTGTGCGATAATTATATAAATTTAGACACCAGTGCTAAAGATCAGCTCCGATAGTGAAGAGGATAATGTGGACATCAGTTTTAATGTGACAAACGAAGTTCCAAGAGATTAGTGGTTATTGAACATATGGACCAATTTGTTGCGGCATTTTACTGCGATGGCTACTGTAGTCTATTCCCAACCGGATGTTATTGGGCGAAGAGACTTCTGTGTCCAGCAACGCAACGCAAACAACAACAACAACAACATTATCGTGACTGGGTAACGTGCTCGTCTATACCCAAACTCCAACGACGAGAAGAAGTCACGGCTGTGCCCAAAAATAAGAAGGATCAAGGAATAATTTGTTTGTCAATGTGATATGAATCTGTTGCTTCGTTTTTTTTAGAAGTCAAACTTAATATTTCAGGAGAAAATACAGAAAAGTACAGGAAAAGTAGCCATGGACACCGAATGTTGTGGGGTGGCTGCAGTTCTGGAGGAATCAAAATCTGTGGTATGGTTTGCAAGTTATAATCGTAATAGACAGGATAATATTTTAACCTGACAAGTCGATAAGGATGTTTGAATTTAACATTTAATCATTAATATACAGTGAATCCAAAAAGTATTCGTCTACGTGCTGTTTTGAGAATGAAACCGGTCTATTGACAGTCAAAAGCTGAAAGTAAACAAACAACAAATGTAGTTAGATGGCGCATGGGTCAGTAGCCTACATCATTATTATACAAAACCGAAACCGAAAATACATTCTATGCGATAACAAATATAACAAAACGTAAAAATGCACCTTTTCACCAGATCATTAAGTATTCGTCCATACTGTACATAACAACGGAAATTAATACTTGGTAGGGTTCCCCTTTGCAGCAATGACTGCTTGCAATCGTCGCGGCATGGAACGGACCTAGTTAGCCGTGGTGGAGGATGGAATTTTGTTCCGTTCGTCTTGCACAGCTTGTTTTAAGTCGTTCTTGTTAGAAGTTGGCCGTTTCGTGATGTTATCTTCCAGCACTTTCCGCAGGTGTTCTATTGGATTGAGGGGGGCATTGAGTTGTTTTGGGGTGTTATATGATAGCCACAGCTTAGTATTTAGAGCTGTGTGCTTCGGATCGTTGTCCTGTAGGAAGATGTGGGTGCCTTGCAGACCTAGTTTTTTGTCACTAGTGTTCAAATTTTCCTTTAAAATATTTATGTGCATCTTGTGATCCATTGTTTCTTCTATGACATGTAATTGTCCTACACCTGCTGCACTCCTGCACCTGCACCCCCTCACCATGATGGAACCCCCACCGTGTTTCACTGTGGGCACAAGGTTGTGCGGCTGCATCTCCGTATTTATCATTCGCCAAACCATTCGCCTGCCATCTGACCCAAATATGTTTTATTTGCTTTCGCACGAAAATATGACTTATTCCAGAAGACCTCGTCCTTTAATACATGTTCGTTGACGAAAGCAAGCCGTTTCTTGTGATTCATTGCATTCACCTAACATTTCTTACGAGCTACCCGGCCATTATACCCATTTTGTTTGCAGGTATTCCTTACTGTGTTATGTGCCTCTCCTCTCCAGCTCACCAGCCAAGTTCGTTGCACTAAGTCTTGGATTTTTCTTGATTTCTCGCGTAATAAATCTCTCGTCGCGATCGGTCAGTGCCTGAGGACGACCACTCTGCGGCTTGTTTTTTAATGTTTTTGTTGTGCAGAAGCGATCCACCACTGACTGAAACGTTGATCGAGGTCTGCCCACTAGCTTTGCAATCGCATAGGACGATTTGCACTGATTATCCAAGCCCAGGTGAGTTTCCTCGCCGTTACGCTTTTCTCTTTAACTTTCCGACCCATTTCACAACTTGCACATCTCCAGAGCCATTCACAATATGTTTTGAGCGAGTTGCGGAAGGCTGACACCAGCGAATGCGTGATTCACGAGTGACGTTTCACCCGATCTCTCATTTTAAACAATCATTCCAAGCGCAGACGAATACTTTATGAACTAGGTAATAACGGAGCTTTCACGTTTTGCTATCCTTGTTATCGCTTAGAATATATTTTCGGTTTTGGTTTTGTATAATAATGCGTGATTATACTGATCCATGCGCCATCCAACTCCATTCGTGTTTTGTTTATTTTTGGCTTTTCTCTGTCTATAGACCGGTTTCATTCGCAAAACAGCACGTAGACGAATACTTGTTGGATTCACTGTATTTAGAACTTCATATTGTTGTCCAGTCTTGAGCACATCGTGTTACAGTACACAGCTGCGTAATTGCGCGCGCCAGGATTGCAATGTGGTGCAGTTTGGAGATCCCAGGTTGGAATCTAGATAGATAGATAGTTTTATTAATTCCATTTGATCAAATACATGTATAGCCTACAATACATTTTTGATATAGGACACGTCAGAATTTACATCTATAAAATAAAAGTACTAATAGTTATATACAGTAATACTATAACTATTTATAACTTATTATAATAACAGATCTTAAGAGATACAATCTTATTGGACAACTATTTACACCTTATTCTATTATCATAATATGAAAACTTAATTCTATAAACACAACAACTTACAGCTAGGTATTACAATTAAAATAGAAAAGTAAAATATAATTATAGATTTCATTGTTTCTATACACTTAAGTTATTCAACTACAGAGTAAAAAACAATGGCACTGCAGATAAGCTTTCAACATTCTTGAGTGTGATTTGTGCCCGGGTTATGCCATATTCGCCTAGCACAATCCCGGGACACCCCGAATTCTAGAGCCAAATGACTACATGTACACCCACTGCCACTGACCCCCAATATCTCAAGACATGTGCGCAAATGCGAGGGAACCGTGTCAGTTGAGTTACTGGCACGCTAAAGATCCCCTTTGGGGCAAAATCCGGCACCCTGGCGTCTCTAAAAGCCGCTGTAGTAAACAGGGACGTAAAACCAATAACATTATTATCTCAAGACAAATAGCATGTGTTCACCTAGTACAACGGTGTAACGTCCAGAGGTATTCTGCTACTTAAAGTAAATCTGTAAAATTAAGTATCGCTGAGGGATGTTATCACAATTTTTCAGTACTGCCAACAGGATTTAGTTTGATGCTAGTTTGCAGGAATTGGCGCTCAGTATGAATCGTCAGCGTAGGGTAGTTGTCTGACAATGGCTTTAGTGAAGTGTAGATTTGTCCTCATAGTTATTTTAAGATAGTAACTTAAGTACAAACAACTTAAGGAGAGAGATTTCCTAAATTATTAATTATTGAAACATGACTACTTAAAGCAGACGAGTGTCACTAAAGATGACTGTAGCTCCTAATTTTCAGGTTTTATGCTTTGGAGCAAATTAGGAATACGGTGGTGAGGGAATGACATTATGCCAACACACTGCACTTGGGGTCTTATTTAAAGATTTTGTAACCCAGTCTCGCATTTAAGCACCCTCACACGCCAACTAGCCTAACTGCACTGGGGTTTGATCCTGTATTTATGTAGGATATGAAAGTTTTTCTGGTAGGCTATATGTATGTAGTCTATTATGATTGTCCTCGGAAGTAACGCGAGTTAGCGCAGTGATGTAAGCTCACAGCACTGAAATACCATTCAGTCTGGTTCAGTTCACTTGTCAGCTGTGTCGCGTTGCATCTAATGTGCTAGTGATGGAGAATAAAGGAAAGAATGAACAAGCTCGTATTATTAAGTTGTGTGATCCAGAGTAGATAGAAGGCATGAAACTACCTGTTACAAATGATACTGAATGTGCTGTTGAAGAAAGTGGAACAAATAAAATGAAGTCGCCTCGTACAAAGGGCAAACTGCCAGCATATACGATTATACTGGACAATATGGATAAGTGTATTATTCGTAGGAAGACTAGTTCAATCATTGCAAAAACTATTAAAATTTTGCAAGCAAGAAATTCATTTCACAAGATGCAGAGAAACGTTTAGAAATATACGGTAGGGAAGTCAATTGAATTTAAATTTTAGAAGAGTAAGAACAAAAGTATTTGTGTGAACATGTTGATGGTAGTGGTTCAGAGGTCTTTTATTAATAGAAATTTCGGCTGTACTTTCCATTAAGTGACGCATGATCAAATTATATTCCAAGTCTGTAAAATACTCAACTGTACATGTGTACTGGGTATGCGTCACAGATGCAAAATTTCAGAGAATACCAACAATATCTCATAGCTTTCTTTTGGCTCTCGACAGACTGCACCACTGACTATCTGGACGAAAATTACTGATGTACTAAAGTTGGGTGAGACAAAGCCATTGGTTGCTACTTGGTTAGATGAACACAAATATTTAAACACCCTAACCTGAAAGAAATGGTTAGGGTGTTTAAATACTTGTTTTCCCGCCTAATGTAATTGGGCACAATTTTTGTTGACTGATTGGAAAGCTTTCTATAATAGTATATTCTTGAACCGATGCTGTTCATATGAGCCGAAGCAGATTGTGGTGTCATGCGAAGAGGGTAGGGGTGGAGAGATTACCTAGCAGGTTAATGAGTTCTGGCTTAGGAATATGGGGACCCCATCACTGCAATCAGCCACCCGAACATTGGCGGGAAATCAACTATTTAGGGTAGGAGAAAATGTCTATCCCCACCCCTGAACAACATGGGAAAAGCATGGTGGAGTCTTGGTGGGAAACCTCCACACGCTGTCACTGGGATAATCACCCGCTTAGTGTATACAATGGTTGAGAGTCAAGAAGATAGCCTCAGGAATGGACGGAGAAACAAACGACAACTGCACAATTAATATTGACTTTCAATAACTACATGGAGTAATACGACATTAAACGGGAAAGAAGTAGAGATTGTAGAGGAAATGAAGAAATGCATGATACGAGTACTAGGTAGAAGTGAAGTACGGAAGAAGGGAAGAGAGATTCAGACACTACAGGGGAACTATGTCCTCAGATATGCAGGGAGTTTCTTTCGACGCATGTGCAAGGGAAGGAGTATGGATCAGAAGGTCACATCGTAGGAGGTGGTGAACTCCAGAATTCTGTGGTTGAATCTGGAATTGCAAGTTCCAGACACGTGATACAGGTGTATGCACCAACTGAAGACTCAGAAACAGCAGAGAAGAAGCTTTCTTTGAGGAGAGTCTTCAGAGATGCTGGGAGAAGGGCAATTATCAGTGGTGATCTGAATGGTAGAGTAGGAAACGATAGTCACAAGAGCGGAGGTGTGCTGGAGCAGTGTTTAGAGGAAGAAATTCTCAATAACAATGGCAACAGAATCCTGGACTTATGGACCACAAACCAGATGATTGTCGCAAACACGTTTTATCTACATAAGCGCATCCACCAGATATCGTTTGAAAGCACACATTACGCCAGCATCATCAACTATGTCATCAACCCTGTTAATATTTGAAAGAAAAATAGCACAGTAGCGCCACCTGGTGAAATAGACATGTACAATAAAGAAGAGAACAAAAGACGAGTCAGTGCAAAGTCTGTGCGTGTTCGCGTGACATGTGACAAGCGTCTCAAAAGATGATTGTATTTTGTATTGTATTTCTCACTTGATAAATAAAGATTTACATTAAAACTAACAGGTTATGGACCCAGGCCACGTGCAAATGGTATTATCTTGTGAGTGGATCCGAAGCTGAGCGCCTGTGGAACACCTGCTGTATTTTTTGTGAGTAAGGATAACCTCAAAATGGCAGCTGGCAGTGACTACAAAGTTCAAGTGGATAAACTTGAAGGACCTGAAGACTGGGCAAAGTGGAAATGGCATGTGTTGATGGTTTTGCGGTCGTATGAATTGGAAAATATTGTTGATGGTTCGAAAAAGTGTCCTGTGTTGCCGGCAGATGCAACTGCGCAACAAAAAGCGGCATATAAGCAGTGGTTGAAAGAAGACGCGAAAGCGGCCAGTTTGCTAGCAGGTGTGCTAGGAAAATCTGTTGCCGAGCTCGTGTTGACGTGCACCAATGCCAGTGAAATTTGGACAAAATTGAGCGCACGGTTCGAACGAAGCAGTACGCAGCGACTGAACATGTTGATCGAGTCATTCTTCCGAGTGACACGTGACGACAAGGAGGACATCAGCACCCATGTCGCGAAGTTACAGAAGCTTTATCAGGATCTGAACGACGAACTACAAAAGCACAACGAAAACACGTTATCTGAAAGGATTTTGAACGGTCGAATTTTATCCACGCTGGGAAAAGAATATGATAATTTCAAGGATGTGTGGGACACGATTCCGAAGGAAAATCAAACTGTGAACTTGTTGATTGAAAAATTGTGCACGATTGAACTGCGTGACCAAGGAAACGTGGAATCGACTGCGTTTGTGGTACGTAGTGCTCCCAAGAAGCATTCCCAGTATGGCAGTGGCAAAGGCAGCGCTGATGAAAAGTCGAAGAAAAATGTTCAACGAGTAAAGCAGAAGTTTCCATGTTTCAAATGTAAGGAATTGGGCCATTGGGCAAGTGAATGTCCAGTGAAGAAGAAAGAGGGTGACACTAGAAACAAAAATAAGGAGAACAATGCTTCGTTTCCGACACATGCGATGAGTGCATTAGACGGCGGCTTTGTTCAAGCCGATGAGTGGTACTGCGACAGTGGCGCTACAAATCACATCACCGTGAACAAACAGTATTTTACAACATACGTCAAGTTTGCTGCTCCAGAGAAGATTTTGCTAGGAAAACGAGGTGTGAGCATGCTAGCTCACGGCAAAGGAACTGTAAACATTCAAGTGCGGCTGAACAACGCTTGGTTGAGTGCTGAGATGACTGAAGTTTTGTATGTTCCCGATTCATTGGCTCATCTGTTTTCTGTGAAAGCTGCTGCAAGGAAAGATTTTTGTGCAAGACTTGACGATCTAACTGTTAGAATTGAAGACAAGGTTACTGGATAGGCGATGATGGCTGGACGTGTGAGTCATGGTCTGTATGTACTTGACATGCGCGTCGTGAAACCGGCGCAACCCATTCAAGTGAATTTAGCTACATCGTCGGACAAACTGCAGATCTACCATGAACGATTTGGTCATCAACACAAAGCGCATGTCAAGAATGCACTGAAGCAGATGAACATCAATGTAGACATGTGTAAAGAGGATTTCTGCGATGGATGTGCACTGGGAAAAAAGCATCGACTGTCATTCAAGACACGAATGAATCGACCAACAGCCACCGGTGAACAAATCCACGCCGATGTGAATGGACCAATGTCTACTGAATCTCTTGGAATGGCACGCTACTACGTATGTTTCAAGGATGATTTCAGCAAGTTTCGACGAGTTTTCTTTTTAAAGCACAAAAGTGAAGTGTACACCGTTCTGGAACAGTTCCTGAATGAAGCCAAAACACATGGACACGTCGTGAAGCTGTTCAGGAGTGATGGAGGAAAAGAATTTGATAACAAGAAGGTTTCTGAACTACTCGCAAGCAGAGGCATAGAACACAGCATTACTACGCCGTACACACCACAACAAAACGGAGTTGCGGAACGTGAAAATTGGACGATTGTGGAGTGCGCAAAATCTATGCTGAATCCCAGCAAGTTAACGAAACAACTTTGGGCTGAAGCCTGCAACACTGCGGTGTACCTCCTGAATCGCACTGGGAAGTCATTCATTGAAAACAAATCTCCCTATGAATTGTGGTATGGACGACCAGTGGGAAGTCTCAAGTCATCTGAAGATCTTTGGAACAGAATGCTACGTGCATATCGACAAGAATTTTCGCTCAAAGTTCGACGACAAAGCTGTTTTTGGACATCTGGTTGGGTACGTGAACGACAGGGATGGATTTAGAGTCTGGATTCCAACTCAGGGAAAGGTTGTTGTAAGCCATGATGTGAAATTCAAACCTGAAGTTGTCTGCAATCTGCGCGCCAACGCCGGAAAGGTTGAAGTGACGCTTGAAGAACGTTTGGAGAGGAATCAGTCTAATTCATCGTCTGATGTAGGCCTACAGAGGAGGTCAGAGTCAGATGAGAACTTAAGCGAAATTGAAGATTTTGCTTCGGCATCCAGTTCTGGAGGAAGTGAAGATGAGGAAGAAGGAGAGACTGAAGAAAGAAGGAAAAGCAAACGTGAAAGTAAGAAGCCATCGTGGATGATCAGTGGAAATTACATGTACATGGCTGGACCATCTATCGCTGAAAAGAATCCTGACTCATACTCTGAAGCGCTGCAGTCTAGTGATAAAAATCAGTGGCTGAAAGCAATTAATGAAGAATTGGAGTCCTTAAAGGAAAATGATACCTGGAAATTGGTTGAGCGTCCAAATGGTGCACGGGTCCTGAAAAATCGGTGGGTTCTTCGACAGAAGACAATGGACAGTGGAGAAGTTCGCTTCAAGGCACGATTGGTAGCCAAAGGCTATGCGCAACAGCAAGGAATCGATTATGAAGAAACATTCAGCCCTGTTGCACGGTATGATACCATTCGAGCTCTGTTGGCAGTAGCTGTTGAAAAGGAGATGAAACTTGGTCAATTTGATGTCAAGACGGCCTTCTTGAACGGCGAGCTTGAAGAAGATGTGTTCATGGAACAGCCAGAAGGTCATCAGGACGGTACTGGCCGAGTGTGTCATCTAAAGAGAAGCTTATATGGTTTAAAACAGGCTCCACGCTGCTGGAACAAGTGTTTCAAGAAATTCATGGAGAAAGCTGGATTCAGAAACAGCAAAGCTGATCCTTGTCTCTTTTACAGCAACAAAAATGGAAAGTGGTTGGCTGTTGTAATCTTTGTGGATGATGGTCTGGTAATTGGCAATGAAGAAGACATCGAGCAGTTCATGGAAAAACTTCAGCAGGAATTTCACACGACCAGAGGATCTCTCAACAATTTCCTGGGCATGAAGATACAAGTAAACCATGATGGATCAATTGCAATCAGTCAAGAGGATTACACGAGGAAAATCCTAGAAAAATTTGGGCTGGCCGAGTCAAATGGAGTGTCTACCCCAGTTGGACGCGAAGAAAGTGAAGACGGAGAAAAGGTTTCGGCCAGGGTTCCTTATCGTGAGGCGGTGGGATCCTTGATGTACCTGACTACAGCTACTCGTCCAGATATCGCATTCGCGGTTAACAAAGCTGCTCGAGCCATGGAGAATCCTACAGTTCAAGACTGGAGTGAAGTGAAACGGATATTTCGATATTTAAAGAGCACAGTGAACCATGGAATCGTCTATAGGAAAGAGGACGTTTTGAATGTCTACAGTGATGCTGACTACGCCGGTGACAAGAGGACGAGACGTTCAACGACGGGTGTCATTTCGACCTACAATCATGGAGCTGTATCATGGAGAAGTCAGTTACAGAAGTCTGTGTCAACATCGACAACTGAAGCTGAAATTGTGTCTGCAAGTGAAGGAGCAAAGGAGTTGATTTGGCTGAAAAGACTGTTTTCTGAATTACTGGGAACTGCTGACAAACCACCTACGCTTTACATCGACAATGCTGGTGCAGTTAAATTGGCTAAAAATCCGGAGTACCATCGAAAATCCAAGCATATTGAGGTACGTCATTTCTATGTGAGGGAAAGATTTTTGGACGGAGACCTTGAGCTGGAGCACATCGACGGGACCAATCAATTAGCTGATCTTCTAACTAAACCTCTGGAGAGGGTCAGATTCGAGATGCTGCGTGATAGGATTGGCGTGCAGAAGATGACATCTTAGAGGCTGAAAAGTGTTCAATAGTTCAACTTGTTTATTTTTTTATTTGTATTTGATTTTTCTTTGGAGGAAGTGTTAATATTTGAAAGAAAAATAGCACAGTAGCGCCACCTGGTGAAATAGACATGTACAATAAAGAAGAGAACAAAATACGAGTCAGTGCAAAGTCTGTGCGTGTTCGCGTGACTTGTGACAAGCGTCTCAAAAGATGATTTGTATTTTGTATTGTATTTCTCACTTGATAAATAAAGATTTACATTAAAACTAACAATCCCAAAAGATCTTAAGAATTCCTTCAGAGATGGTAAGGGGATCTGAGAGGGAGAGCTTTCCATGGATCATCACTTGCTGGTGGCAGACAGTATTTAGTTGAGCAAAATACAGAAAGAGAACCAACTACCAGAAAATTAGATGGGAAGCTTTAAAGGAAGATATATTGGAGAGTATACAATTAAAGACAGTTTCCCCCAGTCAATACCGTTACATTTATGACTTATCAAAACATCACAGGTACATGTTTCGAGAGCTTGAATAAATACTCTCTTCATCAGCCTCTACTTATAGTCTATTAGCACTCCAAAAATTAACATACATTCCTCAAAAGCAACATAAAAACCTTACTAAAATTGCTAAAAATTTCCTTATTCAAATTAACACCACCACATGCATTCAGAAAAAACTGTACATTATAAATATGGATATTTATTCCAGGAATATTTTGAAAAGTTTTTCTCTTTTCAAATAAATATCCTTTCACTTGTTGAAAAATCTACTAGTGAAACACATTTACTCCATACATCTCATAGTGGAGTGAGGGCTGTTAATTAAGTTATTAAAACATTATTCAAAGTAAATTTCTTATAAATATAATCGAAAGAAAAACTAAGTTTTCACCATATTTAAAAATGTATGTTGAAAATTGATTTTTTAAAATCTAAAATAAAACAACCTAGTTGGAAAATACTGTAGTTAATTGTTTCGAATGTTCAATTGTAGCTGGCTCTCGATGTTAAAAATTTTAATTCTTTGATGAAATTGTGCGTGAATAGGTCCCCATCGACTGGTGGTATTTCGTTGACCAAAATTAATCTTCTTGAATATTTGTTGCAAGTATAGCAGAAATTTTAACGCTCCATTTGAAAACAAAGCTGGTAAAAGAATTGTTTACCAAAAATTCAAACTATCGAGTTTTATGAAGATGTTGAAAGCAAGTTGATTGAAGGAAACCTGTGCTCGGGTCAGCTGCTTGTCGTAAACTCGATACATGCACCTGTGATGTTTTGATAAGTCATAAATGTAATGGTATTGACTAGGTGGAAACTGTTTTTAGTTGTATACCCTCAGATATACTGACAGTCAATATGGATCCAAAATGAATCGCTGCATTCCTAAATATATAAAAGGAAGAAGAGAAGAAAGCGGTTCATCAAGAAGAATTACAAGAAAAGTTGAGGAACAGATGAAGTGGAAGAGAAATGGAACATCCTGAAGGCGGCTGTATTGGAGGCATGCAAAGAAGTATGTGGAAGGAAGATCTCTGTGCAGGAAGGTGTGAAAAGTACTAGATGATGGAATGATGATGTCAAAGTGACGGTAGCAGACGAAAAGACGGTGTGGAAATGCTGAAAGAGGACAAGACAGCAAGCAGAGTATGTGTAGAAGAGAAACAAATATGAGAGAATAGTAAACCTGGCTAAGAGAAACTTGTGGAAATAGTTCGGAGAGAATCTGAAAAGAAACTTCCGTCTAGATAGCAGACGGTTGTGGAAGGTGGTGGGAGACTCATCAAATTGTGAAAGCTACAGAGCAGTATGTCTCATTAATGTCATCACCAAGCCCTACTCCAGAATCCTTGAGAGGTGGCTTAGGACTCACTTTGAAAAAGACCTGGAAGTGAAACTCCAGTCTTCAGACCAGGACAAAAACACCGTATTTTCTCACTTCGCTGTGTTATCACTGATAAGTGGATCAGCATACCTGACCTTCTTGCGCATGCACTCCACTTTTGACAAGGTGCCAAGGCAAGAGCTCTGGAAAGCATTAGAGAAGAAAGGGACTCTTACACAATTGTTGCAGGCCATCAAATCTATGTTACAGCGAGTGGTACGGATGGTGAGGTCAAGAGGAAGATGTCCGGCACTGTTGTCATGGAAAAGGGTGTTAGACAGGGTGGCAGTCTATCGCCATTGCTATTTGTAGCCTTTATGCATGAATTGGTGAAGACATGTAAGTGAAGAACAGAAGCTTCGGTGGTTGGCATGCTCAACCTCAGACTAATCATGTGGCAGGCATTGATATATGCAGATGACATTGTCCTCATTATGGACTCGGAGAGGAAGTTGCAACAGGCTATAATCGAGTGGTCAGAAACACCAAAGGAAAGGGGCATGGCGTTGAACAAGGTGAAGAGTCAGGCTATGGTGGTGGCAAGGACCGAGGAACATGTGGATAACATCCACATCGAATTTGATGGTCAACTTCTCTCACAGTTTGACAGCTATCAATGCCTGGGCACAACAGTCCACCAGATGGGCAAGTTCACTGGGGAAATAAGAAATAGAGTGGACGAAGCTACTAATGCATTAAATGCACTGTGTTGTCGTGTGTTTGGAAAGGAGAAAGTAAGCTGGAAGGCCAAGATAAGGGTTTATAAAGCTGTCATTTAACCTATACTTATCTATGGCAGCCAGAGTTGGACGGCGAATAGAAGCGACATCAGCAGGGTCAATGCAGTCCAAATGAAATGCCTGTGGAGAAGAGCAGGAAATACACGGCTGGACATAGTGCGGAACAGCAGTGCTTGAGAGGAGCTCGACTTGCTATCAGTGGAGAGGATAACACAAGTCAGCACAAATGTTGAGTCTGGGTTCTGTATGTCTGTTTTGATTTGTCATGCCTAACTAATGATAGAAAAAAATAGTTTTACCTAATAAAGTTAGCTTTTGTAGCTACCACAACGAAAGGTCAAATTTGAAGGAAATTCTCTATTTTTATAAGTTCAAACGAAAACAAACGTTAATTTATTTACATCACCTTTATTTTTAAAAACATAGTTAACATTAATCTACAGTCCGGCTCCTTGGCTAATTGGTTAGCGTGCTAGGCTTTGGCCCGAAGGGTCCCGGGTTCGATTCCCAGCCAGGCCATTAGGGATTTTAATCTCTTGGGGTTAATTCCCGTGGAGCGGGGACTGGGTGTGTGTGACGTCTTCATCATCACGACGCGCAGGTCGCCCACTGGCGTCAACTAGAAAGACTTGCACTCAGTCTCTCAGGAAGCCACATGAAAAAGGAATTAATTAATCTACAAATTTAAAAGACAATACAAACAAGCTTTTTAAAATTAATATTTTTGGTACTTCTATATGGGTATGAACTTCCTCGTATTAGCCCCCGAATGTAATCACCCATCATGTTCTCATTATATTGTCCTTGATAATGTTGCTCAAAGTCCATCACATCTTGGTGAAAATGTTCCCCTTGCTCTTCTGAATATGTGTCAAGTTATCTTTAATTTGGTCCAAGTGAGCATGTAACATGTGTACTTTAGTTAGTTATTGAGGTTTCAAGGGGTGGAACTACGAGGTCATCTGCCCCATATGTGTACTTTAAGGGACACTAGCAGTAGTGCCCGGCTTCACCCGGTGGATTTATTTGTTTTATGGGTGATAATGAATACTACTACAGAACTGGCACATGATACTTAAACTAACAGAAAAAATAAATTAAACATATAACTTTTTGTGGTGGTGGTGGAAGTGGGGATGATAAGTAGTACAGTATAATGGACGTAACATTAAGGTCATTTTCCTGTATTGATAATGATAATAATGAGGTCATTTTCCCGTATTGATAATAATAATAATAATGAATAGGGAAACGGCTATTTACTAACTACAGTACTGACACATGTAATTTACAAATGAATTGAAAAATATGATTAGAAAGAGGAGTAAGTGAAATAAGAGACACTGCCTAGGGCCTATATCTCATTGGCTGTTAGAAAAGTAGAGACCAATTGTGTCGTATTTTGTCGCATAGCGCTGTAGGAAAATAATCAGAGCACTTTGGAAAACTTCGGCTGTCCCGAACTCCTGACGTAGCATTGGTGTCATTTATCGCCACACAGCGCTCAAGGATAAGGATCAGAATAAATGAAAGTAAATTTGAAAGCACCAACGCTTATTGCAGCTGATAATCTCAATGTACTGCACCAACACCATCGCATTTATACAGAGGCATAATATGGTCATGATGATAACTGTTTTAAGGGGCCTAAGAAATCTTTTTGCACTAATTACTCCCCGTGACTGCAATTTATAAGCAGCGCAAGATGTAACAATTTTGGCAATTCTGCACCAGAACACTGGTAGGGGCGACGTGATGCAGCCCGCATTGCCAGCCAACAATACTTACTTAATTCCTGCCTCTCCTTCCGGAGCATAGGGCCTTGGCGAAATTTCTCCACGCAGTACGGTTCCTGGCCATTCTCTTCACTTGACTCCAGTTCTTGTCCACCTCTGCAATTTCATTTTCGATCGTCCTCTTCCAGGTCTTCTTAGGTCGACCTCGCTTCCTGGCGCCTTGAGGATTCCAGTCTAGCGCCGCCCTCTCAATAGCTCCATCCGGCTTCCTTAGTGTGTGACCAATCCAGCGCCATTTCCTCTCCTTGATCTGGATGCCAATCAGTTGTTGATTGGTGATTGTCCAAAGATCTTCATTTGAGATTATGTCCGGCCACCTCACATTCATGATGTGACGCAGACATCTGTTAATGAACACCTGTAGCTGGTTGTTGATCGGTTTTGTGACTTTCCATGTTTCACAGCCGTAGAGAAGAATCGACTTTACGTTGCTATTGAAAAGGCGGAGCTTGGTCTTCCTGGAAATGTTTCTATTTCTCCAGATGGGGTAGAGCTGGACAAAGGCACCATTTGCCTTCCTGATACGGCTTCGAACATCTTCCTCTGCTCCCCCATCATTTGTGACTATACTTCCAAGGTAGAGGAAGGACTCAACTCGCTCAATGTCCTTTCCGTTGACTGTCAAACTAGTCGTGATGTCAGAATTTATCCTCATCTCTTTGGTCTTGTTGGTGTTGATCATCAGTCCTGCACGTTCTGCTTCTCTCTGCAACCTCCCCAGCTTATCTTCTATGTCTCGGTACCGTTGTGCCATAAGACAAATGTCGTCTGCGAAATCCAGATCTTCAAGCCTGTCATTTATACCCCATTGAATACCCCTCTTTCGTCCTCCCATTACCTTCTTCATCACACTATCCAGGACCAACAGGAACAGAGTGGGGGAAAGGACACACCCCTGTCTCACTCCGGAACTGACCTTTATCTTTTCTGTTAATTTGCCTTCGTGAAGAACCTGGCACTCATACCCTTCGTACATCTCTTCCATGATTCTGATGATCTTTGTTGGAATTTTATATTCCTCGAGGGTCTTCCACATGTTTCTTTGATTTACGGAGTCGAAGGCTTTCTCGAAGTCAACAAATGTGAGGTAAAGGGTATTCTGCCACTCCACACTCTGCTCCAGGATGATTCGGAGGGTGTTGATGAGATCCACACAGCTGCGATGTTGTTGAAATCCAGCCTGTTCCTTCCGAAGCCTTTTTTCTACGCAGTCTTTTATACGATTCAGGATGACTCTCGCCAGCACTTTGCTTGGAATGGACAGCAAGGTGATACCCCTCCAGTTGTTACAGTTTGTGGTGTCCCCTTTCTTCGGCAACTTGACTATCAACCCCTTCTTCCAGTCGGTTGGTATTTTCTCCTCCTTCTTGGGCCGATAACCTAGATGTTAGGCCCCTTAAAACAACAATTATCATCATCATTTCTCCTCCTTCCAGATCTTCTTCAACAGCGGGTGCAGCAGATCGATCGTAATATCCAGGTCTGCTTTCAGTACTTCCGCTGGGATATTATCCAGACCTGGTGCCTTCCCGCATTTCATCTGCTTCAACGCTGTCCGTATTTCGCCCCGAGTTGGGGAGTCGAGGCTGATGCTTGGGTCACTTTCTGCTTCCTCTTCATCTTCTCCTCGCTGCTTACTGTCTGGTCCTCTATCTCTATTAAGAACCTCCGCAAAGTGTTCTCTCCATCTTGTCAGCTGCTGTTCACACGTCGTGAGGATCTCGCCCGTCTTGCTCTTCAGAGGCCTAGTTTTATTAAAACCTTTCTTCGAAAGCATCTTTGTGATGCCATAGAGCTCCTTAACGTCCCCCCTTCTTGCCGCTTCTTCTGCTTTCTCCGCCTGCTCATCAATCCACCTCCTATGATCCTTCCGTACACTCCTCTTTACCTCCCTGTTTGCTGTTGAATACTTTGCTTGTGTGAGAGCCTTCTGCTGCCTAGTCTTGCAGGTGTTGAGCTTGGCCTTAATCTCCTTCCTATAATTATCTTGTCCCAGGTCTGATCGGATATCCATTCTTTCCGCAGGTAGTTCTTGTACCCGAGCTGCATCTCACTGGTTTCCACGAAGATATTCTTTATCTCGCTCCACACAGTCTCCACATCCTTCTCTGCCTCTGAGTCCAACACCTGGAATTTATTTCTGAGCTCCAGTTTAAATTGGTCCAATCTCTGCTGGTTATTAAGCTTGCCCACATCAAACTTGTTGTGCCGAGTGTTAAACTTTCGGCAGACTGCGACGATCTTCATGCGGAAGTTGGCAACCATAAGATGATGGTCACTACCAACGTCTGCTCCTCTCTTGTTCCTAACATCTTCCAAGCTTCTTCTGAACCTCCTGCTCACCGTGATGTGATCAATTTGATTTTCTGTGACTTGATCAGGAGATACCCAGGTGACCTTGTGGCACCGCCTATGAGGAAATACCGTGCCACCCATCACCAAATCCTGACTGGCACAATATTCCGTAAATTTCTCCCCTTTGTCATTCATCTCACCAAGGCCATGTTTACCCTTGATCTGCTCCAACCCCTCATTGATTGAGCCCACCTTCGCGTTGATGTCTCCCATAACAATGAGAATGTCCTTCTTACTTGTTTGCCTTGTGACATCTCGCAGCATTTGGGAGAATTCTTCCTTCTTCTCTGGCTCCGATTGTTCTGTAGGCGCATAGCATTGGATGATGATCACATTCCTGATCTTTGTCTTGAACCTAGCAAACATGAGCCTACTAGAAATTGGCTTCCACTCCATAAGGCTTCTCTTTGCATTTCTGTTGAGCAGCAACCCCACTCCATCCCTGTGTTCTTCATCATCGCCCCCAGAATAGAGAAATGTAATTCCATCTGTTGTCTGTGTTTCACCAAATCCTGGCCACCTCACTTCACTCAATCCTAGGATATCCAGCCCATAGTTCTTCATCTCCCGTGTCACTTGTTTGTCTGGTTTTCTCCATCAAGGTCCTCACATTCCAGAAACCGATTTTCATAGTCCTCTTCATGCCAAAAGTCGTCATCAGGTTATCCGTCCGGTTTTGTAATTTCGCTTCAGTTTCCGTAATCAGTTTATTTAAGAGGAGCGAGTGATTAACCCACTGCCTCCGAGTGCCTTGGAGTGGCTGCCACCTTAAGCCTGAGGCACCAGGCTGATTTTCTGTCAGGGTTTCTTCCCTTAGCCTTTGAAGAACCAACTCCAAACTACAAGGCAGCAGTTGTTTCACCAGAGCCCCGTTAGCCGTAATTTCATCAGGGTTCCTGTAGGGCCTTCACAGCTACCGTAGCGGTCTTGAGGCACACAAAGTCCCCACTGTACTTCACCCCTACAGGCAATCCCCTACTTAATTACGTTGCCCATCTCCCACGACGAGGACGAGGGGTTGGATTTGTGGGAGACCAGCCAATAATAGATTCTTTCAGTTACACTACTACTACATGGTTTTCAAGGTCCTTTCGTCTGTTATTCTAAATGTAGGGAATGGAGAGGGTTGTCTAAAATATCAAGTGGAGAGTGTTACCAGTGGGTTTTCAAAGGGTAAGTATGTAAAATTCGGTGCAATTAGGTGAAACGGTACGCTAAAGGGCCTAAATCCAGGGAATGGAGTGGTCTGTCCGAAATTTAAAGTGGACATTGTTACCCGCAGGGTTCCGAAGGGTAAGTACATAATATAAGGTGTGTTCAAACAGTAACGAGCCGGAGGCATAATTACAGAAACCAGTACCTGTATGTTAGAAGTATTGGCCCTGGCTGTTGAGGCACTTATCCCACTGTGACACGAGGCGGTGAATGGCTGTCTCATTAAATTGCCTGGGCTGCGATGTGAACCAGTTCCGCACGTACAGCTGGACGTCTGCGTCCGAGGTGAATCGTTGGCCCCGCAAAGCCCTTTTCAGGGGACCAAACATGGCGTAATCACAGGGAGAGAGGTCTGGACTGTATGGAGGGTGGCCGAGAACCTCCCATTTGAATTTCTGCAGGAGTGCCGCAACTGTGTTGGCCGTATGAGGTCGTGGAGCGACCACGGCGGCTATGGCGTTCACTGTCATTCGGCGGTCCTGGGTAATGAGTGCATCAACCAGCTGGATGTTGTGATTGGTAATGCAGGGGGGTGCCCCAGACCGGGCATCATCGGCTAACGACACCCGTCCTTCCCTAAAGCGTTTGTGCCACGCCTTGACCCTTGCAAGGGACATGCAGTGTTCGCCTTACACTTGTGACATTCGGCGATGAATGTCCGTTCCCCCTACTCCTTCCGCTGTCAGAAACCGAACAACACCTCTTTGCTCTTCGGTTGATGCCTCCATGTCACTGTTTGCAACGCGACTGTCAGCGTTGGACGATTGATGCATGCTGCTGCTCACTTTGTAACGTGACGGCACGCGTACCCTCTAGCGATGGGCTGTGACCTTCCATGCTCTGGTCGGAACCACACCACGGTTAGCCGATGTAGTCACCGGTTTGCGCATTCCAGCCTCCGGCTCGTTACTTTTTGAATGCACCTTATAGTTTGGTTCAGATCGGTGAAACAAAGTAGATTTGTGCCAAAGGGCCTAAATGAAGGGAATGGAGTGGTCTGTCCGAAATTTCATGTAGACAGTGTTACTCGTCGGGTTGAGAAGGGTAAGTACGTAGAATTTGGTACAGATCGGTAACACGTTGTAGATTTGAGCCAAAGGGCCTAAATGCTTGAATTGGAGTGGCCTGTCCGAAATTTCAAGTAGACAGTGTTACTCGTCGGGTTCCAAAGGGTAAGTATGTAAAATTTGGTTCAGATAGTGAAACGATGTAGATTTGTGCCAAGGGGCCTAAACGCAGGGAATGGAGTGGTCTGTCAAAAATTTCAATTAGACAGTGTTACTCGTCGGGTTCCAAAGGGTAAGTAGGCTATGTAAAATTTGGTTCAGATGGGTCATACGGTGTAGATTTGTCCCAACAGGTCTAAATTCAGGGAATGGAGTGGTCTGTCTGAAATTTGAAGTGTTACCCGCAGGGTTCCAAGCGGCAAGTATACACATTTTGGTTCAGGTCGGTGAAACGGTCTAGATTTGTGCCAAATGGCCTAAATGCCGGGAATGGAATGATCTGTCTGAAATTTAAAGTTGACAGTGTTACTCACAGGGTTCCAAAGGGTATGTATACGCATTTTGGTTCAGATCGGTGAAACGGTGTAAATTTGTGCCAATGGGCCTAAATGCAGGGAATGTAGTGGTCTGTCCGAAGTTTAAAGTGGACAGTGTTACCTGCAGGCTTTGAAAGGGTAAGTATACAAATTTGGTTCTGATCGGTGAAACGGTGTAGATTTCTGCTTAAGGTCCTAAATGCAGGGAATGGAGTGGTCTGTCCAAAAATTATAGTAGACAGTGTTACCCGCAGGGTTCCAAAGGGTAAGTATACAAATTTTGGTTCAGATCGATGAAACGGTGTAGATTTGTGCCAAAGCGCCTAAATACCGGGAATGGAATGGTCTGTCTGAAATTTAAAGTGGACAGGGTTACCCGCAGGTTTCCAAAGGGTAAGTATACAAATTTTGGTTCATATCGGTGAAACTGTAGATTTGTATACATAATAAACAGACAGGCAAACATTGAGCTTTATAGATTCTGCAACTCATGAGTTTAAACTTCTCAGGCATAGTGGAAATAAGCTCTTTGTAATTCTCAGCTTTATTTCCAATGAAGCCATGGATCATTGCTTTAATGCTGTACCATGCTTGCTTTTCGTGGGTGTTGAGTAATTGTGGAAATTCTTCGCTGGCCATAAGTTTCTTTATTTGAGGACCGATGAAAATACCAGCTCTAACTTTAGCTTCTGACAATTTGGGGAAAAAAAAGTCTTTAAATATTGAAATCTTCAGAACCTTGATGAAGAGCCTTTACAAACTTAAACAGTATGCCAATACTTCAAATATTTATTTATCATTGCATAAAGTACAAAAGCAAACTTCTAATGAATGGTGTTTTTGGTTACGGTACTGTTCTATGTAGACAGTCAGAAACTTTGCATTAAATAATAGACTCGACACAAAATGTTTTGTTTATTGACTTGTTTAATCGAAGATGACAGCTGTTTTGCCACATAAGGAGAATGGGATGGGACAGGAAAGGAAACCACAACTGTACTTAGAGGCAAGGGCAGATGATTCATAGGAAAACTCAGAACAACATGGGAAGAGACAGTGACACAGATTTTGGCCAGTCAATGGTAGACTATGCAATAGCTCCAAGGTCTTGCTGGGGACTGAAGAATTATAAAAGATGGATTCGAGGACACCCCTGACACTACGATAGTGGCACAATGGTGAAGAGAAATAAGAAGAAGGTTAATGAGTTCAGCTGTAGAGGGTAAGAGAAGTACAGGTAGACCTAGGGGGGCGATGGTTAGATTCAAAGTTCAATGACTTCGAAGTGAGAGATGTAGAAGCAGGGGAGGTTGCAATGGTAACTGCTAATAGGGGATCATGGAGGTGACTTGTGTGCAAATAGAGGCTTGCAGACTGGACTGGCTGCTGAAAGGTATAACAGTCTGTAATAAAATGGTTGGTTAAAAATAAAGAATTGCAAAGAAAGAAAATATACTACTTGGTAATTGTGGACATGGATGAATTTGTGGATTCACGCGCATTATACTCGTACCGTGTGACAGAGCAAGGATGTGCCAGGAATGTATGTAAATAACAGGCCTAAACAGAGTCTTCCTATTGTGCGTGCTGTTGGGGAGATGGGATTCATTCCAGGTGTTTGTCTTATTTATGATTCAAAATTGAATGTGTCCGACTACTATAAAGATGTTACGGTATTATTTCATTTGAGGGGCTTGGACATCGTGGTCATTTAGCCTCATATACTTGTGAAGTATGTAGAATTTGTGATAACCTGTGTTACTGTGGTGTCTGTAGCAATCATCTTCTGCAGTTTCCAGCCCCTGGCTGGGTCTGCTTGGAACATAAGCCTCTCCATAGTTTTCTATCCTCCCATCACTCTTCACTCTGTCCCTCTCCTCTTTTCTGCACTCCTTCCTTCACACCCACAATCCACCTATCTCTTGGCCTTCCTCCAGGTCTCTCGCCTTCCATTTCCATCTCATGCATCCTCCTTGGTATCCTGCCATCCTGCATTCTTCTACCATGTCCGTAGCAACTCATTCTTGACTTCTCTATGCTCCCTGTAGCAGTATGTGTTTATAATTCAGGTGAGGACTGGGGAGTAAGCGGCCGTGGCCCTATGTGAGGAACCTTCCCGGCATTTGCCTGGAGTAGTAGTGGGAAACCACAGAAAACCACTTCCAGGATGGCTAAGGTGGATATTCAATCCATCTATTCTCTGTTTTGCCTCACGAGGCTGTTTGTACCCATTTATAGGCCTCAGACCGGTATTAAATTTCTTGGCAAAGCCGGGAATAGTTTCCGGACCTCACGGGTGACAGCCAAGAATACCATGAGGTGGTTACCATAAAGAAATGAACTACGAAAACTATTGTAAATGGAATAAAACTCAAACTGATACGTGGATTACTCCCAATCAAGCATTGTTGTTCTCTACAATGTACCCTACCTAACATTCAATACAGTAAATGCCTTCAACCAATGATTCAAAATCAGAAATACAAACATGGCTGTGAAATATCAATGTACTTACCATTTGACCAAGAAATGACAAAACTTCAACTTTTTATTCACGAAAAGAATATAGACCGAAAATATCATTCTTCATTGACAAGATATGAGGGGCGTTCCAATTATTGGTACTGTCATTTTATTTCTCAGGGAAGCTGTTTTACAAAAGCCAGAAATCAAATCGCCATAATAAAGGATGAGAAAAAGTGCCCAAACAGAGAGAGAATCAGCAGATCGGTGTGCCAGAGTTCATTCGAGTGCAAACCGTTAGGGTAGAAAGATGTATGCTGCAAATGTGGTCACGAATGGAAGTGTGTGCTATGAATGGGCATGTGGGACTAGTGTTTCAGATATTCATCACCGCCTACAGAGTGTCTATGTCCTGTCAAATGATTGGGTGCTGGTATTCATCGTTTAGTGAAGAAAGATGGAAAGTGGAAGATGAAGACTGATATGGGGGCCCCTCCACGTCCACGACTGCAACAAACATCGACAGAGTACAAGAAATTGTGATAGCCAACAGTCGATTTGTGTCGACCGACTGAAGAGCTTTCTATAATAGTCAACAGGTGCATATCTTTGTCTGATGTTGCATCTACATTGGGTGTTGAATGTGCTCAAGCCCACCGTATGATTCAAGAAGTGTTGGGATATCGAAAGGTGTCAACAAGATGGGTGCTGAGAGCTCACCCCAGTTCAAGTATATACCGCAATATGTATCTGTCTACTGTAGGGGAACGTTTAGTGTAGTCGAGTGGTTCTTGACCGGTGGTCCGCAAGTGCCTCTGGAGTGGTCTGCGGGAGAAAAGGGTCCACCAGTACTTATAAAAAAAGTGGCCAATAAATGGGGATTTCGAAAACGATGTGCGTTGAACGAGAATCGTCCGAATGTATTCGCGGCGATGACTATCAGGTTTTGAATTGAAATATCTTTAAAATAAGTGTTATTGGGGAAGGGTGGCAATTAATAAGGTGTATTGGGGAGAAGGGGGGTCCGTACATGATTCAATTTCAGGCCGAGTGGTCCGCAGACTTCTACGGGTTCAGAACCACTGGTGTAGTCGATGATATCACGGATGATGTGCGGACGTTGATGATGTTTGTTTGGTGGTGAGTTACGATTGTTCATAAATTACTTTTAGTTGTTTTATTTAGCCTAATTGAAAAGTTGCACTGAACGTTTCTAAAGTCTGCATATTAAGGCTTTCACGGCCCGGATTATTATATAAACAATTCATGCTTTTGGGCTAATGCCGTGTGTATTTTTAATTTAAACCATACGTTTCTCCGAAACGTGAGAAACGTATGGTTTAAATTAAAAATACACACGGCATTAGCCCAAAAGCATGAATTGTTTATATAGTTTCTAAAGTCATTGGTCATGACGAAACCATTGGCTGCTACTAGGTTAGACCACTGTCTAGACGAAAATTACTGCTTGTTCTACAAGCAAGGGGGTCTGGGTTTATGCTTGTATGTAAAGTCTTATTTACATATAGAATTTAACATGTATGCATCGTTTAAACCTTTAGTGTCGTCCACGACGTCATGGATGCCGTCATTCTGTGTCTAGGGGAGTTGTTTAGTGTATGGCATCGCAATCTATACTACTCCCTCTTTTTCATAGATCCATTCTTGTGTGCAATCTACCACTATTTCCTCTCTACATTTCATCCATCACAGACTACGAATGCATGACTTTTTTGTTCAGAAAGTGTTAAAAAAACTTTCTTTATAGGAAAGTGCCAGTGATGAAGAAGGTGATAAAAATAGCACTGCATCTGAAGAAACTGAACCAAAGCTGAAGTATGTTCGTATGATGAATGATGTGCAGAACATCTTAACAAAGGATGCTGCAAATTGCATTGCTGTTCATCCTAAGGTAAAATGAATGATCATAATACAATTAAGAGTTAATTATATAGTTTTTCTTAAATTTGCTTGTCCTTATTCATTCTACTGTTTTATTTTTATTAATTAAGAATATCTTATTGCGGACTTGACCTGTGAGAACAAGACCTAACTCTAACAAAAGCAGATGAAGACAACACGACAGTAGTATTGGATAAATGGGAGTACATAAACAAAACATTATATTTAGTGAACATGAACAGAATTGAACAAAATAGAATTATGAAATGTTTCATTTGGCAAAAAATTAAGAACATAACCAAAAGAAAGAAACTGACAATTTATGAACTAGTGTACGGTATATAGGGAGAAGTAAATGCACTGACAATCAACTTCATACGTACAATATGATTAAAAAAAAAATTCAATACAGACTGCTGAAATCTAATGATGTACGGAATAGGCTACCCGCAGAACAAAGTTAGCAGATGTCGTATCGTTTTCAAATACAGTGAGGACCATATCCCTACAGAACGGAGTGTCGGAAGAGTTGTGTGACTGGCAGGCCAGTATGTGCTGCTGCCTGTCAAGCAAGACACTGGCGCTAGCAGGAGCGGAGCCCAAGTAGTTTAACACATTTACATTTTTTTACGTATAGTATTAATAATCATATTTCCTTAAATGAATTTCACAGTAGTTGCTGGATCTGTCCTTCATTTTCTTAAAACACATGGCACCAACGTAGGGAGTTTTTGTACACTCGCTGTAATTCATCCTCACTGATGTTTCGTATCAGTGCAATTATTTTGTTCTCAAGAGCCTCCAGAGCACGCAGGTTGTTTCTGTATACCTCTTGTTTGAGGTTCCCCCACAAGTAAAAATCGCACAGTGCTGAAACGTACGAACACATTTATTGGAAGACTTGTTCTTGAGAAGATAAGTTTCCAATAGCAAAATTCGATGCTTTGTTCTATACCTAACCATGTTCACTTGATACGACGTGGGCTACAGTACTTCGCAGCAAGTCTTAATTATCACAACTAAGGTATCTTGCCAGATGCGCATCTAATAAATGCAATGCCAGTATCCAGGGCTTATCGTCGCGCTGTCGTAATCGACACATGCTATAAATGTGATGGCGAGTCATTGCGACCTGTCGGCAGCACGGCATTTGGAAAGCCCCGTTTTTTAGGGATGCCCTCACTGTATAATTAGATATCCAATTATAGGTTTGATTTTTTGTCACATATTTTACAGGGTGTATCAAAATTAAAATCGGGGTTTTAAGGCTTTGTAGTATTCATTACATTTAACTTACAATTATAAATAATACATCAAATGAAAGAACAACTCAAAACAGTTTGTCCTACAAGTGTTCAATGTCAGCACCATTCGTCACACGGCACACATCGAGTCGATAGCCGAGTTCATCCCAAGCAAACTGTAAAACACAAAGAACTTTCCACTCCCTAGTCGTCATCTTGGCTACTAGCACTTCTAACGGAAGACAGAGGGACCAGTGCATGCGCATGCGACCAGATACAAACACTTGTAGGACAAACTGTTTGAGTTTCTCTTTCATTTGATGTATTATTTATGATCGTACGCTAACTGTAAAAAATACTACAAAGGCTTAAAACCCTGATATTCATTTTGATACATCCTGTACTGTAATTTGAATTTCTAATACAGTGTTAAGTCTATTTTCATATTTGTTTTGTAATTTAATTTTCTATTTACAGTGTACATACATGTAGAGATTTGAAGCCAGTCATTCAGTGTAGCCTATACAAAATTGTAATTTGTAGCTCTTCAGTCGGTCAACACGATTATGCCCAATGAATGGGTGAGGTACAAGATATATTGCCTCATTTAATAGTGACAATAAACTAATACATGTAATTTTTTCCAGGAGTGTATTTTTATATTTATATCTTGTACCCCGCCCTTCCATTGGGCATAATCGTGTTGACTGACTGAAGAGCTACAAATGACAAGTGTACATAAAGATTTTTATCATCTGCTGTACTACAATTTGAGTTTTGTAATATCTTAAACCAGGGTTTATTATGTAACGAACTTTATTCTCGTTTAAATTTAATTATATATTTATATTGCAGATTAGGAATTTTTACCATCTATTGTACAGTACATTTGAATCTTAAATCAGTATTTTATTTTAATATATCTTATTTCTGTGTACAGTAAATTAATTTAGAATTGCTCTTTTAATTATTTTTGTATTTCATTCCCATACTAGCAACCCGCCCCGGCTTCGCCCGGGAACAGTTACGAATGCAAGGTGATAGGCTACTTTTAACCGAGGTCTTATAAGATTTCCTTGTATACGACGTTAGTCGTTTTCCCTCCAGCAGTGAACACAAAAAGATTTCGTTTTGATGTAACACGCAATAGAGCCACGTAAAGCTGTCCCTGAGAACACAAATGCCCCTTCCGTCCAATCCAAACTTGACTGTGTATTTTGCGGAACGAAAAGTTCACAGGTGAATTGAAGAAAAGCAGAGTTGCACTTCCAGGGAAACACCAAACACAACCGCTCTTCTCTGAAGTCTTAACTCAACACGACTCGACAGTTTGCTGCTGGCTGTATCTGGGGGTAATAGGCTCGCCCGCTAGCTAGGCTGTAACTGGGGTGATAGGCTCGCCCCTATCTAGCTCGTAAACTGTCGCCTCAGTAATTGAATGGGGATTGTTGGAAGAAATGAAAACGGAAAAACACTTATAGTGGGCGATATATTGAAAATAGAGATATGCTCTGGCGGACGTTTTTGTGGAACTTTTCATGCTGAACAATTCTTACACTCATAGTATACAGATATTTTTAACGGTTTGCCCAGCGTAAGCTTAAAAAGCACACGGATGCCAGGTGTTTTAATCAACCTTTTCTCTGAAATCATTACTGCTTGGCTTCTTTTGATCATAAATTATTTTCTACAGAAACCTTCCTCAAGATATCCTTCACAGAATGGTGAAAACCGCATCAAAATCCATCCAGTGGTTCTCGTAATTACCCGTGACCTCCAAGAATTGGGGTCTTCGTTTTATACTAACTAGAGGTGAATAAATTTAGATTTATTTTTTGTCATTCATTAGGCAAGCACACCAGTGCTTTGTAAATGTTACCTGTAGCACAGCATAATATGTAAATGTGTAATTCTGTTTGTGCAGTGATTTAATGGCAATATATAAACAATATATCTATCTATTGTGTGAGAAGTGCAAATATCACAATAAAACAAAGGTTTAAATGAAAAATTGGTGTTGATAGCATTTCATGTTTTAGACGACCAAAAGTGGGCCACGTCAAGTCTATTAGGTCTTGCATGGTGAATGTGGATGGAGATGTAAGCACACTGAAGTAGGTGCTCATCCATCTGCACAGCTTAGCACTAGCAGAGAACTGATAGGCCCCACTTCTGCAGGTTTGTCTTGCATCTTGTGAACTGGAGCATAGCCCGTTGCCTTCCATGTTGTTCACTTCTTGTAATGGCCAGGAGAAAGCGCTTCCTTCAGGACTACCCATTCTCTTAAAATTCTGGCATCTTGCCCATCTCTTTGAGATCCTTGCTTGCTGTGGTGCCCCGTGGTTGTTTGTAAGCTCTTACTTGATTTTGGCCATGGATTTGCTGGCGGTCAATCATATGGATCTCGGGAGGAACTATATTGGCAAGACAGGATGCTTCCCCATGGTTGTATGTCGTAGGCAACCCATGATGATAAAGCAGTTGAGAGCCTTGTCCATAGTTTTATATGAGTTAACTATTGTTCTCATGATCTTCATTATTATGGATGGATAATCTACATGTTATACCCCTTAAAACAACAATGATCATCATGAGATGATACAGATATACTTTTCACAAACTTGTAAATATGAATGGGAAGGGGATGGTGGTGGCAATTTTGAATGTGGAATTGACCCCCACCCTTTACCACCCTGCATGGCTATATCCCAGCAGGCTGTAACATGCATTTTATATTTTAATATTGTCCAGTATGCTGACACGTGCCACATCTGAAGTGACCATGAGTATGCCCACACTCTCTCACTCATTCACCTCGTAGAACAACTAGTAGGTGGCACCACTTTTGGTGAGCGCGGAAGTTAACGGATCTTGCAGCATTCAGTCCAAGGTGAGCATTGAATGAGAACGGACACCGTATAGGACTCAGGTTTCAAATACCAGCTAAGTTTACAGAATCTTATTCCATTCTAGAGCAGTGTCTCATTTTGTGTATTCGCCACATTGACATTATAACCACATTACAGTAGGCTACCAGTTTAAATAGGAACGGATGATTTGGAACATAAATAACAAAATAGTGTAGACAACATCATTCCTGATGTTAGTCACAATAATAATTCAATAGATCACAGGTTATCAAACTATAATAATGTAACAACTCAAACAACCCCTGGCACTATCCAGCCCATGACGGGCTAAGGCCGACCAAGCGACCGCTGCCCAGCCATTTGGCCTGCAGATATTGGGGTGACGCGTGATCAGCGCGTCGGGTCCCCTCGGCCGTTAATCTTGGTATTCGTGATCGGGGCGCTGTCTCACTGTCAGATAGCTACTCAATTGTCCTCACGAGGCTGAGTGCACCCCGTTCCAACCCTCACGTCAGTTTTAAAAAATGTAACAACTATAGAAGTGAACAATATTATCTGTAAATACGATTGACATGTTACACAAGTTTTTACAAACTTACAGTATGTAATCTAAACATTATATGTATATTTGTGCAAAGTGTAATTCATAAACATCGTATATTTACTAAGCCTAAGTGAGCAGGATCTGATGATGATCGCTTGATGATCGAAACATGTCATCCAATTAAGTACCCCTCATTTTTGTATATGAAAGCATGTTATTTTGTGATAAATATCTTACGTAATATTACTGTCAGGTTAGGGTATATAAATACTTGTTTTCCCACCTAATGTAATTGGGCACAATTTGTGTTGACCGATTGGAAAGCTTTCTTTAGTAGAACTAAGCAACACTGAAAAATGGCTTATATCACTTCAATTGAAAAGGTACAACCATAAATGGAAATTTCTTTCAGAAATTGTTAAACTATGAATAGTGTTCTAAGGTGCATCTTACCTATATCATATCAGTAATTAGCAGTGTTAGCTTTATG
The DNA here is from genome assembly GCA_946902985.2 of Meconema thalassinum. Taxonomy (NCBI): domain Eukaryota; kingdom Metazoa; phylum Arthropoda; class Insecta; order Orthoptera; family Tettigoniidae; genus Meconema; species Meconema thalassinum. The sequence continues at coordinate 918,068,585 of OX336389.2, forward strand.
TATGAATTTTTTTTTTTTACAGTTCGTTTGTGTTGGAAGTCATTGGGGAATGATTCATCTGTTGGATCACCAAGGAAACAATATTCGCAGCAAGGAACTTCGAGGCCACACTGTGTCTGTTAATCAGATCAGTATTGATCAGAATGGGGACTACATTGCCAGTTGCTCTGATGATGGAAAGGTGAGAAACTTATTTAATTAGTCTTTCTCTTCTTTCATCGTCCTGTGCGAATTGCTGCTAAATAATGTCTACAAGAACAAAAAGCTCCTGGGTTCAAATTTATGTTTTTCTGAGTGGTTTTATGTCATCCGTGTCCTTGTAGTAATAAAGCAACAATGACTGATTCCAACTTTAGGAGCATAATTTATTTGCAGATAGAGATATAGTCCTGATAACAAATTACAGTAGCCATTACTGACAATTCATGAATTAGGGGCAGATGACCTCGATGTTCTATCCGTTAAAATAACCATCACCACCACCACAGTACATGAGAGGACAGTTGTGTGTTGCAGTTAGCTGAGGTGCTTGCCACCTGTACCAATGTTGCAGCCTTGAATCTCAGCACATTTAGTTGGCACCTGAGGGTGCTTAAATGCAAGAGACCCAGGTTGGTAGATTTACTGGTACAGCATACCAACATCTCTGAAAGCCTTAACAATAACAGGGTAGGATAACTTAATGGTAACCATAACATAATATAACTAGCGGACCCGTGCGAGAAATCTCGCATGTTTATAAGGCACACTTTCCCCAATAGGTTTATAATAAGAGACTTAATGAGAAAGGTTGTTATGTCTTTATTTGAACCAAATGATTATCGGACACTATTTACGTTTCAGGCGTCCCTACGGCCAAAATGCAAACCGAACAGCAATTATGGAGCGTATCTTCCTGCAGCAACAGTATTTGCAAATCGCACACTTTAACAAAAATTTATATTTATGAAATAAGGATGCAATTCGTCACTGCTAATATCATTTGTGTGCTGAGTCCATTGATTGACAGCTTAGCCGTAACACTCACCGGTTATTCGATATTTATGAAATTATACGATTTGAGTAGGCCTTTAAATTACTGTTTCTGAAATCCATGCAAAATGATAAGGAAAGACCTCAGAATGTTAAAATGACATGAAACCGGCGTCACAGGGGCCAAAATGTGAAGTGGACAGCAATTATGGAGCGTATCTTCCTGCAGCAACAGTATCTGCAAATCGCACACTTCGTACAGTATTTTAAAAGTCAATTTATTAAAGCAAATATAGATAGTTATGAAATTAGAGTGCAATGCGTCACTGGTAATGTATATTCTATTTCATTCGAATGCTCATTTTTCACGATCGGTCGCTTGTGAGCGCCGCAGGAGGGATCTATACTACTGAAATAATATATATGATTAAGCACAGCAGCGGAGTTACAGAACGAATTACAGTCAAACCTCTCTAAGATGCTCTTCAACGCACAGCATAAATAGGGCATATTAGATGCGAAGAGGTGGTAATTAATCAAAATGTAGCCTACAGTACTTACACATTAACATTTTATTTAAATAAATTACACTATTTCATAGAGTTTGCCGGCCCCGTGGTGTTTGGGTAGCTCGCCTGCCTCTCACCCTGAGGCCCTGGGTTTGATTCCCAGCTCTGTCTAGGATTTTAAAAACTGACGTGAGGGCTGGACTGGGGTGCACTCAGTCTTTTGAGGAATATTGAGTAGCTGTCTGAGAGTGAGGTAGTGCCAGTCACGAAAACCAAGATTAACGGCCGAGGGGACCCGACGCACTAACCACACCTCACCCAAATATCTGCAGGCCAAATGGCTGGGCAGCGGTCGTTTGGTAGTTCTAGGCCCTTCATGGGCTGTAGTGCCACGGGTTAAAATTTCATCGAGTGGTTTATGCACTTTACACCTACTAAATAGTTCACTTTTGAAAGTAGTCATTTGTCTTGTACGTGAACCCGTGCAATGAATAATTATATTTCCCACCCGATTTAATTAAGAATTCACACCAGCCGACAACCATCACTAGAAGCACTATTAAATGTCTTATTGCCATGAGAGCTTCATTCCGCATCAGAACTGGTTCATCTACTATTGTCCGTCCAGAGTTAAGAGTGTACTTCGGGCTCTTATGGGCTTTTACATCTAGCGGACTCCCCCAGAATTGATGACTTCGAAGTCTTGAAAACTGGATTTTCGCTATGTAATTTAATAGGTTAGTGGTCATGGGTGGAGAGTACATGATCCTCAGCATTCATTTAATGATATGTAATTCTTATATTCTTGATATGAAACATTATTTTGTAATGTATCTGACAGCAGTGTCTGCGCACTGGAAGGAACAGCGCGCACGCTGTAGTACGTGTCTTAGCTCTCCACTGAACGCACGAGTCCAGATCTCTCCAAAATATTTGAAACAGTGTTGAAGTGTAAGGATCGTTTTGTGTAGTATAAAAATAATTGTAATTTAGGTATAAGTGGCATTAAAGATATGGCTGATGTTCCGTTTGCAAAACGTAAACACGGGGAAATTTTAAGGCGCAGAGAACGACAGATAGTTTGTAACGTCTATAAAGACCAAGGATCAGGAGAAAAGTGCTGCTGTACGTTTTTGAAAAACCCATGATGAAATTATATTATTATTATTATTATTATTAACTACTCGCCTGCAATAATGTGCATAACAGAACGTTCATGCAGTTAAATTATGCGATTTGTGCTGAATGAGAAGCTTGTAGTTCTTTGTAAAATAAACCGCTAAGGCTCATTATGAAATGGATAATGATTGTTTTGAGAAATATTTTAAACAGAGAACGGATTGTCGCAAATTTCCCACATCAGTCTGTAGTATTTGCCATTCATTGTCCAATGTACGTTGTGCCACTGAATTTTTATTTACTTTCTTTCATTTATCTATACCGAGCTCGATAGCTGCAGTCGCCAGTATCCAGTATTCGGGAGATAGTGGGTTCGAACCCCACTGTCGGCAGCCGTGAAGATGGTTTTCCGTGGTTGCCCATTTTCACACCAGGCAAATGCTGGGGCTGTACCTTAATTAAGGTCACGGCCACTTCCTTCCCACCCCTAGCCCTTTCCTGTCCCATCGTCGCCATAAAACCTTTCTGTGCCGGTGCGACGTAAGGCAACTTGTAAAAAAAAATCTTTCATCTACGCGTGTAATAATATGTGAAGTATCATATGATATGAACAAAATTACTTGTTATTTCCGGGTACTATCTTCGCCTCTGCAGATGAAAGTGACTCACTGGGATCCGTGTAGGTGTCGTTGCGACAGATGATTTGTATCCTGTCGCTGACCTAGGCTGACCTTGGAGAATATATTGTCATATTACATATTAAACTTGATCCGTATCTTAACGGATGACTCAGGTTAGCTTTCATGTCATTTCAATTGTTTTGTCATAGCCATACCATACGTAACTAAAATTCCAATGTAAATAAATAGTAAATTGTCACAGTATTTATAATCGGTTCTAAGCATTATGTAAATCAATTACCGGTACTATCCTCGGATCCCCCACTCCTTTGGGGAATAACTCAGTCTTCATCTTTATTAACCCTTTGGCTTTCAAGGTAACGATCTATCGGTACCACGGGTCCTGCGAAAACTGACACGGTAACGATCCGTCGTTACCCGTCTTTTTTATTATTAGTTCATTATTTACGCGCCAGATAGCAGCATTTTTGCACGGAATAAGAAGAGTATAGTTGTATCTCACGTTATACTCCGCGGGAACTTCCGGCTATCCGTATTGATCGATATTCTTAGAGTCTGAAACATGTGCTCACTGGAGTTCTGTGTCTTGTTTAAATCGTGTTCGGCGGCAAACTTTCGTTCATTTCTCTGTGGTTTCGTACGTGATTATATAGTAAAATTAAGTTATATCGTATGCAATATATTTAGTTAACGCGTTAGTTCATTATTTAAATAGTTTTCTTAGGTAATTAGGTGCATAGCGAAGATATAGTTCAGATAGATTAGGCCTAGTTATTTGCCGTGTGTGACATGGCGGAAAGACTTCATTTAGCTGATGATGATATCACTATATCTCAGGGGCGCCGAATCCATGGTCGAGGTCTAGCGACCGCTAGACCTGACGAGGGGGTGGGTCTCCCTGTCCCCTTTGGGGATGGGATCCGTTGGGGGGTTACGGATAGAGGAGCAAAGGGAAGGAGAAGGAAAAGAGGAAAGGAAAGAAGGGAGAGAGAAGAGAAGGGGAGAACTGTGCGAAATAAGCAGTAAAAACGTAATTATTGGGGTAGGGGTCCGGTTTAACACGGGGGGGGGGGGGGGGGTCCCACAGAACGAGAGGGGTGGGTGTCTGCTAGACCTGAAAAAGAAAGATTCGGCGCCACTGCTATATCTTGATAATATTTCAAGTGATGATGATGATTCTCTGTCCGAATCAGAAAGTGTAGAGGATAAGGATGATCCACTAATATCTTCATTGGTGAGTGATACATATTCTTTTCAAGAAATCTGTGTTTTATGCAAAAATGGCTGACATTTTTCAGTGTTGCATCATTCTAAACATTTTAATTTATCCTTGGATCTAATGCACATAGAATCTTGATATTTACTATGCTAGTAAACAATATTATAGCCTTCCTACTGACATGAATATCAATCTTGGGTTGTATATACCATTTTCTAGAATTACTTCCAAACGTTCAAAATCTGAAACTTGTAATTTTGATTTCATATTTATTATTTATTAACATTAAACCCTTTTGGTTTGGAGACACGACTTACCTACAGTAATAATAAGTGATATATACTCTATAAATTTATCAACTTTCATGTTGATATCTTCATTGGTGTACCTTCCATGTAATTTTAAAAGAAGTGTGTGCATAGTGTGGTAAATATGGCTGTCAGTTTTGACACATCCATCAGCTGAGAGCTTGAAAGCAAAAGGGTTAAAAACTGTTCATCCAAATTCTGTTATCCTTACGGGAATTATAGTAAAAGGTTGCAGATTATAATGGCGCGAAGGATCGAAATTCCGTCGGGATGAGGAGCTTGCTGATACTCAGTCCGGCAGCGGGCTGTATTACTCGTGTGGAGTGCTGTACAATAGCTGCCCTTCTACACTCGCTAGGTGTGGCAACGCTTGTGCCATAAGAGCCCGTAGTACACTCTTAACTCTGGACGGACAATAGATATTCTTCCTCAGCTACATTTTTGATGATGTCATCTAGACTGAGAACTTCTGAAATTACAATCTCTTCGTCTACAGATACAAACTCTTCCTAATGTCTCCCAGCTTTATGGGCACAGAAACCCAATCCTCTTCATCATTGGTTACATCAGAGATGGTTTTAACTATAGTATGCCTATCAGGGACCAGATTATCCGAGTCCTGAGAATGAAGGTAGAATAAGAGGGGGTAGTAAATTGCTGTAATTGAGCTTACCGTACCTATTTACTTAGTAATTGGTCTGCCTATTCAGTACATTATGTTAATCAATACACATCACTTTTTATTATACACACTGTTCATTTGTACATGTTTTGAGCTACCATTCCAAAGCTCTTCTTCAGCATCAATGTCAATTCAAGTCATGGTTAACACTAATGATAGGCACATATTTCTTCAAAGGCATTAAAAATCATAAAGTAGTAAATCTTTTGGTTTGGTTGAAACATTTTTGTAGTTCAGATTTCTTATATATTGGAGATATTCCCGTAGTGAGTGTGAGTGTATAAATCACTTTTTAATATCAAACTCTTGAAAGTCTATGATTGATTAATATGCACAGTATAATAACAATCTGATTTGTCACTTGTTAATAATTGCTGGACTTCCTGATAAGAAAGCTGTCATTACGGCTTCAGTTGGCTATGAAGGGCTGGTAGATTGTGAATTGTAATAAAGATTAAAAATATGTTAATTTTACATAATCTAAAGAAATACTGTATCTGTTTTCTGTTGTTGGATAGCCTTCTGGTGTGGAATTGAGTGTTGTGTTGTGTGGTCTACACTAAGGGCGTGAATCCCTAGATCTTGAATAGTAGAATGGGTCCTTTTCCTATTAGTTTTAGGAGTTGGGTGATGTTCTGAGATGTTGGTAAACTTGTGGAAAGCTGAACGCTATAATTCAAGAGGTAAAATGTTTAAAAGTAGTGTTGAGAAATAAATAAAACACTTTGGGAAATAAACAGTTGTTGTAATTGATATCTATAAATGGCAACTGATAGGTACTCCCACAAGTATATGTTGGCAAGGTAGTGTGGCCAGACATTTGTTTAACTTTTGGCAGGATAAAGAAGCTGAAAGGGGTGTCCCATAAGTCCTCAAAACATTGTCTCTGGGTCCTTCAGTACCACCTAGTTTTGTTTCTTGCATTGAGACGCTTAAAGTGAGTTTTATCCGGTCCTTCTATGACAAAATACTGTTATTTATGAAGGGGACCCCTATGATTGGTACTTTGAAAGAAAGAAAAAAATATCTGTAACTAAGAACCACATCTGTGATAATACACATACCCTAGCCGTGTTGTTCTGCATGGGCTGAAGCAGTTTTGAACTGAGTGTGGGTTGGTGAAAGTTGTGTTCCACACAGTTGCTAGCAAGCACTACGTTCCAATATTTGGACTTGCCTCCACTGAGAGTTGACCAACCAAGCGCAAGGTCAAAAGCATTGGGCATAACTTTTGTGATATCATAAGTAAAGCCCTGTGTGGATGCGGATATAGTTTGTATGACTGTGCGGACAGCGGATAAGTTGCGGATAATGTTCAGAGTAAATTTGCGGATAGTTTTTGTTGAACTGGATTTTTTTAGAACGATTTTAGATTTTGCTAAGATCTGCGTCTTTCACGTTTCTTGCTATTTCCCTATTTGCTTTCGCTTGGATTGTATGAGAATAATAGAGAAGTGAGAGAAGCCAGTCATGGAAATACCCATAATGAGTGTTGACTTTTGCCAAAAATACATTTAAAAAAATCCTTTATACCTGCGCTTGCCTGCGTGGGTATATCCGACGACTAACTAAGTGCTATAATTAGTCACCCACTGTTTCACATGGCGTTACTCAGAGGGACAAAAATCAGTCAACATTGTCTTGCAACTCGCATATACCCTAAGAGAACGAATTTCTCCTCAAATTTCTAAATGTGTTGCTTTAATACTGTACCTAATAAATTAAAAATATTATTGTAATGTCAGCAGATTTGGATAACAAACGTGCGGATATGGATAATAGTCGTGCGGATGTGGGCCGGATGCAGATAACAGTCGTGCAAATGCGGGCCGGATGCGGATAACATTCGTGCGGATGCGGATAACAGTCGTGTGGATGCACGGCGGATGAGGATAACAGTCGTGATGATGCGGGGCGGATGCGGATAACAGTCGTGCTGATGCGGGGCGGATGTGGATAACGTTTTGTTTATCCGCGCAGGGCTCTAATCATAAGACCAATTTGAAACCCGGAATAAATAAAATAGATTTTATTGCACCATATTCTTGATTCTGATCCTATTCTGGTGTGCTCAAAGTTCACTGAAAAGAATACAGGAGGGGTGGGTGGAATTTTGTATATAAGGTGAGAAAAATGGCCATAATGTTGAGTTTCACAGCACGCTACTTGCATGCGCCTTGACATGGAATATAAGTGAAGGTTGGACATTATAAGCACAGTATCACAGCCCGCGAATTGACCGAATTCACAATAAAATAGATGAGAAATTTGCTAAAACAGTTTGTATTTCTGAAAAGCCTGGGAATGAAAGAGGCTCTCTTATGCTTTCAAACCCCCTTTCAAAAGATGCAGAGACATGAATCTAGAGGTCTTTCTCATTTTGATTGACTTTGAGAAGGCGCTCAGTAGAGTCCAACACGGTAAAATGAGATTAAAAGTTCTGAGCAACCCTGGCATCGATAACAGAAATCTCTGAATCTTTGCTGAACTGTACTGGAACAAATATAACCTGTTGACAGATGTTGTCAGACAGTGATATCATTCTACATTTATTTTTAACATCTACTCTGAACAAATCTTTATGTTGATAATCAAGTCTTAATATTATCTTAAACAAAATCTCAAGATACTTTTAATTTGGCATACTATTCCAAGAAATAAATGTTGACTGTTTTATATATTCTTTAAAATCTTAGTAATTTTGTTATTAATTCGTTGTAGGGGCTTGGGACAGCTTGGTCATGGGTGTGTTCAATTTGTTTGATAACCTGTGTTTCTGTGATGACCATAGTAGTGTCATCATCATCAATTTCCGTTTTCCAGCTTGGGCAAATATTACACCCCTCCACTTTACTCTGTCCACCATCCTTCCTCAACCACTGAACTCCACTCCAGGTTCCGTTCTCTCTCACTGTCCTTCACCTAATCCATCCACCATACTCTAGGTCTTCCTCGTCCTCTCTTTCCAGGCATCCGTCTCTCCATCACTTGTTTCGGCATTCTTTCATTGTTCATCCTTTTCACATGTCCATACCATTACAATATTCTCTGCTCCAGCTTTTCATTCAGCTTCTGTACATTCACTTCCTTTCGAATGTCTTCATTTCTCACTCTATCTCTCGTAGTCTTCTGTACCATACTCCTCAGGAATTTCAGTTTGGCTCCCTGTATTCTACTTTCATCTCTCCTCGTCATCGGCCAAGTTTCTGTTCCAAACATCATTATTGGTAAGTAATAGGTCTTGTACATCACTTCTTTAGCCTTCAGTGGCATGTCTTTATCCCCCGAACCTGTTGATAGAAAACACTCCCACATTGTATTCTCATGTTGATCTCCATATCCAATCTTGCATTTTCCATCAATTCACTTCCTAAATATTTGAAGTGCTCTACTACTTCCAGATCTACATCTCCAATATTAACAATCCCTTTTCCTTCTTTCTTTCCTCTTGTCATTACCATTGTCTTACTTTACTCTACACTGATTTTCATTTTCCATTTCTCAATATTTTCCTTCAGTAAATCCAGCTGTTCTTGGACCACATTCTCATTCTCTCGCCAAATCAGAACATCGTCAGCAAATGGGATATGTTCATTCTTGTACCTGTGTATGCTTACTTTGTTGCCTTTAGTATATCATCCATCACCAGTATAAATAGCAATGGTGAGTGTACACTCCCTTGTTTTAATCCATGTTCAATTTCAAATCATCCTGTTTTACCTACTTGAGCCTTGACACAGCTGCAACAATTACTGTACATCGGTTTTATCATTTGTATTATTTCTTCTCCAGTACCTTTTTGCTATAGGCTTTCCCAAACTCTGCCTCTAGGGACACTATCATATGCCTTTTCTACATCAATGAAACAGTGTATGTAACTAATTATTAGGGTTGGGAATAGGGTAGGTGCCCTAGAACTAGAAATGAGATGCAATGCATTTTCCTGGAGGGACTGTGGGAAAAGGAAATGGGGAAAAATCCATGAAAAACCACGCTCTGTGTAGCTGCTTTCAGCAATCTTTGGACTTGCTGCAGCTTCCCATCACGTTCATGGTGAACGCAGGGTTCTCTAAAATCCATTGAGTACATGAATGACTAGTACTGTAATCTTAATAATTATGGTAAGTACAAATAGGTACTGGAAGCCGGGCCTGTGGTGTTGGGGTAGTGCACCTGCCTCTCACCTGGAGACCTCGGGATCGGTTCCCGGCTCTGTCAGGGATTTTAGAAACTGACGCGAGGGCTGGAACGGGGTGCACTCAGCCTCGTGAGGACAATTGAATATCTGTCTGACAGTGAGGCAGCGGCCCGGTCACGAAAACCCAAGATTAACGACTGAGGGGACCCGATGCACTGACCACGCGTCACCTCAATATCTACAGGCTAAATGGCTGGGCAGCGGTCTCTTAGTAGGCCTAGGCCCTTCATGGGCTGTAGTGTCGGGGGTTGTTTTATAAATAGGTACTGGGCATTCACCAAGAAATGCAACCTACATACTCAGTAGTCGAAGATATCTTATTGCAAAAGATCTGAGTCCGCTTCCGTGGGCACCAGAATTGATCTTTTTTTGCAGCTGGCCTCCTGCTTTCCACGAGCCTTTAGTGTTGCTTCCCACGGTGGTTTGCACTTCCAGGCAAATTCCCTGTATTTGTTATTCATCAGATTAATTTATTCCAGGGGACATAGTAATTTAAGAAATGGAAAGGTTTGTAATGCCCGTTGCTCACGGTAAAATGTTTCTTAAAATTTATTTTACTACTAATTTTATAAAAATTTGACGAAAGCAAGCTATGTTGTTCACGGTAAAATTATTTTATAAAATCCGTGGATGTATCAGGATCGCCATCTACCGATAAACTTCTGAACCAAGAATCAGTTGTTCAACACACATTGGTTTGAGAGTATGGCTCCAACAAACAAAGCAAAAATTGCTGCTTAAGTTACAATTATATGTCGTACAGTGGTAAAAAGGAAGAAAAGAAATGCTAGGAAGTCCTGGACTCGGGAATGGATAAAAAGAAGAGAAGAGTAGAGGAATGCTGTCCTTGGTCGAGAATGAGTTGAGGTTCGAAGATCAGAATTCATAGAGGAATTTTCTAAGAATGGAGGAAAGCAGTTTAAAACCACTCCTAGATCTCGTTGGTCCCAAAATTATTCGACAGGACACTAACATGAGGTAAGCCATTTCTCGTGAAATGAGACTGCAAGTGAGTTCAAAGCCCGTTTATCTTCGCCTTCACATCAGCCTGGCTTGTGTTCGGTCGAATTTGTGGAACATATTCGGCGATTGAGATTTCTGCCTCACCTCTTGCATTTCTATTGTGGTATATGGGCATTTTAACCTAATACAAACACGGATATTCCTGGTACTCGTCCAGTAAAACACTGATAGCTTCCTTATTAGTCCAGCCGCAGCCTGCCATTTTTGAAGTGTTTGTTTACAAGCGAGCTTCACAATCTTCTCACCACGTGGCGCCAGCATCATCTTCATGTCAGCTTCCCTGATTGGTTCGTTTCGTAAAATTAATTTTATGGAATAGAACATGTCCTATTTTATGGAAAGTTTTATCAAAGGTTTTATATAACTTGAATTTGACCGTGAGCAACAGAAATTTTATAAAATTAAATTATTGTATAACAAATTTGAAGGAAAATTTTACCATGAGCAACGGGCATAACATTATTCAGTGTGATGTCATTTCATTTTGTTGTACCATTGCATGCAGAAGGAATGTTACTGCTTTTTACGTATTGAGAAATAGTATACAGATGTTTTGAAAATGTCTATAAAATCCTATTTTGTTTGTATTTTAACCTGCACATGGGTGATTAATAGTGTATATTGGTTTATTATTCTGTTTAGGTGTTCATCTATGGGCTTTACTCAACTGATAACAATCACGACATGGTTATTGGTCGCTCAGTGAAATCGGTGGCAATTGATCCAAATTATTTCAAACCTGGCTCTGGTAGGAGGTTTGTCACAGGTGAGTGATAACCCAGCTGGATTTCCAGAGCTTACAGTAAATGATGACTTAACACTGAATATGCCTTAGCTTGCCCTCATCCACTTTCATCACTGATCCACAGAGTCATTCTTTTCTTCCAGCTCATTCCTCAGTGCTCTGATTTCACTGTCCCAACTCTGTTGTGAAAAGTCAGTATATCGTGCTTCTATCAAAGAGTCCATATCAGTTTTAGAGAGATAATCGGGGTACTGATTTTCCAGATGTAGGTACATAATAATGGGATGTATTATTGCTATTTTATGCAATCAGTGCCACTCTAGCTGGTAAAAGGATTCCTGCTGACCCCAAGGTCTTGAGTTCATGCACTCTGAAATTTGTGTGTTTTGTCAGTCGTTCTTGGGCCGCAACAAGGCAGGAGTATGTCTCTCTGTTGGCTTCTCTGCAGCTGGTTGGTGAGTTCTCTGCTGATGCGATGGTCTCGAATATGTGCGTACTCTACGATGTATGCAGTACTAGTCGTTATCGAGTTGCAGTAACTCTCGTTCAAAGCTGCTCGGTAGTTTACTATATGAATAATTTGTTGCATGTTTTTAATACAGTATCAAGCTCAATACATATAATACAAAGGATCATGCCAAAGTATGGATAGTGTCAAGGTATTGCGGGCATCAATGTCCCTGCCCTAAAGGTAGCCATTCAGATCACTCTCTTAACATGGTATATATCCCTTATGAGTACAATTAGAATACATTTGTAGGATCTCCTGCCTGTTTTAAGAGATGGTTTATAGTCCACCTTAACACAGTATACCCCGGGTAGTTCTGTGTTGACTATACCCTCTGGAGTTTGATTGCTTGCGAGTTTAGGAGTTGGCAATCCTGAAAGAATCCTGCAAGTTAAGTCCATTGAACTCATTTTTCTCCTGATCTAGGTGTGTGCCTCTTCTGACTGCACTTTCCTTTTTTTAAATTTTCGAGTCCCAGGTCCCTCATTCTTTGTGGATTAAGGATGTGTCAGGCAGAGTGCGCTGTTAGTCCTGTTGGTATTCAATACCCAAAGCTGTAGGTTTGGTACTGGCTCGTGTGTGATAGCACAATCTCATGCCAATAGATTTTCTGGCACATTAAAAGATCCCAAGCATGGCAACATTATGCAACCCTGTCATATTTAAGCCCAAAATAGCTTAGAGGGATGATTAACTCATGACATGAAGATTGTCCCTACAAGTGCCAATGCTGTATTCTGTAGTGCCAGGTGTTTATGCTGAAAATATTTCATAAAACTGTTAAATATTATCAGAAACTAACAATATCTGCACCATTTTGATCAGAAAGGCTTGTTTCACAATTTAAAAATATAAAAAAATGAAAATATAAGAACCAAAGACCCTTTGTACATAGATGTTTTTTTGTTGGATGGATTTTTGTTATTTAAGAAAATTCAAAGTGAAATTGCACAAAAATGATTCATCATAACAAGAAAAACTGAAATATACAAAATGTTGCTTATGCAATTTTGAAATAATTCTGAAAGTTTGGTGAAAATTGATTCATAAATAGCATTTCTGAAATGCTTTTTGTCAAAATAGTGTGAAGAAAAGAAAGCATTCACTTTTTTTTAAATGTAGCTTCTTCTCAGTCTGCTTCTACTTCTCATCCTGGGCTCTCTTCTTTCTGTGTAAATTTACAGGATCCCTTGGTACTTCAGGATGAATCACCTTTGGAAACCTATCTGGTAATTGCACAGGCCTATTTACATGTGCCTGATTACGTCTGGTCTACAATGGTGTATTGTCATCTGAAAAATTTTCTAAGCTTCCTTTAGCCTCACCGAAATTTAATTGTCCTCGGAATCACTATCTCTATCAATTCTACTATCTTCAAAATCACTTAAGTCACTACCCTCATCAATAGCTTGTAAAGTATTTGATTCAGTTAGCAGTGTCTTCGATAATCTGGTTGCCATGTTTGTTGTTTACCACAGTCCCATGACAACTGCGTAGATACGAAGATTCGTAGACATGAAACTCCCACAAATACTTTAAAAAGTGACAATAGTCATGATATGCATAAATTAGAGACATTCGCATTAACGTAGTACGAATATTTAGAGGGACGATGAACTCAGATGGCATAACTGTGGAGAAAACACTCTTGTACTAACAATCTCAATAAGCGATCCTGGCACCACAGGAGGGCGCAATGAGCCACTTTGAGTGATCCTTGGCACTTCTTGGGTTAAGAATGTTTTATTCCTATCCTCGTGCAAAAATTATCCTCATTAATGTCTTGACATTATTTGGGTTAGATGCCAGTCCTCTTGATGATGCAATTGCTGTTGATAATAATATGCTTAATACAGAGGAGCTTAGAAAAAATATGGTAACAAGAGAAACTTTTATTTTACAAGCAGATATAAGGAGATTGAAATGCATTACTATTCTTCAACATGTCTCGTTTTTGGTCCAAGCACTTGTTCCAACTGTACAGCAAGTCATCCATACCGGCATGGAAAATAATTGCGTTCAGTCCTTGAAGCCTTGTTGAAGATGTTCCTGGGTTGTGTGTCAGTAATTGGCAGCCATCACCTTCACCCCCCTTGGTTAGGAAATCGACCAAAAGCACACTCTGTGTGGTCCTAAAAGAACGTTGCCATTCATTTATTTTTATTTTATGTCTTCAGTAGTGGCGAAGTTAGGGCTCATGGCCCTCTCTTACACTTAACCACATGATATGGTACCAGTACATATGAGACAATTTTTGAAACACAAAAAAAATAATTATGGTGATAAATAAGGAGTAAATTAATTTTGTTGATACTAATATTAATAAGAAAGGCATATGAATAATAATAATAATAATTACAATGTTACAGACCTTTCTATAATATCCTAAATATAATCCTAGCTCAGTCATACGTCCTATCATCCATCACCATTCAATTGTTTTTATCCACCATTCACACAGGTCAATCAGCAGTATTTAACAGGTAATCTCGGCATGCGGCCTTAAATTTCTTTATTGTTATAGAATTTCTGATATCGGCAGGAGTTGAATTCCACAGTCGAGACCCAGCTACATCAAAAGAGTGGTTGAACATAGATGAGTGATGGATGGGGATGGCGAGGGAAGAGCCGGATCGAGTGCTTCGGTTATGATATGAGGACAAGTAACTAAATTTTGATGATATGTACGTGGGGGGTGTTTTCATGCAGAAATCGATAGATGGATGTCAGCAAGTGAAATTTACGGCGTTTGTCAGATTTAAGCCAAGAAAGAGTATGGTAGCTTTCGGTTATGTGGGCATCGTATGTTAGATTAGTTAGTTATTGTTGTTTTAAGGGGCAGAACTACGAGGTCACCTGCCCTTGTATGTTAGATTAAAAGCAAACCGAAGACCAGAGTTCAATGCTTGTTGGAGTTTCATTGTTTGTTCATGAGTCGCGTCAACGAGAACGATGTCATAGTAGTCTAGTTAGTAATTAGTTATTCTTGTTTTAAGGGGAAGAACTATGAGGTCATCTGCCACTAACAGTAGTCTAGAATTGGTAAGATTAGTGTCTGGATGAGTTTAATCTTAATGTCTAGTGGTAAAATGTTCTTATGGCGCACAAGTGGGTGAAGGGATGCGTACATCTTTTTATGTGTATTTCTTATATGTGGTGACTAGTCGAGAGTTTCAGGTAAGGTTAACCCAAGCTTCCTTACTTCTTTACTAAAGGTAATGGTGATTGTATTCAGTGTTACTGGAGGCACAACGTAGTTGTTTTTTAATGACTTTAGTAACTTATGAGAGCCAATGATGATAGTTTGGGTCATCTTAGGATTGAGGAGGAGAGAGTTGTCACCGGCGTATACACTAAGTTGATGGCGATCAGTATTTATATCCCTTATTGCATTTGATATATCGTTGATACTAGTGTGGCAATATATTTGGAGATCATCTGCATAAAGATGATGTTTATTATAGTTCATTTTGGAGGAGATATCGTTGATATAAAGTACGAAGAGTAGGGGCCCAAGGACTGAACCTTGGGGGGTTCCTGCCTTTTTCTGATGCCACTGTGAGGTGGTGTCCTGTACAATCACACGCTGATTTTGACCCGTTAGATAAGCAGAGAAAAATTTTATGGCTTCAGTGCCAAGAATGGATTTTAGCTTCTTCAATAGAGTCAGGATATCTATGGTGTCAAATGCTCTGCTGAAATCGAGAGGTGTGAGTATTGTCACTTGTCTTTAGTCCATTGCTTGTCTGATGTCATCAGTCTCCTTAAGTAAGGCAGTAGCAGTGCTGTGCCCCTTCCTGAAACCAGACTGGAGTGGGTCAAGTAGAGAGTGAGTGTTCAAATATTCCAGTTCCAGCACTTTGGAGAGAGCAGGGAGAATAGATACAGGGTGGTAGTTGGTCAGTAGCAATGGGCATGGTATCTTAGGAAAAGGGATCACATTGGCATATTTCCAGATCGAAGGCAATGTGGCATTGTTTAAACAATAATTAAAAATGTGTGTGAGAATGGGGAGAACAGCACCAATAATGTAATGTATACATTTTATAAGTACATCATCAATCTCGCTCGCCTGGGATCTAATGGAATACAACACACTCTTAACTTCATCTGTGCTTACGTTACGAAATGCAAAACTGGGTCGATCTGGTGGTGAAAATTATGGGCCCTGGTCACCGCTGGCAGCGTTGTCTGGGTTGCATTGAGTATATGCTTCCGTGAAATATGCATTTAGCTCGTCGAGTGGAATGTCGGGTATAGGAAGTTGCTCCTGGTTTTTTCCTATGCCCAAAGCACCAAGTTGTTTCCACGCTCTAGCCATGTTTAGTCGGCAGGTTGTATCACGAACATACTTAAATTTAAGATTACGTAAAGTTTGCTTAATTTGGTTCCGAAGTACTCGGTAGTTTTCAAAATCATTTGGTAGACCAGAACGTTTGTATTGTCTGAAGAGATTATCGCTACGGAACATCATTTTCTTGACTTCCGGAGTTTTTATTTTGTGGGTGGAGGTGTATCCATAACATAGATGTTTGCTTTGCCTCTAGTGTCGCGTGATGCAACCTTGTTTCAATCCCTGTTATGGTACGCAAAATCCAGATCACACTGCTCACTTCCACATTTGGCCATATTTCTGTACCTACAGCCAAATTTCAACTGATATTGCGAGGGTCTTACACAACATATGCATCATCTAACAGCTTCATGTTAAGCTGTAGTTTCTTTCCTTGGCATTGGCATAATATTCAATCATGAGGGGGGGAATATGTCACCCTCGAAAGCTCTTGTTACCTTATTTATTGAACTTACTGTGTATTTATGGTTACCAGTATCTCATAACTATATTAAGTTTGGAGAATAAGGAACTGAAGTTTATATGTCCTTGCATATGCATCATAGTTTCTCTTCTCAGTTTTTTCATTCCTGCCCTTTGTCCCTGACATCAGATTGGTTGTAAGGCATGTAGGATTGATTATCTCGTGATTTTCTTTTTGTTCAGGTGATGAGAGGCTGGTTCTCCATGAAAAGACGTTCCTGTCACGCTTGAAGTCCTCTGTGAAATCTACTGTACTCTGTGAAGCTGAAGGTGTTGTCCAAAATGTAAAATGGAATGGGCAGTTCATTGCTTGGGCCAGTGATATTGGTGTCAGGGTTTATGATATAGAGGCAAACTGTTCCCTTGGACTAATTAAATGGAGCCGTAATCCAGAGTTAGTATTGTGTGTTTCCTACCATATGATCATTGAAACTAATATTCCTTATCTTTATGGCGGCAAGGAAGTACAGTAAAACTTCACTTATACGATTTTCAAGGGACCAAATGAAAAAATCGTATAAGCGTGAAAACGCGTAAATGAAAGTCGGTAAATAAAAACTGCAAAATGTATGTGACATTATGGGTTATACAGGGACTTGGTGTTATATGCGACGCGGACCCTCGCTCGCGCCCGCCGCAAGCCGGTCTCCCGTCAGGCACTTTGCCGTAATGCGCTTCTTGGCGCCACAAGTTTCCCTCCTTGCAGTGTGCTTTAGCAGTGTGGGGTTCAGTTTAGTCAATTGTTCACGTCTTTAGTGCTCAGTGTGATGTTCCAATGCGATTTTCATTACGTGAACGTGTGTAAATACCTTCATAGTGTACAGGAAATCTTTCGCGAAAATGAGCTTAAAGACTATGTTACAGTTGAAATACAGTCAATCGGTGGTGAGGAACTTCAGAACGTAAATGGCAATTTCGTAAAGAGGTGCCAGCGATGTGTAGCAGTGAATGGCGAACATTTTCAGCACCAGCTGTGAACTATAGGCTATAGGCCGCGCGAGCTACGCATTACGGCAAAGTGCCTGGCGGGAGACTGGCCCGCAGCGCGGGCGAGCGGCGAGCAATGGTCCCCGTTAAGCAGTGAACAACAAGAAATAATAATACGATTGTTTAACTATAATCGGCAATATGTAACAATACAAATACAAGAGAAATGCACCCAGATAAAGAAAGAAACAACAAAACAAGTCACTTTACGAAGTAGTCTGTTATCTTGGCTTGTTTTTTGTGGGCTGCGGCCACGGAATGAACAGTATTTTCGGCAATCGTAATGCACTTCCTCTTCCTTCATCCATTTTCACTGCTATCAAGGTTAGCCACAACTGAAGCACCGAACAAGGCAGAACAATGACTGAAGCAAGTGGTGGTGTATTTCGCAACACACGCAACTCCGGCTGAACATAGCTTCAAGGTCGCTCTCGCCACAACATAGCGCCGCGCGAGGGATGGTTTCCGAGAAACGTACAGTGCGTGTCATAAGTTTCTGGCTCCAATATTTTTAGAGATTTTAGGTAGGGAAACCGTTGTAAACGTATAAACGATACATTTTTCTCTCGGGGACGTAAGATATAATCGTATAAGCGTGAAAAACGAATAAATGTAAAACGTATATAGGAAATAAATTAACATGGAAAGTATAGGGATTTTGCCGGGACCAAGAAAAAAATCGTATAAGTGTAGAAAACGTATATGTGTGAATCGTATAAAAGAAGTTTTACTGTACATAGGCGACTATAATTCCTAAATGCAACATGTTATTAAGCGCAAATTACCACATTTATTCAAATACTACCCGTATATATTTTCCAAAATCGAAAGTGAAAAATTGGGGTGCAGGCATTATTTGAGTCACGGTTGATACTGAACTTTCCCATCAGAATTTCAATTACATCATGGCGTGATATACGGTTAAAAGACGATGGCTGATACCCAACTCCCATGTACGCTGAAAGGGTGCTCTTATGGCAGCCGGTGAAATGCATGTCTTGCTGCATACTTGAAAGATTAGTGATGGTGAGAATCTTCTTAGGCTCGTGAGTGACTCCAGCTTTATTTCTGTGTGTATGCGCACTGTTATACTGACTCCTGTGGCTGCCAAAACTGCCAGTAGAATGCCTATCTTACTGCAAACTTGCTGGGTTTTTACAGTTTGCCTTAGGCTCATGAGTGATCCCAATCTCATTTCCAGGCGTGCCCAGTAATGTCGCATTACCGACTCCCATGACCTCCGAAACTGTGCCTAACGATACCCAGTAGAACACATAGCTTGCCCTAAAATAGTTTTTCTGTTGCTGAGATTTGCCATGATAAGCTTCTGAATGATGCCAACCTTATTTCCAGGTTTGCATGCACTATAGTATCACAATGATATTGACTCCCATGGCTGCCAAAGGAAGATTGTAGTTTTACGTGACCGTGAATCTTGTGATTATGATCCACGGGCTGCCAAAACTGTCTCCTAATGATGACCCTAAACTCACTAGTTTAGTGGGGTGATGTGAATCACAGTCAGCTTTTTAGTGACGCCAACCTTATTTATGGGTATGCACGCACCGTTATATCTCAATGGTGACCTTTGTAGCTGCCAAAACTCTGCATGAGGATGACCTGTGGGATACATATGGTGCCGCGGACTCACTAGTTTAGCTGTGGTGAGAATTGCAATCGGTTCACGAGTGACCCCGACCTTATTATACTGCATGCGTGCATCATAATATCACAATAATGCATGTTATACTGTGAACTCACTGGTTTAGCTGCTGTGAGAATCACAATCAGCTTTCAATTGATGCCAACCTTATTTGTAAGTGTACACACACTGTAATATTCTGATACTGACTCCTGAAGCTAAGAAACTGTTGATGTCGGTCAGTGGAACGAATGTAACTTTGAGGGGTAGAGGTTAAGAACTTCAACTATCTTGAGTGCGCCGTCATAACATCGTGCTGCCTGCTCTCACAGCAACTGAGAACCACAATACTATTTTTTTTTTTCTATTTCCTTCCTAAAATTAGAATGCGGGATTATTTGATGGTGGGTAGTTTTCCCGTATACACTATACGGCATTGCAAAAGTGATCTTTCCTGAAAAGAACTTTTGTGCAAATGTTGTTATTCTAATTGTATCAGAAGAAACTTAGGGAGTTTATACTCCGATTGAGCTTATTATTATCAATTCAATTGACAAAGAAACTGAAATTGTCCAGATTTATCGATCTATTTTACCAGCTGAGTCAAATGGTACACTGCAGTGAAATGTTAGTAAATTAGACTGAGAAACCTAGACAATTTCAGTTTATTTGTAAATTGATTTGAAAATGTTATTTATGTGAAATTTGTATTAGCCTACAATAAATACACAGCCAATAATTATGAAGTGTGATGTAAATTTGTGTGGCAGTTAAATGTGCATAAGATGGCAAGCTGTAGCACATTTAGGACCAACATAATTTTGTACATTGCTGTGTGCAATATCTAGAAGAGCAAAGACTACAGGAAAATAGAAAGCTTCTAATGACAATTTGATTCTTCGGAAGAATGGTCCACAATGTAGGCTCTCTGCTGTTAATTATGATGCAGTTAGAATATGAAGTGCGGTTTTCCAGAAAACCTTCTATTAAATTGAACTCGCCACTCCCCTTATGATGGAACTAACAAACTGGAAGTTTGAAAGAGGGATAGCAGTGAAATCTATTCAGGGTGTCAGGAACGGGTTGTTTACACATATTGAAATTTACTTTTTTGGGATTAGGGTGAAGCAAAGGCTAGTTGCTGAATTTTTTTCTTTGGAACCAAACATTTGTAAAAGCTATCTTAAGTTGCTGTTCACCAACTTAGAAGGTATAATGAACATTTAAGTTGATTTTACTGCATTTTCTTTCATTCAATTCTGCCCCTATTATAAGAAATAAGAAGTGCCTACTTCTAACATCCCCACTGAAATGGCATCTTAAAAACAGCCAGCGCTTTGGTTGAAATGCCTACAACTCGTCACCGCAACATTAAGTCGGCGGAAATTTTGTCCAATGGACCAAACGTAGTGTCAATCGTGAAACCAATTTGCAACTTTTGCCTGTAACCGACCACCAACTTGTGATTGCTATTTCGCTAGGACAGTGGAAATATTGTCAAAAATTACCGAGAATGGAACTGATTGTTAACGTCATGGCACCTGTTCATGTTGCAATATATTTTCCGGGCCCAATCGCATGAATGTGTGATCGCTAGGACACATGGAATCTCGTCAGACTGGCTGAGATCGGCGCCGATTGCATAACGACACAATCATTACCCCTTTCCACTCCAAACCCGAAGGACAGTGAGAATCTCACCAAAAGGGCTGGAGAAAGCTGCAATCGGTAGGTGTAGTGCACACATTCCCCCTAAGCTTGCACTCACAGATACTACCCACAGCTCCTTGTTTCCTGCGGCAGACGAGAAGTTTCTTGCCGTCTAAGCAACTGCTTGCAGATACTACCTAGCAGTACATTTCTTCTTGCGACGAGTAAGTGGACTTATTGCTGTAATATCCGAAGTGTTTACTGCGAGTACCATGTCTTATCTCATGTATTCTGCAAATAGATATTCATCTTCAAATCTGCAAAGAAAATCCGTAAATCCATTTCAACATCCAAAAATCCATTAAAATGGATAAAATATGTACTAAACATTAATATGGTTTGTTAAAAAGTTACATCTTGATTGCCAGCTGTGCAAGTGTTGGTCAGTAATGCGCTTAGGGACAAGTCTGCGACAAGCCAAACAGCTACAGTGATTGATCAGGAGTGCCACTAAAACTAGCATATACTGAGGGAAATGCCTGTATTTTGTGTTAGCAAGCCTGTTATTCAAATGAAAGCATTTCACTTGTATTTTACTCATTGTAGGCATCAGTTACTATTTGTGGAAATATTCTCCACCATTGAGCCTGTACATACGTCATGTTCTTCTGTTTGCTATACCTGCAGCAAATTCATTTAAGTGTTAAATGTGTGTAGCTATAGCTCAAGGTGTAGTCATCTGTCATCTTGGATGGAGGGGATTGTTTAAGTGTCTTGAAACTGAGCTGTGGTTTAATTGATGAGGAGAGAGCATGATTTTAAACTTAAGGGACATTAGCTCACTCCCATCCTTCTCATTGACAGTGCAAGCAAAAGTTTCCATGGTACTTGCATTGTTCCGTGTTTCACTGAATAAGATACAGTATACATATTGAGAAATCACTGATGGAAGTAGTGGAAATTATATCCACTGTAATACTGTGTGATTCATTAAAGGAAATGAACCAGGAACTAAGAGAAAGAAATTTGAGAAAGGATGCCTATTTAATGTTCATTATAAGAAGCTTCAGATTACAGTAAGTACTTTGCCCTTTCATCTGTGAAATATGAAAATCTCATAAAAGAATGGCTTTTCAGTTGGTCAACATATTAGTGTGCTCAATTGGGCAGGGATTAAAACTTCTACTCACATCTGCTAAGCTAGAAAAAATTACAAGGTTTAATTATACACTTCTTAAAGGGGGATTTAATTGAATGCCATGTGTTGTTTATCAGACGATCATCATGTTCATTTACGGCACTTTGAGGTTTGGTGGATATGTGTATAGAAAACACTTATATACAACTTAAATTGAATTATTTAGTTATGAAACCTTTTTCTCAGCTTGTCAAATTCTTTACTTATGTTCTGTTATTTTTATAGCTCTTGTGTTTGTGTTGTTGATACTAGTTATGTTGTTACGACATATACAGGTTGGGTGGGGTACAGATAAGCAGCTGGAAACATACGATTCCTCAGTGTCGAAAGTCATGAGAAACGTATGGGAAAATGTGCGTGTTTTAGCGGGAAAAAATGTGCTCGTGACAAAATTCAAACATGTCTAGCAGGCTAGTAGACTTTGTGTTTGCACTGGGTTGTGTAGCATGGAGCCACATTTCTTAGTTTTGTTATGCTTTGCTAACACGAAGTCTATAGAACGATGATTACCTTAGACATGTTTAAATACTGTGATCCCCCCGCTAAACCATGCACGTATTGTACTATACATGTTTCACTTCCTTACCTGAGAAATGTTAAGTTCCTGGCTGCTTCATTGTACCCCACCCACCCTGTATACAGACAGTATATCGGCCAAACCTAAATCGCCATAAGTGAACAGGGATCGGATGACGTTCACCTGATGAACAAAACTTGTTTGCCAAGTAATCTCCTTTTGAGAAGTGTGTAATTAATCCATGTAATTTTATTTCCAGGTTAGCATATGTGGTTATAGTGCATCTGTACCTTGAAATACAGTAACCATTAATCGGAGCATGCTGATGTCAGATCTACTGCACATACAATGTTGTGCAAGGCTAGGCACATGATGTGACAAAACTCTTTTACAGGAGTATTTTTAGTGATAAATCTAATTTTTTTTTTTTTTTTTTTGGCAAATAATTATATCATATGCCCTACAGATTGAAAGACAGTATTTCTATTAAGTAAAACACAATTGTACTGCGTAGTCAGTGCTTATTATTTACATTATTTAAAAAGCTGGGTACGTGTTTCGGATCGTCTCGAGTCCTGTCCTTCTTCAGCGTATAATATTGAAGCATATGAGTGTAATTTGAGATATTTGTGGGTCAAACATCAACAATATTTTCTGAATACGTATTTGCAAGTAGTTCGAACATATCTCAACAGATAAATAAATAAATAACCCCTGGCACTACAGCCCACGAAGGGCCTAGGCCTAACAAGCGACCGCTGCCCAGCCATTTGGCCTGCAGATATTGGGGTGACGCGTGATCAGCGCATCGGGTCCCCTCGGCCGTTAATCTTGGTTTTCGTGATCGGGGCGCTGTCTCAATGTCAGACAGCTACTCAATTGTCCTCACGAGGCTGAGTGCACCCCGTTCCAGCCCTCACATCAGTTTCTAAAATCCCTGACGGAGCCGGGAATTGAACCCGGGTCCTCTGGGTAAGAGGCAGGCGCGCTACTCTAACACCACGGGGCCGGCATATCTCAACAGATGGCTTCAGTATTCCGAAAATTGTGAAGTAAAATGCACTTAAGAAACATGGAACAGAAGTCTATGCTACATCGCTTCCCGCTCGTATATAATCAATACATATAATGAACACATTCTAGTCATGAGGCTATTTGGTGTTTTCAGCTGTGTATAACTAAGCTTATTTGTGCAAATTATTGTGTTGAAACACCAAAAGGAAAAGCACCATAGCCTAGTTGTATTTTGAAACTTAATAAAAATACCTTGACCATGGCAAAGAAATGAGTTCATTCAAGTTTTACATTTAAAGGAACAGTACTTTTGCAGAATGTAAAGCATTATAACTTAAAATAACGCTATTCCATTCTCCATTAAGTGAGTGACTGAGCACTGTAGTGTGTTGGTTTACGGAACAAAAGTCTATGTTAAGTTTTAACACGTAGCCCTGTTCCACGGACAACAGTCACCTTTATTGTAGTTTTTTCTCATTTATGTAAGAAATTTTACATAGCCGTATGGACCATCAACCTTTTTGCTTGATCTTCACTAACTTGGCCACAGTTCCTGGGATCCTGCTCATGTCCATTTTTCGTCCGTTTCGACCATATAATATTAATAACTTGATGCACCAGACGTCCTACCACATCAAGAAGAATACAAACTCTTTCAAGCCATATTTTCATCTTTACTCACGCTACCTCCATGAACTCTTGGGCCGGAAAGCCTTTTAATGGTGTTCATAAGATGTGTGCTTGCATTTTATTCTGTGTTTTGACCTGTTTTTAACCAAGTTTTTATACATGTTTTTTAAGGTTTTCGTGGCGTCTTTGATGTGTGTGAGATTGTTCTCTAAATTCATTATGTTGTGGCTGATGAAGGGTTGTATGTAGTGGTCCGAAACATGTACCACTTTTAAATATATGTGATTTAAAGTATTGATCGGCGGACTAATATATTTGTAATGAACGATATTTCTCTGCCTGCATCCCGTATGGTACTGATACACTGCAAGCATATCCCGCAAACGATACTGATCACAAATGTTTTCCCTCGATGTGACTACAGACCGTTCGAATAATATGATTGAAGGAAAAGCAATAGAGTTCAGTATCGTTTGCGGGATATGCTTGCAGTGCATTAGTACCATACGAGATGCAAGCAGAGAAATATCGAACTTCCTGACAAAACGCATTACTGTAGTTGTACTGCATAAAACATTATTAGGGGTAGCTGATTCACCTGGTATATGATGATAAGCATTGACCAGGCGGAACAATTGTGTTTTTCTTAATAGAATTTTCCATTATCAAGAATCAATGTGGCGCCAAACACTTTATGATGAGATTCTTTTCTTATTGTTTAGGTATGTTACGCCACAGTTCAGAGCATGATTTAAATGCATACTTCTTTTAAAACTCGGCAATATTTCTAGGTTTGTGCCGTGTCTTGTGTGGGGTTTCGCCTAGGACACCAAGCTGGCTCATCAGCGGGCTCTTGGTGTCCCTACCCGGACCCCCACATACTTCTTTTATTCGTTTCACCCAGCTGTGGGGTACATTAAATCAATCACTTTTTAATGTTCTGTGCTTTCCTTGTAGCCCAGTATTGCCTCATTCATTGTGATCTTGCTTTCCTTTCTTCATCAGAGATTTGGATCTTCTCTTAGGTTTGACTTTGGAACCGTTGTTCCTTGTCCTTGGTTATGGTTTTGGCTGTTTTATCCATGAGCATATATCTGTGATTTGGAGTTCTATTAAGTCTTTCTCGATTTCCTTAAACCAAAGTGGTTTGGTTCTTTTGTTACGGAAGTAGTCAAAGATTCTGAGGATGAGTCCATAAAAATCAATTCTCCTTTTTTGGATTGCGTCTGAGAGTTTTTTTTTTTTGTTTTTTTTGTACTTTGGTAAATGGTTTCATTTCTGATGTGGATTAATTAGTTTTTACAGAATTTGGGGCCTAAGATTTTTCGTAATATCTTTCTTTCTTTCTTTCTTTCTTTGATCCCGAGCCTTTCAAGTGGGCCTTGGGTTGTGATAGACAATGTTTCAACTGCATATAAGGTTTCTGGTTTAATTACCATGTTATAATGTCTTATCTTTGCATTCCAGAAGAGGGACTTCTTGTTATATCATCATAATCATATTGCCCAGGGAAAGAGAGTTTCTTCTATCAATATCAATCAATTTAAAAAAATCCTCATCTGTTTTGATCATTGGTTATTTATCTATCACATAATAAGTCATCTGCAAAAAATTAGATTTGAGCTAAAATAATGTAACTGTCAAAATTAGGCCTTTTATTTTAAATTAAGTAAGAATTTTAATTTTACATTATCAGAACGAGCAGGAAATTCTCTATAAGAGCCCCCAATAATTTTATTACATTTATCCCCTTGCATTATTGGGAAAAAGGCAACATTGGGGAGGTAGAAATAGACGAGCCTAATTGGAGAAAATACGTGTGTGAGTGAGAGGCAAATACCGTACTACATCTTACTCCATTCCCTCTCTTAAGGTAGAGATTCACTGTAGAAGTTTTATTCCTCACCCAATTGACCGACTGAAAAGCAATTCTTTGACTAGATTACGAAAGAAACACTGCAAAAATGGTTTCTAAAATGTCCATATTTGTGAAATATGGTATGCAACTGATATGAGTGATCTCCATTACATTTTCTTTTCAATCTTATGAGAAACAATTCTCTATCAAGACATTGGAGTGATAGAATGATATTTCTAAATTTGATGGTTTTGTCAAAAATGTTATTTGTCTTGGAAGTGTTCATTGTTATAGTGGTGTATGACTTGTGGTAGGTCAAGGTTGTTAATTACCATGCTTGGGTAAACCACCATTCTTACCACCTTTTGTGATGAAAAAATGGACATAATGGAAATTAAGTTTCAGTGGCATGTATGAAATAGATGGAAGTAGGGGTAGGCCTATCACAAAATTAAGTTTGTGCTATGCCCACTGCAAATGTCAGAACCTTACCACTTGTTCAGTATCTTCTTTGTCTTGAAATGAATCCTCTCCACCCCACTTGCATAATGTGCACGATCTAAAATATTTTAAATATACTTGCACACCATAGTGGAAAGAAAGCTTTCATGCTAACAGATATCAATATGGGGAACTGCTTGTTCTGTCCTCTGCCATGGATATACAAGCCTCTTGGCTGCTATAGCATGAATTTGTACATTTTTACCACTGAATTAATGTTCAACTAAACAATTAGTGCAGGAAAATGAAAATACGGTAGTATATTAGTATGGAAATATGACATGCATGTTAATGCTGTTTGGTACAAATTGCTTTCATATTTTCTGTATATTGCTATTCTTTATTCATGGTTTTATGTGTTGAAAAGAAGTCTGACAGGATGAAAACCAATTTCTTATTTTATTGTAGGGAACTAGAGAAGTACGGTATTCTAAAGGAGATCAATTTCTTAGTACTTATCTCTACCCTGTATTATTCCTGTTTCTACAGGGTTGGAGATGAGATGAGTGGCATTTTTTTTTTCTTTTTCTGAATGCCCTTTCTGACACCAACCTAATGAGAGGAATTAATGTGACTAAAATGAATGAAGACTAATGAAATTGGGCAAGCTGTCAGAAGTAAATGACTTTGGTCTCTTATAAAGTACCATCTTGGCATTTGCCTGAAGATTCATATGTGAACCACAGAGAACTGTTCCAAAGGTGGCTACTGGTGGAGTTCAAGCACATCCGTCTTCTGAATCTAAAGATAGCCTGGCCTCATGACCTTGTGCCTGAACTCGCTTAGCTACCCCGGTCAGTATGAACATTTCAGTATTAAATAAAAATGTGTGTACGTTAGGTCTCAATTAACATAAATGTAAGCAGGTAAACCTTTCTATTTCGATGTGAACAGCCTGACAGGCTAATTTTTAAATTAGGGAACATAGCTCTCATAATACACACATCAAAAAAAGTTTTGCATCACCTCGGTTCCAAGAGTTCCGGAACCGTTAAATACAAAGGGAATAGAGATCAACACAAACAACATTTCAGCTCGTTTTATTGCTCATGAGACCCACACATTGCATGTTGTACCATCATACAGCTAGACTTTCAGCATTTGTGGTCCAGATTGCAGTACACACCACTACCTCTAATACCCAGTAGCACGTCCTCTTGCATTGATGCATGCCTGTATTCGCCGTGGCATACTATCCACAAGTTCATCAAGACACTGTTGGTCCAAATTGTCCCACTCCTCAACGACAATTCGGCGTAAATCTCTCAGAGTGGTTGGTGGGTCAAGACGTCCATAAACAGCCCTTTTCAACATATCCCAGGCATGTTCGATAGGGTTCATGTCTGGCGAACATGCTGGCCACTGTAGTCGAGCGATGCCGTTATCTTGAAGGAACGCATTCACAAGATGTGCACGATGAGGTCGAGAATTGTCGTCCATGAAGACAAATGCCTCTCCAATATTCTGCCGATATGGTTGCACTATGGGTCGGAGGATGTCATTCAGGTATCGTAAAGCCGTTTCGGAGCCTTCCATGACCACCAGTGGCGTACGTCGGCCCCACATAATGCCACCCCAAAACATCAGGGAACCACCACCTTGCTGCACTCGCTGGACAGTGTGTCTAAGACGTTCAGCCTGACCAGGGTGCCTCCAAACACGTCTCCGACGATTGTCTGGTTGAAGGCATATGCGACACTCATCGGTGAAGAGAACGTGATGCCAATTCAGTGGGGTCCATTCAGCATGTTGTTGGGCCCATCTGTACCGCGCTGCATGGTGTCGGGGTTGCAAAGCTGGACCTCGCCATGGACGTCGGGAGTGAAGTTGCACATCATGCAGCCTATTGCGCACAGTTTGAGTTGAAACACGACGTCCTGTGGCTGAACGAAACGCATTATTCAACATGGTGGCATTGCTGTCAGGGTTCCTCCGAGCGGCAATCCGTAAGTAGCGGTCATCCACTACAGTAGTAGCCCTTGGGCGGCCTGAGCGAGCCCTGTCATCGACAGTTCCTGTATCTCTGTACCTCCTCCATGTCCGAACAACATCGCTTTGGTTCACTCTGAGACGCCTGGAAACTTCCCTTGTTGAGAGCCCTTCTTGACACAAAGTAACAATGTGGACGCGATCGAACTGCGGTATTGACCTTCTAGGCATGGTAGAACTACAGACAACATGAGCAGCGTACCTTCGTCCTGGTGGAATGACTGGAACTGATCGGCTGTCGTACCCCCTCCGTCCAATAGGCCCTGCTCATGCATGGTTGTTTACATCTTTGAGCAGTTTTAGTGACATCTATGAACAGTCAAAGGGACTGTATCTTGGATACAATATACACAGTCAACGTCTATATGCCGGAGATCTGGGAACCGAGGTGATGCAAAACTTTTTTTGATGTGTGTACATTGGCACTGCTCGTAGTTCATAAAAGCCTTGCAGTGGCCTTGGCAGGTGTATCATACCATCTGATGACCCCAATTATTCACTGGGGCGAAATGCTGGCAAACAGATTTGAGGTGACCAGATACATTTTTCAGAAATTTTTAAAATTTATTTGAAATTTGATACAGTGTCATTATGCTCAATCGGAGTAAAAAATATCCTGGATCCTTCAGGAAACGGTTTATTTCAATAGTTCATTCTTAATTTGCAAAAAGAAAGGAAACAATACAGTAGTTGTTTTGGTCACTTGTTTCTACGTCCCCCCAGGGGCTCACATATAGTGGGGCGTGGGCTGGCGACCACGGGACCCCAGCTGAGTCCGTTATTGCTTCCACTTACTTGTGCCGGGCTCCTCTCCGTCTTCTTTCCTGTCGACCTCCCTTGGTCAACTCTTGTTCTCTTCCGACCCCGACGGTATTAGGTTATCCGATGCCTAGGGAGTCTTTCACTTTCCCGCCTTAATTGGCCCTTGCCTCATCTTTCCTGATACCCTCCTTCTGTGAGGGGTCAGCCTTCTTTTTCTTTTCCTTTACCTCCTGCCTTGTGCTCAAGGCCCTTAACTCTTATACGCTCAGCGAGCCGATCTATCGGCTTGAGTGGCTTGGCTTAAAACACTCACGGTGCCGATCTATCGGCTCTGTGTTGGAATGGCTGTATTAGTGACTAATTGGACTCCCAGATGGCAGGAGAAGATGGCATACCCCCAGGGGCTCACATCTAGTGAGGCGTGGGTTGGCGACCACGGGACCCCAGCTGAGTCCGGCATTGCTTCCGCTTACTTGTGCCGGGCTCCTCTCCGTCTTCTTTCCTGTCGACCTCCCTTGGTCAACTCTTGTTCTCTTCCGACACCGACGGTATTAGGTTATCCGAAGCCTAGGGAGTCTTTCACTTTCCTGCCTTAATTGGCCCTTGTCTCATCTTTCCTGATACCCTCCTTCTGTGAGGGGTCAGCCTTCTTTTTCTTTTCCTTTTACCTCCTGCCTTGTGCTCAAGGCCCTTAAGGAGGCAGGGTGTATGTAGCCCCACCACTTCTGGTGCACCGTAGATAATGCTACACCCTCAGGCTCACGGCTGGTGAGTTCGGGAGTTGCGACCCCGAGGGATTCCTGAGCTGGGTCCGTTTTCCCCTTTTGTCCCTTACCTTTGGGGCGGACCTTCTCCTCCCTCCCCTCTCCTCTCCTCTTTTCATTATATTTACTTTTCTCTTTAAGATTCCCGCACTGTTTTTGTTACTTGGTTCACCGTGTATCTAAATTCCCTTTTAGCGATTCATCACCAGTAAGGGAGATAATGTTCCCACCCCTCTAAAGAATTGGGTCAGGATCACAATGTCTGAAATGAAAGGATTTATTGCATGCCTTCTAAATATGTGTATCAATAGAAAACCAACCATTGCATCTTACTGGTCCACTATGCCTTCTCAGTTCAGCCCATGGCTCCCTAAAATGTTTTCTAAACATAGGTTCTCTCACTTGCTGCGATTCTTTCATCTTGTCAACAATGAGGGGATGCCAGGGCCTGGAGAAACAGGATATGATCCCTGTGCAAAATATCAACCTCTAGTGGATCATGCCAACAGGGTATTTAGGCACCACTATACACCACATCAGCAGATTAGCATTGATGAGTCTCTTGTGGTGGCTAAAAATAAAACTAGCCTTCTCCAATACCTGCCGAACAAACACCACTATCGCTGGGGTATCAAATTTTGGATGCTGTGTAATTCAGTTTCCAATTATTGCCTGTTTTTTTTTTTACCTACAGAGGTGCCAGATCTCAAGAAGACAGAGACAATATCATAAAGCATGGTTTGAGATACATCGTTGTGTAGAAGCTTTTAGTCATGGGTGGCTACCTCAACAAGGGTTATCATGTCTTTGTTGACAATTACTTTATGTCTGTACCACTTGTACGCCATCTCTACAAGCTGGGTACATACATAACAGGAACTGTTAGGAGGAATAGGAAATATTTGACTCAGAATTTTAAAAATAAATTTGCTGTTGGACAGAAACAGTATTTTAGGTCAGGTCCAATGTTAGCATGTGCTTTCCGAGAGAAAAAGTCCCAGAAAAACCCAGTCATGCTTCTATCTAGCCATGCAATAGCACAAGAACAGGAAATTCCAGCAACCCACAACAGTGCCAACAGCAAAATTAAACCAGCAATAATAACATCTTATAATAAATGTATGGGTGGGATTGACACATCTGACATGATGTTGTATAGCTACCTTGATGAGAGGCGAACTGTACGATACTGGAAGAAGGTGGCTTTCAATATCATTGCTAGAATGGTACTAAACAGTTACATTCTTTATAAGGAAAATAATAAGGGAGCAGGGAAAATAAAATCTAGACTGAACTATACAGTGTCAATAATTGAGAGCCTAGGGGAGGAATGGATTTCTACAAAATCAAGTGCGATTAATGATCAAAGAGGACCAGTGGGGGTGAGAAAGCTTCCTGAGAAGAAAGAATCGAACTACGTTGTATGCAGCACCAAAGAAAAGAGGAGGAGGGCCAGAACAGTATGCACTAGGTGTAAGAAGGGTTTGCATGGAGAGTGCTTTCCTAAGCACAAATGCTGACCCAGGAAGGTACGTGTACAGTTCTTTACATTAGGTGCTATATTTCATGGCTGGATAAGAATACAAAAAATTAAATTATATCATGTTATACAGAATTAATTGCTCTTGTTTTCAGTATGACTGGTCAAGAAGATCACTAAAGAACAGATTACTTTCTTAGTATTTGAAAACATATTTTTATTTTTTGTAATTTATTTTCCACGTTTCAATATTTTTTTTGTGGTAAAATATGTCTTTAACAATTTTGGGATATATTCTTTCTAAAACTACATTCAATAATGTGCTAGTGTGATTTTTTTCAATTTTGTATCTGTAGATCTCTTTATGCAGTGATTTTTTACATTTTAACATGCATAATCATGAAAAATGGCCTGAGTGTTTTGGACATGACTAGTGAATATAGCCTGAGAGCAAAAGGGTTAAGGAGGCAGGGTGTATGTAGCCCCACCACTTCTGGTGCACCGTAGATAATACTACACCCTCAGGGGCTCACGGCTGGTGAGTTCGGGAGTTAGCGACCTCGAGGGATTCCTGAGCTGGGTCCGTTTTCCCCTTTTGTCCCTTACCTTTGGGACGGACCTTCTCCTCTCTCCCCTCTCCTCTCCTCTTTTCATTATATTTACTTTTCTCTTTAAGATTCCCGCACTGTTTTTGTTACTTGGTTCACCGTGTATCTCCATTCCCTTCTAGCGATTTTTTTTAAGGCATTTTTAATCTACGTTGCTTTTTGTATGTTTTTTCGATCTAAATTACATCTCGCGATTGTTTTCAACCTCAATTGCATTTTGTAAAGATTGACAATCTAAATTGCTTTTTAGTAAGTCTTTCAATATGGCGGAGGGACCTTTGTGAGTATTTTGAATTTCAATTGCATTTTGTAAGTATTTTCAACCAAAACCGCATTTCGCACGAATTTTGATTCTAAATTGCATTTTGTTTGGCGGGCCTTTTGCACATATTTTGATTCTCAATTGCATTTTGTGGGTATTTTGAATTTAAATTACATTTTGTCAAGTATTTTCAATCTAAATTGCTTTTTGTAAGTATTGTCCATACACATGAGTCCTTTGAATCTACCGTACATTTTGTAAGCATTTTCAATTTCAATTGCATTTTGTAAGTATTTTGAATTTCAGTTGCACTTTGTGAATGATTTGGATTGGAACTGGGATATTTCAATCTGAATTGCATTGTGTATTTTCAATTTCAATTGCATTTTGTAAATATTTTGAACCTCAAGTGCAGTATTTTCGATCTCATTTGCATTTTGTAAGTATTTTGAATTTCAGTTGCATTTTGAAAGTATTTCGACGCTACATTGCATTTTGTACGTATTTTGAATCTAGCCTACGTTTTGTGGGTCTTTTTCAATCTATTCTTTTTGTGCATCTTTTCGTTCTAAATTCCCTTTTGTAAGACCATATTGTGAGTTGTTTCCATCTGAGTTCCTTTTTGTACGTATTTTCCGCCTCACATAATTTTGTTCTGGTTTCCATTTCATTATCATTTTCGCTATCACCCAGTTCATTAGGGGCCGATAACCTAGATGTTAGGCCCCTTAAAACAACAATCATCATCATCTTCATCATCATGTTTCTATGTGGAGTTGAGTTTCAATGAATCACCAAGCACTACTTTGTTCTTCATAAATTGGTTGACTGTGAAGAGCTTTGTCCTTTAACTTGCTTTGTGCCAGCGGTATCTTAAACTAAGATTGTGTTCCTGTCTGACATGATAATGACACATTGGTTGCTGGCAACTGACTGAGTGGGCAAGGACCACTGCGCATCTTGTTTTCAGCATTCTCCTCTATTTGCATGAGCTGTCTGTCTGTTTACTATCAATAATCTCATAAACTTCTGGATTGATTTGGATACAATTTTTTCAATAGTGGATAGCTTGTTTTTCACCACAGACTTTAACCCTCCATTAGGCATGTGGGTTTGCAGAACGCCATTTGTCGCGCTGGGTCTGGTGGCCCCATGTTACTGCTTCTCAATAATCGATCATTATTTCAACTTTATGTTCACTGTCTCTATGATAGTTTCTATTTTCAACAATTAATTCTAGTATTTCATCTCTAACAAAAATATTCCAACATTCAAATTCAGTTCGAGCATTCTTAGCAGTCCTTACAACACCAGGTAGTTTGTCAGAATATTGTGGGGCCATGCCTGAGTAACCTTCCATGGTTCCTTGTATCATTTCGAGCCATCCTTGCCTAAAACAAAAAATATATAATCCAACATAAAAATCATAATAATAATAATGGCCTACTTAGCAATAAACTGTCAACGGCCATCCCATTCCTTGCTTCCAATAGCGTCCTCCTGATCAATTTCAAGGTCAGTATCTAAGTCTAATGTTCTTGTTTCAACTTTTTCTTCAAAATCAGTGTCATCACTTTCTTCGAAATTATCAACTAACGATTCGTTATCTTCCAGCAGAGGGTGACATACTTCATCTACATTCTTAACTTTTTTTTAAAGTCTTATGTCTCTTAACTCATATTCACTAAGACAATGTACCAAACCAAATAATCGATCTAACAGCACACCTGCAACTCATTGACAGAATGTTACATCATTGGGCGCTGGGGCTAGCAGTCCCATATGACACAGCAGCTGACAAAAGTTACATGTGTGGAGTTATTTTTATGCTTGTCATTTCACATATCCAGGAAAATGCTTACTAATCTACAAAAGATCTTTTCCACTTTTCAATACAAAATTGTAATATTCCCTATTATATCATTTACAGGGTGATACATGTTTCGGCATTATATATTTTTAACCAGAATAGCATAAATAAAACCAACAAATTCAGCAAATCAGGGCTATATAAATTAAGCTGCAAGGATTGCAAGTCCACATATTATGTACATACAGGCAGATCTTTTAAAATAAGCTACTTATAACATTTAAATGCCATTAAACAAAACAAATTTTCGGCCATGGCCAACCATGTGGTGGAAAAAAAAACCCATAAGTTTAATTATATAAACGAGGACATGACAACCATGCACGTACTGGGCAAAGGTAAAAAACTTAACATACTGAAGAACATTGAGATTCATATTGCCCAAAAAACAGATCCAATAAATAACCTCGATGAAATAAACTACGCAGATAATATTTTATTCAATACAATTTCTAAAATTAGATCTAAAACCTAACAAGCCAGAGATTGCCATAAGCTATAACATCAACAAACTGCTTCCCCTGTTGTCCCAGCCCCTAAACTAAGGAACCAACTACTTTCCCTACACCTGCCCCCCATCCCTCCACTCCCTCTCCAAGGTCATACTCTTACAGAACAGGTCACACTACGCACACCTCAGAGTGCGCAGTGCAGCTATGAGTAGTGCACCACAATAGGAAGCAGCTGACTGCTAAACACAACACGAGAATTGTACATGCTAGGCACCACAACACATCAATTTAATTACAACTTGGTATGAAGTAATCTTTACATGTTGTTAAGTTTAAACTAAGGATGATATATCACAGCATTATTAGTAAACATTCACACATTTCGTAGGTTCCAAAAAATAACAGATTCGCAGATGAACGGGAGTTCCTAATGAGAGGTTGCTTTTTAACACAAATCAGACGTCAATTTCCAATGGGTAAGTGTACGCTTCAAATGGGATATTTTATACAATTACGACATACAGTTTCGAAGAGGGGGGTCCTTGTTTCAATTTTACAGATAAAATGGAGCCCAATTGAAGAACATCGCACTGGTACAAGTTTACATTTGTACATATTTTTAACAATGGACTTAATGAAGTCTTGCAAATTGCTTTACATCTAGTCATTGGATGAACGTTACAGTAATGCATTTTAAAGTTTTTAATCTGATGTAGTAGCATACTTGCTAAAGAATACTTTTGAAAAGTGTTAGTATAAGGGCGATGAAGGCGCAAATGCTGAAACATTTATCCACCCTGTAAATGATATAATAGGGGACACAACAATTTTGTATTGAAAAGTGGAAATATTCTTTTGTAGATTG
Source organism: Meconema thalassinum (assembly GCA_946902985.2). Taxonomy (NCBI): domain Eukaryota; kingdom Metazoa; phylum Arthropoda; class Insecta; order Orthoptera; family Tettigoniidae; genus Meconema; species Meconema thalassinum. The sequence goes on from OX336389.2 coordinate 918,104,374, forward strand.
AAATCAATACAGACAGAGAGTAACCATGACTAGATTCATGGACATGTATAATGCTTATTAAGGTATGGTGTAAGATGTCCCAAGATGATAAGATCATAACTTTACTGACTGAAAAGCATTTAAATTTAATTTACTAAGGCAACACTGAAAAATGGCTTCCAACACAGTTATATCAAATAGCTTGTTTATTGCTATGTTTAGTACCGTACTCTTTAAAATATTGCTTATATTATGTCCCAGTATTTTTATGATCTTAGGTTTTCTGTTATGTAACCAAATGTCTTAGTTGATGAAAGTGATTAGTGCTGAAAATCAGCAATAAGTATCAAACTGAGAGGTATTTAAGTCATGCTGTGGAAAAGATGTTCGTTATGCAAATTAATGAAAATGAAAGATCGGTTGAGCAAGTAGTGAAGTAAAGAGTTTAGGACAGTAATTGTCAAGTCAAGTGCAAGTTAGGATTTGTTGTCATCATTTCTTGGATGTATACCTCAGTTGCTCGATTGAATTGAAGACATTAGTACAGCAGCCAACCATGGAATGCTACATCAATGCCTTAATAATTATTGTTTTTTGCCAATTTGAGTAACAGAAAGAAAACCTTGAAGATGAATATATGCCATGACACTTCAGTTTGGTCTCAAAAAAATTGTGTTCAATCTTGGGAATATCCGACTATGAGAATATGAATATTCCTTTGTTGAAAATGCAAGATTGGGTTTGGATAATTTTGAAGCTGGAATTTGAATTTACTACTGAACCTGTATAATCCTATGGTGATCATGCATTTGGAGATGAAAATATTTTTTTGCTTCACATATGACTTCTTCTCCCCTCCAGTGGTTTACCTGAAAATTACCGTTGCAACTTGTGCTGGAAAAATAGTACAACACTTCTTGTTGGTTGGGTGGATACAATACGAATCTGTGTTTTGAGGAAACGGAACCCAATTGAATTAGCCAAGAGAGAGCTGCCAGAATACATCGTTGAGCCTGGTGAGTTGTCTTCATATGCATTCAGAATATCTTCATTAGGAAATCAGAAAATTGTATGCTGACTGCTGTACATTGCTCATTTAATTTACTGTAGTTTTAGCCTTCTGAAGGAATGTCTGATCCAGGAATTCCAATGGTTTAGGGGAAAAATCAAAATGCTCCTCTCGTCTGTCTGTTAGGTAGTCAGCCCGAAGGCTGGTTGGATCCTAAAAAAGTACCGCCGTTACGTTATGTGAGTAGATACCCACAAAAACCCAAGGCAGCGCAATGGTCAAATAATTATAATCCTCTAGCCTGTTGCCATCTCATGGTGAAAACACATTTTATATTTGTTTGTTGGCTTTTCACTGATGTCCCAATCTTATTGTGACTGTTGTTATGAGGAAGCTATGAGGCTCTGGGTAGTTCTGAGTAATGGCATTTGGATGCTGTGAACGGGTTAGTACTGCTGCACTGGCTTAGTAAGAAAAGCGATTGCACACTATCTCACTCCTCACCTTGCCTTGAGTGCTGCCTTGGGTTTTTGGGATTACTGTCCACATAACCTATGGTGGTGCTTTTGGATGATTGACCTGCCTACAGATTGATAACTTGACAGACAATAATCCCTCACAAGTATTTTTTGTTGCAAGCATTTTTTTCCATCTGAATTTCTATAAATAACTTGTTCCTTTGGAGATTAGTACCGTAGTTGTTTCATTTAAGGCACTTGGGCATCATGATCATTTAGCCCCATACCTGATAACATGTGTTATTGTTATGTCTACTGTCGGGGAAATAAGTATAGATACTCGAGTTTAGAGGTCAATAAAACCTTTACCCTTAGTCTTACATAAGAACAACCTACACCAAAATTTCCCTTGTTTTATTTGCCGTTTGACGATATAGAGTAAATATTTTCATTGTATCTCGTTAAAATTTTATAGCAGATTGAACAAAAAAAAAAGTACCGTTTTTTTTACCAAGTTTACGGAGCGCTCACTTAGAAAGATCATTACGTTAAAAGTATTGATCCGATTGTAACGAAACTTTGATACATCTTAAAGGAACTTATTGTTAACGCGCATATGAAGTTTCAATCTGATCTGACGTTTCTTAAAATAGTTGTTGTGAATTTTTTAAAACAACTTTTTCTCGGGCCTGGGTGGTCATAGCAGTATGAAATATGGCTTGTTATGAGGCTCATAGCAATGCAAGGCTTAACGTAAAACTACATTTTATTTACTTGTGATTCTCGATTTTATATGGATTGATATTTAATCGGACCATTGTGGGCGGCGATAGTACCGTAGCAGCCAGGCAATGTTGCCAGTTGACTACCGTATTTCGAACTCGCTGCGCGCTCGTTCCTACGCACACCAAACTCTGACCTTTGATCTTCGTTGAGTCATTAGCAACAAGGAGCAACTATAACTGTCTGTATTACCTACATCGATCAAGATGCCAGCTAAACCGCAGTTAACAGAGGGGGAATTTGCCATGATTATAAGTGCAATATGTTTTTTTAGAAGCGAGAGAGAAAGTAATAATGATAAGAGGGTTTAGCAAAAAATATCCAAGTGTATTGGAAGATCGATAGCCACGGTGAAGAGATGTGCCGCTGCAATTAAAGATATTCCTCTTCCTCTCAGAATCCAAAAGTATGAAAGTATGACGAAAGCAGAGCTAATTGTTCACGCCAAACCTCACTTCAGGGCACCTAAAAAGAAGCTGTAACAGATAATCAAGATTGTTCGTCCTGACGTCGAACTCGTCTGGCTGACAGTTGCTCATTATGAGCTCAACCACATAGAGCTGGTTTGGTCCTAAATGAAAAATAAAATAGCTAAAGTGAATATGAGTAACCAGGCGGGGAGAGGAAGATCAATGGAGCTGATGCGAGATCTCTGTAAAGAAGCCCGGTCCGTAACACCGGAGCTATGGAAAAAATGCATCGAACACACCAAAAAAAAAATAGAGAAACATTACTGGGAAAAGGATGGGCTAACAGAAGAAGTCCCCATTGTTGAGCCACTTCCCCACTTGTTATAAACTTAAATGACAGTTCATCTGATTCATCGGGCGGTGATTTTTCAGACGGTTAATAAGGGAGCAGTTTTATAATCTTATAATCTCAAAGTGTAAATTACTTCAAACAACTAATCCTAACTTTTCAGCTGACACACCATTTTTAAACTTGCCAATGGAGGTCCAAAGCCTTCATTAAAACAGGTGTTGGGAAATGTTTCACTTCTTGCAGAAATGAAATAAACTTGTAGGTAAAATTAGCAGAGGATATTAGCGCTGCACATAAGGGACGCATATTTCAGGATATAAAGAAGAATTAAATAGTTAAGTTAAATAGATGTGAATGATAGTGTATTTTTTTTTTCTTAGTCGTATTACCCTCCAGGGTTGGCTATTCCCTCGGACTCAGCGATGGATCCCGCATTTACCGCCTCCATTTTGAAACTTCTGGATCGGGGATACAACTGGGGTGTGTGACCAGCACCTCGCCCAGGCGGCCTCACCTGCAAAGCGAACAGGGACCTTATGAGGGGTGGGAAGATTGGGAGGGATAGGCAAGGAAGAGGGAATGAGGCGGCCGTGGCCTTACGTTAGGTATCATCCCGGCATTTGCCTGGAGACGAAGTGGGAAACCACGAAAACCACTTCGAGGATGGCTGAGGTGGGAATCGAACCCACCTCTACTCATTTGGATCACCCGAGGCTGAGTATACCCCGTTCCAATCCCCATACCACTTTTCAAATTTCGTGGCAGAGCCGGGAATCGAACCACGGACCTCCGGGGTGGCAGCTAAGCACGCTGACCACTACACCACGGAGGCGAATATAATTATATTATAATATTTGTATTATAATTCGTCAATTTCACGTATGGTTTTTAATTTATTTTAATTAATGTCATTTTTCAAGACCTCGTACTGCAGCTCCTTCACCAAAATTTTACTCGTATAAAATAATATCTTCCTTGTCACGTGAGCGACCCATGGTTTAACCCATAGACATTCACTTTATCTTTCAGTTTCTTTTATATACTGATATTGCACAGAATTTTAACTACCATAATATAGTTAAGTGAACAAGGAACTGTCCTTCATCCATTTTGCTGAACTAAGATAAAATATTTGATGTAGTGTAATGGTGTGATGATTGCTTTGTATAACTTTGATAAAAGTTCAGTTTTATAAAATATTTGATAAAATTTATTTGACAAATTTCTTTGGTAGTGTAATACCGGCCTAACACAAATTACAAAACAACAACAGAAATGCACAGACCTTACGGCTTGGATCGCGCGCGTATTATGTTTCACAGGGCAACGTCGCACAAGTCTCCTCGACCGAGCGCATTGTTCCCGTCGCTTGCTACGATACATTCTTCTCACATAACCACCTGATTAAATATCAATCGCTTTAAAAGCAATTATCAAAAGTAGATAAAATGTAGTTTTTTGTTTAGCCTTACATTGCTACGAGCCTCATAACAAGCCATATTTCATACTGCTATGACCACCCAGGCCCGAGAAAAAGTTGTTTTACAAAATTTACAACAACTATTTAAAGAAACGTCAGATCAGATTAAAACTTCATATACGCGTTAACAATAAGTTCCTTTAAGAGGTATTAGAGTTTCGTTACGATCCGATCAATACTTTTAACGTAATGATCCTTCTAAGTGAGCGCTCCGTAAACTTGGTAAGAAAAACCGGTACTTTTTTTGTTCAATCTGCTATAAAATTTTAACGAGATACAATGCAAATATTTACTCTACATCGTTAAACGACAAATAAAACAAGGAAAATTTTAGTGTAGGTTGTTCTTATGTAAGACTAAGGGTAAAGGCTTTATTGACCTCTAAACTCGAGTATCTATACTTATTTCCCGGACAGTAGTGTGTGTAATTGTAATTCAGGTGAGGATTGTGAAGGAGGTGGCCATGGCCTTAAGTTAGAAACCATCCTGGCATTTGCCTGGAGTAGAAGTGGGAAACCACAGAAAACCACTTCTAGGATGGCTGAGGTGGGAATCAAACTCGCATCTCAGTTCTTCTCCACGAAGCTAAGTGAACCCCGTTCCAGCCCCCAGGCAAAATTAAATTTTTGGCAGAGCCAGGAATCTAACCTGGACCTTCAGGGTGGCAGCCAAGAATGCTAGCCACTAAACCAGGAAGTGGACACTGGAGATTAGTGTATGTGTGAAGAGGGTAGCGGGGAGGATTTTGGAAACATTTTAAACTTTACTAACTTCTGGGATTTCTCAGTAATTTTTTTTTCTATTGCAGTTATCTTAAATTTATTTTGTGATGGAAATATTCCTGATAGTTTTAATTTTTCTGATTTAATTCTGGATATATTTATTTTAATGCTATATTCCTGGTGTAAACATTTTCCTAAAATAACAGTGTAAGTATAATTTTAATCATTAAGAAATACTTCTTAACAATGGATGTAGATTAAGTGACATGTGATTATATCACAAAATTTTTAATAAATTGTATTGACGAGGCGGAACCAAGGAAATCTTTTTATTATTATTGCTGGGATAGTTCACAGGATACATGGGAAGAATATGCTTGGCTCGGACTATATATAAAAATCCGTGACTGCAAATAGTATAAGCCATTTAGATGAAAGCAGAGAATTAAAATGTCTGATGCATGCGACTCTCGAGCTCATGGTCTCCAGCTTTGGTTGGAGTTGCTCTACCACTGAGATAATGCATAGATTCCGTACTTTTAATCCTCGTGGTAAGGGTACATCTGTGACATCAGCCTGTGCTGTTTATTGTGGCCTGCTGTACATCAGATAAGAATTGGAGACTTTCTGTTATTAAATCTAGCCCGCAGTGTGTGTTGGTGTGTGATCAAGTCGCAGATGTACCCTCGCCGTGAGAATTAAAGGCATATCCACAGTTTCAAAGAAGAATAAAATATTGAATCGACATTTGTTTTGAGTGCATTTGTTCTGGACAAATTACCACCTTGTTGTGTGTCACTGTATTAATTCAGTGCTAATATGTGTTCATTGTTTCAGTATCAACGTTTATTACTGATTTTTATATCTGCGGCCTGGGTCCTCTCGATAACCTGTTGGTTATTTTGGGTTATGCTAAAGAAATGGATGAAGATGGAAAGGCACAGAGACCTCAGCTGTATGTTGTGGAACCTAGGAATGAAGACTATATTGAAATATGCACCAACAGCCTCTCCCTCAGAGGTTACCAGGAGTACAAGTGCAATGATTATCATCTGGGTTAGTTACAAAATGCTTGCTCTGGTCACTCATAGAATAAAAGTTCTAACTTAAGAATCAATTAGGTTTGAATATTAATTTATATATTGCAAAGGAACTTTTACAGGCTATAGTCCTAGGGTGACAGGGAAGGACTTGACAGTTTGTCATGAGTCGGGACCGGATTCTTAGTTGTTTATCTATTTTTTTCTCCTTACTTCTAAACACAAAAATACTTTTAATACTTTCCCGAATCACACTCAACAGAGCCATATTCATGAATTCTGTAGTACCTAAAAGAAACCAAATTATATACAAGTACCTAAAATTACCTAATTGCAGTTTTGGTCAATTTATTGTAGTACTGTATATTTGAATTTTTAGTCTATAATTTTTATAAGTAAACCTGAAGACAGTGTTTATTCCTAGTTGTAGTTGATTGAGAGAAATCCTAGCTGCCAGAAAATTCAAATATTTTCAGCACTTTTCAGCTTATATCTTAGTGTTTGGTTTATTTTTAGGCGTAGGGATGTGGCGGCCCCATCGCCCAGTGAGAAACCACTCCAATCAGCCACCCGATTATTGGCGGGAAAACCATACCTAAGTGGGTAAGGAGGAATTGCCTGCCCAAACCCTGACTATCTGGGGCACCCTGTCTCCAGGGGATAAATATGGAGGATGGGAAGGTAACCCAACAAACCACTCTACTTTGGGCTAATCACCCATGTGGAGGTAAAGTGATTCAGAGAACTACAAGTAGCCTTGGATTGGACGGATATAAACGACGACGACCGGAGTGGAAACGGAACACGGAAATGAAGAGAATGTGCAGAAATAGAGTAGAATGGCAGAAATGGCTCAAATGAGGCTACCCCGATGCTTGAAGGCATAAGGGAATTATAGAAGAAGTAGAAGAAGTTTATTTACTGTCAGGAAAGTGGGGATAAATCTCTTATTATTTCCAAGAATCCTATATCTCCACTTAGTATATAACAAAGTCCCCGTCTTGGATGTCACGGGTAATCTCGAGCACCACTGGCTTGATTTTGATGCGGTTTTCACCATTTCACCATTCTGTAAAGGATATCTCAAGGAAGGTTTCTGTAGAAAATAAATTATTTATGATCGAAGGAAGCCAAGCAGTAGGGATTTCAGTGAAAAAGTCGAAAATAGAACCTGGCGTCCGTGCGCTTGTTCTAAATAAACAAAGTTAATTAAATGGCCTACAGTATGAAAATCACCTTTGATATCCTTGTTTTTTTAATTGGAATAATTATCATATTTAATGAGAGCAAATATTGCCTAAAAGTGCGAAGCTCTCGGTGATAATTTAATGACGTATCATAATGTAAAATATTAATTCATTTAAAATATTTACACTCTCGTTGCAATCAGATTTTGTACTAGTAACAATTAGGCATTAATTTTATCATTTTAAATGATTATGTCGACTTTGCTGGGGACTGGCATTACGTTACAGTGACGGGACGGAATGTACCGAGAATGCACTCAGGAGTGTGACGTCATAGTACTGCTTGAGCTTCCTCCTTTCCCAGCGTGCTCCGGTGAGCGTGACGTCATCCAGCCAGCTACCTCCTTTGACCTTGCTTTGCACTTGCTTTTTTTTTTTTTTTTTTTTTTTTCTAGCGGACTTTTAGTTCACGCAGCATTTGTAGCATTTAAAATTATATAAAGTCTAGTCTTTCAGACTGACTATCAGTGTTTTTTAACTTTTGCTACATTTTAAACATAAAAACCTATTAGAAACCTGAAAAAAATCTATTTTATGATTTTGAAAACCTAAAATTACAATTTAAAAAAACCCAAAAATCCAGTCCCTAGTCATGAGTGTTCCGAACAGATGCAGATGTGTGGTAGTTTGAAGGATGTAAAAGCAATGTAGGCTGGTATGGTACAGTACAACAAGGTATTGTAGTTCATTCTGCATACAAGTTCTGTGAGAAACAATTCTCAGATTAAATTATCCCAGTAGGACAACAATTATTTAATTCCATTGCATTTATAAGAACGTCAATACTTACTTACTTAATTCCTGCCGCTCCTTCCGGAGCATAGGGCCTTGGCGAAATTTCTCCACGCAGTACGGTTCCTGGCCATTCTCTTCACTTGACTCCAGTTCTTGTCCACCTCTGCAATTTCATTTTCGATCGTCCTCTTCCAGGTCTTCTTAGGTCGACCTCACTTCCTGGCGCCTTGAGGATTCCAGTCTAGCGCCGCCCTCTCAATAGCTCCGTCCGGCTTCCTTAGTGTGTGACCAATGCAGCGCCATTTCCTCTCCTTGATCTGGATGCTAATCGGTTGTTAATTGGTGATGGTCCAAAGATCTTCATTTGAGATTATGTCCGGCCACCTCACATTCATGATGTGACGCAGACATCTGTTAATGAACACCTGTAGCTGGTTGTTGATCGGTTTTGTGACTTTCCATGTTTCACAGCCATAGAGAAGAATCGACTTTACGTTGCTATTGAAAAGGCGGAGCTTGGTCTTCCTGGAAATGTTTCTATTTCTCCAGATGGGGTAGAGCTGGACAAAGGCACCATTTGCCTTCCTGATACGGCTTCGAACATCTTCCTCTGCTCCCCCATCATTTGTGACTATACTTCCAAGGTAGAGGAAGGACCCAACTCGCTCAATGTCCTTTCCGTTGACTGTCAAACTAGTCGTGATGTCGGAATTTATCCTCATCTCTTTGGTCTTGTTGGTGTTGATCATCAGTCCTGCACGTTCTGCTTCTCTCTGCAACCTCCCCAGCTTATCTTCTATGTCTCGGTACCGTTGTGCCATAAGACAAATGTCGTCTGCGAAATCCAGATCTTCAAGCCTGTCATTTATACCCCATTGAATACCCCTCTTCCGTCCTCCCATTACCTTCTTCATCACACAATCCAGGACCAACAGGAACAGAGTGGGGGAAAGGACACACCCCTGTCTCACTCCGGAACTGACCTTTATCTTTTCTGTTAATTAAGAACGTCAATAGCCAGTGAATAATATATAATATCAATTTATGAATCGAAATTTGATGTTTTCCAGTGGGTCAACACAATTGTACCCAATTGTGATGGGTTATTCCCTAATCCTGAAAAAAATGTGCATGAAATTAATAAATACACTTGGATTTATTACTTTCATAGATTTAATAGCCTAAGTGTAATGGATCTGATAATGATCGCTTGACGATCAAAACTGGTCATCCAAGTGTATTTATTAATCTGATGTAAATTTCTTTCAGGATTAGGGAATAACTCATCACAATTGGATACAATCGTGTTGATCGACTAAAAAACATCAAATTTCGATTACTAAGACTACAATGAACATGGCTTCAAACACTATGTCAAATTATGAATATGTGTCCCTTCGGCAAAGAAAGATGAAACTTCCAGAAAGCAGACACTTACATGGATAATATTAGCAATCGTGTTGACTGAAATATATCAAATTTTGATTAGAGAAACTATGGTGCTGGGAACAGTTTCTGAACAAAATTTGAGTACAGGGAAAACTCCATTACAAAACATAAAACAATGACTACTACATAATTATATACAGCATCAAATCCAAACCAAGACAAGTATGGAATTGAAACCAGTACATATCAATTATTATTATTACTGAATTTACATTAGTTTACTTCTTCTTCTTCTGCATTTCCCAGTTCCAGTAATTTGGGTCGGGGTGTGAATCAAGGACCTCCATACTTTTCTGTCTCTCCACCATTCTCGTCGTTCTTCCAGTATATCTTCCACCTTCCCTCCTCTTTTCTCAATGCTCTTCCTCACTGTATCCATCCACCTCATCCTCGGCCTTCCCGTGACTTTCTCAGTAAATAATCGCTTCGGGACTCTGTCATCTCCCATTCGCATCATATCTCCATACCATTTTTTTTGACTGATCTCGATCTTGTCTTGTAACTTTGGGAATCCTGTTTTCTCCCTAATTTCCTTGTTTCTGATTTTATCTAAGGAACTTCATCTCAGCTGCCTGGATTCTACTTTCTTCCCGTTTAGTTGTTGTCCACGTGCCTGCTGCATACGTCAATATAGGTGTGTAATGTGTTGAACACAAAATTCTTTTACATTTCTCGAGAACTTTCTGGTTCCACACCAGACCCCTCCCACTCTGGTAAAACCCATTTGCTTGTTGGTTCCTCTTACCAATTTCCTCACTTATCCCTCCATCGTCTTACTTATTAAGCTAAATAATTTGATAAGATAGTTGATCAAGTTAACAGAACAAGGAACAGTTTTTACTAAATATGCATTTTAAGTTACAAAAGTACACTATCTCGAGCCATGAAAGTCCCAACCTCATGCAAGCTGAACGTGGGACAGAGTAAAGTTACAGGAGACATTACATTTCTCAATGGCGCATGGGCCATGATACTGCAGGGCTCATTTGGCAGAAAAGTGAGCAACATCTTTGCTCTGGGTGAAATTCAAACAAAGACTAAATCACCTACTGCATTCAGTGGGTTTGGGTAAAAGTGGTAGTAGTTATATGGGTAATGGAAGGTCAAAACAAAATTTGTGAAACACATGAGAAGTGATAATTGGTATTACAACTTTTCATTCAGTCAACACAATGTAGTCCCAATTACTGGTACATGCAAAAAATAACCTGAAAATATTACATGTGATTAAAATATATACATATTTGTTTTGGACTACTGAAGAGAAAAAACTAAGGTACTGCATATTTCGCTCGTCAAGCGAGCATCATCAGATCCAATTTCTATACAAGACAAAATAGCTGTACAAAACACTAGAAAAACCTACAATGACACCCACTTATAGTCACTGACCTCAAAAAATAATAAACCCGTCAAAACCTTAGAAAGTGTGGCAACTGTTACTGGTAAAATATTAAAGCATTAAGCATCCGAAAAATGAACTTTTTATATATGGTACCTACAATGTTGCAAGACTGAGAAATGACAGTCTCATCAACAAACCATCTCACTCCAACTAATCTATCTACTATTGCTGAGGTATACTTAAGCGCTAAGTCCTAAACTTCTGTAGAGTTGTAAACTAATGCAGAAATGACCCATGCGTACTCGGCTGAGATGATGGTAAATAGGCTAGAACTGAACATATTAAAACGGTGTCTGTCTATTATTAATCCAAGTACTTAAAATGGTCCAGCTGCTCCAAATTAGTTCCTCCTCTCTGGCAGTCTATTTTCTTGTGTTTCTCCCCTACGAACATAACCTTCGTTTTTGAAATTCTGATTTTTATACCATATTCTCCACATTTCTGATGAAGTTCTAACATGTTGGCTGTAAGCTTTCAGCAGAATCTATCATTACAACTAGGTCATCAGCATAAAGCAGATTGCTTACCTGGTTTCCACCTAATTGAATACCACCCAGCCAGTTTATGCCCTTCAGCAACTGGTCCATATACAAAATGAACAGTAGTAGTGGACGATTACAGCCTTCCCTGACTCCTGTCACAACTTTAAATCAAGAACTCGTCCCACGCTCACGCTCACTGCATTCGGATTATCAACATAAATACTTTTGAGCAGCCTTCTCACGATACCATAATCCCTCAGGAAGCTCAGCATTTTTTGCCTTGGTACTCTTATCATACGCCTTCTCGAGGTCTACAAAACACAAACACCAATGTCTATTATTCTTGTAGCATTTCTCAGTAACTTAGTGCATACAAAAAACTTGATCCTGACATCTTTTATCATGTTGGAAGCCATTAATCAGTGTTGCCTTAGTAGTCGAAATTTATTATTTTTCAGTCTGTCAACAATTGTACCCAATTGTAATGAGTGGTTCTCTAATCCTGTAAGAAAATATACATGAGATTAATAAATACATCCTTGCTGTGGTCTGAAGTCACACTGGTTTTCATCCATCTTACACTCTGCCAATGATCAAACTTTCCTTTTTACAATGCCTGTGTACACTTTGACCAGGATAATTATCAAAGAAATGTCTCTATAATTGTTGCAATCTTTCCGTCACCTTGCTTATAAATTGGGGTGATTACTGTTTTTGTTCAGTCGGAGGGTACTGCACCTTATGAATTATGGAAGATGCACTTGTCGTATCCGAAGATCAGCTGGATTGTAGAATCTTCAAGGTCCCCCGCTAGAAAAACCTGTAAATTCTACTGACAAATACTACATAATGGGTACACCTAAATTACGATTGCACTATGGACTATTCTACTGGGAAAATATTCAAACTACTCGAGGAGAGTGAGAAACTTATGCTTCTCGGGGGTAACGCCTTTAGGAATCGGGTAGCAGGCACTTATTACCTTCCATAGCACAATCTATCACGAACTAATATAAATCATAACGACCTGTTCTATATAAACAAACGAAAAACAAATTTATTAAGCTATGACGAATACAAATAAAAATTAATAAACACTCCTACAAGTTAAAATGAAATAAAGCCATTATGTAAATCGGCTTTCATCGGAAAATAATAATAAAGTCTTGATATTCACCAAAGACACTCATTACTCTTCAAATTGCTTCCAGCAATGAAATAAGCAATAGCTAAGCTTGTAGTTTAACGTGACCGTTAATCTAGAGATCATGAGCCACGGGACCTCCTTTTTACGTGGAATCCGAACCACAGAACGTGGCATTTCACTTCGAAAATCTCACATGCATTGACCGGGAATCGAACCCGGACCGCCTTGGTGAGAGGCATACCGCTAGACCGCTGAGCCACCACGCCCCCATAAGCAATAGCACTTCCTGCACTATTGCAGTAAAAAAAAAAAACTAAAATAATTAAATATAGTTGAAATACGGTCTATAACCATCTATACAATAATATTTTTTACTCTGTGCAATATTTACTCCGATAAATATCTACTGGTAATATAAATATAAGCCTACTTGTTTACTCTGCCATCGATCAGTTGTTTATTGATTCTAACATTCAGTACAGTATTTACATTATGCACATATTTACATTTCTTATTTCTCCTTAAATTCTCACTTGATAAAGTGTCCTTTCATCACTCCTATATCACTTTCATTACACTTTACAAAAGACTTCACCATCAGATCAATATTCATTTACGTTTCTGTCACTTTCAGGGTAATATGGCCGTACATCTAAGTATAGCTCATACCGTACTCAATATGTCATAATTCTCGATAAAAGTTAAATAAGCTTACTCCTCTCCGCCTCCTTTCCTGTCGACCTCCCTTGGTCAACTCTTGTTCTCTTCCGACCCCGACGGTATTAGGTTATCCGATACCTAGGGAGTCTTTCACTTTCCCGCCTTCATTGGCCCTTGTCTCATCTTTCCTGATACCTTCCTTCTGTGAGGGGTCAGCCTTCTTTTTCTTTTCCTTTTACCTCCTGCCTTGTGCTCAAGGCCCTTAAGGAGGCAGGGTGTATGTAGCCCCACCACTTCTGGTGCACCCTAGATAATGCTACACCCTCAGGGGCTCACGGCTGGTGAGTTCGGGAGTTGGCGACCCCGGGGGAATCCCTGAGCTGGGTCCGTTTTCCAGTTTTGTCCCTTACCTTTGGGGCGGACCCTCTCCTCTCTCCCCTCTCCACTCCTCTCCTCTCCTCTTTTCCTTATATTTCCTGTTCTCTTTAAGATTCCCGCACTGTTTTTGTTACTTGGTTCACCGTGTATCTAAATTCCCTTTTAGCGATTTATAAGGCATTTTTGATTTACGTTGCATTTTGTAAGTTTTTTGGATCTAAATTACATCTCGCGATTGTTTTCAACCTCAATTGCATTTTGTAAAGATTGACAATCTAAATTGCTTTTTAGTAAGTCTTTCAATGCAGGTAGACGGGCCTTTTAGTTAGTATTTTGAATTTCAATTGCATTTTGTAAGTATTTTCAACCAAAACCGCATTTCGCACGAATTTTGATTCTAAATTGCATTTTGTTTGGTGGGCATTTTGCACATATTTTGATTCTCAATTGCATTTTGTGGGTATTTTGAATCTAAATCACATTTTGTCAAGTATTTTCAATCTAAATTGCATTTTGTAAGTATTGTCAATCCACATGAGTCGTTTGAATCTACCGTACGTTTTGTAAGCATTTTCAATTTCAATTGCATTTTGTAAGAATTTTGAATTTGAAGCCTCCGTGGCTTAGGCGGCAGCATGCCGGCCTCTCACCGCTGGGTCCGTGGTTCAAATCCCGGTCACTCCATGTGAGATCTGTGCTGGACAAAACGGAGGCAGACAGGTTTTTCTCCGGGTACTCCGGTTTTCCCTGTCAACATTTCATTCCAGCAACACTCTCCACTATCATTTCATTTCATCCGTCATTCATTTAATCATTGCCCCAGAGGAGTGCGTCAGGCCTCGGCAGCCGGCACAGTTCATATCCTCGCCGCTAGATAGGGGCTTCATTCATTCCATTCCTGACCCGGTCGGAGACTGGAAGCAGGCTGTGGATTTTCATTCAAGAATTTTGAATTTCAATTGCACTTTGTGCATAATTTGAATTGGAACTGGGATAGGGCCTATTTCAATCTGAATTTCGTTGTGTATTTTCAATTTCAATTGCATTTTGTAAGTATTTTGAACCTCAATTGCATTTTGTACGTATTTTCGATCTCCTTTGCATTTTGTAAGTATTTTGAATTTCAGTTGCATTTTGTAAGTATTTCGACGCTACATTACATTTTGTCCGTATTTTGAATCTAGCCTACGTTTCTATTCTTTTTGTGAATCTTTTTGTTCTAAATTCCCTTTTGTAAGACCATATTGTGAGTTGTTTCCATCTGAGTTTCTCTTTGTACGTATTTTCCGTCTCACATAATTTTCGTTCTGGTTTCTATTTCATTCTCATTTTCGCTATCACCCAGATCATTAGGGGCCGATAACCTAGATGTTAGGCCCCTTAAAACAACAATTATCATCATCATCATAAATAAGCTTAATAAGCAGACATTATAATCACCTCACTAGAATTTCCGACAATCTCTCCTAACATGCTCATGAAATATTGTCAGCTGTTCCAAAAAACATCCAACTTCTTCCTTATACCTCATAACCTTCTCTAACTTCTCAAAATAGCACATTCTTTACATAAATTTGAGTCTTAACAAGTCTTTGACTCAACCTTTTCTTATACTTGCACGGTAATATTATTCATCATCAAATACCTATAATACAACACTTCATTCCGTTCCATAAACATTACTACAATTCCACAACTCGTAAAACATCATAATACCTCCATAAACTTACTGCAGTTTCATCGTGCCTTTCTTTTATACAATATTGTACCTTCGTAATTCCAATTAATGGTGACTATTCATTAATGTCTTTAAATGCAGTGATCTCAGTGATTTCCAGCTATTCACTTTTACATTTATACAGCGAAGCCACAAAAATACCATAATGAGCAGCAAAATTCTGGGTCAGTACCTTTCCTAAATCCCATGCCATTTAGATTATTCTATGCAACCATCCCTGCTTTCCCACTATATTTTACCATTTCTGGTCAAATTTCATCCATCCCTGCCGCTTTGAGACTTCCTCAACCATTATCCTGTTCTCCTCAACCATTATTCTGTTCCCGTTCACATTCTCCTCCTGCATATTCTAAAATTCTGCAGCATTGCCAGATAAGCCCCCATTGACATTTAGAAAATTTTCAAAATATTCTTGCCATCTTCCCAGTGCTTCTTCGGTATCTACGCGAATTTCCCTGAACTATCCAAAGCACCACACATTCCTCTTTTTCCTCCATTTCTAAAATCCTTTATAACATTCCAAATGTACTTTGTTGTGAATTAAGCATAGTATACCTACTGTAGGTAGTGATGCACCGACAGCGGTAGCTACGCTCGCTAACGCGCAGCGCTAGACCATGGGGCCAAGCTGCCCGCAAATTCGGAAGGCGTGGGTTTGAGTCCCACCGTCGGCCGTCCTTGAAATGGTTTTCCGTGGTTTCACATTTTCAACTACAGGCAAATGCTGGGACAGTACCATCTGACAGGCCACGGTTGCTTCCTTCCACATCCTTGCCCAGTTTTATTCATCTTCATTCATCCACATTCATTTCATCTCCCATTAATTTCTCTCATGAGGTTGGCATCAGGAAGGGCATCCGGCCATAAAACCCAACCGCCACATAGCCTTTCATCGTATCTCGTCCCCGACCCTGTTGAAAACAGGAATAATAAGGGGTAGACATACATACATACATACCTAGGTAGTGATGTACCAGTACGGTACAAATGCATATTATTTTATATTAATTAATGCATTCTTGTTCTTATTTCTTCGTTTTAATTTTATAATATTATGTTTAAGAGATTGTTTACATTATTTTTAAGAAATGGCTTCTCAGTTTTCTATGGTATTTTTGTTTCAGAATGCCTCATGGAGGAGAACCATTTCTTTATTGTGAGCCCAAAAGATGTGGTAATTGCAAGCCCATATGATGCAGATGATCGAGTTGCATGGCTAATGCAGCACAAGTAAGCACTTTTAATACCTATGCTCTCTTTCTGTGCATGTGTGTAGATGGGTGGTGGTACGGATCGGTCGATTAAAGACCTCCTGAATCGGACAGAACTCAAGAAAATGCCTTGAGCTAAAATTAAGTTGAACTTTACAAGAAGGGTTTCGGAAATGAATGATTAGAAAGGTTAAAGGGCAGAACAAGTTGCTTGGTTGCATTAGATTTATTAATAACTTCGATCATGCATAAATATGAATATTAAAAAGAGCAAAGCTCAATAAACATATCACAATAAAGGTTAACATATGAAAAAACGCAGTATTTGATTAACAATTAGATTTAACATAAATTTGTAACAAGGAGGAACAAAGTTCCAAACAAAGAAGTAATTGCCACGTGTATGCATTAGAGGTTAGACCATTGAATGCAAACAAGAAAGCAGTGATTTAACAACAAGTGAATGGCAAAAAAAAGCACCTTTCAAAGACCAAGTAATCAGTTGAATAACTCATATAACTTCATAAGGCAAACTGAAAGTCTTAAAAATAGGAAAAAACAAAGCAGAATTAGAAGGCTGGAAAGCCTGTTACACAAGTAAGTGCGGCCTGAGAACAGAGCCCGGTAAAATAATTGCAAGCCAGTTTTAATGGGATCTTGATGATCTTCTACTGTGAAAAGGTTCAATGAAACACTTTTACTTATCTTTTGTTTCTTGCAGCGATGGATGCACATGACACTTGAAACACAAGCAGCTAGACCGCTGAAATTACTGAGACCTTGCAGGTCATTAACAATGCTACCTCTCCAGGACGAGCAGTTTGAAAGTTAGCGAAACTTCGCTAAAAATACATGCTGACTCGAAGAAGCACGCTTTTGCCCAAATTATGGCCACAGTAAATGACCAGACTTGTAGTATTTCGAAGAAACTAAGACCTTACGTCATCCCAGCCAAGGCCTGTAAAACAGTAAGACACGAAGTGTCAGTAGGTAATGAAATTTGTTAAGTCACATGGCGTAGGAAGTTCTGTTTAGACAGCGAACTCGTGTCTAAATGTAGAAACGCTCGTAGACTTCATATACTTTACGATGTCACATAATTTGACATGATGACAGCAAGTGTCCAAGTTGACAACGTGTGTGTAGAAGGTCCAAACTGCCGGTGTTATATAGGAACTCGGACGAGGAGTTTCTAGAAACTTTGATGAATCAGGAGACGTGATTGGTCGTCTGGACACAGCAACCAATGAGAAGCATTGAAATAGAAACAAAAGGTATGGCAACAACATGGCTGTCATTTGAATCGGTGCATTAATGAATATCGGAAGAAATATTTTAACTGTAACAGGCTTAAAGAAAATGTCTTAGACCAAGCAGGCGTAAATGCAGAACAAGTAAGTGAAAAAGTTCGTAAACATTTAACAAAATGGTCAATCTAGACCCAAATGAAACCACATAGGAAACACGTGAGCTCATGTCTAATAAGTTAGGTTAAACAACAGCTAAACCTTAAACTTTTTTCTCTCAAAAAATTACGACAAGCAAAAATGAATAAATCACCAGCTTTAGTAGCCTTCGTAAATGCGAACAGGTGGCCGCAGTATTCTGGTTTCAGCTGGAATTTAACAAATACTATAGTGCGGGATAAAGCATTGCAAGCCTGAAGGTCACGCATAGTCTGTGCGGTGTTGTCCTGTACGTTCTTGCATCCAGCACGTGACTGAAGGTACGATGCAATGGCATGGCAACACTGCCGGGTGCGAGGAGGAGAGCGGAGTGGTGAGCTGGTTGACCTTCAGGCCTGCAATGCTGTGTCCCGCACTATAGATACTCAATATTATTTTTGAAAGTCATCACAATACTAAAGTTTCATGTTTCAGTGGTTATTAGGCCCTTAATGAATGCAGTTTTTTTTTTTCCTTAAAAAGAAATCAAATCTTATAATAATTAAATAACAAAATCACATCTAAGATGAAAGAAAAATAAAAACATGGAGATTGAAGGACAGACAGGTGCAAGAAGAGTTTAAGAGGGAATTACAACAACTAATACTAAAGACAGGTGTTGGGCATGTGGAAGAAGAATGGAAAAACTTTCAGGATGCATTTGTTGGTTGTGCAGAGAAGACATGTGGAAGAACATCAGGAAAGATAAAAGATAAAGAAACATCTTGGTGCAATGAAAGAGTAAAGGAAAAAGTGAAGGAAAGGGAGAAGAGTTGGAAAGCGTGGAAAATAAAAAGGACAGAAGAAAGTAGAATGAGATATGTAGAAGCTAAACAAATTTACAAGAAAGTAGTGGCTGAGGAGAAGAAGAAAAGTTGGGGGACGTATTCACACAGGCAGGGGCGCACCCAGGGGGGCTTTGGGGAACACTTTAATAACATTGATGATATATTTCAAGAAAATTTATTGCATAACGGGCTCCAGAATGTTTAGTGTTGGAACGTTGGAACATTTTGCGATTTTCCTCTGGTTTAAAATACAGTAGAACCTCGATGCATCGTTTTTCAAGAGGGAGGGGGAAAATGACGATGGATGCGGGAAACGATAAATGCGGGTAACATAAAAAAATTTAGTAAAAAAATAAAGAAAGTACGGGTACTGTATTTGGACATATTTCTTCATGTAAACTTCATAGAGACGTCAAAATATTGCAACCACGATGTACGCGATATGATTTCATATGTCATTTTATCACTTGCTCTTTTTAGTAAAAAAGTCATTAATTGTTTTTTGTTTCGTCAAAGCTTTGCGTTTTAGACGAAACAAAGCCTTCTCAACTTGCATAATGTTCTCTTCTTCACGATCACTGATGACATGCGAGTACATGGAGGATTTCATCTTCGCTAAGACGGCATGCGCTTCGGCGAAACTCGGGACGACTTGGGGCTCACGATCGTCTTCTCTTCATCACTCCTCTCCCCCGCGCCATCATCGCACAGCTCGCCAATCTCCGCGGGAGATACTTCCGGTGTTCCGAATGAAAGAATACAGCAGTTCCGAGTGTTCGCGGGTCTCTGACCGGGCAAGGTATTTCAAGGCTAAATGACGTCACGCTATGACGACACCCGCTCAAGACCTTCTAAATGCTTTCATTGCTGTTCTGTGTGATCTAACTTGTTAGCCAAGCATTGCCAAGCGCAGCGTAACATTATTGAGATTACGAGAATTGCGTCGTCAGTGAAGTAAAGTTTTCATTACGAACTACAGATAAAATTGTAATCGCCGCACACGACCAAGATACTACACGGAACCACTCAGAAAGAAATAAAACAGCACAATGACGGCTTGGCGCTTCGAGCAGAATCATTGGCGCCTGAAGGCTCGTAGGCGTGGTTATATAGTGTGGTTGCGCGTAAACAATCTGCGCACTGCAGTCCAGCCTACTTGAACTTGCTTCAGCCGAGAAACTTGCTCAAGCCTAGGAACTCCTAATCGTTCGTACCTCGTACATTCTCGCGTAACAGGTTGCCGCTATGCTGCTTCAAATTCAAAAGAATATATATATTTTTCTCATAAACGATCAATGCGGGAAAATTGTCGCCAAGGACTAGTGATTTTTTGACGATCCATGCGAAAAAAAACGATAGTTCGAGGAACGATACATTCGGGGAAATTTAACATTAGTTTATATGGAAAATTTTCGGGACTAAATTAATTGAACGATGCATACGGGAAAACGACAGTTCCAGGAACGATGCATCGAGGTTCTACTGTAGAATTATGTTAGGCCTATATTTATGCAACACTTGAGTGATAATAATATATATTGTAAACACAACACGATCGGATATTCCGGCCGTTGTCGTAACTATGCTTGGAGCAAGATGCGTGTGGGACAGCGGTGAAAATTTCTCTCCCCAAGGTATTATGCTGTGCTCTGTGTCAGGCGTCAAGTCAGTAGTGGTGTTTGAAAAAGTTGATTCGTTGATTGTTGTTGTGTTTGTATTTTCTGTTGGCTATTGGTGTTCGTAGTATGTCCAATTGGACTGGTAGTAATGGGAGACAAAAGAAAGTCAAACATGCAAAACTACTTTAAACCATTAAAAAGCAATAAATATGATGTGGTTAGTGTTAGTGAATGTGGCAATCCTTCAACAAGTAAGGAACTGTTAACAAGGACTGCAAGCATAGAAAAACAGCCAAGTTGTTCATCAGAGGAGGGCTCAGAGGCAAATGTGAGCGGGCCTAAGGCCGTTGTAAGTATACATTACATGCATTTGGACATTGGTTTATTTAAAAACAAAGTGTTGACGGACAATGAATAGTTCAAAGTTTTGAATGACAAATGGGTTCCTCAGAGCAACTTTAACTTTCCTTTTAGATCGCATGGGACCCAACGAAAATTTTCGTTTTCATTTTTTGAAGAAGTTTTTGTAACTGAAAAAAAAGCACTAGAAAAGTTTGAAAAACATGCAAACTCGCAGTATCATAACGACTCATGTGTAAGGGCAGCTAACTTTAAAAGAGTTATGGACTGCCGAATGAAACTGATTGACAAATTTCTTGATAAAGGAAAAGACGTCCAAGCCCAAAATAATGTGAAAAGAATATTTCCAATAATAGAAACTATTATTTTGTGTGGAGGGCAAAATATCGCCCTTAGGGGCCATAGAGATTATGGTCAGTTTCTAATCGACAGCAAACCATTTGAAAATGAGGGGAACTTGAGAGCTTTGCTCAGAGCTAGAATTGAAGCAGGTGACAACAATTTGAAAGATTACTTTGGGTCATGTGTGAAAGATTACTTTGGGTCATGTGGCAAAAATGCAACCTATATAAGTTGGAATTTTCAAAATCAAGTCATCGATGCTTGTAACCAAATAATAACAAAAAATAGCAAGTAAAGTAAAAGAAGCTAAGTTTTTTAGTGTTCTCGCAGATGAAACATCTGATATTTCAACTGTTGAACAGTTTTCTTTGTGTTTACGTTATGTAACGCCAAATACTTTAAATACTTTAAATGGTTTTAAAACAGTGCATTGAATGTGAGGTAAATCTTGAAACCAACAAGAAAGAACTCCTGCAGCTTTGTCCAACGAGATAGATAGATAGATAGATTTTATTAATTCATTTGATCAAATACATGTATACAATACATTTTTGATATAGGACACGTCAGAATTTACATCTATAAAATAAAAGTACTAATAGGTATATAATACTATAACTATTTATAACTTATTATGAAAACTTAATTCTATAAATACAACAACTTACAGCTAGGTATTATAATTAAAATAGAAAAAATAAATATAATTATAGATTTCATCGCCTCTATACACTAAGATATTCAACTACAGAGTAAAAATAATGGCACTGCAGATAAGCTTTCAACATTCTATCAAAGGTTTTTATTTTTGGGGCAAGTTTTATATACTGGGGTAGTTTATCCTGTGTGTGTGTGTGTGTGTGTGTGTGTGTGTGTGTGTGTGTGTGTGTGTGTGTGTGTGTGTGTGTGTGTGTGTGTGTGTGTGTGTGTGTGTGTGTGTGTGTGTGTGTGTGTGTGTGTGTGTGTGTGTGTGTGTGTGTGTGTGTGTGTGTGTGTGTGTGTGTGTGTGTGTGTGTGTGTGTGTGTGTGTGTGTGTGTGTGTGTGTGTGTGTGTGTGTGTGTGTGTGTGTGTGTGTGTGTGTGTGTGTGTGTGTGTGTGTGTGTGTGTGTGTGTGTGTGTGTGTGTGTGTGTGTGTGTGTGTGTGTGTGTGTGTGTGTGTGTGTGTGTGTGTGTGTGTGTGTGTGTGTGTGTGTGTGTGTGTGTGTGTGTGTGTGTGTGTGTGTGTGTGTGTGTGTGTGTGTGTGTGTGTGTGTGTGTGTGTGTGTGTGTGTGTGTGTGTGTGTGTGTGTGTGTGTGTGTGTGTGTGTGTGTGTGTGTGTGTGTGTGTGTGTGTGTGTGTGTGTGTGTGTGTGTGTGTGTGTGTGTGTGTGTGTGTGTGTGTGTGTGTGTGTGTGTGTGTGTGTGTGTGTGTGTGTGTGTGTGTGTGTGTGTGTGTGTGTGTGTGTGTGTGTGTGTGAACATCATTGTTTGTTTTAAGAAAAACATCCTTATTCATTAAATTCTTCTTAAAAAATGTTTAAATCTTTAAACAGAGGTCTACATGATTCTCTAGTGTTTACATTTGCCATAATTCTAATCGCCCTCTTTTGTATCCTAAACGTGCTTAGTACATCTGGCGACATACCCCAAAATATGACCCCATATCTTAAGTATGAATGGACGATGCTATTTTTGTTATGAAAGAACTGCTGCAACCTTTTGTAGTCGCGTTAGAGGAGATTAAAAACTGGAATGTTAGGGAATCTTCTTCAGGAACTCTAACTAAACCCCTTAAGTCGAGGTGAATTTATAATTTCTCTCTTGGCATCAGAAAAACTGCTTGGTTACACAGTAAACCTAAGCAAAAAGCTTCAGGGAACTTATTTAGATTTATCGTCTGCAATTACACACGCTGAAACTGTGATTGAAAGCTTAAAATCTGTAAGAAAATATGCAGATCAAGAATTTCACTCGTTGTTTGAAGAAGCTACCAAAATTGCTAATAACTGCGGTTCAATAATTTCGATGCCTCGAACAGTTGGAAGACAACTGAACAGAAGCAACATACCAGCAGAAACTCCAGAATTATACTATAAAAGATCTGTTTTCATCCCTTGGATTGACTCTTTCATTATTTCATTGGAATCTCGATTCATGAAGCATAAAGACTTATTAAAGAGTTTTGAGTGCTTACCGACATCAGCCAATGCATCAGGCATCACATACACATAAAGAAACCTTCCAAGAAAAAATGCAACTTGATTTCTTACAGCAGTGTATTTTTTATAAGAATGACATAATTGAAAGTGGAGGAAACAACAAAGGCCTGCTTATGGCTGAGTTTGAACTGTGGCACAAGAGCTTCAAGACCCATGCTAATCTATCTATATATATAAAGCACAAAGTTTGTCTGTCTGTCTGTCTGTCTGTCTGTCTGTTATGTATACAAATCTACACCGTTTCACCGATCTGAACCAAAATTTGTATACTTACCCTCTGGAACCCTGCGGGTAACCCCGTCAACATTAAATTTCGGACAGACCACCCCATGCCCTGCATTTAGGCCCTTTTGCACAAATCTACACCGTTTCACCGATCTGAACCAAAAGTTGTATATTTAACCTTTGGCACCCTGCGAGTAACACTGTCCACTTGAAATTTCGGACAGACCACCCCATTCCCTGCATTTAGGCCCTTTGGTCCAAATCCACACCGTTTCACCGATCTCAACCAAAATTTGTATATTTACCCTTTGGAACCCTGCGAGTACCACTGACCACTTAAAATTTCGGACAGACCACCCCATTCCCTGCATTTAGGCCCTTTGGTCCAAATCTACACCGTTTCACCGATCAGAACCAAAATTCGTATTCTTACCCTTTGGTGCCCTGCGAGTAACACTGTCTGCTTGAAATTGCGGACAGACCACTCCATTCCCTGCATTTAGGCCCTTTGGCCCAAATCTATACCGTTTCACCGATCTCAACCAAAATTTGTATATTTACCCTATGGAACACTGCGACTAACACTGTCTGCTTGAAATTTCGGACAGACCACGCCATTCCCTGCATTTAGGCCCTTTTTGCACAAATCTACACCGTTTCACCGATCTGAACCAAACTGTGTATACTTACCCTTTGGAACCCTGCGAGTAACACTGTCTGCTTGAAATTGCGGACAGACCACTCCATTCCCTGCATTTAGGCCCTTTGGCCCAAATCTACACCGTTCCACCGATCTCAACCAAAATTTGTATATTTACCCTTTGGAACACTGCGACTAACACTGTCTGCTTGAAATTGCGGAGAGGCTACTCCGTCCCATGCATTTAGGCCCTTTGGCACAAATCTACATCGTTTCACCGATCTGAACCAAACTTTGTATACTTACCCTTTGGAACCCTGCGAGTAACACTGTCCACTTAAAATTTCGGACAGACCACCCCATTCCCTGCATTTAGGCACTTTGGCACAAATCTACACCGTTTCACCGATCAGAACCAATATTCGTAAACTTACCCTTTGGTACCCAGCGAGTAACACTGTCTGCTTGAAATTGCGGACAGACCACTCCATTCCCTGCATTTAGGCCCTTCGTCCCAAATCTACACCGTTTCACCGATCTCAACCAAAATTTGTATATTTACCCTTTGGAACACTGCGACTAACACTGTCTGCTTGAAATTGCGGCGAGGCCACTCCATCCCTTGCATTTAGGCTGTTTGGCACAAATCTACACCGTTTCACCGATCTGACCCCTATTTTATATACTTACCCGTAGAACCCGACAAGTAACACTGTTCACTTTAAATTTTGGACAGACCACACTATTCCCTGCTTTTTGGCCCTTTGGCAGAAAACTACACCGTTTCACCGATCTCAACCAGATTTTACATAATTGCCCTTTGGAACTCGACGAGTAACACTGTCCACTCGAAATTTCGGACAGACCACTCCATTCCACGCATTTAGGCCCTTTGGCACAAATCTACATCGTTCACCGATCGAAAACAAAATGTGTATACTTACCCTTTGGAACCCGATGAGTAACACTGTCCACTTTAAAATTTGGACAGGCCACTCCATTCCCTGCATTTTGGCCCTTGGCACAAAACTACACCGTTTCACCGATCTCAACCAGATTTTACATAATTACCGTTTGGAACTCGACGAGTAACACTGTCCACTCCAAATTTCGGACAGACCACTCCATTTCTCGCAATAAGGCCCTTTGGTACAAATCTACATCGTTCACCGATCGAAAACAAAGTGTGTATACTTACCCTTTGGAACCCGATGCGTAACACTGTCCACTTGAAATTTCTGACATACCACTCCATTCCCTGCATGTAGCTCAGGAATTCCTGGGGGTTGCCAGCTTCCTAACTCACCAGTCATGAGCCCTTGAGGGTGTACCAGAAGTGGTGGATCTACACACACCCTGCCTCTTTGAGGGCCTTGAGCAGAAGACAGGAGATATTATGAAAA
This sequence comes from Meconema thalassinum, assembly GCA_946902985.2. Taxonomy (NCBI): domain Eukaryota; kingdom Metazoa; phylum Arthropoda; class Insecta; order Orthoptera; family Tettigoniidae; genus Meconema; species Meconema thalassinum. Next base: position 918,130,080 of record OX336389.2, read on the forward strand.
GGAAAAGAAGGCAGACCTCTCGAAGAATGAGGGTATCAGGAAAGATGAGACAAAGCCAATTAAGGCGGGAAATTGAAAGACTCCCTAGCCCTCGGATACCCTAATACAGTCTGGGTCGGAAGAGAACAAGAGTTGACCAAGGGAGGCCGACAGGAAAGAGAACTGAAATGAGCCCAGCACCAGGAAGTAGAAGCGATGCCAGACTCAACTGGGGTTCCGTGGTCGCCAACCCACGTCCCACAAGTTGTGAGACCCTGGGAGGGGGGTCAGTTGTGAGAATAGCTTGCTGATTCATCGTGAGGTACTTTCCAGAGCCCGCCGTGTTATCTCCTGCTGTCTATGCTGATGCCAGCACAGGGCCGTTGCGAAACAGTGAGTGATTCCCGGTCAATCTGTATAGGACGGGGAACCCCGAACGTGTGTCATCATATTTCGTCATCATCTGCGATCATCTCAGGTTCGTGCAGCTTGGACCTATATTCTTTGTCTTTGCCGAGCAGTACGCTCTTTCACTAGACGCATCCAGTACAGGCCTAAGACAGAAAATAAGGTTGAGACTTTGGAAGACATCGAAGCTAGACACCTGAATTACCTATATTAGTTTTAAAATAACACCATGTTCGTTTAGTAGTCATTTTTTCATTACCTTATTATTATCATCATAAGTGCAAATGACCTAGATGTTACGCGCATCATACCAATAATCACCGCCGCATAAAGTCTTTCTCGACTGTGATTTTTAAAATATTTATTTTTGGTTGGTTGGTTCTTAAGTTTAGGGGCTGCGACAACGCGGTCATGTAGCCCCGTGTACTTTGGGTGTGTGTAGAATCTGTCTGATAACCGGTGTTAATTGTGATGACTGTATTAGTGTGTGTTATCTGTATTTTAATTTAAGTACAAACTGCAACTTAGAATTCTTCAAATAGTTCGTACTTTTGCCGCCAAGCGCCACCGTCAACGACTACTAGGCCAAGTTCGGAACTTAGCTACTAGACGCCACTGCAGTCGGCTCTTGGCAACGGACGTAGACATCTATGAGCGTTGTTTACCTATCCAATTTAGCTTCACACAGGTGTAATTAGTGGAAGGTTCAATAACATGCCATAAATCTGACATGGGACCGCCGGCTTTACTTCCCCTCCGAAGAAAGGCATACTGACGGATTTTTAACGCTCTTAAAATATCCGACGGCTTCGGCCGGGTTTGAACCCGCTATCTTGGGCATAGAAGCTCAGCATGCTACCAAATACGCCACCGAAGCCGCCATATAGTTATTTTTATTGCAGTACATTGTGTACATTATACGTTGAAGTGTCAATTCAATACCGGTAGTAGTTTCCCTTATCATCCTCATCATAAGAGCAAATGACCTACAGTAGATGTTACGCCCATTACACCATTAATCACCACACACAATAAGTCTTTCTCGCCTGTGAATTTTGAAATATGTATTTCTATTACGGTAGTTTGTAAGTTTGACGTGTCAATTCAACAGTAGTTTTTATTATCATCCATATCAAAAGGGCAAATGACCTAGATATTACTCCCTCATTGTCTTTGGGGGCAAATGACTTAGATTTTAAGTCCATTATATTTCTAAGGAGACCTTAAAACATTATCATCATTCCACCGGGCGAAGCCGGGTACTACTGCTAGTCTATATATATAAAGCTCAATGTCTGTCTGTCTGTCTGTCTGTCTGTTATGTATACAAATCCACACCGTTTCACCGATCTGAACCACAATTTGTATACTAACCCTTCGGAACCCTGCGGGTAACCCTGTCCACTTGAAATTTCCGACAGGCCACCCCATTCCCTGCATTTAGGCCCTTTGGCCCAAATCTACACCGTTTCACCGATCTCAACCAAAATTTGTATACATACCCTTTGGAACCCTGCGAGTAACACTGTCCACTTAAAATTTCGGACAGACCACCCCATTTCCTGCATTTAGGCCCTTTGGCAAACATCTACACCGTTTCACCGATCTCAACCAAAATTTGTATACTTACCCTTTGGAACCCTGTGAATAACACTGTCTACTTAAAATTTCGGACAGACCACCCCATTTCCTGCATTTAGGCCCTTTGGCAAACATCTACACCGTTTCACCGATCCGAACCTAAATTTGTATACTTACCCTTTGCAACCCTGCGGGTAACCCTGCCCACTTGAAATTTCGGACAGACCACCCCATTCTCTGCATTTAGGCCCTTTGGCCCAAATCCACACCGTTTCACCGATCAGAACCAAAATTTGTATACTTACCCTTTGGTACCCTGCGAGTAACACTGTTTGCTTGAAATTGCGGACAGACCACTCCATTCCCTGCATTTAGGCCCCTTGGCTCAAATCTACACCGTTTCACCGATCTGAACCAAAATGTGTATACTTACCCTTTGTAACCCTGTGAATATCACTGTCCACCTAAAATTTCGGACAGACCACCCCATTTCCTGCATTTAGGCCCTTTGCCAAAAATCTATATCGTTTCACCGATCCGGACCAAAATTTGTATACTTACCCTTTCGAACCCTGCGGGTAACCCTGTCCACTTGAAATTGCGGACAGATCACCCCATTCCCTGCATTTTGGCACTTTGGCACAAATCTACACCGTTTCACCGATCAGAACCAAAATTTGTATACTTACCCTTTGGTACCCTGCGAGTACCACTGTCTGCTTGAAATTGCGGACAGACCACTCTATTCTCGGAAAGAGGACAGGGTCCGTCCCAAAGGCAATGGAAAAAAGGGGTAAAACCGGACCCGCTCAGGAAACCCTCAGGGTTGCCAGCTCCCGAACTCACCAGCCATGAGCCCTTGAGGATGTAGCACTATCCAGGGTGCACCAGAAGTGGTGGGGCTACACACACCCTGCCTCCTTGAGGGTCTTGAGCAGAAGACATGAGATATTATGAAAAGAAAAAGAAGGCTGACACCTCGAAGAATGAGGCTATCAGGAATGATTAGACAAGGGCCAATTAAGGCGGGAAAGTGAAAGAGTCGCTAGGCCTCGGATACCCTGATACCATCGGGGTCGGAAGAGAACAAGAGTTTGACCAAGGGAGGCTGACTGGAAAGAGAACTGAAAGGAGCCCGGCACCAGTAAGTAGAAGCAATGCCGGACTCAGCTGGGGTCCCGTGGTCGCACACCCACATCCCACAAGTTGTGAGACCCTGGTGGGTGGAGGGGGGAGGAGGGGGCAGGTGTGAGAATAGCTTGCTGATTCATCGCGAGGTGGCATGAGAGAAATGTCCAGACCCCGCCGTGTTACCTGGTATTGCTATGCTGATGTTCATACAGGGTCTTCACTCAAACCACTGTAGTGTTACGAAAGAATGAGTGATTCACCGGTCAATGTGAATAGGACCGGGAACCCCCCCCCCCCCCCCCCTTGAACGTCTGTCATCATATATCGTCATCATCTGCGATATTCTCAGGTTCGTGCAGCTTGGACCCGAGCAGTACTCGATAAGCTGTTTCACTACATGCATCGAGTATAGGCCTAAGCCAGAAAATATCGTTCAGACTTTGGAAGTCATTGAAGGTAGAAATCTGAATTACCTATATCAGATTTAAAATTACACCAAGTTCGTTTAGTAGTCATTTTTCATTACCTTATTATTATCATCATAAGGGCAAATGACCTAGATGTTAGGCCCATTATACCACTAATCACCACACACAATAAGGCTTTATCGCCTGTGAATTTTGAAATATTTCTATCACGGTAGTTTGTAAGTTTGTCGTGTCAATTCAACAGTAGTATTCATTACCATCCTCATCAAAAGGGCAAATGTCCTAGATGTTACGTCCATTATACTACTAAGTAACACCACAGTCTTCATCGCCTGTGATTTTTAAAATTTGTATTTCCATTAGTTTGTAAGTTTGTTATACCCGTTCAGTCGTAATCGTCCTCATCAAAGGGGCAAATGACCTAGATGTTACGTCCATTATACTACTAAGCAACACCAGAGTCTACCTAGCCTGTGATTTTAAAAATATGTATTTCCATTAGTTTGTAAGTTTGATATACCCGTTCAGTAGTAGTCGTCTTCATTATCATACTCATCAAAGGGGCAAATGACCTACAGTAGATGTTACGTCCATTATACTACTAAGCAACACCAGAGTCTACCTAGCCTGTGATTTTAAAAATACGTATTTCCATTATTTTGTAAGTTTGATATACCCGTTCAGAAGTAGTAGTAGTCTTCATTGTCATCCTCATCAAAAGGGCAAATGACCTCTCATTCCTTTAAAGTACGGTATCAATTTTTCCCATTCGTTGATAAGTTACATGTGCCAGTAGTCGCTTCTATGTTCATCATCACTATGTAGAAGATGTTTTGCGTCAGAAGAAAAGACAACTGGATGCTCAGGAACGTTAACGATATATCGACTGCGAAATCTGGAAGCTTCTCTTTGAGGAATTGCTTCAGACATTTATCGTACAGTTTAAACCTTAACATGACGAAACTTTTAACCAGATAGCGATCTAAGTGGGAGCTCTTTGGCAAAAAATAATCAAGTCTTTCCCGAAATGTGAGTCCTAAAAAATAACTTTTTCTATTATTTTCTAAGTTTCATATGTCAGTTAAGTAGTAATTTTCAATATCATCCTGATCAGTAGGGCAAATTACCTAGATGTTGCGTCCTCAACGTCATTGGGGGCAAATGACCTAGAATTTATGTCCATTATATTTCTAATCACAACCACATAAAGTCTTCTACGACTGAGATGTCATGAATTTTGGGACCGCTAACGACATATCTCGACTCGGACTGAAGACAAATATCACGAGAATGATCATTATTTTACAGAGCCTTCCCATAGTGACTTAAGTATAAACATTGTCACTGGGTTTGATAATGTAAGAAATGAATACATAAATAAATATAATTTATGACGTTGAGTGTTAAGGAGACTGGAATATTATCATCATTCCACCGGGCGAAGCCGGGTACTACTGCTAGTATCCCTAAAAACGCAATCGATGTGTTCAATCTATGTGACAGGGACTTGTTTCCTAATATCCACACATTGTTGAGAATTCTGTGTACCATCCCTGTGACTACAAGCACTGCTGAGAGGTCATTTTCTACACTACGTCGGCTGAAAACATATTGTTACGGCTGTGAGTTTGTTTCATCGCTCACCGCATGAGTCACAACTGCCCCCGGGCTGGGCTGTGCTCTGCCTCAGTGTATGACGTGCGCCTTACACAACAGGACTACTAGGGCAAAGGGATGGTCCAGAATATTCGTGACCCAGCCAGTGATGGAAACCTCGAGAAGCCTGGATGGGTCTAGAAGCATTTATTGAGTCACCGGCCTGCTATATAAGAGCGACCTGTCAAGCGGGGTGTGTGTGTTTTTTTCGAGCTAGTGCGAGCGTTTATCTTGAGCGACAGTTGTTGACGACGTGACTTGCGAAACCCCTAGTGAAGCTGATTCTCTTGACAGCGAGGGAGTGAGAAGCCTACAGAGGAACTGTGTCTTGAACGAGTGTGTTTCCCAGTGCGACAGAGGCGATTGTGGTGAATTGCGAAACAGTGTGTAGTACGGTGACAGGCTGAGTGCAGATATTTCCAGCCAGCGCACGGGGCCACCTCATTACGAGGGATTAACTTCTGGGGCTTATTGACAAGTGAAAGGGAAGTGTTCTCCCCGTGAGGAAACTGGAGTAAGGTTCTAATTGCTTGTATTTACTGTTGAGTGGTGTATCTTTCTGGCCGCAATAAAGCTAATACGTTTCTTTAAAGGAACAATCTGTGTTGTGCTTCAACCCACCGTAATCCAGTTAACGGAAGTGCCACTAGGGGGTGGCACGTAACAATATCTTAGGACTACCATGGGTGCAGACAGGCTGACTGGACTAGCAGCACTGAATATTCACCAGAAAATTGAAGTCACTAGTTCTTGGTATAAACAACTCAAAACTTAGTAAATGATTGGAGATAATTGATGTTACACATCAATCTGACGATCCTGGTAGCTGGATATATAGTTATGATAATAGTGAGCAGAGCAATCCAGTCGTTATCACTCTGATCGTGATCAAAAGTTAATTCTTGATAAAAATCATGCAGTTCCTTTTTATTACTTGTATAACCTTAGCTCAATGGTATTGTAACTAAAATTTGTATAAAACCAATGCAGTTTTTGTTTAAATAATCTCCAGTCCAATAGCATCTTTTGTATTGGTTTTAACAGAGCATTCTACAGTATGTTTGATCTTATAGAATATCTTTTTATGCATATGATCTCAAATATACATATTTACATACAATACTAATAATGGATGCATTCTCTTTCCACAGCTGAAATCATGTTATTGAGGAAAGCCCCCTCCAAACCAAAAGTCTGGGTGTGCCCCTGCACACAGGAAATACAGTAATAATGAATTTATCAATGAATTAAGTTTCATTTTAATACAAATTACGTCATAAAATTAGCTCATTGATGTATCAGATGTACGTTTTGCCAATGTGCATTACATTCGCCAACAAGTCAGGTTTTTATTTGAAGGTTTTGAAAGATAGGATGCACATTAGATTTGAGAAAATATGGTATATATGCACTTCGTTTGTACAATTTGCGTAATACAAAATCACATTACAGTATCGTTTCAAAGATCTTTGTTATGAGAATTTCCAGATGTTACCAGATTTCAGAGTATATTCTTAGTATGGGAGCATGGGAGAATATATAACAGTTTCCTCGCAAGTATCTTAGCGATCAGTAGGTATAGGGAACTTGAGAATATGTCTTCAACGGAGCTTTGATGGTGTATATGTCATAGTCAGATAGTGAAATCCGTCATTTCATGAAAATCCTAGACACTTCATGAAGAGCCGGAATATGATGTAAACAGGTACAGTTGCACTATCTGACGCGTGGTTTCATGAAATGACTAAATTTTGCCGTCACATAGTGTAATTCATTTTGTACATCATCTGACGGGAAATCCAGCCCGTCACTTCATGAAGTACCGTAGGGGCAGCGGTGATCACGTGTGAGGGAAGTGAGATTTCCAAGAATTAATCGTATAAAAATGTGGACACTAGAGGGCCGTTATTTCCTCAGAAAGTGAACACTGTGACATATGGTACAAATGTCTAATGGTCTGGACCTCATATATCCCCTAATTCCCTCCCCCAGCATCTTGCTTGGCCTTGCGCCTAGAAGGAATATTATGCTGCCGTACTGTGAACGGAAGAATAACGTCGTTCAGATCCATTTTGTTTCTAAAACATGAGAGATAGATAACCGATAGTATAATATGACTTGGTTTAGCTGTGTCACCCTTTAAAACAACAAGAACTAACTCAGTTACAGACGTGCAATTAATAGATCTTGTACAGCTCTTAGCAGCCGATTCTCTTAGTGAAGTTGTGGTCGCGGGGTATGGTGTTAGATTCTGGTACACTATGTGGTGAGTTCGAACCCAACTGAAGGATGTTATTTTTGCCAAGTAACTATTTCAGTATTTTTTGTTCAATCTGCACATTTTAATATACTGTAACCGGGTGAGTTAGCCGTGGTCGTTACGGCATGACTAATGGCAGTCGCTCACATCCGGGAGGCGAGGAGGTTCGAATCCCCCCGCCGGCAACCTTGAAGATGGTCTTCTGTGGTTTCCCATCTTCCTTCCAGGCAAATGCCGGGGTTGGTCCCAAACTATAGGCCACAGCCGCTACCTTCCAACTCCTCACCCTTCCCTTCCAACTTTCCTCCCCAACGGTACTTGTAGCTCACCCATTGGGTGTCCGTCTCGAAGCAGCTACAAAACTGGCGAGCCGAACATGTCCTTGGACACTCGCGGCACTAAAAGCCATACAGAAAAAAAAAATATAAAAAAATACTGTAGTTCAGATGTTGCCTTGTTTTATAGTTGTTTTCTTGTATATTTATTTTAAGGGCTAGGGACATCTTAGTCATCAGCCCAGTGTGTTTGCATGATGACTGAAGTAATGTGTGGGTAAAGAATTTGGGAAGGTGTCTCGAGACTTGAATTGAAGTACCATCCCGGTATTTGCCGAGAAGGTGTATGGAATGACCTGTGGGAAAACGCCATAGTCAGCGACGGGATTCGAACCAGCATATTGGCTTACTCGTTAAGTAGACTTATGAAATCAACTATGGTTACCACGGATAGGAACATAATCTAGGCAAATGCCGCGTGGGTTCCTAACTTAAACCATGGCCGCCTCCTTCCCAATCTTAACCTGAACTACAAATACCACAGATTATCAGACAGATTCTACATACTCCCAAGTACACAGGGCTGAATGACCACGATGTCGAAGTACCTCAAATGAAACAACAGTGTCATTTTTTGTCTATTGTCTCTCAGCACGACATTTTCGCGAGAAGTAAGAGGGGCATACACAAAAGCTTTACATTTGGTTGATTTAGTGGAGGGTTCAACTTCTAGAAAATCTCGAATTTCAGCCTATTTATTATAGACAGAAATATTTGAAAGAATGATTCTGAATTTTTCTTCATTGTGTGTATCTTACCTGTTATCGTTCCAGTTTTGTTGTTAATTCATTTGGGGGACTTGGGTCACCTCAATCATCAGCCCCGTGTGATTGGGTGTGAATTGAACTTTTATTTATATGATGACTGTAGGGGTGGGTGGAACTGCGTTAGGGAAAGGGATGGGGTAGGCGCCCCGGGACTTGAAGTGGTACTATCCCGGCATTTGTGTGAAGGGAGTGTGGAAAATCCACGGGGAGAAACCACACTCTGGATAGCCACTGTCATCGCCGGGTTTAGCACCTACGATCTCCCGACTTGCTGTAGCTACCTTCGTGGCCGAGGTGCAAGATTTGTACGTGTAAGGCTACATCGCGGGACTCATTCCAGTTTCAATGGGCTTGGGGATGATGATCGATCAATTTCAATGTGGCAGAAATGGAAGGAAGCGGTCTGTGGCATATTAGAAGGACCGTCCCAGCATTTGCCTGAGTTTCAAATGGGAAACATCATTTTATTGACCGCTGTAAGTGGGGTTTGAACCACTCGACAAGTCCGTATATAGCTTGGTTTCATAGCCTAGAGCAGCGTTCTCTTTTTTTGGAGACTCTGACCACCACCATCATGCCACATCAAGTCCCCAAGCACCATTAAGCCCAAAATAATCATAATATAGTAATAATAATCATCATCATCATCTTGTACAGTTTCCAGCCCCAGGCTGGGTCTGTTTAGTAATAATAATAATAATAATAATGTAATAAGCATGCGCCTCTCTTTTCTTTTCCTGTCTCTCTCTCCCATTGAAGTGCTGAAATATCTAGTGATTCACCGCTCACCAGGCATGCTGCAACTGCTTGCGTGACTCATGCAGATAAGATCATTTACGTATGTACAGTCGAGTCGAATCAGCAACTTTTGCGTTACTCGTAAAGCAGGGATTTCCAATTATGATTACTGATGATTAATAAATACTATTTTACAAGATAAAAATTTTTCACTGTCAAACCTCCTAGTGAATGAATACTCTATTATTCTTGTCCATCCAACAGAATTTGAATTAAAGAATGGATCTCAGGGGAGGTTGTGCTCGTGAGCACTTTTTTTTCTCGTATGACGGGAGTACCAAATGTCATTTAAGGAGCTCCATGGAGCTCCCGAGCACCAGGTAGAACGCCTGGCCTAGTGCTTTGCGTTAGTGAATGTAGCTACCGCTGTTGGTATAGATGATGACAAACACACATAATTAATATTATTACCATAACATGCAAACTCTCCTTCACTTATCTCCCACAATAAATATTAGCCGATAGGAATACAGCCTATAGGCCACAACTATTTCCTCTTTGGTTGATTGAGATGCCAAAGCTAATTCAATCGTTATAATCCAAAGAACTTACTATTTATTTAATTTGGAGAAGTTCTAAATAATACAGTGCAGCCTCAAGCTACGTCACCCTGCAGGTTGTTCAACTTTTCTTGCGTGACAGTGTATACTAGCTTGCTAACGCCTCCCCAGCCTCCCATCCTCCTTCAGACAAAGAAATGAAGCTGTTGGCATTTTTAACCTAGCAGAAATCCCTCGATTAATATTTTACAGTATACGATGCAATTGAAGTATTCTAATGTATGTGTGAATTCATTTATTTATTTAGGCTATTCATTTATTTAACAATATTAGGGTACATACCAAGCATATCAAGTTCAAAAATAAAAATTGCATGAGTGTCGTCGTCGGCTGTAACTTGATTCCAAGTAAACATACTTCTTCCTGCATAGAGCTTTTCAGACCAGCTTGTGGATGTGCTTCTGATGACTAAACAGGCCAATCCTGGCATAAAACATGCGCCCACATAAATTGCACTCAATGGTCGGGGGAGGGCGGGATTGCAATTGACGAAGCTTTCTTGCTTGTCGCTTGGCCTCTTCATGTCTGCGACGTTCTTTCTCAAAGAAGTTGACAGCCGTCGATGTAGTGTTCCGCCACAGTAAACGGTCCGCAGCAGATGTTTCCCATGAGTGGATGTCTATACCAGTTGTCGTCATGATGTGTTTTAACTGGTCTTTAAAACGCCTCAAAGGGGCCCCATGAGGTCTAGTGCCGGAGCAAAGCTCACCATAAAGGAATTGACGTGGAAGCCTGGTATCACTCATACGGTGAACATGGCCTAACCATCTCAGTTGATGAGCGATGATAGTTGTCTCAATGCTATTGAGATGCGCTCTCTCGAGAACTGCAGTGTTGGTCACATAGTCCTCCCACTTGATATTCAAGATGTATCTCATCTTTTGTTGGTGGAAACGCTCAAGTTTCTTGATATCACGGCGATGGAGTGTCCAAGTTTCACAGCCATACAGTAGCGTTGAGATGACGACAGCTTTGTACACCATGAGTTTGGTATGCATCTTAGGTCTTTACTCATGAAGACTCTGTGCATTAAACGGCCAAATGCTGCATGGGCAGCCCCAATTCTTTTGTCAGCATCCTGTTCGCAAGTGTACCGTTTAGACAAGATGCTACCAAGATATGAAAAATGATCAACCTGCTCCAGTGTTGAGTCTAAGATGGAGATATTGAACTCAGGAAGAGGTAATCCTGGGGCAGGTTGTGCAAGCACCTTTGTTTTCTTTGCATTGATGGTGAGACCAAAGAGATCACAGGCAGTGCTAAAGCGATTGACCGATTGTTGAAGCTCTGCAGCTGTCGGAGCAGGACATGCGGTGTCATCAGCATACTGCAGTTCTGTCACCCGGGTAACTTGGGTATGTCTCTGTGAACGAAGTCTTGCCAGATTGAAAAGACCTCCATCGAAGCGAAACTTAATCTCTATGCCTGGGTTGTTGGAAGATGATTCATACATCATGGCAGCCATGTACAATGCAAAGAGTGTTGGAGCAAGCACACAGCCTTGTTTCAAACCGTGAGTGATTGGAAACGGATCGGATACAGAGTTACCGTGAAGAACCTTCCCAGACATTCCATCATGAAGAGCTTTAACTAATTCCACATAGCGATCTGGACATCCAAAGTGCGTTAATACTTACCACATAGCAGGTCTTGGTACTGAATCAAAGGCTTTTTCCAGGTCATAGAAAACTAAATACAGGGGCTCCTGTTGCTCTCTGCACTTTTCCTGGAGTTGTCTGGCACAGAATATCATGTCTGTTGTGCCCCTGGAGGTTCGGAAACCACATTGAGACTCTGGCAAAATCCTCTCCGAGATACTTTGGAGCCGGTTTAGGAGAATTCTTGCGAGAACTTTACCTGCAATGGATAATAGCGATAAACCACGGTAGTTCCCACACACGCTACGATCGCCTTTCTTGAAGATAGTTATGATGGCAGCATTCTTCAAGTCGTCGGGTACTTCTCGAGTTTCCCAAATTAACAGGATAAGTGTAAAAAGTCGAGTCTTCAAGGCCATACCTCCACTTTGTAACAACTCCAGAGGAATGTTATCAGGACCAGGAGCCTTTCTCGGCTTTAGTTGATTGAGCGCTTTGGTAAAATCACGGAATGTCGGCGGAACCGCCATCCATGGTTGTTGGGGCTGCTGAGGGACGTTTCGAAGAAAGTCCTCGGCAACATTGGAGGCACGATTTAGAAGTGCTGAGAAATGTTCCTTCCAACGCTCCAAAATTTGTCCTTGTTCAGTTAAAATGGCGGAATTGTCAGCAGTTTTCAATGTACCTGATGATGATCAGATTGGGCCGTATACCTCCTTTATGCCTGCATAGAAGTTACGCAGGTCACGGGCATCAGATAGTCATTGCAGTTCTTCAGCTTTTCGCTGCCACCAGTTGTTCTTTATTTCCCTGATTTGTGCCTGACATTTCCCCTTAAGTTGCAAGAATTGTGATTTTTTCACACTGGAAGACGGATCTTGAAGAAAGGATAGATGGGCTTCCCGTTTGGCATTGATGAGACACATTATTTCATCATTATTTTCATCAAACCAGTCTTGTCTTTTGTTCTTCACAAAACCAATTGTTTCCTCAGCTGACTCAGTAATGACCTTCTGAAGCGTTGTTCATTCCTTTACTGGAGCCGTGTCAGTACATTTACTGGCACGTTAAAGATCCCCTTCGGGGCGAAATTCCAGCACCCCGGCGTCTCTAAAAGCCAGTGTAGTTAAAAGGGACGTAAAACCAATAACATTATTAACATTATTATTTCATTCCTTTACTACACTATTTGTGCTAACAGGGTGACTAGCCAGCTTATTTGCGATTTCATTATCTGTAATCTGCAGCAATTGATTTTACTTGGAGTTTAGAATTGTCAAATTTCCGTCTCAACAGGTTGTGGATGGATCGTTTCGGTTTGCGGCAGATTGAGATCCTCATCCGGCAAAAAAGGAGCTTATGATCTGTCCAACAGTCATCGACACTTCTTGCGGTCCTGGTGACAAGGATGTCCTTTTTATCACATTGCCTGGTGATGATATAGTCAAGGATGTGCCAGTGCTTCGAGCGAGGATGCATCCAAGTGGTTTTGTAGCGATTCGGCAGGCAGAACTGAGTGTTGGTAATAGAGTTCATGTTCAGCACATCATCGGCTTTAACTCGAATCCGAGTATAAATCTTCTTCCTTCAGTCCAGTTTGTGGATGTGTTTACGGTGACTAAAGAGTCCAATCCTGGCATGGAACAAGCGACCACACAAGTCACATAGTATTGCTGGAGGAGGACGTGGTTGGGCTGGTCGAAGTTTCCTAGCTTGACGCTTGGCCTCTTCATGTATGCGTCGATCCCTTTCAAACGTCTTTACAGTATCCGAGATGGTACGGCGCCAAGTTGAGCGGTCTTCAGCCAGCATGTCCCAGGTTTGTGAATCAAGACCTGTCAATTTCAGGGTCTGCTTAAATTGGTCCTTGTAGTGCCTCTTAGGACCACCATGAGGTCTGGTGCCATAGCATAACTCACCATATAGCATTTGACGAGGTAATCTCACATCATCCATCCGATGGACATGACCAATCCATCTAAATTGGTGACCTATTATGGATGATTCTATGCTGTTGATTTGAGCCTTTTCCAGAACAGCAATATTGGTAATGCGGTCTTCCCATTTAATCCTCAGGATTGATCAAAGTTTTTGTAGGTGGAAATGTTCAAGCTTCCTAAGATCACGTCGGTAAAGGGTCCACGTTTCACAGCCATACAACAATGTAGAAATTACTACTGCTTTGTACACCATAAGCTTTGTACTCATGGACAGATCTTTATTCATGAAGACACGGTGCGCTAATCGTCCATATGCTGCATGGGCTGCGCCAATTCTCTTATCCACATCCTGCTCACAGGTACAGCTCACAGAAATGGTACTGCCCAGATACGAGAAGTGGTCAACCTGTTCTAATGGCAAATTTGAGATGGAGATATTGAACTGAGGAAGAGGTGTGCCTGGTGAAGGTTGTGCCAAGACTTTAGTCTTATTGACATTTATGGTAAGACCAAAGCGATCACATGCACTTTTGTAACAGTTAACTGACTCTTGCAGCTCTTCTGGTGTGAGAGTTGGCGACGCAGCATCATCTGCATACAACATGTTAGTAACCTGAGTTTTCCTCAAGGAGCGGAGACGAGTTAGGTTGAAAAGCCCTCCATCAAAACGATACTTGACCTCCACACCTGGGATGTTTGTGGGTGAATCATAAAGCATTGCAGCCAAGTACAGCGCAAAAAGCGTTGGAGCCAGTACACATCCTTGTTTCAGTCCATGGGTAATGGGAAATTCATCGGACATCTTATTCTGATGGCAAACCTGACCTGTCATGCCATCATGGAGAGCCTTGATTAGATCTACAAAACGCTGAGGGCAACCAAACCGCTTCAGCACTGCCCACATGGCTGGTCTTGGAACCGAATCAAATGCCTTTTCCAAGTCATAAAAGACTAAGAAGAGTGGATTCTGTTGTTCTCTACATTTTTCTTGTAGCTGTCTCACACAGAAAATCAAGTCAATTGTGCTTCTGGAAGTTCTAAATCCGCATTGTGACTCTGGGAGGATCCTCTCAGAGATAACCTTGAGGCGGTTAAGTAGAATTCTTGCAAGAATCTTCCCCACAATTGAAAGCAGTGATATACCACGGTAGTTGCCACAAACACTGCGATCACCCTTTTTAAAGATAGTGACGATAGTGGCATTCTTTAGGTCTCCAGGTACCTTTCTTGATTCCCATATTCTGAGGATAAGGATGAAAATTCTTGTTTTGAGGGAATGACCTCCGGCTTGAATTAGTTCCAGAGGGATGTTATCTGGGCCAGGTGCTTTTCTGGGTTTCAATTGGGTGAGAGCAGCACTGAATTCATGATAAGTAGGAGGTACTGCCAACCACAGTTGTTCAGGTTGTTGCGGCACATCACAGAGGAAGTCTCAGCAGCTTCTGATGGACGATTTAGGAGATTGGAGAAGTGCTCCTTCCAGCGTTCCAAGATTTCTTGACTATCAGTAAAGGTAGTAGAATTATCAGCGCTTTTCAGTGTACCTGATGATGAGCGAGATGGTCCATATATTTCCTTGAGTACGGCATAGAAGTTCCTCAAGTCTCGAGCATCCGATAATCTATGCAGTTCCTGAGCCTTCTGTTGCCACCAAGTATTTTTAATCTGCCTTATCTGCGTCTGGCATTTACCCTTGAGTTTCAGTAGTTTATCTCTCTTTGTGTTGGAAGTTGGGTCTTGAAGATGGGCAAGATAGGCATTCCTTTTGGCATTGATGAGAGACAGAATTTCCTCATTGTTGTCATTAAACCAGTCTTGTCTTTTCCGCACTATAAAACCAATGGTTTCCTCAGCTGACTGTGTGATAATCTTCTGTAATGTGGCCCATTCTTGCTGAATATCATTTGTTACTGGGTTTTCTGATAACTGGGTGACGATCCTGTTTCCAAAATGTTTGACATGGATTCATCCTGAAGTTTGGATGTATTAAACTTCTTTCTTGGCAAATTTTTGATGTACCTAGGTGGTTTAGGTCTGATGGATATCCTGAGCTTACATATAAGTAGTTTATGATCTGTCCAACAATCGTCTATATTTCTTGCTGTTCTGGTAATAAGAGTGTCCTTATCACATTGCCGGGTAATGATATAATCAAGAATGTGCCAATGTTTGGAACGAGGATGCATCCACGTGGTTTTGAAGCGGTCAGGTAGCCGGAACTGCGTGTTGGTAATGAAAAGTTCGTGTTCTGCACAAAGACCAAGAAGCAACAGTCCATTGGGATTACATTTTCCAAGTCCCTGTTTGCCCATCACATTATTCCATAGCCTGTGATCTTTCCCAACTCTGGCATTGAAGTCACCGAGGAGCAAGAGTTTATCTGCAGATGGTACCTTGGAGATGATTTCACTTAGCTGATTTTAGAACTGAGCCTTTACTTCATCAACAGAATCTAAGGTAGGAGCATAGGCAGAGATGAGTGTCATAAAAGAACCTCCTGAGAGTGGTATGCGGAGAGTCATGAGCCTTTCGCTGATTGCAATGGGTGTAAGTTGGTGAAGGTTTTCCCAGTTTGCTCTTCACAGCGAAGCCCACACCATGAATACGACATTCACCCTCCTCCTTTCCTTTCCTTTCCAGAAGATGGTATATCCTGTTCCAGATTCAGTAATCTTGCCTTCAGAAGACAGCCTAGTTTCACTGAGAGCAGCAATGTCAACGTTGAGTCTTGATAACTCATGGGTTACGAGAGCTGACCTTCTCTCAGGTCTAATGTTATTGTCCAAATCAAGCAAGGTTCTGATGTTCCATGATCCAATAATCAATTTGTGATTCTTTACTGTTTTTGAGTTTCGACCGCATGAGGGGTGACCTGCTGAGTGCGGTTGCCCAGCCGGACCAAGATTATGACTTCCGATGTTTAGCCCACCTTTTCTAGGGCCTTCCCCATGTGGGGTGGGCAGCGGTGATCCTAAATAGGCCTGCCCAAACACAGATGTAGGACCGAATTCCTGAGTAGTCACAGAGTCTCCGAAAGACGAGCATCACACATCTGCTGCCAACGTGCAGGTCCGAACTAGGGGCTTCCAGTTACACCCATAACCTGCCCCCACCGTCCATATCCCATCGCCGTTGGACTTTGAAAAGTGACGTTCGGAAGAAGTGCCACTGGCGTGAATTTGTTTAGGGTGGATCTCAGCTTGCCAGGACGAGACCCACACACTGTGATCTCTGAGCCTTATCCTGCGGCTCACAAAGAATGAGACATGCAGGACCGAACACAGAGACTGCAACGAACTGCCGCATACTCAAGTACTACTGAGGTGCGCCTTTACAGCCAGTCCGTCTGGCGTGGCCTCTTCCGCCTCTATGACCGTTGGGAGCCATGAGAGTGATTGGCTCCTCGTCCTCTCATTTTGCCGTTGGGCCAAAACCTGCCCATCATAACTATGGACTATGTTCAGCACATAGACCAAGGAGTAATAGGCCATTGGCATTGCAGTTGCCAAGTCCTTGTTTTCCCATCACATTGTTCCATAATTGATGATCTTTACCAACTCAGGCGTTGAAATCGCCAAGCATTAAGAGTTTGTCTCTAGATGGTACTTTGGAGATGATTGTGCTCAGCAGGTTGTAGAATTGATCTTTAACTTCTATATCAGCATCCAAGGTGGGAGCATATGCAGAGATAAATCATAAAGTGACCCCCAGAGCGTGGGATTCGGAGAGTCATAATTCTTTCACTGACAGCAGTTGGAGTTAGCTGGTGATCATTCACCAGTGTGGTCTTTATAGCGAAACCAACACCATGAATACGGCGCTTTCTCTCATCTTTTCCCTTCCAGAATATGGTGTAACCTGAACTGAACTCTGTAATTTTACCTTCGTTGGACAATCTGGTTTCACTTATGGCAGCAATATCTATGTTCATTCGACCAAGCTCATGGGTAACGAGTGCTGTTCTTCGCTCAGGCCTGTTATTGTCCTTCAAATCGAGTAACGTTCGAACATTCCAGGTTCCTATCATTAATGTTTGGATATTCTTTGTTTTCGTTTTTCGACCACAAAAGGGGTGACCCGCTGGGTGCGGCCTCCCAGCCGGCTGAAGGTGTGACTACCGATGTTTAGCCCACATTTTCTAGGGCTTTCCCTTTCAGGGTGGGCAGCGGTGATCCTAAATAGGCCTGCCCAAACACAGATGCAGGACCGAACTCCTGAGTAGTCACGAGGTCTCAGAAAGACGACCATCACACATCTGCTGCCAACGTGCAGGTCCGAACTAGAGGCTTCCAGTTTCAACCCGAAAACCTGCCTCCACCATCCTTATCCCATCGCCGCTGGACTTGTGTTGAAAGATGTGACAGCAGGAAAAAGGTGCCACAAGCGAGATTTTGTTTAAGGTGGATCACAGCTTGCAAGGAAGTGACCCACACACTATGATCTCGGAACTATACCCTGCGGCACAAAAGAAATGAGACGTGCAGGTTCTAGCACCGTGACTGCAATGGACTGCCACAGACTCTAAATACCATGGAGTTGCGCCTTCACAGCCAGTCCATCTGGCATGACCTCATCCGCCTCCACCACCGTTGAGAACCACAAGGGAAGTTCCTCCTCCGTGCGTTTTGCCGTTGGGCCAATATATACATAATGGGTTTCAGTGTCATTTCCTACACTGAGGGGACCATCACCCCACCTAAAGGGGCTCACCCGCCAGAAGTTATTTACCGCCGCCCAACATTCGGCGTTAGCTGTTTTTACAGCTGGTTGCCAAACCAGCTAACCCTCCTCCTTTTGCATGAGTGTAGGAAAGAGAAAAACGATACACAATTGAAGAACAAAAACAAAATCTAAAAAAGAAATTATGAAAGTATGCATTACAGATTAGAAAAAAATACTGTACAAATAAAAAATGTAAAAATAAAAATACAAACTTCTACAAAAAAAAAAAAAAAGAAAGTAAGGAGTAACCGGTATTTCACGATTAGATTTAGGTTGTTATGTGAAAATTAATTTCGAAAACCTTAATAAACAAGCATTAATTTATTTCTTGGAATAGAACAATTAAATGAATTAATGTACGGCTTCATTGTGTCAGTCGTTTCATGAAGTGCCGAATCAACAAACACCGGATCTTCATGAAGTGCCTCGGCTGATAATGTAAAATTATTTCTTTCACCATCTGCCTAAATCGGTCTGTCACTTCATGAAGAAACGTGTCAGATGATGTAACTAGCTCTTTTTACATCATATGCCGGCTTTTCATGAAGTGCCTAGGATCTTCATGAAATGACGGATTTCACTATCTGACTAAGACATATAGACTTTGTTATATTCTGTTACATGGTTCCTCTCCTTATTCACATTCCTAACTGGGGCAGCGCCGGGCTGAAATGTTAGTTATTTATTTATTTATCAGACCTACCTAGTCAAAAAGAGCAAACCCCACTTAAATAAATAATTATTGCTTCACTAGGGCTGTTCAATTTCCCAGAACGACAGTATAATGAAAGAGATAGAATCAAGTTATAGAAAAGCCAATGCTCTGAATTCTCGGTTGCCATCTACTGCTTTCTGCAAGGAAGGATTTAGTGCTGAGATGAAACTTTCCCTGCATCACTCAGTATTCAGACCATCTTTGCAGAGTGGGAGTGAAAGAGAGTAAACTGAGAAATATCGTACTTAAGCTGGAGGTAACTGATAGGTTTCATGTTTTATTGCTGGAGCAAACACACAAGAGCAAAGACAGGAATGTACTAGTAATGAAGAGAGGGGAATGAATGTATTAGATGAGGCTCCTCATATAAGTTGCTCAGATGGTGAGTCCATGCGATGTGAGTGGAGGAGGATTGACTAGAAGGCAAGAAGCTGTAGATAGGAAGAGAAGCAGAGTAGACCCGGGAGGTGATGAGACAATTCCAAGTCCAGGGGTGTAGAAGCCACTGTAGTAACTGCTACTGGATAATCAAGGAGATGCCTTGTTCATCCACAGATGCTTGCAGACTAAACTAGACACTGGAAAGTATAACAGTCAAAATGAAAATGAATGCATGCAGGCTAATACAGCGCCATCGATAGATGTCAACAAAGTGAATGAGGGACAAATGACCTTGGATGTTCCACCACAGCTGCCGTCACCACCACATCCTAAATCTCAATCATTTCCAACCCCCTTATGGCGTAGTGGCAAGAATTCTGGGCTCTCCCAATATACCACACTTATTACTCTGCTTACTACCCTCTACTTCACTCGTATTTAGGGCCATGAATAGGAAATAATGCTATCTGTTTCCCAAGCTCGTAGATGTTATAGTTATGATGGCAGCATGTGGAGTATTTTTTTTTGTTGGCCCTTAGTATCAAATTAGTAACCACAGAATGATGGCTGCATGTGATAATGGTCGTGATTACATCTATATTTTTCATTATGCTCATTTCTTGTGACTGCGAGTACACAGTATCAAATGAAATCCTATAATAAAATATTGGAAAGATTTAAAGATGATTGCTATTTTGTTGTAATTTTGTCTGGATGACCATATTGTTCCATATTTTTTATCTCGAGCTCCTGACAACCCAGTTCGGGGCAGTGAAATTACAACCCCAAGAACTAAGCGCAGTGAGATGTTCACTAAATGGTGCCAAACAATCCAGGCAACTGGATTGGTACAATGAGAATCTTGCTAAATAACACTGGACAATCCTGAGAACTTGGCATAGTGAGATTCTTGCTACACATTGCTGTCTGGCTGCGTGGCTCAGGGGTAACGTTCTCGCTTGCTGAGCCTCAGGCTGCAGGTTCGAAACCTGGCGCAGTCAGCTGGCATTTGAGGGTGCGCAAATGCGAGGGAGTCGTGTCAGTACATTTACTGGCACGTTAAAGATCCCCTTTGGGGCAAAATTCCGGCACCCCGGCGTCTCTAAAAGCCAGGGTGGTTAAAAGGGATGTAAAACCAATAACATTATTATTATGCTACACATTGCTGAACATTTCCACACCCATGAGACAGTCAGTATTTCACTTAATGATGCTGAATTTTCTTGAGAACTTGGGATGGTGTGATTCTTGTTATAATGTTAATATCTCAACAAGTACTGTACTTGTTTTAGAAACTATGTTCACTAGAGCATTTTACTTTTACTCCCAGTTTTGGTATGAAAGTTTGCAACAAATTCTTTAGGCACCCTATATAAATGAAAATGTATTTCAGTCGGTACATTTTGATTTTTGGTGATGTTTTCAGGAAATTTGAAGCTGCCATGCAAGCTGTTACAGAGTTTGAAGGACGAAATCTGAAGGTATATAATTTGTTGAAGGTTGGAAGGACATATGTTGACCATTTACTTGAGATTGGTCAGTTCAAGGAAGCTGCAGAGCTCTGTTGCAAGATACTGGGTGAGGACAAATATTATACAGTTCATTAAGATTTCAAGGATATGGGGTGGATTGTGTATCAACTACAACTAAAAGAGCATTCTTCTGTCTTATGTTGAGAATCTTTTGTTGCATTTTAATTCATTGCGTACAGGGCTGACATCATAAAATAATAATATTGTACATTGTCTCAGCAAGTTACAACTTGCATTTTCATTATGCAGAATTATTTTTACTTCCCTCATCTATTAACCTGGAAGTTTATGAATGAAATTCATGTTATAGTGGAGTATGTTTGTTGTCCCAGAACCTTAACATCTCGCTAATCTGAAATATACCATTATCTGTGCTTGCATAGAATGTATTGTTTTACCTCAGTCAACTGTGCAAGGAGCGGCCAAGGCATCTGCACCCTCATTACCGTATGTCAAGGAATTGAGTCAAGGGAGCATGCAGGGAAGGCGATGTTGTACATGTAGTTTTAACAGTCCAAATGCACAGAAATTCATGAGGCTGGCATCAGGGCATTTGAATGGAATGTCGTGAAAGGGAATAACATGAATTCCTGTTTCCTGCTCCATGTCGTGATAAAACGGGAGGGATGACTTATCAGTGTGTTTTGTCCATGTGGATCCACTAGTTCTTGTTGGCCCTGTACAAACAAGCGATGTCTTTGTGGATGGGCCATAGTGGAAACCTAGAAATAGGCAGCATTCACCTTTATCTTTGTTTCTATCTTAAGTGTTTATTTACTCGCCCCCTTAACCTTATCCAGCAACAATCGTGATCCCCAGTAGCTCTGTGGTGGAGCTCAACGAACTAGGCAGAAAAGCAAAAAGCAAGTTTAGGAATCTGAAAAATGTGAAAATTGTGCGACGGGGAGATCTTCCATGTTAAGGCAAGCTAAGACTGTTAATGACTGCATGGACTGGGTATACACCCATCTGGGATTGGTGTTCATTCATTCATTCATTCATTCATTCATTTATTTGCAATTGGAGGGTGTGTCCCCCGGTGGCAAATTGGATATACATAACAAATAAATAATTATACATAATTCAATAAAAATTAAAATGGAGTATTTACACAAATAGTCAGTCCTTTCTTAAACACACCTATATGTTTGGGGAAAGGCTCTAAGACTGCGGCAGGTAGAGAGTTCCTGTTATCAATGGCACGGTTTACAAAATAATATTTACCATAATTTGTTCGCTGTGGTCGGCCCTTAATATTGAAAGGATGATCGCTCCTACCTATGCAAGTGGGCTTTCCCATATGTTTGCTAGGCTCACCCCCTGCTGGTTGATTTGTATACGTGTTGTGCATAGCGCAGAGTCTACATTTCATCCTCCTAGCCTCAAGTGATACTCACCCAAGTTTCCTTAACATACGGCTCACACTGCTCCTGGGATTAAAGTCACTGAGCACAAATCTAGCGGCCTTTCTTTGTACCATTTCCAACTCATTTATGAGCCCTACTTGATATGGATCCCAAACCGCCCAGGCGTATTCCAGAATAGGTCTTAAAAGTGACAAATATCCTAATTTCTTTAGCAGAGGTACTACTTCCTTTTAATACCCTCATTTGTAAGCTTTAGAAACTACACATCCTACATGACTACTCCATTTCATATCATTCCTTACGTGAACGCCCAAATATTTGCAAGAATCTTCTTCTACAAGTATCTCCGAGCCAATGTTATATTGAAAATCTTGCCTTCGCACCTTCCCTATTTCTAAGAGACTACATTTTCTTGTGTTTATTTTCATTTTATTTTCAATCGCCTACTTATAGACCAGGTTCAGGCCATCTTGAAGTACTGCGTTGTCTTGTGAGTCATGTATCTTTCGATATATTACACAATCATCCGCAAACAATCAACAGTTAATGCGAATCCCATTTGGTAAGTCATTTATAAACTCCAAAAATAACAAAGTTCTGATTATGCTGCCCTGAGGGATACCCGACGTTATGGTAATTTCATCCGAGAATCTGCCTTCGACTTTCACTTTCTGGGAACGACCCGTCAAAAATTCTTGGATCCATAAAATTACTCTTCTATCATTCTTCGTCGTAGCTAATTTATGGAGTAGCTTGTCATGCGGCACGACATCAAATGCCTTCGCAAAATCTATAACTACGGCGTCGACTGAAACTCCATGGTCTAACGATTCGCTAATATCTTGAAAAAGTGATAGCATCTGATTCTCGCATGAATAACCTTTCTGAAATCCATGTTGCCTATCATTAAACCATAATAATGTTTCCCACTGTTCCCTCAAGTAGTCGCAAATGAGATGCTCCATCTGTTTGCAAACGATGGACGTAAGGCTAACCGGCCTGTTGTTGCCCAATTCAAGTCTGCTCCCTCCCTTAAATATTGGGACTACCGTAGCTCTTTTCCAGTCATCTGGGATTTGTGCATTGTTTATGGACACATTAAGCATCACCTCCAAGTATCGTGCCACGGCCCTACCTCCTAGTTCAAGTACTTCACTAACAATATTATCAGGACCCTTCGATATATTGTAACATAGTTTTTGTATTAGCTTTACAATGTTGACTGGTTTATTTGGAAAAGGGGAGCCCCTTATTCACCGTTAAGGTCCAACACACAGCTATTGGATTTATTGAACACACTACCGTAAAAGACATTTAATTCATTAGCAATGGCCTGTTTATCAGTAATTAATTTACCGTCACCGGACATTATCATCGACAAATTATTTGAATTTCCCTTTCTTCTCCTAACATGACTGTAATTTTTTTTCCACCCATCGCCTCCCGAACCAAGTAAACCTTGCATATAATTGTCATGAGCAGCCCTCTTTTTTTAAGACGAGCTCTCTTGATAAGGACTTAAATTTCAACATATACTTGTCACTATCATGTTTTTTATTGTATAATTTCCTAATTTTCCGTTTTAGATTCCTGATTTCTCGTGTGTAATACTCAGGATCTGGGTTTTGTTTCAGTAATTTAAATGGGACAAATATCAATAGCGCTATTTAAAATTTACAAAAAGTTAGTCCACAGGATATTAATGCGATTTCCTTCCGATGCTCATCCTACAAATATCTCATTCAAATACCCCTGAAATTTGCCCTGATACACCCTGCGATACTGGAATATGATCTTTTTTGCGACATCAGAGTCTAATTTTGTAATGGTACTGTATCTAATATTTAATTCAACCCCAGAATGGTCACTAATTCCTGGTACTTTCAGACAGTTAATATACAGCTCTACAGGCCTTCCGAGATAAACATCTAAGGTATTATTGTCTCTAGTAGGGAAGTCAACTACTTGGGAAAATCCCCGCTCCCTTAAGAATTTGTTTGCACCACAGCTAGTTGACTCACCAGACCAGTCTACTTTGGGGAGGTTTAAATCTCCGGCAATTATTATGCTCTTTTTCATAGCATTACCCGTACAAGGTCTATCATACAGTGTGCCGAGGAGCGAAAAGTTACCTTTCGGTGCTCTATATGCCCCTATCACCTGAAGAGGGAATCTTATTTCCTTTATCCGAAATTTGTACACATAACATTTCATGATCCGTATCAGCCCACTTTAAGAACTAGCTATATTTTTGCGCACACAAATAAATAGCTCACCACCTCGCTTTCCCCGATCCCTTCTGTACATTTCGTAGGTCCCTTGAATTATTTCGCTACTATTTATGTCCTCATATAGCCAAGATTCAGTAGCAATGACAATGTCCGGAGAATACGTCTCTACAAGATTCCAAAATTCAATGAATTTATTTCCTAAACTCTGACAATTAACCTGCAGTAATCTTAAAGTCTTACCTCCACAGTGTACGTAGACACAGACTGGTGGATTGGTTGCCGCAATTTTACCCTAGACGGGGTGCATTAAATCGACAGGGCACTTTTACCCTAGGAAACCTACTTGACAGGTTCATCGGTTCGTGCCGGGTTTCGTAAGGTGAAGCTGGTCCAGAGGTTGCCAGCCTATGGGAATGGAAGGAGCTATTTCGTGACATTTCCTGTGGAGGTAAGGCTCTAAGATTACTACAGATTAATTGTCAGAGTTTAGGAAATAAATCAATTGAATTTTGGAATCTTGTAGAGATGTATTCTCTGGACTTTGTCATTCCTACTGAATCTTGGTTATATGAGGATATCAATTATAGTAACAAAATAATTCAAGGGACCTACATAATGTACAGAAGGGATCGGAAGAAACGAGGTGGTGGGCTATTTCTTTGTGTGCACAATAATATAGCTTGTTTCTTAAAGTGGGCTGATATGGATTATGAAATGTTATGTGTACTAATCTCAGATAAAGGAGATAAATTTCCCCTTCAGGTGATACGGGCGTATAGAGCACTGAAAGATAACTTTTCGCTCCTCAACATCCTTTATGATAAAACTTGCATGGGTAATGCTATAAGAGCATAATAATTGCCGGAGATTTAAACCTCACTAAAGTAGATTGGTCTGGTGAGTCAACTAGCTGTGGTCAAGCTCAGAGCGCTGCAAACAAATTGCTAGGTGAAGGGGGATTTTCCTTAGTACAGTAATTAACTTCCCTACTAGAAACAATAATACCTTAGATGTTTATCTCGTAAGGCCTGTCTGAAAGTACCGTGAATTAGTGCTCATTCTGGGGTTGAATAAAATGTTAGTTGCTGTGCCCGTTCCTAAGACGTTGGAGTGGCCCGGCTATCACAAAATTACATCCCAGGAACAACACATCAAATTAAGAATTTATTAAAGTCAGAATATTTATCCATAAAAAAAAAAAATATATATATCCAAAAACAACTTGCTTGTGCAGGCACGAGGTCAAATACCTCAGGGCGTTTAAAGGGATGTGGCGAGAAAGGGTACTCTCGGTCAAATATCCTCAAGCGGGACTGTATTGCCCCACAGGAATTCGAACTACCATTCAACACTTAAGAAATATGCCAGCATATCTGTACTTAGTATAAAACAAAGTCCCCGATTCTTGGATGTTACGGGTAAACTTGAGAACCATTGGATGGATTTTAATGCGGTTTTCACCATTCTGTAAAGGATATCTCGAGGAAGGTTTCTGTACAAAATAATTTATTTATGACCAAAGGAAGTCAAGCACTTACAATTTCAGTGAAAAGGTCGGAAAAAAAACTGGCGTCCGTGCGCTTCTTAAGCTTACACTGGGCGAACCGTTACACATATCTATATACTATGAGTGTAAGAATTGTTCAGCATGAAAAGTTCTACAAAAAAGCCTGGGAGAGCGTATCTCTATCTTCAATACATCGCCTTCTGTAAGTGTTTTTACGTTTTAATTTCTTCCAACAATCTACATTCAGTTACTTAGGCGACAGTTTACGAGCTAGCTAGGGGCGAGTCTATCACCCCAGTTACAGCTTAGCTAGCAGACGAGCTTATTGCCCCAGATACAGCCAGCAGCAAACTGTCGAGTCGTGTCGAGTTAAAAACTTTAGAGAAGAGTGGTTGTGTTTGGAGTTTCCCTGGAAGTGCAACTCGGCTTTTCTTCATTTCGCCTGTGAACTTTTCGTTCCGCAAAATTCACAGTCAAGTTAAGATTGGACGGAAGGGGGATTTGTGTTTCATGCACCTCGCCATTCTTAAATTACGTCCGACAAAAATTCGTTGCACATGCATCTCCATGATAATATAGTTAATAGTCCAGTCAGTGATTTTAACCCATCATGTTGTTGTTTGAGTCTTCAGTCTTTTGACTGGTTTGATGCAGCCCTCCATGCCTCCCTGTCCTGAGCTAATCGTTTCATCTCTATATAGCTACCACACCCTACATCCGAGGCAATCTGTTTAACATATTCTAACCTTGGTCTACCCCTACAGTTCTTGTCCTCGACCCTTCCTTCCATAACTAAGCTTGCTATTCCTGGGTGTCTTAGTATGTGTCCTACCAACCTATCTCTTCTCTTCATTAGCAGTCGCCAGAAACATCTCTCCTCTCCCACTCGCCTTAATACCTCTTCGTTTGTAACCCTATCTACCCATCTGATCTTCATCATTCTCCTGTAACACCACATTTCAAATGCTTCAATTCTCCTCTTTTCTGCTGCACCAATAGTCCAAGTTTCACTTCCATAGAGTGCCACGCTCCAGACAAAGGCTTTCAAAAATGACTTCCTAATACCTAAATCTATATTCGATGTCAACAGATTCATTTTTTGTAGAAAGGCTTTCCTTGCCTGAGCCAACCTACTTTTTATATCCTCTTTGCTTCGTCCATCACTGGTTATTCTGCTTCCTAAGTAACAGAAGTCTCCTACTTCCTTCAGCTTTTCACCTGCCAATTTGATCTCCATAGAGGTTTCTGATTTATTTCGGCTGCATTCCAGTATTTTTGTTTTACATTTATTAATTTTCATCATGAATTCCTTCCGTAAGACGGAATCCATACCATTCAAAATCTCATTCAAATCCTCAGGCTTGTCGGCCAAGATGACGATGTCATCAGCAAATCTCAGAGTTGAAATTATTTCTCCTTGAATCTTCACTCCCACTTTAAATTTTTCTCCAATTTCCTTCATTGCTTGTTCAATGTAAAGATTGAAAAGTATGGGTGATAAGTTGCAGCCTTGCCTTACACCTTTCTGAATACCAGCTTATCTCTCATGTCCTTCAGCTCGAATGACTGCTGTCTGGTTTCTGTATAGATTGTATATCACCCTCCTATCCCTGTACTTTATTCCAATAGATTTCAAAATGTCAAACAATTTAGTCCCATCAACGTTATCAAAAGCCTTTTCTAAGTCTACAAATGCCATGAACGTTCTCTTATCTTTCCTTATTCTACCTTCCAAAATCAGCCTAAGACTTAGTACAGCTTCCCTTGTTCCTACATTTCACCTGAAACCAAACTGGTCTTCACCCAACTCGGTTTCTATCTGGCTTTCAATCCTCTTGTAAATTATTCTAGACAGGATCTTTGAAGCATGAGTAATCAAGCTGATTGTACGGTAATCTTCACATCTGTCAGCTCCCACTTTCTTTGGTATAGGGATGATAACATTCTTCTTGAAATCAGGGGGTACCTCACCTGTCTCATAAATCCTACACACCAAGTGAAATAACCTGATCAGACCTTCATCTCCTATGCAGCGTAGCAACTCAATCGGTATATCATCTATGCCTGGTGCTTTGTTCCTGCCTAAGTCCTCTAATGCTCTGTCAAATTCTGATCTCAATATTAAATCTCCTTTTGCATCCTCATCAATTTCCTCCTCCCTTTCCATTACATGATTCTCAATCTCCTTTCCCTTATACAAACACTCTATGTAAGCTTTCCATCTCTCAACCTTTTCTTCCTTATCTGTCAGAGGCTTTCCATTTGTGTCCTTAATATTACAGCACTTGGTCTTCTTTTCCCCAAAAGTATTCTTAATCCTTCGATAAGCTGTGTCTACTTTTCCTAATTTCAGACAATTTTCTATACCTGCACAGTTTTCTTTCAACCATTCTTCTTTCGCTTCCTTGCACTTCTTGTTAACCTCATTTCTCAGACGTCTGTATTCTGCTTTCCCCTTTTCATCTCTTAGATTCTTGTGGTTCCTCCTTTCATCCATCAATTCTAGTATATCCTGAGTGATCCACGGTTTTCTACCTATTCTTTCTTTCCTACCAATGTTTTCTTCTGCGGATTTTGTTATTTCATTCTTCAAAAGTGCCCATTCGTCTGCAATTGAAGTTTGTTTAGGGGTTTTGATTAGTCCTTCCTTTATACTCTTCTTGAATCTTTCGTTTACATCCTTTACTTTCAGTCTGTCTATTGCCCACCTTTTTGGCTTTTGACTTTTCTTCAGTTTCTTCAACTTTAATCTGCATTTCATTACAACCAGATTGTGGTCAGAGTTTATGTCAGCACCAGGATATGTTTTACAATCCAAAATCTGGTTTCGAAACCTCTGCTTGACCATAATGAAGTCGATTTGGTAACGCCCTGTATCTCCTGGTCTCATCCATGAGTATATTCTTCTATTGTGGTTATTGAATAAGGTGTTAGCTATGACCAACTCATGTTCGGTGCAGAATTCCATCAGCCTGCTTCCTCGATCATTCCTTTCACCTAATCCGAAATCTCCTACTATCTTCCCTTCTCTCCCTTTTCCTACCACAGCATTCCAATCTCCCATTACTATAACATTTTCATCACCTTTGATATACCTCAGAATGTCATCTATTTCTTCGTAGACCTTTTCAACATCCTCATCAACAGCTTGACTGGTTGGCATATAGACTTGTACCACTGTGGTGCACGTAGGTTTAGTATTGATTTTTGCTACAATAATCCGTTCACTGTATTGCTCATAATATTCCACCCTCTGGCCAAGTTTCCTACTCAATATGAGACCAACCCCTGCTTGCCCATTGTTTGATTTAGTGCTAATGACCCTATAGTCTCCTGACCAAAAGTCCTGCTCTTCCTGCCAGCGCATTTCACTAATCCCAACCAAATCCAACCTCAACCTATCCATTTCCCTTTCTAAGTTTTCTAACTTTCCACTTCCTAGCAGACTTCTAACATTCCACGCTCCGATCCGTAGAATGTCAGATCATGCTGAGACGTAAAGCGGATATTGGTCATTGTTCATTGACATTGGAAAAAAAATGCGCTTATCACGTAATGCATTCATAACTGTTCCCGGGCGAAGCTGGGTCGGGTTGCTAGTATACCTATATAAGACATATGTCACGTTTATTCTGCTAGACAGAAGCAACAACAACAAAAATCACTCCTAAGAAAATTACGGTTTCCATTAGGTTGGGATCTTGGGCCTCCGTGGCTTAGGCGGCAGCACGCCGGCCTCTCACCGCTGGGTCCGTGGTTCAAATCCCGGTCACTCCATGTGAGATCTGTGCTGGACAAAACGGAGGCAGACAGGTTTTTCTCCGGGTACTCCGGTTTTCCCTGTCAAAATTTCATTCCAGCTACACTCTCCACTATCATTTCATTTCATCTGTCATTCATTTAATCCTTGCCCCGGAGGAGTGCGTCAGGCCTCGGCAGCCGTCACAGTTCATATCCTCGCCGCTAGATGGGGGCTTCATTCATTCCATTCCTGACCCGGTCGGAGACTGGAAGCAGGCTGTGGATTTTCATTTTCATTAGGTTGGGATCTTATGATCCAGAAAGTCCTGTGCTTACGTAATGTCTTCCAAACTTTAATCTGAGGAGGCAAGAAAAATAAGAGTTCATTAGTTCGATGATTTGATAGGGTACATAAAAAAAAATTATCTTTGCACTATCACTTTTGCACTTCCAATCATGTTTTGAAATAATACAGTTAACATGCTCCTCCTCAGTTCAAGTTCTAATTAAACAACAATAAGCTTAATACCTCCAGTATATTAAAGTGTGATTCTCACTCAAATATTTGATTTTTAAATCAAATGCACGTTCACTGAAACATGAAAAAATAATTTACACTAAATACGTATTTACAAGATTCAACAGCTTTATCTGGATATTCAATTCACCTGCAATTTAATAAAGTGACTGAATCTGGTTAAGTTTAATTAATTAGTGAAAATATTTAAGTTGGGAGCAGATCAACAAATTGATCGTAAAAAATATTGCTCAAAATATACATTTCTGAGGATTAAGAGCATAGTTGAATGCAATGATCAAAAAAATATCATGTTGAGTTGCAGAGCTCCACCATGGATTCAATCTCCATTCAAAATCCATAACTTCTAAATATTCAAATACAGCATTAAAATGTCCACCTTATTTTAAACAACAGCACCAATCTTTATGATGAGGCATTAGTTCATACCTTAAGCATAAATACACTAATTCAATTTATTCATGGTTCACACTTGACCATAAAAATTTATTTCACCATGAATAAATAGTTACCATATAAGGCGTTACTCATCCGTCTTCACACATATATAACTGCCTATAATACTCTTTGAGTACTTATTACTATCGATCCAACAGTATCCTGTGATCTAATATTTCCAATCTGCATGTAGTAATCATTGAATCTCAAATATACAATATTGCCTCAGTCAACTAACTATAATTGCATTCATTTAGTTTGAACTAGATCATAATTATCCTCTCGAAATGTTAGTTTACTTGCCTTAATCTGATCTTTATTACGAAAATCCTTCATTAATAATTCATAAAAATTAGAATTTGACAACTTAACTATGCATCACTAATTCTATTTACTCGAAACTCCCATGGTTATCGACTATGTGATCGATACAAAGAAAAATTTATTTAAATTCAAAGTGAAGGACTTTATCAAACGACAAATATCGAAACGAAGACAAAATCTGACTAATCCTGTATTAACATAAAATTAACACGTTCTTCGTTTCGGAATTCGTAAATGGTCAGGTATTCACAAAATTGGAACATATCATGGAATATGATAGGTATTAGTAGAATTAAACGATATTCAGAAATAATATTAAAGATTGACAACGGCTATTTTTGGCTTTTACACTTTTACATGTCAGATTATTGAAAATATATGATTCATGCTGCACATACCTTTCTGGGAGTCATTAGAAATTAAACAATTGTCACTGCTGCACCGGAAATATTTGTTTTATTAAGTAAATTTTTTTTTTTTTATTTCTTGCTCATTCAACGACGGCAGCCATGTTTGATGCATTCACATCGATGTCATATCACGTCCTATCACTGTTGTCAACATGTCCGATACGAAATACACCATGGGTGTCTGGTCTAAACCATTGGTCGCTGCTTGGTTAGACGACTGTCTGGACGAAACCATTGGTCGCTACTTGGTTAGACTACTACAAAACCATTGGTCTGGACGAAATCATTGGTCACTACTTGGTTAGATGACTCTCTGGGCGAAAATTGCTGATTGCACTACAAGCAAGGGGGTCTGGGGCATAAGACCCAGGTTTGGTTTGTTTTGTATGTAGAACAGTATTCACCAGGGTAGTGAAACTTGGCGCTCTTTTGTTTTGCGAAATAGTACCGAATGCGTGGGGTTGGCAATACTGTACATGTTGCTAAAAGTGGCTGAGTCAGCTCTAATTTCATCTCTGTAAGTCGTGATCATATTTGGGACAGCGGGTGGGTTATAGACAGCGGAAGAGTAAACAATTATACTACATCATCTCCAGATTTTTTTCCTGATTATTAATTCATTTTGGCTAATTTCAGCACTTGAAGAATTTTTTCCCCATTAAGTAGCTGTTGTTAAGTTCTACCGAAATAATTTCAACTTACAGAAGTAGTCGCTCGTTGGCGATGATGAGGTCTTGACCCTTAGTAAAATTGGGTACTTCCAATTCTCCACTTCATCTTCCCTCTTTAGGATCGATGGTTCCATTCGCATCATTCCCCTGTCATCAATGTGTAGTCAACCCTGGTCCTCTGGCATCTGGCAGTCATCATTCTTTGATTTCCACTATGATGGCTTCAGCAATCATCTTCTTGAAGTGCATTTTGTTTTCAAAGAGTTCAGTAGAAGTATAAATCGCAACTAGTGGCATGGTTGATGAGTGTACCCTTAGGAATAAATTGTGGTTACGCCACTGACACTAAAGTCGTCCGTGGTTTCTAACTACCTACAGGCATTGAAAATGTCCTTTATAAATTAACAAGAGTGTCTCCACTGACGATATTTCCACTAATAGTTCACCTTCATAATGTGAATGTAATGTTCTTTCCTGTACGAGTCCGTTTTACATGAGTAATGACCTGTGTGTTGCGTTAGCATGGGTTCAGTGATACAGGACTGCACTGACCTTGCCGTATATCGTAGCAGCTGGTTTCATTCACAGAGAAGGAAACTCCTTCAAAATGCTTCGCTATACTGCAGACTCGGATGTAATTGAATTTATTGTGGTTCACAATAATTGTACCATGGACTCTGTGAAGTGTGATGATATGAAATGTCATTCAAGAAATAAATGTTTCTGATATTTTCACTGATACTTCACCCTTTGAAGTGAAGTCGGCCTATACTTATGTGTCTGCCGTCGAGATCGTGAGTATCGCTTAGTAATCGTTCAATTTTAACTTCCACGATTTGTTGTGAGAAATATATGACTAGAATGACAAATATGAGACATCAGTCTAGTCAACTCGCGAGCCTTTCAAGACTGTTATAATTCCCGTGTTTCACTCCCGACGTGACCGAATATTCTTAACCATAAGAATAAAAGTACAGCAATCGGCTGTCACAATACGAGTAACTCAGCCACTCGGCTGTCAAATTGAGAGAGTAACTACAGCACTCGGCTGCCAAAATATGTGTGTCTAGCTTATTTTCATGCTCGTACAAAATCTGCGAGCTTGAGGGATGAGGTCTTGAGTTCATCCCTCAAGTGCTTGGTGATGGGCCTCGTGACCTTCACGTCATAACATAATTTCCCCTCGTGTCCTTGTCACATAGCGGACTCGCCTCTATGCTCGATATGTCTTCCTGTCCAACGATCCTCTCCCATATGGTGGATGTCGGACATCACAACAGTCACGCATACAGCTCCCGCATTGGCGTAGCCGAATCACTACTCAGGGGGCTGCGTGGCACAGTCGGTAGAGACGCTGAGCTTCTAACTGAAAGGGAGTGGGTTCGATCCCCATCCAGGTAGTGGATTAAAAAAAAAAAAAAAAACTTTCGGAAATGCAAATAGCCCTGGGGTTCACTCAGCCTTCACCAGAAATGAGTACCAGGGTAATTCCTGGGAGCAAAGACGGCTAGGCGTGGAGCTGACAACTCCATCCCATCTATTGCCGATGTCGCAAAAAGTGGAAGCCTCTACCTTCCACTACTTCCAGGGCCTCCATGGCCTGTACGGAGTTGGCTTTGCTTTGCTTTTGCTTTGAATCACTACTTGGATGTCGGGCACAGTACGGTGACATGGATGTAGCAAAAATATGACTGCACAGTAGCTCAGAGCTCAGTACCTCGTCTATGAATGTGGGAATGTCCATTTGTCTACTGTTGCCAGCATCGCTACTCGACCAACACTGCACGTCCAACTTGTGCGACAATTCTCCCAAAATCGAATCGCCCTGCCACTCGAAATGTCATGATTTGACCCTTCTCAAACTGGCTCATTTGGTTGTAGGAGGCACGAGTGCATCTTTGTAGTGTGTTTTCAGCTTGCCTTAGCACATCTGTACCACAGTGAAACTTCTGGCGCAGTGAACTTATTAAAATGTTAACACAGGTGACAAACTGATAGCTAACCCACAATCAACGTCGTCGATGCCGTTATCAGTGCATCCACTACACCCCAGATGGCATAATATGCTGTCATTGTATTAAAACAAACTTCTTCCTTCCTGATGTATTGAGTTTTCTTTCTTTTGAAAAATGTATAAAAAGAAAAGGGGCAGTATTTTTCATCCTGTAACCTATCTTTTGTAGCATATTTTATCCACACTTTACATGTAGTAGCTTTTGTATTTGTACGTTTTGGTTAATGACAGGTTCTTTAGTAAATAACTGACCTGTCACCAAATTGATCAACTTATTGGTTATTGTCATCACCAATCACTTGTCCACTGACCTCAATGACTGCTGGTGCTCGCCCTGAGTTGTTCCTTAATCATTTCACTCGAGGAAACAATTACATTCTTCACATTATTGCTTAATTTGTTAGGCACTATCATGTTATTTTGTAAGCTTCTGCTCCCTGTGATATCAATCAGGAACCATCTCACTTTTTTTATGTGAATGTTCCAATTTGATCATCATTGATAATCAAATATCAGTAAGTGACACTTGTGTTAATTGGCTTCTGTTCTATCCTTCAGGAAAGGATAAGAGACTATGGGAGGAAGAAGTGTTCAAGTTTGCTCGACTACAGCAACTGAGAGCTGTAAGCAACTATTTACCACGCACAGAAAATCCTCTTGATCCTCATATATACGAGATGGTGTTGTATGAATACCTAAAGATGGATCCTAAGGTAATGTATTTCTACTACGATGCTAGATAATGTCATAAAATTGAAGTTAATGTTAATCAGAGAGTTATTTGAAGTTTGCTGGTGATAGGCTCTCAATGTTTGTTTTCATTTAATCAGATGCAGGCCTCATTATGGATATTTAGTTTTATTAAGATTTATTTTGGAAAAGAATTGTTCACATAGATGGTTTGAAACATTGAAATCATCATTGCAGCAAAATTATGTAACTGAAGGAAACAAGAGGGGCCAATTACTGTATTTTGTTAAAGAAATTAATATCCTTTTCTCTGTGTTTCTGTTCTAGTTTACTGTCATACACATGTTTTGTGAACTTTAATTGCTGGTTAAATTAGGCTTGGATGAGACGATACTGAACATAGAAGGATTGGTGCATAAATTAAATAGTCTGAATAAAAATATACAATTTACGGCAGAATCAGCGGTAAACAATAAAATAAACTTCCTTGACATCACAGTCAGTCGGAATGATAACAGATTAACATATAAAGTTTTCAAAAAGCCTACCCAAACACATACAACCATAAGGCAGGACTCGAACCACCCGGTTAGTTAAAAGAAAGCCGCATTTCGGAGCATGATCAACAGAGTCTTCTCCCTTCCTCTGGACGAAGCAAGTCTAAATGAAGAGCTAAAAATCATTAAGTAGGTTGCCAAAGGAAACGGTTTCACACCACAGTTTGTTAACATCATTAATAAAATTAAAAACAAACCGGTCACCCGCCTAACGCCAGAACAAAAAGAGCCGCCCAAGTACGCAGTCTTCACGTATTTTAACAAGTCGTGGCATTTCTAATATTTTTAATAAACGCAGTCTAAAAATAGCCTACAAAACATATAATACAAATAATGATATTTTATTCAACACCAACAAATTGAACCACCCGAACAAGTTCAATAAATCAGGCATATATAAGTTAAAATGCACCAAATGCGAAGCCAATTATTATGGACAAACTGGTAGATCGTTTGCTTCAAGATATGGTGAATATTTTAATGCTCTAAAATACAATAAATTCTCCGCTATGGCCAACCGCATTGTAACGTGTTTTTCGAGGGGTTTTTATGCCACTGGCATAAGTCAGTAGGAAACCATTCTATATTTATTTACGCGGCAAATTGTTCAGCCAAGAGAAGTTTTCATGTTAATGTATTATTATTATTAATTTATTATAATTATTATTAAGGTATTTTCGGAGCATTTTATAAAAATTATAAGCATACAGATAGGTTTTCTATGTCTTAGAAAACGCTATCAAGCAAATTATTACGAACGACAATATCATAGAAAATTATGTGATTACGGAATTTTACGGAGTTTCGTCAGTTAGGATATTATGAGAGACATGACTCACTGGAAATCCAGATACAGGCTGATTCTTGTCAAGAAGTATTACGCAAGCTTGGGTCGCAGCGTCAAGAAAAGGCGGATAGTTGGAACGGAAATCGACTTCATCATCCGCGGGCCGTGTGTAATGAGCCAGAGAAGGGGAAGTAGCACATGGGGTGCAGCCAATCAGTGGAGACCACGTAAGCTGGAAGTCGGTACCGAGGTGGGGAGCCAGCGTGTGATATATCGTTCGGCGCGCCGTGGAACGAGGAGAATCTGTGTAGAACTTGCCGAGTATGGTTGCACGCGGGAGTCGCTCCGATGTTCCGTGGAGTGGGGGACAATCTGTGTAGAACTTGCCGAGTATGGTTGCACGCGGGAGTCGCTCCGATGTTCCGTGGAGTGGGGGGACAATCTGTGAAAGACTTGACTAGTTCGGTTGCAAGTGTGTGTCGCTCCAATGTTCCGTGGAGTGGAGAACTATCTGTTTAAAACTTAACCAGTTTGGTTGTACGAGGGTATGGCTCCGAGGTTAGGACCTTAAAGTCACCAAATCTACAAGTATATCATCAAATATCGACGGAGATGACGACATCCAGGAGACTGTGGGAAGCACACAGCATCATCCAGTACGAGGGAAATGCTTTGGCAATTTCCAGTGGTAAGCGTGAATGACGCAGAAATACGCAATCTCTCATTTCTCTTTGTTTTATATTTCATATTTCAGTAACTTCATAGCTTGGGAATAAGAGTAAAATCAATAATTTATCAGACTCCGTTTTCACGTAATTTTCTATCGGTAATATTAAAATCGCAACGCTCCAATTTAAATTTTAAACTTATTATTATTATTAATTTTGCTATACTTGTTTTATATAATAAATTCAATTCTTTTACAATGCAATCTTTGCTTTCAGTAGGTAGCATTAGATATAGACCAATTCCTTCTCCTGATACAATTGTTTGTTGGGTTAATGATCAAATCATACCACGATCTGAGTGAATAGATTCTTGAAGGTGTTCTACCAGAGCTAGACGTTGTTAAATACAAATTTAGATTTCAGCATTGCGTTGAGGTCTTGGCGCCCATTAAAACAACATAGCTTAGGCAAAGGTAAACTGTTACATTTGTTGCTCAACGTGAGGGTCAAACTGTTACACTTGCATTAATAAACGTTACAGCATGAAGGACAGTAAACATTAATTCACTGACATCAACAAAGATATGAGCATCCTGCATCATGCTAATAAAGGTATCACAATGAACATATTGGAAGAAATTGAAATAGATTTTGCCCAAAGAACAGCCCCCCTAACCTATCTCAATGAGATTAACTTTGAAAATAACAATGTACTCTTTGAGACCTTAATTAATTACAGAACTAAATACAAACCACCTTAATTTATCAAATAACCGAGGACCTCTAAATCCCCCTTATTCCCCTCCTCTACCCCATAACACCCCCCGTCCTGTCCTGTCAACATTACCAGTACACCTCCTCTCCCCTCCCTCACGCCTCAAGCCTCGCTCGCTTATCCCAAGCAATCCCACTCCAGTCCAATTATCATCATCATCTGTCTCCGTATGCATGGCCCGACCACTCACTGCCGCAATTACATCGTTAGTCCAACACAGATCTTTTTATGTATTCTTTATTTGCCTCACCGCTCCTTCGGTTTTAATGCCTTTCATATTCACATAGGGATTTTCTTTTCCATTTATGAATGGTTACCTCTTGCTGGGATTTCTGGGGCTATCGTCGGAAACAGAACATACTAAACCAAGCCTTTTCTAATGTTTTTAGAGAACTTTTATTATAACAGTGTTTTTACAAACTTTTAAAGTGTTATTTTAATGATCTGCATGTTGTATTTTTAAAGTGAACTTTTTATGGACAAATAGTGAGTGTCTTTGAGTGCTACCATAACTTAGGCTGATGAAGGTGTCAATATTGTTAGACACCGAAACATGTACCTACACATAGAAAGACAAGTGATTATGTCACGATAGAAAATTTTAATAAAATAGGTATTGACTAGGCGGAACTGTATAAACTTTGTTTCTTATTTCAATTCGGTATACCAAGTGTTTGAAGTTAAATGATTACAACTAACTGCAGTTTGATCCTCTACCACTCAGGCTGTTTTCCTTTTTACTTACCGTATATACCCTTATATTCAGGGTATTTAAATTTTTTTTTTTTTTTTTGTAAATTGTTATTATTATTTGCAAAGTTGTATGTGGTGTTGGCTTCTTGTAACTCGCAACAAATCAATGTGTTAATGAACATTAAAATATGGTTTGTTATGTTTAATTACCATGTATATACGAATAGCGTACATTTTGATGTTAGGATTTATGCATACACATCATTTTAAGCGGATAAATTATATGTTCGAAAGCATACGGAAATATGTTTCAAAACAATCTTTAAAAGAACAACCAGTCAGTTTTATGAGCAGTAATTGAGTGATCAACGTATCTTAATTTAATAACGTCTCCCATTCTTGAAAAAGCGGGCAGAGGGATTTCCGATAACACGAGACGTTATAAAAATGAAAGCACGACCTTAAGGGCATATATTGTTCAAGTTATGAGTTAGCGAGTATTTTTTTGAAAAAATCTGTAAGAGGCAGTTGATAACTAGGCCTCGTCTTATATTCGGGGTCGTCTTACATTCGGATATATACGGTACTCGTGGAAGGTTAAGCACAATGTAACAGCACGTGTATCGATACAAAAGACTTTGACGGACTAAGAGTCTCTCTTCCTTTAGCCTATTCTCGAATCTCCTTCAGGGTCGCAGGGTATTTTCTCAAATCAAGCCTACCTCCTGGCACTGGATTTGGCTGGAGATTGAGAGCCGTATGCCCTTCCTGCCACGGAGAGGGTTTTCCCCCTTGCTCTGTAATGGATGGGTAAGGTATTACGAATGGAGGTGGCTGTGGTCTATTATATTTATTAACAACCTGGCATTTGCCTGGAGTTGAAGTGGGAACCCACAGGAAACCTCTCTTGGTTGACTGAGGCTGGCAGTCAAACCCACCGGACCTCGCGGTAACAGCTATAAGTGCTAACAGCTACATTGCTGGGCCAGTCTCACAGTACTGAGTATATTACATTAATTTTTAAGAAGTAAGGATTTCAGGGGAAAAGCTTGTAACGTTTTTGTCATCTAATGTCCTGTCTTTTCTGAAAAGTTTTTTTTTCTTTGGTTACATCTTTATCGCATAGAGAGCTTCAATTATTGTAGAATGTATCATAGTACAATATTACAAGACACTTAATCTCTACAGCTGCCATGCATCTGTGCATGGTCTAGGGGTAAGTGTAGTAGCTCCCCTTCTGGACAGCTCGAGTTCAATTACCAGCTCTGCTCTTGGTGATTTATATCCTGGTATGATAGTTGGAACGGTGTACATCTAGCCTTGTGAGAATAACTGAGAAGTGGAGTCGAATACTGCTCCTGTCCATCCTAAAATTAGTTTTGCATGGTTTCCCACTTCAGCTCCAAGAAAATAACAGGATGGTACTTAACTTCCCATGGTACTTGCCTAGCCCCAACTGTACACACTAGCATAGTACCACAATAACACAGGTTATCAGATGTCTCCACCCACCTCGCCACTGTTCTATAGGGCATGGCATGCACACCTAATGCTTCCCGCAACTCTGCATGGCATTGGCGTACATTTCTGGCGCGGAGAACTACGATTTTAATATACGATCGCTGCTCCTTCTTGTTGACTTCCAATGTGTGACGCTATCACTCACACACTGAACTTGGGGGCATGCTCAGACACACACTGTTGTTTACATACACCATCTAGTGGCATCCTACGCAAGTACATACTGTACATTTCCAAATGCTGCATATCGTAGATTTTCCGTGTTGTCTTCTGTTCGCTAGAAAAAAAAAAAGTTGCCATAACTTATGTCTCGACCCTCGTATATATAATACACCCATGACCATGCCCCTGCCCCTAAATTAAATAACTACTTACTTTTTACATTATCAGTACTGTACCCGAATCGCGAATGCCTCCGTGATGTCGTGACATATTTGTAAGGAAGCAGCAGTGTTTGAATCACGTGCTACTTTCCTTCTCGATCGAATGGAGGGTTATACTGAGTGCCTGTGACGCACACCTAGACCAATGTAACAGCATGTTTACAATTATCCTTGAAACAATGTTTTCGAGATTTGAAAAGTAGTACACTTTTCTGGCAG
Organism: Meconema thalassinum; assembly: GCA_946902985.2. Taxonomy (NCBI): domain Eukaryota; kingdom Metazoa; phylum Arthropoda; class Insecta; order Orthoptera; family Tettigoniidae; genus Meconema; species Meconema thalassinum. Next base: position 918,170,405 of record OX336389.2, read on the forward strand.
TGGAATTTGCCGAAGTTCAAGCCATTTCGGAAGAGAATCTGTTCGCTAGAAGCCGAGATATGAAGATAGAAACTTCGAGAAGTTGACCGCTGTGACGCAGAGAGTTGATGACTCGAGAGTCCAGATCAGTATAAAAGGGGCCGATATTCTGCATAGAGCATGTATTACTTCCAAGCAGCCGCTTGGGTAAACATCGTTGCTACGCTACGAATCAACGACGTGCTACGATACCGTTATTATCGTCAACAAAGTAGAATTTAGTCTCTGTGACTTGAGTTCAGGACTTAGTTATTTCAGTGAACTAAGCACTTGTACTTTTTCACGAGTTACCTATCTGAGTGGAACATAGCCTACGATCTGGTCCCATCTGTCTTGACAGATTGTGGTGGAGAATATCCAAATGCCAGTTATCAGGAGAATAGAGGGAACTATCTACACAGTAGATATATCTTGAGGCATACTCATTACCCGACCACAGATTAGCCTTCGTTGCGAGACAAGTGTTGCTTTGCGAGCTTGTTACAGAGAATATCTGGTTACTCGCCTAGGTTTATTTATATTAGGAATTCTACGTTATCCACTTATCTCAGAATGTCAGAGTCTACTCGATGAAATTCAAGCTGCTAAAGTTTAACACTGTCATACAAGGTTAAATACAGAACAGTCGAATCATACAGTTTACGAATGAACTTTAAAGAAGTGAACGTATCGTGTTCAGGCACAGAACGATTCGTAATGACAATAGTCAAAATGTCGAATAGTGAAAAGTATCACTGAGAAGTTTACTTAAGCGTACTTTTAAACGCTAATATGTGTCGTTATATCGGGGAAGGATAGGTCTACAATGGATGGAAACGAGGATGAAGCTAATGGAGGTGCTGATGACCAAAGGAGATCGCCATACTAATGGAATGGTTGTGAGACCATTAGTTAATAATGAACACCGAGGACATGCCACCATCACATCAAGAATGAAGTAAGCTGAATTCTTACTAGTTTAATGTAATTGAGAAATTCCTTTTTACCCATTCAATTTGTAAAAGATCAACACCACCTTCGAGTCGATTCTACATGTATTTGTCTAGCGTGACAAATTGAGGGCAACTACGGCTTAGGATTATTTAATATGTGAATTTTCTTTACTGTTAGAGAACAGCTGTAGTGTCAGGAAGACAGGCTGGATTTATTTAAGGAATAGGAATATTTTTATAGCATCGAAGGAGCTTGGATTATTCAAAATAATTCCGTAATAATTTTTCTAATAATAATTTACAGTGATTTAATAACAATTCAATTTAAAATCATGAATGTTCACAATTAAATAAATAATTTAAAGGGTGAATGAATTAATTTGCACTATTTTAAAATCAAGGATGATATTAAATAATAATCATGATATGAAACTAATTATAAATAATTTGCAATAGTCGTTAAATAAATGTGAGGGTTAAATACTTTGTTTAATTATTATATTTAAATATTTTGTGAATAGGGTCATAACAGTAATTGTTTAAATATTGTTAAATAATAACAGAAATTATTTAAATATTGAATGAAAATCCACAGCCTGCTTCCAGTCTCCGACCGGGTCAGGAATGGAATGTACGAAAATGAAAATAAATCCTCTCTGCTATTTAAATATTACCGAGGGAAATAATGGTAATTGTTTAAATGTTGTTAGAAGGAATAATAATAACAATGGTCATTTAAAATATTGGTGAACAGGGATAATAAAGACAGTGATTATGTATTTAAATAAAATATTTTTGAAGCAGGATTAATATTTGTGAACAGGGTTAATAATAACAATGGTTATTTATATTTATGAACAGGGTTAATAATAACTGAGTTTGTTTACATGATATTTCATGGCAGTGTTAACAAAGTTAAGCCATCAGCAATGAAGAATAAGTTTAGATGAAAGGACAATGTGAAAATAAGAGAGGAAATATACAGAGAGATTAGTTTTTATGTATCGGAGACCCTCGCTAGCCCACTCTTCCGCTGCGCGAGCTTGTCTCCCGCCATGCACTTGGCCTTAATCCGCTTCTTGGCGCCACAAGTTTCCCTCCTTTGCAGTCTGCTGAGAGCTTTAACAGTGTGAGGTTCAGTTTAGTCAATTGTTCACATGTTTAGTGCTCAGTGTGCTGTTCCAATGCGATTTTCATTACGTGAACGTGTGTATATGTATAATACCTTCATAAAGTACAGGAAATCTTGTGCGAAAACACGACCAAAATTCCGTCAGAAATTTCCAAACAGACCCGTGCCTAGCGTCAAAACAATAAAAGATCAAGCAAAAAAGTTCAAACATTATATTACAGCTGAAATACAGTCAATCGGTGCTGAGGAACTTCAGAGAGTAAATGCCAGTTTCATAAAAGGGTGCCAGCGATGTGTAGCAGTGCATGGCGAACATTTTCAGCACCAGCTGTGAACTAGGTAAGTACAAATTCCTATACTCACTGACTAAGTGCTGGGCGGGCGCCGCATAACGGCAAAGTGCATGGCGGGAGACAGGCTCGCGCCGCGGGCTAGCGGGCTAGCGAGGGTCTCCGATACATAAAAACTAACCTCTCTGTAGTAATGGCAGGTTATATATATATATAAAAAAAAAAAAGTGTATCGACTAGGATGAAATTTTGTTTAATAGAGGCAGGGAAGATTTTGACCAGGAATAAATACTCCTATCATTGGAAAACTTTATAAATTCCAAGTACACGAGGTCATTTTTATGACTGAATAATACAACATTAGAAAAAAAATATTAAGAATTATATGTGATGATTGTTGTAAAAATATATATATATATATATTATGCGATAAGAGTGTCGGCATTAATGTTATGGTTATGTAGAGACTGAGTGTCGTCCATGAGGAATATATTTCCGGAGTTGTGGAAGAAGTTAGTTGGAGCACGTGTTGGCTCATGGTTGTAAAAGACGGGTGATATGGCTGCCCCATATTCCAGTCCAATTCAAATCCTGTAGCAAAGGATGTCAGTTCCAATACACCTGGTTCAACTATCTAGATTCCCGATATTATGCCCAATAGGTAAAAGAGATGATTATTAGATTTGATAAACCTGACCAGAGATTACTTATTAAATAAATAGTTGCAAGTGCATAAAATAAAAATAGATATTTGAGAATGTTTATACTGAACACTTGAGAGTGCATAAAATAATAATTTCTGAACCAGTCAACTGACTTAGATGAAAATCTTCATAAAACAGATTGCAAGATAGGAGTGATACCTGTTAAAAACAATTGTGGGAAAATTACAAATAATAATTATAAATGTTGTTATAAATATTTTGAACTTAAATATTTTGGAGATTAAATAGGAATGAGAAAGATAATTATTTGGAGAGATATTTAATTTATTAATTGAGAGAAAAAATTACAACACTTTTCATTGTTTATAAAAATGTAATTATCTGATATAACATCGTTTGAGATGAATATAAATAATTCTTTTGGGGATGTCCTACCAACTGAGAATAAATAATTAGGAGAAATTTAAGATATTATAAATTTCATTCTACAACAATGTGATAAAAAGTTATTAACAAATTGTTCAGTGAAACAATGTTACAAATGCAAGAAATATTAACATTTGACCATTATTTTAGTCAAATATTAGTATTCCACGACTGCATAACACTACGAAAATAAATTTGTGCAATTATTTCCATAATTAAAGCCTCCATGGCTTAGGCGGCAGCACGCCGGCCTCTCACCGCTGGGTCAGTGGTTCAAATCCCGGTCACTCCATGTGAGATCTGTGCTGGACAAAACGGAGGCAGACAGGTTTTTCTCCGGGTACTCCGGTTTTCCCTCTCAAAATTTCATTCCAGCAACACACTCCACTATCATTTCATTTCGTCTGCCATTCATTTAATCATTGCCCCAGAGGAGTGCGTCAGGCCTCGGCAGCCGGCACAGTTCATATCCTCGCCGCCAAATGGGGGCTTCATTCATTCCATTCCTGACCCGGTCGGAGACTGGAAGCAGGCTGTGGATTTTCATTTTTTCATTTCCATAATTCTATTTTTGGAAAGCAATACCATACATAATACAACAATTTTCAAATGAAACATAAAAATTGTCCAAAACTTGAACAGTCATAATTGATCTTCGGAAATGAAAACTACGTGTGATAATGTTTTTCTATAGAAACAAAACGAGTGTACAGAGAGGGATCATCAGAACTCTTAATTTAATCATGTTCACCTCAAGAGTGTAAATAGTGTAAACATTTAGTATAATGATACCAGACAGACTATCAATTTTCTGGTTATCATGCAACGAGTGTTAGAAGGGTTTATTTATGTAGAGTGTTGATTTTTTATTTTGAAGGTTATTTATTTAGCCAAAGTTTTAAAATTTTAAGTGTTAATAAATTGAGATATTTTAAAGAAATTGTGCTATTTTCGTTGTTCTTTCTTCCTACCTTGCTTGCATATTGCCGATATCAGTTAGTTAGTTAGTTTACTTAGTTTTCGCCCAGATAGACCCTGAGATAGCTTTTATCTCGTGCTGAACTGATTTCGGGACTAAACGGGCTCAGTATAGACATATTCCAATATTCCTTCTCCAAACTGACATCTTTAATAACAAGTTCAAATTCTGGCACTCGCATAGAGGCTCTCTTTCCACTCATCTTGTTTTACAGATATTATTGCTCAGTTGGTCTGAAGCACTTCTATAGCTGTTGCATTTTTATTAATGTAGTTTAAGTATGTTAACCTGTGATCTGTAGGATTATTATTGTGTCAAACTTAGGTATGATGTTGTCTTCTCTATTTTGTTATTTATGTTTCTAGGATCTGATGATGATCGTGTGACGATCGAAACATGTCATCCAATTAAGTACCCCTCCCCCCCTTTTTTGTACATAAAAGTATGTTATTTTGTGATAAATATCTCGTGTAATATTTCTTTCATGTTAGGGCATTTAAATGCCGGTACTTGTTTTCCCGCCTAATGTAATTGGGCAAAATTTGTGTTGACCGACCGAAAAGCTTTCTATAGTAGAATATATTCTTACACTTCAGATTTAAATGGATAATTGTGATTTTTTTTCCTAATATCTGTGTTTCATTCTCTTCTAGGGTTTTCTACAGCTTATAAAGGATTGGCCCCCAACTTTATTCAATGTCCCGGCTGTTGTTAATGCTGTACTGGAACATTTGCTTGTGAATGACAAGGACAATGCCTTGCTTCTTGAAGCACTGGCCATTTTGTATTCGCACGAAAAGAAGTATGACAAAGCACTTGCAATGTATTTGAAGTGAGTAGAAATCATAAATGGACTTATCTGTTCATGTTCATTTACAAGAGGCTCTCCACAAAAGCATTCAATGATGTTTTAATTAGTAAATTATATCCTGTCTTTCTGGCATAATAGGTCATAGAGGACACTAGTAAGGGCGGCAGAAGCAGTATGTGAAAGGACAAGCAACAAGAAGAGATGGAAAGAAACTCCGTGGTGGAATCAGGAAACAAAAGATATAGTGCAGAAGAAGAATTGAGCCTTTAGGGTGTGGTTCCAAAATAGGACAGTAGAGACAAGAAAGGAGTACCAAATACGAAATAAGGAAGTGAAAAGAGTAGTGGCTGAGGAGAGAAGAAAATGGATGGAAGAGTGGACAAGAATGATGGAGGAGGATAGTGAAGGTACCTAAAAGTTCCTATATGGGATGGTTAAAAGTAAGAGGAGGAATGATATGACGGACTAAGTTCGAATGGTGAACAAAAGTGGTCGAGAAGTAGGGAATAAGGATGAACTCAAGATCATGTGGAGGGAGTACTTTGAAGAATTCTTGAACCCGAATGGTGACCCTGATGAAGAAATAGAGGAACTGGGAACAGAAGAAAAAGCAAGCAAGCAAGCTTGTAGTTTAACGTGACCGTTAATCGCGAGATCATGAGCCACGGGACCTCCTTTTTACGTGGAATCCGAACCACAGGACATGGCATTTCACTTCGAAAATCTCACATGCATTGACCGGGAATCGAACCCGGTCCACCTTGGTGAGAGGCATACAGCTTAACCGCTGCGCCACCACGCCCCTCATGGGGGGAACAGAAGAGGACTTTACATGGATGCAAGAGGAGGATGCAGTGAGGAAGATGAAAGGAGGGGAGTCACCAGGAACAGAAAAGGCCTTAACATGGAGGGAAGTGGAGGACGCAGTGAGGAAGATGAAAGGAGGGAAGGCACCAGGTCTGGACGAGATATGTGTAGAGATGCTGCGAGCGGCAGGAAAGGTGGGGATGCAATGGCTATATCGAGTAATGAGGGCTCTATGGAAAGAGAGGAGGATCCCTGAGGACTGGAAGAAGGGAATAATTGTCCCAATCTTCAAGAAAGGTAGCAGAAAGGAGTGCAAGAATTATCGGGGGATTATATTGATGAGCCATTGTGTGAAGATCTTTGAGAAAGTTTTGGAAAAGAGAATTCGGGCAAAAATAGAAGGAAAGATGAGAGAAGAACAACATAGCTTCAGAGCAGGGAGTTCCACAGTATATCTAATTTTTGCTCTAAGACAGTTGCAGGAAAAACATTATGAATATGGAATAGACCTACTGTTGGCCTTCCTGGACATTGAATAAGCATATGACAGTGTACGTAGAAGTAAGGTATTGGCTTTGGAGAAGAGAGGAGTAGGAAAGCAGACTATATGGGGGATAAGGGAAATGTACAATGGAAGTATAAGCTGTGTGAAAGTAGGAGGAGCGAGATCAGATTGGCTGGAACAGAAGAATGGCTTGAGGCAAGGAAGTGCACTTTCACTGCTACTCTTCATTGTAGTGATGGACAATATAATGACCAGAGTGGGTGAAGTGATTGAAAGAAGGATGAAAATAATGGCGTTTGCAGATGATTTGATGATCTGGGGTAACAAGGAGGAGTAAGTACTGGAGCAGTTGGATGTATGGGAAGAAATAGTACATGGATATGGGATGAAGTTTAGCATAAGCAAAGGCGAGTGGATGGATCACAACCAGGAAGAACGAGAGAGTCACTACGGGAATAACAGTTGGTGGGATAGAATTGAGGAGAGTTTCGAGTATCTGGGAATCATGATACAAGAAAAAGGAAGAAACGACAGACAAATAAATGAGCGGGGGAGGCAAGCAGAATTATTCAGGAAAAGTGCTACGAGCCTGGTATGGAGTAAGGCCCTCAAAACAGCAAAAGGGTCATATATAGGACGTACTACTTTCCAATCCTGATGTATGCCTCAGAGACCTGGGTTATGAAAGGAAGGGAGCGAAGCAGAATACAGGCTAATAAGATGAAATTCTTGAGAAGTAGTATTGGCGTGACAAAGGTGGGCAGGTTAAGAAATGAGATCAGAAAATTAGTCAAGGAGGGAGCATTACAGGATAGGATAGAGGAATCCAGGCTTAAATGGTATGGGCATTTTAAGCGAATGGATGGGAGGAGAATACCCAGGAAGATACACGGGATGAAAATAGAAGGAATAAGACAAAAGAGGAAGGCCAAGAGATAAGTGGCTGAAGGGTGTGGGGGACTGCGTGCGAAAGAAAGGAGAAGACTGGACCAAGGTGGTGACGGAGAGATGGTGGGAAGACAGAAGACGATGGAGAGGCTTATGTTCCAAACAGACCCGGCCAGTGGCTGGAAACTGTTCAAGATGATGATGATGATGTCACATTGTAAAGTTTTGAAGCCATTATTTTAGTGTTGTCAATACAAATAAATAAACACCTGATTTGGAATTGTTAAGAACCTGCATTCAAATTCAGGCATATATTTGTTCACATGCCAAGATGAAAAATGTAATGCTATGTTGGACAAAGTGGAAGACAGATTGGAACACATTACAAAGAATGTAGAAATATGATTAAACACTATATGCTATATGCGAACACATGTATGACAAAAACCATCGTTTCACTAACTTTGAAGCAGACTTGAAAATTCTATACCATGAAGCAAGGGGCAGTGCTCTTGACATTAAAGAATCCGTAGCAATACATCTAGCCAAGAAAGATAATCCAGCGAATCTGAACGATGTTATTAGGAAGGTCACCACTTTTCACGCTGTTGAAATGAATGAAAATCCACACCCGTAACGAAAATGAGGCAATGAATGCATATGGGAAGGAATAATTTGGGATATAGGTTATAGGAGGTATTTCTCAACGGACCAAGGCCTGAAATTAGGGAGTATTGTAGGGTCCTATTCCATCTACTAGGCCAGTTGCAAGCATATATAAGATTTTTTTCTAGGCTGTGGCAGATGGCTTAAATGGCCTGCAATAGTAATTAGAATAGTTCCAGAATCCATAACATTTTTATGTCATTCCAGACTCGGTTAGTTACAGCTTCCAGTAACAGATGTCGCGCACAACGATATTTAGACTGGGGCGCTCCGGTATCACATTTAATCAGTCGGGAGTTGACAGGCGATAGCTTAACAACTGTGTGACCTACAGCTCGGCTGAGATAATTAACCATAAACATAATAGAATTCAAGTGTATGCTCTAATTTTATTTTTATTTTATTTATTATATTGTGTTGTTCTAATTTCTATACACGTGCATAATACTCGTACACAAACCCTTATAAAACAAACTAACATTAATCTCTTGTGGTTTTTCATACGATCTCCTGAAAAGTGAGGAGTTGTGCTCTTCTCATAGTTCCTTTCCAATCCCTTGCCTAAATGATGCTAATTTTCATCATAATAATGTTGGATAGACTGATCCTCTTCTGATGAGGAATCACAAAGCTGCCAGTCAGGCTGGCAAAGGAAATGATCCCTCAGAAAGCATTAGAGTAAAACCGAACTTGCCGAATGGACAGAAAGCATAATTTTGATATTTATTTATAATAACTGCATTGATAGTTTCTTTGGAGAAACATATTAACCCATTGTTTTGCAATTTTTCGTGGATAAAATGGCGATTTAATCTTGATTAAAATACATCATTTTTGTTGCAACAACTTAATTTAACATTCACATGATAACCTTCTAACAGTATTTGAGCACAATGTGATAGATCATGAAACAGTCATCTACATTCAGTGCCACTTCGCATTTGTGGCTTCATAGTGGGAATCACCCCTATTGTGTGATCCCCTTTTGTTGGTGTCTTGAACAGAAGACTTTTTAGTATGAGTCATCAAAATACACAAAGCGAAATGAGCCTTTAATTTATCTTTAGTAACAGGAAACCAGTTTTTATCATCATAGCTGTTCTTTTTGGGATTATTTTCAATTTCCTGGAGTAGTTTTGCTGCATTGGAGTTTGTTTCATAGATGACATGCTCCCAAAATTCTTCCGTTAGAAACTCGCCCAGTACTTTAGCCATCCCTGGATTCTCGCGTAATCTTTGTGCTGACACAGCATTCCGTTGACCATCTGTATTACACGGCGTATTATTCGGCACGTGGGTAGCCAGTGTCTACTTCCAGACTTTGTGGTTATGCACATGCGCGCCTGCAACTTCATCTTCCTCTTCTTCAGTGCCATCTGACTCTTCAAAGGAAACACTTCTCATATCATTCGTGTGAAGAACTCTCACTGAAATCACCATCTTCTAAAAAATCACAATATTCTAGCACGATCAGCTTCAAGTTCGTCATGATTCTGTGTTTACATTTGTGCGGCAGCCGGCACTTGTCATAACTCAGAAATACGAATGAAATTTGTAACCTCTAAGATTATGAAATACATAAATCTAAGTAGCCGTGCTTTACGGAGAAAAGCAGAGATACAATTACGAACATCTGCTTGAGACATTGTGAATCCAAGGAAACCTCTATACATATCCATGGAAACGCCATGAAAGTGTACCAGAGTCGTGATGGAAATTTCCGTCATTGCAATTGTGGGAACACAAGAACGATGATGTAAATTTTCGTCATTGCAAAGCAGTGGGTTAAGAAAAACATATTTTTGTTTAATGATGTAATTAAATTAATCTACCTAGGTAAAATGTACATAAATACCGTACGTTTCTAGAGGAGTTAATGAGAGGTGAAATGAATGAATTGGAGTGAAGTGGCCTTGGATTATTAGAGGGTACTATCTCAGCTTTTGTTTGGAGTTGAATGTGGAAAACCACTTCATTGCATGGCAGATGGTGGGGTATGAACCCATTCATGTACCTGAATCCGGAGGTAGCCTAGTCTCATGGTCTTGCACAACAATGCACTAAGTTAACCTGGTTGGTTGAGTGAATGATACCAATAAAACTTATTAAAATGAAAAATACTGAAATATTGTTTACCATAAATAGAATAAATCAAAAACATTTCTACTTTCCGACTAATGTTAAACAAAACTGTCCAAAGCTTAAACTTACGATGAAGATAAATTGGTGGAGGGCCTTGAGATGAAAGTTTATTATATTAGCATTTCTCGGTGGACTGATCATCTTGTTGTCTATTGCTAAGTTGTTGTTTACTTGGTTCTACTACACTCGGTGGCCAAAAGTCATGGAAAGGCACGGAATAAGATGTTAATAACAAGTTGTTCCTCTGCGAGCCCTCAAAACGGTAGCAATACGGCAAGGCATCGACTCGACAGGAAATGGGTCCCTGACTTCCAACATTGAACTGGGCGATGATCTGACTCTCAGTAGCCTTTCGATCGCTCCGTATGGTTCTGCTGAGGCGACGTGATGTCCGTTCGTTGAACACCTGTGGTCGTCTTGTGCAGCGGTTTACGTAGATGGTAACATTATCTTTGCGATATTCAAGACCCACCCTCGACACTGTTGACCTCGGAAACCCGAATTCGCGTGTAATCTCCGAAATGCTGTGACTTATTCACTGTGCACTGATGATCATCCGACGTTCTAAGTTGGTTACCTCCCACGTGTTGCCTCCTTTACTACACTCGTGTATGTGACAGACTGCTTTACTCTGCCGCAGCTAGCCGCATTCCTCAGGAGTCATACACGACACATTTTCTCATGGGACTACCCTTCCCGTGACTTTTGGCTACTCAGTGTACATGCTATGTGTGGCCGTTTTGAATATGTTGAAATCGTCAGTACAGAACCTGAAGTTGATTTATTCGTGGACCTGAATGCAGTTAGCCAGAATTACACTGTTCACCAGTGTAGTCAAGTGGAGAGCAGAAATCCTAATTAAGAATCCAGACACTAACAGAGGTCATCCTGAGTGGTTTCTCCACAGGTTTTTCCATAGTTACTCCAGTCACATGCCTAGATGGTCTCTTAATTCAAGTCTTGGGGCATCTACCTCAATCCAAATAATTAGTTACACATGCTACTACAGTCATTACAGTAACACATGCCATTAGAAAAATTATTTACATTTACAAATATGTAGGAGTGATTACCAAAGATGACCATTAGCCCCTAATCACAACTACTATATTATGCTCTGACATTCTCCAAAGTCACTATTTCTGTTGATCGTATTGTTAGATATTTTGATATTTTGTTGATAGTGTAGTACAGTGTGAAATTCTTTTGCAGAAATAATTATAATATGTATATTACGTATATTTTAGCTGATAATATTGTTACTTATCTACCTAGGTATACAATTCACAGGCGGTGGGGGATGGAACTTAACCATATCTTGAGAAATTCCAGGACAGTATTGACTGCAATTTATACAGTTCGTCAATCGTGTTGACCAACTGAAAAGCACTAAATTTCGATTACTAAGGCAACACCAAACCATGGCTGTTTACAATGCTGATTACATGATCTCTCTAAGTCTTCAAAATTGCTTGGTTTCTATTCCTAATGAACATTAATGTGGAGTATTTCAAGTACTGTTGCCTGTTGATAATGTTATAGTAGTGTTAATTTATTTTTTGGTTTGTTCACAGATTACGGCATAAGGATGTTTTCCTGCTGATACGTATACATAAATTATACAGTTCCATTTATGATATGATCGAAGGGTTGATTGATCTGGATTCAGACCAGGCTATTAACATGTTCCTGGAGAAAGATATAGTGTCATCAGATGTTGTGGTATCCCGCTTAGAACATAATCAGTACTACCTGTATCTGGTAAGATAATAGCATTCTTCCTTGATTTTAAACATATGACTGAAATGTAATGGCAACACTACCTGTTCTCTCTAATGTCAGACATTCCTGTGTTCTCTGCCTAATCATTTTAGTTAGTTAGTTATTGTTGTTTTAAGGGGTGGAACTACAAGGTCATCTGCACCTTCCTAATAATTTTGGCACACCTTTCAATCTCTTGTAGATGTAGCTAAACAATACTGTGTATCAGGTGTGCATGCAGCATGTAGAAGAAATAGAAAGGTACCTTGTTCATTGAAAATATCTTGCCAGCATAATGGTCCGCCTCGTGGCATAGTGGTTAGTATTCTTGGTTGTCATCGCTGAGGTCCATGTTCGATTCCCAGCTTTGCCAAGAAATTTAATTCTAATATTAGGGCTAGAACGGGGTACACTCAGCCTCATGAGGCAAAACTGAGAAGAGGAAGGTACGATTCCCAACTCGGCCATCCTGGAAATAGTTTTCCATGGTTTCTCACTTCTACTCCAGGCAAGGAGTATGATACCGAAGACTAGGAGAGATAGAGTGAGAAATGAAGACATTCGAAAGGAAGTGAATGTACAGAAGCTGAATGATAAGCTGGAGCAGAACAGATTGAGATGGTATGGACATGTGAAAAGGATAAATGATGAATGAATGCCGAAACAAGTGATGGAGAGATGGATGACTGGAAAGAGAGTACGGTGGATGGATATGGTGAAGGAATGTGTGAGAGAACGAAACCTAGAGTGGAGTTCAGTGGTTGAGAAAAGATGGACAGAGTAAAGTGGAGGCATGTCATATTTGCTCAAGCTGGAAAATGGGAATTGATTGATTGATTGATTGATTGATTTGTTTGGATATAGCAGTCATTTTGGAACTGCTAGCTGTTTGAATCAGTCACATTTAGGCAATCTGAAGGCATTTTTTTGACGATGGTATTTTTGACTTATGTATGTGTGCAGTCTGTGATTATTCGATGATGGGTGTGTGGTGCCCTATATTTTGTTAGTGGATGTCTCTTTCTTCTGATGTGGTGAGTGAGTTGTTCTATGATAGTCGAGCCTGGGTCCACCCAAATATGGTATTTTGTGTTTTTGCTAGTGGCCTGGTATTGTGAACAAGTATTCCACTGTATTACGTCATGGAGAGGTTATATGATATTGTTATTTTGTCTTCGATTGGGTGGAAGGTACTCACTCGTGTTGGCAGCGATGATAAATCACACACACTGCCGATAAGGTCATGTCGAGGCATTTTACAGGTAGTCACGTGCATTAAAGGTAGAGGGATCACTGAAATAGCCAGATTGTGGGTCAAGACTGAGGACAATTAATGGAAGTTATAATTGATATCCTCCTCGACGACAACGACCTCGTGATAGATATTTTTCCTTTTTATTAGACTTAGTTTTTTAAACCTTGTTTTTATGTGTTTTGCTTCCATGTGTTCAGTCATGTTAGATATTAAGGGAAGCTGTGATACACTGTTGCCATTATAATAATTTGATTTTGATTGTACAGGGTCATTATCTATGTGCGCCCCCCATAAACTCAGCAAGCTAAGCCGGCTGTGACTGGCGCAGATCGTGGGCGCGAGTACCCGGTTCAGCCGGTGGTGGCGCACACTTTCACACTTTTACCAAACATGTTCAATATTGTGTACTTACAGTGCTCATAGGCGATGCTGAAAATGTCCTCCCTCTCTTGTAACACACACCTGACGTCTTCTGCTGAACCCTGTGGCTCATAATCACAAGATTCACGGTCACATAAAACTACAATCTTCCTTTTTCCTTCTTCTGCTGAAAGAATGTCTGTCAACTCTTTTATTATTTACATTATTATTATTATATAATATTTTCAAATGGGGGGTAATTCCCCGGTGGCAAATTGTACAAATACAGAAAATCACCAACAATAACATCAAACACAATAGGTACACAATTCACAATTTAGGAACTATAGTAATTACATCTTAGTAATTACATCGTAGTAATTACACAAAATTTCAATCTTATCTTAAACACATCAATATGTTTGGGGAAAGACTCTTAAGACTGAGGCAGGTAATGAGTTCCAATTATCAATACCACGGTTAATGAAAGAATATTTCCTATAATTTGTACGCTGTGGTCAGACCTTGACTTTATGTGGATGATCTGCTCCGCTCAGGTAGGTGGGATTTCCCAGACGTTTGCTTAGTTCTCCCCATGCTGGCCGGTTAGTGTAAGTGTTAAACATAGCGTATAGTCTGGATTTCGAACTTCTATCTTCCAGAGATTCCCACCCTACGATTAAAATCGTTAAGCACAAACCTAGCAGCCTTTCTTTGTACCATCTCCAGCTCATTGTTGAGCCCTACCTGATATGGGTCCCAAACCGCTGAGCCGTATTCCAAGATTGGACTCACCAGGGTCATCATCATCATCATCATCATCATCATCATCTTGTACAGTTTCCAGCCCCAGGCTGGGTCTGTTTGGAACATAAGCCTCGCCACTTAGTCCTTTCTTCCCACCACCTCTCCGCTGTCACTCTGGTCCAGTCCTCGCCTCTCTTCTTGACACATTCCTCCACTCCTTTCAGCCATCTATCTCTTGGTCTTCCCCTTGGTCGTTTCTTCTGCATCTGCATCTCATGTATCCTCTTGGGAATCTTCTTCTCATCCATTCTCTTTAAGTGTCCATACCACCTCAGTCTTGATGTCTCAATCCTACCTTGCAAGGGCTCCTCTTGCACCCTTTCCCTGACCTTTTCATTCCTCACCCTGTCTCTTCTTGTTACTCCGATCCTACTTCGCAGGAACTTCATTTCACCTGCCTGTATTCTACTTATGTCTCTTTTCTTCATTGTCCAAGTTTCTGAAGCATAGGTCAGTATCGGGATATAGTAGCTTCTGTATAACACTTCCTTGCTTTTTTGTGGGACATCTTTATTCCACACTAAGCTCCTAATGCTTCTCAGAAATGCTTCTGCCTGTCTGCCACGTTCCGTAATCTCTTTGTCATTTCTCCCATTTTCCTCCACTATACTTCCCAAGTACTTGAGACTTTCCACCTTCTTCAGCTGTCCACCTCCAAGTGTTATCCCACTCATTAGTCTGTCCTTTTTCCTGGTCGTTAACAGGATCTCACATTTACTGATGTTGAACTTCCATCCGTACTCTCCCACTGTTTCTTCCCAAGCCTTCAGTTGCTCCTGAATTTCTTCCTCCCTGTTTCCCCAGACCATGAGATCATCTGCAAACACCATTGCTTTCATCTTATCTTCTCCTATCTTTCCTGCTACCCATGTCATTACCTCATCCATAACCACAATATAGAGAAGGGGTGACAGTGCACTACCCTGTTTCAGGCCACTCATTTGTCTGAACCAGTCGGTTCTTTCCCCTCCAACTTTCACACAACTCACACTTCCACAATACATCTCCTTCACTCTGCCTACAGTCCCTTTTTCCACTCCCATGTTTTCCATTGCTTTCCAAACCTTCTCCCTACACACACTATCATAGGCCTTTTCGATGTCCAGGAAGGCCATCAACAGATCCTCTCCAAATTCGTAGTGGTGTTCCTGGAGCTGTCTCACTGAAAATATGAGATCCACTGTTGATCTCCCAGGTCTGAAACCATACTGCTCCTCTCTCAATTTTCTCTCCACTTTGGCTCGTATTCTACTTCCTAATATCTTTTCATATATCTTGGCACAGTGAGGTATGAGTGTGACTCCTCTGTAATTTCTGCACTCCTTTCTGCTTCCTTTCTTAAATATTGGGACAATTAATCCTTTCTTCCAATCTTCTGGGGTCTTTTTCTCCTTCCATATCACCCTCATCACACGGTGCAGCCACTGTTTCCCAACCTCCCCTGCTGCCTTCACCATTTCAACACACACTTCATCCACACCCGGTGCCCTTCCTCCTTTCATCTTGTCTATAGCCATCTCCAGTTCTCTCCAATTCAGGTCCTTTTCCATTCCTGTGTTGTCTTCTCCATCTTCCAATACATTGCCTTCCTACCTATGACCATTTGGATTCAGCAAATCCTCAAGTACTCTTTCCACACTGTCTTGAGTGTTTCTTTGTTGTGTACCTCATTTCCGTTTTTGTTCATCATTACCACATCCCATAAAGTACTTTCCTATTTCCTCTGCTGTCTTCCTCCATCATCTCTGTCCACTTTACCATCCACTTCTTCCTCTCCTCTGCGACAATCTTGTTTGCTTCTTTCTTCTTTATCTTATAATCTTCCCTTGCCAGATCAGTTCTTTCCTGGAACCACGCTCTGAAAGCCTTGTTCTTCCTTCCCACAGCTTCTTTTACTCTCTCATTCCACCATGGTGTCTCTTTACACCGCTTTCTGTTGCTAGTTCTTCCACATACTGCCACTGCGGCTTCCACCATTGTGTTCTTGAATTGCTTCCATTCCTCTTCCCCTGTTTTAGGATTGTCTGTTGGCATCCTTTCCCTTATTATCTTCTGGAATTCTTCCTCGACTTTCTTTTCCTTGAGTTTTCATACTTTGATTCTCCTTTCCTGGTACTCTGTCCTCTTGCTATCCTTAACAACTCCCAGGTTCATTACAAGTCAGGGTCAGGGTCAAATATCCTAATTCTTTTGCGGTAGAGCTACTGCCTTTTAATACCCGCATTACAAAATGAAGTGATTTGTACGCTTTGGAGATGACACAATCCACATGAGTACTCCATTTCATATCATTCCTTACATGGATGCCCAAGTATTTGCACGAGTCTTCTTCTACAAGTATTTCTGAGCCGATATTATATTGAAAATCATGCCTTCGCCCTCTCCCTATTCTCATGATACTACATTTACTCGTATTTATCTTCATTTTGTTGTCAACCGCCCATTTATGAACCAGGTTGAGGTCAGTTTGTAACTGAGTGTTGTCTTGTGATGTTTGAATTTTTCGGTATATTACACAATCGTCCGCAAACAATCGCCAGTCACTTTGAATCCCATTCGGTAGGTCGTTAAGTGCCAGAAATAACAGGGGCCCAATCACACTACCCTGAGGGACACCTGACGTTATCAAAATGTCCTCCGAGAATACATTACCTATTTTAACCTTTTGCGAGAGACCAGTCAAGAACTCTTGAATCCATAAAATTACTCTTTTATCAATCATCGTTGCCACTAATTTACAGAGTAGTATGTCATGTGGGACGACATCAAATGCCTTCGCAAAATCTATAATTACAGCATCAACTTGCACCCCCCTGTCAAGTGAGTCATTAATATCCTGAATGAGTGATAACATTTGGCTCTCACATGAGTACCCTTGTCTAAATCCATGTTGCATCCCATTAAGCCATGATAACTTTCCCTACTGTTCCCTTAAGTAATCAGAAATAAGGTGCTCCATCAGTTTACATATGACGGATGTGAGGCTAACTGGCCTATAGTTTCCCATTACCAATCTGTTCTCTCCCTTGAATATTGGAACTATTGTAGACCTTTTCCAGTCTTCGGGTATTTGTGTGTTATTAATTGATACATTAAACAGCTTCCCCAAGTATCGCCCAATGGCTGTACCTCCCAGTTTTAACACATCTCCATAAATATTGTCTGGGCCTTTTGATATATTTCTACGTAGCTTTTTAATTCTTGCTAGAATCAACGATTGGTTTATTCGGAAAGGTGGGCTATCAGGATCATAGTTAAGGTCCAGCACACAGCTATTATAATAATAATATCGTATGGCCTCGGGTGCCTGGTGCAAGCTTTGTTAATTGACACCCAGAGGGTAGCTTGCATGTCGAATTTCGTCGTTCCTTTGAACGCTATGAAAGTCAAGGAGGTTAGATATCTAAACTCCTTGACACTACAGCGCTTTCAAGTAGGGAATGGAGGAACTTTGTGTTGGTGGAAAATCCCGAGATTAATTAATTTTGCCATTGAACACGACCTACTGAATTCAAATGGGTTCTTTAACATGCCAACAACGTATGACATGAGTATCGTGATTTTTGTCGCCTTCAAAAATCACTTACCATGGCCAGGGGCAAACCTGCAATCTTGGGGTTGGTAGTCCGACACTATATTTATACACAAATTGTGCTAAATGTTCCGACACTATAACCACTCACCCACCGTGGCAAGCTACACAGCTATTAAATTCATTAAACACACTACCATACCATGTATTTAATTCATTAGCAATTGCCTGTTTCTCAGTAATTAATCCACCATCTCCGGACATTATCATAGACAAGTCATTGAAATTTCCCTTCCGCCTACCAACGTAACTATAACATTTTTTCCACCCATCACCCCCTCCCCCATTAAGTTTTGCATGTAATTATCGAGAGCAGCCTTCATTTTGAAGACTAGCTCTTTCGATAATAATTTAAACTTTAGCATATGCTCGTAACTATCGTGTCGTTTGTTATAAGCTTTCCTTAATTTCCTTTTGAGTCCCCTGATTTCCCTTGTGTAATATTCCGGATCCGGGTTTTACTTCAATAATTTAAACGGCACGAATTTCTGAATAGCACGATCTAAGATATTTCGAAAATTTTCCCACAATATATTTATGACACCCCTCCGACACACATCTTACAAATGACTCATTCATATAATCCTGAAATTTGCTCTGATCTGCTCTGCTGTACTGAAATGTTAACTGCTTCGACGGAGTCAAGCATTGGAGTGTCACTGTGTCTAATATTTAGTTCAACACCGGAGTGGTCACTAATTCCAGGAACTTTCATACAACTAATATACAGTGCCACAGGTCGTACTAAATAAACATCTTAAAGTATTATTTCCTCTCATGGGGAAATCAACCACCTGGGAGAAACCCGCCTCCCTAACTAGCTTGTTTGCTGCAAGTTGAGCTTGGCTACCGCTAGTTGAATCACCAGACCAGTTCACACTTGGAAGATTTAAATTCCCGGCAATTATAACATTCTTTTCCATAGATTTACCCATTCAGGTGATGTCATAAAGAGTATCCAGTAGCAAGAAGTTGTCCTTTGGTGCTCGATACGCCCCTATCACCTGAAGAGAGTTTAACTTTGCTTCATCCAAGATTTCTACACATAACAGCTCATGATCCATATTGGCCCATTTTAAGCAACTTACGATGCCCCTGCAAACACAAATAAATAAACCACCACCTCTCTTACCTCGGTCTCTTCTGTACATTATATAGGTACCCTGAATTATTTCATTACTATTTATATCCTCATATAACCATGATTCAGTAGCTACGACAACGTCCAGTGAATATGTCCCTACTAGATTCCAAAATTCTATTATTTTATTCCCTATACTAAGACAATTAACCTGCAGCAATCTTAGAGTCTTACCTCCATTTCTAAGTTTCTGCAATCGCTTCTCCCGCTCGTGATGGCAGCCTTCCTCCGGTCCAACTCCTCCTCACGAATGCCGGCAGGATTCTATGACCCTCTCGTGCAGATTTCCCAGGTTGTAGGCGCCTCGTCGATTCAAATGTAGCCCATCTTGAGCGAAGTCACGGTCCCCGATCCAGCAGTCAGCATCCACATAAACAAGTCCCAGTTGTGCGCACACCCAGTCCATGCGAGCATGCCTTAGCTCACCATAGTGGAACATCCCCCCTCCGCACAATGCTACTCAACATAATTTTCGCCTTTCTAAACTTATTTCTGGCTTTCGTGCCTAACTTTTAAATCTGGCCCATAATATAATTGTCGTTAGTCCCAACATGGAGAATCAATACTTAAATTGTGTCCCAATCTTCTATTGGCACTTCCTCAACTTGATGGGCAAGCTGGTCAATTTTTATTCCCGGATAGCACATCACTTTCTTGCCCGTTTTCCTCGATATATCCCCGCTCCACTTAATCATCGAATCACCCATTATGAGTACGTCATTGTTACCAGTTTGCTCCTGCTCGCCCTCTTCCCCACTGATCGCAGTAGAAAGGCGTTCAGTCACATCCTTCACCGTTTCTTCAGATTCACGAAGCTTTGTTCTAAGTTCTTGTATTATTTGATCCCTTGCTTTGATTTTCACCCTCAAACAGTCCGGCGTATCACATACTTTACAAAACCAATTCTCGACATCACAATCCTCCTTCTTCACCTTAATACAGCCGAAGTGAAACCATTTCTCACATAGTCCACATTCAATACCGTTCTTCAATGTTTTGCTGCACGTAGAACACTTTAAAGCTGCCACTGGATCATTAGCCTGATTCACATTTGGAGTAACAGGGCCAGGATTCACTTCCACTCACCAATAACTAACAACGCAGCTATCACTAGGGCTATAAACCACAGGTTACTAGGCCCCGTATGCAGACACAAACTCCGGAGATCCCGACTACCCTTCGCATACCACAGTCCGATCCTTGCGCGATAAGCCTCCAGAGAACAACCCATTTCAATTGTACTAGCATTAGGCACAGGTCTTCCTGGAAACTCGATTCGAAATTTTTGTCTCGTTTCAGAACAAGATTTTCTGCTTTTCATATACGAATTATGGATATAGACACGTTCGCGCAATGTGAATTGGTGTCTAGGCATGGCCAACAATCACGGTAATCACAATATTCACTAAACATGCAACACTAACGTCTACGCTTTGAATGACAAAACACGTGTGAACTATCGATATGAGTCAGTGGAGCGTGCCAACCACCGGCTGAACCGCGTACGCGATCTGCGCCAGTCACAGCCGGCTTAGGTTGCCGTGTTTATCGGGCGCACATAGGTAATGACCCTGTAGATAGCTTTTGATTATTGACGTGGTGTTGTTTCGATTATTTTTACCGTATCGTGAGTACGTTCTATTCACGGGTACGGGGTCAAGTGAGGTCATTGTCCATTTTAGGAATGCTTGGGGCACAGGTTTTGCTTATTTGTTTGTTGTTGACATCCATCCCACTGCTAACTGCGATTAACACACATACGATTTCAAGTGTGGGTTCATTTGGAATTTTATCTCCATCCTACCATTCACACACCAAAGCAAAGTAAATGAAAATAATTTTCAGATATCAAATTTTAGTACATTTTTATTTTCAGCATTTTAACTTTAATTAATTGTGTCATATTTTTATAGTCACTTAGGATTTCGGTTATGATTTTATGGGGTCATGTTGTTTATTTTGCGTATTGATATGCATTTTTGTCTGTACCCTGTATAGTTAATAAAATGTTTGTAAAGTAGAGTCATTCCATGTGTGTTAATCTATTGATTAGCCCTATGGTCTCCAGAAATAAATTTATATTTGAAAAAAGAATCTGGGAACTATTGCTGTTTGAAAACTTAATTTGGGAAAAAAATTATTTTAGAAAAAGAAATATGTTGGTGAAGTCTGTCATTGGGGCAAGTATGTTTCTGGAAATATTAATTGGGTTAAGTGTCAGAAAATGCATTATTATTATTGTTATTATTATTATCATAATTATTATTAGCTTAGTATTTCTAGCAGTGTGATGATTGTAAGCACAACAATCCATGCTCCTCAAGATGGTAAAAGACCATTAAATCTGAAAACAGAAAGTGGAGATTTGATTAAGAATAAACAGTCCCAATTGTTATGAAAATGGTATTTTCTGACTCTTAAGTAATTTAGGAAATTGATGGATTGCAAGCTTTCAAGACTAACATACTG
Organism: Meconema thalassinum; assembly: GCA_946902985.2. Classification (NCBI taxonomy): domain Eukaryota; kingdom Metazoa; phylum Arthropoda; class Insecta; order Orthoptera; family Tettigoniidae; genus Meconema; species Meconema thalassinum. The sequence continues at coordinate 918,192,072 of OX336389.2, forward strand.
CTGTATAGTTAAGACTATATTTGTATAACAATGATAATCTATCATTTTTTGAGATATGTAATGATAAGGGCTGATGCTTACCTTACTGAAATTATTTGATGTCCTTAATCCCTTGTTGACAGTTAAATCAAGTATATAAATATTTGTTTTATTAATTACAGTATCTGGATGCTTTAGATAAAAGAGACATGAAGGAAGCTAGTAAGAAATACCATGGAACACTTGTGAAATTGTACGCTGACTTTGCTCGTCACAAGTTGCTCCCATTTCTTCGCCGAAGTGACCAGTATCCTATACAGGAGGCACTGAATATCTGCCATGAAAGACACTTTTATCCTGAAATGGTTTATCTGCTCGGTGAGTAAATGAAGGATTGATGCCTTCTTGTAATGCAATGTCTTTGTATAAAATGCTTTATTATGCAGGGATTTCCATACTATGAATACCTTGACGATGTTTAGTTTACTTGCTAGTATTCCCCCTGAAATTATATGTACATGAACCCTCTTAAGTTGTCAACAACCACCAGTATGTCTGTGGATGTCAGTGTTGTGTTGATCTGTCATCATAACAGAACATTTTTGCGCCTGACTAATTGTTCGCATCAAGTTATAAGGTTATTGGGACTATCGAGAGCCTACTGTTACGATGTCCTGGGTTTGCAAATGTTGTCCTCGTGTCACAAAAGAGTTTTTCTGTCCTGATTATTTTTTTTTTGGTTGTCTTAGAATATTTTCAATGCCTTTTAATATAACAAGGAACCAAATTTCTTCTGTTTTGAAAAGCAAAATATCACCTTAATGAAGGCCATTGGATGACCAAAAACATGTTAGGTGTTACAGTAGAACCCCTTTTTAACGAATCTCAGGGGTATTTGATATATCTTCCTTAGAAGGGGGTTTTCCTTAAAAGGGGGTTCGAAGAAAATAGGCTATATATCACTAGAAATAATGATACCGGTACATTTATGTCTTCAACTAATGTAATGTCAAGAAATAATAAATGAACATGTTAAGAAATACTAAAAAGTCAAATTAACACAAGAATAACAGAAAATATTTACGAAACAGCACAGGTAACGGATTCCTTAGTGGTCCGTTGGGAGCACAAGCTGCAGCAAGGAAAGGAGAAATAGGTATTACTGACTTGTAATTGTAACTTGAAGGAACAGAGGCCTAACATATATTAAGGATATTTGTGAAGGCAGACCATGAGAACTATGAGAATAAGCATAAGGTATTACCCTTCACTTTCTGAAGTAGTCCAGTAAAGTAGTTGGCTTCTTCTTGCCCATATGTCTCACGGAAAGAAGTTTTCTCTCAATTCGGTTGAGAGTGTTGATGAGCTCTTCATCCACACTGAAGGAGGAGAAGTACCGGCGGACAATATCCAGTCCTTCCACTGCTGCCCCAAAAGTTGGTTCTGCTGGATCCTCTTCTTCTTCTTCTTCTTCTTCTTCTTCTTCGTCTTCCTCTTCAGTACTTTGCCTTTTTGCATCATCACAAAGGTCTCCAACATTCATCTGTGGTGGTGAGGTTAGGATATCATCATCACAAGTAACAAATTCTTCAAATGTTGTGACAGTAGAATCCTTTGATACAACCCCCCAATCTTCCCCAATGTCATCAGTAGCGTTTTTTTTTTCATTAGAAACTTCTGAAATAGCACCAAAACCTGCATGGCCAAAGCAGTTTTGAATAGTGGTCGTTGTGACTAGTTGCCATGCTGCTACAAACATATGCATGGCTTGGAGTATGTTCAATTTCATTACCGCATTTCTTTCGAGGAAAGAAACAGCTCTTTGAACCAGGGCCTTCCTGTACTTCACTTTCACAGAATGAATAATGCCAAGGTCCAAAGGCTGCAGGTGACTGGTGCAGTTAGGAGGAAAGAAAACCACTTTGATATTCCGCAGGAAAGACTTATCTGAAGGATGAGCTGGACATCTTGTAACGTGTTTTTCGTGGGGTTTTTATGCAACTGGCATAAGTCAGTAGGAAGCCATTCTATATTTATTTATGCGGCAAATTGTTCAGCCAAGAGAATTTTTCATGTTAATTTATTATTATTATTAATTTATTATAATTATTATTTAGATATTTTCGGAGCATTTTATAAAAATTATTAGCATTCAGATAGGTTTTCTATGTCTTAGAAAACTCTATCATGCAAATTATTACGAACGACGATATCATAGAAAATTATCTGATTACGGAATTTTACGGAGTTTTTGTCAGTTAGGGTATTTGAGAGAGATGACTCACTGGGAATTCAAATACAAGCTGATTCCTGTCGAGAAGAATTACGCAAGCGGGCTCGCATCGTCCAGGAAAGGCGAATTGTTGAAACGGAACCCTCCCGCCGAGTGTAATGACCCAGAGGAGGGGAAGATAGCGCGGCGTGCTCAGCCAATCAATGAGGACTACGTAAGCTAGTAGACGGCTCCGGAGTGGGGAGCCAACGTGTGCATATATCGTTCGACGCGCCGTCGAAGGAGGACAATCTGTGTAGTTCTTGCCGAGTACGGTTGCAAGTGCGTGTCGCTCCGATGTTCCGTGGAGTGGAAGACTAACTTTGGTAAAACTTAACCAGTGTGGTTATACGAGTGTTTGGGTCCGATGTACGGACCATAGAATTATCTAATCTACCAGAATATCATCAAATTTCGACGGAGATGACGACGTCCAGGAGACTGTGGGAAGCACACAGCATCATCAAGTACGAGGGAAATGCTTTGGCAATTTCCAGTGGTAAGCGCAAATGACGCAGAAATACGCAATCTCTCATTTCTCGTTGTTTTACATTTCATATTTCAGTAACTTCATAGCTTGGAAATAAGAGTAAAATCAATTTATCAAACTCCGTTTTCACGTAATTTTCTATCGGTAATATTCAAATCACAACGCTCCAATTTAAATTTTATACTTATTATTATTAATTTTGCTATACTTGTTTTATATAATAAATTCATTTCTTTTACAATGCAATCTTTGCTTTCAGTAGGTAGCATTAGATATAGACCAATTCCTTCTCCTGATACAATTGTTTGTTGGGTTAATGATCAAATCATACCACGATCTGAGTGAATAGAGTCTTGAATGTGTTCTGCCAGAGCTAGACGTTGTTAAATACAAATTTAGATTTCAACATTGCATTGAGGTCTTGGCGCCCATTAAAACAACATAGCTTAGGCAAAGGTAAACAGTTACATTTCTCACCCAACAGTTAGGAGCTAGCAAGACGTTTCATTTGGCGCCCAACGTGGGGATGAAAACCTAATAACATTTGTGGAAGGAGAAGGGTATATATTTCTGTGCCTGTATTTTGGGGGTTATTTGTCTGTATCAGTGTATATCATTATGGGGGATGAGAAAGAAAGACAGATGAGGTTACGTAGTGGTCATCAACGGGAGAGTGATGATACGAGCAGTATGTCGAGTGATGGTAGTACCGGGGTAGCGGAGGTAAATCCCGATACTGAAACAGGGAGTGTAGGCGGCCAACCAGAATTAAAAACTTTACTTCTCGAGTTCATGTATCAGAACAAAGTTAGTAGTGATGCCTTAAATGCTAAATTAGAACAAAACAGTAAGGAAAATAAAGAAAGTACAGATGCCTTAAATGCTAAATTAGAACAAAACAGTAAGGAAAATAGAGAGAGTACTGAAACTTTAAATGCAAAATTAGAACAGAATAATGCAAAATTAGAACAAAACAGTAGGGAAAATAAAGAAAGTACAGAAGCTTTAAATAAAAAATTAGAACAGAATAATGCAAAATTAGATAAGAACAACAAGGAAATTAGTGTGAAAATGGAGCAGATTAGAGGAGAAATCAGAGGAGTAATGGAAGAGAAGGTTAAAGAGATCATTGCAGATGTAGACAAGAAATTAGGAAAAGTACAGGAGGAGTTGGAAATTAGAATCAGTACACAGGCTGAAAATTTAAAAGAACTAGTGCAACTGGAAACACAGCAGGTCAAAAAGCAATTGGGGGGAGAAATTGACAAAATTCAGGTAGCTACTAAAGAGGTTAAGGAACAGCTGGGGGGTAGAATTGAGAAAGTCCACTCACAAATAGTTGCAGAAGTAAATGATTTAAGAGAGAGTAATAGAGAGAGCATTAGCAAGATTGAGGAGAAACAAGCAAAGCTATATGATAAAGTAGAAGAATCAGAAGGAAACATTAAATTAACAGTAAACAGTATTGAGAGGAAGACTGAGGAGAAAATCGCAGAATTAGAGTTAAAATTAAAAGCTAGGATCAGGCAAGAAAATAGTCAGAATAGGCCAGTTTTTGTGAATAGCACACACAGGGAGGTAGAACTGGGTAAGTTCAGCAATCGACAGGGGTGCCCAATGGAGTTCATGAACACTATAGAAAATACATTCGGGGAAAGGTTGGAAAATGGTAGTATTGAGTGGTGCCAGGTAGTTGAAATTTTAGAACAAGTGTTTGTGGGGGAAACGAGGAATTGGTTTGCTGTCTACAGAGACAAGTTTACTGATATCAATGATTTTAAAATGAAATTCTGTGAAAAGTTCTGGAATGAGGTTATTCAGTCGCAGCATCGTGAGGGAGTAGTGTGTGGTAAATATAACCCTAAAGGAAGCTCCACCATGACCGAATACTTTTTAGGGCAGGTATTAGTGTGTAAATATCTGGATGGCTTGAAGGAGGAAAGTGATGTGGTAAGGTTGCTACTTAGGTACTTTTCCTATAGGATCAAGGAGGCTGCTTGTATCCAGAATGTAAAGACAATATCACAAGTAGAAAATTTGTTAGGCACATTTGATGCACTAGGGAGAGGGGGTTATGAGGACAATTTCAATAGGAACCAGGGTAATAATAATAACAGACCTAATGAAGCCAGGCATCAAGAAGTTCAAGGGAACGGTGGCGAAGGGGCCAACGCTCAAAATAGAAATAATAATAATCAGCTAAATCAGAACAGAGAAAATGGCTATGGTAATCAGTATCAAGGGAGGAACAATGATTTCAGGGGAAATCAAGGGAGGAACAATGATTACAGGGGAAATCAAGGGAGAAACAATGATTTCAGGGGAAATCAAGGGAGAAATTATAATGACAATAATTACAACCAGAATAGGGGTCAAGGAAGAGGACAGCCTAGTGGTAGTAATATACAGCCAAACAATGACAACACAACTCAGAACAACCAGATCAGTGCAGTAGTAACTAGTACTACGGCCAGCTGTAGCGGTTCTTTAAACGCGAACCAGGCTACGAAGTAAGGTCAGAATCTCAGTCTGTAGCATGCCCTGTCCATACAATTATACAGGAACCCTATGACCTAAATGTAAGAAATGAATTATTACATGAACTAAATGATGAAGGTATTATTCAGGAAGTGGTTAGTAAGAGCCCCATAGTTAAATTTAACGTGTCCGAGGCGTACACAGATGTTTTAATTGATAGTGGTTGTATGAAGAGTTGCATAAGTAGTGCATTTTATGATAAAATGAAAGGAACTGGAGTAAATTTTGAGGAGATGCCAATTAAAAGCACTTTTGTTATCACAGCTGTTGGGAAGAGGTCTAAAGTAATTTCTAAGCAAGTTTTAGTAGACATTAAAATTAATAATCATGTAGAGAAGCAGATTTGCCTTGTAATTCCAAATTTAGTATTCAGTGTTATCTTGGGTTCAGAGTGGCTAAGTAGAGTGTCTGGTAACTTATGTTATGATGTAGGGAGTTTGAAATTTAAATGGGGAGATTCTGAAGTAGAAGTAGCGTTCAATGACCATATTCAGAGTAGTAGTATTGTAGGTGTGATTTGTACTTTAAATGAGATATCGCCAGCCGTAGAGCGGGGTTCTCCATGTTTTGTGGGCAGTGTGATTACGAACGGAAGTCTAGAGGACTCGTTACGTGAGGCTGCATTTCAGGGTAATATAGAGGTGGAACAATGTGTTCGGCTCTATGATGTGTTATTGTGTAATAGGAGAGTTTTTGAGGATCGCATTGGTATGGCCAATTGCTATACACATTCATTGAACGTTATTGATAGGTCAGTATTCACAGGACATAGATATCCTGTACCTTTCGCTTATCAGAGTGCAGTTGAGGCACAAATTAATCAGATGCTTGAAGATGGGATTATTGAGCACTCTAACAGTCCATATGTTAATTCTTTGATCACGGTACCCAAGACCGACGGCACTGTTCGTATTTGTTTAGACGCTCGTTTGGTTAACAGTAGAATTAGTTCAGATCAGCTGAAATCTATGTCAATAGAGGAATTAATGCAAACATTTGAGGGGAAGAAGTATTTCACTTGTGTAGATTTGAGTTCCAGTTTTTGGCAAGTGCCACTTATGTACGAAGATAGACCATTTACAGCTTTTAGTCATAAATATAACCTTTATCAATTTTGTAGAACACCTTATGGGTTAAAGAGTAGTTCAGCAGCTTTAATTAGGGCTTTAAACATCGCATTAGGGGATGACACAGGAGAGTTTGTAACCATTTACATAGATGATATGGTAATTATTTCACGCAGTTTTAAGGAGCATCTACGTCATTTAGATATAGTTTTTCAGAAGTTAGATCAGGCAGGGTTCACTTTGAAGCTGTCTAAGTCGTCATTCTGTCAGTCAGAAGTGACATTTTTAGGTCATAGTGTCGAGTAGAGGTGTAACACCAGAAGAAAGTAGGGTTAATAAGATACTTAACGCAGAGGTGCCACAGAATGTTAAACAGTTAAAAACTTACCTGGGAATTTGCAACGTTTTCAGGAGGTTCGTTCTTAAATACTCTGGGTTGGTAGAACCATTCAGGGAATTGCTTAAAAGTGGGACTTGGTGGAGATGGGAGTCCAAGCATGATCAGGCTTTTAGAGCGCTGAAGGAAGGTTTTGAGAAAGCTGTAGTGCTGAAATATCCGTTAAAAGATAAGGAATATGTGGTTATGACAGATGCTTCACATATAGGCATTGCTGGAGTATTATGTCAGAGAGATGATGAGGGTAATCTGTGCATTGTATCTTTAGCCTCGCGAGGACTGACAGCAGCAGAGAAAAGATACACGATTACTGAGTTAGAGCTTTTAGGTATCGTTTTCAGTTTAGGGAAATTTAGAATGTATTTAGTAGGGGGGAAATTTGAGATCCACACAGATCACCATGCATTACTATATATGAGAACTTGTAAACTCAGTTCTAACAGAGTTAGTAGGTGGATTCTTGCTCTGCAGGAATACGAATTCACAGTAAAATATATTAAAGGTAAAGATAACATTCTTGCAGACATGCTATCGAGGGACACTAATTTATGTAGGGATTATCCTGTGGTTAAAGCAGAGGATGGTATTTTAATATGTGCATGTGTGGACAGTAGCAACAGGGCATCGTTACAGACACTGAGAAATATGCTAGTGGAGCAACGTGATGACGTTAAGTTAAAGGAGCCACTGGCTAGGTTGGAAATAGGTGAAGAAGAGTATGTGAAAGTAGGACGGTTCACGTACAAGATGCAGGATGGGCTTCTTGCAAGGAAATGTAGGAATAATCGGTGGGCAATATGTGTTCCTGCCACTTTGCGGGAGGAGCTAATTTGGTTCATTCATAGGGAATTAGGACACTTTGGTGCTGCCAAAGTCTTCTATGAAATTGGTCGTGACTTCATTTGGAGTAAAATGGGAAGGGATGTTAGGAGGATTTTAGCTAAGTGTGACACCTGTCAAAGGAGTAAATATCCAGTTAAATATTTAGTGGGGGAGAGATCTGCAGTTCTCACCAGTAGTCCCGGCGAATTACTGTGTGTGGATTTATTTGGCCCGATCGTTAAAGGACAGTACGGCTACGAGTACATTTTTATAGTTATTGACGCTTTTAGTAAGTATGTCAAGCTATATCCGCTAAGGAAAGCCACGGGACTAGCGTGTAGCCGTCTGATCATTAATAAGTATGTACCTGAGTTTGGCCTTCCTCTCAGGATACTATCTGACAGTGGACCACAGTTTACTGCAAAGAAATGGAGAACCAGTATGCAGGAAGCTGGTATAGCACACGTTCATTCCTCTGTAAGGTACCCTCAGGGTAATTCTGCAGAGCGTCCATTAAGGGAAGTGGCTCGTCTTTTTCGGACTCTAGTGCATGACAAGCATGCGGCCTGGGTTGGACATCTTCCCAAGGTCGAGACTTGGCTGAATTCTGTCCAGCATGAGAGCACGAAATTGACGCCATACGAAGTTCACTTCGGAAAAAGACCACAAAATGAACTAGCGAGGGTGTTGGGATTAGATGAGGGTAAGCAACCGGGGATGGATTACATTGTCCAGTTGGCGAAACAGAATTTATCTAAGTCAGCACAAAAGAGAATTCGCCAACAAAAAGAAACTAAATTTGACCTATTCGAGCCGGGAGACAGAGTCTTACTTAGAGTGCCGAAACAGTCAAATAAGCTAGAGAAAGTCATGTCCAAGTTCTTTTATCTCTACGAGGGCCCATTTATAGTTTCCAAACGTATTGGGAAAACAGCATATGTGCTGGAGAATAGTGAGGGAAACAGATTATACGGGACGTATAATATACATAGTCTACGAAAATATGTGTCATAAAGTGAGTGTGTTTAGCTGGCGAGCCAGCCTATTAAATGAGTAAGTGTGGTATTTGGTGCGTGGGAGAAGCTGGTCTTCAAGGCAGGCGTATCAGAAGTCGCACAGGAGGGTAGTATGTAAGTAAATGAGAGTTTTTAAGGTACAGGGAAATATGACGGGATTGTCAGATGCTCTTGAGCACTAAAATGTCTCGATACACCAAGGCCAGAATTTGGTAGCGCTGGTGAATTCCCATTTGCCTCCAAGAGATGGGTGAGCGCTTGTACATGGTATTTTTGCTTAAGGCGTCCACGAGGCAAAAGATGGGCCATCAGAATGCGAGACAGTCCTTCATGAAACTCATACATATCAGCACACGTGATTTCTGTTTACGGCCTCGCCATGTAAGATTTGTAAGTGTGTAATTTAAGATAATTTGTACAGAGGTATTATTTGTGTGAGAAGAACTGATCTGTGTTGAGAACTAGTATTAAGTAGAATATGGTCTACGGGAACTTAACAAGACAGGGCGATTACGGCACAGAAATATTTGGTGTTATATGTAATGCACATTTACTGTTTTTTTTTAGAAGTCAATATTAATTTAATCATCTTTAAAGAGAGATTAAGTATTATGGTCACGAGGCGCTGCCACAATAGTGTGATCGTGTGCTCAGTGATAAGTGAGATTAAATTTCACCATAAGGAAGGGACCTCCAGTGAAATTAGGAAGTTCTATGGTGATATAAATATATCAGAACACCTTCAATGCGTGTGATATGACATCAAAAATACATAGTGCTCACACATTTATTATGTCTATTTCTCCAACATAGAGGAATTTGAGAGGCGGAAATATCCGTGGAACACTATTTTATATGAGAAACATTGGACTGGTTGCAAAGTGCAATCAATAGTGACAACAAACTTTGACGCAAAGTGCGTGAAGAAAAATTATGAGTGTATATATCTGTAATTTAGGGAGATTTCATTTATGTAATATGTATTTTGGATGGGGTTTATTAACGTGTCTGGGATAATCGGATAATGGACCGTCGCCACGGTAAATCATCCGATGATCCGAGGCGAATATGTAACGTGTTTTTCGTGGGGTTTTTATGCAACTGGCATAAGTCAGTAGGAAGCCATTCTATATTTATTTACGCGGCAAATTGTTCAGCCAAGAGAATTTTTCATGTTAATTTATTATTATTATTAATTTATTATAATTATTATTTAGATATTTTCGGAGCATTTTATAAAAATTATTAGCATTCAGATAGGTTTTCTATGTCTTAGAAAACGCTATCATGCAAATTATTACGAACGACGATATCATAGAAAATTATCTGATTACGGAATTTTACGGAGTTTTTGTCAGTTAGGGTATTTGAGAGAGATGACTCACTGGGAATTCAAATACAAGCTGATTCCTGTCGAGAAGAATTACGCAAGCGGGCTCGCATCGTCCAGGAAAGGCGAATTGTTGAAACGGAACCCTCCCGCCGAGTGTAATGACCCAGAGGAGGGGAAGATAGCGCGGCGTGCTCAGCCAATCAATGAGGACTACGTAAGCTAGTAGACGGCTCCGGAGTGGGGAGCCAACGTGTGCATATATCGTTCGACGCGCCGTCGAAGGAGGACAATCTGTGTAGTTCTTGCCGAGTACGGTTGCAAGTGCGTGTCGCTCCGATGTTCCGTGGAGTGGAAGACTAACTTTGGTAAAACTTAACCAGTGTGGTTATACGAGTGTTTGGGTCCGATGTACGGACCATAGAATTATCTAATCTACCAGAATATCATCAAATTTCGACGGAGATGACGACGTCCAGGAGACTGTGGGAAGCACACAGCATCATCAAGTACGAGGGAAATGCTTTGGCAATTTCCAGTGGTAAGCGCAAATGACGCAGAAATACGCAATCTCTCATTTCTCGTTGTTTTACATTTCATATTTCAGTAACTTCATAGCTTGGAAATAAGAGTAAAATCAATTTATCAAACTCCGTTTTCACGTAATTTTCTATCGGTAATATTCAAATCACAACGCTCCAATTTAAATTTTATACTTATTATTATTAATTTTGCTATACTTGTTTTATATAATAAATTCATTTCTTTTACAATGCAATCTTTGCTTTCAGTAGGTAGCATTAGATATAGACCAATTCCTTCTCCTGATACAATTGTTTGTTGGGTTAATGATCAAATCATACCACGATCTGAGTGAATAGAGTCTTGAATGTGTTCTGCCAGAGCTCGACGTTGTTAAATACAAATTTAGATTTCAACATTGCATTGAGGTCTTGGCGCCCATTAAAACAACATAGCTTAGGCAAAGGTAAACAGTTACATTTCTCACCCAACAGTTAGGAGCTAGCAAGACGTTTCAATCTGTCTATCACCAGCACTATTTTCCTTCCTGCCGATCCCATCTTGGCATCCAAGCTTTGTAAAAATTTTCGAAATATCTCCGATGTCATCCATGCACTTTTGTTAAAATCATATTTACATGGGAGTGTACGGGTGTTCTTGAAACATCTTGGATTCTTAAATTTTCCAATTATTAGTGGGGATAATTTTTCACTCCCGTTGCTGTTAACACATAACAACGCAGTCAGTCTTTCTTTACTTTTTTTGCCTCCGTGGCATTTTTCTCCGCGAACAGCGTATGTTTTGGACGGGAGCAAGTTGTAAAACACTCCAGTTTCATCGGCGTTAAAAATATCCTGAGCATCATATCCTTCAAGAAGTCGAGGCAACGTTTTCTCTTTCCAGTATACAACTGTATCGTCATTAACTTCCGCACTCTCGCCGCACATGTTTTGGAACGAAAGATTGTGCCGTTTTTTGAAGCGATCAAACCAGCCATTAGAAGCATGGAAATCGACCAAACCCAGCTTGAGTGCGATTTCTTGAGCTTTTTGTTTAAGTATGTTCCCGTCAATTGGAGCGTTCTCACTCCTTTTTCTCTCGAACCATTTCATTAAAATGTTTTCAAGTTCCTCGTACGGCGAAGAACGAATATTCATCCGTATTTTTGCCCCAGAACCGCACTCAACTTCCGCGGTCGGAATAGCTTCCTTCTGTTTCATGATGCCAAACAGCGTAGAGGGTGCCAAGTCATATTTTTTTGCCATTTGTGACAAAGATACTTGGCTATCCCTTTCAACATCCCTGATGATGTCGATCTTTTTCTGAAGAGTCAGCCTCTTACGTTTTGCAGCCATAATGAATGTGGTCCGCCGTAACTCGCAGTACAACTCTTATCACAGACACAAAAAACTCGTAGCACAACTTCCAACAACACAGGAACAAAAACAGAGAATGAGCCTTCAGTCCGCACCCCTCGCGTCCGTGTGATTCCTAAGCAGCGATTGGAGCAGAGGGACAGAAGTGCCTAGCCGGTGTAAGAGCACTGCAGCTATAGGTTAAGGCAGCTGACGTCACTGTAGACATTACCCGACTAAAACTGTCCTAACTCCCTAACGGTTGGAGATAAGTATATGCGTTCGCGGACTTTTTTGTAGAGCTTGAACAGCTCTACATTTCGTACGCATATACTTGGGGTCTATCAATGACGGTTCAGGCAGCGTAAGCCATGGAAGGCATGACCTTCTACTTATTCCGTAATTTTTTCTAGAATACATTTTCATTTTGTAGAATATCCATAAACATTTTCAGTTCCTTATTGCTTATTGCTTTTAATCTTTCACCTAAATCACGTGAAGTTTGCAAGAGACCTTTGGCCTAAATATTTATATTTCGTGAAGTTACCCAAGTCTCGCGGCATTTACGCGTAGGCCCTACGTCAGTCATGCCTCTAGGCTGTATAGCTAGTCTCAAGGTAAACCGCACTTCGTTCCCGTACAGCCGTCATTCCAGTACTACCTACAGTTCAATGGACATAACTAACCAACAGCGTCTAGCGTGATAGTGACTGCTGCTTGCCGGTAACAGTGATTTCCAGCGGCCGCGCCAATTTATCACGGTTCTATACATCGCTAAAGGAGCGATTTTGTTTAGCGCGTCAACTTCGGACCGAGATTACGTCAAAACGGAAGTTAATTTACATTCAAAACAAGTTTAGAAAAAAGTATCTTATCGACATATTCGTTACAACGGGACGCGCGATCGTAATTTATGTGAAATATATTCCTTAGAAGCGGACTTTTCCTTATATCGGGGTTCGTTAGAAGGGGGTTTAATAACACTGTGCTTATGGCGATTTGGCTGACTTACGAAAATCTTCGTTAAAACGGGGTTTTACTGTATGTAAATGAGCGACTTAATTCCTACAGTTCCTCCAGGAAACGTGGGGCCAATTCATCTGTGGTTTCTTTCCTCAATAAAGGATTTGAAATCCTTGTCCAGTACCTGATAAATCTGTGAAAATCCGTGAAAATAACAAATTTATGAAGAAAGGAGAAAATGCCCATCAATGTGAACATTATTAAAAATTCACAAATTTATTTTTAACCATTACCTTTATAAAAAATGTTCCTTGAAACAAAGCTCAGTTTATTTTATTTGTATTGTTTAAATGTTATGAAATTTAGTGAAAATGGCTAATTCACACGTGGTGATAGTGCTGTGCGAGGAGTAGTCTTATAACGGTAAAACCTGGTTAATTCTAAAGTGAATAAAATATTGCGATATTTCCTTCAAACTTTTGCCTCATGGGATGGATGTGGCGTTATTTCGAAAACCTGTATAATTTGTCATTCGAAAGAAAACAAGTAGTTCCATGAAGAACTAAATAGCCTATTCTCATATATCCTACTTATATTAATTGCCTCTCAACATACAAATGTTCAGTTTGATTGCTGTAATAGATTCATAGATATGGATGGTCATCATGTTGGATTTTTATACATAGGCCTTAGAGTTATGTATTATTACATGAAGATTATTGTGTCGGTGGTTTATTCAAACTTCAATCGCATGATTAGGACACAAGAAATAAAAATGAGATTTTCAAATTTCGCTCAGCCGCCATCTGCTGGTTATGAAAATAATTTAAACGAATTAGATGCCAGTGGATTAAAATTTATATAAGCATATACCGTACCAAGTTTCACTGCGCTCACATGGTTAAATCACGAGAAATGTCCATTTGAATATTTAAATTTCGCGTCACCGCCAGGTTGGATTTTTGCTCACCAGGTTATTGAACGTCCCATTGGTGAACTTACGTTTATAGCCTCTATACACATACAAAATTTCAGTTTGATTGCTGTCATAGATTAATAGATATTGAGAACCATCTAAATATTTCGGATGGTCGCCATATTGGATTTTAATATATGTAGGCCATAGAGTTATGTACTGTTAGATGAGGAGTATTGTGCACATTCATTATTCAAACATTGATTTCGATCGCATGATTAGAACACAAGAAATAAAAAATTGATTTTAAAATTTTGCACAGCCGCCATCTTGAGGCTATGTAAACAATTGAACTAAATTAGATGTCGGTGCATTGCAGTCTGTTTAGTCATTTGCTGTACCAAGTTTCACTGCGTTCGGATGGTTAAGTCGCGAGAAAAGTCTATTTAAATGTTTCAACTTTGCTTGGCCGCCATGTTCGTTTTGTTGTTAACAGGTTTTTGAGAGTCACATCGGTGAATGTCTAGTAGTGGCCTTTATCACCGTACTAAATTTCAGGGTGATAAGGGTAATAGTTTCAGAGATATTGAATGCCGGTGAAATATTTTGCACAGCCGCCATGTTGGATTAGTGAGATGTAAAAAAATTTGAAGGGCACAGTCATGGTCGGTTGAAATAGTACTATGACCTTGCCAAGTTTCATTGAAATTGCTCCAGCCGTTTAGAAGTTATTAGGGGGGACACACACGGACATACACACACGCGCGCGCGGACAAAAGGTGATCTCATAAGCCTATTATTCATAAATGAAAATAGGCTTAAAAGGGCACTTTCGTGTTAATATTCAATTCTCACTGTATAATAAGGAATGTTGTGTGACTACGTACTTCTGGCGTCTACCCGCCGAAATGGCATTTTTCAAATGGCCAGCAGTCTGTTTGACGTGCCTGCAACTTGTTATTTCGGTGAGAATCTTACTCAATAGGCCGAGGGCAGCCCCGATCGCGATACCAACTCGCTAACTTTCTCAGTGCTTGTCCGCGAACTTGTGACCGCCGCTCTGTTAGGACAGTGGGAATGTCAAACAGACCGAGAGCAGCATTACATCGCCATAATTTTCCATTCCCGGTCGCCCCTACAAGCGGGCATGCACATATACTATCCACAGCTCTTGTGCCAGACAAGACGTTTCTCATGAATCAGCCGCTTGCGTGTACTGCCCGCTGTACAGTTCATCTTGCGACGCGTAGGCAAACTTTTCACTGTAATGTGAGCAATGCGTTTCATCCCACGTGATGATAAAATAAATAAATCCTTATAAATCTGCAAATCTGCGGTAAACATAAGTACAGCTCCTAACTCAACGTAGTTATTCTATAATATTATATGGCAGTAAGCTTCCGAATCCTCTCGCACTTGGTTGCTTGGTTGGTTCTGCTTTGTTCTAAAGCTTCTTGCATTATGATTTGTTAACTTCAGACACTTGTTAAAATTTAAATGTGTTGTGTATTGTAGTGACGCTGTAACAACAGCGTTGTAGTTTTTAATTTTTAATAAAACCAACCCTCAGATTGATGACAAATGTTTGGAAGATGTACTCACTTGAAAGCATTTCTTTTCACTCGTATAAAATGTTTAGTGTCACCTTAACTTAACATTTACTGAATGAGCAAAATAGTCAGCTGTTTAGTTAGTCAGAGGGGTGGCAGTGAGATGGGTGTAGCACTATCTTTCCTCATCCCTATCCAAAAACACACCACTTGTCATTTGCCTTCTTGTAGTATCTGAGTGTGTCATTTTGGAAAGTGAATACCGGTAGTATTGTGTTGGTTGTATTGCTGTTTTATGTTCAATTTTAGTTGGAAACTTCAGTTTAATAATATTTATACAATGTCTGGGGAGTAGAAAGGGCCCGATGATTTCCCGAAGAAAACTGGACTTAATAATTTAATGTCAACAAAATTGTTAATTTTCGAGCAAATATAACGTATCAAATGCTAATGAAATCGAGCTTTTAAAAAAATGCGAATAGGAGGTTTTGAAACTCAAAATCATATAGACTACTTGCTTTCATAGATTATGTCTCATTATATCAGAGTCCTCACCCCTCAATGTATTTTTGACTCGGCTCATCCCCCTCCAGAAGCAAACACTAGTTAAGCGTCTGCTGACAATCCTCGTCAATATTTAGTAATTTCGATCAATCATAACTGGTTGGGATCGGTTGATGAAAGACCATCGGTATCCGAGAGAATTTAAGCAAAAACCTTAAATGTAAATTAAGTTGAGCGTTACAAGGGGGTTTCAATGAAGTGAGGTTAGGGGGGCAAGAAGGCAGAACAAGTTGCTGGGTTTCATTAAATGTATTAACAAATCTGATCATGAAAGAAGCATGTATCCAACCCAAAGCCCAAAAAATTATAAACTAGTAAGTTAACAAAGTGAACAAAGTTTCAATAACAATTAACATAAACAATATCGCTGTGTTTTTGCAGTTAGTTGTAGCGAACTTGGCAATAAGAGAAAAGAAAGGAGAGGTTTCTCCAATAACATGCACTTGGGAAAAACCAGTAGATATGTGAAAAAGAATCAGAAGAGAACAATTGCCATGTGTATGCATTGGAGGGCTTAATCCTAGAATTCAAACAAGAAAGCATTGCTAGAAAACACTAGTAAGTGGCACAAATATGCCTTTCAACAAAAAGGAAATAAGTTACATACCATAAGGCAAAGCTAGCCTTTGGAAGGAATTGGAAGTTATACAGAATTATTAGGCTAAAAAGCCTAAAACAAAGTATGAACGGCCTGCTAGCAGAGCCCATATAAAACAATTGAAACCTAGTTTTAAGTTACGATCATGTTGATCACTATTGACTTTACAAAATGCATAGAAAATGTTCCATAGAAGGATTGTTACTTAGCTTAACTCTTGTAGAATCTTCTTGTAGCGTTGGTTACACATAACACTTGCAAAAAGCAAGCAGGTTAACTGCTGAAGTAACACACTGTAAGACCAAGCAGGTCAAAAATAACGCTACCTCACCAGGAGGAGCAGTTTAAAAGATTAGCAAAGTTTGCTAATGTTCCATGCTGACTAGTTGAAGCGAAGTTTTAGCCTGTATGGTCAAGTTGAGGAACCAAGATTGTAGCATTCCAGCTTGAAGATGGCCTGACAGCTAGTACGCCGAGGCTTTATGAGAAGCAAGGCAACATGTGCCTGTCGATGTCTCGAGTGCGCTGAACTTCCATGGTGTCGATAGTTTCGACGTAGACAGCAAGTTGTGTCTAGTTGACAACAAGCGTAGATGACGACGTGTGTGTTGAATGTAGAGTGTCGATATTTTCGACGTGGTGACAGCAAGTGTCTTAAGTTGACGACGTGTGTATTGAATGTCCCAGTTGCCACCGCTTATATGGGAACTCAGACAAGGACCCTCTAGAAAGATCGACGGAACAAGAGACGTGATTAGCTCGCTGAATACCAGCAACCAATGAAATGCGCAGAAAAAAAATGGGAAGACAGTACCAGCAAGATGGCTGTCATTTGAATCGGTGAATTAAAGATGGTCAGGCTTGACATTTTAACTGTAACAGTCCTAAGGAAAATGTCTTAAAACCAAGCAAGCGTAAATGCGAAGCCTCCGTGGCTTAGGCGGCTGCACGCCGGCCTCTCACCGCTGGATCCGTGGTTCAAATCCCGGTCACTCCATGTGAGATCTGTGCTGGACACAACGGAGGCAGACAGGTTTTTCTCCGGATACTCCGGCTTTCCCTGTCAAAATTTCATTCCAGCAACACTCTCCACTATCATTTCATTTCATCTGTCATTCATTTAATCATTGCCCCAGAGGAGTGCGTCAGGACTCGGCAGCCGGCACAGTCCATATCCTCGCCGCTAGATGGGGGCTTCATTCATTCCATTCCTGACCCGGTCGGAGACTGGAAGCAGTCTGTGGATTTTCATTCAAGCGTAAATGCAGAACAGGTAAGTGAAAAAGATCGTAAACATTTTTTAAAAAATGGTCAATCTATAGAGCGTCTCTACCTTAAAAGGCAGTATGGAATTAAATGTAGTATTTGCCTCTCACTCGCACTCCTATGTCCTGCAATTAGCTTCGTCCTCTTCCACCCCGGTGATGTTGCCATTTCCCAATTATTGAAAGTGACAAATTTAAGAAAATGTTTGCATGGTCTTATCGAGAATTTTCCGCTCTTTATGATGATGTAAAAATAAAAGCCATAAATAATTAACACATGGCCCAATTTTCACAGTTACGATATTTTAGCGTGAATCTATATTTTTGCTGATATAAAACTTATCACGCCATAGATAATGAACTAATGATCACAACAGATCAAGAATTTATTTTTAGGTAGTCTGTTGTTGGTAGAAGATGCTCCATTTCTCAGGGCAATTATTATTTTCATAATAAGAAAGTTATGATTATCTTTCTTAAATGCTACTTGAAAAATCTGAGATAGTATCACAGAAAACTTAGGTAGCGAGAAACATTTTTGCTTTTGACTTCACGTTGGTGACTAAGCGAGAACAAATGTTCATTAATGTCTGAAATAGTTTTTAAAACAAACCAGAGCTCGATATCAGATAGCATTTATAAGTTATCGCACTTACTCCTCCCGCCCAGCTCTGACGCTGCGAAAGTTTGTTTAGTCATGTGCCAGTATCTCCCCGACTGCGTTTGATGGAGGGTAGGTGATGGTGTGAAGTTAAACTGTGAAATGAAGTGGTCCTTGTGTTCTTTATAAATTGTCCGCCTTGTTGCATACCGTAGTGGCTAGCATTCCTGGCTGTCACCGTGGCCCCTCAGGGGCTCACATCTAGTGGGACGTGGGTTGGCGACCACGGGACCCCAGCCGAGTCCGTCATTGCTTCCACTTACTTGTGCCGGGCTCCTCTCCGTCTTCTTTCCTGTCGACCTCCCTTGGTCACCTCTTGTTCTCTTCCGACCCCGACGGTATTAGGTTATCCGAGGCCT
Source organism: Meconema thalassinum (assembly GCA_946902985.2). Classification (NCBI taxonomy): domain Eukaryota; kingdom Metazoa; phylum Arthropoda; class Insecta; order Orthoptera; family Tettigoniidae; genus Meconema; species Meconema thalassinum. The sequence goes on from OX336389.2 coordinate 918,210,736, forward strand.
AGAGTCTTTCACTTTCCCGCCTTAATTGGCCCTTGTCTCATCTTTCCTGATACCCTCCTTCTGTGAGGGGTCAGCCTTCTTTTTCTTTTCCTTTTACCTCCTGCCTTGTGCTCAAGGCCCTTAAGGAGGCAGGGTGTATGTAGCCCCACCAATTCTGGTGCACCCTAGATAATGCTACACCCTCAGGGGCTCACGGCTGGTGAGTTCAGGTGTTGGCGACCCCGAGGGAATCCTGAGCTGGGTCCGTTTTCCCCTTTTGTCCCTTACCTTTGGGGCGGACCCTCTCCTCTCTCCCCTCTCCTCTCCTCTCCTCTCTCCCCTCTCCACTCCTTTCCTCTCCTCTTTTCCTTATATTTCCTTTTCTCTTTAAGATTCCCGCACTGTTTTTGTTACTTGGTTCACCGTGTATCTAAATTCCCTTTTAGCGATTTTTTAAGGCATTTTTCATCTACGTTGCATTTTGTAAGTTTTTTCGATCTAAATTACATCTCGCGATTGTTTTCAACCTCAATTGCATTTTGTAAAGATTGACAATCTAAATTGCTTTTTAGTAAGTCTTTCAATGCAGGTAGCCGGGCCTTTTAGTGAGTCTTTCGAATTTCAATTGCATTTTGTAAGTATTTTCAACCAAAACCGCATTTCGCACGAATTTTGAATCTAAATTGCATTTTGTTTGGTGGGCATTTTGCACATATTTTGATTCTCAATTGCATTTTGTGGGTATTTTGAATCTAAATTACATTTTGTCAAGCATTTTCAATCTAAATTACATTTTGTAAGTATTGTCAATCCACATGAGTCGTTTGAATCTACCGTACTTTTGGTAAGCATTTTCAATTTCAATTGCATTTTGTAAGTATTTTGTATTTCAATTGCACTTTGTGGATAATTTGGATTGGAACTGGGTTATTTCAATCTGAATTGCATTGTGTATTTTCAATTTCAATTGCATTTTGTAAGTATTTTGAACCTCAATTGCATTTTGTACGTATTTTCGATCTCATTTGCATTTTGTAAGTATTTTGAATTTCAGTTGCATTTTGTAAGTATTTCGACGCTACATTTCATTTTGTATGTATTTTGAATCTAGCCTACGTGTTGTGGGTCTTTTTCAATCTATGCTTTTTGTGAATCTTTTCGTTCTAAATTCCCTTTTGTACGACCATATTGTGAGTTGTTTCCATCTGAGTTTCTCTTTGTACGTATTTTCCGTCTCACATAATTTTCGTTCTGGTTTCCATTTCATTCTCATTTTCGCTATCACCCAGATCATTAGGGGCCAATAACCTAGATGTTAGGCCCCTTAAAACAACAATTATCATCATCATCATCATCATCATGTCACCGTGGAAGCCCAGGTTTGAATCCCGGCTCTGCCAAGAAATTTAATTCTGGTCTGAGGGCTGGAACGGGGTTCGATTCCTACCTCAGCCATCCTCGAAGTGGTTTCCGTGGTTTGCCTTCGTTCATTCCGGGAATGAACAAGGGTCCGTTAATGGTGCAGAGTTAACGTTTCTGTGCCAAAAGAACACGGCAGACACCCACGACGAAATGACAGGTGAAGTGTATGAAAAGTGGTTCGCCGAGCAATTGTTGCCCAATGTTCCCGTAGGATCTATCCTAGTAATAGACAATGTAGGCTACCACAGTCAGAAAATCGAACTTTTACCTTTAACGGAGAAAAGACCGTATTATAGATTGGCTCACTCAAAAGGGGTTCCTTTTCGAAATGATATGTTAAAACTGCAGCTTCGTTTTATTGTGACTCAAATCAGAGTCATTGACGAGATGGCTAAATCAGCAGAAAAATATGTTCTTCGCTTGCCACCATACCACAGTGAACTTAGGCCTAATCCCATCGAAATGGTATGGGCGCAAGTGAAGAACTATATAAAATTGAACAACGTCTCATTCCAGAAACAAGAAATGAAGAATTTAATTTCGGCTGCATACCACCACTTGACCACACAAAATTGGGTAAATTATGTGGACCACAATATATATATAATATTCATGAAATATGTCATATTGTAATTTATTATAACCTATGATATTCGAGAAAATGTAATATTATAACATATTATAATATTATCATATTCATGAATAATTGAAAAATATAAATTGTTATAATGTGTGCATTAAAATTGTGCTCTGAGGTTCGTCGTATCATATCTAAATATTGTAGTGTTGTTTGCTGCAAGGTATGAGGTACAGTTATATACAACAAACAAATATTTTGGAAATTTCCCGAGTTTTGCGTAAAACCACGCCTGTAATACGAGTTATGTTGCATCACGTGCCCGGCCTTGCTGAACTTTGTATATGCTGTAGATCTGACATCAGCGCGCCCCATTTAATGCGTACTGTCTTTTAAGGTAGAGACGCACTATAGACCCAAATGATAAAACATTAGAACACACGTGAGCACATGTCACATAAGTTAGGTTAAACAACAGCTGAAATTTTGACACATTTTCTCTCTAAAAATACGACAAGTTAAAATGAATGAATTACCTGCTTTTGTAACTTTCGCAAATGCGAACAATAACCAAGGATAGCTACTTTTCTCATGTCTACGTTGGCATTTAAGCAGTGTAAGTAAAACAGATACACATAAATCGTTGATACGGCCGTACTAATTAATCAGTAATGCATAGATAGTAATTTATTGCACGAGGAAGTTATAATCGCAACTGGAAAGAACAGCCTTATTGAATGTCACACTGATGCTACTGTGACAAACAGAAGGATGCTTTGTGCTTACTTAGTGTCTTCTGACACAGTTATGCGTCACGTCGTTGAAGATACGTGTATCTGTGGCAGAGAAGTTAATAATTGCAATTGCATCAAACATTCTTCTCAGCATTTACTCTAAAATGATGACAGTCTCAAATGAAATTATGAAACGTAAATTGTCAACACTTGTATGAGGTATTTGTTTATTTCTTGCCATGAACTGTTCATGTACCTCACATTAGTGAGAGCACAAAGAAAAACTAACTTGTCAATTCTCCTGTGGTACTCGAACTAGCATGTGAAAAGGATTCCTGCAACAGACAACAGCTGTGCTACATGCTGCATCTAGTGGCCATACAAACCAATCTCCAGTGATTATCAGCATTAGTCGTCCCGTGAGTAACACTATTGCCCCTAAGCTGGTTTCCTTGCCAAAGCCCAATGTTCTGGGCTGTCCCGTAAGAGAGAGCTATACAAAATGGTTTGTCACTTGATAATACATAAAGAAATTACACACTTTTAACCAATGTACATTTTCTTTGGTCCTTTGCCACAACATTCTTTGCAAGAATCAATTGTTCTACACAGTATTATCAGGACTTCCGTTCAGAAAATGTAAAACTATGATCCATTACCAGAGGATTACTAACTCAAGTTTTTTTTAATCCCTCGATGATTTAGTTCATTTCATTCTTATCAGACCTCATCATTTTAAGTTCATAAGTGCTTGAGAATTGGTAAAAATATTCTACCATCATTCATTGTTTTGATGCCACCAGGTACAACGTGGCCATTTCCATTTGAAAGAAAGCATTTTTTTTTTTTTTTTTTTCAATGACCATTAATTAGATCTACTCCCACCTTCTGGCTGCCTATCCTGAATCACATACCACCCCCAAATCTGCGAAGGGAAGAAGCTTTGATAAGAGAATACAACAAGATCTTGGCAAGCCCTGGACTACCAGTGAATTCTGACATCCCTGATCTCAAAATCAACAGACTTTGCTAAAGGCATCCTCCTCTCCCACTTGCAAACAGTCTCACTGGGGTTAACATCAGTGATACCTGGAAGAGAGAAAGGCTCCAAAATGCCCCAGCAACATGCCAATCATTACCTTGTACAAGGTGTCTACAGGTAACGAAAGTAACGAAAAAGTAACGAATTTTACAAATGGGTAACGAAATAGTAACGAATTTTACATACAGGTAACGACAATTTTCTGAAGGCGGGTTGAATCATTTAAACTCGCGCCGCTGGGCTCAGAGATTGGGATGGAGCGAGTTTCACGCAAGCGGCGCCGTGCCTATTGCATAGTACTATGCTATATTTCCCCGTGCCCGACCTCAAGGAAATGCATACTGAGGATACCCTGAGCGGTATACAGGGTCTTTCATATAAAGTAAGAACGGTAAGCGGCAGTTTTGTTATTCGGTGCTGCGGTGGCTTTGGCCAAGCTTGTGAAGCGCCATGGCCCCCTGCTGTACTATTGAAAGCGCGTGCGTAGTAGCCTACATACGAGGGCTGGTGTTTTTTTTTTTTTCAAGTTCTGATGGGCTGTATAAAAATAACAGATTGACATACCAAACTGATTTTACTACTAAATGTTTGCTTGTTTTATTCGTATGTCTTAACATATTCATCAAAACGATTGAAACATTTGTCGTATCGTTACACCAGCTGTCCAATACCCTCGGCAAAATATTCTGCCGTCACTGAGGTGGGTACGTTTGGACAGTCTCCTGAAGTTTTTCCTTTTCGACGAGGCGTTGTCTCCCAACCATACCTTCAATTCTCGAAAACGGTGCAAATCATTCAGTGATGGTTTGGACTAAACGGCATGTGGTCCCAAACTTCACACTTTAATTCTTTGTAAAAGTCTATAGTAACGTTGGTGCAGTGTGCTCGTGAATGATTTTCACCTTTTTGGCGAATTGAAGATATGGTTGGGCGGCAACGCCTCGCCAAAAAGGAAAAACTTCAGGAGGCTATCCAGACATATCCACCTCAGTAGCGGCAGAATATTGTGCCGAGGACATTGGAAAGCTGGTGTAACGATACGACAATTGTTTCAATCATATTGGCGATTATGTTGAGATATAAGAATAAAACAAGCAAACATTTAGTAGTAAAATCAGCTTGGTATGTCAATCTGTTACTTTTATAAAGTCCATCGGAACTTGAAAAAAAAAAACTAGCCCTCGTATGTACTATGCGCGCGCTTTCAATAGTACAAAAGCTCGGCCAAGGCCACCGCACCAGCGAATAACAAAACTGCCGCTTCCCGTTCTTACTTTATATGAAAGACCCTGTACATCGGTTCAACGTATAATTTCTGCATCAAGAAGACTTTTTAGTTTTGTGTGAAATATTTTTCTGTGTTATTAGGAAACGTGACTTTTCGCGAGACGTTTATTCGCGAAAACTTCTGAAACTAATCAGAAACCCCTCATTTCTGTTATTGACCTCTAAATTTGGAGACTGTCAAATTGAAGTCCAGAAATAAGGTGATCTTGCGAAATGTTACTGTTTCGAAAAATAATTATGAAAAGGCTTTGAAATACGTAGGCTATAACTTATTTTAAAAATCTATCTCGTAATTTTGCTACATCCAGTATGGTTAATTCGAAATTCCGTTATATGTAGATTTTTCCTTCGAACTTGGGTTCCATCGGATATATAATCTAACTGGTTATTTCGAAAACTTGTATAATTCGTGATTCGCATTCGAAAGAAAACTTGTCCACTTGACGTATTATTCGGGCATTCCTCTCAGAATAATTCTTAATATTTGATACTTACTTCGAACGTTCATCCTCAAGATGGCCGGCTGACCGCACGACTTGCCTGCGGGAATCTTGTCAAACGGACCGAGATCTACGTCAGTTGCATAAAATTATGAAACCCGTCCCCTACCGTGAACTTGTGACCACTAGGACTGCGGGGATCCCGTCAAAGGTGATTGGGCACCCATCACGAAACACTCCGAAACCTAATCACCACTTTTCCCATGACCGTATACTTAAAAGCGTACGGGGAGCGAGAAGTCCATCAACCCACTTAGAAATGACAGCCTACGTAGCATCGCGATACTAATTTCTCCTCGTGATCCACCCTGAACTAATGAATTCCCAACCACAGCATAGGGACAGCGGGAATCCTGGCGTTGGCCATACAACATGTCCATAACTACGTGTGAATTTTAACCATGCCCAACCTTGAGCTTGCCTCCTCCATTCTGTCAGGACAGTTAGACAGGCAGACAATCGTTGAACGGCCGGATGCGGCGCTGATTGCATATTATCGCGAGGACAACGTGAATCTCGTAAAACGGCCGAGAGCGGCAGCGATTGCGATACATCGCGATATTTTTCTGCATTCAATGATGAGGACAACTGGATTCCTGTCAAACGGACAGCAAGTGGCGCCGATTGCGTAATAGCTACATTTTCTCGTGCCCGATCTCAAGGACAATGGAAATCTCGTCGAATGACTAAAAGTGACCCCGATTATCTAAATCGCGATATTATCCATGTTCTATCGTGAAAACTACGGGAATCTCGTCCAACGGGTGAGACCAGCGCCGATCCTGTAACATCTCGATATTTTTCCGTACTTGACTGCGAAGACAGAATTCGGTTACGTTCACGTAACGTCGCATAAATTCCTTCGTGATCTACCGTGGGGACAAAGGAAATCTTGCCAAACGGTCAAGAGCAGAGCAACCTCTTGGTAATTATAACAACAAATTAGCTGAAACAACTCATTTGATAAATAATATCTAGCATTTATTTATTATTTTTTAAAATTTTTATAACACCCTAAGTGAATTATATTTTCTGCTTTCAACACAGTTCATTGTTGTTTTTCTTCACCGCGTGAGGAGCTCCTTTGCTTGCAGACCGCAGACGTATCTTGAATTCAAAGGTAACTAAAATATAACTAATTTTTACTTCATCCTTACAGTAGACACCCTGTTGTATCACTAAAATCGTCCCTGGCTTTGTTGGACCCCGCAAGGTATGGTGAACTCTAAACCGACTGAGAACAGGTCACGGAAGATGTGCAGATTCACTTTTTAAATGGGGAATGTTGGCCTCACCAGCAAGCGACTGCGGCACACCAAGGCAGACTATTCAACACATCAGGGAAGACTGCAGTGTCAGAGCATATACAAGAGATTATGAGGAATTCCTGTTGGCAACCCCTAATTCCATCAAATTTATGCAAGAACTAGATGTTTGTTTGTGATTATTTAGAAATAATGTAATTTACTGTTTAAATATACTTAAATGCAATATCTCTACTTAGTATAAGACAAAGTCCCGATTCTTGGATGTCACGGGTAATCTCGAGAACCTCTGGATGGATTTTGATGCGGTTTTCACCATTCTGTAAAGGATATCTCGAGGATGATTTATGTAGAAAATTATTTATTTATGATCAAAGGAAGCCGAGCAGTAATGATTTCCGTGAAATAGTCGAAGAAAAAAAACCTGGCGTCCGAGCGCTCGCTGGGCAAACCGTTAAAATTATCTAAATACTATCAGGGTGTCTACCGGTAACGAAAGTAACGAAAAAGTAACGAATTTTACAAATGGGTAACGAAAGTAACGAAAAAGTAACGAATTTTACAAACGGGTAACGAAAATTTTCTGAAGGCGGGTTGAATCATTTAAACTCGCGCCGCTAGGCTCAGAGATTGCGAGTTTCACGCAAGCGGCGCCGTGACTATTGCATAGTACTAAGCTATATGTCTCCGTGCCCGACCTCAAGGAAATACATACCGAGGATACCTTGAGCGGTATACATCGGTTCAACGTATATTTTCGTCATCAAGAAGTTTCGTGTGAAATATTTTTCTGTGTTACTGTATAAGGAAACCTGACTTTTGGCGAGACGTTTATTCGCGAATACTTCCGAAACTAAAAAGAAATCTCTCATTTCTGTTATTAGGAAACTATGTCAAATTGAAGTCCAGAAATAACGCGAAACAATTTATTGTCGCAATCTTGCGAAATATTACCGTTTCGAAAAAAATGCGAAAAATCTTCGAAATACATATAACTTATTTAAAAAATATGTCAAGTAAATTTGCGACATTCAGTATGGTTAATTCGAAATTCCGTTATAAGTCGATTTTTCCTTCGAACTTCCGTTCCATCGGATATATAATCTAACCGATTATTTCGATAACTTGTTGATAATTCATGGTTCTCAATCGAAATAAAACTTGCCCTCTTGTCGTATTATTCGTGCAATCCTCTCAGAACAATTCGTAATATTCGATACCGTACCTACTTCGAACGTTCATCCTCCAAAATCGCATCCTCAAGACGGCCGGCTGACCGCACGACTTGCCTGCGGAATCACGTCAAACGGACCGAGATCGACGTCAGCTGCGTAAAATCATAAAACCCGTCCCCTATCGTGAACTTGTGACCACGAGGACTGCGGGAATCCTGTCAAAGGTGATTGGGCACCCGTCACGGGGCACCCATCACGAAACCTACTTGCCACTTTTCCCATGACCGTATACTTTAAAGCGTGCGGGGAGCGAGAAGTGCATCAACCCACTTAAAAATGGCAGGTTACGTAGCATCGAAATACTAAATCCTCCTCGTGATCCACCCTGAACTCATGAACTCCCAACTACAGCATAGGGACCAAGGGAATCACGGCGCCGACCGAACAACATGTTCATAACTACGCGTGAATTTTAACCATGCCCAACCTTGAGCTTGCCTCCGCCATTCTATCAGGACAGATCGACAGGCAGACAATCGTTGAACGACCGGGTGCGGCGACGATTGCATAATATCTCGAGGACAACGTGAAACGGCCGAGAGCGGCAGCGATTGCGATACATCGCGATATTTCTCCGCAGTCAATGACGAGGACAACTGTATTCTTGTCAAACGGACAGCAAGTGGCGCCGATTGCGTAATAATGCTATATTTTCTTGTGCCCGAACTCAAGGACAATGGAAATCTCGTCGAATGACTAAAAGTGACGCTGATGATCTAAATCGCGATTTTTCTCCGTGATCTATCGTGAAAACTACGGGAAGCTCACCAAACAACTGAGACCAGCGCCGATCGTGTAACATCTCGATATTTCTCCGTATTTGACTGCGAAGACAGAATTCGGTGACGATCGCGTAACATCGCATACATTTCTTCGCGACGAAGGAAATCTCGCCAAATGGTCAAGAGCTGAGCAACCTCTTGGTACCGTAATAATAACAACATATTGTGGACAAGACGACATATTAGCTGAAACAACTCATTGGATATTAAATATCTAGTATATATTTATTATTTTTTAAATTTTTATAACATCATGTGAATTTCATTTAAAGCGGCTTCGGTGGTGTAATTTGTAGCATGCTGAACTGCTGTGCCCAATATAGCGGGTTCAAACCCGGCCGAAGTCGTCGGATTTTTTAAAAGCGTTAAAAATCCTTCAGTATGCCTTCCTTCGGAGGGGAAGTAAAGCCAGCGGTCCCATGTCATGGATTTATGGCATGTAAAGGATTCTTCCACAGACAAAACTTGTGTGAAGCTAAATTGTTAGTTTATATTTCGTCGGAACGCTCTATCAAAGTTCCAACGTTCACCACTAGGTATCATTGATATCTGGTAGCAACTTGAAATTGAACGGAACTTGTAGCTCACCCTAAGGGTGTCCGTTGGAAGCAGCTACAGACTCAGACGAGCTGAACGTGTCCTCGGACACTCCCGGCACTAAAACCATACGATAAATAAAAAACTTCTTTAAAAACAGTTCATTGTTGTTTTTCTTCACCGCTTGATGAGCGCCTATGCTTGTAGACCGCAGACGTAACTTGAATTCAAAGGTAACTAAAATTAACTAAAGGTAACTAAAAGGTACCTAAAAAGTAACTAATTTTTACTTCATTCTTACAGTAGACACCCTGACTATGAGTGTAAGAATTGTTCAGCATGAAAAGTTCTACAAAAAAGTCCGTGAGAGCATATCTCGTATCTTCAATACATCGCCCACTATAAGTGTTTTTACGTTTCCATTTCTTCCAACCATGTCCATTCAAATACTGAGGCGACAGTTTACGAGCTAGCTAATTGCGAGTCTATTACCCCTGTTACAGCCTAACTAGAGGGCGAACCTATTATCCCAGAAACAGCCAGCAGCAAACCGTCAAGTCGTGTTGAGTTAAGACTTCAGAGAAGGGTGGTTGTGTTTGGAGTTTCCTTGGAAGTGCAATCCAGCTTTTCTTCATTTCGCCTGTGAACATTCCGTTCCGCAAAATGCAGTCAATTTAAGATTGGATGTAAGGGAGATTTGTGTTCATGCACCTCACCATTCCCTGGAAATGCAACTTGGCTTTTCTTCATTTCGCCTGTGAACTTTTCATTCTGCAAAATAGACCATCAATTTAAGATTGGACGGAAGTGGGATTTGTGTTTCATGCACCTCGCCATTCTTAAATTACGTCTGTATTGATTGGGCGGAGCCCTCAACCCATTAGAATCGTTATTGTACACGTCAATACGGACCTTGTGAAATGGATAATCCTCCAATTAATCTTGACAAGAATTCGTTACAATTAATAGTCCAGTCATTGATTTTAAGCCATCATGCCGAGATGTAAAACGGATATAGGTCATAGTTCATTGACATAGAAAAAAAAAGCACTTATCACGTAACAATGATACAGAGCAACAAATAATTTCTCGATTGTCACAAGAGAAAGAAAGACTTCGTCCTCGGCTCCTTCAAACCGTTGATCAGGAAGAACACCGTCTGAACAACGATCAGAAACATGCTTATGATGGAAGGTAAGATATTTTTTCTCGATGGCCCTGGAGGCACAGGCAAAACGTTCTTGATTAATTTGTTGCTCGCCAAAGTGACGCCTGGTGGTAATATTGCTCTTGCCGTCGCATCATCTGGAATTGCAGCCACTCTTTTGGAAGGGGGAAGAACAGCACATGCAACATTTAAACTTCCTTTGAAAGTCAGCAGTAATGATGGAAGGGTATGCCGGTTTAATCCAAAATTGTTCTTTATTTGTATGGGATGAGGCTACATTGTCGCACAAAACTTCCTTTAAAGCTGTAGACAGGACCTTGCGTGATCTAAGGAATCGGAACACACCTATGGGTGGCTGCACAGTTTTGTTTGCCGGAGATTTTCGTCAAATCTTACCAATTGTTACCAGAGGAACGAGAGCAGACGAAGTGAACGCTTCATTAAAAAGATCTTACATTTGGCTGGTTATAACAAAATTGTCACTCAAAACTAACATGAGAGTACTCTTATTTTCAGAAGATCTATTTGCAAATTTGTTACTTAGAGTCGGAAATGGAGATGTACTGGTCATTGACGGGAAAATTACCCTCAGTCACGATTTCTTTGTTTTAGTAAGCAGCATTCAAGAATTGATTGATAGCGTTTATCCTCAAATCCATGACCTATCTAACATTCATGGTTTAAAGAAAGAGCAATATTATCGCCGACAAATGAATAAGTTGTGAAAATTAATCACTTGGTGTTCTCCAAATTCACTGCCCAGGCTCAAGTATATTACTCAGTAGTCGCAGTAGTAGATAGTGAAGAAGCTGTTCATTACCCTACAGAATTCCTTTTTTACTTCCTTTGGCTTGCCACCACACAAGCTTATTTTAAAAGTGGGAGTGCCTATTATTTTGCTACGTAATTTACAACCACCAAAGTTATGCAATGGGACGCGATTGGTAGTGAAAACTTTGAAAAACTGTTTCATTGAAGCAACTATCTTAACTAGCTGTGGTACAGGAGAAACGGTCTTAGTACCCAGAATCCCTCTGATTCCTTCAGATTTGCCTTATCATTTCAAACGAGTACAATTCGCAGTAAGAGTCTGCTTTGCCATGACTATAAACAAGGCACAGGGTTAGACACTTAGCGTGACTGGAGTTGATCTCAGTGGAGAATGTTTTTCTCATGGACAGCTTTACGTGGCTCTATTGCGTGTTACATCAAACCGAAATCTTTTCGTGTTCACTGCTGGAGGGAAAACGACTAATGTCGTATACAAGGAAATCTTATAAGACTTGTGCACTAAGAGGGGGATAGGTTCCGCCTGATCAATACAACGTAATTCACATTTAAAGGGTTGTATTAACACCCTTGTGGTACTTGTTTCGGGTCCTTATTATGGCCCCTTCATCAGCCTCAAAACAACAATAGATATCAGTATCATATAGGATTCAATAAAAGTAAAATCTAACATGAAATGTATGAAAGACATGAATGAAAATGAAACATATTAAACAATTATGGGTAATGTGGTGAAACATATGAAAAAACATATCATAGATGGGGACATAAAACTATTACGTACAAGACAAAGATTAAAAGATTAAAAACACATTAAAATAGCAAGTTGCAATTACAAGCACTTCTAGTGCATGTCGAATAATGTCTTGCCAAGTTCGTATTGGAGTCCTATATTATAACACAGTGCTTGATCCAATTCTGCTTCCGTGTCATAGAGTCCATTATTATTAAATGGTTGAAACTTGTAGAGAAAGCCTTATGGTATCTGTAATCTCCTATTAGACTAGTAGTCAAATCATAATACATCACCATTGACGTTTAAAAACAGGCCAAGCTTAAGAGACAATATCCTGATGGTAGAGGTAGTCCATTGGATACGAGATGTAGTAGACAGAACGGGCAAATCCCAAACAGAGAGAGGAGAGGGGACTCCTTCGTCTATGTGAACACGGGCCTTTAAGAATCTAAGGGTAAACAAAAATATTTGTGTGAAAGACGTGTCGTCAAGAGGGAAAGAAATATTATATTTTGAAAATATTGAAAATATGCAATACGAGAGAAACAGCTATATTAAATTATGAAAAGAAATAGTGGTACAAAATTAAGACACAACTTACGTTAGAGCAGAGGAAAACACAAGAGACCTCCAATGCGGGACTATGAATGTCCAATAGGTCAGATGGCAAGATGGAGAGTGCTGGGTGTGTGAAGGCAGGCAAGTTGACGCGGGGAAGGAGGGGAGGTGGAGGGAAATGGTATGACGTAGGAAAGGCGGAGAGGGAAGGACAAGGGGTAGAGCGGGAGGGGTAGAAGAGATGGTAAGGAGGAAGCTCAAGGCGGTTTATTATTATCCTTGTTTGTTGACACAATGAAATCAGTTAAGGTATCAAACAAAACATTGGGAGTCAAAATATATCTCATTGAGGTTAGGGGGGTTGAAAATTCTCTGGGCGGTGTTAATCTCGATAGATTCTAAAACATTCATTAAAATCCCCTTATTAGCATGGTGTAGAATTACAAGATCATTGTCAATGCTGGTGAATTTGTGGTTCATGTCCTTCATGTGGGAAGCCATAGCTGAAAATTTCCTATGCTTGGTGGCGTTAAAATGTTCTGAAAATCTAGTATTAAAGCTTCTCCCGGTTTGGCCAATATAATTAATATTACAGTCATTGCAGCTTAATTCATAAATACCAGAGGCGCTATATTTGTCCTTCCGATTGATAGTGTGAATTAAAAGATAAATTTCTGTTCGTGTGATTGGTTTTATATGCTAATTTCATGTTATGCTTCTTGAAAACATTAGTGACACTATATGTGAAGTTGTTGAGATACGTAAACACTACGTAAGACGGTTTTTCGACTTTATCTGGTAGGAGGTGGGTGGCCGGTTTATTTTTAATCTTTCTGATGATATTATTAACATAATTACGACTGAATCCATTAATGCGAGCTATTTGGTGGATAATTTTGATTTCCGTGCTAAGATCTTGTTTAGACAAGGGTAAATTTAAGGGCCCTGTTAATGAGGCTGGAAAAGGTTGCTCTTTTATGGGAGCCTGGGTGGATAGAATCTTGCCTTATAGTGGTGTGCGTTAGTGTTGGTTTCCTGAAAATTCTGTCTTCTAGTTTGTTGTTAATTTTGGTGACAGTGGTATCCAAGAAATTAATTGTGTTGTTAATGGCCGATTCCAAAGTGAATTTGATACTGGAATCTATGTTATTCAGCTCGTTGAAGATACTATCAATGTTTTGGATGTTGTCATTGACGATGATGAACACATCGTCTACATATCTACCCCAAAACTCAATTCCTTTGATTTTACTGATTATTTCGGTGTGTTCCAGGTGGTCAAGGTAAATATTAGCTATGATGCCTGATAAAGGGGATCCCATAGCTAATCCTTCTTTCTGTTTAAAAATGGTGTTATTAAAGGTGAAAAAATTGTTGCTTAAGGCGTAATCAAGGATTGACATGAATTCATCTATATCAACTTTTGACAGTTTGCTGTTTTCTATTAAATTTCTCTTAATGATGTTTGACACAGAATGGACGGGAATATTAGTGTACATATCTTTTATATCGACACTGTGAAGAGAGTATTCATTGCTTAGGTTCAAAATTGGCGTTTTAGCGCAAAAATCTAGAGTGTTGACAAAAAATGTATTGGCCTTGTAGACATAATGGTTTTTTAGGAATTTTTGGATAAATTGTGTGGTTTTGTGCAAAGGGCTGTTCCTGAAGTTAATTATGGGTCTAATGGGAATATTATCTTTGTGAATCTTGGGTAAAGCTCGTAAGGTAGGCAGTCCTGGGTTCATGGTAGTAAGATGATTCGCTTGTTTTTCAGTGTTTTTGTTAATGGTTTTTAACTTCCTTTGTATAGTGGCAGTTGGATCCTTCTTGATGACTTCAAAATTGGGGTTGTTAAAAAATTCATGGGTTTTGCTGATATAGTCTTGTTTATCCATTAAGACTATAGTATTGCCTTTGTCGGCTTTAGTGACAATGATATTGTTGTCTGTAATCTTCTTATTTAAGCTGAGATGGTTTGGGTTGTTAGCTCGATATGTCTACAAAGATCTTAAAGTCAAATTATCATGTATCATCAAGGATATCGATTTCTTGAAGAGGTGCAGATCTAACAATTTTATTCCCCAACATATGAAAACCTATCAAAAGAGGGGCCCCCTTAACTTATATGAAAGTAGAACACAAAGGATCATTAATAAGTGCATTTTACAAAGAGAAATCAAATTCCTTTTCATCAAAAAGAGCCATATCAATTTCAAATTATACCGCACTCATTTGCAAGCGGCTAACGTGTCCAACAAAAAAGAGTGGGACGAATTTATGCTGGTCGTTAACAGTATCGTCCATTTCAAGTTAGTTAAGAAAACCACAACTTTGGAAAACAAATTCAAAACGTTGTTAAACAAACACAAGGCACGAACACCACGCTCCGATGCGGGTCCGCACATTTTTCAAAATCCGGTCAAAAATCTAACCAATGTCCAATTTGATAATTCTGAAATGGAAATCCTCAACAAAGGACCCAAACACAATTAGGACACCGGTATAAATAGGAATTCCCTTACTACTATGGTAGCAGAAACCGAAGCAGCCGTCCGCCAGCTCCCCAAAGATAGGCAAAGTGCGGCCAGACACGAAGCGAATAAACAAATCAATAAAATCTTAACTAATAGTAAAAATAATTGTTTTGCTAACAACCCCAACCATCTCAGCTTAAAGAAGAAGATTACAGACAACAATATCATTGTCACTAAAGCCGACAAAGGCAATACTATAGTCGTAATGGATAAACGAGACTATCAGCAAAACCCATGAATTTTTTAACAACCCCAATTTTGAAGTCATCAAGAAGGATCCAACTGCCACTATACAAAGGAAGTTAAAAACCATTATCAAAAACACTGTTTTTCTATTAGATGAAAAACAAGCGAATCATCTTACTACCATGAACCCAGGACTGCCTACCTTACGAGCTTTACCCAAGATTCACAAAGATAATATTCCCATTAGACCCATAGTTAACTTCAGGAACAGCCCTTTGTACAAAACCACACAATTTATCCAAAAATTCCTAAATAACCATTATGTCTTCAAGGCCAATAAATTTTTTGTCAACACTCTAGATTTTTGTGCTAAAACGTCAATTTTGAACCTAAGCAATGAACACTCTCTTCACAGTGTCGATATAAAAGATATGTACACTAATATTCCCGTCCATTCTGTGTCAAACATCATTAAGAGAAATTTAATAGAAAACAGCAAACTGTCAAAAGTTGAAATCGATGAATTCATGTCAATCCTTGATTACGCCTTAAGCAACAATTTTTTCACCTTTAATAACACCATTTTTAAACAGAAAGAAGGATTAGCTATGGGATCCCCTTTATCAGGCATCATAGCTAATATTTACCTTGACCACCTGGAACACACCAAAATAATCAGTAAAATCAAAGGAATTGAGTTTTGGGGTAGATATGTAGACGATGTGTTCATCATCGTCAATGACAACATCCAAAACATTGATAGTATCTTCAACGAGCTGAATAACATAGATTCCAGTATCAAATTCACTTTGGAATCGGCCATTAACAACACAATTAATTTCTTGGATACCACTGTCACCAAAATTAACAACAAACTAGAATACAGAATTTTCAGGAAACCAACTCAAACGCCCACCACCATAAGGCAAGATTCTATCCACCCAGGCTCCCATAAAAGAGCAACCTTTTCCAGCCTCATTAACAGGGCCCTTAATTTACCCTTGTCTAAACAAGATCTTAGCACGGAAATCAAAATTATCCACCAAATAGCTTGCATTAATGGATTCAGTCGTAATTATGTTAATAATAATAATAATAATAATATCGTATGGCCTCGGGTGCCTGGTGCAAGCTTTGTTAATTGACACCCAGAGGGTAGCTTGCATGTCGAATTTCGTTATTCCTTTGCACGCTATGAAAGTCAAGGAGGTTAGATATCTAAACTCCTTGACACTACAGCGCTTTCAAGTAGAGAATGGAGGAACTTTGTGTTGGCGGAAAATCCCGAGATTAATTTTGCCATTGAACACGGCCTACTGAATTCAAATGGGTTCTTTAACATGCCAACAACATATGACATGAGTATCGTGATTTTTGTCGCCTTCAAAAATCACTTACCATGGCCAGGGGCGAACCTGCAATCTTGGGGTTGGTAGTCCGACACTATAACCACTCACCCACCGTGGCAAGCATTATGTTAATAATATCATCAGAAAGATTAAAAATAAACCGGCCACCCACCTCCTACCAGATAAAGTCGAAAAACCGTCTTACGCAGTGTTTACATATCTCAACAACTTCACATATAGTGTCACTAATGTTTTCAAGAAGCATAACATGAAATTAGCATATAAAACCAATCACACGAACAGAAATTTATTTTTTAATTCACACTCTATCAATCGGAAGGACAAATATAGCGCCTCTGGTATTTATGAATTAAGCTGCAATGACTGTAATATTAATTATATTGGCCAAACCGGGAGAAGCTTTAATACTAGATTTTCAGAACATTTTAACGCCACCAAGCATAGGAAATTTTCAGCTATGGCTTCCCACATGAAGGACATGAACCACAAATTCACCAGCATGGACAACGATCTTGTAATTCTACACCATGCTAATAAGGGGATTTTAATGAATGTTTTAGAATCTATCGAGATTAACACCGCCCAGAGAATTTTCAACCCCCCTAACCTCAATGAGATATATTTTGACTCCAATGTTTTGTTTGATACCTTAACTGATTTCATTGTGTCAACAAACAAGGATAATAATAAACCGCCTTGAGCTTCCTCCTTACCATCTCTTCTACCCCTCCCGCTCTACCCCTTGTCCTTCCCTCTCCGCCTTTCCTACGTCATACCATTTCCCTCCACCTCCCCTCCTTCCCCGCGTCAACTTGCCTGCCTTCACACACCCAGCACTCTCCATCTTGCCATCTGACCTATTGGACATTCATAGTCCCGCATTGGAGGTCTCTTGTGTTTTCCTCTGCTCTAACGTAAGTTGTGTCTTAATTTTGTACCACTATTTCTTTTCATATTTTAATATAGCTGTTTCTCTCGTATTGCATATTTTCAATATTTTCAAAATATAATATTTCTTTCCCTCTTGACGACACGTCTTTCACACAAATATTTTTGTTTACCCTTAGATTCTTAAAGGCCCGTGTTCACATAGACGAAGGAGTCCCCTCTCCTCTCTCTGTTTGGGATTTGCCCGTTCTGTCTACTACATCTCGTATCCAATGGACTACCTCTACCATCAGGATATTGTCTCTTAAGCTTGGCCTGTTTTTAAACGTCAATGGTGATGTATTATGATTTGACTACTAGTCTAATAGGAGATTACAGATACCATAAGGCTTTCTCTACAAGTTTCAACCATTTAATAATAATGGACTCTATGACACGGAAGCAGAATTGGATCAAGCACTGTGTTATAATATAGGACTCCAATACGAACTTTGCAAGACATTATTCGACATGCACTAGAAGTGCTTATAATTGCAACTTGCTATTTTAATGTGTTTTTAATCTTTTAATCTTTGTCTTGTACGTAATAGTTTTATGTCCCCATCTATGATATGTTTTTTCATATGTTTCACCACATTAGCCATAATTGTTTAATATGTTTCATTTTCATTCATGTCTTTCATACATTTCATGTTAGTTTTTACCTTTATTGAATCCTATATGATACTGATATCTATTGTTGTTTTGAGGCTGATGAAGGGGCCATAATAAGGACCCAAAACATGTACCACAAGGGTGTTAATACAACCCTTATAATGTGAATTACGTTGTATTGATCAGGCGGAACCTATCCCCCTCGTAGTGCATAATTGTTCAATCAATATGGAACCATGACAAATACGAATATAATCTAATAAGACCTCGGTCAAAAGTAGCCTATCACCTGGCATTCATAACTGTTCCCGGGCGAAGCCGGGGTGGGTTGCTAGTGCTAAATAAAATAAGTAATAAATGAAATATAGGGCAAATCCTGCATGAAATACATATTTGTGAAGACTCAAAAATACAAGTAAATAATTGGGGAAACATAATTTTAAATATAGTATATATTTAATTTGCAATAAACTATAACTTTAGTGGGTCAACTTGTATGCATTTCTTATAGGCTTACTGACAAAGGTAATTGTTTCTGCTCTTTAGGTAGAATTGGTAACACAAAGGAAGCTCTTATGCTTATAATTCAACAGCTGGGAGATATCGATCACGCAATCAATTTCTGCAAGGAGCATGATGACATGGAACTGTGGCAGGACCTCATCAAGTATTCATTGGACAAACCAGGTAATGTGGCATTGAATTGTATTTCTGTTACGTCCATGGCAACATGGAACTATGACAGAACCTTGTCTAGACCAAACATGCTTACCGGGACACGTATTCAGAGCGAGGGCAGATCAAGGTGTGTCTCACTATGATTACATAATTGAACTGTGTAGCACCCTCTGTATGAAGTCAAGCTACTGCATACCATTGTGAGCTGGTTTTCTCTGCTTTGAAAATGTGTCGAACTGTCACACATCACAACTGCATGATAACTATTGAGCATCTACAGGGAATACAATTTAAGACTTCACACTTCTTGCCACATGCTGTGGAAATCCCCAAGTGAGTACTATATGGCTTGTGTTATCCTTTGCTTAATTAGAAGTGTTGACAGCTGATGCAGCTCTGTCGTTCAGTTTACAAGAAACTATTGTGTTGTAAGGTTTGTTATTGCGATGGTAAAGTACGCAACAGCGCAGAGAATATTGTTGGTGTTATTTGCACAACAAGAAATCATACCATCAAAACGTTGCATGCAACAACCAGTTGAGAGGTAGCAGAGTAGTGGGTACATAAATAATAAGAAAAAGCAGCAAAGGATGACAGCTCGTACATGGGAGAGGTGAGACTATATACAGGCAAGATTGCAAATTATTATTTTTTATTCATCTATCCTGAACACTGTATATCTGGTGAGTTCATTTCATTTAATTTCTACAGGTGTAATCCATGCCGCTTGCTCGAGCCAATTAGGTTGCTCGCCATTGCGGGCACTGCACTCGTAGTCTCTGCTTCCCAGCTCTCCTACTCCTTGGTACTCCATCACAAAGCCTTAAGCTGTACTCCCTGTACAATAAGGTTGCATTCAAGTAAGTCGATATGTCCAGATATTTCATGTCTTGCAGTGCACACAGTAGATTAGTTATAGCGACATTAAATTGGCACTGTAATATGAGAAGTACTGATTTGAATATACAAGTAGTTCCATGAAGAACTAAATAGCCTATTTTCATATATTTACCATACCAGGTTTCACTGCGCTCGGATAATTAAGTCGCGAGAAGAATCCATGTATGTATGTCTACCCCTTATTATTCCCGTTTTCCAACGGGTCGGGAATGAGATGCGATGGAAGTCTTTGTGGCGGATGAATTTTACGGCCGGATGCCCTTCCTGCCACCAACCTCATGAGAGGAGTTAATGAGAGATGAAATGAATGATGGTGAATGAAACTGGGCAAGGATGTGGAAGGAAGCGGCCGTGGCCTGACAGAAGGTACCGTACCAGCTTTTGCCTGGAGTTGAAAATGGGAAACCACGGAAAACCATTTCAAGGACAGCCGGAGGTGGGGCTCGAACCCACGCATCTACCGAGTCAGCAGAGAGCTTGGCCCCATGGCCTAACGCAGCGCTTTAGCGAGCGCAGCCACTACTGTCAGTGAGAAGAATCCATATAACTATTTAAATTTTTTGTCGCCGCCATGCTGGATTTGTGCTCATCAGGTTATTGAGAGACCCATAGGTGAACTTAAGTTGATAGCCTCTATCAACATACAAAATTTCAGCTGGATTTCTGTAACAGATTCGCAGAGAGCTGGATTTTTGTAATAGATTCACAGATAAGTTATTGAGAACCATCTAAATATTTCAGATGATCGCCATGTTGAATTGTTCTATATGTTGGCCATAGAGTTATGTATCATTAGATGAAGATTAATGCTTAGGTTCATTAATCAAACGTTCACTTCAATCACTTGGTTAGGACACAAAGAATTTTTAAAATATTTTAAAATTCAGCACAGCCACAATCTTGACGTTATTAAAGCAATTGAATCAAATTAGATGCCAGTAGCTTAAATCATGTATAATTATGTGCCATACCAAATTTCACTACGAATAAGTCGTAAGAAAATGCCATCTGAATATTTAAAATTTGCTTGGCTGCCAAATTGGTTTTGTAGGTAACAAGAATTTCAATGCCACATAGTTGAACTATCTTACTTACTTACTCCTTGGCGCTACAGCCCTTGTAGGGCCTTGGCTCCCGGACATTCTCCACCCATTCTTCCCTGTTGACTGCTTTGGTTCTCCATCTTCTGACTCCCATCCTTCTCAGATCCTCCTCCACGTTGTCCAGCCATCTGGTCCTAGGTCTTCCCCTCACACGCCGTCCTCCTGGCTTCCCATTGAAGACCTTCCTTACTACTCTGTTCTCTGTCCCAACCAACGCAGTCTACTACTCTTTATTTCCACTACTATATCTGGCTTACCATACAACTCTCTTATCTCCATATTATTTCTGATTCGCCAGAATTCACCCTCTTTTACTGGTCCATATACTTTCCTAAGTATTTTCCTTTCCCATCTCCTTGACAATTCCTCTTCACCTTGTGTCATGGTCCAAGTCTCCGAACCATACATCACCACAGGTCTCACTACCGTACGATATACAGTCAGCTTCAGATTTCTACTAAGACTTCTTGATTTAAAAACTTTGCTTAAAGCATAGTAACTCCTATTTTCAGCTGCTATCCTTGCATGTATTTCTTCTCTCATGTCATTGTTTTCAGCTATCATTGACCCTAAATATTTAAAATTTTTACAGCGTTCATATTCTTTCTCATTCAGTTTCACATTTTTCTCTAATTCATTATATTTTCTCCTAGATGTTAGCATATAATTCGTTTTTGACTGATTAATCGTCAATCCAATCTCTGCCCCGTATTCCTCTAATTTCCTTAGCTTCTCTTCCAAATCCTGTTTCCTCCTAGATAATAAATCAATATCATCTGCATGAGCAAGGTCTTGCGTCACTCGGTTAAGCATTGTTCCTCCTGCGTTGCCCTCTTGTATCCTTCGCATTACATTCTCCAAGGCAATGTTAAACAGTAAGGTGGATAGAACATCACCCTGTCGTAATCCTTGGTTAACATCAAAGGTATTTGATAGAATACCTTCAACCTTTACTTTACATATTGTTCTTTCCACAGTCATTTGTACCATTCTTGTTAATTTATTAGGTATTCCTGCCTCTTTCATTGCCTTCCATAGCTGATTCCTTTTAATGCTATCATATGCTTGTTTAAAATCTATAAACAGCTGGTGTACATCAATGTTTAACTCGTAACATTTTTCTAGGATATGTCTGATGGTAAAAATCTGGTCCGTAGTAGATCTATTAACTCTGAAGCCACACTGGTAATCTCCTAGATATTCCTCTACGTATATTCTCAACCTTCCAGCTATAATTTGTGCTAAAACTTTATACACAATACACAGCAATGCTAAGCCTCCGTGGCTTAGGCGGCAGCACGCCGGCCTCTCACCGCTGGGTCCGTGGTTCAAATCCCGGTCACTCCATGTGAGATCTGTGCTGGACAAAACGGAGGCAGACAGGTTTTTCTCCGGGTACTCCCTGTCAACATTTCATTCCAGCAACACTCTCCACTATCATTTCATTTCATCTGTCATTCATTTAATCATTGCCCCAGAGGAGTGCGTCAGGCCTCGGCAGCCGGCACAGTTCATATCCTCGCCGCTAGATGGGGGCTTCATTCATTCCATTCCTGACCCGGTCGAAGACTGGAAGCAGGCTGTGGATTTTCATTCACACAGCAATGCTATCCCTCTATAATTACCACAGTCTGCTTTGTCATGTTTCTTATGTATAGGGCAGAGTATTGTTATGTTCCACTGCTCTGGCATTTGCTCCTTTTGCCATATCTCTACCATGATCTTATGCAACCGTCTTGTCAGTTCTTCCCCTCCATATTTTATCATTTCTGCTGTGATGTTATCTTCTCCCGGCGCCTTATTATTTTTTAGGGCCTTAATACCATTTTCAACTTCTTCCAATGTGGGTTCCTTGACTGATTCCATGTCCGTCTCTACTTCATTTTGTTCCTGTCCCATCTCCTCCCTCTGTCCAACTTCTACCTCACCTTCATATCCAATTTCCGCATTCAGCAATTCACTAAAATACTCCACCCATCTATTTAACATATCATCTTTACCTCCAATCAAGTTGCCCTCCTTATCTTTACAGAAAGCTGCTCTGGGTTGAAATCCTTTCTTTATATCTTTAACCCTTGAATAGAACTCTCTGGTTTCCTGAGCCGTCTTTCTCTCTTCTAACTCCTCAATCCACTGCTTCTCAAAATCTCTCTTCTTCTTTCTACATTCCTTGTCTGCTTCTTTTCTCTTCTCCCTATATTCCTCTACAGTAGTTCTTGTTCTTCTTTGTAACATTCTTCTTCTTGCCTCATTCCTTTCTTCAATCTTCTTTCTACACTCTTCATCAAACCAATCCTGCATCCTCAGTTTCTTCTTTCTGCCCAGCACAGTTTCCGCCTTGTTTTGTATTATATCTTTGACTGTCTACCACTGTTCTTCTATACTTTCTCCTTGCTTCTCTTCCACTTCATTAAGCTTATTTGTCAAAACCATTGAGTATTGCTGAGCTATGCTCTCATTCTTTCTTAATTTAGCATCATCAAACCTATGTATAACAGCTCTCTTAATCTCTCTGTACTTGGCTTATCCTTTGTCTATATTTAACTCTTACCAGAAAATGATCACTATCTCCGTCTGCTCCTCGACAGCTATCCACTTCCAACACATCTGAGGCATTTCGTCTATCTATAAGCACATGATCAATTTGGTTTTCTGTGATCCCATCAGGGGAGCACCGTGTCACTTTCCTTATATCCTTCCTTTGCATCCATGTGCTTTTGATAAGCATGTTCCTGCCTATAGCAAAATCAATCAGTCTAATACCATTATCATTGGCCACCTCATGTAAACTCCCCTTTCCCGCTGTACTCCTGTAGGCACTTTCTCTTCCCACTTGTGCATTAAAGTCCCCCATAACAACCTTAACATCATGCTTTGCCACTCGTGCTAGTTCCTGTTCCAGCTGCTCATAGAAAAGATCCTTTTCTTCCTCCTCTGCATCTTCAGTTGGTGCGTATGTACATATGAAGGATATATTGTAGAAACGGGCTTTCACTCTTAATATACACATCCTTTCGTTAACAGGCTTAAAATTTAGTATAACATTTTTATACTCATTATCAACAAGAAAACCTGTCCCTTCATATCCTCTGTTCCCAAAACTATAGAACAGGGTGTGTGTCACCGTGGCAAGTATTCCACTTCCATTCCATTTTACCTCTTGTATTGCTGCCAACTTTACATTATATTTCTTCATTTCCTTCTTCAAGTTCTGTAATCCTCTAGGTTTACTCAGTGTTCTTACATTCCATGTCCCAAAATACCAATGCATGTACCGTTTCCGTTGCCAAGGTCGTTTATCCATTTCATCCGTCCGGTTTCCTTTGTCCTTTGGTTCTGTAACATGTGTTTTTTTCCGGGGTAGGGTTTGTTAGCCCAACCCCCAACCTGGAGGACCAGGGTACCGCTCTTAGTCTGGCTCATCACTTTAGGCCTGTCCAGCTTGGGTGGCCCTACCAGGAGCCGAAGCTCCCGCTGGCATAGCCCCAAGGATCATTTGAGCTCGCAAGCCTCCAAACACCCGGCAATAAGAGTTTAGTGCTTTTCAGTCGGTCAACACGAATGTACCCAAAAGAGATGGGTTATGCCCTAATCCTGAAATAAATTACATGAGATTAATAAAACACTAGGCTGACCGGTTTCGATCGTCAAGCGATCATCATCAGATCCATTACACTTAGGCTATAAAATCTATGTTTGAAATACAGGTGAAAATATTTACAATATGTACAATTGAGTCGTCTAGTATCAAAACCGGCCAAGTCACTGAAGGCATATTTTTCAGTATGGATGAAAAACCTCAAGAGACAAAGCAATGGTGGTCACAAAAGATTTTATTGCGTAGTTATATCCATAATGGTATAATATTTAAGTTCTGCTATTTTGAGAAATCTGATTCATAATGAACCCATCTTTTTTGCTAATATTAATTTTGACTTGGCCGTTTTTGTTGCAATTTGGTATAATTTTAGTCTTTTTTTGTAAAACTTTTCTTTTTAAATTCCAAAATCCAGTGAAAAAAGGCAATTAAATTAAAATAAATTGACATTGTAATTACTTGTCTTTATTACAATAAAAACGAAAGCATTCTGCTAAAATTGGATAGTAATATATGAAGATGAACATCAGAAAGCTGAGGAGAATACAAAATAGGTATTAGATCACTAAAAGTTAGTAGTTCACTTAGATCTTGAACCCGTAAAAGAAAATGAGTCACTTATTAAAATAGGTACAATTTACACGTTACACTACACAATAATGACAAAATACGAGCACACAGGATATACGATTGCTTTCGCGCCAATGCGGTAAGAAGCCTTTGAATACGGAAGTCAGTGTTGCAAACGAACAAAATACAAATTATTATGACTTCGAAGAATATACAATATAAGGAACAATGTTGACTACTGATATTATCACATTCTTGCATAATCTAACAACGCAAGATTCCAAACAATAATGCTGCGACATGAAGATTGCTACTCGTTCTTTGACATGGCCGGTTATGAAAGCACTGCCTGCATGACTTGGCCCATTTTGTTGCACGACCAAGAATTCAGTGCTCTGTAACATGAAGACATGGACGATTTTGAAGCATATTCTTGTTTCGCCTGATAGTGCCATACTTCTACTTCAAATTGATAACCTTAACTCATTTTCGTAAATTTTGTGACTTGGCCGGTTTTGATACTAGACGACTCAATTATTTAGTTGCAGTATTGGTACTACAACTGTCAGTGTATGCTAAATGCAGTATATATGATGTTAGGTGAAATACTAAATGGTGATAGCTATCCGGAGTTTGTACTTTGGAGAGATTATATGGTTGTAAACTATGGTTAAACTATAAAATTGTAGGCTAACTACTTATCTGATTGTCTTCCTTACTACAGCTACTCGCAGTTTTCGTGCTCACTGGAACTCACTGTGCGGTCGACTGCGGTGGTTATCTTAACGACTGGTTTTTCCCTGCCTTCTCCCCCTGCCCATACGTGCTGTGGGGAGTGATAGCGATGTGTTTATGTGAGGTGTTGCCAACCTAGATAAGATGTATGTTATTGAATGAGGTGGGTCTACAACTATTAAAGACCGTGGATTAGCCCTTGCCACGCGTGGACCATAAGCCATTCGAACTAAACGTTGACGGTCTTATGAGGACGTCCCGGCACCTTTAATACTGCCGCGAATATGGGCCTTGGTTTATTGCAGAAGAAAAGTACATCGTACACCTGATCCAGATAACATTTACCTATTAAAAACCCCCTAATTTCCCCCCCTTTTTTTATCTAGCTTGGCTGTGTCGCTAAATTGTCTTGTTTCCGACAGGGTGTGTTTTTTAGTAGCGTGAAGAGGGGTGAGCTCTCCATGAACGTGTGTTCATTTAGATTGTTGGGATTGTTTCGTTTGGCTAGGTGTATCTCGATTGCTTCCTTTATGTCAAGAGCTCTGCCTTTCGATTCGTGATGGATTATTTTAAGGTCCGACTCTATGTTGGTAAAGCTGTGCCCCGCGTCACACATATGTTCGCACACGGCTGAATGTGTTCCGTATCTTATCGCATTCCTATGTTCATTATAACGTGTATCTACTCGTCTTCCACTCTGCCTGATGTAATTAGCTTGACAACCGGTGTCTTGGCACGTTATAGAATATACCCCTGACCTTGAATACGGGTCACGTTTATTTAGATTACTATTTAGGAGGTGCCTAGCGGTTGTGTTTTTCGTCGTGAAAGCTATCTTTATGCCTTGCTTTTTGAATAGGTTAGTGATTTTATATGTATTCGCATTCACATAGTTGAAACGCGCAAATTTTTTCTCATTACTGTCCGGTTTGGGAATCGTTTTATCTTTATTTTTATGTTTGGCTATAATTTGGTTTATTTTGCTTGGCGGGAAGTTGTTTTCCTTTGCTATTTGCTTAATAGTTCTTATTTCCTTATTATAGTTGTCTTTTGACATGGGTATGTTTAAAGCCCTGTGCACCATTGAATTGAAACCCGCTAGTTTGTGCGTACTGGGGTGATTAGACTGATTGTCGATTGCATGCGAGGTTTGTGTTGCTTTCCGGAATATGGAATATGAAAAGTCGTTGTCTTTACGTTCAATAGTTATATCGAGATAATTTATTTTTCGGTCTATTTCGGATTCCTTAGTGAATTTGATAAGAGTGGTGTAGGCTATTAATGGATTGGAGAATTGTTTCTTTGCTTGTTAGTTCAATACCGGCAATACCTAATTGCCTTCTGCAAGGTGACAGTACAGGCGGGAGGAATATTCCCTATCACCATACAAAATTTCAGGGTGATATCTGTAATAGTTTCGGAGATATAGAATACCGGAGAAATATTTCGCGTGGCTGCCATGTTGGATTGTTATATATGTATGCCACAGTGTTATGCACCATTAAATGAAGACTATTACGTAGGCTCACTATTGAAACATTCACTTCGATCGCATAATTAGAACACAAGGATTAAAAACTTAATTTGAAAATTTTGCAAAGCCGCCATCTTGAAGTTATGAAAATAATTGAACTAAATTAGATGCCAGTAGATTAGAAATTGTCTAAACATTTACCATACCAAGTTTCACTGCGCTCGGATGGTTAAGTCGCGAGAAAAGTCAATTTAATTGTTTCAACTTCGCATGGCCACCATGTTGTTTTTGTACTTGACAGGTTTTTGGAAAGCACATATAGTGAACTTATAGTAGTGCCCTATATCACCGTTCGAAATTTGATGGTGATATCAGTAACTGTTGCGGAGATAAAGCATGCCAGTGAAATATTTTGCACGGCCACCACGTTGGATTGGTGAAACATATTAAAATTTGAAAGTCACGGTCGAGGTCGGACGAGGTAGTAGTATTTACTTACCGAGTTTCATTGAAATAGCTTTGGTCGTTTAGATTTTATTAGGGGGGGGGATACTCACATATGCATACACACACACGGACAAAAGGTGATCTCATAAGCCTACTTTTTCATAAATGAGAATCGTCTGAAGATAATCCACTTAGTAAAGTATGCTGTTCGATTCTCTCATTGGTGTTAGTCCTATGCAACTTTCTCTTGGTGCATGTATTCAGAGCAAGGGCAGACCAAGGTGTGTTATATATAATTAAGAGTGGTGGTGGCACCCTCTGTATGAAGTGAAGCTACTGCGTACCACTGTGAGCAGGTTTTCTCGGAATATGAGTAGAACTACCACACCCGCTTTCTGTGTCCGTGCCAAGAGCATGGCATCAGGGCAGCCCCTATGATCATGACCGGTCTAGAAGGGTGAACGCCAAGTGCTTGTAACTCAATGGCAGCTAAATCTAAAAGTTCCAGGTTTGAATTGTGGCCACACAATGTCATTTTAAGTTGCTACCTAACATTTACGCTATGTGGCCAAAAGTCTTCAGACATCCCACTGAACGTGCACTGTGTGACGTCAAGCTATGCATCCAAGGATATATAAATGCAGACATAATACGTCAACATCATAAATGTGTTTTTGTCAGAATATACAAAAATGATCCAAGAGTAAAGTATGCCGTTTGATTCTCTTCTTGCAGTCAGTCCTACGCATTTTTCTCTTGGTGCATGTATTCAAAGAATTGGGCAAACAAATGCATGACGTTGCTTAGAGTGGTGCAAACAATGTCATCATTGGTCTGTGGAACAGTGGAAGAAGGTATTTTGGAGTGATGAGTCACGGTAATTGATGTGGCACTCGGATGGGCGTGTGTAGACCTGGCGGATGCCTGGTGAACAGTGTTTATCTGAGTGTGAAACCTTCGCACCCCAGTTGAGTATCTCTATAATCGCAGCCATTAAAGGGACGTAATACCCACAATAGCAGTTATTGTTCAGTGTGGTGGGTCTACTGACAGTTTTTCTTTCTCACTTCCTTGTATTTTCAAACAAGTTACAAAATGCTAACAGGTTTAAAAAAAAAACTGACTTCTACTGTATTAGTTAAAATGTTTCCTTTTTTTCATCTCGGCAATCAGTTCTCGTCTACATACAGTACTTCGCTGAAGAGTGATGCTGGCTACCTTCTCACTATACCCACTGCCTGCCCCTCCCTCCAAATTTGGGCTGTTCAAGAATGCTACTGCCTACTATCGTACGATTTCAATTTTTTTACTTACTGTGAAAATAGTTTTCCAAACTGAACCATGTAATTAAATGTAATTGCATAATTACTAAACTCGGCAAAACCTTTGCAAAATAGCTGATGTTGGTACTGTACCCGTAAATCGGGAAAGTAGCCTGTTGGAATATCCATAGCCCCAGCTGGATTGCCTATTTCTAACAGCACCGGCAAATTACTTCATTAGAAATCACTCCAACGTGGTCTTTAGGGATTTACATACAGCAGTTACAAGAATATTGTGGATAAACAACAAACTACACAGGACGCACTTACCTTCACTTACGTGTCTCGGGGAATGGGAACTCAGCTTCGCCTACACTGCATCCACAATACTCTAATCCTTATATTTATAATGAATCACACGTCAACGACGAAAGACAACGAACTGTGTAAATTTATTAACAAGTGTTAACTACAGTACGACCCCTGTAATCCGTCACCTTGGGGACTGAGGGTATGGTCGGAATGCAAAAAAAGGTCGGATTATCAGAAAGCACAAACAAATACGGATTTACATTAAAATAAACAATCTCTGAACTGTAGATATCGGGGTTCCTTTCCTTCTTTCTTGGTAGAACCACATCCACAATGTGGTGTCAAGCAGTCCAAGTTTGGACTCTTTCAATGTTTTGCGATTCATAAGAGTGTTTTCACCATCTCTCGTCACTGTACATGATTCAGTATCTTTCCGATTTCCTCTCCAATCTTTTAATCTTATTAGGTACAGCACTCATTTCAGGTTCCGTCTTGATCGTGTTTACAGTAAGTAAAACCTGAATTTTCCGCCGAATCAATACTTTACTTATAGACAATTCTATGGGTACATGTTTCGGAGACCCTACTGCCTCCTTCCTCAGCCCTCTTTTGGTACTACAAACATCGTATGACACATTCGAAATCCCCTAATAAAACAACACAAATTACACATCACAAATTACAAAGCCACAACATATTAAAAACTACGAGCTTAAAACACATTAATTAAAATTCAACAACAACCATGAATACAGCATGTAATGCTCCTCGCATTTTCAGTCATTCAATTCTTGTTAAGTTTATGTCTTTGGACACGTTAAAATACTGTTTATGCACAACCATTCATTTTGTTCACAGTGTCTTCAATCTCTAAAATGAATGTAATCAATCTATGGAGATTCTTGCGTACGTAGGGCTAAGTTAAATTGTAAGCATCTAGAATTTGCCTATTGTCGAAGGACACTTATGATTTGAGGTAGAGCATCAAATATTATGGTGTTCCCTCTCTATAATACTTAACAATATGCCGTAGTGAAGCGACAGTCCAATTAGATGGCTAGTATAGAATTGAGGACGGTCAATTCAGGGCTTCTAGATGATGGTAGCTGACGGTCGGCGGCATCGATTAAAAATTTTCTTTACTATTGTTTTGGTCCTGAAATGAATGAAGTACGTTTTAGAAAATTGAATGCCAAGAATCTGAATATTATCAAGTTATCTAACCGGACCAAAAATAATATAAAATAAAGACTTACGAGGAACATTATCAAGTTGACACCTCGTCTTATTCGTCATGGAAAGCTGAATAGTTCCAAATATTCTGAGGAACAAAAACATCAGAAAACGCCTTTGTTAGTACGTGTTTCCATAGTTATGGAAAAAACATTCTAATGGAAAATTAAAACGGCACAGAGACTTACCAGACATATGTGACCTTGTCAATATCACAACCCTTAAATAGGTCAACTTCAACTGAACAACGCCTGAGACATGACACAGCTGCTCGCTTGCAGTGCATCGGCCTGACGCGGTGGCGGGGAAAGGGCGACGGGGAGGGGAGGGGGTAAGAAATGAGTTTGCACAGAGAGGGGAGTGGGTGTGTTACTGGTAGAATTTGAACGAATCAGAACGTATGAGAAAATACCTACTGCGGTGGGGGTTGCGGGGGCGGTTTGCGTTGTTTATTGTTTAAGTAATCTGCTATTGTATCAAACAATTCGTTGGTTTCAAAATTGATTTCGTTTAGATTATTGCATTCATTAGATCTGTGGGAGGTATTGATATGAATGTTTTCCAAGATGTTCATGTAGCTGCCCTTAGATGCATAATGCAAGATTGTGACGTCATTGCTTATGTCGGTGAACTTATGTCCTGTTTCTTCCATATGTGTTGCCATAGCTGAGAATTTCCTATGCTTAATGGCTGAAACATGTTCAGCATAACGAGTGCGTATGCTCCTACCTGTTTGTCCCACATAATTTGATCTGCAAGAACTACATCTAAGTTCATAAACGCCCGATTTCATGTACTTATCATTGCTGTTAAGTTTGTTAGAGTTGAAAAATGTATTGAAATTAGAATTATTGGTTTTGAAGGCAATGTTCATTTTATGCTTCTTAAGGATATTAGTTACTGTATATACACTTCGATCTATGTAGGTGAATGTGGCAAACGTTTTCTAAATTAATTAACTAAATTAATTAGAGAGAACTCAACAAAGAAAACGTTTGCCACATTCACCTACATAGATCGAACTGTATATACAGTAACTAATATCCTTAAGAAGCATAAAATGAACATCGCCTTCAAAACCAATAATTCTAATTTCAATAAATTTTTCAACTCGAACAAAATTAACAGCAATGATAAGTACATGAAATCGGGCTTTTATGAACTTAGATGTAGTTCTTGCAGATCAAATTATACGGGACAAACAGGTAGGAGCATACGCACTCGTTATGCTGAACATGTTTCAGCCATTAAGCATAGGAAATTCTCAGCTATGGCAACACATATGGAAGAAACAGGACATAAGTTCACCGACATAAGCAATGACGTCACAATCTTGCATTATGCATCTAAGGGCAGCTACATGAACATCTTGGAAAACATTCATATCAATACCTCCCAGAGATCTAATGAATGCAATAATCTAAACGAAATCAATTTTGAAACCAACGAATTGTTTGATACAATAGCAGATTACTTAAACAATAAACAACGCAAACCGCCCCCGCAACCCCCACCGCAGTAGGTATTTTCTCATACGTTCTGATTCGTTCAAATTCTACCAGTAACACACCCACTCCCCTCTCTGTGCAAACTCATTTCTTACCCCCTCCCCTCCCCGTCGCCCTTTCCCCGCCACCGCGTCAGGCCGATGCACTGCAAGCGAGCAGCTGTGTCATGTCTCAGGCGTTGTTCAGTTGAAGTTGACCTATTTAAGGGTTGTGATATTGACAAGGTCACATATGTCCGGTAAGTCTCTGTGCCGTTTTAATTTTCCATTAGAATGTTTTTTCCATAACTATGGAAACACGTACTAACAAAGGCGTTTTCTGATGTTTTTGTTCCTCAGAATATTTGGAACTATTCAGCTTTCCATGACGAATAAGACGAGGTGTCAACTTGATAATGTTCCTCGTAAGTCTTTATTTTATATTATTTTTGGTCCGGTTAGATAACTTGATAATATTCAGATTCTTGGCATTCAATTTTCTAAAACGTACTTCATTCATTTCAGGACCAAAACAATAGTAAAGAAAATTTTTAATCGATGCCGCCGACCGTTAGCTACCATCATCTAGAAGCCCTGAATTGACCGTCCTCAATTCTCTACTAGCCATCTAATTGGACTGTCGCTTCACTACGGCATATTGTTAAGTATTATAGAGAGGGAACACCATAATATTTGATGCTCTACCTCAAATCATAAGTGTCCTTCGACAATAGGCAAATTCTAGATGCTTTCAATTTAACTTAGCCCTACGTACGCAAGAATCTCCATAGATTGATTACATTCATTTTAGAGATTGAAGACACTGTGAACAAAATGAATGGTTGTGCATAAACAGTATTTTAACGTGTCCAAAGACATAAACTTAACAAGAATTGAATGACTGAAAATGCGAGGAGCATTACATGCTGTATTCATGGTTGTTGTTGAATTTTAATTAATGTGTTTTAAGCTTGTAGTTTTTAATATGTTGTGGCTTTGTAATTTGTGATGTGTATTTTGTGTTGTTATATTAGGGGATTTCGAATGTGTCATACGATGTTTGTAGTACCAAAAGAGGGCTGAGGAAGGAGACAGTAGGTTCTCCGAAACATGTACCCATAGAATTGTCTATAAGTAAAGTATTGATTCGGCGGAAAATTCAGGTTTTACTTACTGTAATCTTTTAATCTCATAAAGCCTACATTGATTTCTTTGGCAATTTCTTTGATTGATTCCCCTTTGTCCAGTCTTCGTAGTACTGCTAATTTTTCATTTAATGAAAGATTAATGTGTTTAAGTTTCACTCCTGACATGTTGAAAAAACACACACACCTGTACAGTACACGCAATGTACAGTAAACAAATGACTGTACAGTAGGCTACTGTAACGAACACAGAAGAACAATGTCGTCAAACCAACGAACTGGAAGTACTAAAAACTTCAAAGTGCAGTACGTACTGGACAAAACACGGACAACAGAATCGATACGACAGATGACGAAACATCAAAACGGACAAGCAATATTAACAAGTACTGTACCTGTAAACAACAATGGCGCGACAGGTATTGAGTCACCGCTACGAGTCGGGGCAAGTTTGGCTCGAGCACGGTCGGATCAACCGGAGCGGCGGATGAGGGAGGTTCTACTGTAATCTAATATAAACAAAAATAACCATAAACTATTCTAAATAACAAAAAAAATAACCATACAATCATACACACTTCTCTTCCACTACACATCTTAATGCAATTACTGTGTTATAAATTACAAGCATAAAAATTTTGAAATAACTAGGCCTACTGTACGTGAAGAAAACGTTTAACAGAGGCTCCTGCATTCATAACATTCCTTACAACTGGTTACCTCTTCCGCCACGCGTCTAGAAATGCACCTGCAATGGCCTGATTCATCAATGAACACTAGCAAAGTGCTACGCTATAAAACTGTTCCATTTACAAGGCAGTGGCTGACCATCTGGCTTCACATTATATCATAACATGACCTCGACTGCTAACGGTTCATCTTTCTGTCCACATTTGCTTGTATCATTGCTGTCTGGCTCGCGTCTAAAAGCCTTGAATAAAAGTTATATTCTGCTTTTGTAGACTTAGAAAAGGCTTTTGATAACGTTGATTGGACTAAATTGTTTGACATTTTGAAATCGATTGGAATAAAGTACAGGGATAGGAGGGTGATATACAATCTATACAGAAACCAAACAGCAGTCATTCGAGTTGAAGGACATGAGAGAGAAGCTGGTATTCAGAAAGGTGTAAGGCAAGGCTGCAACTTATCACCCATACTTTTCAATCTTTACATTGAACAAGCAATGAAGGAAATTAGAGAAAAATTTAAAGTGGGAGTGAAGATTCAAGGAGAAATAATTTCAACTCTGAGATTTGCTGATGATATCGTCATCTTGGCCGACAAGCCTGAAGATTTGAATGAGTTTTTGAATGGTATGGACTCCGTCTTACGGAAAGAATTCATGATGAAAATTAATAAATGTAAAACAAAAATACTGGAATGCAGCCGAAATAAATCAGAAACCTCTATGGAGATCAAATTGGCAGGTGAAAAGCTGAAGGAAGTAGGAGACTTCTGTTACTTAGGAAGCAGAATAACCAG
The DNA here is from genome assembly GCA_946902985.2 of Meconema thalassinum. NCBI lineage: Eukaryota > Metazoa > Arthropoda > Insecta > Orthoptera > Tettigoniidae > Meconema > Meconema thalassinum. Next base: position 918,245,410 of record OX336389.2, read on the forward strand.
TGATGGACGAAGCAAAGAGGATATAAAAAGTAGGTTGGCTCAGGCAAGAAAAGCATTTCTACAAAAACTGAATCTGCTGACATCGAATATAGATTTAGGTATTAGGAAGTCATTTTTGAAAGCCTTTGTCTGGAGCGTGGCGCTCTATGGAAGTGAAACTTGGACTATTGGTGCAGCAGAAAAGAGGAGAATTGAAGCATTTGAAATGTGGTGTTACAGGAGAATGATGAAGATCAGATAGGTATATAGGGTTACAAACAAAGAGGTATTAAGACGAGTGGGAGAGGAGAGATGTTTCTGGTGACTGCTAATGAAGAGAAGAGATAGGTTGGTAGGACACATACTAAGACACCCAGGAATAGCAAGCTTAGTTATGGAAGGAAGGGTCGAGGACAAGAACTGTAGGGGTAGACCAAGGTTAGAATATGTTAAACAGATTGCCTCGGATGTAGGGTGTGGTAGCTATGTAGAGATGAAACGATTAGCTCAGGACAGGGAGGCATGGAGAGCTGCATCAAACCAGTCAAAAGACTGAAGACTCAAACAACAACATAAAAACGCTCATAACTTAAACAATTCTCTACCAATCTTACTAAAATTTTAATACACACTTTCATTCATACTCCGTAATTGTTCTAGACTGACTAGGTTGAACAGTCACTTTTAACAGGTGGCAATCATCCATACAAAAGCATTCGCTCACAAAAACACTCTATTCCAAAAACATTCTGTTAATTAATCCTATTAAAAATTATTTAAATAATTAAATCATTACTGACAAGTATTTACAAGTAATTTGTTCATTATAATAGACAATATTTAATGTTGCTAACACGTTACCTTCGAGATTCTGGATTCTCTGTTACTATACAACTTGCAATTAGTTATTTACAACGTTTCTCCACATAAACATTTTCTAACACTCTTTAGCTTTCATATACTGCTCACACATCTTCTTATATAGGTTTCATTACATTGTTGATCTAATACAGTCGACTGACAAAGGTTAACTGTACGTATTTATACAACTCCGGGTTTAATAAAGTTTAATAATACTATCAATGACATGAGTAGACAATCGTTCTCTAATTGCTTTCCACTTAAACCCTTCTGTCAACAGCAGCTAAAACGTTACTTCACATGAACTGGGTTTCTTGTATACAATGACTCTTATCATGATCCATGCCTTTTCTTATCAAAGAACAATAATTCTTTGACTTCCTTTAAAATGCGGAACCTCCTTCGCACGAGCTCACCATAGCTCTACAAATCCTCATATAACAGTATATATGGCATAAACAATTATCATCCACTATGTTAAACAATAACCAAAAACGGATTAATTGTTATTAACATTTCTTCTGTAGGAACTTCTCTCAAATAACGGCATGATCCTTAGTGTCGTTACACATGACTACTGATCTACTATTATACATCCTTAAGTTCTTCAAATGAAACTTCCAATAATAATGAACGATATTAGACTGTCGTGATTGACCTCCTAAAGTTGACTCCACAAAAAGATAATTAACTGTTAACTCGTCTGTCACAAATACATGTAATAAAAATAATAACTTCTGTCTCACCTCACTTATCAAGCTTTAAATTGCATATCGTTGCAATATCAGGTCTACATTAGGACGTGATATTGCACAAATAGTGTAAAATAACACACATGTTATTTATAGTGTCAAATAGAATTCAATCTTGACCGGGATAAACTAGCTTTGAATTCCTAGCCAAAGATTTGAATAATCTTCTATCAAAAGATATTTCCTCTAACAATTAAATGAACAAAGCTTTCAGCTTTACAAATAATGAAAAGGTTTGTCAACTTCGTAATGTCTTTCCACTCTACACAAAGAATGTCTATAGGGATTAAGACTTCGGTCTTATCAAACGACTAGTATTTCCTAGATCGCCGAAAGTTTATATACAATACTGATATGACAATATCATTCGATGTTTCTTCTGCTCTTGAAGTTGAAGTTGTTACATTCAAGTGCTCAAATTAAATTTATAAGAATTTAATTTGCAACTATGACACAATGTCTGAATTCTTGGTTCAAATAAAATTATTAAAATTCGATAGTCGAAACGACTCGTCTTCTATGAAGCAATATGATTCCTCAAACAAAATTTTTACTGTCAGTTCAATAACTGATCCGTAGAATAAAATTGAAAAATAGAAGAAAGGCAATCATCTCTAATAATCTTGAAGCATAAAAACTTAACACACATCTGAAGTGTAAAATGCATTAGAACACTGAAATACATAAAATGTGAAATATGGAGTAAGAACGTCGGCTCAGAATGTCACTAATCAAACTCTATACTAAAAATAAATGACACTGCTACCTTATTTGGACAATATCTTGAAGATCTGGGTAAGTATTTACACAATACTTTAGGTGTTTCCTCAGTTCAAGATACTGAGATGGATCTCCATTCGAACCTCGGACCTGCGACCTCAGAGATAGGAAAACGTTCCCACTCCGGTATTTACTAACCTCCGTCTGGGCTCGAACCACATCCTTCTGGCAAATTCTTCTGTTGTTGCTGGGATACCCTAGCATCTTGACAATCCTCTTCTGTAGAATCTTCATTCTCCGTCGCAAATATATCAGCATCATCGTTTAATAATAATTATAGAAATATTCATGTAGATGGTGAATGAATTATTTCTATTGCTAATTGATGTTACATTAGTGTTCGTAGACTGACGAAAATGTACAAGGTGGAACGTACACTACGTCTGTAGTCTGCAATACGTTGTCTATGGAAGCTCCATTGTTGTATCTTAACTCTGCATTAAATATGTCTCTGGCACATGACTATTTAGTTCATCATTTCAACAATGTTATCAATGTCGAATGAAACTAATCGAGGAATAATAATAGTCATTATGAAAATGAAAATCCACAGCCTGCTTCCAGTCTCCGACCGGGTCAGGAATGGAATGAATGAAGCCCCCATCTAGCGGCGAGGATATGAACTGTGCCGGCTGCCGAGGCCTGACGCACTCCTCTGGGGCAATGATTAAATGAATGACAGATGAAATGAAATGATAGTGGAGAGTGTTGCTGGAGTGAAATTATGACAGGGAAAACCGGAGTACTCGGAGAAAAACCTGTCTGCCTCCGTTTTGTCCAGCACAGATCTCACATGGAGTGACCGGGATTTGAACCACGGATCCAGCGGTGAGAGGCCGGCGTGCTGCCGCCTAAGCCACGGAGGCTTCCAATAGTCATTATGATAATGTTTATTTGCTGCGCCAATGTTAAAGTTCTCTACTCTACTGTTCACTTGAACTGCGTTCGCCAACTTCACGTTGCAACTAAAATGATATTCAGCTTATATTTCCAACACTTTTAAAAACTGTCTTAACAGGCTTATTTCGTCGAAATGGTGTGACTTAGAACGCTCGACTTTCAATAAAATACAGTATTCGATCTGTACTTTCTATATATTCACTTGGCTGAAGTCTAGTCTCAAATACATATGAGATATTCTACTTACAATATTCCTCTCAACTTCGCTTATAATGTTAGTGCAGTAATCTCCCATGTTCTACCCTGCTAACCTAGTGTCTCCACGAGTCAACAATCGCTGCACTCGGACAAAGCTTTGGGATCTCCGTTAACCAATAAAAAAATCTCCTCACTCTTCAAAGACTGCTGGAATAAGAACCTCGATCCTTGGATCTCCCTCTCCAAGTCGAAATTTTGGCGGCCATATCAATCTCCCATCATATTTTTAGCGCGTAGATTACTAATGCTTATAACTGCGTAGAATAACTGATCTGCGGTTTTTAAAGTATCAGACATATTTTCTTTTAATTTTCCCTTCATTACCAATTAAGAAAATCTTCTTCCAAGGGCCTAAATGCATAATTTCACCAAATTATGTAGTTGAAGTTAATCCCGACTTCAATAAGACCTCTTCTCATTGGCTCTGGGCTGGGATCCAATAGCATAATTTATAACAATATTTATTATATTTCATGGCTAAATCACTGTTGCTATGCCGATTTCAGCCTTCTAGAAGCGTCTATTGTGCAATATATCACGTGATCGGGCTCTCCCACTGCCTCGAGCTTGTAACACGACTTTCTTGTCACACTTCCAGGATTTATATTTGCTGGTTAAATTTTATCATGGGGACGGAAAATACTCTCATTTTGTCCCAAAATAATTCAATTTTCGGGGGCAGTACCGGTATCTAAACCTCAGGTTTGAAGCTTCCCGGTCCTGTCATGGAGTTGTTGCTAATGCAAGCAATACCATATCCAATTAGCTTTAGCCTTTCATTACATAGTTGTAGCCTCATTGCAAGTGGTGGCTCCCTCCACATTACATAAAAAGTGTGGAGGCTTTTGAACAACCACCTCTTCCATAGCTGCTTACTGAGCACAAGGTTGCAGGTTCGAAACCTGGCGCAGTCAGCTGGCATTTGAGGGTGCGCAAATGCGAGGGAGCCGTGTCAGTACATTTACTGGCACGTTAAAGATCCCCTTCGGGGCAAAATTCCGGCACCCCGGCGTCTCTAAAAGCCAGTGTAGTTAAAAGGGACGTAAAACCAATAACATTATTATCTTCCATAGCTCAGATGGTATAGTAATAGGATGCACTGTTCAAAATCCCAGGTTCAATTACTAGGGCTTACACTGGTTATTTCCCATTTTTTTTGGTACATGAACTTTCTCTCCTCAAGGTCAGAGACTTGCATCAACATGGGTGCCTACCTACTGTTACATATTCATAACCTCAATGTGCAAGATGACGCCCTCCACATCAAATAAGAAGTGTGGAACCTTTTGAATCTGCTCAAAACCACTACTGCTACACACTATTAGTTACTTGGCTGGCATCTTTGGAACGGTCAGCAATGGGTGTCCGGAGACTTTAGGCCACATAGTGTATACGGTATAGGCTTATACTGGATGTACATATCTGAAAATGGAATTTCATTATTCAATTCACAGTTCAATAAACTCCCTCCCCTTCTTTTCCTTTCATTGACTTTATCTTGTATTCTTGATGATAAGAAATCAAAGTTGTGATTTGATTCCGATTTTTTATTTTTTTTATTTTGCAGAATTCATCACATTCCTGTTGCAGAAGATTGGCACCTACATTGACCCTCGTATTCTCGTACAAAGAATTAAGAGTGATTTAAGAATTGAAGGATTACAAAATTCACTTGTTAAGATGATGCAAGACTACAATTTACAGGTAATTGCTCATATGATGATAATTTTTGCATGTTCCTGAACTAGGCTCTGTTACTGGGCCTGAACTAGGCTCTGTTACTGGGCTGAGGTGTATATTATAAAATACAGTTTTGGTCAGTATGTTTGTTTTTGATCTCAGAACTTGAGAAAGTCGGAACGAATTTTGATGCATTTTCATCGGACCAGCCATTGATCTTGCAACCCTGGAAAATGGCTTCAAAGCTATCTATATATCAACCCAGCCATGTCAGTGTGTACCCACTGTATGTGTTCACTGTAGTACAGCCTTGCTTACCGTGTACGTAGCAACTACCGCCTGCAGTCGAGGCTCGGTGGGAGGGTCGCGTGTTGTGGGGCGAAGTAAACGTGCACATGTGACCGGACAAGAATCGGAATATAGCAAACGTAGTGTTGCAGTGTGTTCAGCAGGATTTGTCCAGTTTATATTGCTTTCGTGAACACATTGGAGAATCTTAATTTCTATCTCTGGGGCATAGTATTTGTAACATTATTATTGGTCCAAATACAATGTTCTTATTCTAACTGAATTAATGGATGAATTTCAGACAAGTTTTCAGGGTACTGAGGAGATAATTGTGTCTTGAGTCTTCAGTCTGGTTTGATATAGCTGCTGAGCGTCTCTAAAAGCCACAGTAGTTAAAAGGGACGTAAAAACAATAACACTATTATTATTTATGATATAGCTGCCTCCCTTTCTTTAGCTAATTGTTTCATCTCTACATAGCTACCACACCCTACATCCAAGGAAATCTGTTTCATATTCTAACCTTGGCCTACTCCTATAGTTCTTGTCCTCAACTCTTCTTTCCATGACTCAGTTTGATATTCATAGGAGTCTTCGTATGTGCCCTCTTCTCTTCATTAGCACTTGCCAGAAACATCTCTCCAGCCCCACTCGTGTTAATACCTCTTCATTTGTTACTCAATCTACCAATCCTATCTTAATTATTCTCCTGTAACACCACATTTCAAATGCTTTAATTCTCCTCTTATCTGCTGCACCAACAGTCCCAAGTTCCACTTCCATAGAGTGCCAAGTTTACTCTCGATATTTGATGTTAACAGATCTCCTTTCTGTAGAAAAGCTTTCCTTGTCTGTGCCTACATACTTTTTATATCCTCTTTGCTTTCTCCATCATTGCTTATTTTCCCAAGTAGGCCTACCATCTGCATTCCATTTTTTTTAAATTTATTTTTTTACTTTTATTGATTTTTATCATGAATTTATTCCTCAAGACTGAATCCATACCATTTATAAACATGCAAATTCTCTGGCGAAGTGGCTAAGATGACAATGCCATCAGCCAATCTCTTAAGTTGAAATTATTTCACCTTGAACCTTTACTCCTATTTAAAAAATTTCTCTCATTTCCTTCTCTGCTTGTTCAATGTATAGATTGAAAAGTATGGGTGGTAAGTTGCAACCTTGCCTTACACCTTTCTGAATACCAGCTTCTCTCTCATGTCCTTCGGCTAAAATAACTACTGTTTGGTTTCTGTGTAGATTGTAGACCACCCTCCTATCCCTGTACTCTATTCCAATTGTTTTCAAAATGTCAAACAACTTACTCCAATCAACATTATTAAAAGTCTTTTCTAAGTCTACAAATGCCATGAACATCCTCTTATCCTTCCTTATTCAGCTTCCAGAATCGGCCTAAGATTTAGTACAGCTTCCTTGTTCCTACGTTTCTCCTGAAGCCAAACTGGTCTTGACCCAACTCTGTTTCTATCTGTCTTTCCATCCTCTTGTAAATTATTCTAGTCAGGATTTTTGAAGCATGAATGATCAAGCTGACTGTATGCTAATCTTCACATCTGTTAGCTCCTACTTTTTTAAGTATAGGTAATAATATTCTTCTTAAAATCAGAGTTCTACCGTACCTTACTTCAAGTCCCAGGGCACCTAACTCATCCCTGTCCATAATACATTTATACACACTACTACAATCATCATATAAATACAGGTTATCAGACAAGTTCAACACACACCCAACTACATGGGGCTAAAGACAAAATATGTCCAAACCCCTAAAATTAATTAATAACAACAGTTCTCACTGAAGAATTTCTTCACTTTTCTTGAAGTATGGCAAGGAGCTGAAAAATTGTCACCATCTTGAAACCACTTCTGCAGCTCACCAACTCCTCCCATTTCCAGTATTTGAACGTAGTAGTCAGGTTCATCATCTCTGCACAGGTGTCCTGTTAGATGGTGTTTCTTTACAGGTTTGTGGGCTTTCCTTCCAGCTGCCAGAAGTCTACGACAAACATTAGAAAAGTGTAGATTCGCTCAACTTACCCCCCTCCCCAGTTCATGAGCCAAGTCCACGGCAGTGAGCCTGGGGTTTGATTTGCTTCCACTGATGAGAAAACATTCATCAGTTGGCATTGATTTATTTTTCCTGCCATAGTTTTCTTTTTTCTTCGGTGAAATTGAGCCAGTCTGTTTGTGCCACTGAATAATTCTATATATAGTGTCTACACTGACACCAAATTTATACCTTATTCCATATACCGCAAGTTGAGAGTCAAATGACAACACGCCAGAGCCACGAAGAAGAGCTCTTACCTCTTACTGGCGTGACATTAAAGCCAGTTTACAATTGATACGGTCTCTGTAATATTTCAATCGAAGGTAGTGTGCTCGTATAGGTAAGAGCTCTTCTTCGCGGCTCTGGCGTGTTGTAATTTACTCTCAACTTATATGGAATAAGGTGTAGTTTCTAACTATTCTTGTATCATGGAAGTATTCTGAGATAATGCTACAATCGCACTACACCTCCTGGGAATCGTAGCCATTGAAGACGTAATTATTACTAATCGCACAAGGAAACCTCAAAATTCCTACATTAAATACATTGAAATAAAAACTTTTTTCCTAAAACCAACATCACACAAGATTAATTGCCTATGAATAACAATGTAAAAAATGCATAGAGTGTGCAGGTTCTATATACCTTATGTCGATTAATCCACACAGGATTGTTATCCATTCTTATTTAACAGAGCAAATATCTTTCACTGTGTTCTTTGTAATTTTCTTTTCAGACTTGATTCATGTTATTCTTGAGAATGCATTGTATTGTTAGATTCATTTTGGGGCTTGTGACATTGTGGTCATTTAGCCTTGTGTGTAGGATTTGTCTGATAACCTTTGTTATTGTGATGTCTGTAATTGTGTGTGTATTTGTAATTGAGACAAGGATTGGGAAGGAAGTGGCTGTAGGCTTAAGTTAGAAACCATCCCAGTATTTGAATAGAGGAGAAGTGGGAAACCATGGAAATCCTCTTCTAAGATGGGTGAGGTGGCTTCCTCTTCTCAGTTCTGCCTCATGAGGCTGGGTGTACCTAGTTCCAGTCTTCAAACCAGAATTAAATTTCTTGGCAGAGGTGGGAATCGAACCTTGGGTGGCAGCCGCCAAAAATGCTAGCAATTACACTATGAGGTTGCAAACTCTTCAGAATTCATTCTCTTTTGTGATAACCTCTTTCAATATCCCAAATAAACTCTGCATCATGGCAAACGAGCATCATGCATAACTTTTTTTGATGTGTATATAATTTCATAAAAATAAAACAAATCCTAAAAATGTTTTTTCTTGGCTCTAACTGGTTAAGCTCTAGATGGATTTATTTTCATAGGTCAACCATGAGTGGTTGAAAAGGAGCTCAATCATATGCCAGGCACAATTTTAGTCAAGCGATTGAGTGAGAACCCCTGCCTGAAAAATAAAAAATAAAAATAAAAAAAGGGTCACTACTATTCTTTTTAGTGAAGTGTCATTTTGCTTGAACTTCTGGTGTAAGATTTATAAATGTTCTTTAAATGAAATCCATCACCACATTATTACCAACAGCAAACAGCCTGAAAGCTGGCAACATTTCAAATGACACATGTATTACGCATTGCAAAAGTTTGGTGCTTTTCAGTCGGTCAACACGAATGTACCCAAAATGAGCTGGGTTTTGCCGTAATCCTGAAATAAATTACATGAGATTAATAAACACACTAGGATGACCAGTTTCGATCGTCAAGCGATCATCATCAGATCCATTACACTTAGGCTATAACATCTATGTTTGAGAATACAGGTGAAAAATATTTACAATATGTACAATTATTTACTGTCGGGGAAATAAGTATAGATACTCGAGTTAAGAGGTCAATAAAATCTTTACCCTTGGTCTTACATAAGAACAACCTACACCAAAATTTTCCTTGTTTTATTTGTCGTTTAACGATATAGAGTAAATATTTTCATTGTATCTCGTTAAAATTTTATAGCAGATTGAACAAAAAAAGTACCGGTTTTTTCTTACCAAGTTCACGGAGCGCTCACTTAGAAGGATCATTACGTTAAAAGTATTGATCGGATCGTAACGAAACTCTAATACGTCCTAAAGGAACTTATTGTTAATGCGTATATGAAGTTTTAATCTGATCTGACATTTCTTAAAATAGTTGTTGTGAATTTTGTAAAACAACTTTTTCTCGGGCCTGGGTGGTCATAGCAGTGTGAAATATGGCTTGTTATGAGGCTCATAGCAATGCAAGGCTTAACGTAAAATTACATTTTATCTACCTTTGATAATTGCTTTTATATCGATTGATATTTAATCTGGTGGTTATGTGAGAAGAGTGTATCGTAGCAAGCGACCGGAACAATGCGCTCGGTCGAGGAAACTCGTGCGACGTTGCCCTGTGAAACATAATAAGCGCGCGTTCCAAGCCGTAATGTCTGTGAATTTCTGTTGTAGTTTTGTAATTTGTGTTAGGCCGGTATTACACTACCAAAGAAATTTGTCAAATAAATGTTATCAAATATTTTATAAAACTGAACTTTTATCAAAATTATACAAAGCAATCATCACACCATTACACTACATCAAATATTTTATCATAATTCAGCAAAATGGATGAAGGACAGTTCCTTGTTCACTTAACTGTATTATGGTAGTTGAAATTCTGTGGTGGCAATACCGGTATATAAAAGAAACTGAAAGATAAAGTGAATGTCTATGGGTTAAACCATGGGTCGCTCACGTGACAAGAAAGATATTATTTTATACGAGTAAAATCTTGGTGAAGGAGCTGCAGTACGAGGACTTTAAAAATGACATTAAAATAAATTAAAAACCATAAGTGAAATTGACGTCAAGCCTCCGTGGCTTAGGCGGCAGCACGCCAGCCTCTCACCGCTGGGTCCGTGGTTCAAATCCCGGTCACTCCATGTGAGATCTGTGCTGGACAAAACGGAGGCAGACAGGTTTTTCTCCGGGTACTCCGGTTTTCCCTGTCAAAATTTCATTCCAGCAACACTCTCCACTATCATTTCATTTCATCTGTCATTCATTTAATCATTGCCCCAGAGGAGTGCGTCAGGCCTCGGCAGCCGGCACAGTTCATATCCTCGCCGCTAGATTAGGGGCTTCATTCATTCCATTCCTGACCCGGTCGGAGACTGGAAGCAGGATGTGGATTTTCATTTCAAGTGAAATTGACGAATTATAATACAAATATTAGAATATATATTCGCCTCCGTGGTGTAGTGGTCAGCGTGCTTAGCTGCCACCCCGGAGGTCCGTGGTTCGATTCCCGGCTCTGCCACGAAATTTGAAAAGTGGTATGAGGATTGGAACGGCGACTACTCAGCCTCTGGTGGTCCAAATGAGTAGAGAGGGGTTCGATTCCCACCTCAGCCATCCTCGAAGTGGTTTTCGTGGTTTCCCACTTTGTCTCCAGGCAAATGCCGGGATGATACCTAACGTATGGTCACGGCCGCCTCATTCCCTCTTCCTTGCCTATCCCTCCCAATCTTCCCATCCCTCATAAGGTCCCTGTTCGCTTTGCAGGTGAGGCCGCCTGGGCGAGGTGCTGGTCACACACCCCAGTTGTATCCCCGATCCCGAAGTTTCAAAATGGAGGCGGTAAATGTGGGATCCATCGCTGAGTCCGAGGGAATAGCCAACCCTGGAGGGTAATACGACTAAGAAAAAAAAAAATAACAAATAAAATACACTATCATTCACGTCTATTTAACTTAACTATTTTATTCTTCTTTATATCCTGAAATATGCGTCCCTTATGTACAGCGCTAATATCCTCTGCTAATTTTACCTACAAGTTAGAGAAACGTGTCATATTTCATTTCCGCAAGAAGTGAAACATTTCCCAACACCTTTTTAATGAGGGCATTGGAGCTCCATTGGCAGGTTTAAAAATGGTGTGTCAGCTGAAGAGCTATTATTATAAGATTAATTGTTTGAAGTAATTTACACTTTGAGATTATAAGATTATAAAACTGCTCCCTTATTAACCGTCTGAAAAATCACTGCCCGCTGCATCAGATGAACTGTCATTTAATTTTATAACAAGTGCAGGAGCGGATTCAAGGAGGGGTGTGGGAGGTGTGTGTCACGGAGGTCATGACTCCCCCCAAACGGAGACCAATTTTTTTTTTTGCAAACTCAAAAAACGAAAACACAATAACCAGACAAATAAAACTTAACGAATTTTAACTGAAAAACAGTTTTTTTTTCATTTTTTTCATTTTATTCATTACTGAAAATATCTTTATTGCAATTATTATGTTCTGTTACAACTGTACTGTACATATTTACAAATTCATACCTGTTATATAGAAACGATTATTTATATAACAAAATCAACTCGTCTGTTTTGTTTAGAAAACCTTGTGATTACCGAATCGATGTTTATAGTGATGTCACGATGAATATGCAGCAATGCACGGGTAGGAATTTGGGGCTTTCTTCGCACCAAAAAATTTTGCCGACGTCCAAACTGCAAGCTTGGTTGGCAATTTAAGCTGTGACTTTCTCCCTTTGTCGGTACCAACTCAACTTGCCGAAACTGTAGCGTACCTTGATACTTTTCTTGAAGCTCGATGCAAAAGTCGCAAAACACGCCTTTGCAATTTGTACGAATAATTTTGGTGCGATAAACACATCAAATTTCTATCCATGTAGCTTGCACAAATATTGGTCTGGTTTTGTACGTTTGGTTATTTTGTGATTGCGTTTTCAGTGATACCATTTTTCTTAACAATTTCGATTCTTTGACCCCTCCCCAAAGCCAAACTCTAGATCCGCGCTTGAACAAGTGGCTCAACAACGGGGACGTCTTCTGTTAGCCCATCCTTTTCCCAGTAATGTTTCTGTATTTTTTTGGTGTGTTCGATGCATTTTTTCCATAGCTCCGGTGTTACGGACCTCACGGCTTCTTTACAGAGATCTCGCATCACCTCCATTGATCTTCCTCTCCTCTCTCCGCCTGGTTATTCATATTCACTTTAGCTATTTTATTTTTCACGTAGGACCAAACCAGCTCTATGGGGTTGAGCTCACAATGAGCAACTGGCAGCCAGACGAGTTCGATGTCACGACGAACATTCTTGATTATCTGTTCCAGCTTTTTTTTAGGTGCCCTGATGTGAGGTTTGGCGTGAACAATTAGCTCTGCTTTCGTCATACTTTCATACTTTTGGATTCTGTCATTGCAGCGGCACATCTCTTCACCATGGCTATCGACCTTCCAATACACTTGGATGCTTTTTGCTAAACCCCTCTTATCATTATTACTTTCTCTCTCGCTTCTAAAAAAAAACATATTGCACTTATAATAATGGCAAATTCTCCCTCCGTTAACTGCGGTTTAGTTGGCATCTTGATCGATGTAGGTAATACAGACAGTGATAGTTTCTGCTTGTTGCTAATGACTCAACGAAGAACAAAGGTCAGAGTTTGGTGTGCGTAGGAACGAGCGCGCAGCGAGTTCGAAATACGGTAGTCAACTGGCAACATTGCCAGGCTGCTACGGTATTATCGCCGCCCACAATGGTCCTATTAAATATCAATCCATATAAAATCGACAATCAAAAGTAGATAAAATGTAGTTTTACGTTAAGCCTTGCATTGCTATGAGCCTCATAACAAGCCATATTTCATACTGCTATGACCACCCAGGCCCGAGAAAAAGTTGTTTTACAAAATTCACAACAACTATTTTAAGAAACGTCAGATCAGATTAAAACTTCATATACGTGTTAACAATAAGTTCCTTTAAGATATATTAAAGTTTCGTTTCGATCAGATCAATACTTTTAACGTAATGATTTTTCTAAGTGAGCGCTCCGTAAACTTGGTAAGAAAAACCGGTACTTTTTTGTTCAATCTGCTATAAAAAAATTACGAGATACAATGCAAATATTTACTCTGTATCGTTAAACGACAAATAAAACAAGGAAAATTTTGGTGTAGGTTGTTCTTATGTAAGACTAAGGGTAAAGATTGTATTGACCTCTAAACTCGAGTATCTATACTTATTTCCCCGACAGTAGTTGCAGTATTTGTAATGCAACTGTCGGTGTATGCTAAATGTAGTATATCCAATATTAGGTGAAATGCTAAAATGGTGATACAAATCCGGAGTTTGTCTGTTTGGGGTGATTATATGGTTATACAAAATCAACTATGGTTATACTGTAATAATACAGGCTGATACTCATCCGGTTGTCTTCCTGGCTGGAACTTCGAGCAATTTCGTGTTCACTCTAGCACCAGTTTTGGTCGACTGAACCCGGGTGTTAACTGCACCAAACCTCACAATATTATGCATTGTATACACAAATCCTGCTTATTCATAAATCCTTCAATCTTATTCATATTTGCCAAAATGCTACTGTTCTTGACTTGCAGTTTTCCATGCTCTTTATTCAAGTCAACCAAAATTTCAGAAAGGTATGCTAATTTGTCACCCAATAATGATCTGTATATATTCATACCCCTAAACTGTCAAAATGAAGTTCAAAAAGCAGCAATTATTTAATTTTATTGGTTACATTTTTTTGGTTTTAATTCTTTTGTTTGAATTTTCTATGGAATAAGCCGATAATAATAATAATAATAATAATAATAGTAGTACTAATAATAATCAATAATAATAATAATAATCATCTTCTTTCTTTGGCTTAGTCCAAGAGTTTGACATCACTGGAGCCAACCTGGCTTCTTATGATTTTTGTTGCTGGGTATTTAAGGCTAGATGCCCTTCCTGATGTCACATGATGTTTTGGATGACATTTCCACCCTGCAATTGCTGAGATTTAAGCCGTGGCTGTTGGGTGAAAGGCTATGCCATTTCATCATCATGCCTTCAATAGTAATAATAATAATAATAATAGTAATAGTAACAATAATAATAATAATAATCATCATCTTCTTTGGCTTATTCCAGGAATTGCTAGAGCCAACCTGGCTTATTTTGTTTTTTATGGGGGTTTAAGGCTAGATGCCCTTCCTTATGCCACATGATATTTAGGATGAAATGTCCACCCTGCAATTCCTGAGATTTAAGCCATGGCTGTTGGGTGAAAGGCAGGTAGCTCCACCATCATGCCTTCAATAATAAAAATAGTAATGGTGGCGGTGATAGTAATAATATTCATCATCTTCTTCTTCTTGCTTTGGCTTATTCTGGGAGTTTAAGGCTAGATACCACGTGATATTTTGTATGAAATGTCCGCTGTGCAATTGATGAGATTTAAGCTGTGGCTGTTGGGTGAAAGGCAAGTAGCTATGATATTCCATCATAGTGCCTTCAATAGTAATAATAATGATAATAACAGTAATATATATCTTCTTGATATCAGTGTGTGACTTCACACCTAGTCAGATATCTATTACTGTTTTTTTCTGACGTCTTAAGGCTAGATTCCCTTCCTGAAACCACATCATATTTTGGATGACATTTCCACCCTGCAATTGCTGAGATCTAAGCCATGGCCATTGGGTGAAAGGCAAGTAGCTATGCCATTCCATGTCTTCAATAATAATAATTGCTACCCCCCCTAGCACAGCATTGGTGGACGGCACTGGCCAGCAGCACGTCGGTTACTCGATAACCAACGCTTGCTTACCAGAATGGGACGAGTACGGGAAACGTGGATGGGCCAACTTACCTGTATTCAGGGGTCCGGGTCACTTCCGCAACAACATCACCTCCAGATGACATGTCCCAACAGAAGAGCTCCAAAGGAGTGGAAGGAAGATGGAGAAGGGGACAACACACACAGGCTATCGTACAAACACCCCCCAAAAACCAACGGGACTGCCGTCGGTGAAATAATGCCACAACAGTGAAATAAAAAAAAAATAATAGGTTAAATATTAAAAATTTAAAGAACCTTCACCCAAACTGCACATGCATCAATCCACACAAAATTTCCAAGAAGGCCAGATAGCGCCTAACATGCTTGCTTGCAAAAGCCAAGAAGAGGTAAGACTTAATTTAAAATAAAATAAAATTTAACAGCCCAAAGGTTAAAATAAATATTACATGCATAACATACTCAGAACGGGCTTGATGAATTGCAAGGTAATGCAATCACGATCCGACATGCA
Source organism: Meconema thalassinum (assembly GCA_946902985.2). Lineage (NCBI taxonomy): Eukaryota > Metazoa > Arthropoda > Insecta > Orthoptera > Tettigoniidae > Meconema > Meconema thalassinum. Next base: position 918,261,086 of record OX336389.2, read on the forward strand.
GATGTTGAGGCCACGCCAAAACATTAAGGATAGAATTTAAATTAAACTTTAAAATAAAAAAAATAAATTGGATAGAAAATAAATAAATAAATGATATGCACGCCGGCGGAAAACACAAGGACATTACCAAAAATCACGAAATTAACATTAACGAGATTACACTAAAAAAAGGATTAAGTTAATTCACAACACGTCTGCTATTGAGACCCGCGCCAAAAAGACTGACAACGAGACCACAATGCATCACGGTAAACAAAGGTATGGCTACACCAAAAACATGCCGGAACGAAATTACGACAAACAACAAATAAGATTAAATTTAAACATTAGTAGAAGGAAAAGAACGGTGGAAAAAAAACAATTACATCACAAACTATTAATGCAAGTCGTTTTAAAACTGGACGGATCTTACATGGATTTAAAAAAAAGACAAACCCAAGCTTGCCAAAGGAAAATAAATAATAATAAAAACGTGAAATAACTTAATAAATGTGTCTCCAGAAGGTAAACAAAAAAATAAATAAGAAACTTAATATATATAAGGAAACGTTATTAAAACGTAAAGGAAATTTTAGGCCTACAAGTGAACACAACCGAAGATCAACATTCGTACACGCCCAAACTTGGATATCCCAAAATAAAATAATTAAATAAATTAAATTAAAAAAAAACGTACCTTACATCCTTCTCCGTGGAGACACAATAACAATAAACAAATTAACACATAATTTTATGTTATTACATGTGCTTCACAAAAATGGCAAACCCCGGCACATGCGTTGTTTAGATGACCAGCACTCGTTCGCATCCAGTTGCGACTCTCCATCACTTTCATCGTCCAGGCGAAAGGAAGAAATTAAATTCTTATGTAGCACAGGCGTTTCTTAGTTGAATTTGTATTCATATTTGGTAAAAGCCAGGGGGGCAAGCCCCCTAGCACACAGAGAGATATTCCTTCACACCAGCGGCCGGCTTCTTGTTTACAAAAAGACCGACAGTTAACTCCCCAAGCTGGCGGAGAATCGCTCGTCATTTATCGAACTGTCTTCATGTAAATAAATATTGTCCAATCAGAGAAAGACACATCAAATAACAATGTCATTAATAAGTTCATAATTTTGGCGGTATCATGAATGCACTAGCATTTGTTTGAAGACGAAGAATCATAATTGACTTTCACTTATGTCACGAATTGGTAGAGTTTTAAAGGAAACACCAACGCACTCTATTGGTGAATAAGCAGGAACTACTTGGATCCTTCCAAAGTCCGACTGCAGCTACCATCTTGTGGACACAGACGGTACTGAGCGGCGAAGCGGACGATTCAAACTTCAAGTACAGCATCCATGAATAAATACATGTTTGAAATAGTAGAGACGTGCCCTTGCACGTATCAATAATAATAATAGCAGCATGCATTTTGGATGGGATAGATTGTCTCCAAATAGCTGTTGCTACTTCCCAAAGAAATATGCAAATAATTATTGAGACATTATGACGAAATTATGTAATACTGAGAACAGGTGCTGTGTTTTTAATCTCTTGCAGGTATCCGTCCAAGAAGGATGTAAGAAAATACTTGTTTCTGATTACTTCAATCTTCATAAAAAGCTGATTGGCATGCAGCAAAAGGGAATATCAGTTGAAGGTAAGTCATGAATATATATACCATGCGAGAAACTTTTCAGGAAAATGATACATTTTCCATCTTCTTTTCAATTATTTATGTCTGTGTGGTGTAGTCGATGAGGTTATGGGGCTTGATCCTGGCCCGGTTGTAATTGGAGAGTGCCTGATATAAGAGACCCTTGTGTGTAGATTTACTGGCACAGTAGAAATTCCCTTATAGGGGGGAAAACTCCAGTATCCCAGCATCTCAAAAACCACATTAGTTCAAAGGGATGTTAGTCCTACGAGATTATTATTGTATTGTTACATGTAGTAATTAATACGGTAATGAGATTTGAACATTGCAAACAGCAAAAAAGAGGCAACATTATCAAACTAGGATGGGAGAAAACAGAAAAGAGCTACTTATCTGAACAAGTAGACGATCCTCAATCTCACTTAAATTTGGTATACAAAATTTGAAGTAAGGACACCATACGTACTGTGCATCACTCTGGTTCATATTCCACTTAGGAACTAAACTGTACTAATTAGATCGAAAAATCTTTTTCTCCTGAATGTAATATCAATAGATTTAAATGACCTACTTTAGCTGCTGCTGCTGCTGTTGTTGACTGCCTACTAGTCAGATATCTATAACTTCTTTTGATGAATGCGTCTTGGGTAGTTTGCCAATTGATTGTTTGTGAAAGGATGCAAAGCGAAAGTCATTAATTTGCCAATTATACTACCGATTGCTTGCATAAGTCATTCTGACATGGGCAACACCACCTGAACAGTATGTTATGGTGTAGGAGTTGGTGAAACAACCATCTTTCCAGTTACCAATGCTAATTTTTACTCAAAGCAGCTTTGGTATCGAACAGCAGTATACCGTATTTCCTCACATATTTTGGCCTAACATTCGTGAAAAAAGAGCAGGATGCAACGGTGAAGAATATTTCAATTTCAAAGGAGAAAAATCACAGTTATTTTAAAAATTACTGTATCTTTATTTGCTGCACACTTCTTACTATTCACTCCATCGACAGTGCCACTGAGCTGCTGCTCGACATCAGAGGCTAGGCCTCTCTTCTCCACTAAACTACAGGGGTCGTCGATATGCCCAAATTCTACCAGATGGTCTGATAGGCCACAGTGAAAGTGCTCGCTGCCATGAAGGGCATTCTGTAGTACTACTTGAGTTTGAATTCATGCTTCCGGAAGTAACTAACAGACCATTATCCTGTATTGGAAGCCATTTTTCAGTTTTGCCTTAATAATTGTAATGTAATGCTTTTCAGTCTGTCAGGACTATACTTATAACACTATCGTGTTGACCGACTGAAAAAGCATTATATTTTGAATAACAGACCATTTTGTAGATGTCTGTCCTCTACAGCTGCAATTCATCAGTGTTGTTAATAAGCATGGCAGAAAAGCAAACAAGTTCTTCTTCTCGCGTTGTGATTTCAGATCAAAGAATATCACTTTTTGTGGTAGTTAGGAGCAACATGTGTTATTTGCCTACTGATTTTAGGAATAATTTAATTTTGGACCCTTTACCTGGTATAGAGGTGATGCAACCATGGGCACAAAAAATTTAATTTTGATTTTCAAAAAATACAAAAAATATTATAAATTTAGGATTTTGAATTTGCATATATATTAGTAGAGATCCACACCCGATAGACATTTTAAGCCTATCACCCACCCGATAAGCTAAAAGCTTCTACATTTTTTTGTACATGCAAATGAAAAACCTCAGTGCTAAAAAGGTTAAATAACCAATCTTAACATTGTACTTTCATGATAAACGCTACAAAGAAAATTTTCACCCACAAACAACATCAAGATTTAAAGCAAAAGCAAAATATATCATACCTCTTGTATATCATACCGATAACACAGTTCCTTCAATCTTCCCTATGAAATAAGAAATAGCTAAAATAAAACATGGGCAGTTCTTAATATTTAAAATAAAATGCTATTTATCGAAACATGATATACCATGTCAATAATAACTGATTAAAATCGACATGACTAATATATTATGCATTCAAAACTCCAGTAAAACTGATCTACATACACATTTTGCTCCACTATGACATATTAATTAAATTAAATGGCTAGTAATGTTTGGAATATTATTGTAATATTAATGTTTTTCTATCAATTTTTTTCACCTATTCCTCTTTACCTGTGTATGCTTGTTTATCAATCAAATGTTGTTAACTAGAAGATTTGTAACACTTCTACAATCTTATTGAAATAAATAAGGAATAATACATTTAAAAAAAGAAAATTCATGTAATTTACATATTTTGTAAATCATTCAGTTGGTTTGGACTAAACGACAGATGGTCCAAAACTTCACACTTGAATTCTTTGAAAAAGTCTATCGTAACGTTGGCACAGTGCGGTCGTAAATGATTTTCACCTTTTTCGAGAATTGAAGGTATGGTTGGGCGGCAACGCCTCGCCAAAAAAGAAAAACCAGCCCTCGTATTAATTATTTATACCTTATTACTACAGCAAAGGTGGTTGGAACATCTGCACTCGACTGAGAGCGTTGGTACGAAGCCTGGCAATAGCATGCCACGGGAGACTTGCTGGACTAACTGGGTTCCCAGACCATTTCGGACCCATTCTGCCCATAGCGACCCAAACCAAATGAGTCAGCCTTAACCAGTCTGACCAGTGTTCACAGGTCTGTTAACCTCTTAACCGGGGAGTTTCCACCGACAAAGTAACATTCGTAGTGGGGAATATATTTTGACTGAAAACTAGTTAATTCGTCACGCCCATTATAAAGATGTGGGTGACATGTTATCTCGTCACGCCCATCACACTTCCGCGAATGACGAAGGAACTCGTCCCGTATTGAGAAATTGGCGCGCATTGTGGCACAGCAAAGCTGATACCTACTGACATCTACGGAGCAATCATAGAACTACACTCAACAGCGTAAGAGACACGAATACTCGTCCCCCCAGCAGATAACAATTTTCAAGTGCTCTAGACGAGTTACCTCGTCATTACCCGATTGAGTAGCAACAGGTAGTAGATGAATTAACTCGTCATGCCCGGTTAAGAGGTTAAAGTGTCTGATCACCTTGGGCATTCTGAGAGACCATGCTGCGTTTTAAATGTTAAGTGGGGTCCCATTCTTCACTATTTCAAAATGACAAACAAGCGAGCCCAGTTGGAGAATGGATTGATCAAACAGGCCTGAAGGACAACTCTACTGCTAGTAAAACAATATGTTGTGTATTAAATGCAGAATTCATTGAATGTATTATCGCCGCAAGTTCAATATTCTTGTATGCTGTACAACCCTGCTTATCCATTGTCTGTTACTATAAAATAACTGTATTACTACAAGTTCGAAGGCAGATCGGAATGTAATACAAAATTATTTTTTCTTCCCTGGTATTGCAGCTGAAATGTTGAAATTCCACGATTATATAGTTTGAACTTTGTGCTACAGAGGGTATTTTGTTTTCATGTGCAACTCTAGCGATAGAAGCCCGAACTACGAAACAAACCTGGCGCGCATGTAACTGTCGCACTGCCGGCTGGATCGCACCCCTCCTGGCTGCTTTAAACTGCCTGCCCATTCAACGATTACAGCATTGGTTTGAGCATACAACCTTGTTTCCAAATAAAGGCACTAGGAAGCAGCACCAAGTCACTGTGACAGACATAAGTTTTGTATTGATGTTAATGGCAAAGTTGTGTTTGGAATGTATTCTGAATGATTTTATAATGCTGTACTTCTGCGTGCCCTTTTGTATATCAGAACAGGACAAGTTAGAATACCGGGGAATCTCATTTCATGATATACCATCGGACAATTCACTGCATGGGATGTGGTTACGTGCAATTTCCAGGGAAGGCGACGAAGAGGAAGCAAATAAATACATAAATGAATGAATGATTGAGTGAGTAAATACGTGAGTCAATAAATATGTAAGTAAATAAATAAATATGTAAGTAAATAAATAAATATGTAAGTAAATAAATACATGAATAAATAAGTAAATAAATAATTAAATAAATAAGTAAATAAATAAGTAAACAAATAAATAAGAAAATAAATAAATGTGTAAGTAAATAAATATGTAAGTAAATAAACAAATAAGTAAAGAAATGAGTAAATAAGTAAACAATTAAATAAGAAAATAAATAATTACATAAATAAATAAATATGTAAGTAAATAAACAAATAAGTAAATAATGAAGAAAATAAATAAGTAAATAAATAATTAAATCAATAAATTTGTAAGTAAATAAACAATCTGTCCAAAAAATCTATAAAAATGTTTAATACAGCCATCACAATAAGATGGGTTATCAGACAAATTCAACTCACACCCAAGTACATGGGGATACATGACCACGATGTCACAAAGCCCCTAAATAAATCAACATCCCATTTTTCGGGGGCCAGAGGCATTTCTTTTCCCTGTTTTTTATTGTCCTTATTCTTTTCTTTTCATCTCGCCAAGTATGTAAGTTAGATTTAAGTCAGTTAGAAGTAGTTGTATTTTTATTATCATCTGCATAATTACGGGAAAATGAGCTAGACATTTCGCCCCTTAAAAACAATCGCCTCAACCACCATGTATTTTTGCTTTCCTTTATACTGAAAATTTGCCCGTAAGTATGTGTCTGAATACTTTTAGATGATTGAATAACAGAATAACTAACTTAATGTAATATTTTCACGTCCGTCAATCTCGATATTAACCCTCCAAACATAACAATCCTTCGTTTCAGGTATCTTTCCCTTTAAAAAGCCGCGGCAATCTCAGTGGGTTGGTGCTGCACCTAGCGGTGAGTTAATGCATATATCTTTTACGCCTGTGAGTGTCGAATGGGCAGGCAGTTTAAAGCAACCAGGAGGGGTGTGATCCAGCCGGCAGTGAACTGTTGTCAACTTGTGAAGACCAGCGAAGTGTAGTTCGATATTTGTGGGCCAAAGGGCGTAAACCGAGTTAAATTGACAGGGCAGAGGTGTCAACTATTACGGATTTCACCTCACGATTACGGCATTACGGTCAAAGGAGAAAATATTACGGAAAAGTGACATTATCATGAAAGAAATACATTTCTATGAAGAAGAAAAAAAAGGAAATTTACAGGGTGTCTACCGGTAACGAAAAGTAACGAAAGAGTAGCTAATTTACAAACAGGTAACGAAATTAACGTAAAGTAGCTAATTTTTATGTCTGGTTAGTTGGAGGTAAAGAAAATTCGCCGAGGTCGGTTTAAATCATTTAAACTCGCGCTGCTAGGCTCACAGATTACGATGGAGCCAGTTTCACGCAAGCGGCGCCGATTGTTTAAGCTATATTTCCCCTTGTCCGACCTCAAGGAAATGCATACTGAGGATACCTCGAGTGGTATACAATGGTTCAACGTATATTTTCGGCATCAAGAACAGTTTTAGTTTTGTGTGAAATCTTTTTCTGTATTATTAGGAAACCTGACTTTCCGCGAGACGTTTATTCGCGAAAGCTTCCAAAACTAAACAGAAACATCTCATTTCTATTATTGACCTCTAAATTTGGAGACTATCTCAAATTGAAGTCCAAAAATAACGCAAAATAATTTAATGTCGCAATCTTGCGAAATGAAACAGTTTTAAAAACATCGCGATAAAGCTTCGAATACATATATTTTTAAAATCTATCCGTCTCGAAAATTTGTGACATCCAGTATGGTTAATTCAAAATTCCGTTATGTCGATTTTTCCATCGAACTTTGGTACCATCGGGTAATCTAACCGGTTATTTCGAAAATGTGTATAACTTGTAGCCTATAATCAGTGATTCGAAAGAAATTGTGCCGTCTTGTCGTATTAATCATGCAATCCTCTCAGAATAATTCGTAATATTCGATACCTACTTCGAACGTTCATCCTCCAAACTGACATGCTCAAGCAGTGGCGGATCCAGAGGTTCACCTCGGAGGGGGCACTCTGGGATTTCAGAGTAGCTAGAGAAAATATGTAATAAAATTACTAAATATGTATTTATTCTACACACACTACACATAACATTCAACAACCAGAGTTTATAATTCTACATGATTTTCATTATACGGTATTAAAATGGTTTATTTGTTTCAGTTTCAATAACACAAGTCATTGTCATTATGTAAAGAAAAAAACCTGTTTAATTCTACAGAATATGTAGGCCTACATTTCCACACTTTAATGCACATTACACAGTCTAATATGTATTAAAACATTTGCAATCATAGTGACTATCTGAAGACAATATAAAAGTCTACCGTACTACACAAATGTTACCAAATACTGTATGTACCTAGTACCAGTCACTGAGTCGCTACTAGTGACATAAATATAAATACATGAAACAATTGTATTGAATACCGATTGGGATTCTATTTGGTGACTATCCTAGGCAAAATACATGCCTATTACAAAATAAGATCCAGGGCGATCCTTCGTTAACCCCCTTTAGAGAAACGTTCTAGAACTTTTTCAACGTCAACATTATATCACGGTGAAGAAATAACAGACACAAGCCATTCAGCCTTTCCTCTGTCATTCGCGTTCGTAGCCATGATTTGACAAGTTGCAGGCTGCTGAAAGATCTCTCTGCATTTGCATCACTGCTGATGTAGCGATTATGTTAACAGTGTCGCCATTACATACTATGTATACGATTTGATAATAAACATTGACCACATTCATGAATGCAGGCAATACAGCAAAGATTTTACTTGCAGTGCAGTTTGCAGAAACAATTTTTATCGGCAATATCAATGTAGCAGACAACTGGTTTTTCGGGGGGGGGCACTTGGCCCTGGTGCCCCCCTCTGGATCCGCCACTGTGCTCAAGACGGTCGGCTGACCGCACGACTTGCCTGCGGAATCTCGTCAAATGGACCGAGATCGACGCCAGTTGTGTAAAATCATTAAACCGGTGCCTAATCGTGAACTTGTGACCATGAGGACTGCGGGAATCCTGTCAAAGGTGATTGGGTACCCATCACGAAACATTCCGAAACCTACTCGCCACTTTTCCCATGACCAACCTCGAGCTTGCCTCCGCCATTCTGCCAGGACAGATAGATAGGCAGAGAATCGTTGAACGGCCAGGTGTGGCGCCGATTACATATTAATGCGCTCTCAGTGACCAACCGCGAGGCCATCGTGATTCTCATAAAACGGCTGAAAGCGGCAGCGATTGCAATACATCGCGACATTTCTCCGCATTCGATGACGAGAACAACTTGATTCTTATCATACGTACAGCAAGCGGCGCCGATTGCCTTCCCGTGCCCACCTTAAGGACACGACTTTATGTGACACCAATGTAAATCGCGATTTTTCTCCGTGTTCTATCGTGAAAAGTACGGGAATCTCGTCAAACGGTTGAGACAGGCGCCGATCGTGTAACATCTCAATATGTATCTTAGAATGAAGGTTTCCTATTCATCTCTTGATTATTTTGTTAAAAGATTACCAAGTTTGGTCAAGGAAGGTGAACATGACAAACTTGAAGGGAATTTGCTGTTTATCAGTTTGATACTTTTCCTGAATATATTTTACAAGGACCTAGAATTGATGTAAACTGGGGTAACATTGCTGAGGTTACAACTGAAAGTGAACAGTTCAAGTATAGGACCTTAAGTAATGTGGTATTTGCAATATTAAGTGTACCTCACAGTAACTCTCCCACAGAAAGAATGCTCAGTGTTGTTCGGAAAAATCAGACAGAATTCAGACCTACATTAAGCACATCTACAATGGAATCGCTTATGATTCAGAAGATGAAAATTTCATCACAGGGGGAAGTATATTACAAGCGGAGGAGGGGGTGGGGGGCAATATAAGGGATTACTGATAAACCACTTCAAAATTTGGCACCTCTGACAGGGACATGCATGGCGTGTATGGGGACGGCTGTAAGGTGGTGTGCATTCTTCCAAGAGGGCCGTGTGAACCTTAGTGATTCGCCACGCTCTGGGTGACCGGTCCGAGCCATTGAGGCAGCAATTTTGAAAGACCAGCGTATGCACCTGCAAACCATATCACTGACGTTCAACATTTCCTAAGGTGCAGCGTACAACATTGTTCATCACACGCTGAAATTCCATAAGTTAGTGCTCGCTGGGTGCCTAAAAACCTGACTGACAACCATAAGGGTCAGCGAATGATGTCAAGCTCTGATCAATTAACACGTTATGCAGCAGAAGAGCATGACTTTCTGAAAGGTATAGTCACTGGTGGTGAGTCGTGGACGTACCACTACACGCCCGAAACCAAGCAGTCCTCTATGGAATGCAAACGTACTGGTTTCCCAGTACGAAAAAATTCAAAGTGACTCAATCTGCTTGGAAAATGCTTGTGACAGTGTTCTGGGATATGTGTGGTGTGTTATTGGTGGACTTTGCTGAACACGGGACCACTGTGAATGCTGCAGCCTACATTTAAACTTTGATTAAGTTGCGCGATGTCCCTCGTGGCAAACACCACAACATTAATGCTGACAGTGTCAAACTTCTTCATGAGAATGCCCGTCCCCATGTTGCTGCTCCTGTTCGTGAGAAAATCTCCCAATTTGGGTTGGGAGGTGCTTCATGATCCACCTTACAGTCCGGACTTGGCACCGTTGGACTTTCATCTATTTTGTCCCATGGAGAAATTCCTGGCCGGCCAACACTTTGCGATAGATGTGGATGTGAAATCAGCAGTCCGCAGATGGCTATACTCCAACCAAACAGACTTCTACGAACAGGGCATATTGAAACTGGTAACACAATGGCAGAAATGAGTTGAGAAAGTTGGTGACTATGTATAAAAATAGGTCAAAGATATAAGTTCATTTGTGATTTGTTTCATTTTGTTATCTATTTAACTATTTGGGAGAAAAATTGTGCGTTAGATTCCGATCTGCCTTCGTATCTTTCGAAACAAATCTCTTTAACATCTTTGGAAAAACCAAAAATGGATGGGTCAAATGTGTTGGGTGTAAATTTTTACATGTGTTCATATTCTGTGTAGAGATTTACCCTGACAAATATTTCTTAGTCTTTGCACCTAAAACATCAAGTATTTTTTTCTCCCTCTGGTGTGCCTTAAGCACGTTGTGGGCACAGTTCTTATGCTTTCTCACACATCTTAACAAATTAGCCAGGCTGACTGATGTTTTGCATCAGATTTGTCGCACCACAGAAGAAAAGGTATTTGTGCCAGGGAAAAATATTTAACGAGGTCTTGATAAAATCATGGCCCACTTTAACTCTGTTCCATCCTGATATTTAATCTGATCAATTTGACAGTACATGTTCCGGTAATTTTCGGTTATAATGCTTGGCCGTTTTCAGCCTTGCCATAAAGCTGCAATATCACCATGTGACATTTACACCCCTCATAAAAAATATAAAATTTAAGTCTAACATTCCTACCACAATGTTAGTAATGTATGATCTTGGTTCTTCCCCTTCCATTGGGTGCGTGATGGTGCAGTAGTCTACATGTTGTCTCTCCAAGGCAGACCGGGATCAATTCCAGGTCAATGCATGTGAGATTTTCGAAGTGAAATATATCACATCCAGTGGTTCGGATTCCACAAAACAATGGAGGTCCCTTGGCTCATGATCGCAAGATTAACGGTCATGTAAAACTACCAGCTTCCTTCTTCCCCTTTCCCCTAATGTTAATAATGATGATGATGGGCCATGGTAACCCTATCCATAAATGAAACATAATTTTTCTAGCTGTTTTGTAATTGGAAAGTTAAGTTTTCTTCTGTGCAAATTTCACTTTTTTTTTTTTTTTTTTTCAGATGATCATATGTGTGGTGCATGTCACAGGAAGCTAATTGTTAAAGGTAAGAATGGAAGTTTCTTTTTTTTAAATTATTATTTACAGCATGTGACTTATACCACTTAATCTATTACATGATGAGATGTTCTTATCTCAGAGCTGGCTGTGTGGCTCAGCAGTAACGTTTTCGCTTGCTGGGTCCAAGGTTGCCGGTTCGTATCCTGGCGCAGTCAGCTGGCATTTGAGGGTGCACAAATGCGAGGGAGCCATGTCAGTAGATTTACTGGCACGTTAAAGTTCCCCTTCGGGGCAAAATTCTTGACACCCTGGCATCTCTAAAGGCCAGAGTAGTTAAAAGGGACGTAAAGCCAATAACATTATTATTATTATCATGGTGGCCACTACTCCTGGAAATCCTGGAAAACTCCTGGATTTTTATAAGGTCTGGAATACTCCTGGAAAATGACGAAAAATTTGAAAACTCCTGGAAAATAGCCACTGTTAATTAATTATAAAAATCTTTCCATCTTAAATCATACTCCCGCTGAGGTTTTGGGTGAGCACTCGATCTTTAACGAAAGAAATTTCCTCAGGCTACCTGTTTCTGTGTGTGAGAACACGCGATAGCATTTTTGTATATCATATTGAGTATAGACAACTTCACCGCAACAAAATTGCAAGCGGCATTCTTTTCTCTTTTTTTAAGCAGATATTTGAGTCCCAAAGGCTTTTTTAAAACAACAATTAAATCATTTGTGTGTAGGCTTGCATAGGCAACAGATAAAGCCCCCCACTGCACTCGCGCTTATTTTTAAATCTGGAAAAATGAGAATTACTCCTGGAAAATTCCTGGAAAACACCTGGAAAATCGTTGACCGATTTGTGTGGCCACCATGTATTATTCAATTATCTCCGAAATCTAGACTGAATCTTTAAGGATACAAAGTTCAATTTCTTATACTGCCCAGAAATTGGTATATATTTGGCAAAACTGACATCAGTTTTCAGGTGTGAACATTTCTGAGTAGTATTTGTTGTCATTGAAATGTGACGTGAAAGTCTGGTTGGTTTTTATCTCCCATTTTGATACTCAAAGAGTACTACATGTATATTCACTTTCTCTCTATAGGCTACATTGTAGTGATGAATGTTATACTTGATCCTTACAATGATATTTGATAATTCAATTGTGTTTTGATGAAATTCAAGACTTGCAAATTTATACAGAGTTTTAATTTTGTCATTTCAGATTTGAGTCATGCTAGCAGAGTTGTTGTGTTTTATTGCAAGCATGCTTTCCATGAAGACTGCCTACCAACATTAGAGTTCATGGTGAGTATTTACAGTATTTTTCTAGCAGAGTTATGTCATATTCTTGCGAGATGTGATGGTCAGAGCAGTAGTATGGTAACCACACTAAGTGCAGTGGGTTGCAGAACATGTGTCCAAGTGGCAAATAAATTGCTTTTGGCTTTGCCAAAAGAAATGTCATTAAATTAGTTTCTGAATTGTGGGTGTGTCTTTGCTAGCCAGAGAAGTCTGCAGACTGAATAAATGCTTGAAGACAAATGCCTATTGGGAGGGGCATAGTAGCCCAGCAGTCAAGCTGTTTGCCTCTCACCAAGGTAGACCAGGTTCGATTCCCGGTCAATACAAGTGAGATTTTGGAAGTGAAATGCAATGTCCTGTGGTTCGGATTGTACGTAAAAAGGAGGTCCCATGGCTCATGATCGCGAGATTAACGATACAAAGATAAATCTTTTCAATTTTCCGCCTAGTCAATACTTAAACTATTTTTAAAATTTGCAAATAGGGGTACATGTTTCGGGGCCTACATTGAAAAGATTTATTTTTGTATAATACTGTCAATACGGAACCTGAAAATGAATGTTATTGCTAATAAGATTAACAGTTACATAAAACTACAAGCTTCCTTCAACTTTTACAAATGGCTACACATGAAGTTAGGTATTAAAGCTGGTTTTTCAAGCATAAACCTTAACCTTAAGGTTATAGGTTTTGCATTCTAAGAAAATTTGTCTAGATGATAAACAACATTAAATTCTTAAAAAAAACTATTGACTACTTACATACAGGTGTATACAGCCTGGAAATGATATTGTCAGTACCTAACAACTGGGCCCTTTTCATATATATGTACACAGACTGTAAGCTATTTAGCCCTTTTTATTTTTTTATTTTATTTTTTTATTTAGTAATTGGCTGGACTGCAAAAGCAGTGCCAGGTTATTCTAGGTGACTACTCCATAGGCAAGGTATAAAGCATACCACTACTACATTATGATTGCTTGGGTGTTACGATGAGGAATGTAGGGAGTTAAATATCTCAATCAAAATGTTCTTGCAACATGTTGTTGCACCAAGTTGCAAGGTTATACTGCACTGAATCATGCCAAGATGATGTGACCAAGTTACTAATTAGTAATGTTTCTTTTCCAGGATACAAAATGTATTTTGGCAAAAACATTTTGATTGAGATATTTAACTCCCTATATTCCTCATCGTAACACCCAAGCAATGAGCATTGCACGGTTCTGTACCAGTGCCTTTTAGAAACAATTGTAGAGTTGTTGCACCAAATTTCAAGGTTATACTGTACTGAATCATGCCAAGATGATGTGACCAAGTTACTAATTAGTATTGTTTCTTTTCCAGGATAGTTGTGTTATTTGCAAGTCTGGATTACAAGAGCATACTGGCAATACTACTTCTCCCAGAAGACTGTAAACCTCTATTTATCATTTAATTCAAATAAAATATCTTCATGTATCTATACAAATAAAATACATACAGTAACTTTTATGGCTATGATTTAGAGAAATTTAAAATAATATCCTAAGTTTGAGAACTGTTTACATTCGCATATGGGGTTTTGCATTGTATTTAAAAATGTCTATTTTGTTTAATTAATAAAATAATCTACCCACTCATTTTTCTATTCATAGTGGTTACTGAAGCAACTTAAATTATTTTCAAGCTAACTTATCTATTTTTCCTCGTACTTTATACCAACTTGCTATTATTCAATACTTAACATTATTATTTGTGAAATGGGCATATCATTTACAAGGAGAGGTCGCCATGTGGTTTACTAGAAAAGCGTTCAAATTTGGAGGGTTTGCTCGTAATAAAAAATATTTTGCCCCTGTTCGAGCGTTTTTGCCAATGGGTCTTAGTGTGTTCAAAATTGAACGTTTAAAATCAATCCTCAAACTTTTGTAGTCCTATTCCCGCACACGTTCCCGGATCGTCTCCCTGGCGTAGTCGCTAGCGCGTTGGCGTGAGGAAGGTTTTGAATTAGTCAGACCTTGGTCAGCACTTCTTTTTTCTTTTACTGATACATCCCTTATTGTCTTTTTTGTTTTCTATAATGTATTTGCTGTGGTCTCTTCGTTTTTGGAGCTCTGCAGACATCATCCCACCACATTGCACCCCATTCTGCCAACCATGCGATATCTACTTTTTACGACAAGTAAGTAATACAAAATAAGTGCGCCTATTGAATACTTTGCTTATCATATGAAATAAAGGTGTAAGCTTACTCTGGTATGTGTTTGCATGTCAAAGGTCTCATTAAGAAACTACAAAACACAGTCCATGCTGTACACAAGAACAAAAATCTTTCTACGAGGTAAGATGCTATCAAAATCCATTCACTTATTCATCACCAACTTTCATCTAATGCTTTCATAGACGTGATTAAATATGCTTTCTTTGCAGCAAAGTTAACAGACGAAAGAACAGTGTTCGGAAATGTGAACATTGTCTGTTTTTCGTGTGAAGTAATGGGGTCAAGGTGTTCTTGCTCTTCACCTTCATTTATTAAATATGCTCGTTGTAGCGAAATGCTTTGCTTCCAATGTTTTTATGAAAAAATACTACCCAAATAAGTGTAAAAATGGGTCATGTTCAAGCGATTCATTGTCGGACGAACAGTGAAAATGTGACAAATATTGTAGATAATGTAGACAATAATGTAAATATTAATTTATTAATATTGTAAGTAGAAAGAGCAACAACAAATAATAAAGTACTTGATGTAATCTGCCAACTTAAGTATTGTACCACAAGGATAAAATAAAAGAAAGAATGTCAAAGAAAGAAAAAGAAAATAATTTAAAAAGATTAAGGTAGGTTTCCATCATGGTAGCTTCCATTCCCAACGCCAACATGCTAGTGACTACGCCACGGAGACAACCCGGGAGCGTGTGCGGGAATAAGACTACGAAAGTTGGAGGATTGATTTTAAAAGTTCAATTTTGAGCACACTAAGGCCCAATGGCAAAAACGCTCAAACAGGGGTAAAATATTTTTTTATGGAGAGCAAACCCACCAAATTTGAACACTTTTCTAGTAAACCACATGGCGACCGCCCCTTATTAGACCTGCTGTATAAGTATGTTTCAGATATTACGTTTGTCTGCTATAGGGGTACCACGTAGAAAAAAAAGTTGGAGGTGGGACTCGCCGTACGTTGCTGCTGTAGAGCTTCCCCCTCCGTAAGCGACTTCACTCTCCGTCCAGCTGGCTGACACCGCAGTCACTGTCGGAGCTGCAATCATCGTCCTCTCCGCATTTGTGTCCTCATCGACACTCGCACTCGTCTAATTATCAGTCTATCTACTTCACCATCTACAGTATTGTCGTGATGCAAATATTCGTTTTCTTTCCTTTTAACATGCTCACAACATTTTTTCCACTCATCGGCTGGGTACTGCAGAAAAAGTTTCGGACTTAGCTCCTCTTTTTATTTTAAGGTGCCTCTAATGGACTGCTCTGCAACTTAACCTTTTATGTCTCCCCAAACCATTTCAATCGGATTGAGATATGGATGGTAAGGGGGAAGACGCAAAGGAATATGGCCATATGAAGGATTATTTCATCCACTAAATAGTGTTTTTCGTGCGGAAAGCTCTGAACTATTTTAATAAGTTCAGCTTTAGTCATGGACGTATCGAATACGGCTCTGCAAAGGAACAATATCAGCCTTTAAGCTTGCTTGTGTGGGTACTTTATTTTTTTCGTTGCAGTGATATGTAGCGTTGTTCATGACGATCACACTTGGAGATGATAAAACTGGTAGAAGCTGAGTTTCCAACCACTTTCGGAAGTTTACATAGTTCATAGAGGTGTGATAATCCCCTGATTTCTGCCCTGATTTAAAAATCTGTAACGCTTCCTCTAGGAAGCCTTCTTCCCCTCCCCCTTGAACAATTATTAGTCTCTGTCCAGCTCCGATATTTGCAGTAGCACCAATTTCTTGTTTCGACTGCCAGCACTTCGAAACCATATGAGATTGCTGAATGTAATTCTCATCTATATAAACAATATTCCAGCCTATACTTTTTAATTGCCTGATTTGTGTTATGTACCTTATTCTCCATAAAATTATGTCCGGTCTTTCTATGAGCATCTTTCTCTTTGATTCACACTTTTTCCAACTGAAGCCTATCATTTTAATTCTTTGCCTCAGAAACTCTCTTCCACAGTCAATAACACCATAATCTTTAAGGGCAGAGAGAAGTTTCTTTATGGTGGGAATTTCTCTTTTCACTATGTGAAAGAAGTGAATTGTTAGCCTGATGGTGCTGTCTGTGAAACTGTCAACTTCAATCCTCTTCTTTCTTGATTCGCTTTTTCCTGTTTGAGTTGAAAAGTTTAATTGATTTTTCGCTAGAGCTGTCTTTCCTTCTTCCAGAAACCTAGTAACCGTACTCACTGAATCACCGGTAGCTTCACTAGTCATATCTAAAATATTTGCGGTTGTTACATTTTTCTTTTGTTTTCTTGAAATATTGTGCAACATTGAAAACTATTTCTCCAACTTGGCCTCTAAGAGGTCTCCCGGACATACTGGATGATTTTGATAACGGTGGAGACATTGTCGTTTAAAAATACGGAAAACACTTGGCCCTACAACTCCACCTTGCACGAGCACAAGGTCCAACGACACCGACAAGGAAACCAGTAGGAGTGAGAAAGAGAGAGCGACACTTCCCCTACCTGACGCACATGCGAAGAAGAAATACTAGCAGTGGACAGACAAGGGAGCTGGAAACACTCCCCCCTACTTTGGTGTGCATGCGCATTGAAACATTCTTTTCTGTGTGGTAACCCTATAGCATGTTTGTTCAATTACTGACTTAAAAAATGTCTGACAACTTCCGGCTACTTCGAGATATCATTGCAGCTTCTTCGTTCTGATTGGCTGGTTGCTGTCACATGGAGCTCTCCGCATATCAGCAGGCGGGCCAGTCTTTCTGCTCAGCCCATGTTTCAGAAATTTCCTGGTGATATCAGTCTTCATCATCATCATCTTGTACAGTTTCCAGCCCCAGGCTGGGTCTGTTTGGAACATAAGCCTCGCCACTTAGTTCTTTCTTCCCACCACCTCTCCGCTGTCACTCTGGTCCAGTCCTCGCCTCTCTTCTTGACACATTCCTCCACTCCTTTCAGCCATCTATCTCTTGGTCTTCCCCTTGGTCGTTTCTTCTGGATCTGCGTCTCATGTATCCTCTTGGGAATCTTCTTCTCTTCCATTCTCTTTAAGTGTCCATACCACCTCAGTCTTGATGTCTCAATCCTACCTTGCAAGGGCTTCTCATTCACCATTTCCCTGACCTTTTCATTCCTCACCCTGTCTCTTCTTGTTACTCCGATCCTACTTCGCAGGAACTTCATTTCACCTGCCTGTATTCTGCTTATGTCTCTTTTCTTCATTGTCCACGTTTCTGAAGCATAGGTCAGTATCGGGATATAGTAGCTTCTGTATAACACTTCCTTGCTTTTTTGTGGGACATCTTTATTCCACACTAAGCTCCTAATGCTTCTCAGAAATGCTTCTGCCTGTCTGCCACGTTCCGTAATCTCTTTGTCATTTCTCCCATTTTCCTCCATTATACTTCCCAAGTACTTGAGACTTTCCACCTTCTTCAGCTGTCCACCTCCAAGTGTTATCCCACTCATTGGTCTGTCCTTTTTCCTGGTCGTTAACAGGATCTCACATTTACTGATGTTGAACTTCCATCCGTACTCTCCCACTGTTTCTTCCCAAGCCTTCAGTTGCTCCTGAATTTCCTCCTCCTTGTTTCCCCAGACCATGAGATCATCTGCAAACACCATTGCTTTCATCTTATCTTCTTCTATCCTTCCTGCTACCCGTGTCATTACCTCGTCCATAACCACAATAAAGAGAAGAGGTGACAGCGCACTACCCTGTTTCAGGCCACTCATTTGTCTGAACCAGTCTGTTCTTTCTCCTCCAACTTTCACACAACTCACACTTCCACAATACATCTCCTTCACTCTGCCTACAGTCTCTTTTTCCACTCCCATGTTTTCCATTGCTTTCCAAACCTTCTCCCTACACACACTATCATAGGCCTTTTCGATGTCCAGGAAGGCCATCAGTCTTCACTGACTATAAAAGACGACGGCCGTCCTTGCTTACTACTCACTTCGTCGACAGTACCACAGCGCTGCTGCTTGATGTCAGAGGCTAGGCCTCTCTTCTCCACCAAACTACAGGGGCACTATGCCCGAATTCTACAAGATGGTCTGATGAGCCATGACACAATGAAAGTGCTCGCTATCATGAAAAGCAGCTTTTTAACTGTTTTAAGCTGCAGAGGGTGAAAACTTAATCTCGCATCTCCTCCTTCAGCAAGTGAAGAAATGCAACAAGTTAAGTACAGTACTGATCTTTCGAAGAAACCTTCAAAATAATTAAAATGAACTGAACATTCAACCAGGAATAACTCAACTCACTTAAAAGCCAGTGTATCATATTTTCTTCTGGGTCCTGTTATAGGCCGAACATTTTAGAATAATACTTCTAGTATTTGTAATTCTGCAAAAATTCAAGAGCCACAAAAGGCTACAGGTGTCATGCCTATTCTACCATGTTTTGCCCATTATTATTATTATTATTATTATATTTCTTACCTTGTTTATCGAATAACTTTTAATACCAACATATTGTAATTAAGCAACCAGACTCCTGATGTCATATTCCTTTCTCTGTCAAATTAGGCCAACCTTTGCCTCATCCTTTACTGCCCCACTCAACTCCCTGTGAAGTATTGGGCTGCTCCAGGAACGAAGAACAAAATAGGAAATGACCTAACAATATCACGACAACTGGTTTAACTTTTATTTATTTGGACCTTTACCACCTTCCGTGTATGGAGACTCCTGTCACAAACTTCATAGATTCGATTTCTGGCTTGAATGGGTGCACTTGGTCTTGTGAGGACAACTGAGACGAGGTGGATTCAATTTCCTCTTCAGTCATCCTAGAAGTGATTTTCTGTCTATACTCAAGGCAAATGCCATGGTGGTACCTATGACTACCTCATTCCCAATTTTAGCCCATATAGCCCATATTACCCACACTACAGGGCTTTCAAATTAAAACATTCATACTGAAGAGAACTAATAGCAAGTGCTCCAACACAGCGAGTTCTGACTTAGCAATGACCTATCACGAGTGAGCCAAGTGCCGACAGATTAATGTGTTATCTCTCCTATCTGTTTCTGGTTCAGTTTCGGATCTGTTTCAGATGGTAAGAAAGCTAACAAAAGAGGAGCTTGTATTTCAGTCCAAAGTGTAATTCTGTATCTGCAGTAAGTTGCATCTAAGACTATGTAATTTTTTTTCTTGTGTGGAGATCTTAAAGATAATGTGTAGCATTCAAACTGAAGAACCGAAACGCAACATTCGATGTGAGCTCGAAAAAATTTTGTTACTCTTCCCAGGAAAGAAGTAGGGCTAGGAAAGAAGGAGAGGATCCGCCCCAGAGCCACACACATTGTCCGACGATGACATGTTCCTCGGATAAATGCCTGAAGAGATCTGTTAATCGATGGAGTTATCTGTACCATGTGGCCGCTCTAAGGCTTTCAGTTTTACAGCGCAATTCATCGTTGCAGTTAAATCGCACTGTTATGCCGTAACATATGTAGCCAGTTTTATACTCTTTGTTCTCCGTTAACAACAGCGTTCTTCAAAAGACATCCATGGTTACACTGTAACTGTAATAACCACTTGTTCCATGCATATAGAGAACATAACTAGTCTGTTCATGTTTAGTCGATATGAAGATTATTAAGCAGTAACACGCACTTCGAGTGAGAAATGTTGTTCTCACCTTTTTCGAACATCACCTGAACAATGCCATGGATCACTGTTTCCAACCTTAATTTGCTGTCTCATTGTCTCATCGCTGGACCATCAGGATGCGGAAAAACAAATTTTTGTTTACTTCTAGTCCCTCTTTAACCGGAGTGCGATTTTAAAATATCTATATTTCTCTACATATATCTCTACATGCATTCTCGGAACAAGTCATGTCATGTCTGGTTTCTACAATGATAACATGGGCTACTTTGCATTTTCAGCACATTAAATGGTGTCTCTCCGGATAGTGTTCGCCCCCATTCACTGATGGTATTTGATGCTGTATCTTCAGATGTTCAAGCCATCAGTCAAGCCTACTTTAGCATAGGACGTCGTAAACATACTGACTGTTTTTATCTTTGTCAATCTATTCACGTATACCAAAACAGTTGATTCGTGATAATGCAAACTTAATTGCTCTCTATTGGACAAGATAAACTAAATAACCCGTGGCTCATAATCACAAGATTCGCGGTCACGTAAAACTACAATCTTCCTTTTATAAACGAAATATGCATCATGTATATGATAATTATGATGATCTTGTAAACCCAGACATGACCTTTCAAAACTTTACACGTTTGTGTTCTTCGTGTTGGAACACCCGCCTCCATAGCTGCATTATAATTGAAAAACAGAGTGACATCAACAATGGATGCCACCGTACGGGCTTTAATCATTTTATTCACATTTAACGAGCTACCTTGATTTTTAACTTCACTAGTGAGGTACCGTATATAACATCGTACCAACAACAAACATGCATCTGAAGCAACACATCAGGACTCAATATAGCATTCAGAAGAAACAACAAAGAAATAATTACCCCCACAATCGAAGTCAGGTGTATATTTATTCACATGCCACGAAGAAGGCGGAAGGAAGAAAGTTCGAAACACGTTACAAGGAACACAGAAATGCGATGAAACACAACAAACCCTCAGATATGTGCGACAACAACCATTGCTTCACCAAAATAGAAACAGACCCAAAGATTTTACACCATGAGGCAGAGCTCTCGACATTAAAGAGTCCATAGAAATATACCTGGTCAATAAAGATTATCCAGCTAATCATAAACACATGTTTCTAGAAGGATCCAGACTTCGCGCTGCTAAACAAATTAAGTCCACACCTTAAATGAATAAAGGAATAATTAGGGAAAAATGTTATTTCAGAAGGGTGCACCCTGTGCTTATTCTCAACAAACCAAGGTCTCAGGCAGGCAGTTCTGTTGGGTCCTATCTCACTTTTAAGACTGGTTGCAAGGATATATGGACCTTTTATCTAAGATGTGGCAGGTGAGTAGGGAAGTGGTGGGACTTCTAGATCAGGGGCAACTGAATAGGCCATCTGCAATACATGTAGTTTAAAATAATTAATATCTCGCGAACCCATGGTCGGATTTTGACAAATGAGGTGTCGTACGACTCGGGGTAACAACCCCTTTGTTATGGATCACTCGTTATATTTTTTTTTTTGTTTTTAATGAAAATTTTTGATTTTGAAAGTAGACGATATTTCTAAAACTAAACATCCTAAAAAGCCATATATACGCTTAAACGGAAGGTCTCTATGTCATTTATTGTTAGAACAAAACATTATTTTTTTACATATTTTCCAAAAACGTCCAATTTTGAAAGTGGGCTATATTTTGGAAACTAGGAATTTTGCAAGAAAGTGTGTTTGACGTAAATGAAAGGTCCTTAACCCCTCTACCCACAAACCAAATTTCAAGTCTCGAGGACAAAAACTGTGCAGTAGTGGGAGGTCAAGAATTCTATCCATAGTCGCGTGTGTGCTTGAATACGTATGGCTATGTTGGAATAGGGTTATGTTTGGGGAAGGACTAGGGTCGAGTGAGAGGTCGTTTGAATGGTATTTTTCCCGCTCTATCTGATGGTGAGGTTATTCTTTTAAATAGGTTGAATTTGGAAACGGAATGTTGAGGTAAAAACGTTATTTTTGATAATAAGTCACGAACCCATAAAGCTACAACAAAGTTTGAGGTGGTGGTTTTTTCGTTGCGTTGTAGTCTTGACGAGGATGCCTCTGGTGACAAGGTGTGAAAATGTTTTTTGGGGTAAAACCATGATTTTAGACTTTTTGTTATATTTGGCAAACAAATAAGGCTAGAGACGTGTACGAGGTGTTGAAGGACTTGGGGTGACGTCCCTTTTTCTAATGTGGTATTTATTTTTCCAAAACAAAAAATTCTTAAAGGGCCTAACGCCATACATGTTGAATATATAATACTTTTATAACTTTTTTTTACCTGTTTCACATTTTAATTAAGAGTGGTTGTCGAGACAGACGGTGCCACTTGCGTGTGTCTCAACGAGCCTGTCGCTGGCCACGATGGTGGTATCCCAATAGAGCAATGGATATTTCGGCGGGGCGGTCTACGATGATTCGTTTTCCGATTTTTACTATGACGGACGGATGGATGCTAATATTCCAAAATGCGTGAAGCATGCTAGGATTGTTTTACCCCTGAAGAGGATCTTTAACGTGTAACCCGTTATGAGTGACATGACAAATTATAATTCCATGATCAGACGAAGCTGGCTTTATATATGACAACAGTAGTACAGTTCGCTTCACTTTGAATATTGCATCATCATGACCAGAAATTGCGTAATCCTGATGACGTCATGGGTCCTTAGAGCGAGCACGTGGTCCAGGTGGGATCAGGTGAATGGCTAATGGTTAGGATGACCACCATGCCTTGTGTTCGCATGGAGAGGACAGCAGAGGTCAGTTGTGTATCATGGCTATTAATTATTGATTGATTATTGAATTATATTTTGGTAATTGTTCAAGGAAGTGGAGAGAGTCTTGGGTGTCATAACTTTTGAATGAGAGTGTGCGACGAGGCGGTCGACATAGCCGGCTCGCTACCAGACATGTGGCAAGCATATGTTCCGTTTTTTATTGCTCGCGCCGTGTGGGCGAGCCGTGAGACCAGCCAGCTCACTCTGCACATGTGACTCATGGTAGTTAAAGTTTTTTGCTCGCCCTCGCTAAATAAGTGAAGTGTTGTTGTTAAGCTAGACTCTGTTTAAGTACAGTATATATATCACCAGAGCGTGGGAGTGGACATGTGTTACTCGTTGTCGCTATGTTATGTCTGTTTAATTTAAATGATATTAACATTTCTTGTGTTCTGGCTTGCTTCATGATCTCAATCTGGTTAAAGTGTTTTATATGGCATGTATATCTTCGAGTGTGTGAAATGAATCTTGATCTGTTTGTTTTTAGATTCCTAGACGTCATTAGTCAAGTGTGTAATTTTTAATGCGAGAACGAGATTGGATGTCGGTTCCCAGAGCTTCATGTGAAATGTTTTAAAGAGCTTTTTTGGCGCTCTAACTTCTTAATATATATAAGAGGAGATTGCTATGGAGCAGTAGTTAGGTATCATTATCTGCAACATCATGAGTCTGTGCGAGGGGTTGATTGAAAAGTTAATGAAATTGCGACACATTATGTTGTTTGCGGAAAGTGCCCTGAAACAAGGGTTGCATTTTATCGTCAGTGCGACGAAAATAGAGGAGGAGGTGTGGTACAACACTTTAACAGCCGGCGAAAAGGAGCTTTTTAGCGGCGAAATATTCGAGCTGATGAGAGATCAGCGCCACTGCCGTGAGATGATTTTCAACGGGGTGACATTACACAATGTCAATATTATTATTGACAAGCTGAGAACCATCGGCTTGATGAATTTCAACGCGTTTGATCCTACATTGGCGGAAGAGGTAATGGCCGTGTTTGATCGGTCATTAGAGGAAGAGCATATGGAAGAAGCGGAAGAAGAAGAAGAACATCGAATGGAAGAAGAAGAACATCGAGTGGAAGAAGAAGAAGAAGAAGATGATGATGATGATGATGTTCAAATTTTAAATTAAATTAAATGGACGGTGGACAGTGGATTGAAATGTGCAGTGTAAATTTTTTTTTAAATATATTTATTTGATCATTTGTGGTTTACATTAATTATATAATATGAAATAGTGAAAAATGATATGATCTTCGTTCTTAAAGTGGTAAGTAGTTCTTTTTCCAACAAGCTGCGGAGAATTGAAGATGCTGTGTTGTTTGCAGAGTTGAAATATGCTGGTCTTGTGCACGGGTAAGTACAATCATTCTTTTCTTTCTTGCGTGTGTTGGTTTTAGTGAGCTGAAAAATATATATATAGAGACACATTAATAATAATAATAATAATATTTTTGCGTGGAATTAAAAAAATAAACTTACACTGTTGTAATTAGAAGATATTTTTGTTGGGGATCCATGAGTTGTGAGTTGAATCGAATCCAAGCCAAGATACGAAGGCTCGGGTTCCTTTTCTACGTAGTACTTTGTCGACTAAGTAAATATTAGGATATTTTGTTCGTTGTAACTCTGCTTCATAAAACGCTCCGAATATCTGCAAATTTTTATTATCTTTTAAAAGATATGTTCGTGGATTAGTATTTTGAACATTATAAATTGTAAATAATTATGTTGTCCAATTAGCTTCGTACCCCTTAGCGAAGTGTTTCTTGATTTTTGATATTCTTACAATGTCACCGATTTTATATTTTGGTTTTCTTAAAGTTTCATTATATTGTGTTGGCAAGCTGGGTGGATTGTTTCTTTTTACATCAATAGGTTTCATGCCGATGCTGCGATGTATTTTGTGATTATACTTTACTAATAACTCAGGCAAAATATGTACCCATCGGTATGAACCTCGTGTTGTGAATTCTTTCCACATCGATTCCTTAAGAGTTCGATTAAATCTTTCTACCACGCTCGCTTTAATGGAGCTCCAAGTGGAATAATGCTTTAGATTTTGTTTCAGAGACCATGTTTTGAATTCACTGTTATAAAATTCCGTTCCTCGATCGGTGTGAAAATAATTGGGCAATCTTTTACTTTGAGAATAAACAAATTTTAAGCTTTTTTACAATCTCACTTCCTTTTTTGGTTTTAAGAGGAATTGCCCATGCATATTTCGAGTAAACGTCAATAATGGTTAATAAATATTTAAATCCATTATTCCATTTTGCAAGTTTGGACATGTCCACAAGGTCAGCTTCATGGAGGTCATCGATTCCTTTGCTAATAACATGGCGTCTTTTAAACTTTTTTCTAAGCGGTGCGTGAAGTTCTTTTGCAATTTCTCGTCTGATTTCGTTCATAGTTATTTTCCAAACAATGTTTTATAACATACTGTGCATTGTTTTACAAACGTTGGAATTTTTATTCAATATATCCTGCATTTCTTAGTTCTTCTTCAATTGCAAAGATTTCGCTGTCGAGTCCTGTGTGACCTGCAGCTTTCGATGCAATTAATTTTTTAAGTCTTGATACCAATTTGTTTGGTTCATTCCAGTGAACGAATTCAATATTGTTTCCGCCTTCAAATTTCCAAATGGCTTGTGGCGCGATGTGTTTTTTTTTTGACCATATCCAGCATGCATCGTAGTATTTGCTTCTTCTTCATTTTCATCTGCTGTTTTTATAATTCTATCTATGTCTTCAGTGAGAAGGGGTTCAATTATATGTCTATACTTATAAGATTGCGTTCCTCTTGGAGCTGCATTGCTTGTATAATTCCTTTTGTGCACGTTTGAAACATTTAATAATTTCAAATATGAACTTAAATCACTCCTATCTATTAGAGTGGGGTCTGGTACTTTCCTTTGAATCAATTCAAGTAGACCTTCTGTTATAGGAAATTTTTCACCACCAACTTTTATCCACTTTTTATCAAAGAAAACTCGTTCGCGTCCCAAGTATTGTTTATCATTTCTTATCGTTATACCATATGTTCTATCCACGTTTTGTTTAATGAACGGATCAAAGTAGCGGTTAAGTAGTGAAATTATTTTGATGCTATCTCCATCTTCTTCGTCTGAAGTAGCAGTGGCTTCAGAATCATCATATTTTCCTTTTCTTTTTCGATTTTCTTTATTTTGAGTTGACGTATTAGCAATAGCTACAAGTTGATTTAATGAACTTGTTACTGGTTTAAAGTTACTCTCTATATCTAATTCTTTACGTCTAACGTCATTTTGAAGTGAAAGATACTTGTCTTTAACATCTTTTTTTAAGCGAGAAAGTTTATCCTTTACTCGACTTTCAGCTTTAATCTTCGAGCTCTTCTCCATGACTAAACGGAAATTGTGGTTGTTTTACTTATTTATAGTATATTCAAAATCGATTTGAAGAGGAAGATCATCAGTTTTATGTTTTTTCGGGTCTCTAAGTCGAAACTGAATTTCATCTTGCTCTTCAACAACAATATCACTGCCATCCAGTTCAATCTCTTGACGTATATTTAAAATTGCATACACAATTGGAGATCTTGGTGAAACAAAAATTGGTTTTAATACGCCTTTGTAGGGAAGTTGATACTGTATGTTATGATTATGAAGCGTGTATACTGGTGAATGGATTGATGGTGTGTTGGAGAATTTCAGAATAAATTTCGATAAGTTCTTTTTCTTTACTTCATCTTTTAATATACCATATTCTTCTTTGGATGCAGTAAAACTTTCGAGTGGTTCTTTGTTAACCATTTGCTCAATTTTTTCCAGTTCAGTTTTTAACTTGTTATATTCTTCTTTGGATTCAGCAGCATAACTTTCAAGATCTTCTTTTTTAACAATATTGAGATTGTTAGCAACACCCTCAATACGAGTTTGTAAATTGCTTAAAATTTCTTTTAGTTGATTAACTTCAGTTCGTGAAGCAGCATAGTGTTCTACAAACCGTTTATTTGTCACATCTTGGTCGTTAACAGGAAACTCAACATTTGTTTGTTTTTGATGTTGTAGATTGTTTACAGTTTGTTTCAATTGATCAAATTCACGTTGGGAAGCGGCATATTGTTCAACAAACGTCTTATTTGCAACATCGTTATCGTATATGGGATTGTTTACGTGAGTAATTCGTTTACTCATCATATTTAAAGTTCCACCATCGTCTACGTTTAAAAAGTTTTGTTTATTAAATTTAGTGATTAAGTCTTCTAGATCCTTTCGAGAGGCAGCAAAGTTTTCTAAGTAATATTTGTTTATTGCATCTAACGAATCGATTGGTTGAGATATGTTTGTTATTCTTCTATTTAACATATCTACAGTTTCATCATCTCTGTTTATATTCAAAAGAGATTTTTTAATTTCATCGAGTTCATTTGTTACATGAGTTTTAAGAAAAGAATACGTTACCGCATCTTGATTTTGAATTGGATCTTTAACATTTCTTATTCTTTTGTTACCCAAGTCGAGAGTATCTTGATCATACGGAAAGTGATCTTCTGAAAATTCTCGCACTAAACCATGAATGAATTCTACTCGTTGTAACACTTCGGTTATTCGGGTCTCAAGATATTTTTTTATATTCGATGTATGTTGCTGCATTGCAATAAGGTTTACTGCATCATTTGCAGATGATGGTAAAGCTAAGCCCGCGAGACGTTTGTTTTGAAAGTCAAGTTCTTTTTTCTCTATTTTACAAATTGAAAAAATTAAACCTTTAAGCTCGTTAAAGTTTCGTTGTATGTCTTCTTTAGACTCGATTTTATTTAGCTCATTTAATAACTTCACTACATAACCTTTGTTGCATGCATCTTCAACATGTATTGGCGTTCCAACATTTTTTAACCGTTTGCCGTTAATACTTAGATGTCCGTCGCTTGTTGTTGTTGTTAGTTGATTTCCATATTGCACTAGCTTATCATCAACATATGATTTAATTGCAATATCATGTCGTGAAGTCGGTCGTCCGATAGACACATTATTGGTTTTGTTAAACGATGTCATAGTTAAGTTGTTAACCACGCAAAAGCTATAACACGAATGGGCATTTACCTCTTTTTGAAGTCATATTTATAACTGAAAATAAACATCAAATCCATTGCGATATCGACCATTTTGTAAATCGCTATCTTTATCGATAACCAAAAAACCAAACTTAGAGTTTTGCCAACAATACGAACAAATACCAAAGAACTGTTCATAGCTCATATCTGTATTTACATGATCGTTATATACGTGACGCAAGTTTGTTCCGTCTTGTTTACAAAGAATTAAAAAATTAGCGTTATCTCTAATTAGATGTTTAGGTATACAAGAATATGTTTGACAAAGATAAAATACGTCAACGTTGTGATGACGACCTCTACTGAAATAATCTTTCATGTGTTGTTGTTTATTGCTGGCTACATCATCAAAAACAAATATAGAGTTTTTTCTAGCCATTTCTGGAGGCATTACTTCATCATTATCGGAAAAAAATCACTTTTTATTTCTTTTATGGAGTCCAAAAACTTTTTTAATTCAACATATTTACTTTGAGCAAGTGATTTAGAATAAATATAAACGTTTTCAAAACGAACTCCATTTTTATGACACAATAAATTTAGCATTACGTTTGTTTTGCCACAGTTCGATGGACCGCAAATGATACATCGAATTGTGTTCGGTAGTAAAACACCATGCTTTCTTTTTTCACTTTTACTCTGGTTTTCAGCATTAGTAAATGAAATTACTGGTAGAGTGTTTGACTGCTTAACAAACTTCAACATGTCGACGTTTACGTCTGAGAATGCACACTGCACAAAAAATCACATCACATCAACATATATTGCTTCCACACGTATCATAACTTGTATTATATGGAATAATAGTAGGATTTTCAGGATTTAAATCAACGTTGCCGACGTAAAACCCTCATATATGGACAATATGGCGCCCATTTTTCATGATCATTTAAAGGATTATCGTTTTCCCTCCAATTTTCAATTTCAATCTTACAGAATATACATTTCACCTTATCACCATGACCAGTATAATAAAATCCTGCTGATGCTAAACAAAATTCGTTTGGACAGGGAAGAGGCCAATTTTGAAAAGTTTTAAGTCTTTCATATTCGCATTTCAATTCTATGCTAGGAGAAATATTGTTTACGTAGGGGCAAGAAAAAGCCCATTTCTTATGCTCTTCTTCCCAATAACTAAGTTGCAGATTACAGAAAGCACACCTAACCATATCCTTATATCCAAAATAGTAAAATCCTGCCGCTGCTAACCATGCAGTGTTCGTAAAACTGTCTGAAGACCAGGTCTTAAATGTTTTTAGCCGATCTCTTTCAGATTTTAAATTCATTTCTCTTTGAATCAATATCATTTGCATTAACTGTTTTTTGGAATACTTTACACAATTAAAATACTTCATGATGCTGGTTTACTTCACAAAGAAAAGATGTTCACCACACAAAGCTAAATGCGAACTGAGATGAATCAACAAAACACGTTGGCTAATATGCATGATTTGCATGTGTGTTGGGTTGGCCGAGCGGTCTAAGGCGTTAGACTTAAGATCTAATTTTCAGAAATTGAAAGCGAGGGTTCGAATCCCTCACCTGACAATATTATTATTTTATTTACATGTAGAGTGAGGAGGTAATTGATCATTAATAAGAACTTTAATATGAAATGGTACAAAAGACCTTTTCTTCTTTATTCATTTAGAATTACAATTAATACAATTTTATTTCTCTTGAAGTAATCTCATTCTTTTTTTAGTTGTCCAGATGAGTGTGGGTGTGTTGAGATGATCTTCTTCTTTTAGTTGTCCAGATGATTATTTTCTGTAGACAAAAAAATATACACTGTGTTAAAAAGCAAACTAAAAACAAAATATGTATAGCTGTCAACGACACTAGTAGATTTAAATTAATCACCTTTTATAGATAGCGATTACAGTTGTCACATTTGCAGCGAAGATGAAACAGTTGAAATTTCCTCTTTAGATGATCTGGTAGATGTTCCCACTCTAGACGAATTCGTTGTGGTTCATATATAGTCAGTACGTTTATAGGAAAGTAGTTCCAATCAAACTTATTAAAACCTCGAAGTCCATTGTTTCGAAACTTGTTTATTATCGAACACACGATTTTCATGATGCCATCAGAAGAATTTAACCAATGTTGAACAGCATTGACATTGAATTTAGCACAACTATTGCTTCCCATTGCTAGAGATGGTAAATGTTTTGGACAATCTGTAGGTAAACGATGGCTATGCCTCAACATTAGGTCTGACATTCCATCAATCGTATTAAGATCGAATAATGAGTCTGGGGAAAGTGCTTTTAGTGCAAACAAAGAAAATTCCTGTGGCAA
The DNA here is from genome assembly GCA_946902985.2 of Meconema thalassinum. NCBI lineage: Eukaryota > Metazoa > Arthropoda > Insecta > Orthoptera > Tettigoniidae > Meconema > Meconema thalassinum. Next base: position 918,291,879 of record OX336389.2, read on the forward strand.
ATTATATACAACTAAATAATCATATTTATTCTTAATAGACTCAAAAAAAGAAGAAAGAGTTTTTTCACAATATGCTGCAACCCATGTGATCACGGGGCTGAATGAAGGTATATTGCCGTTATTTAACATACAGTAAGCAAGTTCCAAACTGCCGTTTGGTAGCTTGCGAATGTCTGCAACTATTGGTTGCTTCTTATTCCACGTGCCAGCATCAGTAGAAGGAGAGTTTGTTGTTGTCAATTCCATGATTGCAACTAAAGTGAGAATACTTGTTTACTTGCTTGCTTATAACTTAGCAAATATTGGTTTAGATAATTACTTCATTCGTTAATGGTCTGTAAGATATTTGACGATCATGAATAAGAACACAATAAAGAGTTGTATCTTCAGGTATATTCTCACTCGTCTCGATTTCAATTCGCACATCGACTGAAGATGTCTTCACTGCTTCCACTTGTTCGAGACAATTAATTACAATAATCGGACAATGAGACTTAAATTCATCTCGTGAAACCAGAGTCTCTGAACGAACATCATCGATCTGATAATATACATTACGAAACTTAACAAACATGTCATATAACTCGCTGTAGTCATTTATGGCAATTTCAGAATTTGGCATTTCATAGGGATAAAAAATTGAATTTAAAAAAACTCTTATAGATTTAATGTTACAATGGTCAAAATAGGAAGAGCATGTGTTTAGTAAATTTCTTCTAGTTTGAAAACCTAATAAAAATTGACGCGGTTTTTGAGTTTCAGAAGTTGTCATTACAGTCCAACTATATTTAGTTGTTCTAGGAAGAGAAGGCAAGACATGAACATCCCATGATCGAAAACCAACCTGAATGGGAATATTTTTCTGCATTAGTTTTAATCTTTTAATTTGTTCTTCGTCCGATAATAATAAAACGGGAATTTTTAGATAAACTTTAAATAACTTGACCTTAGAAAGATCGTTTTCGGTTGTCGATTGCAACGCACGTGCGTCACTTGACGATCGGAGAAGTATTACCTCATGCTTGCAGTTTAAAATCGGCTTTCTGTAATCCTCCGCTATTCCTAACAGGTTGCTTAAAGGAAGTATTATATGAAAACGTTTTGTGTTACTATCAACAATATTTGCTTCACTTGCTGGTGTTGTTAAAGAGGGAAAATAACCAGCATTTTGTAAAGCTGTATATTCGTTTTTTGAATATGATGCAAAGGTTTTTATAGAACTTGTTATACCTAGATGGCGTGTACGATCAATTTCTTTACCATTTAACGTGATGCGAATTTCGCTAAAAAGATTAGCCCCAAAATTTTGGTCAGGATGTGCTGTAGTAGAAGCAGCCGGATTTATGTTAGAAGTAATAATTTGACCTTCTAAGTGAAGAACACCTTCTGATAATAAAACTATGTTTTCTTCATTTTGAATCGGTATTCGAATTTCATCATTATTTTCGAATTTATTAGCTGAATAAGGTTGATAAACTCTTTCTTCTCGTCGCACAACTCTGTTGTCAACCTATCTTTTATCTGTTATGTTAAACATGCTAAACATGTTAACAGCTTCAACTATAGATAGAAACTAAATAAGATTAACAATTGCATATATATTTATATTGAAATTAAAGTACGCGATAGCCTAAAGACTGTAAGAAATGTTTGTTGTTACTCGATAACTGTTTCTTAGATTTCAAGGTGTGATGTCGTTGTTTGTTTTTTTTACAAATTTTAGCTGATTGATTTATATTATTTTTTCGAATCAGAGTCGACTTCTTTTTTTTCAAACTTTGAGTATTATATAGTATAACCATATTTGTGATTGTTTTCTAGTAAGCTTACTCAAGTAGAATGAAAACATAACAGTATTTCATTACTTTATATAGCAAGATATCGTGCTGGACGAATAATTAATTCTACAGTTAAATCTTCATCTTGCAAATCAATGAGCTGTTGAAGATGATCTTCAAGTTGCACAGATACATGTTGAATAACCTTGGTGTTCATAGGCAAAAAATTAATTGTTGTCGGTTGTACAACAATCGGGTAACCAGCAGGAACATGAGCTTTAAAATTATATAAAGAGTGTGTTGGTTTATGGTTCAAATAAGAACTCGTACCAAGCACAAGGTTGCAACATACTCGAATACTATTAACAGTGTTAATTTTAATCATATATTCAGAATGATGAGTTGTGTTTGCCTTGAACTTTCTATGAGAAAATCCCAACAAATCTGCAATAGAATCTGCAACACCAAAATCTATAGCAAACACTTTCGAATGTAGTTTACAATGATAAAAGACTTTATCATAATTAATATAAAATGATGGGAATTTGTCTTTGTCACCTAATAAATGTTCAACTAATAATTCATTAATCTTTTCACTTAATTGTTTTAACGTATAGCTAGCATTGGGTATTATTAAATTCGCTCTATCCGCTTCGTTGAACTTTATAGCCAAAACGTTATTATTCTCGCTAATTGTTACTTCATTATCGATTCTATTTCGATCAATTTCAATTTCTCTTTTATTCTCTTTAGGGTAAACTTTCTTTTCAATACCTAAAGGCCCTGCTACACTGTTGGCTACAGTGAAATCAATATTAAACGGAGAAGACAAAACGAGGCGGTTGTCTCTTTTTCCATCTATATCCTCTTCCAAATACATTTTTGTTTTTTCTAAATGTTTTGGTATAAGTTTCGACAATGAGTGATAACTAAGTAAATCATCAAAAGTTGAGGCTAGATCTTCAAATTCATAAATACCCGGTGGTACCACTAAATCAATTGATAAAAAGTTAGTAAAATGAATGCGAAATTTATTATTTCTGTTGGTAACATTTCGAATAGAATTAGATGTATACAATCCTGCAAGTCCTATTTCAAAAAACTCTGCTCCTACAAGATGAATCGGATTCTCCAATGTAACATCAATCTTCGAGCCTTTACCTTCAAGAGTTATCCGTCTTTCGAAAGCCATCTTTGAAATGTTTAAAGACGGTCTGTGTTTCCCTTATTTATACAATACAAGAAGACTAAACATAAATGTCCACAAATCGAAGAAGTAATCGATTGATATGAATGAAAATTATATTGTAGATAGCAATTTTTAAGATATGTTAAAATTTCTAATGGTGGTCTTAAATTACCAATACTATCAAAATAATGCACATATTTACCACGTTTACTGAAAGCTACCCAATGTGAACCTGATTTATCCATCGGTTCAAGGTTAACAATACAGTTTTCATTTTTTCGAGGATATCTTGGTAACGTATCTCGCATAAAGACTCCTCTAAAATTTGGAATCTTTAATTGATGTGCGTATTTAGCTAAATCGAAATTACTTAATGCTTTATTTGGTATTTGGTTAATTATCTTTTGTATGCAGGAGGATTTAAATAAATGCCTTGACCTCCTTTTCCTCGCATTGCTTCTATCATTCGATTGTGTCTTTTCATTTCTTTTAGTTCTTCTTGAGCAGCTTTCGCCTTGTTTATAGCAGACGCCACCCCTGCTGCTCCGCCTGCTAGACCCCCCAAGCCCGACAAGGCTGCAAATATCGGAAGTAGGGGTAAAATACCACCTTGCTTTTTCGATGTTCTTCTTTTTTTTAATCTTTTCTTGTTTTTTTTTAATTATTTAAGTTTCGCTTACCTCCTCCAATCTTAGACTTAGCTTTCATGATGCCACCCACTGTTAGTGCAGCCGCTCTCTCTCCAAATGATGCGTCACGGGATTTTTCACGAGACCAAGCTTTTGAAGCTAAAATTTCATCAGCCTCTCTTCTTTTGTTTGAATCTTTATGCTTTGCGTAAGCAATGTCGTGCTCTTTGCACGCTTTATCTAATATATTTATTCCTGGATCACCACGGCTCAATCGCTTTTCTAATTTTGTTCCTGGTCCACAATATTCATATCCCGGGATGTGTAATTCCACGGGTAAATTATCAATAGTTTTATTAAGTACACGACTAATTAATGATCCACTTCCTGTTCGTTTATATTGAGTGGTAGAGCTGCTCCTCTTACAACGCACCATTACTAAATGATATGTAATATAAAGTAATTATACATATATATATATATATATATATTTCTGGAAAATGGGAATGGTGGGGGGAGGTGTTTTTTTTAAATAATACACACAAAATTTAGGTTATTATTTATTCTTTTTTTCATAAGCAAAGGAACACACAAAAAATTAGTATTATTAACAGCATAAAAGTGTGTGTGTGTGAAAGAAATAAAGTAAGTGAGATGAACTGCTTTAATCTCATTTTGTTTCTAATCATTTTTTCAGAGAAAAATGACCAAACGGTAAAGTATCAATTCCGTTTTCAGTTATGTGTCTTTTATCTTCGTTTGATGAAATTGCCAACTTATTTTGCCGAACAGTAAATACAGAATGAGATTTTGAAATTATACAAACTTGAACTTTGTTGACTTTATCTCTGTTATAAAGGCACTTTCGATACTCATCAATATTCATACTTTTACTCACACTCTTCTTAATGCCTTTAGCCTTACACAAGCTATTCATTTCATCACACAATTTTATTGCATACATTTTGGGTCGTAACCCCACAAATTCTTCAACAATCCTTCCAGCATTTTCATCTTTCATTAAACCAATTTCACCTTTATTTTGTCTCACAATGCCAAAAGGATTGTTTGTTTCATAGTTTCCAGTATCAAACAAATTTGAATGCTGTTTCATGAACTCATAAATATCATAATAGAATATATACATAAAACTATCGGTGTCTGTGTATAACAACCTCACATTTGATTCAGGATTTGCTAAAATAACATTGTAATGAAAGTCATTCATTTTACATTTAGACAAATCTAATATAGATGCACCAACATATACTGGTTGATTGTGAAAAATCTTTAGTCTACTCATCTCGATGACCATACATTGTTCATCGAATATAATTCTATGTTTAAAAGTAGCCTTAGCTATTAAAGACCTAGCACCACGAGCTCCATGCCATTTGGTGACCCATTTGATGTCCCTTAACTTCCTCACATTCATCAGTGAACGACCAAAAATTGCATTATTCATCAATTTATAAAAATTCTTTTCAAAATCATTTTTGGCATGTTTTCGTTTCTCTGTGTTCACATCAATATATGGTTTTAGCCATTGGCTCTGATTGAATTCAATTATTCTGTGAATACGATCTAATTTCATTCCTAGTTGAATACATTGCTTTAACAATCTATAATGCAAAACATAACGTTCTTTATTATCTAGGGTAGCCATTAGCTTTGTCAACTTTTCGGGACATAGAGGGTAATCTGAATGTTTGTCATGTAACTCTCGAGGATAAGTCAAATCTACTTCCAAAATATATCCAATTTCTGAAGTATCATCAATAGTTAAAACATCAAAGCCTTCAACATTTGCAACCCATTTAAAGCCGCCCGTTGGAAGATATTCCATCATCGCATATCCATATAAATTATTAACGTCAAAGTACATTATGTAGGAGTCTTGCTTTTTCTCATCATAAGTTTTCATATACTTATTATTAGCAATCGCATGTCGTGTTATACACTGAACATTTCCTCCTCGAATAGATCGTTCAAAAAAGTGTAACATATCAATATCTTGAAGCAATTCAAGTTGAACATTGGTTATCTTTTTCATAGCACACCAAGACATAGATGGAGCAGTGTAAAAATGAGCTGCATCAATGCCATAAGTTTCCATGCCATTCGATCTAAAATTTTCAAAGACATCCGCCAAAAGAAGTGTGTCAACTTTTAAATACAAATCGGCGTATTCTCCTAATGTTTGACAGGAAAACGTTTCCCACACCGATTGAGCAAACTCATACTCTTCATTCGATATTGTTTGATCATTAAGACTGCTATAAAACTTGGATATTTCAGGTAATTTAGTTTCGTTAAGTACATCCATACTCGTGACGTATTCATAGGGAAACACACCTTTTCTCGCAGTAAGTCGAAACTGTGCATCATCATTAAAATAACGTCGTGTTATTTCCTTTGAATCTTCACTTAACGAAGATGAACATTGATCTAGTGAACAGGACAAGAAATTATATGTATCGAAAAATCTTAACTGAATGAATCCATTCTTAGCCCGTACATACTTTGTAAACCCTTTATAACGTTCCATATTCACCGCTAACAAACTTATATTACCAGGATTATGTAACACCTCTCCATCACGTTTCTCGCAAATTTCTTTAATTATAAAATGTCCATCATAGGCCGTTTGATTATGAAATGCTATAGGCAAAACCTTTGTTACTTTGTAATTTAAATTACAACTATTGTGTGCGCTTCCTCTATATTTTCCAGTTAAGTGACAATGATCGCGTACTTTGAGTTCATTAACTGCAATCGGTTTCTCGCAAATGTGACACATTTTACTTGACAAAAATAATCTTTCTTCATTTTCGGTCATCTTTAACATTGGCTTAACCGATAAGTAATATGTTTGAAGTTTATCCACAATACTATAAAGTTCCTTTACAAACAATTCAATGCAATTATTTCCCCTAAAGAGTTTGAAACTGCACAATTCACTATCGAAATTACAATGAAGGTATAAAGAAATGCTGTAAGGAATATGTTTATGTGTTAAAGTAGAGTTATGATTGTCACTATTTGGAAAACAGGAGGAAATTGGAGACAAGACGCATTCAGTGTCTGCATATATTATAAATGGAACTGTATCTTTAACTCGATATTCTGTAAAATTAACAAATCTTTGTTCATCAGTGGGCATTATGCTTTTTGCAACAGGAAACTGTTTACAGTCTGCAAAGTGAACATTTAACTCATCCTCAAGAAAATAATATGACAAACATCGTCTACATATATAAATCCTTCTGCGAGTGCTAGTGACGCTTGAACGCACAAGGCGAGCAAGATTTCTAATTAAACAAAAGTGATAACTTTCACTGTTACCAATCTGCAACATCAATAAGTCTACACTCCTTTCATATAGTTTATCTGATACATACAAAGGTACAATAGTAAAAGTTTTTTTCCTTTTACTTCGTTTGTTCCCATACATACCCAATTGTTTTCATCATATTGTGCTCCATACACATTTACAGAAATATTGTTTTGGTTTTCAAACTTGTTTAAATATTTCATTTCCATCGGAATTGGAATACCATCTAAATTTAAAACATCTCTGTAATTAGGATAGGAAGAAAGATGATTCACGTTTCGAGTTTTTGGATACAAACCAGCAACCACACTCCACGCAAAACAAGCTTCCTTTGTATCATACAAATTTAGCACTGCATGTTTATTGACTATTACATCAGGCAATCTACTAGTATTGGACATTCCTACTCGAAATCCAACATATTTATTTATATTAATTCTCAAACTATGAATTTTTTCTAAAGCCCACCCGGAACCATTTGCTTCAAATTCGCTCATTTTTGTCAATGTACCTTCAATGATATTCTTATTATAAAATTCATTTAAATCAGTATACTCGAAAACTACCTCATTTTTGATAGCAAAATATTTTGTTTCTGATATGTCGCGAAGCACATATTGTGCACACAAAACTGAATTCACCTTTAAAGCTTGTACAGTTAACGCTTTCTTAACATACTTTGTAAACCAAATATTAGCATTCGCTAAAAATTCGCAAGGATCCAAAAACTCATTCTTAACATTTGATACTGCAAGTGTGTACACTCTAGAATTGAATGCCGTTTCAATTAACTCACAGCTCAAGAAAGATTCATCCTTTATTTGAATTGTAATTTCTTCGAAATTCACAGCTTGTTGCAATATGTGCTCACTAATAACTCTCCAACATTCAATCAACTCATCACTGTTCTCAATCAACTCGGTTTGAGTGTTTTCCCCGATTTGGTATGATACTGAAATAGCACCGTTTAGTTCACTTCGAAAATTAGAAACACTTTCAAATGCATTGTCCAATTGGTTTCTTATATTTTCACTGTTATTATGTATTACAATATCGACCTTTCTACGTTTGCTAGGAGGCGAGGTCATTGTTGCTGTTGTCTAAGCAATTGTCCAATTTGCACTAAAGTTAATACACCACCAACAGTTGGTGTACCATCACTAATGTCTAAGCATACGTCCAATTTGCACTATTGTTAATACACCACCAGCAGTTGCTGTAACATCGGTTTACCATAAACCTATAATCTTTTAAAGTATATTCAAGCCATTGTGATAAATTACTGCCTGTAATCTCCAATGAACAATGAACAGCCTCAAAAGGAAATTCATCCTGAAGTTTACCAAGCAAATTGTTTCTATACTCATTCAATTTTGTTACATCGTAACAAGTCATGGAAAATTCGATTTTGAAAACTTCATCAAATGTATTGTATCCGAAGAAACAAATAAAATGTTCATCTTCACATAATTCTTTCAATAGATATCTTAGAACTGTTTCTGTCACCTCTCGCTGACTATCCTCTGATTTGCTAACATTGGTAACGTAGACTGAAAATGTTGAAATTCCACTCGAAGATGTCCATTTGTTAAAACAAGCTTCTTTCTCATTACGACTCACCTCGTTATCATCTTCTTCCTCTTCTTTCGGTTGTTGAAAGCATACACGATGATACTCTATTAGCGGGTGTGATCGATGTTCAGTTCCACTCAGGAAATTAACAGTTTTCCACTTCATTATGCTGTTCGTTTTATTCGGTTTTTTTAAATGATCTGAAAAATTAAACAAATTAAGAAATAATGAGCAACTAAATATATCAATCGTTATATCAATCAATACATAAAATATATATATAATCCAATACTCACCAAAACATGTTGATGTGAGCGGTTCTTCAACCCAAAATACACCGTCATCAGTTTGCCATCGAGTACTGTTTCAAAATGACTTGATGTGAGCGGTTCTTCAACCCCAAATACACCAGCATCAGTGTGCCTCCCATTGAGTTTAGTTCATCGATCTCTGATGCGCTTAATTTTGAAAATACTGCTGGTAGAAATACACTTGTTACTTCATCTTCAATGTTAATGTCCACCACTATTTTTCTTCCAAACCTCGTCTGTACGGGGCGAATAATTTGGACCACATATGGTAAATCAATTACTAGTTCTGCTAGTTTCTTATTAGAATACTCATTACAAGATGATAAGTTATTGAACTTTGTTAGAGTTTCCATCACACAATTTGTTCCTCGTCGTTGACTTTCTTTATTTCTTTCACACACACACACTCTTCGCGCAAAAGTAAAAGTTAAACTCTTCCATGCACTCATCCATTTATATATCCTTCACCCCCACCCACACTCCAGAAACCATATGCTGCAAACTAGCTTCTAACGCAAACATTTATTTTTTCCGCTATTGCTTAAAGAAGTCAAAGATTACATTCTTAGCCAATGACGTTAAAGGTCAACTCTGTCTCACGCGAACACAGCAGATGAGATCAATCACACTGCTGCACATGCTCAAACTTGCACGGGTGTCAAATGACGGTTAGCATCCTAAGCAAAAAACAATAACAGCTGCACACCACATGTGTGGATGGGAACCGCCTCTCCGCTCAGCCCACCCGGCGCGGACAAAAAAAAACATAACAGCTGCACACCACATGTGCGGATCGCTGGCAGTGGCATACATGCTCACACTCGCATGGGTGTCAGATGACAGTTAGCATCCTAATAAACAACCCCCATGACGTCAACACCCATTAACTTTTTATCATCATCGCACAAACAAGCCAAAAGGTCAACCCCTTCCCACGCTAACACGTGCAGTGCACATGCTCGCTCCTGGACCACATGCTCGCTCTAAGGACCCATGACGTCATCCCATGACGTCATCAGGATTACGCAATTTCTGGTCATGATGATGCAATATTCAAAGTGAAGCGAACTGTACTACTGACAACAGAACTTGGTTGTGTGTAGCTTGAAGCCAGAACACAAACAAACTTGCTGGGGCTGGCTGGCAGACTGCTAATCTTATGATGCTTATAGAATGTGTGGACCTGACTTGACAACAGCGCTAGCTGGAGGCAGAGGGCAGATCAAGATCAAACGAGCTGGCAACCGTGGTGGGAGGGGAGGAGCGGGGATGGGTAGAGGGAACCCAGAGAGAACAGGAATAAATAAAAGGCACATGGGTTCACACAACATTTAATTTATTAATCCAATAATTATAGGTATGAGGAAATCCCAACCATTTCACATACTGTACATTTTATTTCCTTTTTGTTTCAACACTTTTTTTCACAAGGTAATGTTTTGGAAACGCTGTCTTGTGGAGTTCTTGGAGATAAAACCTGCTTTTTATGGGTTGATCGTTGAGTTCCTCGAGTAAATAGGTGACTGGGATATCCAAGTTGACTTGACGAATACGAAATACTTCGGTTCCCCAATTCGGCGTGTAGCCCTTGTCGAAGACAGACTTAAATTTGCTCACACGAACATGGTCCCCGATTTTGAGGAAATGACGTTTAGGGTCAGCCGTTTTATGGGGTTAAACAGTTTATCCAGTTGCGAAATATTTTTGGTCACAAGTCGTGGCTTGGTCCCAATCGTTCTATGTTTGGTGTCATTGTAACGTGACACTAGCTCAGGTACCAAGTCTAACCAGCGGTAAGATTCTCGAGCGGTAAACGCTTTTCACATATGCGATCTTAGAATTCGATTAAACCGCTCTACCACACTGGCTTTTAGATTGCTGTACGTGGTGTAATGGTGAATATCCAAAGATTTGAGAAACCTGGAGAAATCCTTGTTGAAAAATTATTTTCCCTGGTTGGTTTGCAACAACTGGGGTTGACGTTTGGATTGTTGAATAATACGTTTAAAAGCCTTGGTAACTAGCGGGCCAGACTTTCGACTGACAGGTTGAACAAAGGCCATTTTGGAATACACATCAATGACAGTCAACATATAGCGTACACCATCGTTAACGCTAGCATAGGGAATCATTTCCACCAAATCGGCTTACCAAAGTTCATCCACACCCTGTGAAATCACCTTAAGTCGCTGATAGTGACGCCTAGCTGGGCGATGCCCACTTTGATGGGTGAGGGTTTAAACAATAAGTTTGGCATTTCGAAGTTCTTGAACAATTTCTTGAATTTCCCAATCGTGACCGGTGTGGCCAGCTTGACGTGAAGCATGCAACAGCTGTAGCCGCTGGACGAGCTTACTGGGATTATGCCAGTAGGTAACATCCACAAGGTGTTTTAATGGTTTAAATGTCACTCCCGAAGCTGACACTCGACGACGAGCACTTTGACTGGTTGTAAACATTTTTTTTTGAGATATATTGGCATTCACGTGTTGAGAGGGGTCATACTGTCTTTTGTGGGCATGGATGTCCAATAAAATGGATTTATAATTATTACGGTCCTGTTGCATATAATCATGTGAAGATGGGGTGCGAGAAAATAACAGCTTTAACAGACCTGGCGTTAATTGATAGTTTACGTTTTTAATGATGACACTAGTACGAGCAAATTTAATAGACGAATCACCAGTTTTAAAACCATCAACTTCATACCGAACACCATACTGAACCCGAATTCGACTTATTTTAGATCATATATGTGGTCATTTCTGTCCCCAATGATACTGGTTTTGTACGGGAAAAATGATACAGGATTCATGCTAAGAATCGAGTTTTGGCTGAGTTGAGATGTTTCAAGTGCATTATGGGACTACAGGAGGTCATTTTCCGAAGGAAATGAACTGGACTGCACCTATCCTAGGATAATTGCGGTATACACGAGTATTGTGAAGGTAACTCGATAACCAATCAGAAATATTTGGTTTTGATCGAATGTCTTTGAGACGTCATCACGTCATTTGTATTTCCAGTAATTAGCACCATTAAGAAGATATTTTTACATGAGAAGACGTCTAAAATAAAAAGGAAGCTTCATTCAAAATTATATGGACGTAGACGGTCGCTGTACCATGTTTAATTGCTTAAATCATGTACGCGAAAAGCACCCCCACCCCTTTCGCAAGATGGCGGGACTGACAACTCGATGAAGGAGTCCGCTGCGGGGAGAGAATCATTCTGTCGTAGAAATTGAACGAGAAGGGAGGCGTGATCGTGGATGTGTGATTCCCAGTAGCTCCCGAGATCTAGTGTAGGCAGCGAGGCTAGCTTACTACCCGAGTCGGCCGTGCCGTGGGCCAAGTATTGGAGAAGCCCGGACTTGCAATGCTAAGCAATTCTAGGCGAAGTTAGTAAAGTCATTAGCAGCGAATATAAAGACAATAGAACAATTCTTAATATATGTGCGTGTGCAGAATGTAACTACAGACATTTGATTGTAAAATACGGCAAGTTTTTAAGAAGGTTTTGTGAGAAACTCAGTAATAGTGAGTGTTTTGAAAAACGTCGCGCGAGCTATCATGTTCGCTACAGTACAAGCAGGTGAGAACGTGAGAGGAAGCTAGACATTACAGCTCAGATAAGGAGTCATGCTTGACCTCAGTACTGCTGCAAGAAACATTAAGCTGTTATATTCTCGTGATATATATTTCGTTCGGTTATTCACGATGCATCCTTGTAAAACATTACTCCGAATGATGTTTAAATTCGACATGATGATGGTAACGATGGCCTAAGCTAATATGTGCGACTAGAATACAGATGACGGAGAATAGATGCCCTCACAAGAGAACCTGAGTTCGACATCGAGCATTTACGACGTAGTACCGAGCCAATTCGAATGTTAATTACTGTATTTATACTATCTGGATTTAATGTCTGGCAATTGGATGCAACATGTTGTGGTCATCAGCGTGCGAAGTATGTTTATCCAGCTTGCCACTCCTGCAGATGGATAGTTAGTTATTGTTTTTTAAGGGGCGGAACTACTAGATCATCTGCCCCTACTCCTACAGATAAGTTCGATATTTCTCCCCATAAAATAACAGTTGGTTACTCCTGCGAGTGAGTGAGTCTTGTTATAAGTGTTTGTATCTAGTTGAATGAGGAATTCCACGTAGGCCTACTTCGATGTCTACAAACTGGCTCCACATTCTACCTAAGATGGAGAAACACAATTATGTCACCTCCATCTGTTTTCCTTGCTGAAAGATCTTTTCAGTAGCTTAATATTACGGTAGTGCTGAATGAAGATGGAACGAGCGATAACATTCTCTATAATAAATGAATTAGCCAAAATACCTTATGAAACGATGAGAAATAAATCAGGGAGCGATGTTTTAATAGACGATTTCTCCTCCGCCGTCTGTGACCCACCCAACCATCCCAAATAGGATTACGACTTATATAACCAAAATTACAGCTGTGGCTGCTATTAGTCCAAATCAATCATCGGTTGCGGTCATGAGTATTCGGGTCTCTTCGTTAGTCCCATTGATCCTCTGGTCTGTCATCAAAACAATACTTCCAACCTCGCCCTTACGATACTATGTAACACGAAGAAGCGCCCCGTTCAGTCTAGTGTGCATCATTCGATCGCAGCACTCAGTTCGCCGCTCTAATAAGTCTAGTGTGTGCAATATTTCGGTTCTCTGTAATGATTATTTTTTTCCATGGCTGAAATGAGAGTTTTTTGTTAACTGCTCTGTAATTACTATGCAGTATATCGCTACGCTGTAATAAATGTGTGGTGTTTTTTTTCGCACAACTGTGTTTTTGACAATGGTTACAGCCTAACGCGCCCAGATCAATGGTTTTGTGTCAACCATGCCCCGCTAGCTACGCCCGGCCAAGGCCACACCTACACCTGACCTTCTAACCTTCGTTTTGTCCAATCCCATGGTTACAGCCTAACGCGTTCAGACCAATGGTTTTGTGTTAACCGTGCCCCGCTAGTTGCACGCGGCCAAGGCCATACCTACACCTGACCTTCTAACCTTCGTTTTGTCCAATCCAATGGTTTTTGACAATGTTACAGCCAAACGCGCCCAGACCAATGGTTTTGTGTCAACCCCGCCCCGTTAGCTGCGCGCGGCCAAGACTACACCTGACCTTCTAACCTTCGTTTTGTCCAATCCAATGGTTTTTGACAATGGTTACAGCCTAACACACACAGACCAATGGTTTTGTGTCAATCGTGCCCCGATAGCTGCGCGTGGCCATGGCCACACCTACACCTGACCTTTGTTTTGTCCAATCCATTGGTTTTTGACAATGGTGACAGGCTAACGCGCACAGACCAATGGTTTTGTGCCAACCGTGCCCCGCTAGCTGCGCTCGGCCAAGGCCGCACCTGCACGCGACCATTCTAACCTTCGTTTTGTCCAATCCAATGGTTCTTGAAAATGGTTACGGCCTAACGCGGGCAGATCAATGAGTTTTGACAATGCTTACAGCCTAACGCTTCCCGATGATTTTGTATCCCACTTCTTTTTATCAACAGTGATTTTGTATCCCACATGTCGGCAACAATGTGTGCGCCTTGGTGAGAGCCGCTGGAGTGAGTCTTGATGACAGTTGAACGAGATTCAAGCGCTGTCGAAACATGGCAGCCGCCTTAAAAATAGCAATAAATAAAATCACATATTTACGAACTTGAGCACATATATGAGGTTCAGTAGTGACCAGGGTTGCTAATTTAAATACGTAATATCACCCTGATGATGAAACGAGGACACAAGGTATGAAAAAGTCACATTCACATTACGAGGATGAACATGTCCACAGAGCATAAAGTGCCGGAAGCAGAGTTGCTTATAAAGTTATCACATTCACTTCAGGAATAACAGCATTAAGCAGTCTTCCAAAAGTCAAAAATATGTTCTGGCGGTGTTTTAAACCTTTCTGGTCGGAAGTCATCATATCGAGCTACAGTCCAGTGGCTGCCTTCAGTAACTCTTTCCTCGTGTCGGGAACAAGAATTTGGAATAATTGTCCTCGTGACGTTAGAAATCGTACATACGGTGACTACGCCCCTGCAGTTTGGCTTTGGTCACCACAATTATTGTAGTTGTGATAAGAATAGAATACCCTCTGTTCCGAATGTAATGTTTATACTCGTAATTTTTGCCCATCGCTGCCAACAACCCATTTTTTGAACCCAGTGACTGAATATGCGCATGCTTGTAAGGCGCAGTGTAATTGGCCATGGCAAATATTGTGCGCTTATTTGCAATGTAGATGTAAAACTCTTACATGCAAACCAACCCAATTTTGCAATTGCGATCGCAACTTGTGCTAACTCCCTCGTTAGAAGAGGTGGGTTCGATTCCCATCTCTTACATCCTGGAAGTGGTTTTCTGTGGTTTCCCAATTCGACTTCATGCAAATGCTGGGATGGTTCCTAACTTAAGGCCATGGCCGCCTCCTTCCCAATCCTCACCTGAATTACAAATACATACACTACTACAGCCTTCAGACTTTTCGTATACATAGGCCTACACACAAAAGTACTCAGGGCTAAATGACCACAATGTCCAAGCTCATCCAATGAAACAACAATATGGTATGACTACTCTCTATGCCAGTGTTCCAAACTTTTGTTGAGGTGCATATATAACATTCTTTCCTTATGTTATGACTGCATAATTTTGAAATGTTTTTAAGCACCTAATTTGGCTAATCTCTGTCTTTACATTGGCAGTGGTTTCCCGTTTTCACCACCAGCAAATGCCGGGACGGTTCCTTTCAATAGGTCCACGGCCGATTTCCTTCCAATATCCCTTCCCTGTCCTGAAAAGAAAAGTACCGTACATGGCCATTGGCTGCATTAATTTAAAAAAATGGCAGGTGAGGAGTGCAATATAGAATTTGACAAGGAAGCTTATAATAAGCCCCATTATATTCTCAACTCCTTGACAACATTTACTGTTTCTCCCCTCCATCCAGCAACCCTGTCGATGTCATCTGCCTCCAGGACAGGATCTACACCAAGACTGAAGACATGGGAGACCTCCCTTGTAGAATTGCTGCAATATACATAAGAAGAAAACAAAAATGTGCAATAAGTCAATAAAATAGAGAAATAACATATAATTTCAAAATCATATCTGTACAGTTTACATTAATTTAATGTGTTCCAACCTTTTATTCCTGAAAGTATTTATAAACAGTAAAAATTGCAACATTATAGACTTAACTCCATGTGGTACATCACAATTTTGCATAATAGGCCCGCCTGATTTCATACAACGGGATGTGCTGCTGGCTGATTTAGGCGCATGGCATAGAGGTAATATTTCGCCTGCTGTTCCCAAGGTTGCAGGATTGAATCCTGGTTCAGTCAGTTGGTATTTGAAGGCGCATAAATTAGAGGGAGTCGTATCACAGATTTACTGGCATGTTAAAGATACCCTTTTGGGTGGAAATTCTGGCACACTGGCGTCTCTAAAAACTGCAGTAGTTAAAAGGGACGTAAAACCAATAACATTATTATTTGATTTAGGATGTTCCAAGAATGAAGCATGACTGTCCCGCTATACTACTGTAGAGCTCTTTTTTTTGTTAACAAAACACTAAGAATGGTTTTCAGTGCTGAGGAGTGGAAGTATCTACTGTTGGAAGCTACCTAATGATTTATGTAAGTTACTCTATGCCTTTTGAAACCGACAGTAGTGGCTACGCTGGCTAAAGCGCAGCATTAGGTCATGGGGCCAAGCTCTCTGCTGACTCGGTAGACGCGTGGGTTCGAGCCCCACCGTCGGCCGTCCTTGAAATGGTTTTCCGTGGTTTCCCATTTTCAACACCAGGCAAATGCTGGGACGGTACCTACTGACAGGCCACGGCCGCTTCCTTCCACATCCTTGCCCAGTTTCATTCACCATCATTCATTTCATCTCGCATTAACTCCTCTCCTGAGGTTGGCGTCAGGACGGGCATCCGGCCGTAAAAGCATTGCCACAAAGACTTCCATCGCATCTCATCCCCGACCCCGTTAGAAAAAACCGGAATAAGGGGTAGACATACACACATACTCTATGCCTTTTGAAAAAAATACTTTTCCTAAACCTGTTTGGATTACATTATTCTTCTAGGACAACGGCAATAACAGAAAGGTACTCCTGTGTGTATACGAGTCTGTGTCTCAATGCATCTCTCATCCTAAATGCTGCATTTCATATGCACTGATTTGTCAACTAGTCAGAATGCAGTTAATTTGAAATTAGGAAAAAAGAAGCAACATACCATGTTAGAATGTGAATGCATGCTGCTCGATTTGAAATTGACTCCAAAACCTGCTTTTTCTAGGGTAAATTAAAAGCTAGCATGGCACTTGGACAACACACCAGAGTGACTTAGCTGCCTTTGTGACAGTGGCGGATCCAGAGGTTCACCTCGGAGGGGGCACTCTAGAATTTCAGAGTAGCTAGAGAAAATTTGTAATAAAATTACTAAATTTGTATTTAATCTGCACACACTACACATAACATTCAACCACCAGATTTTATAATTCTACAAGAAATTCATTATATTAAAATGATGTATTGGTTTCAGTTTCAATAACACAAGTCATTGTCATTATGTAAAAAAAAACTTTTTAATTCTACAGAATATGTACATTTCCACATTTTAATACACATTACACAGTCAAATATGTATTAAAACATATGCAATCATAGAGACTATCTGAAGACAATATACAAGACTACTACACAAATGTTACAAAACATGTATATAGTACCAACATTATCAGTCACTGACGCACAACTAGTCACATAAATAACAAGAAGTTCCGTTAAGAACTATACAGCCTACTTTTCATGCCAATGATTATTCTACAGAATATGAACCTATCTAGAATAATGACGAAATTAAGTTGGTAATATCGAAATATCTAATTAGTTCAAAATATACCTGGTATCATGTAGCCTAATAGAGCACTACAGTTGGCAGCCCTGGTGACTGAATATATTCTTAGTTCCATCTCTTAAGGTACAGAATACAAAATTTGGTTGAAGTCCAATGGACGTTACATGCAGTTAGACACTGGATCTATCAGCACGCGTAAAAGCATGTTGCCAACAATGTCATGCGTGTGCTGATCAGAAATAATCTGAAATATTATGATATCTTGTTGTGCCAATTTTGGATGAAATCCATTTGTTAGTATAGAAGTTACATGTATTTTAAAATTGGACATATCAGCAGGCATAGAATCATGTTGGCAGCACTGCCTTGTATTAATTACTCCAAATTAATCTAGAATGTCAGGTGCTATACGTGTGCAAAGTATAGAGCTGTTGGCTTGCATACTTTCTGATATGTTGATATTAGGGTAAAAAGAATACAGACAGCATTTATTAACATTTGGCAGCCCTGATTGCTCTTAACAATACTTATAGTCATATCTGTTATGGTACACATAGCACATACGAAATTTGGTTGAAATCCAACTGATAGTATAGAAGTTCAATGGATTTAAAAATTGGTTCTATCAGCAGGCTTATAATCATGTTGGTGGAACTGACGTATATAAGTTACTCCAAATTAATCTAAAATGTCAGAATATACGTGTGCATAGTTTAAAGCTATTGGCTTGCATACTTTCTGATATATTGGTATTTGGATAAAAAAATAGAGAGAGCAATTATTAACAGTTGGCAGCCCTGGTGGCTCTTAAGAATACGCTCAGTCATATCTGTTTATGTACAGATAGTACATACAAAATTTGGTTGAAATCCAATTGATAGTGTAGAAGATATATGCATTTAAACATTAGAACTATCAGAAGGCTTAAAATTATTTTGGCAACACTGTCATGGCTGGCTTCCTGGAAATTAAATTGAAATAGTCTTATCTACATGTGTGCCAATTTTGATATAGCTCCCATGCATACCTTGCAAGATATCCAACATTGAGATCAAAATTCTAGTGCGTTTTTTCAGCAGTTGGTAGCACTGACATCATTTTCAAATATGGACGTGAGATATTCCGGTGCACATCTTAGTCATACTAAATTTGGTATTGATTGCTGCAGCCGTTTAGGAGTTGATAGGGGGACACACACACACAGCCAGACAGACAGACAGAAGGACAGACAGACAGACACACATTTTCCCGGATCGATCTCATAAGTCTACTTTTTCCTCATTTTTGCAAAATGTGAAAAGTAGGCTAAAAATACCGGCCCCGGCCAGTCAAATAGTCAAGTAATATAGGAAGGCGCTCCATGACACAAAGGATTATGAAATATATTTCTACTTCTACCTGTCCTAAACATAAAAAATTGTATGTCGATGTAGCGATTATATTAACAGTGTTGCCATTACATACTATATGATAACAAACATTGAACACATTCATGAATGCAGGCAATACAGCAAATATTTTACTTGCAGTGCAGTTTGCAGAAAGAGTAATTTATATCGGCAATATCAATGTGGCAGACAACTGGTTTTTCGGAGGGGGCACTTGCCCCTGGTGCCCCCCTCTGGATCCGCCACTGCTTTGTGATGAGTGTATGTTTGTCATGTCGAATATTTTAAGATATTCACTAGATGTGAAAATACTCTCTATGTAAAGCAGGCTTAACGTGGGCACAGTGTTCACTGGTTCAGTGAAACTCTTAGAAAAATAGCAGAAAGAAGGCAAAAATACAATAAAAGTACTAATTGTAAAATGTTATTTATGACGAGCTAGTCCTTTCATTTTTGCCATTACTTGTGTGCATAGCACATTTCATGGCTTCTGTAGTATAGTACCACACTTCACGCAGTCAATACGAAGCAGGCGTTATATCACACGTCCTATTTATCTTGTTTCGACGAGCTGGGAAACATTTATCGCAGGTAAGAATACAGACTCTTAAAACTATGAAGTGTGTGGAATTGTCCAAGTTGTTATTGCAAGTTTCTTAAACTGATAATTAAACTAAAAGGAACACATACCATAGCCTATGCTCGTGGTTTGAAAGCAGTACCATAACATGGTGGTAGGTACTTATTCTCAAGCTGACATTTTGCAGAACCCCACCAGGGGATCTCAAGCCGTTGCAATTATAGAAAACGTTACAGCAATATTATCAAATTTCACAATCTTGAGCCACAGGATCTCCTTTTTTATGTCGACCATGCATTAATCGGGAATTGAACCTGGTTTGCCTTGGAGAGTAACAAGCAACCAAAACACTAGCAATCATACAGCTTCCCTCCCACTAAAATTAGACATCTGATCGATTATACTAAATTATGTAACAGATTCTATAGTACAGCCATCATTACTTCAGACTTGCCGCTTCAGTACTAGGCTAGTATCTTGTTCCCTAAATCAGGTCATCGCGAACGAAACTCGATTTGTCGTGATATATTGATTTGAATGACTGCCTGTAATTGCCTAGTTAAAGTATTTTCCTTCTCACCGTTACATAACTCGAGGGTAAAACTGAAACGTCAAGTTGGAAGTAATGATGGCTTTACTATAGGCAGGTGGCTAAAATAGTTTTTGACAGCTATTTTTCAGTGAGCATTATTGCGCTTCAAGGGATTTGTTTTTTAAAACCAGAGCAGTGGCGTCGCGTGGATAAAACATTCGGGGGTTCACTACTTTGAAAAATAATGTGGCCAAATTTAATGTTACTTGATGTTTACATATACGGAAAATAGTGACATTGCATGACTAGAAAGGTGACTTTCCTTTGAAGACACATGATTGCAGCTCGAAAAAGTTACCAAAACTATGAGAAATGAAAGACAGAGAATATAAGGTGTAATTACCTTAAGCTGATCCAGTTTCGTCTGATGTTGAAGACGTTGCTGGCGTTGGTATAACAGCTGTCGTCTGTGTGTACAGGAAATCCATCCTCCTTTCCTTCCAGGCGGCGAATAATTCAATTACCTTCTCATTAAAATCGACTAATTTATGAGTCATCTCCTTCTCGATGGACGACATAGCGAGAGCAGACAGGCATCTTCATGTATTGTACTCCTCAGGAATGTCTTAATCCGCTTTAAAGTGGAAAAACATCTTTCTGCTTCAGAAGTAGTCATGGGGACAGTAATAATGAATTTCAAAAGTTTCATCACTTCTCCGAAAGGTTCCTTGAGATTGTTATCTATCAAAAAAGCAAGGAAGTCAGTTGCATCTTTCATTTCTTTAAAATCACTTCTTGAATAAATCACCTGCAGTTCGGTTTTCAGTTTATTTTTTATCAAGAAAAGGATATGATTCTATAACATACGTAAGATTCTCCTCTGGAAGATTATTTTGGAAGGATAGGAAGAATTGGTAGTCAAAGAAGGTGGAGGCCAGTAAGTGGTTGGAGAAGTTGAATCTCTCTTTGCTGTGATTTATAATCACTTCACTCACCTCCTTCGCCGCAATGTTCCTCGAGTAATAACTATTTTCGTATCTTCTTTTCCCTCTGTTGTCTTCTACATTTTCCTCCATAACGATGCTGTCAACATTGTCCCTTACTTTCAAAATTGCAATTTCGAAGGAGCTTACTGCACTTCGCACTGATACAGGGTTAGCAGAACGCTTTTGTAATTGGTTGTACAGAATGTCAACGTGAGGCATAACACTGTAAAAGAACTCTAACCAAAAAGTAAACGTTGGCTGTTGTATTTTCGGACGCAGTCCATGTGCTTGGTTCATAGTAGCTGTTTGTCTGCTCGTGTCTTCGATTTTCTCCAAGCATTCCAGAATTGCATCCTTATGCTCATGCAATGTAAGAACGCATCTTGATTTAAAGTTCCATCTCGTAGCTGAGCCCTGCGGAACTCTTCTGCCCACAACCTCATCAAGAATGCCCACTCTCAGAGGCGAATGAGAAAAAATGCTGGAATCTCTCCAATGGTGGCAAAGAACAATCGCACTTCTTTGTTGTGGCTAGCAGTCCGAGCCAGAATTAAATTCAATTGATGGGCGTAACATTGCACAAAGTAAGCAAATGGGTTGTCTTGTACTACAATTGTTTGTACTCCGGAGTGTCGGCCACTCATAGCTTAGGCACCATCGTAACTTTGGGACACTAATTTTCCTTTTTGCTCTCCAACTACGTGAGTGATGACCCCTTTCATACAATCGGCTAATGAGCAGGCGTCGTTTCCTGCTGGGTTTAAGAAAGTCCAGAACCTTTTAACAGACTTCCCATTAGCTAATACATATCGAAGTACAATGACCTAACTGACACTTTGAACACACATCAGATGTTTCATCTGCTATCAGGGAGACGAAGTCTGCAGTAGCTACTTCAGCTAAAATATTCTCGCGACACACATGCAACATACATTCCAGAATGTCATTTTGAATGTCCTTCGACGTACCCTTGAAGACTGTAGCACTGTTGAAATGACCCCTAACGACGGTATCCAATGCCGAAGTAAAATTAATGAGTCCTCTGAATACGCCTGGATGGTTTGAATCGAGTGTTTCGTCATGACCTCTAAAAGCAAGTTCAAATTCACCACAGAATTTCACGCAGTCAATGATCTTCGAGAGCACGTACCTATTATTTCTGAAACTATCATTATGCCTCTCAATATTCCTTCTGAAAGCGTTACTTAGCTGCTGCCTAATATCTGTTTTCCCCAGAACTGAAAGATCTAAACATGCACTCTTATGTGTAATAGATGCTTCGTGCTCATTGATCTTTTGTGTTAAATGGCTGAGATCTGATACCCCTGTTTTTGTCCAATCCGTGTCCTTACCCTTAGCAAAAGCAAGCACGGGAAACAGAAAAGCCTATTAATGGTATCGCAACCACATAGCTAAGTATTCTTCTCGTAAATCTGTGGCTTAAATGTTCTACAAAAATCCTTATCTCTACTAGTTTGCTTCTGAATAATGTTCAGGGAGGGAAGAGGCCTGCCAAGCTGCTTTATTTTTCACCTTTCTTCTATACTAAGTGTTGTAAAGGTATTCTCTAGAAGAAACCGAACTGTATTCATTTTCACACTGATGAATACACGACACACGCATCAAGACAACGCCACACACCGTGATAACGAACGTCAGATACAATAGAGCACTTCGATAAACACAGACTTGAGAAGATATTCGCTAAGGTACGCTTCCGGAGGTGGTTGAACTGACGGGTCAGAAATAAACACTGCTTCAAGAACGTGTTACGCAGACTGTTAATTATGTTCTTATCTTGACGTATTTTGCCTTTATGAGCACTTCTAAATAATTAAAAGTTTACATTAATTACATAAACATAGGCTACGTACGCCTATTGATGTTATACAAATCGTAGTTACGAAAATATTCTGGTTCATTGCGGTTAATTATATCTAAAACGCAAAATCGTGAAATTAAAATCCCTGCAAAACGTACCATAACAGACAAATTTTAAACTGCATGCTTAGAGACAATACATCGCCCAGGGCTGCATCGGCTAACTTCGGGGTGGTTCGAAGTAGATCGTGTCTAGCGCTGGCTTGAGCTGGTCCTTTCACCAGCGATAGTTTAGCTTTGTTCTCGGTTTACCCCCCTTGCCTCACAGGATTCCGCGCCCATCGCTCCCTCCTTACGTCCCACCGCCTCGCGCCAGCGATCCAGAAATTGAACCTTTCGCGCGCCAGCGATCCAGAAATTGAACCTTTTCTCTGGTTCCGGAGAGCAACCGAGTGCTGATGTCAAAATTATCCCTCCGAGCGCAAATTTACATATGTAATTAAAGAAATACGCACTTAATGAACCATTTTAATGAGTTATATATTTCTAGGGGGTTCACTGAACCACTGAACATATAGAACGCGCCGCCACAGAACCAGAGGTAATTTCATTACTCTAGTTTTTATGATGAACTGTTTTCTTTAGTGTCGTTTCTGAAGATTTAAAATTTCTCCAGCAGTATCATTCCTTATTTTCAAAAGAAAAAGCAGGAATTCTCTCAAATGCTTAGGTGCATAACTTTATTGTAAAGAGCAAAGGAGGTCAGGTTGCAGAATGTTGATATTAAAGTCAAGGTTAGTTAAGTTATAAACCAATATAGTACAATATATTTCCGTCAATCAATACCAAACAAATTATGTTAAATTGTATTAACACTCACATTCGTGTGACACGTTTCGGGGCCATGCTGCTCCCTTCTTCAGCCACTTCATCTCCTCATTGTCATCGTGCGTTCTCAAAGATATCACATTATAAAAGATGCTCACACACACAAACATTAAAAACGATCTAAAAACACTATACTCAAAATACACATACGTATAAACTTATACAAATATATCGAAAACACAGAATGTCTGTCACCATGTCCATGTAAAATAAAAATTCCTCTTCTACGTTGAAGTTGGTCCAATCGACCGTTTTGGCCTTAGGTATTAATCACTGTACATATTACGGAGTGACCAGTCCTTTCAATTATAATGTTTGATGAGAAAAATGGTCCGCATTGACCGATTCATGATCCAGTTTTCGCATCAAACACTATAATTGAAAGGACTGGTCACTCCGTAATATGTACAGTGATTAATACCTAAGGCCAAAACGGTCGATTGGATCAACTTCAACGTAGAAGAGGAATTTTTATTTTACATGGACATGGTGACAGACATTCTGTGTTTTCGATATATTTGTGTAAGTTTATACGTATGTGTATTTTGAGTATAGTGTTTTTAAGATTGTTTTTATTGTTTTTAATGTTTGTGTGTGTGAGCATCTTTTATAATGTGATATCTTTGAGAACGCACGATGACAATGAGGAGATGAAGTGGTTGAAGAAGTAATAATAATAATAATAATAATGTTATTGGTTTTACGTCCCTTTTAACTACCCTGGTTGAAGAAGGGAGCAGCATGGCCCCGAAACATGTCCCACGAATGTGAGTGTTAATACAATTAAACATAATTTGTTTGGTATTGATTGACGGAAATATATTGTACTATATTGGTTTATAATCTCTTGTCAATACGGACCATGGCGGAATCTAAAGTAGAAGGAATTAGTTAAGTTAGTTATTGTTGTTATAAGGGGCAGCACTATGAGATCATCTGGCTGCTTAACACTGATTAAATTATACAAATTTGGAATGTAATTTAAAATTTATAGGTAGATTCCTAAATTTTTAAAAGACCAAAAATTAATAAAACTAAAAATAAATAAAACTAATAATTATAAGAAATAAACAAAAATTACGGAAAAACAAAAAATTCATCATTCAAAAACGAACGAGTCGTTGAATCAATGTTCACTGGAAAATTTGGATTGCTGGCCCTGACCCACTCTCGCTTATAAAGCGGATGACGAGATCAGCAGCCACCGCGTCATCGGCTAATATAACTTTGAGTGCCGTCTGCAAACCAAGGTTTCTTCGTAAGTCAGCAAAATCCACACACTCTGTTAAAATGTGGGCCACGGTGAATACGGCTCCACAGGTACAGGGGGTCTTCCCTTATCATTAGGTACGAGTGGGTGGATCTTGTATGACCTATCCTTACTCTACACAAAGTGACGGACTCCCTCCGTGACCGGAAAGAGCTCTGCCACACGCGAGTAGTTCCCTTTATCGCTCTCAGATTACTGGGTATTGGGTCAGCTACCCACTGACTCTCCCAAATTGCCAGTACTTATCGGTGTAACTGAGAGCGAATATCTCTAGCGGGTACCTCCTTGGTCGAGGTGGTAGTGATACCGCCTCTTTTGCAGCTTCAACCGCGAACTCATTTTCCGCAATTCCCATGTGGCTTGGAAACCACAGAACGGTGATTCGAGTGTCAGCGCGGCACAATCTGGCTAGCAGGTCATAGATTCGCTGCACTAGGGGTGTTGCGGTAAACATGTAGCAATTGACTGCAACGAACTCAAAGAGTCGGTACACACGAGAAAGTGGATTCGTCCATCCTGTGGTGCAAACTGCAGAGCTTCATAGATAGCAACGAGCTCCGCAGTAAACACACTACAGGCCTCAGGCAAAGAGATCTTGGTATTTGCACCATCAATAACGTTAGCACAGCCCACCTTCGAACCATCCGTGTAGAGAATACCAGCGTCCGGAAATTGGTGAACTATGCTGTGGAACTGCCTCCGATAAACGGAGGTATCCGTGTTCACCTTTGGACCTCGGTGTAGATCTAACCGAATTTCCGGACGTGGGACTTGCCACGGAGGCCCCTCGCTAGGTGTCCGGATCATACAGGGACCTACAGCCATTCCTATTTCAGTACACGAGCTATCGAGTCTAATACCAACCGGCAGAGTGGCACGAGGCTGGTTGGCGTACCGCTGGTGGTATTGGGTACTGAAGAGAGTTCGATAGCTTGGATGTTGTGGCATTTGACACACATTGGAAGCATATGATAAAAGCATATGTTGGCGTCTATAATTTAGAGGTGAAACACCCGATTCGGCGAGTAGGCTGGGTATCGGGCTGGTCCGGAAGGCACCGGTAGCCAGCCCAACGCCACCATGGTGGATACTGTCCAGCATTTTCAAAGTTGCTGAACCGTATGCCGCAGAACCATATTCTAGCCGGGACAGGACGAGGGCTTGGTAGAACCGTTTCAGCACCGCACGGTCAGCCCCCCACATAGTGCCACTAACAAACTTTAGGTGATCATGGTTATTTATGTACTGGTCAGTGTCGTGGTGAGGTGTGTCATGGCAATTGATGAGTCCAATGGGGCACTAGGATGAAACACTGGCAGCTAAATGGGAGGTCACAGTATTTCTTGGGGGTTATTTTAAATATTATTGATCACACCCAGTTACACTAGACCATCTGTTGTATAGGCGTAAGCTATTACAAGATGCCTTACATCAAACGGGAAGTAGCCTTATGTTTCCAACTGACAAGCTATTGAGCAGCGAGAGCTAACAGAATTAAGACACATGGAAAGTACGAGCTCCTTACATTGTTGGACGCAAATCCGTTGATGAATTACAGGTGTACACCCCAGTATTACTTTGTATACCCTATTTTTGGTTTAGGAAGTCTAGGTGATAATGAACTTTTAAGTGTGTGGTAACTGGCCATTGGTCACTAAACAATGCAAGCTGATACAGTAGCAGTTGTTAATTGGAATGTCTTTGTCCTGGGCATTAATATATTGAATGCATTACCTAATCGAATGCTCTTACAGCACTGTTAGATAGTGAAAATATTCACAAAACTTTAAATGACACGAAATGTTGGGAATATTTTCAGCTTTGAATGCATATTAAAAAAGCATGCACATTTGCAAATCATCTTTTACGATCTTGCATTGGTTATGTAGAACTGGTGGGCAAGTTTTAAATAACCATTATGCTGCCTGCGTAGTGGAGGAACAAACTTCTGTCTACCAATCTAGAAAAGCCCCCACCAATTGAATGTAAGGTATTTTTTTGGTGGGCAGTCACAGAAGTTGCAAAGGAGACCATTCTCCGAGTCAGAAAAAACAAAACTGTCTTAATCTAATATTAAAAGGCTTCTCCAAGATTATGTACCAGGATCGTCATTGTGTCCTTACCAATACCTTCTGATAGGGATTACAGTAAACCCCTACTTCACAAGGAAATGGGAGTGGGCTGAGTTTCAGGATTCATGGATTGCTCCCCAATGAAAGAGATTGAAAGCCAACTCCCAGTTTATTCAGTAGCCTAGGCCTAAGTGAGTAATAAATTTTACGCCACTAACAAGTGATTGAGCACTATCTCATTGGACTAAATGGCAGTAAAATACTAAAGAAATAAATGTAGGATTTATTCTTAAACAATACACTGCAGTAGTAGGTATCAGGGTAGAAATGCTACAAATTATATTATCCTTCATCAGACATGGAAGCCATTACATCCCACGGCTACTCATTAGCTTACTTTTCTCACATACTTACGTTGCCAGAGCCAAATACACGGTGTACCCCTTCTTATTCACGATAATCAGATCGCAACGAATGTAAACATGAGACGATCAGCTGTTCGTGCCGCCAGCCATCATATTTCGCGCGCCGCGCCCAGGGAGAGCGAGTTCCAAATTACCGAGTGTTTACACTTCGAGTGTGGACAGAGTGATCGAGTGCAAGTGTACATGAGAGTGTGGAGTGCGAGTTCAGAGTGTTCATCATTTGGCAAACAGCCTCTGTGGCATGAAACATGAATACTTTATGAGGAAGGTACCCCCACCACCGCTCGTCCTGCTGTTCTTATGGGCGAGCGCGAAGCCTGTTCGATCGCACGTGCGAGCGGAAAGAGATGAAATCAGAAAGTGCCTGATACGCAGTTGGCCTGTCTCGTTCCGATATTCCATTGAAGGTTATGGTTATATTCTTACATCATTAATGATAATACGATAGACTATTGGAGAATATTTTGAAATAAATTCTCTAGTTTTAGTGAATTTTAAATAGAGGGTTCACGTGCGACTGTGGTTAAGTGCAAGAACCACCCCTGCCTGCCATGCTGTTGGCTTAAAGATCTATTCACAGGTAAGTAGTGGGATTAGTATATTGCACTTAATTTTTCATAAACAATTCTATTGTCCAATTAAGTGTAAATCCTTATTTAAATATACACTATGTTTGGAAATTTTGAAATCCGAACTAAATCTCCTATTTCAAATTTAGGTTTGCAAGGATCAGTTCTTTTTATGGAATTGTACACTGTGTTTAAAAAACTTTTTTTACGTGCACTGGCTTCATTCAAATTGTGCGATGATGAGCATGATTGTAATCACAAAGTAACTTTACAGCTTGTACCACTCGGAAGAACTCACAATAGAAAACATAGGCCTATTCCACATGATACGCGTTCTTAATGTTCGATTAAGCTGTTCCAAATGACTAGGTTTGCCGGCCCCGTGGTGTTGGGGTAGCGCGCCTGCCTCTCACCCGGAGACCCCGGGTTCGATCCCCGGCTCCGTCAGGGATTTTAAAACTGACGTGAGGATTGGAACGGGGTGCACTCAGCCTCGTGAGGACAATTGAGTAGCTGTCTGACAGTGAGACAGTGCCCCGGTCATGAAAACCAAGATTAACGGCCGAAGGGACCCGACGCGCTGACCACGCGTCACCCCAAAATCTGCAGGCCAATTGGCTGGGCATCGGTCGCTTGGTAGGCCTAGGCCCCTCAAGGGCTGAAGTGCCACGGGGTTAGTCTTTAAATGACTAGGTTTCAAACTTCTATACGTACTATGATGGTTAATATTATGCTTTACACACCATATTTTGACATAACCATTGTACAACTCTGTAGGTACCTTTGTCTCTTAGCATGCACGTTAACCTAATGCTCTTGCTACTTCGTTACCTTGTTTTTTAAGATATGTGCCGATGCAAATTTGGAATACACATATACAATAGTTAGCATACAGCAAAATGCTTTATTTTCTCTGGCATAAGGCAGCATTTCAACTAAGTTCATTTGGATTGAAATCATCAAGTCCTTAAGTAATCACATGGCGACGAGTGGACTTGCGTCTTGCTTGATAATGCAGCTGTTCATCAATTACACTTTACTGCGTTGGTACCATGGTGCTACCGCCATGCACTAGTTTATGGTGTTATAGTGTTCACCATTTGCTTTTTACCATACTGTATTCTTTGGTCAAAAAGGTTTTACTGTTTTTATAATATGTTTTCTGCTTTCTCTCTTAAAATGAACACACAAAAATCACCTTTATTAAATTATGAGGGGCGTACCGGTACTATATTGGTATACCTACACTTCATTTTTTATACACAAATGAAGTATCAATCAAGCATTTCTTCATTTGCAAATAGGGTTTTTACTCAGGTGACAAAAATTACACATCAGTTGTTACGTCCACCTTCTCAACATAATCTCCTTGTAACTTATGCACTTTTGCCATCGATGTGTCAGTCTCTCCAGACATTCCTGAAACCAGTCTTTCGGAGTGCTGCGTACCCATGCCTTGACAGCTGTGTCCAGAGGTTTGTTCAAGTTCCCGAACAGGTGATAATCACTTGGTGCCAAGTCGGGCGAGTATAGTCGGTGTGGCAGCATCGTGAGTCCCATTTGATCAATGGCAGCGGCGGTCTCTCGGATAGTGTGGGGACGGGCATTATCAAGTTGCAGAAGCACACCTTTAGCCCATTTTCCTGGCCGCTCAGTTTGAATGGCACGACGTAAGCGCTGACGGGTTGGCACATTTGCTGCACTGTTAATCGTGGCCCCAAATTCCAGCCATTCGCTTGCCAACTGATGGCAGTGATCGACATTTCTTTGGCGGTGGACTGCCCCTATGCTTCCGTTGCATGATCGCCGTTTTGTGGATTTTGCAGAACTGGACACAGCTGTCAAGGCAAGGGTACGCAGCACTCCGAAAAAATGGTTTCAGGAATGTCTGGAGAGACTGACACATCGATGGCAAAAGTGCATAAAGTTACAAGGAGATTATGTTGAGAAGGCGAACGTAACAACTAATGTGTAATGTACTTCATTTGGGTAGAAAGAAATAAAGTGTAAAACAATATAGTACGCCCATCGTACTAAAGAAGATTTTACCTTACAATATTTTCGACTTTTCTTGAAATGTGTTTAAAACATTAACCTTATTCATAATTTTTTTTACCAAAATATTTGACCACTTAGAAGCAACTCTCTCTTCGTTTTTCGTTCTATTTGCCCTCACCCAAGAACCAAAAATGACTGACTGTCTCTTCATCTTTGTGTTTTCTTGCTTATTATCTAGTCATAAGTCTCTCATAGGTCTCTCTCTTTCTCACATGATACAACATGTTCATCGTCATATCGTGACGTCATACGATACCTCAAAACCAGATTCAACGTGTCACGTGGGCCCCTCCTCTCTTCAACCCATGGTATGGTTTGTCATTTAGCAGAGCGTGACGTCACACCCAGTCTCAAAACAAGATTTAACTACAGTACAGCCGTCGCACAGTGGTCCGGATCCGTGAAAAAGCTGTCAAAAATCGATTTTTCAACTTTACTTTAGAAACGCCAAACCACCTCCCAAGTGAAGTATGTTAATCAGTGTACATTACTTCCACTTTTTCTTTGGAAATTGCAGCTGTGTGTCTCAGATATATAACTGCAAAAGTGATAAAACTCTTCGTTTCTGAACTCCGCACCCCGTTAAGTAAACTTTGAAATATCATTCTAACTTCAAAATATAACTCGGGGTCTTTAATACTGTATCTGTATGTAGTTTTGGGTCTGATATATTTGCTTATAGCATGATTTTCAATTTCAGATCAATTATAAGGACTCTTATACTTACTTTTATAGGGCGTTTTTTTTTTTTCAAGAAAAAACGTTTCATCGCCAGAACACACCAGATGCGTGATTGAGAAGGGAGACAACATTACTGCGCGCTCTGAGGATAAACACTCGCGCGAGATAAGGGCCTGTTGAGACATTTGTTTATGCTACGCAAGGGATATCTCTAGGCCAGGGAACCAAAATAATCGTCAGTCCCGAGAAGTAATTGATTAGTGGTAGTTGTGTGTGTTGTGAATTGTGAAAAATGAAATTTCGTTGTTAGTCGCAGTGAACTTCATAACAAGATTCGAGAGAACAAAAATCAATCCCGCGCTCGCCAAGAAAAGTTTGTGGTAACATATCTCATTATGAAAATCCACAGCCTGCTTCCAGTCTCCGACCGGGTCAGGAATGGAATGAATGAAGCCCCCATCTAGCGGCGAGGATATGAACTGTGCAGGCTGCCGAAGCCTGACGCACTCCTCTGGGGCAATGATTAAATGAATGACAGATGAAATGAAATGATAGTAGAGGGTGTTGCTGGAATGAAATTTTGACAGGGAAAACCGGAGTACCCGGAGAAAAACCTGTCTGCCTCCGTTCTGTCCAGCACAAATCTCACTTGGAGTGACCGGGATTTGAACCACGGACCCAGCGGTGAGAGGCCGGCGTGCTACCGCCTAAGCCACGGAGACTTAGTAACATATCTCATTAACAAATTCCAAATAAATGTCAACGAGAGTGTCAAGAAAACAGTGTATAATAATATAAGAACCTTTTCTTTTTGCCTTATTTTGACCGGTGGAGAAAGTGTCACTTCTCAGAACATATTCAGAAATATTCAGACTGGTTGAAAAAATAAATTGTTATTTCAATTCCGAGCATGCCTGGCTCCACAATATCAGAAGATCGAGGTCGTCCTTCAAAAGAATTTGAAGAGCTAACGGATAGAAGCAAAAGAAGAAAAATTAAAGACCTAAGGGAGAGTGCCACTTCATCAGAGCTTGTCTATGTGACCGCTATGAATTTAAGGGCAGGGGGAGACGTTTCATCAGCCAAGCTATTAAAAGAAGCTACCACGACTACACCAACAAGGGGCAAACGAATACGGGATGCATGGAGAAAAGGGGGTCAACGATCTACAAAAATGTCAGTGGAAGAAGCCTTATCATTCATAATTAAAGCAAGGTTATCCAAGCACCAGTATGTGACAATGAGAAAATTAGCTAATAAACATAACCATGATTTATACCCTAGCTAGTATGCTATTTTGAATGCTGAAAAAGGCTACTTATCCACAAAATGTAATAATTAAGGAAAATGAATGTGAAGTGAAAATACAAGACTTGCTGGACCACACTTCCTCCAGAATTTTATCAATGTTACCAGATGTGAGTGATAAGAGCTATACATTGTATTGTAAATGGGGCTTTGATGGCAGCTCCGGCCATTCCCAATATAAACAAACCTGGTCAGAAGCTGAAAAGAGTGACCAGAGCTTATTTATGTCATCTGTCGTGCCTCTGCGTCTCGTTGACAGTAAAACAGGTATAATTGCGTGGAAAAATTCAAGAACCTCATCTACACGATTCTGCAGGCCTATTCGAATGCAGTGGGTTCGTGAAACATCGGAAATTACACGGACGGAAAGGATGTATCTAAATGATCAAATTGAGAATTTACATAATTTGGTTATAAACAACACCGAAGTGCAGTATTCCTTAATATTGTCAATGATAGATGGAAAAATATGCAATGCTCTAGCACAGTCTTCAAGCATGAAGTGCTATATTTGTGGTGCGAAAATATCAGAAATGAACAATCTACAAATAATGGCACAAAAGCCCGTCGACAATTTACAGCTTGAATTTGGAATTTCAGTTCTGCACGCCCACATCCGATTTTTTTAAAGTCTCCTGCATATTTCATACCGCCTGGGTTTAAAAAAATGGAAAATGAGCGTGAAAGATGGTACTAGAGACTTATTCGAAAGAAATAAAAAAATGTGCAAGAATCATTCAGAACGAGATTAGGTCTTCTAGTTGATATTCCGAAACCTCGATATGCAACAATCAATTATGGTAACACTGCCCGAAGGTTTTTTGAACAACCTCAAGTAGCATCCGAAATATCAGGGGTAGACTGTGAGTTAATAACTCGTTTCGGAATAATTTTAAAAGCAATTTCATATGGTCATGAAATTGATAGTTCAGAGTTCAATTCCTACTGCAGCGAAACAGCAAGCTTATATGTACGGCTATATCCATGGTATTACATGCCTCCAACACTCCATAAAATACTTATCGATGGATCTTCCATTATAGAAGCAGCTATTTTGCCGATTGGAGAACTTTCAGAAGAGGCCTTAGAGTCTAGAAACAAAGACTTAAGAAAATATAGGGAAGACCGTACCAGAAAATCCTCAAGAATTTCCAATAATTTTGACTTGTTCCATTGACTATTGCTAAGCTCTGATCCAGTAATTTCAAGCACGGGAGGTCTTCCGAAGAAGAAAAGAAGACAATTGCCTCAGGAAGTGTGTAATTTATTGTCTATACCCGAGGACGAGACGGAGCAGGAAGGGGAAGAAGAAGTCGACTCATCCGGATCAGAGGATGAATAAGTAAGTAATTTTATGCACTACGATAAATTTGCCTCATAGTAACATCTAATTTAAAGTTTTACACAAAAGTATTTCATTTCTTTTAACGGAAAATGTTTTTGTCCGCTTTTTTTCGAATCCGGACTGTGCGTCGAGTGTCTGGCTCTGACATTTCTCATGAGGGAGGGAGACAGCGTTGCCAGTTGTGTACCGTGAAATATTAAACAGCGTGGACTACATAAAATATTTCACATGTTTTTAAATGAATTCTGGCGAACCGCTGACCATATTACTAAAGTAATTTAATTATACACAATTAACCAGTAAGTGTGCACACACAAGACAATAAAACAACAAACCTGCACTAGCACAAAGAGCAACAGAAGAGAGCCCTTGCAACATCGAGCTAAATTTAAAGACCGGCTTACCGGGAAAGCCGCTGATTGGTACAGGTGACAACATTTTTCATGACAGTAAGCGACTTCGCCAACATAGGTGGAATTCCACTGAAATCGGAAGAATTTAGGTTTTGTAACTGCAAAATGTCGGAATAACAAAATGATGCATAAAATTGCAAATAGGGTGTGGGACTTCCACGTTACATAGTGAAGACGCTAGAGAAGAATTACACTGATGGAAAGTTTCAAGCTTCTATTAACTTCTTATCACTGCCATAGGTTGGCTATATTGTTCTCTCCACCCCCTTTTCTCCCACCATCGCCAAACGTCAGAGCCGGACACTCAGCGGCTGGACTGTAGTCACCTGGCCCCTGCTGTTTTTCTTGGCTTGCCACATATCATAGCGTGAAATCATCCACTGACTTAAGACAATATTCAACTTTTCACTCGGCCCTTCTCTTACGATAAGGTTTATCAGCTATCATAGCGTGACGTTGTACGAAGTCTCATAACAATATTCAACTTTTACGTAGCCTTCCAAGCAGTGGCTGATCCAGAGGGGGGCACCAGGGGCAAGTGCCCCCCCCCCCCCCGAAAAACCAGTTGTCTGCTACATTGATATTGCCGATAAAAATGATTGTTTCTCCAAACTGCACTGCAAGTAAAATCTTTGCAGTATTGCCTGCATTCATGAATGTGGTCAATGTTTTTTTATCATATAGTATGTAATGGCAACACTGTTAATATAATCGCTACATCGACAGTGTTGCAAGTGTAGAGAGATCTTTTAGCGGCCTGCAACTTGTTAAATCATGGCTACGAACGCGAATGTCAGAGGAAAGGTTGAAAGGCTTGGGTCTGTTATTTGTTCACCGTGATATAAATGTTGACGTTAAAAAAGTTCTAGAACGTTTCTCTAAGGGTGTAAACGAATGATCGCCTGGATTTTATTTTGTAATAGGCATGTATTTTGCCTAGGTTAGTCACCAAATAGAATCCCAATCAGTATTCAATACAATTGTTTTTTGTATTTATATTTATGTGACTAGTAGTGACTCAGTGACTGACAATGTTGGTACTATGTACAGTACATATCTTGTAACATTTGTGTAGTTGACTTGTATATTGTCTTCAGATAGTCACTATGATTGAAAATGTTTTTAATAGATATTAGTCTGTGTAATATGCATTAAAATGTGGAACTGTACATATTCTGTAGAATTAAAGAGTTTTTTTTACATAATGACAATGAATTGAAACTGAAACCAACAAACCATTTTAATATAATGAATTTCGTGTAGAATTATAAAATCTGGTGGTTGGATGTTCTGTGTAGTGTGTGTAGATTAAATAAAAATTTAGTAATTTTATTACATATTTTCTGTTGCTACTATGAAATCCTAGAGTGCGCCCTCCGAGGTGAACCTCTGGATCCGCCACTGCTTCCAAGGTCAATGAGGGAAATCCCTCATGACGCCACTTGTTCTTGGGGAATCTTTTGGTCACATACTCATAGGTTGACAACCCTGTTGAAGAATCCCTCATGACGTCACATGATTATCGGGAATCTCCCTTGGTCTTGTACTCATAGGTTGGCAACCCTGTTGGGGAATTCCTCATGATATGATCTTGGAGAATTCTCACTGGTCACGTACACACAAAATGGTAACCCTGTTGGAGAATCCTTCAAGACCACATGACCCTGAGGAATCCACCCTTGGAAACGCACACATAATTTTGCAACTATGTTGAAAAATCCCTCATGACGTCACATGATCTTGGGGAATACCCACTGTCAACTTGTTCATTAGCGTTTGTTGTAGTACCAACACCACCTAGAGAGAAAGCCTTGCGATACGATTTATGACGTCATAGCCTTCCGGCCGTCAGCGAGCGCGCTACTCAGCGCTGCTGCTATGAACAACCTGTGAGGAAACGCGACTGAGTGTTTATGTATCAAATTACGTTCTACAGACGCGAATAAATAAACAACGTAACCATAAATTAAACATATGGTCAGAAGTTGATGCGATCGATACATTACTCTAGCTAATAAATCGACGTTTTCGATCATAATCGATAAGTATGCATTTCGAACCTTGCGAGTGTGAACTTGACCGAAAACACTGATGTCACAATAAATGCGATATATAGAAGAATTCAATAAAAAACTTGACAAATATTCACCCCATTTTAACGTGAGATGTCGACTACACAACGAGAAGAAAAGACACAACAACAAATAACCAATTAATCTGTAACAGTTAAAACAGAAATTAATATCTACAGTATAGTCAATCATATCAGTCCAAAGGTCTAGGTTTGATTTCCATCTCTGCCGAGAAATATAATTCTAGTTAGTTATTGTTGATTATTGTTGTTTTAAGGGGCGCAATTACGAGGTCATCTGCCCCTAAAAATACAATTCTGATTTGATTGTGAAACGAAATTCACTCAGCCTCATGAGTTAAAACTGAACTGAGAAGAAGTGGGTTCGATTTCTCCTTTCTCCTCCAGGTAAATGCTGGGATTGTTCCTAGCAGAAGACCATGGTCACCTCCTTTCCAAGGGCAGATGACCTCGTAGTTCCTCCCCTTAAAACTACAATACCTTACCTAACCTTCCCAATTCTAGCATCACAATACATACATACAAATAAATTCTACCCATATCCAAGTACACATGGCTGATGACAATGATGTCATAACCCACTTACAAAACAACAACAACTAGCCACATAAAGTTTTCATGCATGATATGAAAACAGGTAGTAATGGCATGCCTATGACAGAAAAGGTTACCTACTGAAATGGAACAGAGCAGCAATCATGAGACATGAGAACATTTACAAAAGAGGAAACTTTTTGTTGTTGATGATTCATATAGGGGCATAGCTTACCCGACAATACATAAAACATGCTAATTACCAGTGATCTTAGCACTTTGTTCTCAACAGAATACAGTGAGTCATCTGCAAAAACATGTTCTCATATTTTCTATGTTACACAAACTGTGCTGTTTTGTAAAAAATAATAATAACTAAAAGATGACCATACCTATCCTTCACTAGTTAAATAAATATCCATATCCAAGTACACATGGCTGATGACAGTGATGTCCTAACCCACTCACAAAAAAACAAGTAGCCACAGAAAGTTTTCATCCGTGATAAGAAAACAGGCTAGCAATGGAATGCCTATGACAGAAAAGGTTACCTACTGAAATGGAACACAGCAGCAGTCATGACACATGAGAACATTTACCAAAGAGGAAACTTGTTGTTGATTCATAAAAGGGCATGATAATGTAATAATTTACAAACAAACACTTGATATAGAGTAATCCTTCAGTAACAGTTTTCATATGGCAATATTTACAATATCAGGCATGGCATAAGCTTATCCGACAATACATAAAACATGCTAATCACCAGTGATCTTAGCACTTTGTTCTCAACAGAATACAGTGAGTCATCTGCAAAAACATGTTGTTCTCATATTTTCTATGTTACACAAACTGTGCTGTTTTGTAAAAAAAAAAAACTAAGTGATGACCATATCTATCCTTCACTAGTTAAATAAATATAGCCTTTTCAAAAGATCCTTTCCACTTTTCAATACAAAATTGTTGTATTCCCTATTATATTGGTAGCACTGAATGAAAGTAGAACGAGCAATAACATTCTCTATAGTACATGAATTAGCCAAAATACCTCATCAAACGATGAGAAATAAATCAGGGAATGATGTTTTAATAGATGTTTCCTCCTCCGCTGTCTGTGATTCACCCAGCCATCCCAAATAGGATCACGACTTATGTAGGCAGAATTCCAGCTGTGGCCACCATTGTCCACATCAATCATCATCAAACCGGTATTGCCAACCTCGCCCTTACGGTACTATGCTGCACCAACACCCTTCGATTTGTCCAATCCAATGGTTTTTGACGCGTCCAGATCAATGGTTTTGTCAACCGTGCCCCGCTGGCTGCGCTCGGCCAAAGCCGCTCCTACACCGACCATTCTAACCTTCATTTTGTGGTATCCAATGGTTTTTGACAATGGTTACATCCTAACGTGTCCAGATCAATCGTTTAGTGTCAACCGTGCCCAGCCAGCTGCGCGCAGCCAAAGTCGCACCTGCACACGACAATTCTAACCTTCGTTTTGTCCAATCCAATGTTTTTTGGCAATGGTTACAGCCTAACGCGCCCAGATCAATGAGTTTTGACAATGGTTACAGCTTAATGCATCCCGATGATTTCTTTGATCAACAGTGATTTTGTATCTCACATGTTGGGAACAATGTGCGCACCCCGGTGCGTGCAGCTAGAGTGAGCCGTGATGACAGTTGAACGAGATGCAAGCGCTGTAGAAACATGGCAGCCGTTTTTAAAATAGCAATAAATAAAAACACATATTTATGAACTTTAGCACATATTTGACGTTCAGTAGTGACAATTCAAATTGAAATCAACGGTAGCGATGAATGAAGATAGAACGTGCGATAAAATTCTGTACAATACATGAATTAGCCAAAATACCTTTTGAAACGATGAGAAATAAATCAAGGAGCGATGTTTTAATAGATATTTCCTCCTCCGCTGTCTGTGACCCTCCCAGTCATCCCAAATAGGATCACGACTTATGTAGGCAGAATTCCAGCTGTGGCCACCATTGTCCACATCAATCATCATCAAACCGGTATTGCCAACCTCGCCCTTACGGTACTATGCTGCACCAACACCCTTCGATTTGTCCAATCCAATGGTTTTTGACGCGTCCAGATCAATGGTTTTGTGTCAACCGCGACCCGCTGGCTGCGCTCGGCCAAAGCCACTGCTACACAGACCATTCTAACCTTCGTTTTGTGGTATCCAATGGTTTTTGACAATGGTTACATCCTAACGTGTCCAGATCAATGGTTTTGTGTCAACCGTGCCCCGCTAGCTGCGTGCAGCCAAAGTCGCACCTGCACACGACCATTCTAACCTTCGATTTGTTCAATCCAATGTATTTTGGCAATGGTTACAGCCTAACGCGACCAGATCAATGAGTTTTGACAATGGTTACAGCTTAATGCATCCCGATGATTTCTTTGATCAACAGTGATTTTGTATCTCACATGTTGGGAACAATGTGTGCGCCCCTGTGCGTGCAGCTAGAGTGAGCCGTGATGACAGTTGAACGAGATGCAAGCGCTGTAGAAACATGGCAGCCGTTTTTAAAATAGCAATAAATAAAAACACATATTTACGAACTTTAGCACATATATGACGTTCAGTAGTGACAATTCAAATTGAAATAAACGGTAGCGATGAATGAAGATAGAACGCGCGATAAAATTCTGTACAATACATGAATTAGCCAAAATA
Source organism: Meconema thalassinum (assembly GCA_946902985.2). Classification (NCBI taxonomy): domain Eukaryota; kingdom Metazoa; phylum Arthropoda; class Insecta; order Orthoptera; family Tettigoniidae; genus Meconema; species Meconema thalassinum. The sequence continues at coordinate 918,331,282 of OX336389.2, forward strand.
CCATTTGAAACGATGAGAAATAAATCAAGGAGCGATGTTTTAATAGATATTTCCTCCTCCGCTGTCTGTGACCCACCCAGCCATCCCAAATAGGATCACGACTTATATAGCCAAAATTACAGCTGTCAGCGCTATTGTTCAAATCAATAGTCATCAAAACAGTACGATGACAGTTCAGCCGCTAGTGCGCACCACTTAGTTCATTACATCGTGTACCGAATTGAATCGTTTATTCACCATGGATTGTGGAAATTGCCTCATAACGATCTGTAATTTGAATCGGCGATTCTATGATCAACTGTAGTAAATATTTGTGTTTTTTTTTCGCACAACTGTGGTTTTGAAAATTTTTACAGCCTAACGCACCGAGCGTTTTGTGTCAACCGTGTCCCACTAGCTGCGCGGCCAAGGTCGCACCTTCACCCGACCATTCTAACCTTCGTTTTGTCTAATCCAATGTTTTTTTGACAATTGTTACTGCCTAACGCATCCAGATCAATGGTTTTTGACAATGGTTACAGCATAGCACGTCCCGATGAATGTTTTTTTTAATCAACAGTGTGTGCTGCTAGAGTATGCCTTGTTGACAGTTCAACGAGATGCAAGCTCTGTCAGAACATAGCAACCGTTAATAAAAAGAGCAATAAATATAAACACATATTTATGTACTTTAGCGCATAACTTATATGAGGTGCAGTATTGACCAGGTTTCCTAATTTCAATGTTGATGCAAGTGTATAAGCCGCATTCTACTTTCATTTAGAATTAATATTATATTATTTACAGGGTGGATACATTTTTAGGCATTTGCACCTTCAACAGTCCTTATGCGAACAGTTCCTAAAAATACTCTCTAGCACATATGTTACATTAGATTAAAACTTTTAAAATAGGCCTACATTAACATTCATCCAATGAAACTAGATGTAAAGAAACTTGCAAGACTTCATTCAGTCCATTGTTAAAAATCTGAACAAATAAAAATTTGTTCCAGTGAAACATTCTTCAGATTGTGTTCCATTTTATCTGTGAAATTGAAACAAAAGCCCTCTTAGAAATTGTATGTTAAAATTGCATGAAATATCCCATTTAAAGCGTACACTTACCCTCTCCATTCTAACCTTCGCTTTACAATCAACATTCTCCAAAACACTCTGCTGGTTGTAGAGCTATTTACCACTTTCTGGACTGGACGTTTAATGTGACTGTACACAGAGGTTATTAGTTGCATTTTAAACTGACATCTCCACTATAGGACAACTTCTTGCAATCAGTTCAACGTTTGGTATGCTAACACTACATGAAATGAAAATCCACAGCCTGCTTCCAGTCTCCGACCGGGTCAGGAATGGAATGAATGGAGCCCCTATCTAGCGGCGAGGATAGGAACTGTGCCGGCTGCCGAGGCCTGACGCACTCCTCTGGGGCAATGATTAAATGAATGACAGATGAAATGAAATGATAGTGGAGAGTGTTGCTGGAATGAAATTTTGACAGGGAAAACCGGAGTACCCGGAGAAAAACCTGTCTGCCTCCGTTTTGTCCAGCACAGATCTCACATGGAGTGACCGGGATTTGAACCACGGAACCAGCGGTGAGAGGCCGGCGTGCTACATGCCTCAATAATTTCAAGAAATGGTCACCTATTGAAAATGCCAATTCATTGTTCATCCTATACTTCAGTGGCGGCCGGTAATAAGGTTGCAGTGATACGCAACGACCAGATTAATTCAATAAAAACAATTAATACCGTAATAATATTTTTAGTAATAAAAGCTGTACGTTTACTTTTATATGCATAGGAATTCATAATTCTGTTCTTTAATAATTCAGGAAATCTTATAGTAAGTTACTGTGAACTGTCTGAGAAAGCAAAGCGCGTCAACCGTTTAGGAGTGCTCGTTACCAGGCCCGAGCACCGACCAGATCTCAATAGTGAAGGGTATGGCAGAGATGCTAGACCGAGTAGGTCCTATCCCAATAGTTAACTCGGCTGATCGTTGCTTGCTGATTGCAACAAGGGAGCCGAGGAGCGGACGGAGACATCTGAGATGCTCCGTCAACTGCCGATACCATGTCTTGCAGGTTTTCATGTAGCCTAACTATTTAATCCGGTGATCCAGTGGCAATGTGATGTTCTCTGAACTGCGGCATTCGTGATGAATGAGGTACATCCGTTTTACCGCACAATTGAATACAGTTTTCTTTGATATCAAGCAGTCTTTTATCCCCCCCCCCTTAATGAAAAAGGACAACACCCATAACAATTATCCACCAGCCGCCACTGCTATACTTACAGATTAGTAATTAGCCATGTAAAGAAGTGGATCAAGTAACACAATATTAATTGAACCAGAGGGTCATCATCATGGTGCGCCCTGGAAATCGCGGCAAACTATGGCGTCATTTGGCTGGTCAGGTGCGGAGCGAGTGGACCTCGCAATACCCTGCTCCGCTGACTCATATCGTTAGATCACACGTGTCTTGTCATTTATATGGATGTGTATCTGCAAAGCTTAGAAGTTAGTGTTGCACGTTTAGTGAGTATTGTGATTACTGTGATTGTTGGTCATGCCTAGACACCAATTGACACAGCGCGAACGTGTGTATATCCATAATTCGTATATGAAAAGCAGAAAGTCTTGTTCTTAAACAAGATTAAAATGTCGAATCAAGTTTCCAAGAAGACCTGTGCGTAATGCCAGTACAATTAGGAGGCTCGCCAAACTATTCAAGAAAACAGGCACGGTAAATAATAAACATTTTAACAGACAACGTTGTGTTCTTACAGAACGGGGACACCAAGAGCCAGCTGATGAGCCAGCTTGGTGTCCTAGGCGAAACCTCACACAAGACACGGCACAAACCTATCAGAATTGCTGAGATTGTTGTCCATTCTTTCATCAGAAGATGTCAGGTGTGTGTTACAAGAGAGGGAGGGCATTTCAGCATCGACTATGAGCACTGTACATATTATTGAACATGGTTGGTAAAAGTGTTCAAGTGTGCACCAACCACCGACTGAACATTGTACGCTTGCCCGCGATCAGCGCCAGTCAACGCCGGCTTAGCTTGCCGTGTTTACCGGGGCGCACAATGATAACGACACTGTACATACAATGAAAGAATATTGTAAAACTCTTAATTTCTACTGAACGGCCATGAACAGTTATTGGACAAGCGTCCTCCTCTTATGCTGAGCCAAAGTTTTGGGTGAAAACCTGTCGTTAACATTGTGTACAAAATTATTAATCAAGATATTACTGGCAGTGCCCAGTACAGTCTTTTCAATTTATGCCCTGGCATGCTTTGGGCAGCTGTGCCGCATAAACAGTACAGTGGGCAGACATCTTTGTGTTACATTCACCAAAACACTCTGCTGGTTGCAGTGATGCAAAAATTCTGTCTTGTAGCTATTGAGTAGCTTACTCATAACAACAAAAGTAAATGCAGCACAGTTGACTACATCTGCATGGGGATAGCATAGTCCTCCTCGGTTATTGGCATTTATTAGGCTGGCGTGATCACTCTGGCCTGCCTCATCGCAAAGAAAGACTTTGCAATAATTGCAATCATATCGCTTTAAAAAACATATGAGCAATAACCACTGATATAGTGTAAGAGAGGCCAATACTCATCTTGTAGGACTTCTATATCACTATCATCAGCAACACAAGCATCAAAAGCACGTATGTCACATGACTTGTCTTCTTCAAAATACTCGCTCACTGCAGCATTGAGGTCCAGGATGCTCTGAAGGCGCAATTTATTCTCCGCCTCAAACACTTGCCTCAGGGAAATATTGTACTGGCTCCCTGCCAGTTGGCGATATTTTCCAAATCGAGCTTCTAGGTTATCTGTCTGTATTTTGCCTGGTAGGAAGAAGCTATGGCCTTTCTCAGAGAGACAAAATTGTGCCATTTCAATCATGCACTTGGTAGAAAGGGTAATTGCCGCATGTGTTTCCTTGCTCAGCTTTCCAGGTGAGTCAATTGTTTTCCACCTATCTAGCCATGACACGATTTCCTGGATGCACTCGATATGAGAAGAGTTGGTCGTTATTGGTTCCTGAAGAGGATTCCTAAGGCGTTTTCCTTTCCATAGGGTCTTAACGTTCATGATGTCCCACCATCTGCAAATCAACTCAATAAACTGTGCAGTACTGTCCCAGGAGGGCAAGTTCTTCTTCGGGCCAATCTCCCTTATTGCCACAGCTAGAGGTTTATTAAAAATTTGCAGAGCTAGTGGAACATTCTGTCGTTCCAAATTGGTAGGGTACAGGGATTTCAGAGTCAAGGTAAATCCATATTTCAGGAGATTGTTCTTCTCTAACACATGCAACTCCTTCAGTGAACCAAATGATGCAATCTGTAGTCTGTCATGCTCTGTCAAATCTGGAAAATGCAACTCTTGGTGCTTTGCATTCAGCCAGTTATTTCTAATATATTTGAGAATGTGCACAGTGTCAATTGCAAAGAAAAGCTTTCTGTGTGCATCTTTGGGGTGACTATATATGTAATTTAATTCGGGTGGATCGCTCAGGAGAGATACAGCTTTCCTATTAATAGCACTGTTGTCTGAAATCAGTGCTAGAACTTCAAATCCGACTTCTTCCAGTCCAAGAATGACTTTCTTCATCATATTGAATAATGCCTCACCTCGAATGTTCACAACGGGCATGATGTGAGCAACATCCTTGTATGAAGAAAGCAAGCTGTGGACCATAAACACATAAGCACTTGTTGCACACTCATCGCTATTTACAGCACTACCTACAACCCTACCCTTTTTGTAGTCTAACTGGGGTTTAATGTGAACCTCATCCATCGAAAGGAGGACTAGTTGATCTTCTTCTGATAAGAGTGAAAATTTCTTTCTCATATACAAAAGAAAATTATCACTTTGCTCCTGTATAGGATTCGTCAAAAGCTTGGAACACACTAATTTCAAGGTACGGGGTGCAGGAAGAGTGACATTTCCTGAACCTCTTATAAATCTATAACAGTGAGGAGAAATAGAATGAACCAGCGATGAGAATACAAGCAATTCCCAGGAATAGTTTTTCACTTTACGCTTTGTTAGCAAGTGAACTTGCTCTTTTAAGAAATCTAATGTATCCTTCTTCTCAGGGAACTTCCTCTCCAAGTTCTTAAATAAACTGTCCATAACAGATACAGTATCCTCAACACTTTGATGTTCATATGCATCAGGATCAGCATACACGGAATGGGCATTCCTTATAAGTTCTTCAATTTCTAGCACTGTACCTAACTGTCTTGGTAAAGACATGTTATTACAACGTTTCACTTCTGTATTCGATACATACAAGGAGGCACTCAAACCTTCTGTTATCTTAATGCAGCAACGCAAGTGTGGACTAGGATTTTCCTTCATTAAAATAAAATATATACAAGATTCCTCTCTAATACAATTCCACTCAGGATGAAGACTCACACTGTTTAACTTCACCTTCAGTTCCTGAAAGTTTCTAAATGAAACTGCTTCCAGATTCTCCGCCAATGTCTGCATACTTTCAGCGAGAGCCTTCGATAAACTTTCATTATCAATCCTACGCCTCCTATCATCTGGATCTTCTCGGCAGACAGTTGCAGTGTCAGTTAAATACTCTGGGCAGTTGGGGAACTGAGACGGGACTGCTCCTAGGAATTTAATTCGAACATTAACTTACGATACAATCATTTTATCACCTTGCATTACATTAATTACTCTATTTATTCTAAATGTATTCAATCTCCAACCTGATTCACACACACCTCTTCCCCCACCCCAATAAGAAATGTAGCCTAATGAATTAGATTACTGCAATAGAAAAAAATAGATTAATCAGGGCCTGCTACAGGTTATCGGTCTCTAACGTCATGCAGTTAGCTTGCAATTTAAACCCCAATATAAATGTGAATACTATCCATATTAACACCCACTTATACCTCCCACTTGAAATTGATAGCCCCATAAAACAAATAAACCTAACCTACAACATTAGCCTGTAGCACATAATTTAGGTTAGAAAATTCAGACTTCTACATCTAAATGAATTTTCGTGAACAGAAGAGCTAGCCTATGCTAAAATTTAGGGGTAGGACTATTTGCTTACTAACCTTTAATCAGTCTCGGTTTATACAACGGAGCAGTAACTAGCTTTCCATTATTTTCATCATACATACTAGTGGTCCATTGAATTTCATGTGGCTTGAAATGGATGCCACAGACCTACAAGAAAAGAGACTTGGTTACAAAGTTCCTTCCTCCCATTACACTAAACTTGTGAGAATTGGAGCATAAGTATTGATTTAACACGTACCATGGAATATTTCGTAGGAATAAAATCCTTGCGGTGAATGGCTCGTATCCATTTCGACTTTTCACCTTCATCATTAGGAAAAGAGAAAACGTTTACTTTCGGTCCATTGGCGTAATTGCCTTTACAATTTGGAACGTTGCACTTATTAGGCATAACTTTACACTGCACTGATAACCATTAAGTATAACTGGGTAGGAAATCTGAGCAAATCAGTAACTGGGACTGTAAACACGACACACAACACGCGGAAAACACACCATAACCTGCAAACTAGAATGTTATGTCTCAATGTCCACGGCCGGTCTTCCGTGACGTCACTCGCTTGTCAACTTCATATCGCAAGGCTTTCTCTCTAGGTGGTGTTGGTAGTACATAGGTGTCTGTAATATCATACGTTAACAACCTGGTAAAGGAATTCCTCATGATGTCTCGTGACATTTGGGAATTCCCGTCCATAATCTTGCCCATGAGTGCTTACGCTGGAGGCCGCCGACATCTTAGATTTTCCTATTTGTGCTTGTTCTAGTCCATGGAATCCCGTACTGCTAAAAGTGGCATAGAACCGTCATCTAAGTGTCAATAACGCGAAAGGGGATGGCAAATTAAGACCAGATCTTAAGGTGGTATTTAAGTGGTGATGAAGGGTAATGAACAAAAGTGGCATCTAAATTACACTAAAGAAGAAATAAAGTGGCAAATTACGAACAACTTCTAAGGTGGTATTTAAGTGGCATCTATGTGGCACTAAAGAGGAAATAAGGTGCCAAATTTGTAACAGTTTCGTTGTTGTAGTTGTCCCATTTGAGGCGCTTAGTCATCGTGGTAAATTAGCCCCGTGTACTTGGTTGTGTCTTGAGTGTAGAATTTGTCTGATTGCCTGTATCTTTGTTAAGTCCGTGGTAGTGGGTGAATTTATAATTGCAGGGAGGATTACGTAGGAAGCAGCCATCGCTTTAACTTACGAACCATCCCGGCATTTGTCTGGAGTATTAGTGGGGAACCACAAAAAATACTTCCAGGATGACTGAGGCGAGAATCGAACCCACCTCTTCTCAGTTTTGCATCATGAAGCTGAGTTGACCCCGTTCCAGCCCTTTGACCAGCTGAAACAGTTTCTAAGGTGGCATTAAAGGGAAAACAAGGTGGCAAATTTGCAGTGGCGTACAGACGAGGAGGGGGGTTAGGATTTAAACTCCAAAGACATTTGTTTCATTGAATCCTTATATTGTCCCATCTATCACATGGTAAATGTTTTACACTACCGCCAGTGAATCTTCTTTACCCCGATATAATATATGTTAAATGTGGGCACGTTCGTCACTTGGTAAATTCTCTACACTCCACTCGCAGCGAGACGACTCCTCCAGCTTTGGGGCTAGTCATGGATTAGTTTTGCTGTTATAGTGTGCGATCGGTAACTCATTCACGTCATTTCAAGCAAAGGCTTCTAAACTACAATAGTTTATAAGCCTTGTGCATTACCTTCAGGCTGCTTTATATGTGCATATCTGTTTCGTTAAATATAATTCGGAAGATGAGGAGTTGCTGCAATTTATTCCGATCAATGATGCAGATAAAGCCATCAAGATGGCTGATTTTGACAGTCAATAATAGCCTGATGGCAGTAAGAAAATGGACAGCAAAACTTTATTTTTCTCACAATTTATATCAATATTATAAGCAGTCTCGTATGGACATGTTGATACCACTGGACATGAACGTAGAGAGCGATCACAGGCCCTAGGACAAGGTCTTCCGGGCCGCTCCTTTTTTATTCAAGCTTTGACATAATTTTGGAAATACGGTACTGTGCCCGTTTAGAACGGAGAATGATTAGTCATAACCTGGCTTAGCTCTTTCGGCGTCGGGGATGTACCGTTCAACCCACTATATGACTGCACATTCGGACATGATAGCACTACTAGGTCCACAAGGATACAAGAAATACTCACAAAATAGACTCAAAAGAAAAATAAATTATTATCTATGTGGGAAAACTCAACAATCTGACAACAACAAAAATCCAATAAAATCAATAATCAAAATCACTAAAATCCACTTCTAAATCATAAAAATCTATTGACAAATTGTCCAAATAATCCCACATTTTTATCTTGCTTAGTTCCCTTCATGCTTTTATTAACAGGGAATTCTTATTCCTTTTAAGTTGTAAAGTGTGCCTATCGCACGTACAAATGTTTCTCTAAGGCTTGTGAACATTTATCCTATTTACTCCCTTTTGGGTATTCACTTTAATTCTTAATGCATTTGGTATTTTAAGTTTAACAACTCTCGCTTCCATCAAGCCATAGGATTTTACACAAATAATATTATATCTTGTTACACATTACATTTACACATCACTACACATTGTTATACATCATTACAGCATGTCTAGGATCGAATCCCGTTCTCCATATCATCATTTACTCGTGTCACTTGGATAAGGTATACTATGTTACGCTACGCACTACTATCATTATTTATCAGTGGGCTTCTTCCCATCTGAACACAAATTCATCAACTAACTTTACCCGCTTATTTTTCTTGCATAATATTTTTGACCATTATTTTCAAATTTGAAATAATTCATTTGAATTTTAGTTAGAAATACTTGTATACTCATCAGCAATTCAAAAATATAACTTTGAGCACTGTTGCTCTACTCATTAAAGACTTTTACTTATACTCCGTTAATTACTACTCTGGCCTGCTCGCTATTGTGTATGCCGCTGCTCATAAAACGAACCCTAGTCTCCCCTCTAACAGGCGGTCTGCAGGGATGTCTCCTCTCCCCCAGCTGGCTTGTTAACAACAAAATTTACTACCACAACAAACTGTTCGTACTCATCTCTTAAGGCTTTCATTCATTCAACTACATTTTCGCGCTTCGCGTTTCAATGATTATCCAAGTTTTTATATAACATTCCTACCTTGTGATTACTTCACTTTTCATCATCATAATTGCACTTTCATATTTATTCATCTATACTTTTTCGGAGATTTATTAATTGACCGGTAATAATAATAATAATAAGAGCACTTGCTCGTAGCGTATCTCGCCCGCTCCGGCTATATTAATTGGCAATGCTGGGAATACACGAAGAATTTGTTACGACACGAGACACCATGCTCACCCATAATGGCATGAACGACTCGGGGAGGTCCTATCACCTTGGCCCGGCCTTCAGCAATACACAAATACATCCATCCAGACTTACATAGCATATTTGACACAATTCAACACATTTCATAAGCCGACCTGATGAGAATTATCTCCCAGTGGGCGCCACCCGATATAAACGACGAACCGACACGGAAGATTGATCTCTCGAAAAGGCGTATGAATTAATCATGCATCATTTACTCCTAGCTTGAGTTTATTTCATTTACTTTCTTGCCCTTTATTCAGCACAACACTATTTCTTGGATACCCATTGTTCCTCAGCCTTCACTTCAATTATCAACAATTAGCCTTCACACACAATCAATAACTATATTCTTTATCGGTGCCTTTTTACTTTCATTAACAGGACTTTACTGCCTATACTTTTCACAATTACGTCGCGACAATCACTATTCAACAATACTTCAACTTTTACAGGGTCCAACGACCACTATTACTTCAATTAATTTGATTATTATGGTAACTACGACCACTATTCCTTCGATTACTTTAATTATTAGGGTAACTACGACCATTATTCCTTCAATTAATTTATTTATTAGGGTGACTACGACCACTATTACTTCAATATTATGATTTATAAAAATCCCATTTTTATTTTATGTTTCAGTTGCAGCAACTTATTGTTTATTTATTATTTGGAGTGTAACTTTCAATATTATTATTTGGAGCATAAAAACTCGATTATTATTTCGAGTATAACAAACTCGATTATTATTATTAATATTATTATTATTATTATTATTATTATGTGACATCTGACCTGCCATTGGTCCAACAACCTATGCGATTTCCTGCTCCTAGATGTATTTAATTTATATTTCACTCATTTTACGGGTTTCACTGGCTTTATCGTTTAACATAAGATTTTATCACTTTGTAACATCTTCCCTTTATGGTACAATTCCATATACTTTTATCATTCATTTGATAGATAGTGCGTACCATGACATATTTTAATAAAGTCTCATGACTTACCCTTTTTCCATCTCCCAGGAGGATGACCGAATCTTACGACGGGTAGACCCATCATTCATATTCTTAGTAACACATGTTAACACTTTTAAATACACTTTGCATATTAATGTTTTTTTTACACTGACACATTTTAACTAAAATTAACACTTGATAAAAATTAAACATGTCCCTTTTTACACTGGGATTAAACACATATAATTTATTTACACAACACTAAGCACACGGACCATATCTCAGATGCCGACGAATGCTTCTTCGACGCCTGACGATATATCCTATCGACGCTCCTAGCCTTGAAAGTCTCTTTCACCTGCTACTTCCTTCCAGCATCGAACGTGTGATTCTCCTACACCTTCGGTTCCTCCTACTCTTCTATTTCAGTGTCTATAATGTTTGTTTAGATTGTTCTTTCTTATAGAGCTTTCCTCACTCCTTTACTAATGTTTATCTGCTTGTCTTCCCTATAGCTCTATCCTCTCGTTTCTACGGCTGCTTCTATCGCAAACCTATCGTTCTCGTACTATCTTGAAAAGGTTCTGTTCCTGTTCGAACCTACGTCCTCTGACGTTCAACTTGTTAACTTTGATACTGCGATAACTTGACATTAGGCTCCCTCTGGGACCTACATTTATATTGTCTTTGCTTTGCGTGGCGTAGTTTTTCCTACCGTTCACAAACTATTGTGTCGTGGTCTCGAACCTAGATGTTCTTTATTAGAGTCCACCGAATACTTCATACGACGGGGCCTTCTCTGAGGTCCAATGTCTCTCTGTTTCTGCACTCTGCTTCCCTTTTAAAGTCTTTAGCGTACTTTGCGTATCGTAGCCTAACGTACTATAACGCTGCTTGGTTTCGAACCAATGTTACTTTACAAAAGTTCACAACTTTACTTGAACTTGATACTGTAGTAGTGTGGTACGCGGGTTTCTACCCATAATCACGTGTGTGCTTGAATACGTATGGCTATGTTAGAAAACGTTTAGGTGGTGGGGAGGAGTAGGGTCGAGTGAGGAGTCGTTTAGATGGTATTTTTTCCGCTCTATTTGATAGTGAGTTCAATTTTTAAAATGGGTGGAATTTGGAAACGCAATTTGAGGTAAACGTACGTTTTTGACATTTTGGTGATATTTAATGAGCTTGTAAGGCTAGAACGATGTGTTCTTTAGGAACGGGGTGACGTACTCTTTGCTAAGAATGTGTGTTGGTATTTTTTTTAATCCTTGTTTTTTGGATTGGCGCTATTTTGGAAAAAAAAGTTTGTTTGACGTTAATGAAAGGTGGCTGTGCCCTCTAGGTGGACAGCAAGTTTCAAGGGTGTAGGAGGAAAAAATGATAGCCTACTTTCTGGTGAACATTGGCGATAATTGGCGAATGGATGGTCGGATTTTAACGAATGAGGTATTGTTGGCATTGGGATGACATTCTCTTTGCTAAGAATGTGTGTGGTATTTAAAAAAATGGAAATTTTTTGTTTTGGGATTTTTGATTATTTTGGAAACGGTGAATTTTGTGAAAAAGTTTTTTGACGTTAATGGAAGGTGTCTATGCCCTCTTGGTGGACAGCAAGTTTCAAGTGTGTGGGCCAAAAGAAAAATGAATTTTGAAAAATGGTGTCTATTTTGGAGACGGTGAACTTGACAAAAAAAGTTTGTTTGTGATGAATGGTTGGTATTTACTCCCTCTACCCGCACCACAAATTTTAAGTCGCTAGGTGAAAAACCTATGCACGTTTTGAGGGATTTTTAGCCTATGTTCTTTGTCTCATATTTCAGATAATTTTGGAAAACGGGAAAAGGGGGTTTAGTCTAATTAAATAAATAAATAGGATTTTATTACAAAAAATCATGTTTATTGACCCATGAATTAAACGCGGAAGGAAACCCTAACCACTTTACAAAATATTTTGCACCTTTGATTTTAATTACTCGTTCAATGAGATAATCGTTGGGATATAATGTTTTTTGCACTTCTTCATAAGAGAATCGTCCTTTCATGGGTTGACCGCTTTGATCTTCTAAGAGATACGTCACTGGTTGACCTAGCTTGACTTGACGAATTTTAAAAATTTCTGTCGACCACTGTGGAGTGTACGATTTTGAAAACACACTTCTATGTTTACTGATGCGAACAAAATCTCCAATTTTAAGGTGATGTCGCCTCGGGTCAACCCTTTTGAGTCCGGGTAGGTTCTTGGTGATGAGACATGGTTTCATGCCAATAGTGGAATGAATCGTGTTGTTGTATTGTGACACAAGTTGAGGTAACCAGTCTATCCATCGATAGGGGCCATGTATTGTAAACTCTTTCCACATATGACTTTTTAATGTTCGATTGAAGCGTTCAACTACGCTAGCCTTGAGATTGCTATAGGTGGTGTAATGGTGAATATCCTTAGATTTGAGAAAACTGGAGAAATACTTGTTGAAAAATTCCTCCCCCTGGTCGGTTTGTAACAAGTGAGGTTGACGTTTTGAGTGTTCAATAATATGTTGAAAGGCCTTTGTGACTAAGACACCAGTTTTATTTTTAACTGGTTGAACAAAAGCCATTTGGGAATAGACATCAATGACGGTCAACATATAGCGTACACCGTCGTTAACGTTAGAATAAGGTATCATCTCAACCAAGTCTGCCTGCCAAAGTTCATCGATTCCTTCGGAAATGACACGACGGCGTTCATAAATGCGCGGGCTGGTTTATGCAATTCATGATTGATGCCCACTTTGATGGGGGATGGCTTATAAGATAATTTTAGCATCTCGGAGTTGTTGTACAATGTGGGCCATTTCTGCCTCATGTCCAGTGTGACCAGCTTGTTTTGATGCATGAAGCAAGTATAAGCTTTCTACTAACTGATTGGGATTATTCCAAAAGATTATATCTATGTAGGGTTTTAATTTCTTAAACCTTACACCAGAGGCAGAGTGATGTTTTTGCTTACCAAACAGGTTTGCAATAATGGTTTTATATTTTTGGGATATATTGGCATTGAGCTGCTGAGAGGATTTATAGTTTCTTTTGTGAGCGTTGGTGTCTAATAAAATGGATTTACATTTGACAAGGTCCTCGGGCGTCAAATCTTGTAGAAAGGGGGTGCGAGAAAATAGCAGCTTTAACAGACCTGGTGTTAATTTATAGTTGATCTTTTTAATGACAATGACCCATCAACAAGTGGAAAGCTATGCCAAACAACTAAATATTTCACATTTTCGAGGTGTATTTATGAGAAATGAATTACCCAAGGCACCGTAGCAAGAAGAACGAGCCATGATTAATTAAGATGATGATGCAGGCCCAGGAACCCATTTTGTAGCCCATGTGAAACAAGGTACCACAGTATGGTACTTTGACAGTTATGGAAATTTACCACCCCCGATTGAGTTGCTACGTTATTTGGGAAACTGGGTAAAGATATTCTATAATGTGAATCGTCAACAAACCTTTGACAGTCAAGATTGTGGACGTTTGTGTTTACATTTTTTATATAAGGGGTCGCGTTAAGCCAGCAGTCTCATCATTATGAATATCAACGCCAAGACCTTTACCGTGCACAGCCGCGGGCCTGAAGTGTCCCTGAATTTTCCCCCCATTGAATTGCATCCCAAACAATCCTATGTGCTAGGATTAATTTCTTTGGAAAGTTACAATAGAATTTACAATATACAACTGGATATTAATGACAAATTTTATTATGATGATTATATGTTGAGACTATAGATTATGTGCACGACGCCATTAGCGTGTCGATGATAAAACAATTTGGTGTCAAACCATTTGCGGATGGAACACACAAATTTGAACTTACAGCCAATACGATTACTCATCGCAGTCGTATTTTCTCTACGTTTAACATTGACTTTGAAACACGACTTCATTCTATTGGTCCTTTACTAGGATTTAAACCAAGAGTGTTGGCAGCTCACCAACCCCATGATTCAAATTATCCAGTGAAATTCATCGAGGACCATCACATTTCTGTGACTTGCAATATTATTAGAGACGTATTTACGAATGAAGAACAAAGCCATTCCCTGTATGATTTTATTGTCACCTCCCCTTGTGGCTATATTATTCGTGAAAACCCTTCAGTGGTTCTATATCATCCTGTGTGTGTCAGTGATATTAGTAATATTACCTTACGCTTAGTGAATAGAAAGCAACAACTGATTGCTTTGGACGCCAACAACCCTGTGACCCACAAGTTGGTTTTAAAGACGCTATGAAATGTATCTATAAAGCAAAAACAACGTCTACGAAGTCGGTTATTTGCCCGCCGTGTATGAAACGGTTGACACGAGTAAACCGACAACGCATTGGTTATACGTTACACCCCAATCATGAACAAGGAGCTGTTGCAAGTGTGAAATCCCATACAAGTGGAAGATGGCGTCGTGCGCATTGATATGCATTCCTATCAACCTCAAGCAAAAGGACTGAATAACAATGACGAGATTCAATTCATCATTAACAATCAAGATATTTTTACTCTATCTCATGAAAGTATCCTTCAAATTGAGGGTAAATTGATGAAAGCAGATGGCAGCACACCCACAACGTCTGCGTTGGCGAATCATGGTTTGGCTTTTCTGTTTTCTGAAGTACTTTATGTGATAAATGATATTGTCATAGATATGACCCGAAATGTGGGCATGACTAGTCTTGTGAAATTATATTCTTCGTATAATGAGGAGGAAAGTAAAACGCTTTCTATGGCAGGATGGTGCCCCAACAGTAGCAATGACTGGCTAGTTCATAGCGATGGCACTTTTACAGGCTTTCGACCTTTAAAATTGATCCTTGGCTTTGCCGAAGATCACAAGCGTATTATTTTAAACGCAAGACAAAGTTTGTATCTGGTGAGAGACCGCAGTGATTATAATGCAGTAAAAGGAGCCTCCGACCAAGTGATAGGCTCAAAAATTCAACTGCTTCGATTACTATGGAAAGTGCCCCATGTGTCGCTATCGGATCGTAAAAAGCAAAGCATGTTAAATTTGGTGCAAAAAGATAAAGCCTTGCCTATCACCTTTCGAAGTTGGAGTCTACATGAGTACCCCTTGCTACCTACCACAGACACTCATAGTTGGAGTGTAAAAGCGGCTCGCTCTACTGAGAGACCCCTCTATGTTATTATTGGTTTTCAACCCAATAGAAAATACCAACAAAGCAAAGATGTCACCTTGTTTGATCACATTCACTTGAGAAATATACGACTATTTTTAAATAATGTTTGCTTTCCCTATGAAGGGTTGGAACTCAATTTTTCAAAAAATTATTATGAAAAACAGGATTGCCCTATGTTGTCGCCACAAGGGTTCAAAGCAAAAGCACCACTGATTGTTTTCGACTGTTCGTATCTAGAAGAATCTATGAAAATCACCACCATTGATTTAAGGGTAGATTTTCAAACACAAGAAAATGTACCAGACCATACCAGTGCCTACTGTTTGATTATTCATGCCAGACAAGTAAAATATCATCCTTTGTCCAATTATGTCACCAGCATGTAAGCCACCTGTGGTCAGGTGAAAAAAAAATCATCATTCATAGGATTGATGATAAGCGTTTGCATGCACACTATCTGTTGCGCTCTGGCACTGTGCACACATACAACAACAACAACAACAACAACAAACATCATGTGTCCCTCAATAAGCAACAACAACAACAACGTGATAGACAAACCATGGAATTTAAAATGTGAATTTATTCGTCTGAAAATTTTGAAACATGGACAGTTCCCTTTGTGGATTATGGAGAACTGGCTGCGAGCGGATTTTATTACTTAAATCGTGGGGATGTGGTCAAGTGTATTTCTTGCAACGTTGAAATTGGAAACTGGGACATGGGGGATCGACCATTTAGTGATCATCAGCGATGGAGTCCATCCTGTCCATACCTGAATCGCTATGATGTGGGCAATATTCCATGGAGTTTGAATGACCCTGTCATTGTACCCGTCCCTGCAAAACAAGGAGATACCTGTGGACCGTATGTGCAAACTATTCATTTGAATACTGTTCCACATTAAACAAACAAACAAACAAACAAACAAACTTTGTAATAAAATTTTAAGTGTTTTTTATGTTATGAATAAAACCTGTAAAAAATAATATTTAGCTCTTGTTCAATTTATTTGTTCCCTTTTTCCTGAAGTCCTTTGACTTTTGCAATGCTAAACCATGACATGGGTTAGTTGTTGATTAGACGTCAACGAGGTAACAAGTAAAAAAAACATCATGCGTACACTCATTGTGGATTGTCAGGGGTTTAAAATTGCATACAACAAATTTATATTTAAGGAAGTAGCTTTTATCGATTGTAGTACGTTTTGGGTGTCTAACCCAATCCATTTGGAGTTTAAACCTCCCTATTCCTTTGAGTTGCTTAGTGAAAAAGATAAAAAGATGAGCCAATGGATTGAAAATCAATTGCAATTAGTATGGAAAAAGGGTGATATTTCTTACAAGTATCTTGACATAGTCATGAAAGCTGATTTGTCCTCGGCTCATGTGTTATTTTTTAAAGGGAGTGAAAAACGCCAGTGGCTCCAACCATTTTTACCCTCTCACTGTCAATGTATTGACCTTTAGATCTGGGTTGTCCGTCCCTGCAAACACTCGTGGACACTTGTCCTTGCGACAATATTCAGAATAAAGCCTTAGCGCATGCGTGGCAATTGTTTCATTGGCTCACCACCAGTGCATGTTGGGAGTTGTTGAATAAAATTAAAACTAATTGTTCATCATTCAATGATAGCAGTGAGACTTGTACTCGTCAGGTGATAACTTCAACGTTATAAACATGGACGCCACTACAAACGACAAGGCTATTGGAAAGTTCTTTGTGTGCAAGAAAAAACTGATTAGCTTTACACATCGTGAATTATTAGCACTGCCCAAATCATTTCTTTTTTATGTTGCTGCCAACGCTGTGAAAGAAATTTGGGAAAAGGCACCTGCCGAGTGGACTACCGACCCTGTATTGAGTGAACTACAACCATGCAATCATTTTTCCCATCACAAGCAATTAACCATGGCAAAAATACCTTCCATTCGACAGCGTGCCACACGCCAATTGATGAAATTATATCATGGTCATAAAACTCACTGTAAAGACATTGTTTCATCATTCCATGGCCGTCATGCGGAAAACAACCACCTACCATGCTCGTGAGCAGCCGCCAACAAACAACAACAACAACAGCAAGAACAAGAAGAAGAACAAAAACAACAAAAAAGTGTTTTTCACCGATTGAAACCTCTATGTCCCAGGTGTACTGGCCGTGGAATAATAGATAACATCATTAAAAACTTACCATTCGAAGTTCACTTACCTGCTTACAGCTTCTGCGGCCCTGGTACTCGTCTTCAAGATCGTTTGAGGAAAGGGGACATGGGAATTAATGCTTTGGATCATGCATGCCTTAATCATGATATAGCCACCGACAGTAGTGGCTACGCTATCTAAAGCGCAGTGTTAGGTCATGGGGCCAAGCTCTCTGCTGACTCGGTAGACGCGTGGGTTCGAGCCCCACCGTCGGCCGTCCTTGAAATGGTTTTCCGTGGTTTCCCATTTTCAACACCAAGCAAATGCTGGGACGGTACCTTCTGACAGGCCACGGCCGCTTCCTTCCACATCCTTGCCCAGTTTCATTCGCCTTCATCCATTCCATCTCTCATCCCGACGCGCAGGTCGCCCACGGGCGTCGACTAGAAGGACCTGCACTCGGCCTCTCAGGAGGTCACACGAAAAAAAAAATGATATAGCCTATGAAAACAGTGATCCCACACTAAGACGCATTGCCGACAAAGTCTTGTTAAGCATTGCCAAGCAACGATTAACAGCTCTTGATGCCAGTCTATCAGAACGAATGGCAGCATTTATGGTGATTGGTGCTATGAAGAGCAAATTACTTTTATCTAGACATGGACTTTAACATCATGAATTTATATTTAAAAAAATGTATAGTATCACTGTTATCATTTTGAAGAAAAAAAAATAAACATGAGACCATGTTGTTGTTTTTTCCATTATTATTGACTAATAGTTTCAAATTTCATAATTATAAACAATAATATAAATGGTGTTTGAATTTAAAATTATAAACGAAAACAGGACGACAGTGTATTATTATTATTAACTAATAGTTTGAAATATCATAATTATAAACAATAATATAAACGGTGTTTCAATTTAAAATTATAAACAATAAAAAGGACTACAATGTATTATTATTATTAACTAATAGTTTCATTATGAAAATTATAAATATTGCTATAAATGGTATTTGTACTAAAAAAAATAAGTTGAAACGTTATGGGTCGCTTGTTTATTAAACACCCTCCTCATGCACTGCAAGCACAAGTAAAAAAAAATGTTTTAAATGTAGTCATAGTAGCATATAAAATAATTAACAAGTTTCGGAATATGTTGTCTTTATTATTATTATTATTATTACTATTATTATTATTTTGTAATAAAACATGTCATTATGATTTTGTTTGTACAAAACCATGTGACCATTTAACACAATGTAACGTTAACTTTAAATTATTTATTTATTTGTTTAATTAGTAAATAGTGTTGATTTTTTTGTTTTTGTTTTTGTTTTTTAACTTATGGTTGCATTGCATGAGTGCCTGTGCTAAATGAACAAGCTATCCTTAAGCGCTTGACGTTTCAACTTATTTTAAAAACTATGCATGTACATTAAAAGAAAAAAAATGCATCATTGGCAATGTTTGTATTCACGTAGCCCTAAAGGCTAAAAAAAAAAATCTCTCATTAAAGAGTGAACTTACAAAAATTACCATTTTACCTATAGTCATTATAGGCATCATTGTATTAAATGTAGCCCTAAAGGCTAAAAAACAAACAAAGATTCACGGTCACGTTAAACTACAATCTTCCTTTTTAAAAAACAAACATAAAAAAGTTAAGAAAATTATTATGATGATGATGATAATTGTTGTTTTAAGGGGCCTAACTTCTAGGTTATCGGCCCCTAAAGAAAATTATTATTATGTTTATTATTATTATTATTATTATTATTATTTACCATTATAAACCATGAGCAACAATTAATAAACGTCAAAACGGTTGAGCACCAACAAATATTTTTGTTATAGTAGGCATCAATAAACAAAGCCATGGCTAGCGTACAATGATTATTCGTTTTCTAGTTTTACAAAACGAAAGTTCCAACGATTTTTTTCACCCTCATAAATTAAATACATAGGGTGAATACTCGAATTGACATCTTCCATGACATTATCAGGTAGGTTATTAAATCGTGTGGGAAGAAATGTTTCAAAGTCTTGACAAATGCAAAGAGCTCGTTCACCAAATTTGGTTTTTAATTTTTGAATTTTATGGATGCGAAAGGGTGTTTGTGTAGGTAATTCACTCATTTTCTTGCGTGCAAAGCCGCAATCTTGGCCAATAGCGTTCAAGGCGTCCATGCTTGGCTATAAGGAAAGGAAATAGTGTTATTTTTAAACACTCTTATTCTTATACAACAACAACAACATTGTAAATACATTAATGCGTGTTGTTTTTAAGCCTGGGCGTTTAATGCCCAAAGTTTTAGATAGTATTGGATAAATTGACAAAAATATAATAATGTTTGTAAGAGGTACGCGATAACTGTTGAACCAACATCAAAAACCATTGTTTTGTGTTTCATGGTCCACATGACTTAAATAGGTATATTGTTGTAAATGACAATCATCATCGATAAGAAAAATTTGTGTTTTAGTGCATATGACGTCCATTAATAGTGCTTGATGATTTACTTGCCACGGACCGCGTCCGTCAAAACAAGTGGTTTTTAACGCTGGAACAAGCAATAACTGTGTTTGCTGAACATAAACTAGGCTGTCTGCAATATGGTGATTCATATTATCATACATGTTCATGTTTTTCTAAAAGAAAGAAAGAAAGAAAGAAAGAAAGAAAGAAAGAAAGAAAGAAAGAAACCAAGTTATCATTTTAAACTATTCTTTAAAGCTAAAAATAAACCAAAACCTTGTTTTAAATTTTCTTTAAATTGAAAAAAAAATAGTTGATATCTACCACAGGGTAGAGGGTGGTTGTTAAATAACATTAATAACGTGCTAAATCATCATTGGACAAATCAATTAAAATGTATTTATAGGCATAGGGTTCAATGACTTGCGCATCTGCTAATGAAGTGGCGCAAAACACTAACCATTGCCACTGTCGGAACGTATTTTCAAAATTGGGTAAATATGAAAATAGTATTAAATCACCACTATTTTTTTATTAAAAATAGTGGAGCTCTGACATCTATAAAATCTAAAATAAGGTTTTGGTTTAAACGTTTATTACCACCTAAACCTGATTTTTGTATGGGTACAACTAAGACTTGTTTATGTTGTATCATCAATAACTGATCCTCAACTTCTGAGCAAAGGGCTTCATACATTTTTTTCTAAAAAGATAAATAACAAATTACAAAATTATTATTATTATTATTATTATTATTTATTCAATTCACCATTACAAACATGGGTTACTCTAAAGCACGGGTTAAACCAAGTGCTTTACAACAATACATACAAACTATAATACAAACTATAATACATATCATGTATATACAAAATATAAGAGTTCATTATCACTCATTCATTAGCAAGGAAGGATCGCACAATATTGCATGTGGACAATAGGACCGAATGCTGCATACTCTTGTAGATGGTCGGCGGAAGATCCAATTCTTTCAGACTCTTGTGGAGTGTGTGAGGTATGAGGCCGTTGACTGACAAGATTACAGGCACTATCCGGACGCAGTTCATCTTCCATATTATTATTATTATTATTATTATTATTATTATTATTATTATTATTATTATTATTATTAACATGCCATGATTCATATTATTTGTTATATGGGTGGTTCAACAATTTGTGGCAACAGTTTCTTTGACAGATTAACAAAAACGTAGGCATGTGAACACTGTATTACCTTTCGATAAAACGCATGTAAAACAAACAAATCATTGTCCCACACTGTGTAGCCTACTTCTAAAAGTTGACATTCATTTTCATCGTTTTCAGCCAAAACATGAATTTGAAAATTATTTAATAGAAAATGTTTTATGAAAATTAAGTGTGAATCATTTTCATGTTCGTTTGGAGGTAAATGTATGCCTCTGTTGTCAATAGGTATTAGTATATAATCTCCTTGTTGAATGAGTCGTATACGATTTCCACGTCGACGTGCTAGTTCGCACGGCATACTGTTAAAACAATAGTATGTACAGATACTATAAACAAACAACTGCATACTAATGGATGCCTATAAAGGTAAATTAACATACCATGCAATTTATTAACCATGTCTACATCCAAGAAACAAAACAAAAAACAATACAATTTTAAACTGGGGTATGTGTTTTCCATAAACATGACTACACCATAAACTAAAAAAAATAGCCAAATGTATTTTTGAAAGTAAAGTATGCTCCTAAAAAGCCGAATCCAACAAAAAAAAACATATGCATCACATATTGTTGTTGTTATTAGTTTCTAATAGACCGTATTCTATGTGGTGAATATTGATTCATAGGTAACGTAAAATTAAGTTGACGAAATGCTTGTTGACGATATGAAGTGGTTCCTTCCTCAGCAGGGAATTTATAAAAGTGGAAGCAAAACATATACGACGTTAATGGAAAATCGACATTAAACAAGGGTTTTGTACATAGCGTACACCAAAAAACTGGAAAATCATCCTCATCCGCTAATAGAACAATCACTTGTTCCATCGTTAAACCATACCATGATTTATGAATTACTTCTGTAGAAACATTATTTGAAAACCAAAATTTAGCATACAGGATTTGCAATAGTGATGACTTGGATCATGAAACAAGACATAATCTTCATCATCATCATTAATCATGCTGTTATAAAAGTGGTATCAATGCGCAGTTTAGTGTTTTATACTCTAAAGGATAGGCCACACGTTGTGGATTATAATTTACCATAGTTGCATATTCATTAAACGCAGTGTGTTTGGTAACAATAAAAAATCTTCATCATGGCTCATCATTGAATCTGAAAAGTAGTTATAGACGTTTTACTAAGTATGTATATTTAAAAAATATGTTAATTTTTACACTGTCTGTCCCGTAAGTGAAAAGCAAAAATAAAATAAAAAATAAGCAAAACACAAAATAAATAAATAAATAAATAAATAAATAAATAACCATCTGTCTGTTGACTTTTTTATGCATTAGGTTTAAAAAACAATTTCTGTTCAGATATTCGTTTGGTGTTGTTTTGTAATACATCACCACTTATAACACTAGACATAAAGTGTCTTTGTCCACAATAAAAGCAAGAAATTATTTTTTGTTGTTTGCATCAGGTCTATTAACCTAGTGAGACCTATTAAGCTGCATGCCTACTGAGGATGGGTGGTCAGTTTGCTCAAATATAAGGCATACTAAGCCACGACCTAGTGAGGCATATTAAGCTGCATGTCTACTGAGGTTGGTTGGTCAGTTTTCTCAAACATGAGGCTTATTAAGCCAGCATCTAGTGAAGCCTATTAAGCTGCATGTCTACTGAGGATGGGTGGACAGTTTGCTTAAACATGAGGCTTATTAAGCCAGCATCTAGTGAGACCTATTAAGCCACTAGCTAAAATAAATTTTAAAAAAACATGTTTTAATCTAGCCTGTGCACAGTGAGGCATGCAAACGTTGATGCATGCCTCTCTTTATGCGTTGACAAGAAAATAGCACAAGACATACAGTTTATATACATCTATTTACACACATTCATACATCCTTGCATACATCCATGCACACTGGTTAAAAACAAAAATTATATGATACACTACAATTTTTTAATTTTTATTCCGAGGCTCAACATGGCATCACGCACTTGATAGCAACCAAACCAAACACTTGACGTATTGTACAATAACAATAGCAACTACCATTACTGGTTTTGCCCAAAGGGAACGCTTGCCATCATATCCTGTCACCACTGCCTTTTATCATCCAACAAAGCAAGTGTTTGTTTCAGTTGTGTCATTAAAATAAAATATGGTTTTTAGACATAATTCTAAACTGACTATGCGACATGCCTGTGTGGGTTTGAAAGACATGTAAATAATCATCCACACAAAGCCTTTTCACCACCTGTTGTCTAATTCCTTTGGCTCGCATAGATTCACATTCATTCATCTGTCGAAAACTATACATTTTCGGAGCGAGCCCAACAAACTCTAACACCATGGTGTCTGAACACTCATCTTTCATTAAACCAATTTCTTTTTTGTTCAGACGGGGGATATCGAACACGTTCTTCTCACTAAACGAGGACATGTCAAACCATTTTGGATTTTGTTTGATAACGACATACGGATTACAGTCACGGATATGGTAAATAATACTATCTGTGTCTGTATATAACAAGGAAATGGTACCAAAAATCCGCATTGCAAAACCATAATGAAATTTATACATATGCAATTTTGAAAAATCTAAAATAACTTGACCTAAATAGATAGGTTTATTCATGACCACTTTAGTTTTTGAAAGTTCAATAGTAACTAAATCATCATCAATAACATTCAAAGATTTGAAATTTGGTTTGGAATGTATTTTTGCCCACCCCATCTGCCATGCCATGTGTTGACCAATTTTATGTCCCTATACTGCCACACATTTTCAAGACTCTTGCCATAAATACAATTATTCATCAGTTTAAAAAAATATTTGAAAAAGCTGAGTGGCACTTTGTCTGTAACTAGTATTTAAATCCATGTAAGGTTTCAACCACGGTTTCTGACAGAAAGAAATACCTCTATGGATTTTTTCAGGGTTAAGCCCTGAGCTAAACATTCTACCAGCATATCAATGTGCAATACAAAGTGATTTTTGTCATAAAAGGGGCCCATCAATTTTTTATGATTACCCTTACTCTCGGGCGGCATCATTTTCTCTATGCAAAAGGGGAAATCACCATGTCGCTGTCTGAGATCGGGGGAATAAGCTAAGTCAACGTCAAGGACATATCCCACGTCCTGTTGCTTGCTGGCGCTATGCACATTAAAATCTTTAATTTCATCCTCAGACAGCCAGACAAAGTTTTTGTACGGCAGCGGTCTGCTCATAGCTAAGCCGTTTAAATTATTTACATCGAAATACAACAAGTAAGATTCAGGTTCTTCGGGACAATAATCAGACATGTAATGATTATTTGCCTTGGCATGTCGCTGATTGAGCGATACGAACCCTCCACGAATCCCCTTTTCCATCATTAGTACCATATCGGGATCTGTCAGTAATTCAAGCTTAATTTGGGTAAATTTGAGGGCAGCGTCCCAACTAGACCCCGGACTGGTATAGTAGTGGGCGGGGTCCAGCCCGTATATCGAATGACATAGCTGACGAAACGTCTTAAGCACGTCAGTCAACAACAACACGTCTAATTTTAAGTAGTGCATAGCATATTGACCCATGTTTTCAATGGCAAAAGCACGCCAAACATGTTGTGCGCGTGCATAGTTTTCTTCACTGATGGTGCTTTGAGTTAACTGAGAAAAAAAATATCTTGGGGGCAAAGTCGTTTCTTTAAGCACCTCGTAACTTTCCACATGGTCATAAGGAAAATGATCTTTACGAACACACAATTTAAATTGTTTTGTATTCGTAAAGTGGGAGTGAGTATGTTTCAACTCATCCTCGCTTAAGCCTTTCACAAGGCTATCCAGCGAACTAGACATAAACTTGAATGAGTCGAGAACACGAATCCTCATTGTTCCGTGTTTCCATTAAGGAGAAATGAAGCTCTCATGGTTCTATCCAAAATGCTGAATTTGCTCTTATCTACATGAGAAAATTCTTTAACAATAAAGTGCAGATCGTGGCGAGAAAAAATTCGTAAGAAGACAGGAAGGAAGTGAGATGTAGAATACTTTAAATTGCATTCTCTATGAGTAGCACCTCTAAAATGACCCGTCCTGTGGCAGTGATCTCTTAATTTTGTTTCTCCGCCTAGAATAGGCTTTTCACATATGTGGCAGGTGGTGGCTTAATCATTGTACCGTCTGGCCTTTCGCAAGATGTAGTTCGCAGTGGAAGTGGGTACTGATTAGCCTGGCGCTGGGCCCATTAAACCGGACTAAGGTTATGAAGGTATCAGAGGCGATGGATTGAACGTACATTCACTGCCATGTGAATGCAAGTTCTATTCGAATGCGCTTTTCATTATGGACCTAGCTTAGCTTAGCCTAAAGAAATAGAGACTAAATAACGTACACGTACTCAACACATAGGCAAGGAAGAGGTAATGTATTGACCAAAGAGCTAACATCAAGGAATGACGAGGAAGCATTACATGCTATGAGTGAGGTTAAGTGGACGACAAACATGTGATACTAGATAATATAACGGGCAAAAGGACCTAAACGTAAATATCAAGATCGATAGGGAGAAACGATAAAGGGGGGACACATCTGGGAAAGTATACTCGTAAAGAGTAAAATTACATTGTGAAACATAAAGGTTAAGAGGGCTAGACAAAGAGTCAGGGAAAGTGAGTCTACCGTCAAAGGAGCGAACGGTAGCTCAAATAGCCCAGAAGGAGATGAGGGAGTGCGAGGGGCACGGAGTATTAATAAAAGCGCGCGTAGATATGACGTAAAAGAATAAACACAAAACGGGTCAAGTAACCGATATTAAAAATAATTACGAGAAAGGTATTGCAACACAAAATAAAAGATACCCATCAAAATAAGTTACGTCAGAAAGGGATTAAGCCGTACTCATGGGCTTGCATAAGAAAATGCAATCCTAAGATAAGAGGCAAACTAAAAGATAAGAGGCATGGCATAGGTCTTACTGTTGAACACACGCTACTCAGTAAGCCGTACCAAATACCATCACAAAAAGATACGACGAAATGGGGACAAAGAATAACGGGAACGAAACACATACTCCGTGGACATACTAGAAATGGCGAAACGCCCTAGTATTCCACACAATGAGCAAAGACAAAAATTACGTAACGTACCTTGATGTTGTCATCATAAATCCGAAATCACGGAATTAACTTAAAATTAACGAGAATCGCACCTCTACGCGCACCTTTATAGAAAACACACACGAACGGGAAAGAAACGGATAAAATCAAGGCATCTCGAAAAATGAGAGCGGGAACATGAATATAAAAGGTCCTACCATGATAGAAAAAAAAAGACTGCCTAGAGAGTAACAAACGGTTGTCACAGGTGACGGAAAAAGGAAGTTAAAAGGAAAGAGGAGTCACTAATCACGATTCGGCATAGTAAGAAATCACTATAACGAACCTTGATCGGCAATTATATAAATGTCCACTGATCTGCTCGGTTACCCTGGCCAGTAATAACCCAGAAGAAAAGAGAACAATTCCGATAATCGACACGCCGAAGAAAAGAGAAAAAAGGGAAGACTACAGGAGGAAAAGAAAAACGGTTCAGATTCCCACGCACCCCCCCAAATTTTTTGTTGCGTCCACCAAAATAGACGAACAAAAATTTTAATCAAACATAAGGAAGGGAGAAGGGAGTAAAACAATCGGGTACATCACGAAACGTGACGGTAAGGAGCCTAGAAGTAGGGGAAGACCGGGAGGACTCAAAAGAGTGAACTTCAATGAAGATAAGAAAAGTATAAAAATCAAGGTACGAAAATTTCATAATAAGAACGTAACTTAAACCAGATAAAACAAAATAGTTAAAATAAAATAAAATCCCTAGCTTCCTCGTCAAATATTATACAAAAGTTACAAAGATACAGATTTACAATATGTAATAAATATAAGTATATCAAAAGCTCTCTTCCATAATCTCTCAAGGTAGAATGTCAGAGAGCAGATATCGATTATTAACTAAAACAAGAAGGAACGATTAATAGAGAGCGATATTAATTTATTCTAATAAAGGGATAAAGTTGAGTGGCGACTACCACGATACTCCGACAATGATTAATTAGGGACGAGGAAAAATGACTAGACGTCATCTATTTAAATATTATTCGAAGGGATAACCTGAAAAGAAGTAGATAATTAAAATTGATAGCAATGCCATCTTGCGCCATTGTACGTAAACTTGAAGAAATAAGCTGAAAAACATGTCACAAGAGAAATGCACATTCAAGAGATAAGAAGGTACTTGCTGCAGGCTGTCATTACTTACAAGTTCCACGGTACGCCCCTGCATTGCTCACAGAGTGGAGCTCACCAAGACCTAGTCAATTACCTGAAAAGTAATGGCATATCTTCCTGCATTGGACCTATCTTACTGATGGAAGGAAAAATCAGTTGTCACCGAAGCGTAGTCTGCTGAAACAAATCTTCTTAGCCTTACGATAGGATTCGTCATCGCAAAGCTTCAATAGTTTTCCAAGGTATTAGTAGCATTGCAGCGAGGACAGATTGGTTTGATTACTCCTTGTAAGCCGCACCAAAACAAAACTTCCCTTTTAGCGGTACTAAACAATCACGGTAGGTATGTGACCCTTTTAAGCAGTTCCAGCATCGAACCGGGGACGTGGAAGCATTCACATGAGGAGGGGCATTTACATCAAGGTTATGGGAGCGAGGAATACTACGTTGGACATGATTCACAGCATTAACGCGAAGATTAGTTCTATGTGAATTAACAGAGGCGAAGGTATTGCCTCGATTTTTGCAGTGTCGTGTCGACCAAGGAGCAGGAGTAGTATTATTGCCCCGTTTCTCACATGCAGGCATATCGATCGTACTATTACATTAATTCATTTTGAATGCTAATTCAGGAAACATACATTCAGAAGGCTGTGGAGGGGGGATATATTGCTTACACAGTCGGGCAGTTGCTTCAAATTCACGCCCTTGAATAAGAATGTCTTCAGTATCTAATACAGAAGAGCGGCGAATAAACCGTTTATAGGAGGGATGTAAATTACAATAAACAGTATTAATAGTTTCACTAGAGCCTCCGTGGCTTAGGCGGCAGCACGCCGGCCTCTCACCGCTGGGTCCGTGGTTCAAATCCCGGTCACTCCATGTGAGATATGTGCTGGACAAAACGGAGGCAGACAGGTTTTTCTCCGGGTACTCCGGTTTTCCCTGTCAAAATTTCATTCCAGCAACACTCTCCACTATCATTTCATTTCATTTGTCATTCATTTAATCATTGCCTCAGAGGAGTGCGACAGGCTTCGGCAGCCGGCACAGTTCATATCCTCGCCACTAGATGGGGGATTCATTCATTCCATTCCTGACCCGGTCGGACACTGGAAGCAGGCTGTGGATTTTCATTTTCAATAGTTTCACTAGAAGACAGTGGAACTGGGAGACGAGATATTAGGGTACGTATCGCTGTGACATAATCATCAATATTCTCCCCGAGAGCTTGGGTACGGGAGAAAATCTCATGCTTTAAGCCATGCTCAAAATCAGATGGCGTGAATCTCCTTTTCAAACCATTCATGAAACTAACCCATGAACTGAAGGGATACTGGACTAGACGGTACCATTTTAAAGCGTTCCCACATAATAGCATAGGGAGACAATGAACAACACTGTCAGGAACCAAACCATAGCATGCACACAATTCTTCAATACGTGTAGTAAATTCAAATACCGAGGAAATGCCTTCCTCCCCCGAATATCGGACATTCCATTTGTTTATTATATTAGCAACATTTCCACCTTGATAGTTTGAGTTATGTGCCAACGGGATAGGCAATGTAGAAACAAGGGAGTCAAATTCCAACCAATCAAGTTTCGTCGAAGCATTGGTGTTGGCGAAATGCAACACATCACTATTAGTAGGCGACTCGATTTCACACTTGATGTCGTTATTCATATTTGTCATTACACTCGCTGAAAAGGCACGAAAATATAATTGGTGCAGACCCTACCTTTACTCTGAAGTCAAAGCTGCTTACTACGGCATACAATTATCACCTGGATAATAATCTTCATAAACATTTCCTTGATTCACACAACAATTTGTTTTTGTTTATTCACAACAAGCCGCTGCCATCTTTTTGTCTCGACACATGAAAAACAAAAAACAAACAATAAGTGCCATATTGCCAACTTACACATATAGTTGGACGTATTTGTGGGCTAAGCGGTCCTCTTATGTCATTTTGGGGAATGAAACTAGGTGTAGTTACATGTAGAGCGATACATTCGAATAGCGACCAAGCTCTGCCTACCTTTTTTGTGCCGTCTGGCCTTTCGCAAGATGTAGTTCGCAGTGGAAGTGGGTACCGATTAGCCTGGCGCTGGGCCCATTAAACCGGACTAAGGTTATGAAGGTATCAGAGGCGATGGATTGAACGTACATTCACTGCCATGTGAATGCAAGTTCTATTCGAATGCGCTTTTCATTATGGACCTAGCTTAGCTTAGCCTAAAGAAATAGAGACTAAATAACGTACACGTACTCAACACATAGGCAAGGAAGAGGTAATGTATTGACCAAAGAGCTAACATCAAGGAATGACGAGGAAGCATTACATGCTATGAGTGAGGTTAAGTGGACGACAAACATGTGATACTAGGTAATATAACGGGCAAAAGGACCTAAACGTAAATATCAAGATCGATAGGGAGAAACGATAAAGGGGGGGACACATCTGGGAAAGTATACTCGTAAAGAGTAAAATTACATTGTGAAACATAAAGATTAAGAGGGCTAGACAAAGAGTCGGGGAAAGTGAGTCTACCGTCAAAGGAGCGAACGGTAGCTCAAATAGCCCAGAAGGAGATGAGGGAGTGCGAGGGGCACGGAGTATTAATAAAAGCGCGCGTAGATATGACGTAAAAGAATAAACACAAAACGGGTCAAGTAACCGATATTAAAAATAATTACGAGAAAGGTATTGCAACACAAAATAAAAGATACCCATCAAAATAAGTTACATCAGAAAGGGATTAAGCCGTACTCATGGACTTGCATAAGAAAATGCAATCCTAAGATAAGAGGCAAACTAAAAGATAAGAGGCATGGCATAGGTCTTACTGTTGAACACACGCTACTCAGTAAGCCGTACCAAATACCAACACAAAAACATATGACGAAATGGGGACAAAGAATAACGGGAACGAAACACATACTCCGTGGACATACTAGAAATGGCGAAACGCCCTAGTATTCCACACAATGAGCAAAGACAAAAATTACGTAACGTACCATGATGGTGTCATCATAAATCCGGAATCACGGAATTAACTTAAAATGAACGAGAATCGCACCTCTACGCGCACCTTTATAGAAAACACACGCGAACGGGAAAGAAACGGATAAAAGCAAGGCATCTCGAAAAATGAGAGCGGGAACATGAATATAAAAGGTCCTACCATGATAGAAAAAAAAGACTGCCTAGAGAGTAACAAACGGTTGTCACAGGTGACGGAAAAAGGAAGTTAAAAGGAAAGAGGTGTCACTAATCACGATTCGGCATAGTAAGAAATCACTATAACGAACCTTGATCTGCAATTATAGAAATGTCCACTGATCTGCTCGGTTACCCTGGCCAGTAATAACCCAGAAGAAAAGAGAACAATTCCGATAATCGACACGCCGAAGAAAAGAGAAAAAAAGGGAAGACTACAGGAGGAAAAGAAAAACGGTTCATCATATTGTTTTTGCTGTACGTCATTCATCTGAATTGGTACAGGGTTATCCAGAATTTTTTCTACTTTGCCCGCTAAAGCCGTCATTTGATCAACAAACCACCGCGCACAATCCGAACCTTCGTGACTTGCATACTCACATTGGGATTTATCGTAGTGACATACAACATAATAGCCGACGGCAAAAGGTTCATGTTTCTGCACTGGATAAGTCGAGCTTGTATGGGGGCTTGGTTCACATCCCTGAAGGGGAACAGTCAGAGCCTCAAAATCGGCATAAACAGTAAATTGCACCTTATCTTGTTTTTAGTGGCCTTAAATTTCAAGACTGCGTCATTCCCTTCGGGCAAGACTAGCTTTACTGCCGTCTGCCCCTCACAATCACTCATATGTCGGTTCAAAAGTTCATCAGTTTCAAAATATTGAAGGCAGCGCTAGCAAATGTGTTTTGCACACTTATGATTGGACACTTGGCTGCATACCAACCTACTCAAATTTTTTACCCAGCAATAATGGCTTTTATCCCCATGAGACAAAAGTAATAAATGAATGTGATATTGTTTTGTCTCTTTAGTGGCATACAATGGGCCGACAATGTTGCTTGCCTCAACGTCATATACCATGAAGGAGAAATTTGAATTATCTTTCTCAAATAAATTAATTTTATCTTAAGACATCGGAAATGAAACACGCTCTAGATTCAGAGTTTGCTTTAAGTGGTTAAACTTGTCTTTGTACTTCCCTGGCAAATCACCATGTCCGTCTTGGAAGGGTTGCAAAAAACTAGAAACACTCCACAAAAAACAATGATCATTTTATTCCGTACGTTGATCACTGCCCTTTTCGTTGCAATCCAGCTCGGTTTGGGAATATAGCTACTTCCTGCATTTAATGGATTGTATTTACAAATATTAATTTTTAAATATGCAATGCTATTCTGAGCCAGGCCACTGGGTCCGTCTTGTAACTTATCAAATTTACTGATAAGCCCATCAATAGCATTTTTGTGATACCAAATTTCTAAGTTATCGGATATCAGTAATTTCTCCATTTTTGTACAAAGATTAAACCTATGTTTTTCTTCAACATTATTTTTAATCGGAATGAACTCGCATAATAATTCGAAATTTATTTTTAGGGCGTGATGCGTTGTTAAGCCTTGTTTGCATTCATTCACAAAAATAGACAAACACGATTCGACAAATTCTTTAGGGGATAGACAGTTTTTTACACTATAAATTCGACGGGAACATATTCTACTTTCAAAACATTTGGCTAATGGTTGCCATTCTAACTCTTTACACATGGATGTAGACATAATTAAAAAATCAACAGTAGATAGAATGTTAACTCACCTTATAAAATAGGGTAATCCAAAAAACAGCAAATATAGATGTCTTCTAACACTCACTCACTCACACACGCAAACTGTTGTTGTTGTTGTTTCTCCAACTGTAGGTGGTGGTGGTGGGGGCCTCCAGCAAACAGCCAATTAGTTGCAAATGTTGGATAATGCTTCTTTCTTTAAATATATATCTGAAAAGAAAAAAGCAATACAACCCTTTATTAGTTATATATATATTCACTAAACATATGCATTAATTCAGTTATAGCACATAATAACAAAACACTCAAAAAAAGGCTTAGGGTATGCCATAGGATTATTTTGTTTGTCATGTGGCCTCCTAAGAGGCAGAGTGCAGGCCTTTCTAGTCGACGCCCGTGGGCGACCTGTGTGCCGGGATGAGAGAAGGAATGGATAAAGATCAATGAAACTGGGCTAGGATGTGGAAGGAAGCGGCCGTGGCCTCTCAGAAGGTACCGTTCCAGCATTTGCCTGGCGTTGAAAATGGAAAACCATGGAAAACCAGTTCAAGAACGGACGAGGGTGGGGCTCGAACCCACGCGTCTACCGAGTTAGCAGAGATCTTGGCCCCATGACCTAACGCTGTGATTTAGCCAGCATAGCCACTGCTATCGGTAATAGAATTATTCATATGCACACACACAATAAGGCACTCACTCGGAAAATAGTAAGTTAATTTTTCCACAAACAAACAAAAACATATCTTTATAACATACCTTTTCAATATCAAAATTGTAGCTTAGTGGGCTACGCTGCTCTCCCGATCGTTTGTTGGCAGGCACACACAGTTTAATTCTGCAACAAAAATAAATATATTCCATAAGTTTATGCATTACCATAAAATAAAATAGCATTCATTCATTCATTCATTTCTTTTAGCCTAAGTCATAACAATATGTACATACCTTTTGTAAATTAATAATACTTTTTTCTTTTTTTGAAACTATTATTCCACGACTGCTTTAATTTGTCCTTTATAATCAGAAAATTAGTTGTTGTCGTTGTTGTTAATGTTGTTTTATCTGCAACAAAAATACATTCATAGCATTAAGTTATTAAATCATCTTTCAAATAATGCACCAAATAACAATAATTTATTTCCATAACATTATTATAACAAATATACATACTTTTGTTGTTTTTTACATGATGTTCAAATATATAGATGATTTTTATTATTAAGTTAATTAATTAATTAATTATTTATTTAAATGTGCGCAGGCTAATGGCTTAGCAGACCCGTGTGTATCAAACAATATCTTGCGAAGTAATGTTCATAATGCTCTGTCTCGGTACATATATAAACATGTCTATAAATTTGCCAACATGATAATTCTCACCATGTATTAAAACACTCTGCAAGTAATGACTGATTAAGTGAGAGAAGTCTTCACATTAGCAGTTCACATTGTAGTGTACACCGACATGACTTTTCCACTGCGCAGCCTCTGAGAACTTAGACATCAGCATTTTCAAAACAAAGCTCACACAGCCACTAACCTTCAACAGAGTATCGAGTTATGGTGGCTTAGCAAAATCTACTGTTCTTATCTCACTTTGTTTTCCCAACGACAAACTTGCGGAGGTAGCCTTTCCCACACTCCCATGCACCCACGCACATTCTTATCGCGATAAGGAGCAGAGGTCTCTCTCATGCTAGCACCCCAACACGCACTGACTTCTGTTAGCAAACTATTTTTCTATGGCAGCAAGGGTCAGTATGTATGTTTAAGAACAATAATAGCGTTTGAAATAACAATCCAACGTCACTTCAAATCTGATTTTCAAAATATCTCTAAATAACAAAATAACAAAATAACAAAAAAAAATAGGTTTAAACCCCCACCCCCCAAAAGGTGCATAGGTTTTTCACCTAGCGACCTCAAATTTATGGTGCGGGTAGAGGGAGTAAATACCAACCATTCATCACAAACAAACTTTTTTGTCAAGTTCACCGTTTTGGAAATATCTGTTCCCGAAGGAAACAGGATGTAAAATTGTCCGATTGAGCTATGTACATTAACAAATTCACAAAGAAATTTGATAAAATGGTCCGGCTAGCTCAAAACAGTTGCCAGCGTTTCGCCCCAGTGTACCATTGGGCTCTTCAGTTGGTTATGGTACACCTCACCAAGACGCGTGGTTAGTACATACTGTGAAGGCCGCTGCAAGGCACAAAATGTCGCCACGAGCAGCACCAATGTACTACGGAAGTCAAAACTTCCTTTCAAAAATAATGTTAGCTTACCTTGCTAATCCATATTGGAAATATCTGTTCCCGAAGGAAACAGGATGTAAAATTGTCCGATTGAGCTATGTACATTAACAAATTCACAAAGAAATTTGATAAAATGGTCCGGCTAGCTCAAAACAGTTGCCAGCGTTTCGCCCCAGTGTACCAATGGGCTCTTCAGTTGGTTATGGTACACCTCACCAAGACGCGTGGTTAGTACATACTGTACAATTTTACATCCTGTTTCCTTCGGGAACAGATATTTCCAATATGGATTAGCAAGGTAAGCCAACATTATTTTTGAAAGGAAGTTTTGACTTCCGTAGTACATTGGCGCTGCTCATGGCGACATTTTGTGCCTTGCAGCGGCCTTCACAGTATGTACTAACCACGCGTCTTGGTGAGGTGTACCATAACCAACTGAAGAGCCCATTGGTACACTGGGGCGAAACGCTGGCAACTGTTTTGAGCTAGCCGGACCATTTTATCAAATTTCTTTGTGAATTTGTTAATGTACATAGCTCAATCGGACAATTTTACATCCTGTTTCCTTCGGGAACAGATATTTCCAATATGGATTAGCAAGGTAAGCTAACATTATTTTTGAAAGGAAGTTTTGACTTCCGTAGTACATTGGTGCTGCTCGTGGCGATATTTTGTGCCTTGCAGCGGCCTTCACAGTATGTACTAACCACGCGTCTTGGTGAGGTGTACCATAACCAACTGAATAGCCTATTGGTACACTGGGGCGAAACGCTGGCAACTGTTTTGAGCTAGCCGGACCATTTTATCAAATTTCTTTGTGAATTTGTTAATGTACATAGCTCAATCGGACAATTTTACATCCTGTTTCCTTCGGGAACAGATATTTCCAATATGGATTAGCAAGGTAAGCTAACATTATTTTTGAAAGGAAGTTTTGACTTCCGTAGTACATTGGCGCTGCTCGTGGCGACATTTTGTGCCTTGCAGCGGCCTTCACAGTATGTACTAACCACGCGTCTTGGTGAGGTGTACCATAACCAACTGAAGAGCCCATTGGTACACTGGGGCGAAACGCTGGCAACTGTTTTGAGCTAGCCGGATCATTTTATCAAATTTCTTTGTGAATTTGTTAATGTTCACCGTTTCCAAAATAGACACCATTTTTCAAAATTCATTTTTCTTTTGGCCTACACACATGAAACTTGCTGTCCACCTAGAACGCATAGACACCTTTCATTAACGTCGAATAAACTTTTTCTCAAAATTTACCGTTTCCAAAATAATCAAAAATCCCAAAACAAAAATTTTCATTTTTTTAAATACCAACACACATTCCTAGCAAATAGAATGTCATCCCAACGCCAACAATACCTCATTCGTTAAAATCCGACCATCCATTCGCCAATTATCGCCAATGTTCGCCAGAAAGTAGGCTATCATTTTTGCCCTCCTACATCCTTGAAACTTGCTGTCCATCTAGAGAGCATAGCCACCTTTTATTAACGTCAAACAAACGTTTATCCAAAATTCACCGTTTCCAAAATAGCGCCAATCCAAAAAACAAACATTTTCAAAAAAAAACACACATTCTTAGCAAAGAGGACGTCACCCCGCTCCTAAAGAACACATCGTTCTAGCCTTACAAGCTCATTAAATATCACCAAAATGTCAAAAACGTACGTATACCTCAAATTGCTTTTCCAAATTCCACCCATTTTAAAAAATAACCTCACCATCAAATAGAGCGGGAAAATACCATCTAAACGACTCCTCACTCGACCCTACTGCTCCCCCACCACCTATACTTTTTCCAACATAGCCATACGTATTCAAGCACACACGCGATTATGGGTAGAATCCCCCGTACCACACTACTTACTGTGCCTAGCACAACTTGTATTTTACTGTGATGTGCCTTAACCGAGGCCTTAATTAACTTCAACGTAGCCTACTCCACTGAGGATCAATTTAGAACTCTGACGGACGTAACCTCCTACTACTGAGGTCCTGATTAGAACTTGTAGTAAAACGTGACCTACTCACTGAAGTCCAGATTGAGACTTGTACGGACGTGGCCTCCTCCTCTAAGGCCCAGTTTTAGAATGCCTTGAGCTTCTGCTCGGAGCTCTTTTATCTAAATCCATAGAAAACATAGTTCCTCAATGAGTTCTTGAGCACATTTTCTAACTCTGTGCTCTAATTTACTTCAAATTTAGTTTCCAGGTGTGTATTACCATGAATGTAAAAATTCTTCTAAGCGGAATTAATTCGCATCGTTAATTATTTTTTTAATTAATCAAAAAGATTATCATTCCTAGTCGGGGGCTGAAAAGTTTACCGTATTCATCCTCCGTATCCATTCGCGGGATCCCCCACTGTCGTCATCTGCCGTCAGCGATTTTTATTCGTGTAGGCGTTATCCGCTCTCAATCTCCAGAAGCCTTTTATCCCTATGTTCACATCAGCTTCTGGTTCTTTCCAAGTAGTGTTTTAATCTTGTCAAGTTCGTTCTTCATTAACGCTCGGCTTCAGGTCGGGGATTTTCCTCTCCATATGATAAAAAATACTGCTGAATTTCAATTCTTGGGGCCTCTTCTTAATTGCCGTAATAATCGTTAATTACACAAATAGTCCCATTATATCTGATATTTATCTGGTCATAAACACTCTTCAAACATGCTTGGACGAAGAATTTTAATGGCTGCTTGCCTCATGCAATCTCCCCTCGAGAACACGCACGATTGCTCTTTCATGTTTATCTTACTTTAAAACTTGTCAAAGTTAATGGTATTTATTGCTTCTGCCTGCCTTAATATTGCAGCTGCAGTTTCATATTCTTGGCTCTATGGCGTAACTTTCTTTAACACTTCCTTCTTGTTCTAACATCTACTACTTCTTTTCATCTAAAAGGACATGTGTTCGAGGTTGTACCGACCACTAGTCGGGTAAAAATCTCTCCTTCTAAAATAAATAAAATGTCGAAATTTGAGAAAATTTATTTATCCAATAATATCCAAAATTTCAAATTTTCTTTGAATTATCGAACACCTTTTACATAATCTCATACCGACTACTGCATGGGTACTGTGCCCGAATCTCGCATAGTCATCACCCGTATCCACTAAGGTGGAAAAGGATTGTAGGGACGTCGATACCCAGCCAGATACATCAACAATTCCCTACTAGGCGAATAACTAGGAAACCCTCGACGGATACCAGCCATGCAACAACACTACTAATTGGTTACACATTTAATAGCAAATAAATATCCACAACATGATGGTAGGACGAGAATCTCGGATCTCGAGCGTGAACGGTGAAGTTGAGACTAGGTGAGTTCTAGTAACTAACTGGCAGTATTATCGCACGTCGATTGCGAAATGAAAAGATGATCAGTTTCTATAAAAATGAACAGGCAAACAAAAACTAGTGCCTGGATTTATTTAACTAATATTTACAAACATGTTAAAATTCTCTAACATCAATAAAATCAATTAAAATTGAAAATAAAAATATTTAGAATGGTAGATAGTCCTTCTATCCTTCACATACACTTTCACTAACATTTACGTTGCATGAACGTCAAAATTCAAAAATAATTATTAAATAGTTATACTTAATAGTCATACTGTGACTCGATCACTTACAGCAGTCTGATCTGAAATCAGCTGTTCTTCAATGAAATTAAAATTGCAATACTTTGCTTTACAATATACACTAATCGATTACAAACGTGAATGTGAAACGAATAAAATATAAACTATTAGAATAATAAAATATTTACACAGATAAATTTACCATGTCCAGCATGGTTTTTCAAAATTTGTACAAGTTCGAACGTGATCTGTCATTCTCAATGCGGTTCTGTTACATAAAACAGTTCTTATTTAACACTCGTTCACAAATAGTATCATTCTAGTATATTTGAGTTTCTGTCATCTTAAGTTGAATTATATCAACAAACGGTGAAGTTAATTACAGTTCATAGTTGTCATAGCAATGAAAAAAATACAATAAAGTTAAAGAGCGAGACGGAACTACTCGGTTTCTCATAATAGACTTCGCGGATTTGATAATAACGCTGTCTGGCATGTACAAAACAAATAGAACCCTAATGTCAGTTACTTTTCCAACACACTATAGGAATACTATGCTCCAACGGCAATACACTTATTTCCTTTCATAACGGTGAACAAACATCTTATATTAGCGTCAACTACGCTTCCAAACTTGACATACACCTTTCTTCTCCTCTCAACAATTACTGTAATAATGTACGGAATTCTTTTTATAAAATAAAACCATCTTGCTACAAACTTGTAGAAGTATCAGCGATCCTACTACGTAGACACTACCTCTGTAATACGGTTCATGGTTCACGCCTAATCATCTCATCTCTAAATTAATTACCATCGTGTTCTTAAACAACATTAACATTCTGTGTTCACAACAATAGACCTTGTATAATATTCCACTTAGTTTTCATCAATGCAATTCGTTTATAAACTCTCTCAACATCCTGTATTTCCACGTTACAATAACATATTAACTTTACTAAACCGTAGTCCGCTCGTCTTTATTGTTAATAACAATACTTCATATCCTCCCGATTCTGGTATACATTTATGAATTAACTATTCATATTAAAACTTGTTACATTACATACAAGACCTCAGGTAGATCTATAAATCCCTGGTCTGTGGTTTCGTGATAGCAAATTATAGTAATATAATTGTTGCTAATTATAGGCATCATTTGACCTCCATTGTCAACAATATGATCCTATTTCATAGTTAAAATCCAATATAACAATTGTCCTTGACTTATTAACGTCATATTACATTAACATTCCGTAATTGTAATTGTTATTCTCCAATAATATTGTTTATAATATTTAATAAATGTTGCAATCACGATTTGACATATTAAACAGAGTTCCGGCATTTTACAATAATGCTTTCTCGTAATAACGATGCAATTTAGCAATATTGACGCAAGTTGTTGCTTATCACGCATGTGTATCGATCGAAGCATTCCCTTCCATAAAACAGTTTCGTTTAAGAGTAAGTATCTTAACACGTTCTTTCAAAAATACTAAAAACGGAATGTCTAAATTCAAATGCAAGTAAAATTACGTTTGAACGACACACGGTGACGTATATTTAAAATTACAGTGAAATCTCTCAACTAGACAATATAATAACATGAGTTAAGAATAGAAAATCTACTTTAAAAGGTTGGTCACCCTTGAAATACTATCAAATACTACATCAAACTACATAGATATTGGAACAGTCGATCCTCTACCTTTCCGATGAGCTGCCGTCGAGAATACCTCATCAGATATACGTGGTGTTCCTTCCCTGGTTCGACACGAGCCGGTCGGCTGTCTGGAACGAGTCCCTGGTGCGAACATGTCGGTCAGCTCTTCCGCTCCCTCCGTCTGCCCGAACTGCAAACTCCTGGATTCCCCCTTGGCTGCTAACTGTTCTTCTGTCTTCGCGACTGTGAGTCTAGAATCTCGTAACCCGGAACAATCGAACCCCTT
Source organism: Meconema thalassinum (assembly GCA_946902985.2). NCBI lineage: Eukaryota > Metazoa > Arthropoda > Insecta > Orthoptera > Tettigoniidae > Meconema > Meconema thalassinum. The sequence goes on from OX336389.2 coordinate 918,371,556, forward strand.
CTTCTTCTTGATCGTCATGTAGCATTTCATCGTAATAGTAGGTTTGAACGTCTCTGGTTCACATCCCTCCAAGTTGGTAGTGTACATTTGATTTGTAGAATTGACGTTGAATTCAGTATACTGCGAGTTGGATGTGTAGTTATGGTGCCATCGACCCATGGTCTCCAGGATCACTCTGAATATCCCACTCCATAGTGTAGATTAGCCTTCTTCCATAGTTAAGTAGATCATCGTAATCTTCTTAGTAAGAGTTGAATACAAACATCCCCTCTGACTCGAAAATGTCATCTTGGTAAATGTTTAAAGAATAAGCTTCTAAATGAATGCTGTTGTAGTATTGTAGCTTGGTAATGCAGTGCTACTTGTTCTGTCGAAATGTGAAGCTTTGTAGAAATGAAGTCTTCTTTCAATGCGGCGTATTATAAAGTTGCTGCTTTCAATAGCTAGATAATGCATTTACTCGTTTATCGGTGTCTCTTTCTCTTCCTCGGCAACAATGCTGTCTCCACACGATCCAGTTTTATCTCCTGACCGCGCTTCCAATTAACATAGAACTCGCTCGGGACGCTCTGAACTATAGGTCTGGTCTCTTCAAGTTTTCGAGTAGCAATGCCATCTCCGCTCGTGGTAATAGCGCGCGTGGCAGTCTGAGGTCACATTCTAGCCTAGCTTCAAGTCCTATTATACTGAATTTCGCTAATATCTGCTCTCCTGTCCATTAATATACAATTCTGTTTTGACAAATAAATTTCGTTTCCTCTTCTGGATCTGTAGAAATACTAATCTCGCTTTATATAAGAAAATTTAATATAATAGCTATTCCCACAAAAATTATGTGATACAATCTGATTGGCTGTTTGGTTATCATCAAAAAGCCTCCCTGTTCTAGGCTCTTATCAGTGGGTCATGTGCATAATTTGTTATTGTCACCTCGGCCAACCAAAACCGGTCTTTGGCTTGCTAACTTGATGCCTTGGTCATATTCCTGCATCGAATGATCAGACTCTCCCTTGGTTAAATTATCATTCACTGAAATATTGCCAAATTTAAATCCTTCCAAATATTCCAAAATTTTCCAAAAAGTTTTCAAAATGCTTATATTCACTTCCTAAAATATGTGTGTGAATAAAATAAATGTCCAATTCCAAATTCCAATTCTTAGATCAATAAATTCACAAGTCGGTTCGATCTTCGGCTCCGTCAATGGCTGAAGCTGGGCTGAATTCGAGTGCAGTACGTGTGCATTATTACCCGTTTCATATAAAATTTTCTTATCGGTATAACCATTCATCTTTCGTCCTTTCTTCACCTACAAGTTATCAATTCATCATCGGGTTATGCTTGTCCCTACCCGTTTCCCTCTAATTTTGTCATTTCCATAAAGTTTTTGAGCCTATGATGCTCTTCCCTCATTTCGCTGTTCTCCTTCTCAATGTGTCTGGCTAGTTCTTTCAATTCATCATAAAATTGCTTCTGACCACATTCGCACTCTAATTTTTTTCCATCTCTTCTCCCTTTCGTCTTCGACTTCACTTTCTACTTGGGTTATTAATGCTTGGGTCTCTCTCTCATATTCTTCTGGAGTGTAGTAAACAATTAAGTTTGCTGCGTTCATGATCATTTTAGGATCGGTTACTGTATGTTGTACCTTATAAGCGTTATTCTTATGGTCCTTAATTATCCTATATGGCCCATGATAATTCTTCCAGAACTTAGTATATATGGGATTCTCAGGATCTGACATCGCTGGTCGTTTTACTAATACTAATTCTCCTCCGACTAATGGTCTATGATATCGCTTGTTACGATTTATTTTCTGCCTTTTATTAGCTTGTGCCTTCAATTGTTCATACGTTCTCCTAATCCTTAATTCCCTTCCTACTTGAGCATCCGTAAATGCGGGTAATATCTGATCCCATGGCCTTTCCGGTTGCCTATCTAAATTTAGCCTAACAGGTACTTCTCCTGTTGCTTCATGAACAGTGTTGTTAGTGCAAAATTCAATGGTTGGCAAAATATCAATCCATTTCCAATTCTCCTCCGAACAATACATTTTGCAATACTTCTGCACTTCCCTCATCACTCTTTCGCCTGGGTTTGTCACTGGATGTCTGATGCTTGATAGGATTTGCTTCATTTCCAAATTCTCTAATTCTCGGGGGAACTCTACACTCGTAAAACAACTTCCATGATCCGAAAGTAAATTTTCCGGTCTCCCTAGAACTGGGATTAACCGTTCCTTTAATCTTTTTACAATTTGCTTTGTCGATGTCTTCTGTTTTGGACATAATACGACCATCTTTGTAAAGACATCCATGGATACCATAATATGTTTGTTACCCCTTTTTGCCTCAGGTAATGGACCAAAGTTGTCCACCGATAGGATTTGACACCGCCTTTCCGGCAAAAGCGGAATCGTTTTTTGCTTCATCAGGAAGGAATTTGGTTTTATTCTCTGACATGTGTCGCAAGTCCTTATGGTGTACCTCACTGTATCCCATAATCTTGGCCATACGAATGCTTCCTGTAAGATGATAACTGTCTTGTCAACTCCCATATGTCCGAATGCTCGATGTAACAACCAAACTAGTTTTCTTTGCAAGTCTTCAGGCACAATAATCCTTAATCGAGTATTGTCTGCATCTGCGAATTTATGTAGGATCCCAATATAATAATTATATTCAGTGGCTGTCCTTTCTGCCTCAATGAATGCGGGTGATGTTCTATCAAGTTTTCCCTCGAAGTAGTTTATCAACATCCTCATCCACGGGTCTTGCCTTTGTTTTTCTCCAATTCTTTTCAATTCTTCAATTGTTTCTTGACCTTTATTATCTATCTGAATCATGAATGCCTCTTCGCTTGTTCCTGGATTTCTACTCAGAAAGTCCGGAACAATATTCTTCTTTCCAGAACAGTATTCTATTTCCACATCATACTTTTGGATATATAATGCCCATCGCCTAAACCGTTGACTCGATAAGTCGGTCTTCATTAGAAATGTCAACGCCTTATGATCTGTTCTCACTACGATCGGAAATCCGTACACTATCTTGTGCCAATATTGTAACGCGTACAATATCGCAAGAAGCTCGATTTCACTAATGGTCTAGTTTTTCTCATGGGGCTTTAATCTCCTTGAGGCGAAAGCTAAATAATTTCTTCTACCCGGTTGTTCTTTAGTTTCTTGATATAACATGGCTCCTATGCCTATCTGAGAAGCATCATTTTGAATGATGAACTTTTCATTATAATCGGGGTATCCTAATTTCACAAAATTTAGTAACATGTCCTTCGCCTTTAGAAAGCCTCTTCGCATCCATCAGTCCAATTCCACATTCCCCCCTTCTTGAGCAAACCTTGCAAGGGTGAAACTGTACCCGTGTACGCAGGACAATGGCTGTTAAAGAACCCTACCAGTCCTAAAACTGTCTCACATTCTTAACTTTAGTTGGCCTGGGAAAATTCTTAATTGATTCTAGTTTGCATGGGTTAGGCTTAACTCCATGTTGGACTATCACGTGACCCAAAAACGTTACTTGCCTTTGGCAAATATTTGATTTCTTGAGGTTTATTTTAAAATTAGCTTGCTCAAAATCCTTTAATAACTTCTTCAAGTTTTCTAAATGTTCCTTCATAGATTCCGATGTTAGCAAAATGTCATCAACATATCTATTTGTACATGCTTTCACATCTTCCAAAAGGTTCCTATCTAGTGCTCTTATAAGCGCTGACCCTGCTGTTTTCAATCCGAATGGCAGCCTTCGAAAACACATAGTCTGTTGCTCAAATTGAAATCCCGTCAATAGGCTTGTTTTATCTTCCGATTCCAAATTGTGGTTAGAACTCGTTAAATCAATATTGGTAAATATCTTTTTCCCTTCGAACTTTCTTAAAATCTCCTTAATTGGAGGTGCTGAATCATTTTCTGGAATTATCCTTTGGTTTAAATTCCTGCATCCAAGCATAGTCACACTGATCCATCTGGTTTGTTTACCACTACCAACGGACTCACATATGGTGTAGCAACTTTCTCTATCACCCCATCTTCCATCATCTTTTACAACGCTTCCTTTGTTTGTTTGAAGTGCTTTTCCACTACGGGGTACGGTTTTTGACGGAATGGCGTCCAGGCATTAACTTGGAAGGCATACTTAAAATGTTTGATCTTCCCTGGATTTGAATCAAATACGTTTCTTTTACTCATGATGATCTCTCTCGAAATTTCCTTGTCTTCTACGGATATCTGAGCTTCTTCGAGCTTTTCCTTAAGACATTCGTCGAATCCAACTTCCGCCTCTTTTTCTATGTTCGCGGCAAGTATACTCAATTCCTTTTCTAGGAGTAGCACTTCCTCTTCCGTTGTATTCCTGTAAGTTTCTTCTGCTACGAGCCATATTTGTTCGCCCTCTCCAGGTTCTGTCTTCTGTGATGAGATACCTATTTCCGAATTCTGATCGTCTTTTTTGAATTTTATACAATTCTGGGACAAATCTATAACAAGTATATGTTCCCTTATAAAATCAAAGCCCAATATTATGTTGTACGGCAGCTTGCTTACTAGCAAAAAGCTTTGAGACAACATTAAATTTCCTATTTGTAACTCTAAGAACACTTGGTATTTGCAGGCTAAACTCTTTTCTGGGATTATTCCTTTTATCTTAACCACTGATATGGGGATCTTTAGTACTCGTCCCTTTATCTCTAATTCATTGACTAATGTTTGAGTCACTAAGCAAACAGTTGACCCTGTATCCAATAAACTTCGGACTAAAGTACCTTCTACTCTCATTAGTATAATCGGTAACTCTCTTTTTATAGCGACTGGTTCTTCTCTTATTTCTTCTATTAGTTCCTCGGGCCTCTCAATCCAGTTTACTACTTGAATAGTGTTCCATCCTCCATCTTCTTCTTCTTTTTCCTTTAACTCTACAAATTTTGGTGTTTTTTTTCCTGATCCTCACGCTCGGATCTTTGATTGTGTTCCTGGAGTTGCAGGCTTTGTGCACCTCTTTCATCGTGAACATCTGGTGAAGTTCGCTTGTCCATCATATCTCTCCATCTAACTTTAGGCTGTTGGTCATATTCTTCTCCTCTCTCGTCGTAATACCTTTGTGTTATTACTCGGCGTTTTCTATTTCAGCCTGATAATCAATATCATTGTTTCTTTGCTGATTATTTCGACTGTAATTCATGTCTCCCCTTCTTACCAGATATGGCCTACCGCTGGGTGATCCTCTCTGATTCCAAGTTTTGATCCACGGTACCCTTGATTGTTATTGTTCGCTGGGCTGTAATTCATCCTATTATAATTTCCTCTATAATTGCCTTTATAATTTCCTCTATAGTTTCCTCTATAAGGTGTGCTCTGTTCCCTGGGTCCATTTCTTGGGATGTTCCTCCCTATTCTGATTTCTTCCGTATCTGTTGCCTTATCATTACTTGATCCCTTGACTGTTCCGGTCTGTGCCTCAGTCACATGAGCATGTTCTACCGTTCTGTGATGTCGTGGTGACATATGCGCAGTTGTCATGTCTAATTGGCATAAGACGCTTCCCACTTCAATTGCGGTCTTAGCATTTGACGAAATTAAGAATCTCTGGATCTCGTAAGGTAGCTGTTTCACGATAGCTATACATAAGTCGTTTTCCGACGGTGCGCAATCCAATTCTCTGAATTTGCACAACTGTGCGTTGAAGTATCCTGCATAGCACGTCGGCGTATTCGTTCTATACTTTTTGGAATGCAGATCAAGCCTTAAATTCTGCTGGACGTCAGCCGCCCAATAACTCTTTAAAAATGCCACATTGAATTCGTCCACCGTGTCGAAATTATATCTAAAACTCCTAAACCACAATAGACAATCGCCATCCATTAATTTTTCAATTGATCTTATTTGACGTTCGGTTGCAACTCTGGTGTCTTTGAGATATTCAAATACCTCCTTTAACCAATACATAGGTGTCATAGAGGACACGTTTCCTGAAAATGTCTTAGGTCTGTCAGACTCCGGTCTAATGATTGTGATCACCTGGTTCTGAGCTGTATTATTATTATTATTATTATTATTGTAAGGAGTGGACGTAAATAAAGGTTGCCCTGGTGTTCTAAACAGGCTTTCCCCTTCTTGAAAATTCTTAAATATGTTTTGGGGTTCCGTTTCTCCCCATTTTTCCCTTAAGTTCTCTGTACTCCCCCTATTTGACCTATGATCCTTTAAGTTGGCTCCTTCTATAGCGATCATTCTCGTTTCACTTTGATTTACCCTTTCTTCGATTCTTTCTAACCTAGCAAAGGATTCTTTCTCTATTTTCTCTATACGATCCTCATTATTCTCTGCTCTTCTTCCTACTTCATCCTGTTGTTTCTTTAGGTCTTCCTTAAATTGTTCAATTTCCTCACTTATCTCTTTCTTGGTTTCGAGGATCTGCTGTTCTTTCACATCAATGTTAACCTGTAATCCTGTTTCTACCTCTTCCTTGAGGTTTTCCATATCCTTGTTTAAACCTTTCTTTATTTCCTTAACTTCACGTTTCAGGGATTTTACGTCTCCTTGAGTTTCCTCCTGAACGTTCTTCATCCTTGCTAAATCTCCTTGGGTATGTTCTACTTTCTTGTTTGCCTCTCCGATACTAACTTTTAAAGGATTTATTCTATCGCTAATTTCTTCAATTTGGGACTTTTGCCTCTCAATTAGCTCACGCAGCTCGACAACCATTTTCCCTGTGTCTTTATTTGTGATTGTATGGGTTTTATTTGTTCACCTAACTTGGTTTCCCATAAGAGTTTGGTGCTTTTCAGTCGGTCAACACGAATGTACCCAAAAGAGATGGGTTATGCCCTAATCCTGAAATAAATTACATGAGATTAATAAAACACTAGGATGACCAGTTTCGATCGTCAAGCGATCATCATCAGATCCATTACACTTAGGCTACAAAATCTATGTTTGAAATACAGGTGAAAATATTTACAATATGTACAATTATTTAGTTGCATTATTGGTACTGCAACTGTCAGTGTATGCTAAATGCAGTATATATGTTAGGTGAAATGCTAAATGGTGATAGCTATCCGTAGATTGTACTTTAGAGAGATTATATGGTTGTAAACTATGGTTAAACTATAAAACTATAAAATTTTAGGCTAACTACTTATCTGATTGTCTTCCGTATAACAGCTACTCGCAGTTTTCGTGCTCACTGGAACTCACTATGCGGTAGACTGAGTTCCAGTGAGCACGAAAACTGCGAGTAGCTGTTATACGGAAGACAATCAGATAAGTAGTTAGCCTAAAATTTTATAGTTTTATAGTTTAACCATAGTTTACAACCATATAATCTCTCTAAAGTACAATCTACGGATAGCTATCACCATTTAGCATTTCACCTAACATATATACTGCATTTAGCATACACTGACAGTTGCAGTACCAATACTGCAACTAAATAATTGTACATATTGAAAATATTTTCACCTGTATTTCAAACATAGATTTTGTAGCCTAAGTGTAATGGATCTGATGATGATCGCTTGACGATCGAAACTGGTCATCCTAGTGTTTTATTAATCTCATGTAATTTATTTCAGGATTAGGGCATAACCCATCTCTTTTGGGTACATTCGTGTTGACCGACTGAAAAGCACTAAACTCTTGTTTACTAAGGCAACACTGAAAATATGGCTTCAAACACCACAATGTTGGTTTCCCATGTCTTATCGTTCTCTTCTAGCCTTTGGTCTAATTGAACCGTAATCCCTACTATTTGTTCATTCATTTGGACTACATCGCATTGCCTTTTGTTCTCTATCGCTTGGATATCCCCTGACAACTTGTCGATTTTCTCATCTAACTCCTGCTTGGATTTTTCGCATCTCTTCAAATTATCTGCTAGCTGTTTCTTTACTTGTTTCTTTAAATGCGCGAAGTCATATTAATGACCTCTACTTTACCATCTAACAAAGTTTCACATGATTCCTTAACTTCTTTAAATTTAATATCAATTTGTTCCTTAGTCGCGGCCTTAATACCGTCAATTTTATCATCGATCTCATCTAAGCGCGAATTAGCCTTCGCCTGGTCATCTGAGATATGATTTACATCGCTCTTGATAATATCAATGCTCTCCTGTACTTTCAGGATGCTATTATCTACCTTTGCCTGAGCGGCTTCAAATTTACTTTGAGTGTTTATATCACTAAATTTAGTGTTCATTATTTCAAAATTCTGTTTACATTCAGCACTACCCCTACTAATGCTTTCTTGCATAGTTTCTAACTGTTTCTTATTGTCCTCTCTATTTTCCTGAAGCTTCTTTTGGAGCGTCAGGTCCACGGCTTCATTAATACTCTCTTTTAATTTCAGAGCATTTTTCTCTGTGTCCTCCCTTAATATGTCCAGGAGACTTTTCATCTCCTCACTCAAAGCCATTCTCTTTCCAAATACAATTTGAGAAAAGATGGGCCATTACCATCAAAAATAAGGACATGCACGTGAGATATTCACTGGTTTTCGATCGACATGTGCAACGCTGTTTCTTTCTCAAAATGAAGTAGAGTTGCCGGCGGGTATGTAGATTACGTACCCGTGTACACCTCTCCTCATTCATCATCAAAATAAACACTAAGCAAGATATTAAAAATAAAAATTTCGAAAAATCTCGGGTAAATATCGAAAAACTCAAGTATTTCCTGTTTTTTCTTCTTGAAAAACCCGCCTCCAACTTGGGCCCCATAAAATGAAATTACCGCGGATAACCTCTTAAGGTTACCTTTTGGTCACCCCACGCGAGACATCAGCTAAAAACTCAAATTTTGAAAAACCATTCCGGGTGTGGTTTTTTCACATTTATATATAGGGTATCTCGGGTTGCGGTCATCGTAATTCCTACTTTTAATCTTTACCCCTCAGCTTAATTTTGACCGACTATCTATTGCGACCTTGTTCTTATGTCCATACACATTATATATATGTCCCCTGTGCCCGTTTAGAACGGAGAATGATTAGTCATAACCAGGCTTAGCTTCTTCGGCTTCGGGGGTGTACCGTTAAACCCACTATATGACTGCACATTCGGACATGATGGCACTACTAGGTCCACAAGTATACAAGAAATACTCACAAAATAAACTCAAAAGAAAAATAATTTATTATCTATGAGGAAAAACTCAAAAATCTCACAACAACAAAAATCCAATAAAATCAATAATCAAAATCACTAAAATCCACTTCTAAATCATAAAAATATATTGACAAATTGTCCAAATTATCCCTCATTTTTATCTTGCTTAGTTCCTTTCATGCTTTTATTAACAGGGAATTCTTATTCCTTTTAAGTTGTAAAGCGTGTCTATCGCACGTACCAATGTTTCTCTACGGTTTGTGAACATTTATCCTATTTACTCCCTTTTAGGTATTCACTTTAATTCTTAATGCATTTGGTATTTTAAGTTTAGCAACTCTCACTTCCATCAAGCCATAGGATTTTACACAAACAATATTATATCTTGTTACACATTACATTTACACAACACTACACATTGTTATACATCATTACAGCATGTCTAGGATCGAATCCCGTTCTCCATATCATCATTTACTCATGCCACTTTGATAAGGTATACTACGTTACGCTACGCACTACTATCATTATTTATCAGTGGGCTTATTCCCATTTGAACACAAATTCATCAACTAACTTTACCCGCTTATTTTTCTTGCATAATATTTTTGACCATTATTTTCAAATTTGAAATAATTCCTTTGAATTTTAGATAGAAATACTTGTATACTCATCAGCAATTCAAAAATATAACTTTGAGCACTGTTGCTCTACTCATTAAAGACTTTTAATTATACTCCGTTAATTACTACTCTGGCCTGCTCGCTATTGTGTCTGCCGCTGCTCATAAAACGAACCCTAGTCTCCCCTCTAACAGGCGGTCTGCAGGGATGTCCCCTCTCCCCCAGCTGGCTTGTTAACAACATAATTTACTACAACAACAAACTGTTTATACTCATTTCTATATGCTTTAATTCCTTCAACTACATTTTCGCGCTTAGCGTTTCAATGATTATCCAAGTTTTTATATAACATTCCTACCTTGTGATTACTTCACTTTTCATCATCATAATTGCACTTTCGTATTAATTCATCTATACTTTTTCGGAGATTTATTAATTGGCCGGTAATAATAATAATAAGAGCACTTGCTCGTAGCGTATCTCGCCCGCTCCGGCTATATTAATTGGCAATGCTGGGAATACACGAAGAATTTGGTACGACACGAGACACCATGCTCGCTCTCCCATAATGGCATGAACGACTCGGGGAGGTCCTATCACCTAGGCCCGGCCTTCAGCAATACATAAATACATTCATCCAGACTTACAAATCATATTTGACACAATACAACACATTTCATAAGCTGACCTGGCGAGAATTATATCCCAGTGGGCGCCACCGATATAAACGACGAACCGACACGGAAGATTCGTCTCTCGAAAAGGCGTATGAATTAATCATGCATCATTTACACCTAACTTGAGTTTACTTCATTTATTCGGCACAACACCATTTCTTGAATACTCATTGTTCCTCAACCTTCACTTGAATTATCAACAATTTGCCTTCACTCACAATTCATTAACTATATTCTTTATCGGTACCTTTTTACTTTCTTTAATAGGACTTAACTGCCTATACTTTTCAGAATTACGGCGCGACAATCACTATTCAACAATACTTCAACTTTTACAGGGTCCAACGACCACAATTACTTCAATTACTTTGACTATTATGGTAACTACGACCACTATTCCTTCAATTAATTTCATTATTAGGATAAGTACGACCCCTATTCATTCAATTACTTTAATTATTAGGGTGACTACGACCACTATTACTTCAATACTATGATTTATAAAAATCCCATTTTTATTTTATGTTTCAGTTGCAACAACTTATTGTATATTTATTATTTGGGGTGTAACACTCAATAGTATTATTTGGAGTATAAAACTCGATTACTTGGAGTATAACAAACTCGATTATTATTATTATTATGTGACATCTGACCTGCCATTGGTCCAAAAACCTATGCGATTTCCTGCTCCTAGATTTATTTAATTTATATTTCACTAATTTTACGGGTTTCACTAGCTTTATCGTTTAACATACGATTTTATCACTTTGTAACATATTCCCTTTATGGTACAATTCCATATACTTTTATCATTCATTTGATAGATAGTGCGTACCATGACATACGAGGCACGTCCAGAAAGTAAGTTCCGTTTGGTAATAAAATTAAATTGTGTACAGATACAGAAAAATTATTTACTGTACAACATTCTACACCTCTTATACTACTTTTCCACATAACTGTCGAACTTTTGCAGGCATTTGTCATAGCATGGGGCAAGTTTTTGGATACCTTCTTCATAGAAGTTTGCCGCCTGTGTCTTCAACCAGTTAGCAACATCTTCTTTCAGCTCGTCGTCATTGTTGAAGTGTTGACCGCCAAGGAAAGACTTGAGATGTGTGAACAGATGAAAGTCGCTAGGAGCGAGGTCAGGGCTGTACGGAGGGTGGTCAAACACGTCCCTGCCAAATCTCTGTAGGAGGTTTTTCGTCACATTTGCAGTGTGTGGTCGTGCATTGTCGTGAAGAAAAACAACACCTTTTGACAGCAACCCTCGGCGCTTATACTGTATTGCGTGGAGCAATTTCCCACGTGTCTCGCAGCAAGCATCTGCGTTGATTGTTTGACCACGCGGTAAGAAATCAATGAGTAAGATGCCTTTCCAGTCCCAGAACACTGTGCACATCATTTTCCGAGGTGTCAAGAATTGTTTCGGCTTAACCTTTGCTTGGGATGAAGTGTGCCTCCATTCCATTGATTGCCGCTTGCTTTCAGGGGTGTCGTAAGAAACCCAAGTTTCATCTCCTGTGACGATCTGTGTCAGAAATTCTTCGCCGCCTTCATTGTAACGGGTCAAAAACTGAAGTGCACTACCCATCCGTTTTGTTTTGTGTTGCTCCGTAAGAATCTTTGGTATCCAACGTCGGCAAAGTTTACGAAAGTTCAGTTTTTCGGTAACAATTTCATGAATTAGTGATCGTGAGATTTCGGGAAATTCCATAGCGAGAGCACTAATTGTAAACCTGCGGTTTTCCCGGATCTTGTCATCAATCGCGTGAACCAGTTCTCCTGTAACCAAAGATGGACGCCCACTTCGTTCTTCATCGTGCACTTCACTACGTCCTTCATTGAAGTGTCGGACCCATCTTTTCACCATTGAATCACTCATCGCATTTTGTCCATACACTTTGCAAATTTGCCGATAAAGTTCAATTGGTTTCACTTTCCTAGCATTCAGAAAACGAATCACAGATCTGATTTCACAAGCGGCGGGATTTTCAATCAACACTGACATTGTACGAGTAAACATGCACAACAACGCGTACGTGGCTGACAGCGCTCTCCAAATGGCGCACGTTTCTTCTCCTTGATACAGAGCGTCTACCGCGCATATGCGGAACTGCGCTGCAGAGGAACGTACAACTAGTTGAAGACACAGGCGGCACAGAAGATATACAAAAACTCGTGCCACTCTACGACAAATGCCTGCAACATTTCGGCAGTTATGTGGAAAAGTAGTTTAAGGGTTGTAGAATTTTGTGCAATAAATATTTAATGTTATTACCAAACGGAACTTACTTTCTGGACGTACTTCGTATTTTAGTGGTAATAGGGATTTCCTTGTTGTATATTTTTTGGGAATAAATCCCAGGCACTTGTTTTAGTTTGCCTGTTTGTTTAAAAAACCTGATCATCTTTTCATTTCGCAATCGCCGTGCGATAATACTATCAGTTAGTTACTAGAACTCACTTAGTCTTAACTTTCACCGTTCACGTCCGAGATCCGAGATTCTCATACCGCCCCCGTAAATTGAATTATTTTGGGACAAAATGAGAGTATTTTCCGTCCCCATGATAAAATTTAACCAGCAAATATAATTTCTGGAAGTGTGACACAGGAGGGTAGTGTTACAAGCTCGAGGCTGTGGGATAGCCCGATCACGTGATATATTGCACAATGGACGCTTCTAGTAGGCTATATTTGGCATAGCAACAGCGAGTTTGGAAATTAATATTATAAATATTGTTATAAATTATGCTATTGGATCCCAGCCCAGAGCCAATGAGAAGAGGTCTTATTGAAGACGGGATCAACTTCAATTACACAATATGATGAAATTATGCATTTAGGCCCTTAGAAGAAGATTTTATTTTTTGGTAATGAAGAGAATATTAAAATAAATTATGTCTGATACTTTAAAAACCACAGATCGGTTAATCTACGCAGTAATAAGCATTAGTAATCTACGCGCTAAAATTATGGTGGGAGAGTGATATGGCCGCCAAAAATTCGACTTGGAGGGAGAGATCCAAGGATCGAGGTTCTTATTCCAGCAGTCTTTGAAGAGAGAGGAGTGTTTTTACTGGGTTAAGGGAGATCCCAAGGTTTTGTTTTGTGTTGCTCCGTGCGACGACTGTCTACTTGTGGAGACGCGAGGATAGCTAGGTGGAACGTAGGAGATCACCGCACTTCCATTCTACGTGAAGTTGCAAGGAACATTGAATTGATTATATCTCTCATATCATTGAGATCTGAATTTAAATAAGCGAATATATATAAAGAACAGGTCGCATACTACACTCTGCGAAAAGTCGAGCGTTTTAAAATTCACCGTTTCGACAATATAAGCCTGTTAAGTCAGATCTTCAAATGTGTTGGAAATAAAACTGAATATCATTTTAAATTGCAATGCGAAGTTGACGAACGCAGTTCAAGTGAATAGTAGCGGAGAATTTTTAATATTGGCGGAACACATAAACATTAACAGAATGTCTATTATTATTCTTCAAGTGTTTTCATTCAACATAATTAACATTGTTGATATGATGAACTAAATAGTCATGCGCCAGAGACATAATCGATAACAGGAGTTAAGATACAATGATGGAGCTTCGTTAGACGACGTATTCTTGAATACAGACGTAGTGTACGGTCCATCTTGTACATTTTCGTCAGTCTACGAACACTAATGAAACATCAATTAGCTATGGAAATATTTCATTCACCATTTATATGAATATTTCTATAATTATATTCCAATGATGAGGCTGATACATATTTACGACGGAGAATGAAGACTTTACAGAAGAGATTTGTCAAGATGCTAGGGAGGGTAGCCCAGCAACACAGAAGAATTTGCCAGAAGGATGTCGTTCGAGCCCAGGCGAATGTTGGTGAATTCCAGAGAGGGACGTTTCCTATCTCAGAGGTCGCAGATCCGAGGTTCGAATGAAGATCCATCTCAGTGTCTTGTACTGAGGAAACATCTAAAGTATTGTGGGAATACTTACATAGATCTTCAAGTTTTCGTCCAAATAAGGTAGCAGTGTATCTCATTTGTAGTATAGAGCTTGATTAGTGACATCCTGAGCCAACGATTTTATTCCATATTTCCATACTTTCACATTTCATGTGTTTCAGTGTTTTCATGTATTTTACACTGCAGATGTGTGTCGAGATTTTTATGCTTCAAGATTATTTAGGAGATGATTGCCTTTCATCTATTTTTCAATTTTATTCTACGGATCAGTTGTGGAACTGACATTAAAAATTTTGTTTGAGGAATCATATTGCCTCATAGGAGACTAGTCGTTTCGACTCTCGAATTTTTAATAATTTATTTTAAACCAAGTATTCTGACATTGTATCATAGCTTCAAATTAAATTCTTATTAAATTTAATTTGAGCACTTTAATGTAACAACATTTAACTTCAAGAACAGAAGAAACATCGAATGATATTGTTATATCATTATTGTACATAAACTGTCGACGATCTAAGAAATACTAGTCGTTTGATAAGACCGAAGTCTCAATCCCTATGAACATTCTTTGTGTAGAGTGGAAAAACATTACGACATTGACAAACCTTCTTTTTATTTGTAAAGCTAAGAGCTTTGTTCATTTAATATGTTAGAGAAATTACCTTTTGATAGAAGATTATTCAAATCTTTGGCTAGGAATTCAAACCTAGTTTACCCCGGTCAAGATTGGATTCTATATGACACTATAAATAACATGTGTGTTATTTTATTGTATTTGTGTAACATCACGTCATTTTGTCGACATGATATTACAACGATAAACAATTTAAAGCTTGACAAGTGAGGTGAGACAGGAGTATTATTTTTATTACATGTATTTGCGACAGACGAGTTAACAGTTAATTATCTTGTTGTGGAGTAAACTTTAGGAGGTTAATCACGACTGTCTAATATCGTTCATTACAATTGGAAGTTTCGTTTGAAGAACTTAAGCATGTATAATTGTAGTCCAGTAGTCATATGGAATGATACTGAGGGTCATGCCATTATTTGAGAGAAGTGCCTACGGATGATATGTTAATAACAATTAATCCTTTTTGGTTATTGTTTAACATAGTGGATGATAATTGTTTATGCCATATATACTGTTATATGAGGATTTGTAGAGCTATGAAGAGTGCTCATGCGAGGGAGTTCCGCATTTTAAGGGAATTCAAAGTATTGTTGTTCTTTGATAAGAAGGCATGGATCATGATAAGAACTGTTGTATACAAGTAGTCCAGTTCTTGTGAAGTAACGATTTAGCTGTGTTAGCAGGAGGGTTTCAGCGGAAATACAACGTGAGAACGATTGTCTACTCAGGTCAAAAATACTATTATTATACTTTATTAAACCCGAAGTTGTGTAATTACGTACAGTTAACTTTAATTAGTCGACTGTATTATACCGACATTGTAATGAAACCTATATAAGACGATGTGTAAACAGTATATCAAAACTACGGAACGTTAGAGGATGGTTATGTGGAAAACCAGTGTAAATATTTAGTTGAGAATTGTATTGTAACCGAGAAGCCAGAATCTCGAAAGTGTCATGTTAGCAGCACTAAATAATGTATATTATTAGGAACATATTATATGTAAATAATTTTTGGAAATGATTTAATTAGTTAAATAATTAAGTAGGATTTATTAATCAATTGTTTTGAAATAGCGTGTGTTTTATGAGCGGATGTTTTTGGTATGAATGATTGTTCACTGTTAAAAGTAAATGTGGAACCGAATTGGTCATGAACAATTGCGGGGTGCGAATGAAAGAGTGTATAAAAATTTTCAGGATGATTGTTTAAGAAACAGAGTAGTTATGCGAACTTTTGTAAGATCTAAATGTTCATTTTTACGTGTTTTTATAAATGCACACACAGGAGCAGTCTCAAAGTGGGCTGGCTAGAATGATTCACCGTTAGGGTTGGAGAACGGTGTGACATAACATAAGCAGGTGGACACTCACCGGCTTGTATATAAATTGTAAAACAGTTCCGAGTGCGGCGTGGTGTTAGTATTTCATTGATGAAACAAGGCCACTGCACGTGCGTTCTACAAACGCAAGTTAGTGAATGAAACCATGTGTTAGGAATGCCACGAATGTAAGAGCCTTCATTAAACGGTTTTATTTTTACGCTATGTAGGCCTAAAACAAGCCAAGATTTTATGCTCATAATTTTTATTCGCAGCATTGTAGTAAGATGTAGAGTTGAGAGGAAGTGTGAATGATTGCGTGTTTTTATTTTAATTTCTATTGTTAAATTAGTTTATTGTTATTTTGTCTATACTAGATTAGTTTACAATATTGTTAATAAATTTTATTCAGTTTGTTATCCGTTGTTGTTGGAGTGTGATTCATTTTAAATATAAGGAGAAGAGTAATGTGGATGTATTGTTGGCGAAGCTGAATTCCCAGTCCCCGAGAAAGTAAGTTAAGGTAAGTGCCCCGTGTAGCTGGTTGTTGATCCACAATATTCTTGTAACTGCTGTATGTAAATCCCAAAAGGCCATGTTGGAAGCGATTTCTAATATAGTATTTGCCGGTGCTGTTAGAAATAGGCAATCCAGCTGGGGCAATGGATATTCCAACATGATCCTTTCAGGATTTTCGGGTACAGTACTACCAACTTATTATGGAATTAGATTTGCTAGTAAATGTGTAACTAATTAGCAGTATTATTGTACGTCCGTATGCGTGAAGGGTTTCCTAGTCATTCGCCCAGTAGGGAAATGTTTTGTGTCTAGCTGGATATCGACGTCCCTACAATCCTTTACCATCTTAGCGGATATGGGTGGTGGCTAATGCGATATTCGGACGCAGTTTGAACCTCATGGAATCAAGCGATGATGGAGCATGTTTTATATTGTGTAAAGGATTGATGATTTTTTTAAACGTTGTAATTCACGAAATTTATGTCGAATCGTATTTTTTGCCTCAATAATACGCTGCATGATTTGAACATGTTTCTTGTACCCTATGGCGTTCGCCATGGTGAAGGTAAAGACACACTAACAGAAAATGTCAAACCCTGAGTCTTTTTAAACAGAAATAAAATGATCAAAACTCAAGCGATAACGTCCCTCACATCGTTCACTCTGTTTATTTATGATTAAACAGGCATGGGGATGATGGTACCAACATGAGGCACACAATTGCGTGAAAGCTGTAAAGGACATATCTGGATTCACATGATCTTAAAAAATTTGATAGAGATTTCTAGAGTCTTGGCGAAACAAAACGATGAGATTGGCATTGTCATGAATCAACTGTTTGGGGATTTTAGAATAGGTCTGAGCCAGATAAAAACAATCCACTTTTTTATGGCGTCCCATACTAAAATACTCTTTAATAATGGCCTGTCGTTGAGTGGCAATATCATCAAAAATTATAATGGAATCTGGTTGAATGCGGTCTGGTTGAATGACATCTTGAGGTGAGGTGAATGTAAACTAGCCCATGGCTTCTTTATTTAACGAAGACATAATTTGTTCCAGATACACGTACAGAGGTTGGTACAAGGATTTGGAAAAAATATAAATATTTTGAAATCGTAGGTCATAAGACGCGGTAATAATGTTCAGAAAAACATTGGTCTTTCCACAGCCCGAAGGCCCCACCATAATACATCGAACGGTAGATGGGAATAGGGTGCCATGACGTTTAGGTTCGCACACGGACAGTGATAGCTCTGAAACCAAATCAGAGACGGGCAAAGCATGGGGTTGTTTCATTAATTCCATAGTGACGACGACTGAGTTTTTTAAATGTGCGTATAAGGTTTATATATATATAGGCAAGCGGTGAGTATGATAGGTTAGTTAACGTCTATCACCATGGATGTGTTTGGGCGAGCTCGTGTAACCATGGCCACGTCCGCCTCTTAGTCAAAACAGTCTCGAGAGGTGGCTACAAAAAGCTATGTCGATCGCAAAGTGCAAAGTGTCTATCACATGGCCCCGATACCAACCGCTGAGGGCTCTCAGCCAATCATCATCGTATTGTTGATGTGCAAGAGTCTCGAGACGAAAATGACGTCTGCACGAAACGTTACATAACCTACCAAATCAAAAGGCTTTATAAATTTGTCCCATCTTGTTTTTAGTGTATCTGTCAAATCAAACACTGGACAATGACAGAAACCATTCCCTACCACCACCACCACTGGTGAATGATGGACTTACCTATATGTTTGCTTCCGGTTTAAGTCATTATCGATTGCATTATGATGGCGTGATTCATATTAAATATGCCATGCCTGATGAGAATCATTTAAAAATACAAATAAACTGTGATAGACTGTTGGTCCACAACCATCAAACAGTAAATGTTGGAGATGAATTATCCTTTCATCTTATGCTTACGTTTGAGGAAAAGGAAGCTGGGAAAGCGGTGAATGATTTTCCGCTTTATATAGAATTGGAATATACTGCTATGAAATAAGGTTCTCTACGTTAGTTGTTATCAAATGTTTGCTGTGAAAGGTTCACCAAGTAGCACCATGGTGAAAAAAGATATGCAATGAACATAAAAAAATAAATCTCAAAAAGAGAAAAAAGCCAGGCCGGAAACCAAGTCGATCTGCCTCACACCCAGTGTTAAAACTTAAAAAATAAAATAAAAAAGAGTGGCTATCGAAAAAGCATTAGAGGCAGTGCAATTGTCTACAGCACCAAAATCCCACCATAATGCATAGATAAAAAGAAAAGAAAAGAAAGAAAGAAAGAAAGGATGAAAGACAAAATCGTGGGCGAGTCATTCCTGTTGCTAAGCGTGGGATTTTTTTGCCGGCTTCATTTGCGGGGTTGGCAGCTTTGGGCTCGTTTATGGGTGGTGCGACTGCCGTGGCGAAAACCTTAAAAGCCGAGGAGCAAGGCAAGCAACAACTCAAAGAAAGCGAGCGACACAATAAAACGTTAGAAGCCATTGCTCTGGGAGCTAGAAACAGCAATCCTTTAAAGCCAGTCTTTTATCAACAAGGCCATGGACTATCGTCTAAGAAAAAAATGTCCATCTTTGATAAGCGCTTAAGGCAACTGCCTCGTCATGTCATGACCCATGAACAAGTGGAGAGCTATGCCAAACAACTAATGATTTCTCATTTTCTAGGTGTATTTATGCGAAATGAACTACCCAAATCACCGTGGAAGGAAGAACGAGCCATGATGAATTTAGATGATGATGCAGGCCCAGGAACCCATTTTGTAGCCTATGTAAAACAAGGTTCCACAGTATGGTACTTTGACAGTTACGGAAATTTACCACCCCCGATCAAGTTGCTACGTTATTTGGGAAACCGGGTAAAGATATTCTATAATGTGAATCGTCAACAAACCTTTGACAGTCAAGAGTGTGGACGTTTGTGTTTACATTTTTTATGTAAGAGGTCCCGTTAAGCCAGCAGTCTCATCATTATTCATGTCAACGCCAAGACCTTTACCGTGCACAGCCACGGGCCTGAAGTGTCCCTGGATTTTTCCCCCAATGAATTGCAACCCGAACAATCCTATGTGCTAGGATTAATTTCTTTGGAAAGTTACAACAGAATTTACAAATACAACTGGATATTAATGACAAATTTTATTATGATGATTATATGTTGAGACTATCCCATGGAGGGTATACCATAGACGATGTGCACGAAGCCATTAGCGTGTCGATGATAAAACAATTTGGTGTCAAACCATTTGCGGATGGGACACACAAATTTGAACTTACAGCCAATACGATTACTCATCGCAGTCGTATTTTCTCTACGTTTAACATTGACTTTGAAACACGACTTCATTCTATTGGCCCTTCACTAGGATTTAAACCAAGAGTGTTGGCAGCTCACCAACCCCATGATTCAGATTATCCAGTGAAATTCATCGAGGACCATCACATTTCTGTGACTTGCAATATTATTAGAGACGTATTTACGAATGAAGAACAAAGCCATTCCCTGTATGATTTTATTGTCACCTCCCCTTGTGGCTATATTATTCGTGAAACCCTTTCAGTGGTTCTTTATCATCCTGTGTGTGTCAGCGATATTAGTAATATTACCTTACGCTTAGTGAATAGAAAGCAACAACTGATTTCATTGGATGCTAACACCCCTGTGACCTACAAGTTGGTTTTAAACACGCTATGAAATTTATCTATAAAGAAACAACAGCGTCTACGAGGTCGGTTAGTTGCCCGCCGTGTATGAAACGGTTGACACGAGTAAACTGGCAACGTTTACAACGCATTGGTTATACGTTACACCCCAATCATGAACAAGGAGCTGTTGCAAGTGTGAAATCCCATACAAGTGGAAGATGGCGTCGTGCGCGTTGATATGCATTCCTATCAACCTCAAGCAACAGGACTAAATAATAATGACGAGAATCAATTCATCATTAACAATCAGGATATTTTGACTCTACTTCATGAAAGTGTCCTTCAAATTGAGGGTAAATTGATGAAAGCAGATGGCAGCACACCCACGACGTCTACGTTGGCGAATCATGGTTTGGATTTTCTGTTTTCTGAAGTACGCTATGTGATAAGTGATATTGTCATAGATATGACTCGAAATGTGGGCATGACTAGTCTTATGAAATTATATCCTTCCTATAGCGAGGAAGGCGAGCATCCGTGGCTTAGGCGGCAGCACGCCGGCCTCTCACCGCTGAGTCCGTGGTTCAAATCCCGGTCACTCCATGTGAGATCTGTGCTGGACAGAACGGAGGCAGACAGGTTTTTCTCCGGGTACTCCGGTTTTCCCTGTCAAAATTTCATTCCAGCAACACTCTCCACTATCATTTCATTTCATCTGTCATTCATTTAATCATTGCCCCAGAGGAGTGCGTCAGGCCTCGGCAGCCGGCACAGTTCATATCCTCGCCGCTAGATAGGGGCTTCATTCATTCCATTCCTGACCCGGTCGGAGACTGGAAGCAGGCTGTGGATTTTCATTCATTTTCTATAGCGAGGAAGGCAGGGTGGTGCCCCAACAATAGCAATGACTGGTTAGTTCATACCGATGGCACTTTTACGGGCTTTCTACCCTTAAAATTACTTCTTGGCTTTGCCGAAGATCACAAGCGTATTATTTTAAACGAAAGGCAAAGTTTGTTTCTGGTGAGAGACCGCAGTGATAATAATGCACTAAAAGGAGCCTCCGACCAAGTGATAGACTCAAAAATTCAACTGCTTCGATTACTATGGAAAGTGCCCCATGTGACGCTATCGGATCGTAAAAAGCTAAGCATGTTAAATTGGTGCAACAAGATAAAGCCTTGCCTATCGCCTTTCGAAGTTGGGGTCTATATGGGTACCCCTTGCTACCTACCACAGACACTCATAGTTGGAGTGTGAAATCGGCTCGCTCTACCGAGCGCCCTCTCTAACTTATTATTGGTTTTCAAACCAATAGAAAATACCAACAAAGCAAAGATATCACCCTGTTTGATAACATGCACTCGAGAAATATACATCTATTTTAAGTAATGTTTGCTTTTCCTATGAGGGGTTGGAACACAATTTTTCAAAAAATAAGTTTGGCACCCTTTATGATATATTTGCTAAATTTAAATCATCTTATTATGAAAAACAGGATTGTCCTATGTTGTCGCCACAAGGGTTTAAAGCAAAAGCACCACTGATTGTTTTCGAATGTTCGTATTTAGAAGAATCTATGAAAATCACCACCATTGATTTAAGAGTAGATTTTGAAACACAGACCATACCAGTGCCTACTGTTTAATTATTCATGCCAGACAAGTAAAATACCATCCTTTGCCCAATTATGTCACCAGCATGTAAGCCAGCTGTGACCAGGTGAAAAAAATCATCATTCATAGGATCCATGATAAGCGTCTGCATGCACACTATCTGTTGAGCTCTAGCACTGTGCGCACATACAACAACAACAAACGTCATGTGTCCCTCAATAATCAACAGCAACAACAACAACAAAAACAACGTGACAGACAAACCATGGAATTTAAAATGTGAATTTAATCGTCTGAAAATTTTGATACATGGACAGTTCCCTTTATGGATTATGGAGAATTGGCAGCGAGCGGATTTTATTATTTAAATCGTGGGAATGTGGTCAAGTGTATTTTTTGCAACATTGAAACTGGAAACTGGGAAATAGGGGATCGACCATTTAGTGATCATCAGCGGTGGAGTCCATCCTGTCCTTACCTGAATCGCTATGATGTGGGCAATATTCCATTGAGTTTGAATTACCCTGTCATTGTCCTAGACCCTGCAAAACTAGGAGATACCTGTGGACCGTATGTGGAAATTGTTCATTTGAATGTTGTTCCAGATTTTTTTTAAACTTGTAATAACATTGTATATGTTTTTATGTTATGAATAAAACCTGTAAAAAAATATTTAGTTGTTGTTCAATTCATTTGTTCCTTTTTTTCTCAAGTCCTTTGACTTTTGCAATGTTAAACCATGAAATGGGTTAAATGTTGATTAGTCGTCAACGAGGTAACAAGTAAAAAAATAAAAAAAACATCATGCGTACACTTATCGTGGATTGTCAGGATTTTAAATTGCAGATAACAAATTTATATTTAAGGAAGTAGCCTTTATCGATTGCAGTACGTTTTGTGTGTCTAACCCCATTCATTTGGTGTTTAAACCTCCCTATGCTTTTGAGTTGCTTAGTGAAAAAGGAAAAAGCAGAACCAATGGATTGCAATTAGTACGGAAAGAGGGTGATATTTCCTACAAGTATCTTGACATAGTCATGAAAGCCCATTTGCCCTCGGTCAATGTGTTATTTGTTAAAGGGAGTGAAAAACGCCAGTGGCTCCAACCATTTTTGCCCTTTTAGATTTGGGTTGTCCATCCCTGAAAACGCTTATGGATACTTGTCCTTGCGACAATATTGAAAATAAAGCCTTAGCGCATGCGAGGCAATTGTATCACTGGCTCACCACTAATGCACGTTGGGAGTTGTTGAATAAAATTAAAACTAAAAGTTTATCGTCTAATGATAGCAGTGAGAGTTGTACACGTGAGGTGATAACATCAACGTTATAAACATGGACGCCACTACAAACGACAAGGCTATTGGAAAGTTCTTTGTGTGCAAGAAAAAACTTTTATTTTTATTTTCCTGCCAACGCTGTGAAAGAAATTTGGGAAAAGGCGCCTGGCGAGTGGACTACCGACCCTTTATTGAGTGAACTACAACCATGCAGCCATTTTTCCCATCACAAGCAATTGACCATGGCAAAAACACCTTCCATTCGGCAGTGTGCCACATGCCAATTGACGAAATTATATCATGGTCATAAAACTCACTGTAAAGACTTTGTTTCGTCATTCCATGGCTGTCATGCGGAGAACAAACACCTACCATGCTCGTCAGCAGCCGCCGACAAACAACAACAACAACAAGAACAACATCAACAGCAGCAAGAAGAAGAAGAAGAACAACAACAACAAAAAGTGTTTTTCAACGATTGAAGCCTCCATGCACCAAGTTTACTGGCCGTGGAATTATTGATAACATCATTAAAAATTTACCATTCGATGTTCACCTACCTGCTTACAGCTTTTGTGGTCCTGGTACTCGTCTTGAAGATCGTTTGAGGAGAGGGAATATGAGGTTAATTGATTTGGACCATGCATGTTGTAATCATGATATAGCCTATCAAAGCAGTGATCCCACACTAAGACACATTGCCGACAAAGTCTTGTTAAGCATTGCCAACTTACGATCAACAGCCTCAGATGCCAGTCTATCAGAACGAATGGCTGCATTTATGGTTATTGCTGCTATGAAAAGCAAATTACTTTTATCTAAATATGGACTTTATCATGATGAATTTATTTTAAAAGAATGTATAGTATCAATGTTATGATTTTGAAAAATAAATAAATAAACAAGAGACCGTGTTGTGTTTTTTAATTATTATTGAGTAATTAATTAAATCCATAATGGTGATGGATGAAATTGTAAAGGAAACAAAGGAAGCATATGGACATAAAGAAATGAAGTTACTGTTATTTGCAGATGATATTGTGGTCTGGGGAAGGAACACAGAAGAAGTGCAAAAACAACTAGATAAACGTTGCGAAAATATTCAGAAGTACGGCCTGAAAATCAGCATAGAGAAAAGCAAGACCATGGTGATGACAAGAGGGGAAAGACAAGGGAAGGGCACTGTGAAAATTGGAAGTCAGAGTTTGGAAATTGTGGACACGTTCAAATACCTAGGAAGTGAATTGATGCAAACTGGTAGGTTGGACTTGGAGATTGGCAGGAGGGTACAGCAGAGCAATGCATTCTATCAAAGTGTAAGAAAACTTGTTTGGGATAAGGAAGTACCAAGGAAAAGCAAGGAGGTAATGTATAAAGTGTACTATGTTCCCATATTACTTATGCAGCTGAGACTTGGACCCTGACAAGCAGGCAAGAGAGTAGAATCCAAGCCAGTGAAATGAAATTCCTAAGAAGTATGATAGGAAAGACAAGGAAAGACAGAGTGAGGAATGAAGATGTTAGGAAGGAAGTTGGGATGGGAAAACTAAATGAGAGAATTGAGAAGAATAAACTAAGGTGGTTTGGACATGTAAAGAGGATGGAGGAAAATAGAATACCAAGACCGATGCTGGAGGCGAAGTGCAAGGGTAAGAGAGCAAGAGGAAGACCTAGAACAAGGTGGATTGATTCAGTGAAGAACAGCGTAAGAAAAAGAAATCTGGACTGGGACAAGATCGTGGAAGAAGAATGGTGGAAGGAAAGAGGAAAATGGAGAAGTGCCATAAATACCCCGACCCGGCAGGAGCTGGATAAGGGGAAATGATGATGTGTGCCCATTTAGCAAGAAATATGCCAATCACAGTATACCAGCGTAGCTCAATTCGGGATTTCGGGGCAGCGGTAAGTTCCCCCACTCTGTGACTCACATATTTTGGATTAATTAGAGGATACACTTGCAAAAATAACAACAAAATCAACTCCTATTTAAATACATTTAATTAATAAAATTAATGGCGCTACAAACACTTTAACAATTTCATTTACTGACCCAATAATCAACTGCTTGTTCCAAATGAACAAGGAATCACAAATATAAACAAATATTGTATTCAAAACTTGTGGTTTCCACATAAACCAACAATTCTTACTTAGTCTCACTTCCATAAAGCACTAACATTAAGTTTACATAACTCCGAGCTCTTTGGCTCCATGCATTTACATTATTAAGGTGTCATTCTTGTACACCTCAAACACTATCTTTTTTTTTTATTTTCTTATCTCTCAAAAACAAATATATAATTATATTTAAAAATCTAGGTTAATTATCTAACTCAATATTTTTGGGCATGTCCACACATTCAGTTGTTATCATCTCTCTTTATTTCACAAATATATTAAGGTAATCAGAAAATCAATTGTGTACTCCAGAGCGTGAAGGTACTTGACACAGTCAAAAAACTATAGTTACTCCCGAACTCAGTTGCCTTCAATCAACTCGTGGAATCCCACGTCCATACATTATTACAATAGGGATTGTTATTTATATCTTATGTCTTAGTAGACCATTATCATATAAGAAACTACGATCTGAACCGGCAAACGAAATATCCATCTACAAGGACCTCGGTTCAACGCCCGGGTCGTTAACAACATTAAACACTCCTGGTGTATTCATTCTCTTTACAACAGCTTACGAGACGGTCTCTGTTCCCTCTCGCTTTAAGAGAGCTAGACCCTACTACTTGGGGTGCGATTTATGACACGTAGGGTGACGGCGACATCCTGTCTGACCCAACGTTAGTAGCTTATTTCCAAGGCTTTCAAAACAAACCTTCCCATTATATCCAGTTCTGGGGAGACCGGGCTTTACTGTACCGTATTCATACAAACAACTATTCTTTGGTTCAAAGACCATTTTCGTAACCTTGGCAGTATTAATTATGAGAGGGTCCTCATTGATTGGGAAGATTAATACACATACGACGACGGAGAATTTAAGGGGCTTTTATCATAAGAAGATTCTGCATTCGAATCTCTTCACGTGCCTCGGGAACCAATCCCTTACAGAGGACTTATACAAAATGCGATTTAGAGTCGGCCGTGGCCCATATGACATACGCTCAATAATACCATATATTAGCTCCCTTTTTAAATACATACACAATGCCTCGTGATACTATGTCACAAATAGAGGACTTATACAATTATCAATTCACTGCAACCAACTACCCTCCATAAGTAATGTACCAAGTATTTTAACCACTACGCGTTCCTAGCGTGACACTTTAATATTATATTTGCGCTCATTATGCGCTATGCATTATTTTAAGCCGAAAATGTCTTCCCAAGAACTGATAAATCTCTTTAGTAACAATTCATATTATTTTAATTCACATATTAATCTTTCCGTTGTCGATAAATCGCTCCCTGTTTTAAAATATTCCATTGAACATCATCTCTTACACATACATTAAGGCTTAACGCTCTTATGTTCATATCAATTTATTTGATTTTTATTGAACATTTCCATATTTAATTATTATTATTATTATCTTTATTCTTTATACAAGCTCAAAAGCTATTTCTTTCATATCTCAACTTTACTTTATTTCAATATCTTTCATGATAATTAATGATATTTCGCTTGCTCTTATGACATTTGTTAAATGCATTAACCCTTTATTCACATATTTCCTCTACGGGATTTATTCTTTACATAATTATTTATAATTTCTCAATTTTATTTATATTATTGTTCAGACCGTGTTCTTAATTATTCCGTATTTATTTATTAAAACACATCCCTTTTACTCAAAACTCCGGTAGGTTTGTACACAATCAATTTCTGACACCAAAATAAGATGAATTTAGTACTCACATGTTTTCCAGATCATCCCATGATCTTTAATCTGGTGCGGTGCTTCATTTTTGGGCCCACTTTGAACTTTTACTCCATATTAAAGGAATTCATCTTACGTAAAAACACTTTTTGACATATATCTAAAACACTTAACATTGACGACATTTTTATATACTGATGTGTCCCTTTTGAACACATAATAAACACTAAAATATTAATTTAACACACAATCTTGATTATTTTACACTTCACAATTCTCGATCACTAGGCCGTATTTCTGAGCCTATCACACGTGATCTTCTTAAATTCCCGTTTCCAAGGGTGATATTTATTCGATGTCGGCTTCTATCCTGCAGAATGCGAAAGTCTCGAAACATCTACTGTTCCCTGGAGTCCAATTCTGCTACTCCTATCCTGGATCACCGGCTATTTATCTAGCTTGAACGGCTTCTTTGTAGATCTGCCTATCGATCCTAACGAAAGTCTATACGGATCGAGGTCCCCTCAAAGACCTATAGATTTAGTCTATAGCAGCTAGTACTTCTCGATTCTAGTATTTTTGGAATAGTTCGCCTGCTTTCTGGAGATAATGTTTATAGTCTCCTATCTTCTTTATTTGAACTGTTTTAACACTCCTACGTTTCGAAGCTGATTCTGTTCTTCCCTTTTAGGGTTCTTCAATTTAAATAACAGTATATCTGTCTGGTACGATACTTCCGTACGTTATGATCTATTCGTTCGTACATTTAACGACCTATCGCCTTTAAGTCCGACGTTCGCAGCCTGCTCTGACTATATCTTACGAATTTTCACTTTAACTTGTATACAGTCGGGCCTAAATCCTGTTGTTTGTTGTTTGAGTCTTCAGTCTTTTGACTGGTTTGATGCAGCTCTCCATGCATCCCTGTCCTGAGCTAATCGTTTCATCTCTACATAGCTACCACACCCTACATCCGAGGCAATCTGTTTAACATATTCTAACCTTGGTCTACCCCTACAGTTCTTGTCCTCGACTCTTCCTTCCATAACTAAGCTTGCTATTCCTGGGTGTCTTAGTATGTGTCCTACCAACCTATCTCTTCTCTTCATTAGCAGTCGCCAGAAACATCTCTCCTCTCCCACTCGTCTTAATACCTCTTTGTTTGTAACCCTATCTACCCATCTGATCTTCATCATTCTCCTGTAACACCACATTTCAAATGCTTCAATTCTCCTCTTTTCTGCTGCACCAATAGTCCAAGTTTCACTTCCATAGAGCGCCACGCTCCAGACAAAGGCTTTCAAAAATGACTTCCTAATACCTAAATCTATATTCGATGTCAGCAGATTCCTTTTCTGTAGAAATGCTTTTCTTGCCTGAGCCAACCTACTTTTTATATCCTCTTTGCTTCGTCCATCACTGGTTATTCTGCTTCCTAAGTAACAGAAGTCTCCTACTTCCTTCAGCTTTTCACCTGCCAATTTGATCTCTATAGAGGTTTCTGATTTATTTCGGCTGCATTCCAGTATTTTTGTTTTACATTTATTAATTTTCATCATGAAATCTTTCCGTAAGACAGAGTCCATACCATTCAAAAACTCATTCAAATCCTCAGGCTTGTCGGCCAAGATGACGATGTCATCAGCAAATCTCAGAGTTGAAATTATTTCTCCTTGAATCTTCACTCCCACTTTAAATTTTTCTCTAATTTCCTTCATTGCTTGTTCAATGTAAAGATTGAAAAGTATGGGTCATAAGTTGCAGCCTTGCCTTACACCTTTCTGAATTCCAGCTTCTCTCTCATGTCCTTCAACTCGAATGACTGCTGTCTGGTTTCTGTTTAGATTGTATATCACCCTCCTATCCCTGTACTTTATTCCAATCGATTTCAAAATGTCAAACAATTTAGTCCAATCAACGTTATCAAAAGCCTTTTCTAAGTCTACAAAAGCCATGAACGTTCTCTTATCTTTCCTTATTCTACCTTCCAAAATCAGCCTAAGACTTAGTACAGCTTCCCTTGTTCCTACATTTCTCCTGAAACCAAACTGGTCTTCACCCAACTCCGTTTCTATCTGGCTCTCAATCCTCTTGTAAATTATTCTAGACAGGATCTTTGAAGCATGAGTAATCAAGCTGATTGTACGGTAATCTTCACATCTGTCAGCTCCCACTTTCTTTGGTATAGGGATGATTACATTCTTCTTGAAATCAGGGGGTACCTCACCTGTCTCATAAATCCTACACACCAAGTGAAATAACCTGATCAGACCTTCATCTCCTATGCAGCGTAGCAACTCAATCGGTATATCATCTATGCCTGGTGCTTTGTTCCTGCTTAAGTCTTCCAAAGCTCTATCAAATTCTGATCTCAATATTAAATCTCCTTTCGCATCCTCATCAATTTCCTCCTCCCTTTCCATTACATGATTCTCAATCTCCTTTCCCTTATACAAACTCCCTATGTAAGCTTTCCATCTCTCAACCTTTTCTTCCCTATCTGTTAGAGGCTTTCCATTTGTGTCCTTAATATTACAGCACTTAGTCTTCTTTTCCCCAAAAGTATTCTTAATCCTTCGATAAGCTGTGTCTACTTTTCCTAATTTCAGACAATTTTCTATACCTGCACATTTCTCTTTCAACCATTCTTCTTTCGCTTCCTTGCACTTCTTGTTAACCTCATTTCTCAGACGTCTGTATTCTGCTTTCCCCTTTTCATCTCTTACATTCTTGTGCTTCCGCCTTTCATCCATCAATTCTAGTATATCCTGAGTGATCCACGGTTTTCTACCTATTCTCTCTTTCCTACCAATGTTTTCTTCTGCGGATTTTGTTATTTCATTCTTCAAAAGTGCCCATTCGTCTGCAATTGAAGTTTGTTTAGGGTTTTTCATTAGTCCTTCCTTTATACTCTTCTTGAATCTTTCGTTTACATCCTTCTCTTTCAGTCTGTCTATTGCCCACCTTTTTGGCTTTTGACTTTTCTTCAGTTTCTTCAACTTTAATCTGCATTTCATTACAATCAGATTGTGGTCAGAGTTTATGTCAGCACCAGGATATGTTTTACAATCCAAAATCTGGTTTCGAAACCTCTGCTTGACCATAATGAAGTCGATTTGGTAACGCCCTGTATCTCCTGGTCTCATCCATGTGAATATTCTTCTATTGTGGTTATTGAATAAGGTGTTAGCTATGACCAACTCATGCTCAGTGCAGAATTCTACCAGCCTGCTTCCTCGATCATTCCTTTCACCTAATCCGAAATCTCCTACTATCTTCCCTTCTCTCCCTTTTCCTACCACAGCATTCCAATCTCCCATTACTATAACATTTTCATCACCCTTGATATACCTCAGAATTTCGTCTATTTCTTCGTAGACCTTTTCAACATCCTCATCATCAGCTTGACTGGTAGGCATATAGACTTGAACCACTGTGGTGCAGGTAGGTTTAGTATTGATTTTTGCTACAATAATCCGTTCACTATATTGCTCATAATATTCCACCCGCTGTCCAAGTTTCCTACTCAATATGAGGCCAACCCCTGCTTGGCCATTGTTTGATTTAGTGCTAATGACCCTATAGTCTCCTGACCAAAAGTCCTGTTCTTCATGCCAGCGCATTTCACTAATCCCAACCAAATCCAACCTCAACCTATCCATTTCCCTTTCTAAGTTTTCTAACCTTCCATTTCCTAGCAGACTTCTAACATTCCACGCTCCGATCCGTAGAATGTCAGATTTCCTCTTTGTCACTTCTGTGATGTTAACCCCCTCTCGAGTAGTCCCCACCCGGGGACTAATATTTCACTACGGCGATACTTTGAAATTTCGTCTTGACCACTCCTTATGGAGGCAAGCAAGTCGTTAATACTGCGACGCCTGTGGCTATCGGATCTTACTTCTGCGGTGTAACACAGCGTTTCTCCCCTCAAGGAGTACTGGTAGCTGTTTTCGATGTAACGCAGAGTTACGTCCCCTCACGGACTGTCGGAATGACTACTTCTACGTCGTGGTGCAGCACTTCCCCTCACGGAGTGCTCGTATGACTGCAAGTGCTGATATAATTTCACGTCCTCCTGGACGGATTCGTACTGCGATGATGCGTGGCAACACCCCTCGGGCTGTTCAAGACTGCATGGTTGGCTTGGTAAACCCCGAAGCTTTATACTATTTTACTACAAAAAAATAAGACTCTAGCCTTTTCTGTGGTCAACTTCTAAAATAATGGTGCCACAAATATAAAAATTATACCTTCCGAAAGCTCGTCTTCTCAATGTCACATGATCTTATTGCACCTAAGAATCGATCGTGCAATTCGGAGATATTAATTAATTTCTCGTCCTCAATTGTGTGGGTGTTGCATTCCTTTTGCTCAATCCCCTCCACAGAGGCCGTGGTACTTCCCCAATGACGTCGTCTTACGTTAGCAGTTTTTTTCTGCGCACTTATTAAATGGTTCCTCTTTACTAAAAAATCTCTCATTCAAAATGATTCACTGTACTGTACTTGTTTACTCATTATTATGCTCGTAAACGTGTTAAATTTAATTATTCCTCTCCTGGCGCATATGCAGTGTTGTCAATTTCCAGCAACGTCAGCTCGAATTCCGATTCAGGCTTCCTTGTCTATCACGGTGGAAATTTCCACTCGGTTATTAATACTCGTGACCAGCCCTCTCTTGAATGTCGAGTGGGGTGATCTCATCTAAGGAACATCTGTCCCTAGTCGCTTGCACAATGTTAAGCTATAATCCTGGCTTAAAATCTCTCTCCGTTCCTTTAGGAAACTATACGTTTCTTTCATTTCTTCCTTAAGGACATGGGTTCGACCTTCCATGGACCCTATGGCCCATGGGTTCATCTCTCCCCTCCTTAGGTAAATAAATTTTCGAAAATTCTTGAGGAAATTTATTTCAATTTAATTTGTATTTCTTTATTCGTCGAAACCATCATAACGTCATCCGTATTTACTGTTGTTTTTACTTCTTTTAAGTTGTATCCGGTAATTGTGTAGGTCGGGTATGCTCTGTCCCTACCCTTTCTTTCTTTCTTTATTTGTCTGGACTTTAAGTTCCCAGAACCTCATTCTCCCTTACGGGTTTGGTCTATCCCTACCCGTTTCCTTATTTCATCATTTTCTTTTCTTAAATTGGAATTTTCTTCTTCAATAAATTCAATTATTTCTTTAATTTCCCAATATACTTTCTCCAATTCGCATTCGCACTCGAATGCTTGAGCTCTATTTTCTATTTCTTCCTTATTCTTGTTTATGTCAAAAGCGGATTCATCTCTAAATGTTTCCATAACCAGGGTTTGTTCATTTTCTTCATCAAACTCTTCGGGAGGGTAATATAATTTCAAATTTGCTGAATTCATGGTCACTTCGTGATCCGTTTCACAGTGCCGAATTCTATATGCGTTATTCCTCAAATCTCTGATTATTTGATATGGTCCGTGGTACATTTTCTGGAACTTCTTGTACACACGGTTCCCTGGATCCGAAATGGCTGGTCTTTTCACTAACACCATTTCTCCTGCTAATAATGGTCGATGATACCTCTTATGCCTATTTCTTCTCTGCCTCCGGTCGGCTTGAGCTTTTAGATGCTCAAAGGCTCTTCTAATTCGTACATCTCTTCCCGGCTGAGCGTCTGCTGGTCTAGGAATTACCAGATTCCAAGGTCTTTCTGGTTGCTCATTCCGATGTAACGTTATGGGTATCTCTCCTGTGGATTCATGGATTGTATTATTTATACAAAATTCGATAATATCCAAGATATCTATCCACTTCCAATTTTCTTCGGCACAGTATATTCTACAGTACTTGGCCGTCTCTCTCATAACTCTCTCTACAGGGTTTGCCTCAGGATGGCGAATACTTGACAAAATTTGACGTATTCCAAGTCTTTCTAATTCTCGTCTGAACTCTACACTGGTGAAACAACTGCCGTGATCCGACAACAAATTCTCAGGTTTCCCCAGAATCGGTATCACTTTTTCTTTAAGTCGTTTTAACACCTGTTTGGTACTAGTCTTCTGTATGGGAGCAAGGACAACCATTTTAGTGAAGACATCCATAGCCACCATTATGTGTCGATTTCCTCTTCTTGCCTTTGGCAAAGGTCCAAAATTATCAATAGATATGATTTGGCCGGGCCTTTCGGGTAACAATGGTATAGGCTTCTGTCTCATCAGAAATGCATTAGGTTTTATCCTTTGACATAGATCACATGTCTTTAGCGTGTCCCTTACAGTTTCTCTCAGTCTCGGCCATACAAATGCTTCTTTCAGCATCGAGACTGTTTTGTCGACTCCCATATGTCCGAACGATCTATGGGCTAACCATACTATTTTCCTCTGCAAAATTGCAGGAACGACAATCCTTAATTTCGTATGGTCAGAGTCCACAAACTTATATAATAACCCATTATAGAACGTGTAGTCTTGTGCTATCTTCTCAGCTTCCGTGT
The DNA here is from genome assembly GCA_946902985.2 of Meconema thalassinum. Taxonomy (NCBI): domain Eukaryota; kingdom Metazoa; phylum Arthropoda; class Insecta; order Orthoptera; family Tettigoniidae; genus Meconema; species Meconema thalassinum. The sequence goes on from OX336389.2 coordinate 918,405,299, forward strand.
ACGCTGGTGTTCCTCTTATCAAGCTTCCCTCAAGGAATGATATGAGCATGTTCATCCATGGATCCTCCCGTTGCCTCTGACTAATGCTTCTTAACTCATTAAGAGTACGCTGATCCCTGTCTTCCAAATCTATAGCCATTACTTCCTCGTCTATGGACTCTGGCTGTCTACTTAAGTAGTCTGGAACTATGTTTTCCTTTCCTGGGCAGTACTCTATCTTGACATCAAATTGTTGAATATATAAAGCCCAACGCATCAACCTTTGACTGGATAAATCAGTCTTCATCAAAAAGGTTAAGGCTTTATGATCCGTCCTTAGAATGACCTGAAACCCATATACGATCTTCCGCCAATATTGCAAGGCGTGCAATATCGCTAACAGCTCGATCTCGCTGATCGTATAATTTTTCTCGTGTGGTTTCAGTCTCCTACTTGTGAAAGCTAGATAGTTCTTCTTATCAGGGTTTTCCGGGTTCTCCTGATATAGCATTGCCCCTATTCCAATCTGGGATGCGTCTGTCTGAATGATAAATCTCTGATTAAAATCAGGATATCCTAGCTTCACGTAATTTAAGAGCATTTCCTTGGCCTCCACGAATGCTTTTTCTGCTTCCTCCGTCCATTTCCACTTGCCCCCCTTCTTCAGAAGGTCCTGTAGTGGTGCAACAGTTTTGGTGTATGATGGACAATGTCCTGAGAAGAACCCAATCAATCCCAAAAACTGGCGAACGTTCTTTACCTTCAAAGGCCTTGGAAAATCCCTTATCGATTCCAATTTGCATGGATTTGGTTTAACACCATTCTTGTCAATCACATGCCCTAAAAATGTCACTTGCCTTTGACAAAAGTTCGATTTCTTTAAATTTATCTTAAAATTTGCCTTCCTTAGGTCTTCCAATAATTTCTTCAAATTTTCTAAATGTTCATCAATGTTCTCCGAGGTAAGCAAGATGTCATCTACGAATCGGATAGTGCAATCTTTCACTTCCTCTGATAGGTTTCGATCCAGCGCTCTTAGTAATGCCGATCCTGCGGTCTTCAATCCAAACGGACATCTTCTAAAGCAGTATGTTTGTTGGTCGAACTGAAATCCAGTCAACAAGCTGGTTTTCTCTTCCAGTTCGAGATGATGATACGAAGAAGTCATGTCAATATTTGTAAAAATCTTCTTGCCTTTGAACTTCCTCAGTATTTCTTTTATGGGTGGTGCCGAATCATTTTCTGGTATGATTTTTGCATTTAAATTTCTGGCATCTAAACACACCCTTACTGAGCCATCCGGTTTACTCACAATCACTAATGGACTAACATATGGTGTCGCCATCTTTTCTATAACACCTGCATTCATCATCTCCTGCAGTGTTTTCTTGGTTTGTGGGTAATGTTTTTCCGCAACCGGGTATGGTTTTTGTTTGAACGGTGCCCAATCGTTGACTTGGAACGCGTATTTAAAATTTTCAATCTTCCCTGGCTTGGAATCAAATACGTCCCTATAATCCTATAATAATTTCTTTAACTGTTCCTTAATTTCGAGGCTGACTTTAGCTTCCTCCACTTTTCCTGACAGGTTGGTCTCGAACTAATTTTCCACATTATCTTCGAGTTCTATGTTGAGGACTTCAAATATCTTTTCTATGTCCTTATAATCTTCCCCAATCACTTCTTCCATATGCCATACCTGTTCTTCTATTTTCGCATCCTGATCCTGTAGGTTAATGTCTTGCTCATCCACATCCTCTCTTTGAATTCTAATGCAGTTTTGCGCTAGGTCTATAATGACCTTGTTCTCACGGATAAAATCAATACCTAATATGACATTATACGGTAATTGATTTACCAGCAAAAAGCACTGCGAAATTTCAGCGTTACCCATGATCAGATCAATGTATACCTGAAATTTACATGTCAAAGATTTTTCAGGGATAATTCCCTTAATCTTCACACTTGATGTGGGAATCTTTAGTACTCGGCCCCTTGTTTCCAATTCATTTAAAAGGGTTTGTGTAATTAGACTTATTGTGGATCCAGTATCAATCAATGCTCTGACCAGTAATCCTTCTATCCTAAGCATAATTATAGTTAGCTCTCTTTTAACAGGTGGGATTCCTTCCACATCCTCGTTAATTAGTTCATCTGGTCTAGCTATCCAATTTACAATTTCTACCTCCTCCCAGCTCCTGGTATGTTTCCACTTTTGACAATTTAAATTTGGAGTTTTTTTTTATCCTGAGGGCTCCCTTTTCCCTCATTCTTTAGCTGAGCTTGTAATTCCAAGCTTTGAGCTCCATCTAGTCGGTCGGGTGATTTTCGGTTCTTAATTGCCTCACTCCAACGGACTTTTTGCCTATCAGGTTCATCTGGTCTTTCGTTCATATAACGAAGACTCTCCTGATATCTTTCTTCTATTTCGGCCCGATATTCATCATCCCTATCGTCTGGCCTTACATTCCTTCTGGGATAATTCTCCCATTTCTTTCTGTTGTCCGGCCTTTGCTGGTTATTGTTATAGGGTCGGCTTTCCTGTTGCCTATAACCCGTCGTTCTAGGATTTCTTCCTCGATATCCTCCCCTGTAATAGGGCTGTATCCTTCTAGGCTCCTGGTGCCCATACTCTCGACCTAGTCCTTGAGTATCCGTGCTGGTGGACTGATTCCTGGTCGCTGGTTTTTCTCCTGTTTCCTGACTGCTGGCCATGTGTACTTGCTCAGTTTGTCTTTGATGCCGAGGAGTTACGTGCGAAGTCGTCATATCTAATTGACGTAATACACTCTCCACTTCCACAGCACTTCTGGCTTTGGATGAGATTAGCAGCCTCTGAATCTCATACGGAAGCTGTCTTGCAATGGCGGCACACAGGTCATTTTCTGCCGGAGCAATATCTAGTTCGCGGAATTTACACAGCTGAGCGGTAAAAAATTCCGAATATTTAGTAGGTGCATTGGTGCTGTACTTCCTAGAGTACAGATCTAGCCTTAAATTTTCTTGGACATCTGCTGCCCAATATCGCTTTAAAAATGCTTCCCTAAAGCCTTCCACCGTATCAAAAGTGTATCTGAAGCTTCTGAACCAGGTGAGACAATCACCTGCCAACAGCTTTTCAATAGCTCTCAGTCTCCGATCCTGAGGAACCTTCATTTCATTTAGATACTCTGCCACTTCTTTTAGCCAGTATTTTGGAGTAATAGACATGTTATTACCCGTAAACTTTACTGGTCTATCCTCATTGGATTTAATAATGTTTATTATTTGGCCATTTGTCTGATTCGTGTACGGGGTTGACATCGCCATCGGATATCCTGGGTTCTTATAAGGGCTCTCCCCTCCTAAGTCCCTCTCCGTATCTGTGCCTTGTTCACGGGAATCTACCCATCCTGTCTTTGGAAACTCCTCCTGATTTTCGAATTCTAACTTCCTTTCTCTTCGGGCACTTTCTTCATTTGCCATGAGTTGGATTTCCATTTGACTATTCTTATGTTCAGTCCTCTCCAATCGGGATCTTAATTCATTCTGAATTCTTTCTTGATTCATTTTAATATCTTCCTCTATCTTTTTGAGTTGGAATTTCTCATCCCTGAAGCTATCCCTGAATTCATTTATTTGGTCTTCTACCTCTTTCTTAATGATCTTAGCCTGTTGGTCTTTAATTTCTGGTTTCATATCACCTATGGTATCCAGGCCTTCTCGTATCTCCTTTATTTGCTTCTCCACTTCTTTTCGTCCTTTAACCATATCTACTTTAATTCCTTCAAGCTTTCCCTCAGTTTTCTCTTGACTCTTATACAATCTCATCATTTCATCTTGGACCTGATTTACTTCCTTATTGGTTTTTCCTACATGAACCTTTAATGTTCCGATGGTTTCCTGAACCTCATTAATACCCTGACTTATTTCATTTATTTTATGGGTGTTACCCTTATTTTCGTCTTCTCGTTGTTTTCTTTCACCCTGGAAATGCCCCTCGTAGATACCTAATCTTCGATTTATTTCACCCTCATACTTCTTTAAGTTATCATCTACCTGCCCGGTAAACAGCTCAAATTGATCTTTCATATCTCGCGCATCCTTTATATTTTGATTTTTCATCTCAATTACCTCAGTCTGAACTACACTGATTTTGTTCTCGAGGGTCCCTACTTTCTCCTCAACCTTTCCAAATCGAGTTCCTAGCTTATTCACGCTTTGTTTTATTTCCTCCCGGGAGGCCTCACAAATGTCGCTGTTAGATTTTATCTGAGCTTTCAATTCTTTCTGCACACCTTGGATCTGGGTTACAAGTTTCTTTTCACACTCATCACCCTTTGTTTCTATGTTAATTAATTTAGTTTCTATAGAATCAAACTTATTTTCCATGGTACCAATTTTACCCTCAATACTTTTAAAATGATTTTGACATTTATTCTGGGAATCTACCATATTTTTGTTCATAGTCTCTATTTGGACTTGCAATCCTGAGTAAAATCCTTTACTTTCCTTTTTAATCTCACATGCGATTTCCCCTTTTAACTCAGTTAACTTGTCCCCCAACTTAGTGTCAAAACCTTGGAACTTGTGATTTATTTTATCTATCTCAGCCTTTACTTCATTGTTCATTGTTACACAGTTAGTTTCGATATCTACTAATTTAGTTCCCATATTAGCACTATCAGTTTTTAGTGACTCTAAACTCTCATTCATGGATCCTAACCTTTGGTTATTCTTCTCCTGTTGGCTGTCCAACTTATTCAAACTCTCATTTATGGATTCGAACACTATGTTATTTTCATCCTTTTGGAGACTCAATGTATTGTTTATAGCTCCTAACCCTTCTTTATTTTCACTCTGTTGGCTATCCAACTTATTGTTTATGGCCTCCAAGAGCCGTTGCATCTCTTCACTAAATGCCATCTTATGAGAATACAGTGGGCCACAAATGCCACCACACTAGTACATGTTTGAGAGATGATACTCTGAATTAGTGTGTCCCAATTTCTTTAAAACTTTACTTTGGTACGGGTATTCACTTACAACGTACCCTTTTGATACTCTTATTCAATTTCATAACCCTTTATGGAAGTATTTAAAATTCAAAATTTCGAAAAACCATTTTTTTCTAAAAATGAAAATTTTGATTTTTCGAGAAAACTCGGGTTTTCCCTAGGAAAACTCATCCCTGCGTACTGGGCGCCAAAATCAAAGATTTGCTAGGGGGTTTATATTATATATTCAGGGCTGCTCGGTATGAGTTTCCAGGGACCCATGCGGTCAGTTAATATTTTACGTTGTAGCTATTCCTATCATTACTTTAATTTTACATGATATGACCGACTTAAGTGTTCCTCTAGTTATTAATCCAGCACATTATTTATATATCCCCATGTGCCCATTTAGCAAGAAATATGCCAATCACAGTATACCAGCGTAGCTCAATTCGGGATTTCGGGGCAGCGGTAAGTTCCCCCACTCTGTGACTCACATATTTTGGATTAATTAGAGGATACACTTGCAAAAATAACAACAAAATCAACTCCTATTTAAATACATTTAATTAATAAAATTAATGGCGCTACAAACACTTTAACAATTTCATTTACTGACCCAATAATCAACTGCTTGTTCCAAATGAACAAGGAATCACAAATATAAACAAATATTGTATTCAAAACTTGTGGTTTCCACATAAACCAACAATTCTTACTTAGTCTCACTTCCATAAAGCACTAACATTAAGTTTACATAACTCCGAGCTCTTTGGCTCCATGCATTTACATTATTAAGGTGTCATTCTTGTACACCTCAAACACTATCTTTTTTTTTATTTTCTTATCTCTCAAAAACAAATATATAATTATATTTAAAAATCTAGGTTAATTATCTAACTCAATATTTTTGGGCATGTCCACACATTCAGTTGTTATCATCTCTCTTTATTTCACAAATATATTAAGGTAATCAGAAAATCAATTGTGTACTCCAGAGCGTGAAGGTACTTGACACAGTCAAAAAACTATAGTTACTCCCGAACTCAGTTGCCTTCAATCAACTCGTGGAATCCCACGTCCATACATTATTACAATAGGGATTGTTATTTATATCTTATGTCTTAGTAGACCATTATCATATAAGCAACTACGATCTGAACCGGCAAACGAAATATCCATCTACAAGGACCTCGGTTCAACGCCCGGGTCGTTAACAACATTAAACACTCCTGGTGTATTCATTCTCTTTACAACAGCTTACGAGACGGTCTCTGTTCCCTCTCGCTTTAAGAGAGCTAGACCCTACTACTTGGGGTGCGATTTATGACACGTAGGGTGACGGCGACATCCTGTCTGACCCAACGTTAGTAGCTTATTTCCAAGGCTTTCAAAACAAACCTTCCCATTATATCCAGTTCTGGGGAGACCGGGCTTTACTGTACCGTATTCATACAAACAACTATTCTTTGGTTCAAAGACCATTTTCGTAACCTTGGCAGTATTAATTATGAGAGGGTCCTCATTGATTGGGAAGATTAATACACATACGACGACGGAGAATTTAAGGGGCTTTTATCATAAGAAGATTCTGCATTCGAATCTCTTCACGTGCCTCGGGAACCAATCCCTTACAGAGGACTTATACAAAATGCGATTTAGAGTCGGCCGTGGCCCATATGACATACGCTCAATAATACCATATATTAGCTCCCTTTTTAAATACATACACAATGCCTCGTGATACTATGTCACAAATAGAGGACTTATACAATTATCAATTCACTGCAACCAACTACCCTCCATAAGTAATGTACCAAGTATTTTAACCACTACGCGTTCCTAGCGTGACACTTTAATATTATATTTGCGCTCATTATGCGCTATGCATTATTTTAAGCCGAAAATGTCTTCCCAAGAACTGATAAATCTCTTTAGTAACAATTCATATTATTTTAATTCACATATTAATCTTTCCGTTGTCGATAAATCGCTCCCTGTTTTAAAATATTCCATTGAACATCATCTCTTACACATACATTAAGGCTTAACGCTCTTATGTTCATATCAATTTATTTGATTTTTATTGAACATTTCCATATTTAATTATTATTATTATTATTATCTTTATTCTTTATACAAGCTCAAAAGCTATTTCTTTCATATCTCAACTTTACTTTATTTCAATATCTTTCATGATAATTAATGATATTTCGCTTGCTCTTATGACATTTGTTAAATGCATTAACCCTTTATTCACATATTTCCTCTACGGGATTTATTCTTTACATAATTATTTATAATTTCTCAATTTTATTTATATTATTGTTCAGACCGTGTTCTTAATTATTCCGTATTTATTTATTAAAACACGTCCCTTTTACTCAAAACTCCGGTAGGTTTGTACACAATCAATTTCTGACACCAAAATAAGATGAATTTAGTACTCACATGTTTTCCAGATCATCCCATGATCTTTAATCTGGTGCGGTGCTTCATTTTTGGGCCCACTTTGAACTTTTACTCCATATTAAAGGAATTCATCTTACGTAAAAACACTTTTTGACATATATCTAAAACACTTAACATTGACGACATTTTTATATACTGATGTGTCCCTTTTGAACACATAATAAACACTAAAATATTAATTTAACACACAATCTTGATTATTTTACACTTCACAATTCTCGATCACTAGGCCGTATTTCTGAGCCTATCACACGTGATCTTCTTAAATTCCCGTTTCCAAGGGTGATATTTATTCGATGTCGGCTTCTATCCTGCAGAATGCGAAAGTCTCGAAACATCTACTGTTCCCTGGAGTCCAATTCTGCTACTCCTATCCTGGATCACCGGCTATTTATCTAGCTTGAACGGCTTCTTTGTAGATCTGTCTATCGATCCTAACGAAAGTCTATACGGATCGAGGTCCCCTCAAAGACCTATAGATTTAGTCTATAGCAGCTAGTACTTCTCGATTCTAGTATTTTTGGAATAGTTCGCCTGCTTTCTGGAGATAATGTTTATAGTCTCCTATCTTCTTTATTTGAACTGTTTTAACACTCCTACGTTTCGAACCTGATTCTGTTCTTCCCTTTTAGGGTTCTTCAATTTAAATAACAGTATATCTGTCTGGTACGATACTTCCGTACGTTATGATCTATTCGTTCGTACATTTAACGACCTATCGCCTTTAAGTCCGACGTTCGCAGCCTGCTCTGACTATATCTTACGAATTTTCACTTTAACTTGTATACAGTCGGGCCTAAATCCTATAATTAGGATTTTCCTAATATTTCACTACGGCGATACTTTGAAATTTCGTCTTGACCACTCCTTATGGAGGCAAGCAAGTCGTTAATACTGCGACGCCTGTGGCTATCGGATCTTACTTCTGCGGTGTAACACAGCGTTTCTCCCCTCAAGGAGTACTGGTAGCTGTTTTCGATGTAACGCAGAGTTACGTCCCCACACGGACTGTCGGAATGACTACTTCTACGTCGTGGTGCAGCACTTCCCCTCACGGAGTGCTCGTATGACTGCAAGTGCTGATATAATTTCACGTCCTCCTGGACGGATTCGTACTGCGATGATGCGTGGCAACACCCCTCGGGCTGTTCAAGACTGCATGGTTGGCTTGGTAAACCCCGAAGCTTTATACTATTTTACTACAAAAAAATAAGACTCTAGCCTTTTCTGTGGTCAACTTCTAAAATAATGGTGCCACAAATATAAAAATTATACCTTCCGAAAGCTCGTCTTCTCAATGTCACATGATCTTATTGCACCTAAGAATCGATCGTGCAATTCGGAGATATTAATTAATTTCTCGTCCTCAATTGTGTGGGTGTTGCATTCCTTTTGCTCAATCCCCTCCACAGAGGCCGTGGTACTTCCCCAATGACGTCGTCTTACGTTAGCAGTTTTTTTCTGCGCACTTATTAAATGGTTTCTCTTTACTAAAAAATCTCTCATTCAAAATGATTCACTGTACTGTACTTGTTTACTCATTATTATGCTCGTAAACGTGTTAAATTTAATTATTCCTCTCCTGGCGCATATGCAGTGTTGTCAATTTCCAGCAACGTCAGCTCGAATTCCGATTCAGGCTTCCTTGTCTATCACGGTGGAAATTTCCACTCGGTTATTAATACTCGTGACCAGCCCTCTCTTGAATGTCGAGTGGGGTGATCTCATCTAAGGAACATCTGTCCCTAGTCGCTTGCACAATGTTAAGCTATAATCCTGGCTTAAAATCTCTCTCCGTTCCTTTAGGAAACTATACGTTTCTTTCATTTCTTCCTTAAGGACATGGGTTCGACCTTCCATGGACCCTATGGCCCATGGGTTCAGATGATGATGATGATGATGATGATAATTAAATATAAACATAATAACAATGATATAAATGGTGTTTCAATTTAAAATTATAAACAATAAAAAAGGACAACAGTGTATTATTATTGACTAATAGTTTGAATATGAACCTGATATCAATCACATAAATGGTATTTCAATTAAAATTATTTTTTTAAATTATAAACAATACAAAAGATGTCACTGCAATATTATTGACTAATAGTTTCATTATGATCATTATAAATGTTGCTATAAATGGTATTTGTACAAAATGATGAATTAAGTTGAAACGTTATGGGCTTAAGGATCGCTTGTTCATTAAACACCCTCCTCATGCACTGCAACCACAAGTTTAAAAAGTCACAGAAAAAATAAAACAAAAACATATTTTAAAAGTAGTGATCGTGGCGTATGAAATCATTAACAAGTCTAGGACTATGTCATTATGATTTTGTTTGTACAAAACCATGTGAGAATTTAAGACAATATAACGTTAATTTTAAATTATTTATTATTATTATGTAATAAAACATGTAATTATTATTTTGTTTGTACAAAACCATATGACCATTTAAGACAATGTGTGGTTAACTTTAAATTATTTATTATTGTTATTATTATTATTATGTAATAAAACATATCATTATGATTTTGTTTGTACAAAACCATGTGACCATTTAAGACAATGTGACGTTAACTTTTTATTATTTATTTAATTAGTAAAAATAGTGTTGATTTGTTTTCTTTCTTTTTGAGCTTGTTGTGTTGGCAGCAAGCACAAGAGTGTAGTGCAGTATCTTTGACATAGTCTTTGATATCAGTGAAGCAGTGTCAAATCAATATGGTGTGTATCGTGTGAATTGTGAACCTTTCCACAACAAATAATAAAAATATGCATTCTAGAGGAGTCTATGTGATTTATTGAGAAGTGAACCTAACATTTTATGGCGACCGTGACAGGATTCATTCATAGTAAAAGGCTCCCGTGAAGAAAGAAGATGGAAAGACTCGCTAAAGAAAGAACCGTAAAGCGGCGGTTATTTACGCGCTCACACAATCAACTAATGGCGTTGTTAGAAGATGATCAAACTGAAATGGAAAAAGTGCAAGTGCAACTTGAAATACTTCAAGAAAAGTATGATGATATCTCTAATTTAGATGGATTAATATTTCAACAGATGATAGACGACGAGTGTGAGGATGACGAAATAGAAACGGAATGTGAATCAGCTGATGATTACAAACACAAATTCCTTAGCTGTAGAACAAAAGCAACACGTTTTATGAATCCCGTTGTTTCCATTACCCCTCCACAAAGTGTAGTGAATGACAATGTTTGTGATAAAAAGAAATATAGACTTCCAAGAATAGAATTTAAGAAATTTTCTGGTGAAATAATTGATTGGTTATATTTTTGGAGCCAGTTCCGTAAAATTCACGAGGATGAGGACATTGGGAAGGAAGATAAAGTCCAATATTTAATTCAGGCTATGACAGAAGGTTCCAGAGCATATGAATTAGTTACTAGTTTTCCACCCACTGCCGAGAATTATGACAAAGCTATAGAGAGTCTTCATGCTCGATTTGGTAGAGAGGACTTGCAGGTGGAAGTTTATGTTCGTGAATTGCTCAAACTAGTATTGACGAATGCAGTCAATTCCAAAGAAAGGCCAACACTGAGTAGCTTGTATGATAAATTAGAGTCACATCTCAGATCGCTGGAAAGTTTAGGCGTTACTACAGAAAAATGTACTGCAATGCTGTATCCCCTAATTGAATCATCTTTGCCAGGAGACCTATTAAGAGCATGGCAGAGGAATACTTCCTTCAGGTGTGATTCCGTATCCAAAGATCGTTTGCAGCAGCTCATGGCTTTTCTTCAAAATGAAGTAGTAAATGAAGAAAGAATTTCATTGGCTATGAAAGGGTTTAGTATTAGCACATCCCAAGGATCTAAGATTAAGGGAGACAAGAAACCAAGGGATGTCATTGAACCAAATATACCTACTGCTTCTGCTTTGTTTGCTGATGTTTCTAAGAGACAGGAGTGTGTTTTTTGTCTTAAACCTCATTCGAGCCCAGAGTGCATTAAAGCTCAAAAAATGACTGTAGGGGAGAAAAGGAAAATCTTAACTGATAAACACTGTTGTTTCAATTGTTTAAAGAAGGGCCATGCAAGTAGAGCTTGTAAATCGATTGTCAGGTGCATTGTTTGTGGTGGTAAACGTGTGGTATTAATGTGTTATAAGTTCCGTGACAAAGAAAATGAAAGTGTGTCCAAACAGAATTACGAGGGAGACAGGAATTTGGTTCTCCAGGATGTCAATAATGTGGATAAGGCTTTAGCTAATGTGTCTTGTTCTCCTGAGGTGTACTTGCAAACCCTGGCAGTTGTCGTTAAAGGAAAGGGTAAACAAAAAACTGTACGAGCTGTCATTGATACTGGGTCTACTAAATCCTACATTGCACGTGACCTAGCCGAAGAAATGGGGTATCAGTCAATCAGGAAGGAAACGTTAATACATTCATTGTTTGGTGGGGTACGTTCTCGAGAAGCAAAACACGACTGTTACAGAATAAGTTTAAAGCGATTGGAGGGAAACTATTCCAAGGAGCTGGAAGTTTTAAGCCAAGAGATAATTTGTGAAGATGTCCCACATATTAAGAATGGTTGTTGGAGTGAGGAGATAAGGGATCTGAAAATATGTTTAACTGATGTACGAGGGAGAGGGCCTGTGCGGATTCTGATTGGGGCCGATAAGGCGGGTGAACTGCTCACTGGGAGGAAACATCAACTAAAATGTGGCCTAGTTTTGGTGGAGACTTCCCTAGGGTGGACACTAATGGGAAAAGTCATAGGTAACAAGGCCCAAAGGGATTCGGCATCATTATTAGTGTCATCATTGTTTTCCCAACATACAAGAATTTCTGATCTCTGGGACTTAGAAATTCTTGGAATTACTGACCCTGTTGTGAAAGAATCTATCGTCGAGAGGAATGAGCGTGTTAGAAATAACTTCCTTGAGACTGCACGACTGAATGAAGATAACAGATATGAAGTGTGTCTGCCTTGGAGTGAACAACATCCACCTCTCCCTGACAACAAAGAAATTGCTCAGCACAGATTAGAAATCACTACAAAGAAACTACAAGCTGAACAACATTATCAGGAGTACGTTAATGTCTTACGAAGTTGGTTGGAGCAAGGAATCATCGAGAGGGTACCTGAAGAAGAACTGAAGAATAGTGGACACTATCTACCTCACCGGCCTGTCTTCAAAGAAAACAGCACCACCAAGATCAGGCCTGCTTTTGATGCCTCGGCGAAGCAGAGAAACGCTCCGTCTCTGAACGAATGTATTGAAAAAGGGCCTAACTTCATAGAGTTGATCCCTAGTTCGCTACTGAAGTTCAGAGAAAATGAGATCGGTGTGACGGCTGATGTAGAAAAAGCATTTCTTCAAATAAGTGTCAATCCTAGAGACCGTGATTTTCTGAGATTCATTTGGTGGGAGGAGGAATGTACAGGGAAGGTAGAAGTGTTCCGTCACAATAGAGTTGTCTTTGGACTTGCATGTTCTCCGTTCCTATTGTCGGCAACCATCAAACTCCACTTGAACGAGTTGAAGAGACAAACAGTCGATAATAGTTCCTACTCAACTTCAACAATAGAAAGATTGGAAGAATGTTTTTATGTGGATAACTGTGCTATTAGTGTTAACAACAGAAATGACCTTCATTCATTCATGCGAGAGGCAAGCATAATAATGGATAAGGCATCTTTCAATCTCCGAGGGTGGGAGTATTCTCAGGATGGTACAGCTGAAAATCTTACTCATGTGCTAGGGCTCATTTGGAATAAAGGAGAAGATACCATTGAACTGAATCTAACTCATGTTAACGATTTCAAATATGATGTAATCACTAAAAGAGCTATACTAGGAGCTGCACATAAGGTGTTTGACCCTATTGGCTTCGCATGTCCGGTATTTCTCTGTCCAAAATTAATCTTGCAAGAACTATGGGCCACTGACTTGGGTTGGGACACCAGAGTAGACGAAACAACAAAGAGAAGATTCATGAAGTGGTTGGCAGAACTACCTCAGCTGTCTGAGATTAAGATTCCTAGATGTTTGATCGGTAGTGTCCAGTCGGTTGAAGATATATCACTTCACGTGTTCTGCGACGCCAGTCAAACTGCGTATGCTGCAGTTATATTCTTGCGAATACAGAGGGTTGACAATATAGAGCTACGATTTGTACAAGCCAAGACAAGAGTGGCACCCAAGAAGAGTATCACCATACCACGCCTGGAATTATTAGCAGCTACAATAGGGGTTCGACTAGTGACGTCAGTACTGCCAACATTAACTGCAAAAGAAATCGTTACTTATTATTGGAGTGACTCGTCGACTGTGTTGTCCTGGATCAAGTTAGACGAACCTTGGGGGACCTTCGTGTGGAACAGAGTGCAAGAAATTCGAAGACTGTCCAGAATAGAACAGTGGCGGCATGTTCTAGGAACCATGAATCCGGCTGACCTGGCATCAAGGGGATGTAGCACAAAACAGTTACTTCAACAGAGATGGTGGAAAGGGCCAAAATGGCTAAAACAATCCACTACACAATGGCCTAGCCCCGAAATTTCAACAAACGATGATGAAGTCTTCCAAGAAAGAAAAAAGAAAGTCAACACTATGACGGTGTTAGAAGACAAGTCCAATACCCAAGAATGGCACCTTGACTATTTCTCAAGTTTTCGTAGAACAGTTCGTATGATAGAATGGATCTTGAGGTTTCTGTATAATTGTCGACAGAAAAATAATAGAAGAACTACCGAACTATCCATTGAAGAAACCACAGAAGCAGAAAAAGTCGTGATGAAGTTCATACAATAGGAGTGTTTTGTTGGTGAAAAGGATGAAAAATTCAACTCACTATGTGTTTTCATGGATGATGAGGGAGTGATGAGACTGAAGACAAAAATTATATCGCGCAAAGATGATTATGCTTTCCGTTGTCCTGCTATCCTTCCTGCGAAGCATACAGCAGTTCACGCTCTCATTAGGGAGAAGCACAAAGACTTATGTCATGCTGGAACCCAGATTCTGCTCAGTGGGCTCAGACAGAAATATTGGATCCTTGGAGGAAGGAGAACGGTGAAGGGTGCAATTAAAACATGTGTTGTCTGCAGGAGGTACCATGGAAAACATCTTGAAGCAGAACAAACTCATCTCCCCATAGACAGAGTAAGAGAAGCCTCAATTTTTGAAATAACAGGGGTCGACTTTGCCGGGCCTCTGATTTTGAAAGGTGGAGAAAAAGCCTGGGTCTGTCTGTTCACGTGTGCGGTTTTTCGTGCAGTACACCTGGAGCTAGTAACATCTTTGGCTACTGCAACATTCCTCGAAGCTTTTCGGCGCTTCGTGTCCAGACGTGGAAGGCCAATGATTGTCTATAGTGACAATGGGACAAACTTTCAAGGCACCTGCAATATGTTGGAGACAATTCAGTGGGATAAAATTGCTGAATATAGTTCTGTACACCAAATAAAATGGAAATTCAATCCTCCCACTGCAGCATGGTGGGGAGGATGGTGGGAGAGGCTGATTGGTGTCCTCAAACAAATGCTCAGGAAAGTTCTGGGAAAGTCATGTCTATCGTACCAAGAAATGATGACTGTTCTGTGTGACATTGAAGCTGTCATGAATTCACGACCACTTACTTACCTGTCCAATGATGGAGAAGACTTAATGGCTATCACCCCTGCAATGTTCCTACAGGAAGTCAAGGAGATTGGAATGCCCAATATCGACATGATAGAGGACATAAAACTTGACAGAAGATTCAGGTACAGACAGAAAGTAAAGGAAACATTAAGGGTAAGATTCAGGAATGAATATCTTGGACAGCTAATACAGAAGAACCACATTAGGAAAAGTCATCACAAACCCTGCGTAGGTGAAGTAGTACTGGTAGCCAGTGACAACACGAAGAGACTAGACTGGCCGCTGGCAAGAGTGACAGAGTTCATCCCTGGCAAAGGTGGTGTCGTGAGAGTTGTTCGCTTGGCGACTACAAAAGGAGAGCTACTGAGGCCAGTACAGAGGGTGTATCCACTTGAAGTGACATCTGGAGAAGATCATGCTTTAAGACTGCAAGTTGAGCAGAATGAAAATGAGAAGAAGGAGAAAAATCCAAAGACGGTTAAACCATCTACTAATACTTCTGATCTCATCAAAACCAGTAGTGGGAGAGTGGTGGTTAAACCAAAGAGATATTTTGAGTGACTTATTTATTTCTGTTTTCATTTATTTTGTGAAAATATATGTGTTATGTTATTTTATTGTTTTGTTGAGTTGTTTCCACAACTCAAGGTGGGAAAATGTTGTGTTGGCAGCAAGCACAAGAGTGTAGTGCAGTATCTTTGACATAGTCTTTGATATCAGTGAAGCAGTGTCAAATCAATATGGTGTGTATCGTGTGAATTGTGAACCTTTACACAACAAATAATAAAAATATGCATTCTAGAGGAGTCTATGTGATTTATTGAGAAGTGAACCTAACAGAGCTTTTGCTCTTTTTTCTCTCTGTTTTTTCACTCGTGCTTCCATTGCATAAGTGCGTATGCTAAATTAACAAGCTATCTCTAAGCGCATGACGTTTAAACTTATCTTAAAAAACTATACATGCACATGAAAAAGAAAGTAAAACATGCATCATAGGCATGTTTCTATTCACGTAACCCTAAAGGCTAAAAAAAATATTCTCTTATTAAAGAGTCAACTTACAAAAAAAATACCATTACCTATAGCCATTATAGGCATTATTGTATTGACATAGCTTAAGGCTCAAAAATCAAACATAAAAAGTTAAAATAAACATGCTTTATAGGCATGTTTCTATTGACGTAGCCCTGAAGGCTAAAAAATTTCTCTCATTAAAGAGTCAACTCACAAAAAAATTACCATTCACCTATCGCAATTATAGGCATCATTGTATTGACATAGCTTAAGGCTAAAACAAACATAAAAAAGTTCAAAAATTATTATTATTATTATCATTATTTACCATTATAAACCATGAGCAACAATTAATAAACGTCAAAACGGTTGAGCACCAAAAATTTTTTTTTTCTTATAGTAAGGCATCAACAAACAAAGCCATGGCTAGCGTACAATGATTATTCGTTTTCTAGTTTTACAAAACGAAAGTTGCAACGATTTTTTTTCACTCTCATAAATTAAATACACAGGGTGAATACTCGAATTGACATCTTCCATGACATTATCAGGTAGGTTATTAAATCGTGTGGGAAGAAATGTTTCAAAGTCTTGACAAATGCAAAAAGCTCGTTCACCAAATTTGGTTTTTAATTTTTGAATTTTTATGTATGCGAATGGGTGTTTGAGTAGGCAATTCACTCATTTTCTTGCGTGCAAAGCCGCAATCTTGGCCAATGTCTTTCAAGGCGTCCATGCTTGACTATAAGGAAAGAAAAAGAGTGTTAATTTTAACAGTCTCATTAGTATATATAACAACAACAACTACAACAACAACAACATTTGAAGGGTGTTGTTTTTAAGCTTGAGCGTTTAATGTCTAAAGTTGTAGATAGTATTGGATACATTCACAAAAATATAATAATGGTTGTAAGAGGTACGCGATAACTGTTGAACCAACATCAACAACCAATTTTTTTGTGTTTCATGGTCCACATGACGTAAATAGGTATACTGTTGTAAATGACAATCATTATCGATAACCCGACGCGCGTCGACTAGAAAGACCTGCACTCGGCCTCTCAGGAGGTCACACGAAAAAAAAACATCGATAAGAAATATTTTTGTTTTAGTGCGTATGACGTCCATTAATAGTGCTTGATGAATTTCTTGCCACGGACCACGTCAAAACAAGTGTTTTTTAAAACTGGAACAAGCAACAACTGTGTTTGCTGAATATAAACTAGGCTATCTGCAATATGGTGATTCATATTATCATACATGTTCATGTTTTTCTAAAAGAAAGAAAAAATGAAACCAAGCTATGATTTTAAACAATTTTTAAACCTATAAATAAACCAAGACTTTGCTTTAAATTTTAAATTAAAAACAATAGTTGATTCCAACCATAGGATAGAGGGGGTTGTTCAATCACATAAATAATGTGCTAGAGCATCATTAGACAAATGAATTAAAACGTATTTATAGGGATAGGTTTGAATCACTTGCCCGTCTGCTAATGAAGAGGCACAAAACACTAACTATTGCCACTGGCGAAAGGTATTTTCAAAATCTGGCAAATATGTAGATGGTATTAAATCACCATCATTTTAAATTAAAAATAAAGGGGCTCTCACATCTATAAAATCTAAAATAAGATTTTGGTTTAAAGAATGATTACCACCTAAGCCTGTTTTTGTGCGGGTACAACTAAGACTTGTTTATGTTGTATCATCAGTAACTGATCTTGAACTTCTGAGCAAAGGGCTTCATACGTTTTTTTTTCTGAAAAGATAAATAACAAAATTGCAAAGTTATTATTATTATTAACATGTTATCTTTCATATTATCAGTTATATGGGTGGTTCAAAAATTTGTGGCAACAGTCTCTTTGACAGATTAACAAAAACGTAGGCGTATGGACAATGTTCACATGACCACTGTATTACCTTTCGGTAAAAGGCATGTAAAAGAAACAAATCATTGCCCCACACTGTGTAGCCTACTTCTAAAAGTTGCCATTCTTTTTCAACGTTTTCAGCCAAAATATGAATTTGAAAATTATTTAATAGAAAATGTTTTATAAAGATTAAGTGTGAATCATTTTCAAGATCGCTTGGATGTAAATGTATGCCTCTGTTGTCAGTAGGTATTAGTATATAATCTCCTTGTTGAATGAGTCGTATACGATTCCCCAGTCGGCGTGCAAATTCGCACTGCATACTGTTAAAATAAAAAATAGTATGCACACATACAATAAACAAACAACTGCATACTAATGGCTGCCTATAAACGTAAAGTTAACATACCATGCAATTTATTAACCATGCCTATATCCAAGAAATAAAACAAATTTAAACCAGGGAATGTGTTTTCCATAAACATAAATACACCATAAAAATAATAAAAAATTAGCCAAATGTCTTTTCAATGTAAAGTACAGTATGTTCCTAAACAAAAGCCAAATCAAACAAAAAAACATAAGGATCACATATAGTTGTTGTTAGTATCTTACAGACCGTATTCTATGTGGTGAATATTGATTCATTGGTAAAGTAAAATAAAGTTGACGAAATGCTTGTTGGCGATATGAAGTGGTTCCTTCCTCAGCAGGGAATTTATAAAAGTGGGAACTAAACATATTTGACGTTAGTGGAAAATAGACATTAAACAGGGGTTTTGTACATAGGGTACAACAAAAATCTGGAAAATCATCCTCATCCGCTAATTTAACAATCACTTGTTTCATCGATAAATCATACCATGATTTATCAAACACTTCTGTAGATACATTATTTTGAAAACCAGAATTTAGCATACAGGATTTGCAATAGTGATAACCTGGATCATAAAACATGTCATCATCCATAATATTGTTATAAAAAGTAGTATCAATGCGTACTTTCGTGTTTTTATATTCCAAAGTATAAGTCACACGTTGCGGATTATAATTTACCATCGTTACATATTCAATAAACGTAGTATGTTTCGTGAAGATGACAGAATCTTCATCATGGTTCATCATTCAATCTCCAAAGTAGTAGTAGTATAACGTTTTACTAAGTAAATAAAAAAATAAAAAATTGTTAATGTATACACTGTCTGTCCCCTAAATGAATAGCAAAAGAAAATATAAAAATAAGCAAAACATAAATAAATAACCATCTGTCTGTTGGCTTTTTTAACCTGTAGACCCTTGGATAACATGCATCCGGTTTTTAAAAAATCTGTTCAGATATTAGACTGGTATTGTTTTCAAATATACCACCACTCTTAACACTAGCCATAAAGTGACATTGTCCACAGTAACAGCAAGAAATTATTTTTTTGTTCTTGCATGGGGTATATTAACCAAGTGAGGCCTATTAAGCTGCATGTATCCTGAGGGTGGGTGGTCAGTTTGCAGAAACATGAGGCTTATTAAGCCACAACCTAGTGGGGCCTAATAAGCTGCATGTATCGTGAGGGTGGGTGGTCAGTTTGCTGAAAATGAGGCTTATTAAGCCGCAAACTAGTGGGGCCTATTAAGCCGCATGTCTACTAAGGGCGGGTGGTTAGTATGCTGAAACATGAGGCTTATTAAGCCACAACCTAGTGGGGCCTATTAAGCCACATGCCTACTGAGGGTGGGTGATCACTTTGCTAAAACATCAGGCCTATTAAGCCACTACCTAGTGAGGCCATTTAAGCCCCATGTCTACTGAGGGTGGGTGATCAGTTCGCTGAAACATGAGGCTTATTAAGCCAGCACCTAATGAGGCCTATTAAGCCACAAGCTAAAAAAGCCAACATGTTTTAATCTAGCCTGTGCATAGTGAGCCATGCAAACGTTGATTCATGCCTCTCTTTATGCGTTGACAGGCAAATAGCAAAAGACATACAGTTTATATACAACTATTTACACGCATTCACACATCTTTGCATACATCCATGCACACAGGTTAAAAAGCAGAAATTATATGATACACTAAAAAAAATTATTTTTATTCCAAGGAATCACGCACGTGTTAGCAACCAAACCAAACGATTGCCGTATTGTACAATAACAGTAGCAACTACCATTACTGGTTGTAACCAAAGGGAACGCTTGTCATCATATCCTGACACCACTGCCTTTTATCATCCAACAAAGCAAATGTTTGTTTTGACTGTTTCATTAAAAATAAATTATGGTTTTTAGACAGAATCCTAAACTGACTTATGTGTCATAGCTGTGTGGGTTTGAAGGACATGTAAATAATCATCCACACAAAGGCTTTTAACCACATGTTGACTAATTCCTTTGGCTCGCATAGATTCACATTGATTCACATGTCGAAAACTATACATTTTCGGTGCAAGACCAACAAACTCCAACTTCATGGTGTCTGAACATTCATCTTTCATTAAACCTATTTCTTTTTTGTTCAGACGGGGGATATCGAACACGTTCTTCTCACTAAACGAGGACGTGTCAAACCATTTTGGGTTTTCTTTCATAACAACATATGGATTACAGTCACAGATATGGTAAACGAAACTATCTGTGTCTATATATAACAAGAAATGGTACCAAATTGCCGCATTGCAAAACCATAATGAAATTGATACATATGCAATTTTGAAAAATCAAAATAACTTGGCATAAATAGATAGGTTTATTCATGACCACTTTAGTTTTGGCAAGTTCAATAGTCAGTAGATCATGATCAATAATGTTCAAAGATTTGAAATTTGGTTTTGCGATATATTTTTGAGCTCTCCATCCGCCATGCCATGTGTTCACCAATTTTATGTCCCACTACTACTGTACATTTTCCAGACTCTTGCCATAGATACAATTATTCATCAGTTTGAAAAAAATTACTTGAAATGGCAGAGTGGCACTTTGTCTGTGACTGGTATTTAAATCCATGTACGGTTTCAACCACCGTTTCTGACAGAAAGAGATGCCTCTATGGATTTTGTCAGGGTTAAGCTCTGGGCTAAACATTCTACCAGCATATCTATATGCAATACATAGTGATTTTTGTCATACAAGGTGCCCATCAATTTTTTTATGATCCTTACTCTCGGGCGGCACCATTTTCTCAATACAAAAGGGGAAATCACCATGTCGCTGTCTGAGATCAGGGGGATAAGCTTTAGTCAACGTCAAGGACATATCCTATGTCCTGTTGCTCGCTTGCGCTACGTACATTAAAATCTTTAATTTCATCGTCAGACAGCCAGACAAAGTTTTTGTACGGCAGCGGTCTGCTCATGGCGAAACCGTATACATTGTTTACATCGAAATACAACAAGTGAGATTCTGGTTCTTCGAGACAATAATCAGGCATGTAATGATTATTTGCCTTGGCATGTCGCTGACTAAGCGATACGAACCCTCCGCGAATCTCTTTTACCATCATTAGTATCATATCAGGATCCGTCGATAAATCAAGCTCGATTTGGGTGTATTTTAGGGCAGCGTCCCAACTTAACCCCGGACTGGTATAGTAGTGTGCGGGATCCAGCCCGTATATCGTGTGACATAGCTGACGGAACGTTTCAAATACATTGATCAACAACAACACTTCTAATTTTAAATAGTGCATAGCATATTGAACCATGGTTTCTATACCAAACGCTTGCCAAACAAGGTGTGCGTGGGCATATTCTTGTTCAGTGATGGTGCTTTGAGTTTACTGAGAAAATAACTTTTCTCGCGGGGGTGAAGACTTTTCTTCAAGCACCTCATAACTTGCCACATAATCATAAGGAAAATTACTTTTACGAACACACAATTTAAATAGTTTTGTATTCGGAAAGTGGGATTGAGTGTGTTTCAACTCATTCTCGCTTAGCCCTTTCACAAGGCTATCCAGTGAACTAGACATAAACTTGAATGAGTCGAGAAAACGAATGCTCATCGTGCCTTTTCTCCATGAAAGAGAAGTGAAGCTCTCATGGTTTTTAGCCAAAATGTTAAATTTGCTTTTATCTACATGAGCAAATTCTTAACAATGAAGTGAAGGTCGTAGCGAGAGGAATTGTGTAAGAGGACGGGGAGGAAGCGAGGTGTAGAATACTTTAAATTGCATTACCTATGGGCGGCACCTCTAAAATGCCCTGTGCTGTGGCAGTTATCTCTTACTTTTTGTTGTCCGCCTAAAATAGGCTTTTCGCATATGTGGCTTGATCATATTCTTTTTGCTGTACGTCATTCATCTGAATTGGTACAGGGTTGTCCAAAATTTTTTCTACTTTGCCCGCTAAAGCCGCCATTTGATCAACATACCACCGCGCACAATTCGAACCTTCGTGACTTGCATACTCACATTGGGATTTATCGTAGTGACAGACAACATAATAGCCTACAGCAAAAGGCTCATGTTTCTGCACTGGATAGGTTGAGCTTGTATGGGGTTTGGTTCACATCCCTGAAGGGGAACAGTCAGAGCCTCAAAATCAGTATAAATAGTAAATGGTACTGTACCCTTATATCTGGATGATCCACCAATATCCTCCGGCTGGAAATAATCTGGGATTGTAGCATCTTGACGACTCGGCTAAAAACGACATGGTGCCACTTGGCGAAAACACTCAGAATAAGGGACAGGTATTTTCTCAAACGGAATGTGCTGCAGTATCTAACTACAGAACAGTAGGGTCATCCAACTACTTAGGATAAAAAACTCTATAAAAATCTCGGGCGTAAGGATACAGATTAGGTTCCTCGGGAACTTCCACCCTACACACGTTCCTCTACCATCTAACTACAAGTATAATGCCAGTTTCCTATAAAACAATCAGGAAATCGTCAACACGAATCCGTCCATTTATTAAAAAAGACAATACACATCTCGTGTCACCGAGCTTTGATTAAATGCTCTCGAAAAGAAACCATGAAATAAAATATATGACTAAGTGTCATTAACCCATATACAAGTACAAATTGTTTCGCTAAGAAACCGTAAAAATTGTTACGTGTAAGCTTAAATAAGCTTCCATTACAGCGAACAACTGCTGTACCCTAGGTGACGGGAGTTTATAACACGAAAAATGTTATAAGTTAAAAATTTAAATAATCCCAAAAATAAATGACGTTACCCATGACGTAGATCTCCGTCATTACAAATACTAATCATTACTCTACACAATTCATCTCCCGCACACTAACATTAATATTTCTTCCTCTAAGAAGCGCAAAATCTCTACACAAAGTTTTAAGGTTTAAATTTAAAATATAAAACACTCCTAAATCTATTTACGAATCTATCTGAAATACATTTAATATAACATTCTATACAATGAAAATAATCACGTCGTAGTTAGTCAATTACTTACTTAGAAATAAAATATTAACAACACGTTCGTTCCTTTCTCCCGACAATACAACATGTAATTGACCTTCCACATTACTTCTAAATCTCAACGGGCTTCAGAAAAATATTACTTCACTCTACTTAGTCTTGTTCGTGTTTTACGTTAACATCTGGGATTCCATAATCCATACAATTAAGTAGAGACTAGTTCAAAAAGTTATCTGTTCATGTAATAAAATACTTAATAAAATACACATTTCCACTCGTTGAATTATTATCATAAATGACAAACATTAGGATAAGAACCATTTAATAGATCTCAGTTTACTCTCAGCTTCAAAAAAATCCATTAAACCCTATAATTTCTATCAGATTTAACTTCATCGAGGATCCACTGTCCTGTGAATTTCAAGGAGTTTCAACTCTATTGAGACTATTTCAAAAACATCCACAATTAATAAGCTTCCGTAACAATTCTCTTATAACTTCTTACTTTCATGAAATACATGCGTCTGTCCCTACAGACATTTCCTCAAAAATAGGTCAATGGCTACACAATGGGTCATTGTCTCACAACAAATACCTCCGTCTACAACGGGAATAATAAATCTCATCCATCGAGATACTTCGCAAACTTCCATAACATTTCTTTCTCTATATTTTCCAATAATAAACTCTTCTTTCAGTCATCACAATCATAATGAACATATAATAAAAATACTGGTTCTCTCCCTGCCTCAATTTAATAGGTAATGCGATAAAATGATAATCTTTAAATAAAATCTTATTTCTTTACTTCACTCACTTTTCTCAAAATTCTTTCAACAAACTGTAACATTTCTTCCATTTCATCATTACGTTATTTCTTACTTCAAAATATGCTCTCGTTCGCATCTGTTAATTCCACATTATAATACTTCACAAATTCTTTCTTTACTGTCTGTTCAACAAATTCTAATACTAAAAAAAAACATTATTTACAAACTTTCTTCACTAAATTCGTTTCATTATTTCTCAGTTCGTGACTTTCTCTAGATCTCTACAATAGACCTTTCGTAATTACATTCTTTGACATATACTTCCTTTCACATACTTGGAAAACATTTCCATTATTACATTTATTGATAAAACATAGATATCGTTCGATTTAATACACGTTTGAACTTTACAATAACAATTCTGAATAAACTATAAAATCCTGAGCTAAAGTATAAAATCTGAATTAAACTATAAAATCTCCCTTCAAATTTCGAATATCGCCAAAATCGAAAAATCGAAATGAAAAATCCCTAAAATTCCGAAGTCGTCGAAAAATACTATCAAACATCCGCATGATGTTTTTACGAATAAAACAATGAAAACTGCAATAAACTAATAAACAATATAGAAAAATGGCATTCAACAATAGTTGTCGGATATTCAAGATCTACAATTCTACATAGTGGGATATTTAGCGTTGGTCCTTGGACTACCTTGTGCTGGGTTAGAGTTGACATGAAATGGACTCCCTTTGGTTACCCATTAGAAATGGAATGTTTCTAGCGGCTTAAGACTGCGTGGTGGTCAGCATTCTTGTCCAAATCTCCCTCCGAATATCTCGTGCGGTCAGTTACTGGGATTCGAACTCGATCATCATCGTGCTGTCTCCTCCTTCCGCCGATGACTCTTCTGATTGAGAAGGGATAGCCCTTTCTCTCTTCGGCACCGGGTAATTCCCTGGTCACCCTCGTACATGAATAACTTGCAGGCTTCTTCCCCCATAGTTCCATGTAGATCGTCATTTGAGATGGTAAAATGACTGATGATTGTAGACTTTCTATTACGGGAGAGATGAGATGTTAATCTCCCCCGAGATGTTGATGTTAAGTCATTTCGGATGTTCTTGATGCATCATAGCGTTGTTCCCATAATTGTTTAAGCGTTCATCACGACGCCTGTAGAATCTTCATGAAATTCCTCCCTCAACTTTTGAATTTTTATCATCTTGAAGCTGTAGCTTTGTCGTATAAATTTAATATTGTTTCCTCGCTGAATATCTATGTTAATATTTCATGCACATTACTGAGTGCCTTCGATGAATAATTCTATCTCTTTTCGTTCAACTTGGAGACTAGTTCGTTGTAACGTCCTTCTACTTCGAAGTCGTGGTTGATAAGAGCCTCGCTTCCTCTCGTCTTTTCTCCGCGTCTCTTTTCCAAAAACCGCGTCCTTTTCAATCCATGGCTCTGATTGGTTGCTTATATTAATTGATCAAACTCTTCATTAATAACTTAAGAACTCGGCTGTAATTATATTCAATTGTTCTTAATTATCATTTAACACTCTTCATGATGGTTTAATGTAATAACTTTGTCCTAGTAATCATATATGATAATTACTCTGTTGGTGTTAATTTTAATAGGCGGCTTCCCATTGGTCATGGTCGCGTGTCGGTCTCGCGTCGGCTCCCTCTTCTTTCTCTTGCCACACGCTTAGTTCCTCTCCCCATTCTTTTTCACTCGGGCGTCCTCGTGACTGCTCGGGTTCTTTGTCATCCTAGCGAAGCTTGTTCCGAGTCCCCTTGCGACTGCTAATTTGCTATTGGCCGGCCGAATTAACTCAGTTAATTCACTCTCTAACCAAACCAGTTTTGTGTTCGCTTCCAGCATCGATAAATTTTAACATGGGCTAATTTAGAAAACTTTCCACTACTTGTATAATTTTCTGTCTCGTCTCCCCAAAAGCGTACAGTACCATATCTTGTTTATTATTGGCCTTAAATTTAAAGACTGCGTCATTCGCTTCGGGCATGACTAGCTTTACTGCCGGTTGCCCCTTACAGTCTCCCATATGTCGTACCAAAAGTTCAGCAGTTCTAAAATACTGAAGGCAGCGCTCGCAAATGTGCATTTTACCATTATGGTTAGACACTTGGCTGCCTACCAATCTACTCAAATTCTTTTCCCAATAATAATGGTTTTTATCCCCATCAGACAGGAAGAGCAAGAGAATGTGATGTTGCTTTACCTGTTTGGGTGGCATACAAGGGACCTACAGTGTTGCTTCCCTCAACGCCATATACCATGAAGGAGAAATTTGGATTGTCTTTCTCAAATAAATAAATTTTATCTACAGGCATGGGAAATGAAACATGCTCCAGATTGAGAGTTTGCTTTAAGTGGTTAAACATAGCTTTGTACTTCCCTGATCTATGAGCAACATGATGATTTTCACAGGGTTGCAGGCAACTAGCCACAGTCCATAAAATCAATGATCGTCTGTGTTCCATACATTGATCAATGCCTTTTTCCTTGCAATCCAGCTCGGTGTGGGAATATAGCTACTTCCTGCATTTAATGTATTGTATTTACAAATATTAATTTGCAAATATGCAATGCTATTCAGAGCCAGGCCACTTGGTCCGTCTTGTAATTTATCAACTTTACTGATAAGTCCATCAATAGCATTTTCCTGATACCTCATTTGTAAATTATCGGATATCAGTAATTTCTCTATTTTTGTACAAAGATTAAAGATATGTTTTTCTTCAACATTATTTTTCATCAAAATAAATTCACATAGTAGCTCAAAATTTATTTTTAAGGCGTGATGCGATGTTAAGCTCTGCTTGCTTTCATTCAGAAAAATAGACTAACACGATTCGACAAATTCTTTAGGAGATAGACAGTTTTTCACAATATAAATTCGGCCGGAACATATTCTACTTTTAAAACATTTGGCTAATGGTTGCCATTCTAATTCCTGACATATAGACATAATTAAAAATCAACAGTAAATGGAATGTTAACTCACCTTATAAATAGAGTAATCAAAAAAACCAGGCAATACAGATGTCTTCTAACACATTGGTACACACTCACACTCACTCACACACAAACACAAGTCGTAGCAACTATTGTTGTTGTTGTTGTCTCTCCAACTGTAGGTGGGGGCGGTCCAGCAGACAGTCAGTAAGTCTCAATGTGGAATAATGCTTGTTTCTTTCAATAATATATATATATATATATATATATATATATATATGTGTGTGTGTGTGAAAAGCAAAGCAATAAAACCCTTTATTAGTTATGGTTATATATATTCAGTAAACATATGCATTCATTCATTCAGTTATAGCACATAATGCCAAAACACTCAAAATGTTTTAGGGAATGCAATAGGATAAATCATACGCACTCAAGTACAATAAGACACTCACTCGGAAAATAGTAAGCTAATTTTGCACAAACAAAATATTATCTTCATAACGTACCTTTTCAATATCAAAATTGTAGCTTAGTTGCTACGCTGCTACTCCCGATCGTCTGTTGGCACACACACTGTTTAATTCTGCAACAAAAATAAATATATATTCCATAAGTTCATGCATTACCATTAAATAAAATAGCATTCATTCATTTTAGCCTAAGCCATAAACAATATGTACATACCTTTTGCAAATTAATAATATTTTTTTCCTTTTCAAACTAATATTTCCACAGCTGCTTTAATTTGTCCTATTTTTACTTGATATATACAGCAAATTAGTTGTTGTTGTTATATTTCTATCTGCAACAAAAATACATCCATAGCAGTAAGTTATTAAATCAACTTCCAAATAATGCACCAAATAACAATAATTTATTCCATAACATTATTATAAAACAAATTACATACCTTGTCTTTTAGTTGATCTTCAATATAGGTCTTCTATTATTAAGTTAATTAAATTAATCAATTAAATAATTAATTAATTAAAAATTATTAACGTGCGCAAGCTAATGGCTCAGCAAACCCGTCTGTATCAAAGAATATCTTGCAAGTAATGCTCGTGATGGTCTGTCTCGCTAGATAAATTTATGTGTCTATAAATTGTAAACGCGTTATTTCTCACAGTGCATTAAAACACCTTGCAAATAATGACTGACTGACTTAGAGAGAACTCTTCACATTAGCAGTTCACACATATGGCCACATGACTTCCCACTGCGCACGCACTCTGAAAAGTTATCATCAGCTCTTTATCAAAACGAAGCTCTTTCTCTCAGGGCATAGTGTCAGGTTATGGTAGGTAGCCAAAGCTACTGCCGTTATCTGACTTTGTTCCCAACAACAAAGTTGCAAAGCCAGCCTTCCCACACACATGCGCCTACGACATTCTTATTGCGATAAAAAGCCGGGTCTCATGCTGGCCCAACACTCACTCACTTCTGTTAGCAAACTATTTCTATGCCAGTGAAGCTCAGTACGGTCAAATCATGTAGGTATGTATGTATGTTTTAGCAAACATTAATAGCGCATGACATGGCAACCCAACGTCACTTCAAATCTGATTTTTTGACACTTTCCTCAAATATCTCGAAAACATAACGGAAAACACCTTTTTACACCAAAAACCATGGTTTCACTTTTTCAACATCTACATTCCCGTAAAGAGGACAATCAAACAGAACATCATCATCTCCATCATACCCATAAGTCATTCCCGTTTTCCAAAAATATCTCAAATATGACAAAAATATAGGTTAAACCCCCAAAACGTGCATAGGTTTTCACCTAGCGACTTCAAATTTATGATGCCGGCAGAGGTGGTAAATACCAATCATTCATGTCAAACAAACTTTTTTGTCAACTTAACCGTTTCCAAAATAGTGACCATTTTTTTTGGAAATTCGTTTTCTTTTGCCCTACAGTCTTGAAACTTGCTGTCTGCCTAGAGGGCATAGGCACCTTTCATTTACGTCAAACAAACTTTTTTCCAAAATTCACCCTTTCCAAAATAATGACACTTTCAAAACCAACAATTTTCAAAAAAAACAACACACATTCTTAGCAAAGAGGACGTCATCCCAATGCCAACGACATCTCATTTGTTAAAATCCGACCAGGCGTTCTCGAATTATCGCCAATATTCGCGAGAAAGTAGGCTATCATTTTGTTTTGCCCTACACACTTCAAACTTTCTTTCCACCTAAAAGCCTAGGGAACCTTTCATTGACGTCAAACAAACTTTTTTCTAAAATTCACCGTTTCCAAATTAGCACCAATGTCAAAAAACACACGTTTACCTCAAATTGTGTTTCCAAATTCCACCCATTAAAAAAAATAAGTTCACCATCAGATAGAGCGGAAAAAATACCATCTAAACGACCCCTCACTCTAGCCTAGTCCTTCCCCACCACCTAATCTTTTTCCATTATAGCCATACGTATCCAAGCACACACGCGACTGGTAGCAGAACTCTCCAATTGACACTACTACAGTACATAAACTCCCGGTCAGCAGAAACATGCGAAGACACACATGAACATTGTAGATCACACAACAATTGGAATCAACAATAACAATATTACAGACGAAAACGCAACGTCACTCATACTTTACAGCGCCACCAAAATACATCTTACCATCCGCCAACTGTCCACACGTATCGCTGCTTGTTGCAGATCTTCATGGGAGTCTATCACTCCACCGCTTCCTTGGTCTCCCTGGCGGCCTCCTTCCTGTGAGGATGAAATCCACTAGCTTCCGTGGCCATCGGTGGTCTTCTATCTGGGCTACATGTCCAGCCCACTGCAGTCTCCTGGTTTTGATGTTTCCAGCTATGTTGGCATCATGGTAGAGGTCTTCTACTTCATGATTGTGTCTAATCCTCCATTCACCCGTGTGTATTGAACCCGCTGAGCTATGGTTCATGTGATATTTTTGTGACGGAATAATTATTATGGGATGTAGTACTTTTGAACATACCCAGAATACCACGTGGAGCAGAGAGCTCATGCTATACTCTTTGAAGTAGCGCTCAATTGCATTTTTGACTTTGGAGGTCTTGTTAATCACTTTTATCCTTTCATAAGACTCAGAATATTCTAATTCGTCATTCTGTATTATTGAATCATTTTGGTGAATGATTATTACGTTTTTGGTAAGGTATAACACTTGCAGATACGCAAGGAGCTATGAAAGTAATCGCTCAATGACTTCGTTTTGGCGACCTACTTCCGAGTGAAAGTCAGTGACGACACTACATCTGGAGATCTGACGCCAGACAGGCGTGTTTCGAGTATCCGTCCGTCGCGACGTGGACATTATAAATATTTTGGTGCTCAAGTGAGCATCCGACTGCATCGTGTGTTGAAAATAACTATACTAACGTTGTCACACATTGTGGACATATTATTGTTCTACGAAAGGCCATATTAGGCAATATTTTCTACAAACTGTAATTGGTGCCATACACCAGATATTTTTCCCACGTGTAAGTGGAAGGGCAAAGTGCCACGCCGAAAATATAAGAGTTATCGTCTGATAATTGTGCCAAGACGACGTGATTATTACTGCCAACGATCACAACATTATTGCTACGGAAATTCTGAATTGAAAATATCAATTTTATCGCGGATGCCACGTGATTGATAAAACGTGATACAATTGCACGTGCTAACAAGCAAAGCATCGCATCGCGTTGAATCTTGAGGATCAACAGGCTGAAAACTACAAAATACTGTGGAGAACACTATTATTTGCATCGTCCACAATAATCACGCCAACACGCCGAGAGGAACGAGATATTTCGACATTTTCGACATCATGCAAGACATTGAACTTTTCCACGCCATGGTGAAGAAGACGATTATGGGTTAATACCATTCCGGTATGAGGGAGACGTCGTGATGGAGACCACCAGCTTGATGGAACGTCAGGATGCCGAGGACGCAGACGAAGGAACGTGGATGCCGACTTCCAGGCACATTCCAGACCTTTTTGGGAGACCATCATCCGGAGGCGAACGAACCCTGGTTGCTTGGGAGGTCCAGATTGGTGAATCCGTGGAGGACAGGACCATGCTGGAGAGCCAAGCAGAGTTTTTCGCGACCCTGGTCGATGAATGTCTGAGCCGATGTGAGAGCTACCAAAAGTCGTGAGTTTGGGCACCCTTTCTTTTGTAATAGTCCGCGGTGGTATATTTAGATATCGTAGTATTTTTTTGTGAATCAACCGCACTTATGTGTCAGCCATTTGCTAGGTAGGGTTGTAATTAGTATAATTGTTGTTTATTTCAGTCATTGTGAGTCACCCTGTGGGGTAGACCAGTTTTGGTTAACCCTGGTGCCGTCCTGATGGACGTCG
Source organism: Meconema thalassinum (assembly GCA_946902985.2). Taxonomy (NCBI): domain Eukaryota; kingdom Metazoa; phylum Arthropoda; class Insecta; order Orthoptera; family Tettigoniidae; genus Meconema; species Meconema thalassinum. The sequence continues at coordinate 918,436,733 of OX336389.2, forward strand.
TACCACGTTATAGCCGACCCACTGCCAAACATGACTGTAATCATTTGCAGCTATTTTGCTCAGCCATGTGTAGGATATTTATCCGTGGTTTCATTCAGATGTCATCGTCACTTTATTTAACTGCAATCTTTGCAACCAGTCTGTTGAGACTTATGACCTCGTTAGATAGGTCGTATCGTTAGGAAACCAACTGTAGTTTCCAGTTTTATAAAAATATGCTGTATTTTCATTTTTGAAAGCGCTCAGAAGCCAATTTATAGTCAAATACTGACAGGTTTATTATTTTGGAGAAAGTGTAGATGTCAAGCATCGAACTAAGTGCACTATCGCATCATTATGCAGGTCTAGAGTTGCAGATCTGTGCCATATTTATCAATTTGTTACTACTTTGTTTCTGTCATGAGGACACAGGTGTTAATGTTATACTGGGCACTTAATAAGTGTTATATCTTTGATGAGCAAAGAAGCTCGTGAGACATGCTGTTATGTCTGTGATTTACTATTCTTTGAAAAGAAGGACTGCGATACTTTATTGTACAGTTAAATTGTAACGTGTTTAGCACACGGATTCTATAAGGTTTTTGACCCAAACATATGCTAAGAATGACAATGCCAAATATTACGGTATTATATAATGTTAAAAAAAGCCGGCCTTGCCTGTTGAAAAATGTGGTCAGTGAAGGACTGCAATTTGTGAAGTTGTCACCAATAAACTGGTTTGTTGACCCAGTAACCTTGAAAACAAATGCTTGAAAGCGAGACAGAACTACGATAACATAGGACAGAATGTTGATTTCATTCATCTCTTTCTTTCAATGCAGCTATTGCTCATGAAACCCAGTGTTTCTTACTGTATTTTTGTTCATTTGTTTTTCTTGGATTTTCATACTGTTAGTTAGATATTTTGCTGCGAGGAATGTCATTTCGACATGTCCAGGGTTGTCAGGTTTCTTTATGCATTGTTGGCGATCCTCTTGAGAGAGGCAAATTATAATGAAGGCAATTTGGTTATTAAATGCGAGGTTTTTGCCGCAGGTAACCCATGATATTATGTGCCTTGAGTGAGTAAGACGTGCCATTGTTGTAAGTCGCGCATCTGTTGTTGTTATGAGGCATTATTATGAGAGTTGTTGAAAGCGAGGTATTTACCGCTGATAACTCGTGTTATTGTGAGTCCGAGCCGAGTTTGCTCGTTGAGTTTTCCGACTATTGAGTCGATGTTTTGCTGCGGGAGAATGATCTTTAGAAGACTACTCCTTGTCAGGCCTTTGTCAGAATACGCCATAAACCTACGGAAGGAACATAAACCGACATAATAAACATCATCCGCATAATTGTTTTAAACAAGATCTAAGTAACATATTGTTTCCATTTAAACTTTGACATTCTTACATTTGAACCTGCTGACATGGCCGTGCAGTTGAAGGGATTTCCTTTATTGGAAACGACGAAGACTGTAGACATTTTTGTTGTGACCTGGCGCACACATGAACCATTAGTTCATAGTGTGTGGAGCGCAGGCCATGTGATTGTCAGACGTGGTTTTAACTACGCTATCACCGACACTACTATCAAGCTAGATGACAATGGTTTACAAAGAGTTAACCATGGGGCAGGAAGGCATTATAATAAAAACTGTGTTGTACTATAATTATTGATGTCGTGTTTACAAAGAGTTAACCATGGGGCAGGAAGGCATTATAATAAAAACTGTGTTGTACTATAATTATTGATGTCGTGAAACTGTATTTTCCCCATATTACCTTTATTGCGTGCTATTTAGCACATGATTGTTGATTAGATTAATTGTTTTTAAATGGCTGTACACTTAGCTTTGTATTGTAACTGTTTTGCTATTACGGACGTCACCGCCGTAACTTTGAATGTTAACTGATAGGACTTAGCTAGAAAAGTTAAATGTAAATGTGGAAATGGTACCACCATAACTTAGCTTTGCTTTGCTCCTTCACTTAAATGTAACTTCATATTAGCTTGATCATGTAACTTGTATTAGGGATTTTGCGTCGTACCATTTACCCAGTGTTGTTGCTGTTGCTTACTTATTGTGTATTAGATCTTTCGCGAGGGTTAATGTAACTTCATTGTTAGGGACTTGAACTTTTATTATCATTAACTTTTAGCTTGCGGATTAGCCGAATATAACCCTCCGAACTAGGATAGGGGTTTGTGGAAAGCTACAATAAATTTTCACGGTGTTTTACATAAGCCTGGATGTTTAATTTCACAGTCTAGTTTTTGAGGTGAACCTTTCCTTAGGCCGTCTTTGACCATCGCAACCATGTACCACGCTCCCCGTGGACTATAGAACCTCGTGCCGCATTGGCCTATTGTTAGGAAGTTCACCTGATCCTCACGGCAAACTTTTAAAGGTCCGACGGGGGAGATGTTAGGAGAGTCATCGCGGTTGTTGGCTATCCCGACAGCTTTACCGGAGGACTTCTGAAGGTCACTCACAAATATGTGCCGTTGCCACCCGGCTGACGGTCACATAAAATGGCGGCCCAACTAATGGGGCTACGAAGTTGACATGGTGCACGGTGTTAACGTGGAAACCGACGTATAGGTCGCACATAAATTGGCTCCCTGTACGTGGGGAGAGACGTTGACATGGTAACACATTGATTGACTCCCTATACATGGAGCCAGATGTCAACATGGTGATCATCAGATGGCGCCCTGTATATTTTCTTATGCCGATATTTAGGAGGATCTTAATATTTGAATAATGGTAAATTGACAGGACTGGGACGAACTTAGAAAGTCGTACTGCAGATCAATAGACCGCATGGCATTCATATTTGATAGAAGACCATGGGGTGAGGTTTTTATAATGAATAAATGAAAGATAGGGTTTTTCTTAGATGATGCCTCATCCTAAGTAAATGTAATACTTTGCTTTGCTCACCGTTTTATTAGTAAATGTAGAAGCACTTAGTTTGCATACTCCAGCTGTACTCGTGATATTTATTAAGTCGAAACAAGCTTTATACCACCACGTTACTATCATAGCTGTAAGTTTCCATCATGATTGATCCCTCGTTTCTCTCAATATAAATTCTTGTCAAATGGATGAGGATATGATTCGCAGAGTGTTCGCTGAGATGTTGGCAGGTGTCAACGCCAACCTCCAACAACTTACTAGTGACTTGAGTGTGAATACACAAGCCTTAGGGGTTAATTCACAAGCTATTGACAATGTTAGACAGGAAGTAGGTGATGTAAATGGTCATGTGGACCAGGTCAGGCAGAACCTCGAGATAAACACTCAGTCTGTTGACAATGTCAGGCAGAACCTTGAGGTAAATACCCAATCAATTAATGAAGTACGTCTAGATTTAGAGATAAACACCCGTACTGTTAAAGACGTTAGGACCGATCTAACGAAGGTCAGGGCCGAAATGGACTCGTACAGGGTAGAAGCGAAAAATGACTTAACGGAAGGTTTGGCAGCGGTAAGGATAGACGTGATTCGTCACCACCAGGAGGCAAGCCAGCCCGTAGACACATTAACGGAAGGAATGAATAGGGCAAGACAGGATGTGCAAACCCGACTCGAGGAGCACACGGCTCAAATTCAGACCACTATAAATAAAGTACAGTTAGACGTCCAAGCTGATATCGAGCACACCAGAGAAGAATTTGGGACTAGGCTGAATCACGTAGAAGGTTTTATGGACAACGTAAAAAAGGATATGGCTACCATGAACCTAGGACTGGTATTAATGAGAGGTGCAGCTAACGCCGTTAATAACAACGTGAAGACCATCGTGGATAACATGCTTGAGGTTAGGGAGGAACTTAATTCTAACCGGAAAGACATCGCGGAACTAAAAGAAACTGTCACAGGCTTACGTGATACTGTAGATGTGCACAGGGAATAGCACAAAGTCGACCTGATGATGTTGAGAGGCGAATTCGTGGAGCATAAAACTACAGTCGACGCCAATGTAAATGGAGTCAAGGATGATATCAACCATATCCAGAGTAACGTATCTCAGGTTGAGGGCGAAATTGCAACATTGCAGAAAAAGATTGAGGAAATAACGATTATTGATAGGCTCGAGTTGAGTCGTAACCTCAAATCAGCTATTCGTGAGGTGGACCAAAATCTCAAAGGTAAAGTTGAACGAATCGAGTTGCAACTAAATGATTTAGGGAGCAAAGTCGCCAACAGGAATATACAAGAATTAGAAGTCATCGAGGAGAGGCTCGACAGGTTAGAAGCACTTCCGAGGGGAGTAGATTTGCAACCGCCGATGGGAAATACACGTGAAACGCCGGAATTTTGGACAAGTAATGTACAGTCAAGTGTACATGCCGATACACGACCTTGGCAGTTTAATGCAACAGCGCCAAGCCAGACGTTAAATTACGATGCTAACCCGTTCAGACCAGCTATAAATAGACTGGATCCTGAAACTAACACGCCGTCAAACAACTACATGCAGAATACATACCGTACTGCTAATACTCAGGGTAATGTCACAGTGATAAGGTCAAGGGAAGAGCAACCCGCTAAATTCACTGGCACAGGAAGCGGAGTGACTCCTGTAGAATTTCTCACGAACGTCGAGAGATATTTACGAGACACACTCGTAACTCCTGAAAGAGAACTTCGAGTTATTGAACGTCTTCTGGATGGACAAGCAGCAACTTGGTATCGGGCTTTTAAATATTCATTCTCCGGGTATCAAGACTTTAAAGAAGCACTACTGAGGACGTATTGGTCGAGTGACGTTCAGCAATGTATAAGGGCTGAAATGTACACTCGCCGATACAGTTCCAACATGCCAACTCGCTACGCAAATTACTTTGCAACCCAGCTTGCTAAATTGAGAAATCTTCAGCCTCCTTTATCGGAGCAGGATTTAGTGAATACCATAGTATGGCAATACCCAGCCGACGTGCAAAGAGTACTAATCGCTGCAGGGGCGACGACATTTCAACAATGTGATCAGATATTACGACGTCTTGATGCTAACGCGGAGCAATTTCCAACTCACCGTCAACAGAAGGTTGACAGGCGTGAAGAGCGTCACGTCAACGTCACGACTGTGGACAAAGTTAGCCAGACACAAGAAGCATCACAGAACTCTGGGAATCCTCGGCCAGAATACAACAATGAATACCGCCGTAACTGGAGAGAGTGGAGTAATACTCCATATTCAAGGAACCAGAGAGAAGACAATAGAACATATTGGAATCGTAGGTTCGATAATGGGGCGAGCGACAACCGTCGTCACGACAATAACCGTCGTCACGACAATAACCGTCGTGGGAATCAGGAAGGTCCGTCAGGAAGAGGAAGGATCCGGCGAGACTACAGGTATAACGGAGGTTACCAACGAGGACGTGATCCACGTTACCATCCGGACCGTGACTGGGAAGGGAGAGCGCGCGAGAGCCGCGAGTACCTCCAGCAATTGAGAGAGTGCCAAAATAGAGAAGAGGGAGAAAGGAACCCTACTTCGAGGGAAGAAAGAAATGTGACGTCAGAGGCAGGACAGAACCAGCCTGGTACCTCTAGTCACAACAAAGGAAAAAAACGCCGAAAAATTAAGACAGTCTAGTTTGGCTGAGCACAGAGTGACGGCAGATATTTTACTCTGGGAGCCCATCCAACAGGATTTACTCGACGAACGACGAACGACGAACCACAGTTATGAGCCAACACGTTTACCCAAAATAGTAGCCACTCTCAATGGATGCAGTGTTATAATTCTGATCGATACTGGCGCAATGATCAGTGTAATCTCTGCAGATTGCTATGCTAAGTTGAAGGCTAACTCTGAGGTGACAGAGCTGCCTGTTTCCGCTATTCGTGTCAGAGGAGTGATACCTGACCGGGTTGTGACGTGCAAGATACAGGTTTTGTGCACATTGAGAATCACAAGCCACGTGTATTTGCACGAATTCTTAGTTATGAAAGGTTTGCATCATGATGTCATACTAGGGGCTGATTTCATGAGGAAGTATGACGGTATTTTCGACATGGGACGCAATACTGTCGAATTTAAACCGAACGAACCTATAGAGATGAACCTTGTGGTAGATGAACCGGAAGTCCTGTCCGAAGTCGACGTTGTCGAGCAACTTAATAGCAAGGAAACTGAGGAAACACTTGATGCCGACGGAGAGGCAGGATTAATATCCACAACCATGCAAGAGAATTTGGCTACTACACTAAATGAATATTGGGACATATTCGATACTGCTCCTGGCGAAATTATGAATATGACCTCATTTTATTAGACGACTCTCCATTTCAGAAGAAAATTTACCCGATTGCTGAAAAACACCGCGAGGAAGCTGCAAGGAAGATCCATGAGATGGAAGTAGCAGGCACGATTAAGAAGTCACCGACTCCTTTTCTGAATCCAATTATACCTGTGGTTAAGGTTGATGGAAGTTTGAGGCTTTGTCTCGACGCAAGGGCTTTAAACGAACGCCTGGCTCCCGAGCACGACAGACCGCCTAAGATTAGGGACATCCTTAGGAAGTTTAAAGGGAAGAAAATTTTCTCATCATTGGACCTTGTACAATCATATTATCACAACAAACTGTCCGAGCATACTCAGAAGTACACTGGCTTCTTATTTGATCAAACCACCTATGTCTTCTGCAAGTTACCATTTGGTTTGAAGAATGCTGGAGCTGCTTTGATTAGAGCACTAGATGCTAAGTTAGCTCCAGAGGTAAAAGAGAAAGTAATATGTTATGTGGACGATATAATCATCGCTTCTGAAACAGAGGAAGAGCATTTGGCTACCCTACGCCTTGTTTTTGAAAATCTTCGACAGGCCAATTACAAGGTCAAGTTTGATAAGTGCAGATTTCTCCAAAGAGAAGTAAATTTTGTTGGACATATTATTAATGGAGATGGATATCGACCGAATCCAGCAAAAATCAGAACTGTCGCCGCTTTTCCAACGCCAACCCGTGTGAAGCACGTGAGACAATTTTTGGGAATACTACAATTTTTTGCTGCTCATTGTGAGCGATACTCAGAGACTGTTGCACCACTTCAAAGTCTGCTGAAAAGGAACTCTAGATGGAATTGGAATGATGAGTGTGAGACAGCATTCCAGAAGGCTAAGCAGATGCTAGCGAATTCTATCCAGTTGGAATATCCTGATTATTCACGCAATTTCATTCTTGAAACAGACGCATCAGCCATTGGTATTGGAGCTATATTATTGCAGGAGGACGATGATAAGAAACGTCACTACATCGCTTTCTTGAGCAGACGTTTAAGAGCTCACGAATCTCAATATTTTACAACAGAAATAGAAGCACTAGCCGTCGTCTATGCATTAGAGTACTGGCAGAAACTTTTGATAGGCCAGAAGATTGTCGTAAGAACCGATCACCACGCTTTGACCTTCATCCTACGAACAAGACTGGCAAGTGACAGGATCACTAGATGGACTCTTTTTCTCCAACAGTTCGATCTGGAGATTGTTTACAAACCAGGCAGAGAGAATGTATTGGCCGACATCCTCAGCCGGAATCCTGAAACTTCTATTAATGCCATTGACATCGAGGGAGAATGCGAAGAACACCTTCGCTGACTTCGTTATCTACCCGAAGGACAGAGACGTGAAGAGGAACTTAGACACATCATTCGATTTCTTGAACGAAAGATGGATCCTCAGGATGAGCTTTATGCAAGGATTGCTGCCATAGCAGATGACTATCTGATTTACCGTCGCGTTTTGTATAAATTTGTGGACGAAGATCACACCCAACTGCGTGCAGTTATTCCCAGAAGGTACCAGGAATCTGTCATTCTCATGGTACATTTGTCTATTGGTCACGGTGGAACGGACAAGACCATTGCCACCATTAAAGAGTCGTTCACCTGGAAAAGGTTAGGAACCACTGTCAGAGAGTGTTTACGTGCTTGTGACGCATGCCAGCGGAACAAATACACGTCACACTTATTGAGAGAACCACCTAGAACTATACTACCAACTCAACCCAGAGAGTTGTACGCACAAGATCTTTACGGTCCTATACCTAAAGCCCGTCGTGGGAATCGTTACATTGTAGTCACCATAGATGTGTTTACAAAATACACAATGCTCCATCCTATTCAGAAGGCTAATGCACATCAAATTATCCAGCGAATAAGACGACAAGTGATACCGGAGGCAGGGAAGCCACAATTCTTATTAACTGACCACGGATCGCAATATACTTCTGCAGAATTCGCCAACGCTATGGAGGAACTAGAGATTGGTCATCTTTTGTCATCAATAAGACACCCTGAGAGCAATCCAGCGGAATGCGTTATGTCCACTATTGCAAAATTTTGTCGTTTGTATTGTCAGGAGGAACACTGGCGATGCACTGAAGTCCTTGTTTTGATGGCAAAATGCATTAATTCTACTGTGCATGAAAGCACTGGTCAAATACCTTTGGTCCTGCATTTGAACCAGATGCCACTGAGAGTCTGGAACCGCGTGATTGTAAATCCACCTTGTTTACAACCATCGCATGCCAGCAGACTGTTAGCTGCTAGAGATACTTTAGACAGACAAGCTGCCAAACGCTTGAGGAGAACAAGACGCCAGAGATTCAGAGAACCTTTTGAGGAGGGAGACCTTATCCTTATAAGGAGACCCGGAATTTCTAATCCAATTGACCGCGTATACGGGAAATTTCTTTCCTTGTATTACGGCCCTAGTCGTGTTAGACAGCCGTTGAATAATGGGAGTTATGTCATTGAAGACATCAAAACTGGAGAACGTATTGGAACTTTCAACGCCGCCAATCTAAAAAATATCACACATGAATGAATTATAAAGGCAAATAAAATGTCGTCCCAACATTTTCTTTGAAACGACGGAGAGGCAGATGAACCCGCTGAGCTATGGTTCATGTGATATTTTTGTGACGGAATAATTATTATGGGATGTAGTACTTTTGAACATACCCAGAATACCACGTGGAGCAGAGAGCTCATGCTATACTCTTTGAAGTAGCGCTCAATTGCATTTTTGACTTTGGAGGTCTTGTTAATCACTTTTATCCTTTCATAAGACTCAGAATATTCTAATTCGTCATTCTGTATTATTGAATCATTTTGGTGAATGATTATTACGGTTTTGGTAAGGTATAACACTTGCAGATACGCAAGGAGCTATGAAAGTAATCGCTCAATGACTTCGTTTTGGCGACCTACTTCCGAGTGAAAGTCAGTGACGACACTACATCTGGAGATCTGACGCCAGACAGGCATGTTTCGAGTATCCGTCCGTCGCGACGTGGACATTATAAATATTTTGGTGCTCAAGTGAGCATCCGACTGCATCGTGTGTTGAAAATAACTATACTAACGTTGTCACACATTGTGGACATATTATTGTTCTACGAAAGGCCATATTAGGCAATATTTTCTACAAACTGTAATTGGTGCCATACACCAGATATTTTTCCCACGTGTAAGTGGAAGGGCAAAGTGCCACGCCGAAAATATAAGAGTTATCGTCTGATAATTGTGCCAAGACGACGTGATTATTACTGCCAACGATCACAACATTATTGCTACGGAAATTCTGAATTGAAAATATCAATTTTATCGCGGATGCCACGTGATTGATAAAACGTGATACAATTGCACGTGCTAACAAGCAAAGCATCGCATCGTGTTGAATCTTGAGGATCAACAGGCTGAAAACTACAAAATACTGTGGAGAACACTATTATTTGCATCGTCCACAATAATCACGCCAACACGCCGAGAGGAACGAGATATTTCGACATTTTCGACATCATGCAAGACATTGAACTTTTCCACGCCATGGTGAAGAAGACGATTATGGGTTAATACCATTCCGGTATGAGGGAGACGTCGTGATGGAGACCACCAGCTTGATGGAACGTCAGGATGCCGAGGACGCAGACGAAGGAACGTGGATGCCGACTTCCAGGCACATTCCAGACCTTTTTGGGAGACCATCATCCGGAGGCGAACGAACCCTGGTTGCTTGGGAGGTCCAGATTGGTGAATCCGTGGAGGACAGGACCATGCTGGAGAGCCAAGCAGAGTTTTTCGCGACCCTGGTCGATGAATGTCTGAGCCGATGTGAGAGCTACCAAAAGTCGTGAGTTTGGGCACCCTTTCTTTTGTAATAGTCCGCGGTGGTATATATAGATATCGTAATTTTCTTTGTGAATCAACCGCACTTATGTGTCAGCCATTTGCTAGGTAGGGTTGTAATTAGTATAATTGTTGTTTATTTCAGTCATTGTGAGTCACCCTGTGGGGTAGACCAGTTTTGGTTAACCCTGGTGCCGTCCTGATGGACGTCGTACCACGTTATAGCCGACCCACTGCCAAACATGACTGTAATCATTTGCAGCTATTTTGCTCAGCCATGTGTAGGATATTTATCCGTGGTTTCATTCAGATGTCATCGTCACTTTATTTAACTGCAATCTTTGCAACCAGTCTGTTGAGACTTATGACCTCGTTAGATAGGTCGTATCGTTAGGAAACCAACTGTAGTTTCCAGTTTTATAAAAATATGCTGTATTTTCATTTTTGAAAGCGCTCAGAAGCCAATTTATAGTCAAATACTGACAGATTTATTATTTTGGAGAAAGTGTAGATGTCAAGCATCGAACTAAGTGCACTATCGCATCATTATGCAGGTCTAGAGTTGCAGATCTGTGCCATATTTATCAATTTGTTACTACTTTGTTTCTGTCATGAGGACACAGGTGTTAATGTTATACTGGGCACTTAATAAGTGTTATATCTTTGATGAGCAAAGAAGCTCGTGAGACATGCTGTTATGTCTGTGATTTACTATTCTTTGAAATGAAGGACTGCGATACTTTATTGTACAGTTAAATTGTAACGTGTTTAGCACACGGATTCTATAAGGTTTTTGAACCAAGCATATGCTAAGAATGACAAGGCCAAATATTACGGTATTATATAATGTTAAAAAAAGCCGGCCTTGCCTGTTGAAAAATGTGGTCAGTGAAGGACTGCAATTTGTGAAGTTGTCACCAATAAACTGGTTTGTTGACCCAGTAACCTTGAAAACAAATGCTTGAAAGCGAGACAGAACTACGATAACATAGGACAGAATGTTGATTTCATTCATCTCTTTCTTTCAATGCAGCTATTGCTCATGAAACCCAGTGTTTCTTACTGTATTTTTGTTCATTTGTTTTTCTTGGATTTTCATACTGTTAGTTAGATATTTTGCTGCGAGGAATGTCATTTCGACATGTCCAGGGTTGTCAGGTTTCTTTATGCATTGTTGGCGATCCTCTTGAGAGAGGCAAATTATAATGAAGGCAATTTGGTTATTAAATGCGAGGTTTTTGCCGCAGGTAACCCATGATATTATGTGCCTTGAGTGAGTAAGACGTGCCATTGTTGTAAGTCGCGCATCTGTTGTTGTTATGAGGCATTATTATGAGAGTTGTTGAAAGCGAGGTGTTTACCGCTGATAACTCGTGTTATTGTGATCCGAGCCGAGTTTGCTCGTTGAGTTTTCCGACTATTGAGTCGATGTTTTGCTGCGGGAGAATGATCTTTAGAAGACTACTCCTTGTCAGGCCTTTGTCAGAATACGCCATAAACCTACGGAAAGAACATAAACCGACATAATAAACATCATCCGCATAATTGTTTTAAACAAGATCTAACTAACATATTGTTTCCATTTAAACTTTGACATTCTTACATTTGAACCTGCTGACATGGCCGTGCAGATGAAGGGATTTCCTTTATTGGAAACGACGAAGACTGTAGACATTTTTGTTGTGACCTGGCGCACACATGAACCATTAGTTCATAGTGTGTGGAGCGCAGGCCATGTGATTGTCAGACGTGGTTTTAACTACGCTATCACCGACATTACTATCAAGCTAGATGACAATGGTTTACAAAGAGTTAACCATGGGGCAGGAAGGCATTATAATAAAAACTGTGTTGTACTATAATTATTGATGTCATGAAACTGTATTTTTCCCCATGTTACCTTTATTGCGTGCTATTTAGCACATGATTGTTGATTAGATTAATTGTTTTTAAATGGCTGTACACTTAGCTTTGTATTGTAACTGTTTTGCTATTACGGACGTCACCGCCGTAACTTTGAATGTTAACTGATAGGACTTAGCTAGAAAAGTTAAATGTAAATGTGGAAATGGTACCACCATAACTTAGCTTTGCTTTGCTCCTTCACTTAAATGTAACTTCATATTAGCTTGATCATGTAACTTGTATTAGGGATTTTGCGTCGTACCATTTACCCAGTGTTGTTGCTGTTGCTTACTTATTGTGTATTAGATCTTTCGCGAGGGTTAATGTAACTTCATTTTTAGGGACTTGAACTTTTATTATCATTAACTTTTAGCTTGCGGATTAGCCGAATATAACCCTCCGAACTAGGATAGGGATTTGTGGAAATCTACAATAAATTTTCATGGTGTTTTACATAAGCCTTGATGTTTAATTTCACAGTCTAGTTTTTGAGGTGAACCTTTCCTTAGGCCGTCTTTGACCATCGCAACCATGTACCACGCTCCCCGTGGACTATAGAACCTCGTGCCGCATTGGCCTATTGTTAGGAAGTTCACCTGATCCTCACGGCAAACTTTTAAAGGTCCGACGGGGGAGATGTTAGGAGAGTCATCGCGGTTGTTGGCTATCCCGACAGCTTTACCGGAGGACTTCTGAAGGTCACTCACAAATATGTGCCGTTGCCATCCGGCTGACGGTCACAGTATATCCCTCACCGGTCCGAAGATCTTCCGAAGAACTTTTCTCTCAAATACGTGTAGTTTATGAAAGTCCTGTTTTCGGATACTCCATGTCTCACATCCATATAGTACAACGGGTTGGATCAGAGTTTTATACAGACGAATTTTGAACTGTCTGGAGAAACATCTGGACCGAAGAAGCTGTGTTAGGCTGTAGAGAGTTCAGTTTCCTGATTGTATGCTGGCGTTGATCTCTGCCTCACATGATGAGTTCTCCGTGGAAAGCGATCCTTGGTACTTAAATTCATGGACCCTCTTAAAGGACTGGTCCCCCACCAGCAGTGACTGTAGTTGCCCAAACCCGTGGCCTTGCCCGCGAGTCATAGTGAGGTACTCCGTCTTGGTTTCATTCACGATTAGCCCAAATTTGTTGGCAGCTGCCTTGAGAACTCTGGTCATTTGCCTCAACTCTTCCTGAGAGCCGGGGAGTAAACTGATATACTCTGGGTAGGCAAGGTATGTTAGGTTCTTCCCTTCGACTTGGATTCCTTCAAAATTCTCTCGAAAGGTCCCACGTATGATCTTCTCCAAGGTAAAACTGAACAGTGTATGAGATAAACCGTCTCCTTGCCTGAGACCGATCAAAATTTCAAAATCCTCCGTCACTCGATTTCCCACTTTTACCTTACCGCGTGTTTCGCTTAGGCAGATCGCTACTAAGTTGATGAGTTTCTCGGCTATTCCAAACTCTCTTAGGCAACTGAGTAGGCTCTTGCGGTGTATGCAATCATAGGCCTTCCTGAAATCTACGAATAGCACGTGGACTTCTTTGCCATATTCACCCAGTTTTTCAGTGAGCTGTCTGAGAACGAAGATATTATCTACTGTGGAACGCCCCAGCCGAAAGCCCCCCTGGTATTCACCAAGCACTGATTCTGCCAATGGTGAGTTCTATCTATGAGCCAGTTGGACAAGATCTTGTAGCAGACGTTAAGCAGGGCAATTCCTCGATAGTCATCACATTTCAATTTGTCACCCTTCTTATAGGTTGGACAAATCAGAGCTCTTTTCCATTCTGATGGTAGTTCTTCTTTGATCCAGATTGCTTGAATCAGCCTGTGCAGTTTTTCAGCTAGTTTCTCTCTTCCTTCCCGGATCATCCCCGTCTGTATTCCATCTTCACCTGGACTTTCATTCTTCTTGAGCCGTTTGATCTGGGTTTTGATCTCATCCAAAGTGGGTGGCGGATAATCCAAGTCGACTGTGGTTGGAGACTGGAATTCAAATACTATTTCAGGGTCTTCACAATTGAGAAGCTGGTCGAAGTACTCCTTCCATCTCTTGGCTACATCATAATCGTTGGTCAGAATTTTGTCACTAGAATCTCTGGCATATTTCTGTCTCGACTAGTAACCTTTGCTAAAATACTTCACCTTTTGAAACATTTCCCTGGTATTGTTTCCTCTGAAGTCCGCTTCTGCCGCAACGATGATGTCCTTGACATATTTCCTCTTTGCCCTTCTCAGAGTTGCTTGGGTAGCCCTTCGAACCTCCTTAAATCATTCTTTACCCTGTGACAGATCTGTCTCCTGCAGCCATTTATTCCTGGATTCCTTTCTCTGTTCCAAAGCATCTGCACATTCCCTTCCAAATCAGATCTTCTTGCCTACTGTGTCTCCCTTGATCGTTTCCTTTGCTGTAGCAGTCAGTGGGCTCTGAATCTTTTCCCAAATTTGTTCAGGGTCTTCGCTTACGTCCAGTTCACTGAGTGCTTCAAAGCGGTTGTTAAGTTGCAGCTGATATTCTGTCTTTATGGCTTCATCTTTTAGTTTTTCAACACGTTATCTCTCAACTTTCTTTAGCTTAGCCCTGGTCCCTCCTTTACATTGAACTTGTAAGTGGCCTCTGACCAGAAAGTGGTCAATTCCACACTCCGCACCCCGTGCGGTCTTAACATCGCACACCCATCTCTTGGTTTGTATATCAATAGCGACATGGTCTATCTGATTTATTATTCTCCCATCTGGTGACATCCAGGTCCCCTTGTGGATGTTCTTACGCTGGAAGTTTGTGCTGGAAATGAATAAGCCTGATGACGCAGCAAAGCTAATGAACCTTACACCATTATCATTGCTTACCTCATATAGGCTGTGCCTTCCTACTGTACCTTGGAATACTTGTTATTTCCCAATTTTAGCATTCATGTCTCCGATAAGAATCCTCAAGTATCCATTTGGGATAGCATCCACTACTGCTTTTTGCTGCGCATAGAACTCGTCTTTCTCTTCCCTTTCACTTTATTCCGTGGGAGCATGACAGTTCACAAAAGTCGCCTTGAGATGCTTTACGTTCACTGTTAACACAGAGATTCTGGGGTTGATAGACACAAACTCTGATACATTAGTGTCCAAGACCTTGCTCACGCAAAAACCAGTACCCAACCTATGCCCTTGTTCACAGGCTCCATATAGGATAGTTCTATATAAATAACCTAACGGACTTTCTAGAACACACCTCTAATAACATGTGCTTACATCCCTACAGGTAAACACGGTGATTCATACATCGTAACCCCGGAATCAACTACTCATTAAGACTATGTTCACCATGTCATTGGATGCAACTCACCATCTCAGCGGCAATTGTTCCAAAATGGAGTGGAACTCCCTAGGCAAACAGATTAACGAACGTACGAATTACGGAACAGACTTCTCAAACAAACAACATTCGCCTACTAATATGTAGATTTTGGTGAAACCTGTACTTATCAAGGCTGACCCGCAGAATCTTCAGCATAATCAGAGAAAAAGAAATCTCAATAGGCAATACAGTAACAACCCCTCGTCGCCAAATTTCACAGGTTGTCTTGGCTTCTATAACAACGTGCATTCAAGATGAATGTAGCGTATTCTCGTTGGATCATTTTCACTAGTTTAAATAATACTGGTTTCACAGAAACACGTGTGCGGTATAAGAAAAATGACCATATCAGTCCGCAACAGGCTTTAATACTTATAATAAAATTAAAATGACATTTTCCAACACCAAAAACTCTACTTGTTATACACGATGTCACCACGTGATCGTACAATATCGTGTTAATCTGACGTTGTAGAAATTGGATTCTTGACAGTCTCTCCTTCCAATATGTCCAATAATACTGTTTCGCAATGATTTTGGGTCGATACCAATTCACACACACGAATAACGTGTTTAACAGGCGGCCATGTAGTCGCAATGTCCCTTAAGCTCATGCACCATGTGCAAAATTTTAACTCAGGCAAATATTGCATAAAACACAGATTACTGCTCAAATAAGTATATCACTGCACAGTTCTCACATTGATGCACACAATGTTGTATAATATTTATGATACAGCGTAGATTCTTACTTCCACGTATTTATGATCACTCAAATCAAACACGTCTCCCTACCGTGAGGGTTGGCAAAATCAAGTGTGTCACGTCGTAGATGACGGAACTAAGCTGTGACAGCTTAAGTCAAGTATTGATTCAATAAATTCATTTCGCATATTTACCTGATGCATAATGTAATTCCAAAAGTTCCAAAATACAGATTCCGAATAATTCCAGTATAACAGTAGTATTTTAACGTCACTTAGGGGTAGTTCAGATTTAACGTACATTTGAATGTTGGATAGAATACCATCTTAGCTCAGCTATTATTATTGTGCTATTGAGTAGCGTAAATCTTACATTGCATTATAAACAAGTAAATATCTTTCTTAGTAGTAGATTCAGGCTTGTCATCATTAATATTAATTAAATCTACGATGTAATCGCTTAGGAAATCGTTACGTATCTCTCTTTTAGTGATTTATTTATTTCTTTGATTTTATGGATAGGACTTTGAGAGGCTCAAGACAGACATTAGATAGGAGATATTTATGACTTTCTTTTTCAGGGCAGCTTAGAGTTGGACTAGCCGATTTTTTTACCTCTCAGGAGTAGGCTGGAGATCTGTGATTTTATCAATAAAATTAGTGAGATTTTAACATAAGCCTGGCCTCATTATTTCATGGTTGTAGACAATACAGTAACAAACCCTTGTCGCCAAATTTCACGAATCTTTTCAGCCAGAGGCAGGTATTTGAACACCTTCCTCAGCACTTATGCACCGAATGTTACACAAATTAGGAATATATCGATAATAAGGCAGAAATTGACTAACCAAACAATGCTTCTTTGCCAGATTTAGGAGCACTATTTTGACTACTTGATCCTGCTGCGTCATGTAACAAATAGATCATTATTATTAGTTATTATGATTATCATCATGATTATTATTATTATTATGGTCACCGTATCACTATTTATTATAACTACCCCTATCACGACAATCATGGAATCGAAAGAATCCATGACCACCTGTAAATAGAACCAGTAACACGACTGTTTTACATTAGCATAATAACACAAGGGCAGGAAACCTAAATTTAAGCACCCTAGATCCCGAGGAATTATCACCCTCGAGGCCTGTGCGAACAGGAAACCTTTGTCTTACGGGATGACTATAAGGTAATTTCATTATTTTATTTTATAATATCCAACCTAAATAAACACATTATACTAGTAATAGCACATTAACATTAAATTAAATTTAAAATTACACCCATTACATTAAAATTAAGGATCCATACCACTCAGCAATCAACATAAATTTCATAACAATTAAGGTCACAGGATACTTCAATTAATCTTAGACTTAACGTAAGCTACTAGCACTAGAGTATTAACCAATCCTCCAATTCACCCCCAATCCTTAATTATCACCATTACCCCCTTTTTATTCTTTCAACCGATAATCTAGCCCTTCCCAATAATTGTAACAATGTAAATAACATAAGTGGCTAACCATGATTTTTTCAGCAATGTAAATAGATTATTTCACAACGTAAATAGGCATATACCGTCACAAAATATATAATATAAAGATTGCAACTAGACAGACCACCTACGCTACCCACATAATTGAAAAACAGTACGAATTTGGCCCCCTAAAGGCGCAAGTACGCCAAAGTCATCATTACCAGTGCAATACCATCATCATCATCATCATGTTTATTATTATTTACCACTATTACCCCGTTTATCATATGAATATTCACCCTAGGAGGAGAAAGAAGAAATATATAGAAATAAGGCAGAATAATGAACAATGAAGAATAACGGATAATGAAGCAGGAAGACGATGTATAGCAGAGAAAGGATTATACATCAACGCGATCGTATTTGTATTAAATGGCATCCCTATCAACCAACTATGATATATCACAAATATACCCGGAATCGAGAAGGACTTGGCACAAAGAAAAACACTAATCTATTTATTAATATTATTTTATATACCTAGTTGCACACACACCACACATTAGTATGCAAGATAGAAGAAGATATAGATCACAACGCAGACAATCATTAATATTATCGATCACAACACTTACTCCGGAAAGACAGAGGTACGATACAAGAACACCGAGGAATTTGTTTATTATTATTATTATTATTATTACCACTGAGCCATCATCGTCCTACTCATACTCTACTTCATTACAGGTGGAGAACGATTCACCAGGATAAAAAACATCCAAACATGGGGAGAAACTAATACGACTCTCTGATTACAGAAATAGGAAAGATGGCACACCCTTTATTCCACATAATAGCAAGTGACGATAAGAAGACCATGAAGAACGAGGGGAGGAATACGAGAAAGGAAACGAATTACAGCCCCAACAAAGAAGACGTCAATCAATTAGCATGTAGGAGCCGTATATAGGCAGGTTAGCTATAAGTTATATTCCTTCTACACATACACCAACTATTCATCATACAATCCAATGCAAAACAACTATTTTCACCTAATATATATATATATAAACAATCATTCATGCATCATCACCACACACTACCATCATCATTCCTACTTTACAGGGAAAGTAACGTTTCAAATGGACCTCCACTGCAGGACGTGAACTGTGGAGAATTACACAATTCACGGACGAGTCCAAAAGGCGTAGGTATACTTTAAGTTCCCTGCACCTTCTTTCATACCGTTTTTTATCATTCACACTCAAATATCATTCTCATATTTATATAACACCCTAAATTTCATCCACACTACAACTGAATATATAGATTAGATTAGATTTTTATTAATCCATTTGATCAATTACATGTATACAATACATTTTTGATATAGGACACGTCAGCAATTACATCTATAAAATAAAATAAATTACAGGTATATATTACTAATACAATAGCTATTTATAACTTATTATACTAACAGATCTTAACAGATACAATCTTATTGGACAACTATTTACACCTTACTCTATTATCACAATATGAAAACTTAATTCTATATATACAACAACTTACAGCTAGGTATTACAATTAAAATAGAAAAGTAAAATATAATTATAGATTTCATCGTTTCTATACACTATGATATTCAACTACAGAGTAAAAACAATGGCACTGCAGGTAAGCTTTCAACATTCTTTCAAAGGTTTTTATTTTTGGGGCAAATTTTATATACTGGGGTAGTTTATTGTATAATTTAACTCCTGTGTGAAAAGTTCCTTTCTGATATATGCTTGTGTGTGTGAAATATGAATGTTTTGATATTGTCTTGTGTTATGACTATAAACATCATTGTTTGTTTTAATAAAACGCCTTTATTCATTAAATTCCTTTTAAAATACATAATACTTTCAAAGATATGAATGCAGGACAGTGGGAGAATGTTAAACTCTTTAAACAGAGGTCTGCATGATTCTCTAGTGTTTACATTTGCCATAATTCTAATCGCCCTCTTTTGTATCCTAAACGTGCTTAGTACATCTGGTGACATACCCCAAAATATCACCCCATATCTTAAGTATGATTGGAAATAAGCAAAATAATTATTTCTTAATGTGTGCATGCTTGTGCAAGTTTTCAAAATACGTAACGCAAAGCACATCGAGTTCAGTTTAGTATTCAGATATTGTATATGTTTATTCCATTTCAAGTCGTCTTGTATCCAGAGTCCTAAAAACCTTGTTTCTGATTTATTTTCAATGTGATGACCATTTAATGTTATATTGGGCTTCGCAGGATTCCTGTTCTGTATAGTGTGGAAATGTAGACATACTGTTTTTTATAGTTTATTATGAGACGATTATCTTGTGACCATTTGGTTACCTCTTCTGTAATGGAGTCAGCAGACTGCTGTAAGATCTGCCTAGTTTCATCTTTTATTACGAGTGTTGTATGGTCCACAAACAAAATTTCCTTATGAGAACGAACGTTCTGTGTTATATCATTGATATATAGAAGAAAGAGTAGTGGGCCCAAAACCGATCCCTGGGGTACTCCAAATTTAATAATTCCCTCAATGGACAATGTTTCATTAAGTAATTTGATTCCATCACCCTTGTGTCTCTAGCTTACTATTTTTTACGCCTTTTTACGCAAGACTCTATCCATTTATCAGCTAGACCTGTAATACCATATCGATTTAGTTTTGTAAGGAGGATTTTATGGTCAACAACATCAAATGCTTTCGATAAATCCAAGAATAGGCCAGTTACATGTTCCTTATTGTCAATTAATTTCAGTATACTATTAGTAGTGGACATTGTGGAGGAAGAAACAGACAGTGACCAAGACATTTCAGAGAAGGAATTGACATGGAAAGAATTGGAGGAAGCATTAAAGAAGATGTAAGGCACCGGGAATAGACGAAGTGAGTGTGGAGATGGTGAGAGCAGCAGGGGTGATGGGAACACAGTGGCTCTTTCGAGTAATGAAAGTGATATGGAGGGAGAAGAAAATACCGAGGACTGGAAAAGGGGGATAATAATACCCATATTTAAAAAGGGAAATTAGGAAGGGATGCAAGAACTACAGGGGAATTACACTCATGTGCCACTGCGCCAAAATATTTGAGAAGGTACTGGAGAGAAGAATTCGGACAGAAGTTGAAGATGGGCTGTGGGAAGAACAGTATGGATTCAGGCCAGGAAGGTCAACAGTTGACCTAATCTTTGCTATAAGACAGTTACAAGAACACCATTATGAATATGGGAAAGATCTGGTGATGACCTCCTTGGATATTGAGAAAGCATATGATAGTACGAGGCACGTCAAGAAAGTAAGTTCCGTGTGGTAATTAAATTAAATTGTGTACAGATACAGAAAAATTACTTATTGAACAACATTCTATACCTCTTAAACTACTTTTCCACATAACTGCCGAACTTTTGTAGGCATTTGTCATAGCGTGGCACACGTTTTTGGATAGCTTCTTCATAGAAGTTTGCCGCCTGTGTCTTCAACCAGTTGGAAACATCTTCTTTCAGCTCGTCGTAATTGTTGAAGTGTTGACCGCCAAGGAAAGACTTGAGATGTGTGAAGAGATGAAAGTCACTAGGAGCGAGGTCAGGGCTGTACGGAGGGTGGTCAAACACGTCCCAGCCAAATCCCTGTAGGAGGTTTTTCGTCACATTTGCAGTGTGTGGTCGTGCGTTGTCGTGAAGAAAAACGACACCTTTTGACAGCAACCCTCGGCGCTTAATCTGTATTGCGCGGCGCAATTTCCTAAGTGTCTCGCAGTAAGCATCTGCGATGATTGTTTGACCACGCGGTAAGAAATCAATGAGTAAGATGCCTTTCCAGTCCCAGAACACTGTGCACATCATTTTCCGAGGTGTCAAGATTTGTTTCGGCTTAACCTTTGCTGGGGATGAAGTGTGCCTCCATTCCATTGATTGCCGCTTACTTTCAGGGGTGTCGTAAGAAACCCAAGTTTCATCTCCTGTGACTATCTGTGTCAGAAATTCTTCGCCGCCTTCATTGTAACGGGTCAAAAACTTAAGTGTACTACCCATCCGTTTTGTTTTGTGTTGCTCCGTAAGAATCTTTGGTATCCAACGTCGGCAAAGTTTACGAAAGTTCAGTTTTTCGGTAACAATTTCATGAATTAGTGATCGTGAGATTTGGGGAAATTCCATAGCGAGAGCACTAGTTGTAAACCTGCGGTTTTCCCGGATCCTGTCATCAATCGCGTGAACCAGTTCTTCTGTAACCAAAGATGGACGCCCACTTCGTTCTTCATCGTGCACTTCACTACGTCTTTCATTGAACTGTCGGACCCATCTTCTCACCATTGAATCACTCATCGTATTTTGTCCATACACTTCACAAATTTGCCGATAAATTTCAATTGGTTTCACTTTCCTTGCTGGGCCGATAACCTAGATGTTAGGCCCCTTAAAACAACAATTATCATCATCAACACTTTCCTTGCATTCAGAAAACGAATCACAGATCTGATTTCACAAGCGGCAGGATTTTCAATCAACACCGACATTGTACGAGTAAACATGCACAACAACGCGTACGTGGCTGACAGCGCTCTCCAAATGCCGCACGTTTCTTCTCCTTGATACAGAGCGTCTACCACGCATATGCGGAACTGCGCTGCAGCGGAACGTACAACTAGTTGAAGACACAGGCGGCACAGAAGATATACAAAAACTCGTGCCACGCTACGACAAATGCCTGCAACATTTCGGCAGTTATGTGGAAAAGTAGTTTAAGGGTTGTAGAATTTTGTGCAATAAATAATTTTTCGGTGTCTGTACACAATTTAATGTTATTACCAAACGGAACTAAAATTCTGGACGTACCTCGAATTAATAGAAACAAGGTATGGGAAGCAACGAGAGCAAAAGCAGTGAACAAGGAGACAGTGGCAAGAGTGAAAGCAATGTACGAGGGAAGCAAAAGCTGTGTAAAGGTGGGAAGGGAGAGAACGGAATGGTTTCAACTGGAGAGTGGTCTGAAACAAGGAAGTGCCCTCTCACCCCTGTTATTTATAGTAGTGATGGATGAAATCATACGAAAAGTGGGAAATAGCATTGGGGAAAGGAAAATGAAGGCAATGTTTTTGCTGATGACCTTCTGGTATGGGGAGAGGATGAGGAAGAAGTACAAGAGAATTAGATGAGTGGAAGAAAGTAGTGTTATCATATGGGATGAAGTTCTCAGCACAAAAGAGTGAAGTGGTCATCACAACGAGGAGGAAGGACAGACTGGATATGGGCATAACACTTGGAAGACAGCAGTTGCAGAAAGTTGAATGTTTCAAGTACTTGGGAAGCATAATTGAAGAAAAGGGAGGCAATAGGATGGAAATAAATGAATGGGGAAGGTGCGCAGATGGATTTTTCAAGAGTGTTAGGGGGATGATATGGAATAAAGATGTACCACAAAAATGTAAAGGAATCATCTACAAGACCTACTTTGTGCCAATTTTGACATTTGGTTCAGAAACATGGGTGATGAAGGAAAGGGACAAGAAAAAATACGAGCAGTGGAGATGAAGATCCAGAGGAGTAGGGTAGGAGTAACAAGAATGGACAGAGTAAGGAATGATAGAGTCAGAGAGATGGTAAGAGAGGAACCATTGCAAAATAGAATAGAGCGATCTAGGCTACAATGATATGGACATGTGAGGAGGATGCGAGAGGAGAGGATACCGAAGAAGATGTTTGGAATGGAAATGAAGGGAAGGAGGCCAAGGGGAAGACCAAGGGACAGATGGACAAAAGGAGTTAAGAAGAGTGTGGAGGAAAGAGGAGTGTGCTGGGACACAGTGAAAGACGAGAGATGGTGGATGGACAGGAAACGATGGAGAGGCTTATGTTCCAAGCAGACCCGACCAGCGGTCTGAAACTGCTCAAGATGATGATGATGATACTATTACTACATTCATAAATTGATGTCTGGGTAGATCTTTCCGTTCTGAATCCATGTTGTGAGTTTGATAGTATTTCATTTTTTTAATAAAGTTTATCAGTCTCATATAAATGATTTTTCCACAAATTTTGCAATACCAGTTGGTAAGGTATTAAGGACGATAGATATCTAATTCATCTTGTGAACCGTTTTTGTGCACTGGAATTACTTTTGATAACTTCAAAATATCCGGGTAAGTTCCTGAGACGATTGAACTGTTTATTAAGTGCGTAAGGGGATTTATTATATTTTCTACACATTTCTTTAAAATTGCATCAGGGATGCCATCAAAGCCAGTACAGAATTTATTTTTAGCTCTTTTATAACTATTCTTACCTCTTCACTTGTGACATGATTTATAAATAAAGAATCACTTCATATTTTATTATTAGAATTTGGGGTATTTACCTGTGATTTATTTAATAATTTTTGTGGAATTTCCAGAAAATAGTCATTAAAAGTGTTTGCTATTTCCTCTGGATTATTAATCACTTTTTATTCCTGGTCAGTGTAATGTTCCTTGGTATTTTAGCAGATTTTCCAGTTTCTTTCTTTATCACGGACCACATAGCCCTGTTTTATTAGATGATTGGGAAATAAAATTATCATTATGCATTTTCTTTGCTAGTCTTATTACCTTATTTAACATGCTAGTGTATTTTTGTAGTATAAATTGAATTCAGGCGTTGTGTGCTATTGTTTATATAATTTGTGTAGAAATTTCTTTCTTTGACATTAATTTCTAATCCCTGTTGTTATCCAATTGCTAGTTTTGTTATTTTTAATAATTCCTTGTTTAAAGGGAAATGCTGTTTCAAAATAGTGTTTTAGGGTACTGTTAAATGCATTAAATTTATCATTTACATTTTCTAGTTTATAAATTTCTGACCATGTTTCCTTATTTAATAAGTCATTGAAATAAGTTACATTTGTTTCAGTGAATGACCTGCACTTTGATTTTATTCTATTCTCATTATTATTGATTGTTTCGGGTACTTCAAAACTCAGTATTTGTCCATGGAGGTCACTAAAACCCGGGCAATAGACTTCTATTGAATGGTGATATTTATCTGCATTTATAAGAATTTGATCAGGAGTGGTTTTACTAAATTTTGTAGTTCTTGCTGGGGTATTTACTGTAGGTTTCAGTCCATAGGAAATTAGTAACTGTGTTAATAATTCACAATTTCTATCACATTTCTAGAAATCCATATTTACATCCCCAAAAATTATTATATCGAAGTTTACTTTGCTCATGTTATTGAGTAACAATTCTAATATATCTATAAATAAACGAAAATTTTCTGACGGAGAACGGTATACGCATGCAATTATTAACTTAAACTGCTGTATTTTTACGGCGGAGAGTTCAAAATCCTGTTCCATAATTAGATAATCATAAGCTGTTAACTGTTCATGATCTACATTATTTCTCAGGAAGATACAAGTACCACCATGGCTAATATTAGATCTAGTGTATCTACTAACTAGTGTAAACCCTGGGATTTGAAATAATTCGAGTTGTTCCTCTTTCAACCAGTGTTCTGATATACATAGTGTTGAGATGTCTTTAAGTTCATTTTTAAGCATTAGATTTATGTAATCAATTTTATTATAGAGAGACTGAACATTCTGGTGGTAAATTTTACATTTGTTAGTTTTGCACGCTTGTGTTGGTGATTTATTTACATTGTTATTATTATCATCATTATAATAAATATTATTATTGTGGCTAGACAAATCCGAAGTACCATTTTTACACTCAGTTAAATTTGACATCAAAAGATACTCATCTGAATGCCAAACCTCACGTTTGGCTCCTTTTTTCAGTTTCCCTGATTCCACTCTAAAGATATTACTGTTGAACGATTCTTACCATTGGAATTTTCAATTTTGCATATTTATCACTAAAATACTCTTTTCCTAGCCTATTTAAGCGTAGACCATGCCGAGTGTGGAACTCCTTGTCTAATTTACTTACATCTATAATTTGGAGATTTAGAAAACTCTTACAAATTTTATGAATTTTTCCATTTGTAGCCTCTATTTCTTCATTTACACATGTTTTGGGAATTAAGTCATATCTCTGCGGAATGGTTACAATAATGACATTTGTGTTATGCATGGATGCCAATGTACCCTTTAAATCTTTGATTACTTTTTTACTCTCGTTTCTGTACACGTCTTTTGCTCCAGCGATGATAACAGCAAAATCCTTTGAAGTTAGGGACGCACATTCACCTACCATCCCGTCCCTGACCGCTGCAATGGGAGCTCCTGGTTTCACTGTCGAAGTGACCCCCATGTTTACACTTCTCTCCAGAATGTTTGCTGCTATATCTCGCCCGTGACTATCCGCAAATATCCGCATCTTCCTGGATTTTCTCTTTATCACTTTCTTCTTTTCTTCTTGAAGAACTTCATCATTCTCTTCGACGAGCGCTACAAATGAATTTGAGACGGGAATTTCATTTACTCCATTTTTAGGCCTAGGCTTATGCGATCTTGCACTACCAGCAACCACTGTTGACCAAGTTTCCCTGCTTTCTTCTCTGTTTCCTTTTAATTTATTTATCTCTTCCATTAACTTAGCAATATCTTCCTTTAGCAGCTTTATAATTTCATCTGTTGAGGACAGTTCGTTTGTCAGGTTATGGCATTCGCATTAAGGTTCCGGTACATTACGACAATCGGATTCACTCTTCTGCTCATCCAATTTTACCTGAGATCTTGTGATGATTTTATTTGCATCTTTTACTTTTATTTTGCACGACGAGCATAAATCCGTAACGGTTACACTACCTGACGAGACACTAACACTGTTTACTGACCTCATACTAGAGATCTAAGTTAGCCTAGATGTTTACACCAAATTTCACTAAATTTATTTTAATTATTACTACCTAAATGATTTAATCTAATTACCTACTGATAATGTGAAACACGTATACTGTATCTTCCAATCGGGTGAAATCTCGTAAAAGCACCACTGCTCTACTTGGTTCAAACAGTGATTGAAGAAGTCACCAAATGTTTGGATACACGTTCACACACCTTAGTTTAAGTTTATTAAATTTTCAATAAGAATTTCGAAATACTATCAATATTCCTTATTTCACTTGACCTAAGGAAAGTGACTTTATAGATTTTACACCTCTGTTATAATATTTTACCACTTTTAACAAATATTTACACTAGCTGCTATCTCACTACACTTTCACTGTGACGCCATCTTGCCGCGGATCATACGCACATCAACATTTACAATCATCCCCAACAATCAACCTCACATTTAAAACCACAAATCAAATGACAAACAACTCTATACTACATGAACAAAGAAGAAATGCAAATAGTAAATATGTAAATTGACTGTATACGACACAAACCCACCCCTCCTACCTACCCCTAGCACGGCACGCTTACCTAACCGACTACGAGAAGAAGAAGCACAATCTCACAGAAGGAAAGAAGAAGACAAGAGAAAAATATAAAAGGACCTAAACAGCTACACCTTCGAAGCCTCAGACAATACCCGAAGGCGGGTATTAGCGGGGAAGAGGAATTGTTTAAGCCCAGCCCTTGGCAGGGCCTAACTACAGCTTTTCCCGAATCCCATGTTAAAGGGATACGAGGAACAGCTTACAAACAGCGCAATTATTACACACAGGTGAGGCAACTAATGCCTCAAGGTCTTAACACTGTAGCTGCAAGTTTTCAACACTACCGCAAGCAACAGTAACAATAAGAAAAAACCGTTGACCACGGATGACATATTTGAGCCTTCAAATAAGCAACGGACCCACGCGCCTGGGGCAGTTCCGACACAGACAGATGACAGTGTGACGACGGACGGAGGACGGCCGCCCTCCGGCGGTTATCACCTCCGGTCGGGATTCGACTTTCAGACACATCACAGCAGCACCTCCAAGGGTAAGTGTGCCAGCTTATTCTTTTTCCTCCTCTGTACCTCTAACAACACTCTCCCCCGGACTTTGGTGTAATAAACCCCAGCTGTAAACAAGGAATCTCTCTTTCATTACCCCGCTCTCACCGATCTTGATCTTCCCGTTACTCAGCACTCCAAAACACCTGACCGTGAGGGCTGTTCCCACTGCCAGTGCAGGCCGGGACCTTGCCCTGACTCAGCACGCAACTAGCAATTGCGGCAAGGTCACGTACGCGTGTCATTGACCATACAGGTGGCCCACGTACAAACGTATGGGGAGTACCCATCCTGAACACACTTCCGCGCCCTCTACACTCGTTCATCCCCCAAACCCCAGCACGCACATCCTCACAGACACAGCCTCGTTCCAGGAAGCCACCCTCTTCTGAGCATACCCCATTACCCAACTACCCATTCGCCAAGCACGCGCAAACCTACCTAAGAGGGGAGCGACCTGAACAATATTGAGTACTATATGTGCAATAAAGACAAAGATTGTTCGCGATTACACGATAAACAGTACATCCTCAAACGTGACCAACAACGCTTCAAGAGATCTCCAACATTGAGTTCCCAAATTCTCCTATTCCAGAAGGTAACTCTACAGTAGGTCCTATCTTTCACATCACATCACATCAGAGGAAGTGACCGACACCATAAAGGTTATAAAGAATTTCACAGCGCCAGGACCAGATGACCTTCCAGCAGGACTTTGGAAGTTGCAAGAATTACAGGGACCTGCGATATATTGGCTGACCCACTTATTAAATGCCACAGTTGACTCTGGCTCTGTTCCCAGTGATTGGGCTACCAGCATCACTGTTCCTGTCTATAAGTAAAATGGTGATCCAGCAGACTGTGCACAATACCACCCAATTCGCCTACCGTCGCCCACAATGAAGATCATTGTGAGAATCCGTGATTGACGTCTGCGTGAAATCGTCACCATCAGTGCCAACCAGTGCTGAAACAACCGATGCAATATTCGCTGCCAGAATGCTCATTGAAAAGCATCGAGAGAAACAACAACTACCGCATATTGCCTTCCTTGTTCTCGAAAAGGCTTTCGACCGCGTTCCCCACCATGGAATCTGGTAAGCACTTCATAATCATGGGGTACCAGATATGCTTATCAATTGGATCATGAACACAACAAGTCGTGTACGTTGCGCATCCGGCATCTCAGAGAGTTTTTGCAGTGAATGTCGGTGTGCTCCAAGAATCAGCATCGTCCCCCTTGCTCTTTATCCTAATCATGGTCATAATCACACGAGACCTGCAAAGGAGGGTTCCTTGGACTCTCTCATATGCAGATGATATCGCATTTACTGATACCACCTGAACAGGCCTGCAGCGTCAAGTTGAACATTGGAACAATCGCCTCTCACGATATGGTCTTAGACTAAACAAAAATAAAACTGAATACCTGGAAACTATCCCCAGCACTGGTTCCATCCATGTTGATGGAGAGACAATAATGAAGACCAGAAGCGTTAGATATTTAGGATCTCACCTGCAGATCGATGGTGGGATAAGTGACGAAGTGCGCAGTGGAATAAAGGTAGCTTGGTTGAGATGGAGGGAAGTCACAGGCGTGCTCTGTGACAAAAGGATGCCACACAATCTGAAGTCCAAAATTTACCGAATGGTAGTACGTCCTGTTGCTTTATACAGTACTGAATGTCGACCATCTGATAAGGTTACGGAGCGCCAATTACACAGTATGGGAATGCGTATGCTCCGCTGGTCCATGGGCATCACAAGCATGCATCATGTAAAAAAGAGGAAACCGTTCAGCAGCAAATTGGCGTCACACCCATCACTGAGAAGACACGGGAAAAGCGCTTCCAATGGTATGGTACAAATCAACCAGCATGGGGTGAGCTTAGCAAACGTATGGAAAAGCCTACTTACATGGGTAGGAGCGATCATCCTTTCAAAGTTAAGGGCCGACCACAGCGAAAAAATTATGGTAAATATTATTTCGTAAACCGTGCCATTGATAATTGGAACTCCCTACCTGCCGCAGTCTTAGAGCCTTTTCCCAAACATATCGGTGTGTTTAAGAAAAGACTGACTATTTGTGTAAATACTCCAGTTTAAATGTTAGTGAATTGTTATGTACAATTATTTATTTGTTATGTATAACTAATTTGCCACCGGGGGACACACCCCCAATTGCAAATAAACGTATGAATGAAAAAAATGAATGAACGTCCAGACGTACCGCACCTGGAACAGTTACCTATTTCACTTCCTCCTTTGAAATGAATGGGCAAAGTCCACGTGGACGACCAAGACAGCGCTGGCATGACACAGTAAATGCTGATCTGAAAAATCTCCACTTGAGACCACAAGTTGCCCAAGATCATGCAAAATGGCGAGCCATGATCAGCGGACCCTGCACCAGAGGGAAAATTCTAATAATAAGAAGAAGATATGGTACAGATCGCAACTCGAATATAGCTTTCAAACGTAACAGCGTAATGATTCGGAATCCACAAGATAAATCCGAGCAGACAAGTAATGCTTGATAATACGTAATTTACACATGAAATCCAGTAGGACACACAAATTAGATCGCGTGTATCGCACAGTTATATATAAAATAACACTGTCAGTATTTTAGGGTTCACATTTACTGATTATAACAGGATAATACATAAGTATTCCAAAGCAATCATGTGCTATCGAGTTTTCTTCATCCTACTTCTCCCGGACATGTTGGACGGACCGCAGCGCCCCAAGTGATAGTTTGCGTCGCCATTTGCACTTTCTGGAACATACTGTAATTCCAGTTTAAAAGGTACCTAGACATTCCATAACTTACACCCAAACGCAACTTTAAAATAAACGTTTTTCCCCGCCAATTGCCATATCAAATAAATTAACATACAACAAAATAATAAGGAAATGCACTGTGCACAGATTACATTAATAATGAGAATCTCACACAATGTGCATTAATTGGTACAGAATTGCGTTAGGGACATCTTGCGTTCATTGCTATATATCACATGATATCTACCACCGAGTTTCCCACACAGAACGTACAAGCAGTTCTAATCTGGCTGGTGGTACTTTTTTCTGCACAGACCTTATGGTGAAAGCCATGCACTGCCATTCGCGTGGTCATATGGTGGAGTTCATAGTTTGCGTTCATCCACTCGCAGGTCATCATGGCATCTGTGCAGTAAAAATCACTCCATATATCCTTCCTCTTGCCGCATAGTTCGTTCAGCAGTTCATCATATGCTCCAGTGCAGGGCATCATCCATTAACTTCTTATACTGTATCTTCTATATAAAATTGTGGCTTGCCTAAGGCATACACAAGGCGAGAGGGAGTGTTTTTCGAAAGGCTGAGCACTTTCTTCAAGAACACCGCCATCACTCTTTCAATTCTCATCAGATCATTTTTAGTCAGGAGGTTCCATAGATTTTTCAATGCGCATGTCACTATCAGTGTCATTTTTAGCTTGAACAGTGCTATTGCTGTATCGAGGGAAAGCTTGCCAATTTGTCTTATATCATTCATTGCCACCGTTGCTGTGTCAACTATGTCTTGCACGTGTATTCCAAATACCGGTACAACTCCCCGTGGTTGAAATACTATTCCTAAGTTCTTGAAGTTATTTACTAATTTTGGTCATTTTCCGTTGTATTCTACATAATGATGAATCGATAGTCTGCCTCCTCTTCATGAGCACTGTTTTGTCTTCACACAGTCTGATTTCATTTATGTCGGCCCAGCTTGCCAGTCTGTTAAAAGTTGCTTGTAACCTCTCAAGTTAAGTGTATGTCAAAACCACATCATCTGCATACGTGTCCACAATTTGAGTCACATCCATGGTTGCTATATTAAACAGCAGGGGGCCTATTGTGTCCCCCTGTAGTACCTCAGTAGATTGTGTAAAAAAGTTAGATTCCATTCTGTTGTCGTCAATTTGTACGAAGTTATTAGTGTAGATATTCCTTATCAGTCTTGTTAAATAGTGCTGTTGGCTCAGTTTAGAATCTACCTTCTCTAGCATCTTCTTCCTATTCACTGAGTCAAACGCCTTGGAATAATCAAAAAATATCACGTTTAGTTTGCCTCCTTCGTGTCATAAGGCCTCCTCAATATCACTTTGAAGGTATTTGATTGCATGTATGGTCAATCGTCCTCTTCTAAGTCCAAATTTTTCTTCGGGGATTTGATGTTCTGTCAAGTCTCTCAGTCTCACTGTAAGAAATTTCGTTAACAATTTTAAATCCTGAGCTCTCCAAAGCTGTATGCATCAGGACAACCTGCGTCTCCCTTTCCCTTACACAATACTTTCAATGTGGAGTGCCACCAATTGACCGGTATATTCGCTTGTATCAAGCACTGGTTGAGGAGGGCCAGCCATTCTCCTTTCATAACATCAAATCTATCGTTTATGTGTTCGTTATAGATCCAGTATGGGCCACAAGCCTTATGACTTTTTAGCTGTAGCACAACTGATTCAATCTCCTCACATGTGAAGGGAATAATTTCACTAGAGCTCTGTTGTTCTGCATTAAAGACTGGTTTCGTGTCATTCGCTTGTAGTACTCCTAAAAATGCTTTTACCAATCCTCGATTGAAATGTCTCTTGGAAATGGTGGTTGCTTTGCACTTAGAGCCTTGTAGGGATGTCGATTCGCTTCTTACAACATTTTTGCTTCTTCTCCCTGTTGAAAGGATATTCGTGTTTCCTTCAGTATGTCTTTATACACTCTCCTTTTCCCCGTATACTTGTAGAGCTTCTTGTGACTGGTTTTGCCTTGCAAAGTGTAGTGCTTTCAGTGCATCTTTTCTTGCTCGATAACATTCCCCATTAAACCAGGTTTTGCGCGTCTCTGGAATGAGCAGCGTGGTTGAACTGGTATTTTAATTACCGGTATATTCTCTATACGCTCTAAATCCGCATTTAAGTCTTTGTCCTTATATTGTGGTATTCCACGTGATTCCACTATAGCTTTGTGGAGTCTTTCCATGTTTATCTTTCTGGTGATATGATAAAGTTTCTGACGTCTATTCAAATTCCACTTCTACTGGAATGTGTTTCCGTATAACAACGTCTCCCCTTACTCTTGTATTTATAATCTTAGTGCGCTTCATGTTTGTGAACATGAGATCAATGGTACTACTGCCGTTGTGACATAAATATGTTTTCGCTTGTGGGTCATTAACCAGTGGTGGCCGGTAATAAGGGTACGTGTTGCGCAACCACCATATATTTCATAGAGAAAAATATAGAATTTTGACAATAGAATTTTGTCCACTCCCCTCTTACATGGATAGGAATTGATAATTTTGTTCTTCAATAACTCAGGAAATCTCATAGTACTGTGAACTGAATTGAGAAAGAAAAGCGCACAAACAGTGTAGGAGCGTTAGCCGTGTGGTCGTTGCATGGCTGGAGCACCGACCAGATCTCAATAGTGAAGGGTATGGCAGAGATGATAGACCGAATAAGTCCTATCCCAACAGTTAACTCGGCTGGTCGTTGCCCACTGATTGCAGCAAGAGAAGAGTGGGGCGGGCGATGATATCCGAGTTGCTCCGTGAACTACTGATACGATCGTCTTGCAATGTAACTTACGGCTGTTTCTCACCCTTGTGTGCAAGTTACGCTGATGGAATGGACATCCTGTTTAAATGATGTACCGTAAGAGATTAATATTACTATAATAATAAAATTAACTTATAGACATACCGTAAGGGCAAGGGCCTCCTGTTTTCACAGGGACGTTTAGGCTCCGGAGGTGAACAAATATGTTTACCCAATTCTCAACATTCTCGATTGTCTTTGAATGACATATATTGTTTCGACCTAGGGTTTCCACGGGGCGTACTCACCCCTTTCGTCCTCTTTCATCCTCCGTTTCATGACACAACCTTTAAAATAAACCAACAGCAACAATCACACAGCTATTACAAGTACATTGGCTTGGCAGGTCTACTCCTACACACATGTGGTAATCCTTGCATCACAAAAACAAACATACAGCTACCAGCTATTTGGAACACGACAATTAAACATTAAAGTGCTGGCATCGCTTGCATCACGATCGAGTAGCTTAATTAGCAGCCCCACCAAGGACTACACATCTCTTCGCCCACGGACTTGCTGCCCGAATGCTGAACGCCATATCGCTGATCCAGGTGAATGTAGCTCAAGATTTTCCTGTTAGTTCCGCGTCACCTTCAAACCTATTTTATTTGTATCACCCTTATTCATCTATCCACTTTACTTCATTTCATTTCAAGTCACTAGTAATCTACTATCGACTTGCATTAATTACACTTACACCCAATAAATCTCAATTCCATTTCTACCTCAATGTCTTGTACTTTTGCCCCCATAGTCAAACCACGGACCCTCATTTCGTACCAAGCTTCCTTCCTTGACACGAAGCGCCAGCTTGTCTGTTATATCGCTGCGTCAGGTATTCGTCACTAGCACATTCGCCAAGCAAGGTCGAGGTCTAAAAGCTTTGAGTCAGCGCAGACACTTTCCAATTACAGACACAATTAAAAACGCACGTTAGGCCTCCAGACAAGTAACTCTTTCATTTAGAAAATCCCCGGTTCTCAGGTACGTCCCTGAGGCCCCTAACAATTTGTTGGAGGCGCTAGCCCTGAACTGCGTTCAGGGTAGAGGCCTGGTACATCCAACCCCTTAAAGACCCCAGCGAGCACCAAAACTAACAATTTGGTGGGGGCGCCGGCCCAGCGCAAATAAAATTGACCAATACAACTGCTCAAGCGCTGGGGATTAAACCGAGATATGACGGTTTAAAACGGTTCCCACCCTCCCGCTAAGCCAATCAAGTAAACAAAGAAAACTTACCCGTAACACTAAAACACAAATTGGCAAAAAGGGGCCCGCCAAACTAACAATTTGGAGGCGCGGGCACGTCGCAACTGAAAGGACCAATACAACTGGCCCAGCGACGGGGTTAAACCAATAGATAGAACAGGTTCAACTCGATTCCGCACCACCCCACGCAAGCCAAGCAAAAGTAAATAACCCACCAACCTGCTCTTAACACAGATTCCAAATAACACAGCCGCACTTTACAATAACACACAACAGCTTTACACAAATAAACCAAGCACTTATACTCAAACAAATTAGTCACTTACATCCATACAGGCATTATGGGAACACGTTTAGTTCAGTCATTCTCCCAACCAGTGGCACGAAAACAGGCATCCGTACAGAAGGGTATAGACAGTTGCACACATGGCACAGGAATTTAAATACAAACCACATACGATTGCGTAGGGCACACGGGCTATTACATAGGGCATACATACAATTACAAGGGATACACGCAGGATTAGGCGCGAACTATACGAAGGAAAACACTGAAATTACACAGTTTAAAGAACAATGCATGCAATTACATGCTGCACATGAACAATTACACAGAGAAAACATCCGGCTGAGAAAGGAACATATTGAACTCAACACGATACATATACAGATGCATACAGCAAACACGCCATTAAGGGAGGAAGGCACACAATTGAGAATTCAACACACGCGCCTAAGGGCAGAATACGCACAATTATAAAACGCACACACATAATTGCGAATGGCAATTATGCATGGACCACTGAACTCCTCGCCCTTGATCAAGCCAAAAATCACCTTGCTACCAACCCCAAACATAAGACACGGGCCTTGCAAGCCAAAAATCACCCTCCTACGAACGCCAGATGCCAGATACACGGGACCGCCAAGACTGCTAACGCAGCAATTATACAAACACAGGGAACAGCCCTAAACATCCCACCCATTACATTACCGGACTCTACATGCCGTACAATATAAGACGTACAGCTGCACACATTGCGAAGACGCAGGGAGAAACAGCCCCAAACATACAGTGACGTCCATACTTATTATAACACACACACACACACACATATATATATATATAAAATTAACGCCCAAGAACATTCCTCTCCGTAGGAGCACAGAAAGGATGTTCTAAGGACAATATAATTGTATACTGCATAGTACTATGTTGCCTAACATAAACATGTATATTTTGTACCCCACCCAGTGATCAGTAAACATCATAATTGTGTACCGACAAACAACACTAATAACCATTTGTATAGAAAGCAAGAACCACACACTCCAGTACATACATACACAATAATAACCCAGCTTATCAGACAAAACACACAGGGGAAGCATTCCCACTCACACGTATTGTTGAACAGAATACCAAACAGATTACACATTATAAATAGTCACTGGAAGTCACAGAAATAATACAGGAAGTCGAACACAGCACCTTCCACAAGTTCACAGGGAGACACTCTAGGAACAATTGCAGAAAGACCAGAGAACACCTAAATACACGGGATATATACGGGGAAACATATAAAGGCACTGGACATCAGACAGGGAACACGTGAAAATACTCATATTTAGATTCGCTATACATAACGCCCAAGTTCAAACACTGCAATATGCATATACACATGTCCCAAGTAAAGATTTCAACAGATAGACAGTAGACATGCTAACACTGCATTATGCAACACGCAGGCGGAAGAGGCAAGCCAATACACTACTTAGTCAGAAGTGGACTCAATCACGGCACGCGCTCGGCTATTACAAATATACACATTGCGGACTCATACAGCCATTACGTTGACGGAAAGCAACAACAATGATGTCGTCACAACACACGGATACATGCAGGCACTCAAGGCAGCCCACATCCAGAAAGGATAGGATCGCTCCAAGCCAAACAGAAACCACCCACGAAATACACTCTACAAATGCATACACACAATAACACTGACATTTATACACAATTCCATACATTCAAAACAGTGCTTAGCCATCCCCAAGGTGTCGGCACGCAAACAGATGTATGCACACAATAACACAAATATTTATACACAATTCTACACATTCGGAAACGTGCTTAGCCATCCCCAAGGTGTCGGCACGCAACCAAATGTATACACAAAATAACACAGACATTTACACACACACTATACAGATGGAATCGTGTTTAGGCATCCGAAAGATGACGACACGACCCAACATATAGAGGCAATGTATAGATAGTCACAAACAGCCTTTACAAAAAAAAGAGAGTCGCCAATTGTACAGTGAATAATACTTGTCATACATTGGAATGCCAGTCCAGGAATCCTTTCAAAAACCCATCAGTCTTCGACAGCTGAGGACCTTTGTACAAGACGGAGTGAGCTGGATAATTAATCATTACTCAGCATTAGGAGATTACCTCGGGGCCCTCCTGAAATTCAGGAGTGGGTTAGGCCATTGTCTATTATCCGAGAGATAGCCCACGAAGACGCCAATGCGCTTAACGAATTCGGATGGGGGAATACCCCAAAGTCACGACAGGTGAATTTAGCTAGATGCCTATTGTTACGAACAGAAACGTCACTTCGTACTTATTTGGGAAAATGAAAAGATATTTATTTACAAGAAAATACACACACATTACAAATAACACTCAAAAGACTCCATCTTGGATGCACTGTTCCTTGCCCTTCTTTTCTCACAAAAAAACAAAAATAACTGTTGCCAACTGTCTGTCACATCCTCCCACCGTTGAGGAAAGACATCCTCAACTACTCCACATATCTTGTAGGAACAGTGACAGTTCTATCCGAACGTGTGGTCTTTGGGGGCTGAACACCAGTTCCAGTCGGCTCTCCTAAAGCAGTAGCTGTTTTCTTATTCAAGCCAGTCCTCAAAGGTGTGCTGTCTTCATCAGGTACTTCTTGTGGGTAGAGTCGCTGTATCGGTCTCAAGAGTTCTCCTTTAGATGTAACAACCCTTGCAAGTCTTGTATTACCATCAGTTCCAGGGAACAAGTCCACAATTTTTCCAAGGGGGCCGATCTATCCTCTTAGTGCAATCTGATCCAACTAGGACAATGTCACCTCTCTTGAACAAAAGAGTTGGTTTACAACTCGGTTTACCGAGTGACAAAAGTCCCAGATATTCCTGCTGGAATCTTTTCTTCAATGCCATTCTTAGGTTCAGAAGATGACGATTTCTTTGATTCAGGGTTATAGCATCCAATGCATCACATTCTGGAACTCCAGTTGTCTTAATTTCTTTTAGAAAGCAGGCAGGGGTGAGTGGACTTATATCTTCACATCCATCGGTCAGATATGTTAGCGATCTTGCATTTATGGTGGCTTCTATACTGCAGAGAAGGGTACGCATTTCTTGGTAAGTTAGACAGGCTTTACCCAAAACTCGTTTCAGAAGCTGTTTAATTAGACGTATTAACCTTTCCCAGATGCCTCCCCACCAAGGAGAACTAGGGGGATTAAATCTCCAAGTAATACGTTCAACCGAATAGTGTTTGGAAATATTCTCCCTGTCAACACTTTGAAACGCATTATCTGTACCCGTGAAATTTGTACCATTGTCTGAGTAAATCACAGAGGGGCGTCCTCTTCTTGTTACAAACCGCCGGAACGCTTGCACAAACGCCTCTGTGGAGAGAGAAATAACCATTTCGAGATGAACAGCGCGATACACCGCACATGTGAAAACTACAATCCAAGCTTTACGTTCATCCCTCAGGAACACCGCACCTGCCAAGTCCACTCCTATCACTTCAAATACACTGGCTTCCCGTATGCGGTCCAGGGGCAGAGGGGCCTGAGCGATTTCGGTATGTTGTCCATCATGCCTCCGGCACTTGACACATTTTCTTATAATTTTTCTAACTGTCCTCCTTCCACCGATGATCCAGAAGCGTTGTCTCAGATGATTAAGAAGAAGTTGTACTCCAATGTGATTTTCTTTCAAGCGCTCATCCATAATCAAGCGAGAGGTGATGACATGGTTCGCCGGGAGAATCATCGGGAACCTAAATTGCTTCAAATCATCTCGCAGTAGTAGTCTCGTTTTAACCCTGAGAACACCATCTTCCAGGAATGGATGTAGTGAAGATAGACGTTTATCAACTAATCCGTGGAAGCTTTCTCGTTGAATTATAGAAATGAGTCTAATTTCAGCCCTTTCTAACTCTTCAACTTGCAGATTTTCCTGCGAGATCCTCTCACGTCTAAGACAATTCTTACAGAAACGAAGAATCCATGCAATTAGATGAACTATTCTGTGATAGCTGGAAAAATACCTGGCATACCAGAGGGGACCTTCATTGGTTACAGTCATAGAATTCACAGGGTTTTTCTTCATTTCCTTTGCGATACTCTCTTCGTCATACACCACTTTTGTTTGAGGCCAACAATCTGGAGATTCGTACAATCAGGCAGGTCCCTCCCACCATCGAGAGGCTACTAATTGCGAAGCAGAACAGCCACGTGACGGTAAATCAACTGGATTCAATGAACCTGGAACATGTCGCCAGCAGTTTAAATTGGTCAAGTTCCTGATCTCATTCACACGATTGCGGACAAACACCGACCAGTTCTCAGTCCTGCAGATCTATGCTAGAACTGTGGACGAGTCAGACCACAGAAAAACTCATGACCTTCCAGTGAAATAGATTCCAACACACATTTAAGCAACCGTGCACCAATTGTAGCAACCAGCAATTCCAATCTGGGGATTGTCACTTCCTTGAGGAGGGCCACATCACATCACATCACATAACTGTACACTCACTTGATTGTTGGAATCGCATCTTATGAAGACTACTGCTGCGTATGCAAGTTGGCTGGCATCACAGAAGTAATGAATTTGCACATGGTCACTTCTTCCAAACCATCGAGGAATCTTGATTTCTACCAGGTGAGGTAGATCCTTTACCTAGGCCAGAAACTCGTCTCTGGACTTCTCATCAACTGCACTATCCCATCTTATATGAGTCTTCCAGGTCCTTTGAATCAACATTTTGACACAAAGTGTGACAGGACATGTCACACCAACTGGATCAAAAATTCGATGTGCGAGTGACAGCATTGTCCTTTTCGTCACTTCTCCCACCTGAATACTATTCAACCAATGCAAATTTAAAGTAAATGTATCCTCCTGTCGATCCCATAACAGTCCAAAAACAGATGAAAGGGTAGCAGACTGGTCATCATCCTGAGAGAACTGCCATCCCCTCAAATTAAAACTGCCTTCTGATAATACCCTACTAGCTTGATTGATAAACTCGCCCTCCTCCGATTCCCTGTCAAGGCTAGTGACAACGTTGTCCACGTAGAAGCTCTGTAGAAGTGTCTTGATGAATAGGGGATTGAATTGCGGGTTTTCCAAGTACTTCTTCTGGTGATACTCCAAGACAGCCACCAGGAGAAACGGACTACAAGTTAAGCCGAAAACCAGCCTGGCATGCTTGAAGATCTTGTAATTATTCCCAACGTCCTGCCACATCAGGAAGCAGATATAGTTTCGATCTTCTTTCCGTATGCTTATC
Organism: Meconema thalassinum; assembly: GCA_946902985.2. NCBI lineage: Eukaryota > Metazoa > Arthropoda > Insecta > Orthoptera > Tettigoniidae > Meconema > Meconema thalassinum. Next base: position 918,476,663 of record OX336389.2, read on the forward strand.
TGAAGGAAGGCCTTCTCAATGTCTGCAATAATTCATACTTTCCTCTCTCGGAATCTAAGAAGAATAGCAGGGATTAGCTCAATCAGGTTGGGACCATCATACAAACAATCGTTCAAAGCAGGGGTTCCCACTTCCTTCGCTGAGGCGTCAAATACAGGACGAACATGTGTCGTTGAACTACTTTCCTTCACAACAGCTCGATGCGGTGGATAGTGTCTGAAGTTTTCATCCTCCTGAACCGGTTCAATAACACCACTCCTTTCCCACTCGGTGAAAATATTTTCATACGTCTCGCCTAGTCCAAAATTTTCCACTTTCTTCCTTGAGTTGACTAACATCTTCTCAGCCATGACCCTGTTAGATACAAGAAATGATTAGGTTTCTTTCCAGGGTAAATGGACTTCATACCTAAATTCTCCATTAATAGACACGGTTTTCTGAAAGTGCTCCATTGTTGCAAAGTTTTCTTCAGTTTTAGTTTTCTTTGCGGCAGGATCGCTGATACCTAGCACGTCCAGTTCCCACAGATTTTAAACTGAAGCATCCCTGATAAAGAGAGAAGTGACAAGTTTGGTCATGCTTGATTGATCTCCAGAAACTACTTTACCCATCACAGTCCACCCCTAGCAGTGTCTCAATACATACAAGACCATTGCTTAGTGTACACGTTTGTCCAGTCATTAACTTTCCAGCTACATCAGCGCCCATTAATAGTTCAATGGGACCTTCAGTATCATAAATCTGTATCCCTTTTGCTCTTAGTTCTTGCAACCATGGGTCCTTTAACATAGTATTGTACCCTGTAATTACTTGTTGCCCTAAGACTTCAAAATTGCAGGCATAAGGCTTTACTAAACTCTCTATGTAGATCCTATAGCACATATGCTGGCTCTCTTCTGTGACTACCCCACCAAATAGTGAATGGCGTAGCATTTCTGTGCGATGACTAGTGTAACCTAACTTCTGCGCAACTGCTTCAAGCATATAAGATCTCTGACTGCCAGTATCCAGTAGAGCCCTTACCTCCATTGCAGAGGATTCTCCAATGACCTTCACCTTCAATGTTTGCAAAATAACACCTTGCATACTACTTCGCTCTTCATTTGAAATCAAAGAATGAGACTGAAGTTTCTCATTGGTAGCTTCAGTGGAATGTGTTGTGCCTAGACATATTAGGCTGTTATGTTTTTTTGCTACAGGAATCACATTTTAACTGACTTCTGCACATCTTTTAAACATGTCCTTTCTTCAGACAGGGAAAGCATGCTCTCTTATTCTTCACAATTGAGACTCTCTCCTTTAAAGCCATCTGCTTTGCCACGGAGCAATTTGAGCTAGCATGGGACCTATCACAAAATATACAGTTTAGGTTAAGATTAAAATCCACAAGTGCAGCTGCGGTAGGTGGCGATTCACTGTAAATGTCAATTTTCTTCGTACCTTTTGACTTGTCAGGATTCACATTGATGTTACCTTTACTTGGGATGGCCAGTTTGATCCTTTCCTCACTCTCTACTTCATTTTCCAGGAATTTCATCGAACCTTTAAGACGTTCACTAGGTTCACATTCCTTCCCACCGCCACTCCTCTGCCAGGCACGTAACAAATCTATAGACAAGCATGATTCAATCATAGGAAATAACATTGCTGCATATTTCTCGGAAGTTACACCTAGGCCCTCCAAAGCACCAAGTTGAGTTTCGAGTCTGTCATATAATGATGAGATGTCAAGACTACTACAAGAATTCATCATTGTTCTCTAGTGTAGACTTCTACCAACAAAGAATCATTGCCAAAACGTGATTTAAGTTTCTGTATTGCTTTAGGGTAATTTCCACTTGTGGCTGGAAAACTGTCCACGGTGTCGCGAGCTTTGGAGTTTGGCAATGTTGCTTGGATAAGATATTCGTATTTATCGGCATTATCTAACTCTTCATCTTCATCAATCTTTTGAAATTGATTCCTGAAACCTAACCAATCTCGTAGATTTCCATCAAATTTTCGGAATTCGATCTTTGGAAGGCGATATTTACTTTTTAGGTCATGAGTGTTACTGGTGCTTACTGTTTACTGGACTTCGTCTTCAAGTTTTCTCTCCATTGCAAGAGCATCGGAAACAGCCGCTGCTAACATATGAAACTCACGTTTAGAGTCATCTCCTCCGTCTACTTCTGTGATCAGGTCTTCTTCTGACACCGCATCTTCCATGAGGTGTTGGAAGATCTCCTGGTCCAGATTACTTATGAGGTTAGCCTTCTCTTCCACTAAGGCCTAATCTCCTCGGATAGCGACTATGTCATTTATTTCTTTCTCCAACAAAACTTGAAGTGAAGCTACAATTTTCGTGAACGATGCACGGTATACACCACGTTTTCTGATCAAACTTCTAATATCGCTCATTTTCCTTTCTATATCCTGTCACGGTCGCCAGATGTTACGAACAGAAACGTCACTTCGTACTTATTTGGGAAAATGAAAATATATTTATTTACAAGAAAATACACACACATTACAAATAACACTCAAAAGACTCCATCTTGGATGCACTGTTCCTTGTCCTTCTTTTCTCACAAAAAGAAACAAAAATAACTGTTGCCAACTGTCTGTCACACCTCTAAACCTTACCCACTCCTGGACAGTAAGAGCACATCCACTGACACAGGTACTACATTGCGAACTGCCACATTTGGATTTAAAAAGCCTACACGCACTCACAAACACACTCACGCAATTCACAGCACCGCAGCACAAAAGGGAAGCTATCATAAACACAATTTCACACACCACAGGGACATGTTCATTAATGAAAGGAAGCGTCTCGAGGCCACCTTTCATTATTGACTGCCCCTAATAAAAACGCAACACTGAAGGTGCGACAACATACCCAACACGATACAGCTTGAAAACTCACATCGCAATAATCTATTAATAACAAACTCGCGCTACAGCGGGTATATATGCAATCTAAAGAATAACACAGGTTAGCACACATGAAGCAAAAGTGTGGACCAGTAAAGCATAATAACAACATCCAACGTCACGCAGATGCAAGCACAGAACAGTTGGCACGGAAAACAGGACAGGAGATGAACATACACTCCCAAGTACACGGATCATTCCACTATCACGAGTTTTATCCGACACAATGAATAACACTCAAATGTTAACACAACACTTTGGGGAATTTCCAGGCTGTACCGCAAGCAGAAACAATGGCACACATTATACTGGAGTATACAAGAAGAAACGCGAATATGCCCAACACATTATAAACTACAAAGCCTGATACGATACAAGCCTACTGTGAACTCGATCAAACACCACATAACTCAAATTAGCATTCATTATACGCACACAGATCATACAGCCACTACAAGGGCACAAAGCCACAGGGAAACAGGACACACCCAAGTACACGCGAACCTAGGAGCAAACACTTAGACACATACCAATTTAGCAATAAGCAGGTAGCAGCATTCAAAACTGCAGCCCCAACATGGCATTTTTACAGGGCAGGATCACTATTTTATAGTATATTATTATTATGATTGGCATCATTATTATGATTATTGCTATCATTAGGAGGAAAATTATAATATTATTATCTACACAAGTTATACACTAAAGAGGAGAAAGATAGCGGCGAAGTTAGATATAAGAAATACATATTATAAAGAATATATTGAGGGAGTAGTTAGTTAATAAGTTAATTATTATTGTTTAAGGAGCGAAACCACGCAATCCAACACATATTGTTAACATCTATCAAACAACGCATACAACACTGAGATATAAGAAGGAGTATAGAGCAGATACAGAAACACCATGAATAATCATGATTTATATTATTATTATTCCCATTATTAGGAGTAGCAATCTTATATATAAAAGTGAATGTCTGTATGTATGTGGGTGGGTGGGTGGGTTGGTTCCGTATACAAATCTACACCGTTTCACCAATCTCAACCAAATTTTGCATACACATAGTTTAGGACCCAGAAGGAACCGCTGGCTACATAAATTTTCGATAGTCTTTCTCATTCTTCTGATTTCGGCCCTCTTGCACCCAAGCACAGGCTAATCAAATCATAAAATATACTCATGAAGGAATGGCAAGGCAGATAGTTTCCATGGCAACATAGCTCAAGTCGAGACACGGCCGACTGGATTCGAGTTGCGCTCTGCACTACCGGTATAGAAAATTAGGATCTTTACTTGAAATCCCGTTAACTGCTCACACAGCACTGTCAACCGAGTATAGCATAACAAAGACTTGACACTATCTACTAGATATTTGTCAAATACCACTCACTCACACATTCATCTCGAAATCTCAGAACCCACCCAACGGATTGGAATGAAATTTGGTATGCAGCTTACTCAAGGGCCGCAAACGCCCACTAAGAAAGGATTTTTGGATATTCAGGTTCTAAAGGGATGTTAAGGGGGTAGACCTGCATTTCATTGAATAGCAATATCTCCCGATTGGTTTCATTGGGGGATGTGATACTCGGCATATAAACTCAGCATTAAAAATAAGAAGACACGTGTCTGAGGGTTTTTCGATGTGGTGTATATTATGAGGTGAAAGGGGGTGAAAAGTGGGGGTTGAAAGATTCCTAACGGAGCCTGTATCTTATAAACGACATAGGCGAGGAGTTTCAATTTCAGCGGGAAAAAATCAGCATAAAAATAAGTAAATAGGTGTTTGACCGTTTTTTCATAAATCCTATTTAAGGGGCCTATGGGGAGGGGTGAAATTCTGGGTAAAAACTGGAAAGAAAGTGTCCTAACCGATTGACTCACTCGCTCTTCAAACTCAGGGGGAAAAACTGCTTAAAAATAAGTATAACTTATATGTCTTCGACAGTTTTTTTGATAAACCAAATTTAAGGGGTTCGTCGGGAGGGGTGAAATTCTGAAGAAAACAATTGAAAGAAAATGCCCTGACTCACTCACCCACTCATCATCGCCCAGCCTAAAATATTGAAGTTGCAAACATGTCATTTTCGGGATATGTTCGTTGTATGTCAAAACCATACACTAAGGGAGGATTTTTGATTATTCAGGTTCTAAAGGGGTCTTAAGGGGGTTAAACCTGAATTTTATTGAATAACAATATCTCACGAGTGGTTTCATTTGTGGATGTGATACTCGGCATATAAACTAATCATTAAAAATAAGCAGACTCCAAGGGTTTTCGATGTGGTGTATTATTATGAGGTGAAAGGGGTGAAAATTGGGGGTTGAAGGATTCCTAACGAAGCGTGTAGGCCTATCTCCTAAACGACATAGACGGAAATTTGAAACTCAGCGAAAAAAAAAATCAGCTTAAAAATTAGTAAATCGGTGTTCCACCGTTTTTTCATAAATTAATTTAAGGAGCCAATGGGGTGGGGCGAAATTCTGGGGGGGAAAAAGGAGAGAAAGAGTCCTAACTGACTGACTAACTCACTCACTCATCAAACTCAGGGGAAAAAGACAGCTTAAAAAATACGTTAATAGGTGTTCAAGCGTTCTTTCATCAATCCAATTTAAGGGGCCCATGGGGAGGGTTGAGATTCTGGTAAAAATATTTGAAAGAAAATGTCCTCTTTGACTCACTAACTCATCACGCCCAGCGAAAACTATTAAAGTTAGAAAAGTGAAATTTTGGGAATATGTTCGCTGTATATCGAAAACGTCAACTAATGAATGATTTTATTTATTCGGGTTTAAAAGAGGTGTTAAGGGGGTAAACGTGCATTTCATTGAATAACGATATCTCATGAGTTGTTTCTTTGGGGATGTGATATTCGGTATATAAGCTAATCATTAAAAGAATCAGACATATGTCTAAGGGTTTATCGATGTGGTGTATATTACGAGGTGAAAGGGGTGAAAATTGGGGGTTGAGGTATTCTTAACGGAGCGTGTATCTCTCAAACGACATAGGCGAGAAGTTTGAAATTCGGCGGAAAAAACAGCTTAAAACATAAGTAAATAGGTGTTCGACCGTTTTTTCATGAATCCAATTTAAGGGGCCCTTGGAGAGGGGTGAAATTGTGGGGGGGGGAAACGGGAAAGGAAGTGTCCTAACTCACTCACTCATCAAACTCAGGGGGGAAGAACAGCTCAAAAATAAGTAAATAGGTGTTCGACCGTTTTTTTTTTCATAAATCCAATTTAAGGGGTTCATGACAGGGGTGAAATTCTGAAAAATAATTGAAAGAAAATGTCCTGACTTACTCACTCACTCATCATCCCCCAGCCAAAATTATTGAAGTTAGAAACATGACATTAAGGGGCTATGTTCGTTGTATGTCGAAAACGTCCACTAAGGAAGGAATTTTGGATATTCAGGTTCTAAAGGGGTGTTAAGGGGCTAGACTTGCATTTAATTGAATAACAATATCTCCCGATTGGTTTCCTTTGGGATGGGATACTAGGCATATAAACTCATCATTAAGAATAAGAAGACATAAGTCTGAGGGTTTTTCGATGTGGTGTATATTATGAGGTGTATGTGTGAAAAGTGAGTGTTGAAGGATTCTTAACGGAGCAAGTATCTCTTAAAAGACAGAGGCAAAAAGTAAGGATCTCAGGGAGAACAAGTAGTTCCGTGAAGAACTATACAGCCTATTTTCATTTATCCTACTTATGTTAATTGCCACTATCAACATACACAATTTCAGTTTGATTGCTGTAATAGATTCGCAGATATCGAGAACCGACAAAACATTTCGGATGGTCGCCATGTTGGATTTTAAATTGGTAGGTCCTAGAGTTATGTACTGTTACATATAGATTATTGTGTACGTGTAGCATTCAAACTTCAATCGCATGATTAGGACACAAGAAGTAACGAGGATATTTTAAAATTTCACACAGCTGCCACCTTGTGGTTATGGAAATATTTGAAATAAATTAGATACCAGTGGATTAACATTCGTATAAGGATTCACTGTACCAAATTTCACTGCATTCGGATGGTTAAATTTCGAGAAACGTCCATGTGAATATTTATACTTCATGTCGCCGCCATGTTGGATTTGGGATCACCAGGTTATTTAAAGTCCTATAGGTGAATTTAATTTCATAGCCCCTATGAACATAAAACAATTATGTTTGATTGCTATAATCGATTCGTAGGTACTCAGAGCCCTCTAAATAATTCGGATGGTCGCCATGTTGGATTGTTAAATGTATAGGCCATAGAGCCATGTACCATTAAAGGAAAATTATTGCTTAGGTTCATTATTCCAACTTTCCCTTCGATCGCATGATTACGACACAAGAAATAAAAACTTAATTTTAAAATTCGCACAGCCGCCATCTTGAGGTTATTTAAACAATTGAACTAAATTAGATACCAGTGCATTACAATGTGTATAAACATTTCCTTTACCAGACTCCATTGCGTTTGGAACATTAAAACGCGAGAAAAGTCTATTTAAAATTTTTAAATTCGCTTGGCCGCCATGTTCGTTTTGTAGTTAACCGGATTTTGAAAGTCCTATAGATGAACTTCCAGTAGTGCCCTTTATCTCCGTACGAAAATTTCAGGGTGATACCGCTAATAGTTTCAGAGGTATAGAATGCAGGTGGAATATTTCGCACAGCCGCCATCTTGTGGTTATGTAAACAATTGAACGAAGTTAGGTGCCGGTGCATTACAATGTGTATAAACATATATTGTACCAAGTTGTATTGCGTTTGGTTGGTTAAATCGGGAGAAACGTCTATTTAAAAGTCGCAAATTCGCTTGGCCGCCATTTTGGTTTTGTAGTTACCAGTTTTTCAAAGGTCTCATAGGTGAACTTCTAATATTTCCCTTTATCACCGTTAGGAATTCTAGAGTGATATCGGTAATGGTTTCGGAGATATTGAATGCTGGTGAAATATTTCGCACAGCTGCCATGTTGGATTGGTGAGACTTAACAAAATTTGAAGGGCACGGTCGGGGTCGCCCGGAACAGTGCTATGAATTACCGAGTTTCATTGAAATCGCTCCAGCCGTTTAGAATTTATTAGGACACACACACACACACACACACACCTCACACACACACACACACACACACACACACACACGGACAAAAGGTGATCTCATAAGCCTATTTTTTCAAAATTGAAAATAGGCTAAAAATCAGATTGAAAAAGTCGTTAATAGGTGTTCGATCGTTTTTTCATAATCCAATTTAAGGGGCTCATGGGGAGGAATGAAATTCTGGGGAAAGAAGTCCACTAAGGAAGGATTTTTGGATATTCACTCATCATCCCCCAGCAAACCTATTGCAGTTAGAAACTTGATATTTTGGGGATATGTTCGTTGTATGTCGAAAAAGTCCACTAAGGATGGATTTTTGGATATTCATGTTCTGAAGGGGTGTTAAGGGGGTTAAACTTGCATTTCATTGAATAATGTACAGCCCGGGGGTAGTACCCCCTGAGACCCACCCCTCCATCTTTCACCAAACCACCCCAACTGGAAACACTATAATTCCAGAACATATCTCTACACAGCAAGCGGCGACCACCTAAGCCTAGGAGGTTAGCCAACGGCTTGCAAAACTCACATAAACATTTACACTAACAACTATCTGGGGCAGCTACACTGATGCAATGCTGACTAAGCAGCGCCGAAACATATAAGAATGGAACCCGGACAGGAGGGATTATCTGTTCTGTTCTGTTCTTCACCAGCGGCCCTGCCCGACGACGTCCGTTCCAGCTCTTCACCAGGTGAGATCTAGTTTGTGCTCAGAGTCCTTTATCTTTGTAAAACACATACCCTGACAATTTACAAATTGTACTACATTTTATATTTGTTCAAACTCCCCAAGAGGCACATCACATCACATCTACCGGCCAATAAACACATGGTCAGTAAACGTACACCATTTATTACTAATCACACTCCGCTTTACATCCTTATACCCAACCTGACCTTAATCATAATTGTCCCTGACCGTAGAGGCCAATAATTGCATTGTCAGGTTCTATTGTACTCGAGCACGCGACTCGACTGCAGAGCGTCGAGTCACTGACTCTGCACATTCATTGAATTGCTCATTCTACTCAGCTGGCAGGCTAGTTTAGCAGCCTGCACTTAGACATTCATCCCCTGGCAGATAATTGCATCCTGCAGGGACGCCCCCAATAGATTAAGCATTCACACCAACACACTACACTGGTAGTCTCTCCCAATCACGGGAAGCTACTCTCATCCGGAAGCAGCCTTCAAAATTAGCACACTAACACTACCGTGTTTATCCCAACCCCCAACCAAGGGATAAAACATATTTGGTGGTGGCGCCTCTACCACGCAAAATAAGGGTAAGGGACTCAAGCAACGAGCCCCCGTGGTAGAGCGATCCGTACCGTAAGCAGCCAAGCAAAAGTTTATTTTTTTTTCTTGAGAGAAAGCATTATTCATTCTCCCCTTTAGCAAACAAGGGATTTTTTTAACCCACCAACCCACCCCAGTATAGCGAGGCATTGCAAAACATAATAATTTTTATTTTTAACACATATATAAATATGAACACACCCGCACGACAGGCCATGCTGAGGAACATTGACTCATACCAGGGGATCATAGCATCCCACAGCAGAATCAGGGCACAGCAGGACCATGTACGAAAAGTGCAAAAGCTCGTGCAGAGGCAATATAGACCGATCATGAGGGCACTTACCAACCCGCAGAGCACCAGCGGAAAGTCCCGGAAAATCAGGGTTCGAATAACCACAATTAGAATACAATTAAATCTTACACACTGGCGGCTACATAAAAGACACGATCAGCTGACACAACAATACTACAGATTGAGGGAGGAACACCATAGGGCGCAAACACAGAACACAAAGGTAGCCGACCAAGCCAAAGAGCTCACGAGCGATTACGCCAAGCTTTGGGATGAATTTGTAGAGCTCCAAGCTACTAACATTCATTTTGAGCTGGCAATAGGAAACCTCACAAAGCACGGAGACGACATCTTACCGCAGCAATTCACACGGATGTCCATCTCAGACACTAATACAACAAAGGGGAAGGAGGCAGCCGTGGCCATACCACAGGAATCGGCCAGGGTAAGCTCCAAAACGCTGCAGGGGCAGACACACACACACACACACAAACAATTTTCGGAACCAGCCCGGAAGTCCAATAGGGCAGAGAATAGGCGAAACCGGGGACATATCCCTCCAATACCAATACAGGGAAGAACGGGGCTACCCACCCCGACGTTACGTAAAAGGGCATCCAAACAAACACCTAGGGGGGACAGGGAAAGACACATTAGGGAAGAGCGGGAGAGGGCCTACAGGCGGCCACACTACCGGGACTATAGAGGCCCAACTAGGATGACAGCAGGGGCACACGCCACGACAAGGGATGAAACCCGCGATCGGCAGCGAAACGACCTGATGGGGCGAACGGGTGAGCGAGGGCAACACCCGCATGACATCTGAACATCCACGGTACGATACGACGATAGGGCATACATGTCCACCTGGCATACAGACCTGACTACGTACGCAATGGCAAATTCGAAGCCAGGACCATGGGTACAAGGGCAGACGTTGACACATACAGAGGTCCACACCCGGCACACATACATAACCACACACAGCTGGTAGGACATTAGCCAATCCAGACGAACATGTGCACCCCCAGTGAAAAAAAATATATACAGGGGGATTGCTGGCAGTTCATCAGCATGTAGCACACACGCCTGCAAGCACTATCATGCCTCCACAACAGAATACACGGGGTTTAAGGGAGGTTTTACCGCCCACCCCACGAGGCCAGACAGACAGGGGGCATACACGCGCACAGACACTAATAGGGTAGCGCGAAGCCATCACAGCCCTTCAGACACCAGCATATCTACGCCTATTAACAGGCACTACGGGAAACGTAGGCTTAGGCCTGCTTTACTTAAAACACCCCTGAAAATAGTAAAGAAACACCTCAATGGCAACCTGAGGCCTATGCCTTCATAACAGGGCGCAGCAATTCACCCCGACGTGCGAGGAAGCGCGCACTATAGTGAAAGTCACTGACCCCACAAGCCCATGGATAAATATTCCCAGAACAAAACACACGGAATTTTCCACATAAAATGCCGGAACGTTCCCAAGACCCTCACGGGGGCGCGTACACACAATTAACACAAAAAGACAGGTTCCACCCCTGTAGAGTGTAAACACACAAAAACTGATGCACAAAACTGTACAATTTACATGTATATATATATTTAATCCATAAGCGTACGTTATTTTTTACACTGCCCATAGCAGAAATTTTTTAGTCCCCTATAACAGCACTCAAACTAAGCGTAAATACCATAAAAAGAGTAAATAACACTGACAAAACTGTCCCAGAGACACAGGCCCAAAAGGCAACAGGAATGATTATCCTGAACAAAGACGGTCTCGAACCCGCGACCTTCTGAATACCAGGAACGCAAGGTCAGGTAGCCATCCAATTGGAGGATACAGCAATAAGGGACAGTCACGCCAACAGGGATTAATATGCATAAAATAATAAAACCGCCTCCGACACCTAGTCACAAAACACGCGACTAGAAGCCCGGAGACACACGTGCATAAATACATCAACTACTCTCACAGATATCTAACTACCACTGACAAACATATTCGCCCCAGGCTTACAATAATACAAAATTTGGGGACACAATATATATGAACAGAGGTAGGTTTTTTTACATGACGAGGAACCAAAGGCACACTGTATATGCAGACAATAGAAAAGCGTGTCAGCAAACCCACGCACATTGTCTCAACACATGTGATAAGCGGACCGCCAGACTAGCAAGCAAGTACTTCCTACACAATTGAAACTTGACACTATCGCCAGTCAGCGATAAGACGTAATGAAACAGGCGGCCTTCGCAAGTATCAGACAGACTAGAAGCGCTCGCACACCGGCAGTAATATACACAATCATTCACACCATTTTCAAAGCCGGATAACTCCCGAAATTAAAGTACGAGGGACGTTCCGAATTACACAAAATACTCACATTTCGCGCACGTGTCTCAAACATACAATACACGCCATGGTACATAAAACACAGAAAATGTGGTCCCGAGGCATTAGCCTACGCATTAGCCTAAGGCATATGCGTACGCACAGAAACACGATACAAACGTGCCAAAAAGAAAGCTAGCCAACGGCATTTTTGGCGCGACAACACAATCAGAGGCCACACTAGGGACGCACAAAATCCCAACAGACAACGCAGACATAAAACACGGAGCGCTACACGGGATCACGGGTCCGAATACCCAGTAAAACCGGACGCCGTGAAAAACAAAAACAAAATTTGTCGACCGACGAAAGATCAGTTACATACAACACACAGGTTTTTCAACATGGAAAGTCAGAAAATTCAGCCAGCGCGACTAGTCACCAGATAGACACATTTACAGGGGAAAAGTCACTCCCACCTCGGCGGAAAATGGCCAAAATTAAGGCAATCCGCAAGTACGTCCAAATTAAACCAGGAATATGGACACGGGGACAGACAATTACACGGGCAGCATCGCACAAACAGGATGCATACACAATCCCATACAGAAAAAACCATAGGGTCCCATACAGACACTGTGCCCCATAGAGTATTGCTAAAAGTGAAGATAGGCATAAGAATATTTAAATTATATGTATATGAACGACATATTATTACTGTGTACACGCTTTAAACATACACTAGAGGTGGCAAATGCATTGCACTAATGCCATATACAAGCACATAAACGATTGAGCCACACAATCATGAACACAGGAAGGTTCTTTAACATACATATAGGGGCGTAGGTTCGTTCTAAGGTACTCGCTATAACAGCCTACCTAGGGCATTAGCGACCCCGGGAGTGCCAATAGGGGACGTACCGGGAACGCCAGGCCTCCACGGAGACCGCAAGACACTTTTCTTTGAACCATAGCGCCCGACATCTGAATACGGGGGACGCCACTCTCACAAACAAACGCCCACACAAAACAGGTAACACCACATCTCTATGGCCAAAAATCATGGCAATTTGGATTACCCCGAACATAGGCAAGAGACTTGCTAGACACAAATCATAGATAATTACATAAAGCAGAGGTATTGCGGAAGCAAAGTCCAAACAGGCTTGGGAGCAACAATATGACAGGTTAACACATTGGCCTACCTAGAATGTAAAACACATGTCAACATGCAGACAGTGGCGAAAGTCACGTTTCGTTAGCCTTCATACATAGCATTAGAAACTTCCTGTAAACAGGGATACAAAAATAATACAAAAAACACTGCGTTGCAAATAAGCGAATTCCAGCGCGTTGCAACACACTTGCCGGTAGACATTCTTGTCATAACAAGACGTGACAATGACTTGCAGACATGATGACACTGGCACAAAAACAATAACAATAGCGACATAAAGTGACACGGATTTTGATACAGGAAATGGAAACGCCATTACAATAGGCTCCGCTTCCAATAATGCACAGATACTGTGGGCCGTATTAATCTCGGGAATACAGGCTACAATACGCCTACCTTCACCGACACTAGGAACATGTTTACAAGGGTGATAACACTCAGCACGCGGCACCCGACAATTAGCCACGCGACACGAGATAAAGCCTTCTCCGATAACATCCCACGCGCCAGCAGACGTAAGCGATATGCGACCTCACACATACAGCCGCGCTAATTACAGCCACGGCCACGTCCTCCCCACACGCGCCCAACAATCAGGGGCGGATACAGACAGATGCCATGAGGGAACAACCCCCCCCCCACTAATAACTTCTTTTCTTGTTTTTTTATCCCTAAAAATCATTATAGGCGATCAGGCCATGACAATCTACACTCACAATCACATGCTACCCCAACGTTATGAACAAAAGACCAGGTTAGGCCGTGACGTCACAGCTTCACTGCACTTACACATCCTAGGGGCAACCCGAGGGCGGTGCCCACAGACACAAACATTCCCACACAACATAGGTCTCACAGATCCACAGGCAATCCATAGACTGGCATTTAGGAGAGAGCAGATGCTTTATGGCATCTCAACTTAGCCAGCGTACACCCCAAGGAGCGGGTAGAGAACACATAGTGACTAAGAGAGGATGACACACCACGACAGGAGTAGAGATGGATAGTGCCATCAGGATGGCCATGGTACCAACTACGGGCTACCATCCCAGCACCCTTCTTCCTACATACCCTGTCACTTACAACACTATCCAACACAGACATACAGACACATAAAAACAGCTACACTACATTTCAAAATATACATCGGGGTTGATAGACTTCATGCTTCTAACAAATTAAGGTATGCTACACCTTGGCCCCAAACGCCTACACCTGAGTATTAGGGGTGAGTCGGATATTAATATCGAGCGGCAATGCGCATCTCCATGTAGAGAGATGAGGCCACATTTATACTAACAAGTATTTTATTAAATAATCCCGCATGCAAGGGACATAAATTTATTGTATCCCAGCACAGACCTTATCCTCAAGTGAGAGCGGACACGCCTCACATCCATCCAAATGCATGAAATATCCTATCCACACACCAGGGATTATATCATTATTACGCCCGCATGGCATTTTTAAATTTTGCACACCTGGGAAAAACCCACCCCATCCACTCACAGTAAATACCTCCTTACAGCATCATCGGCTCCCGGCCACCATAAACATGGAGTCCAACGATGCACGACCCCTCCTACCACGCTTTAACCCCATTCAGCAAATAACACCCCCGGATCCTAATAACAAGGGACCCAACGCCCTACAAACCTACTAACACCTCTAGGAAAATACCAAGGCATCACCGATGGAAAGCCAACACGGCACTGACAAGCCTGACGTAGCCAATGCATTTCGAAGATTCTACAACCCCAGAACACTAAACAATTTTTTTTACATAATTACATGGTACACACATATCTCACTTTTTTTTTTCAAAAAAGGAATCTGACATCACACTAGATGGTGAGGAGCAGAAGATCCATGGAAGGGCAGGGACGGGGCCAGACGCCAACAGATCCTGACCCAGACTAAAGACGGAATAACGTAAGGTCAAAGCAACGGTGACTTCAGGGGAGACTTTTGACTGCTAGTAGGAGAATTAGCCAGCTCCACACTAGACTCAGGATACGAACCTAGAGACGACCACATTAGGACTAGACTTGTAGTTAGCATGTAACATAAGTAGAATTCCTATGGCGGGGAACTAGTCTTCCATTTCGTGGAAGTGAAGCAGGGTCTCAGGATTCAGCGGGACCAATCCTAGATCCACCAAGTCCTTGTCCCGGATGACAAGGTGAAGACGATTTAATAAATAATAAACAATGAATAATAAATAATGCATATGGAATGAATGCGATCATTCGGACCCGTGCCCACATAAATGGATGACACCGAGTCTCCAGAGCTTAAATGGTAACGCACCGGGTGGCCAGAGATATTAAATGAGGAATGCGGCGAGCTCTCAAAGGGGTTCTGTGGGCAACCCAGCACTAAATATAAATGAATGACAAATGGCGAATAATGCCAACACAGGCAGGTATAAGAACAACGGAAAGGATATCCGCGCGAGGCGTTTGCTCCTTCGCAACGCCGTCGCGCAGGCCTATATTAATTACTAAGATGGGGATGTCGACAATTAGTATTAAGGGAGGGGACTACGGGCCACTGATGGGTTCCGGTCCCGGCAGGATGTCACAAGGGCACCTCGGGAGGGAAACCGACCGGGGGAGCCTCCGATCAAAATTCTAGTATGTAAGGCAGTTGCATTTGGAACGCAACTTTGAATTAAGCAAATTTAATAAGCACTGTTGTAAAACAGCAGATACAGCACATTTTGGCATTAGGTTAAGGTCCAGTTCGGCTTGTAAATACAATATATATATATATATATATATATATATATATGTTTTTTAATGTTAACTAACATAATTTGGGCTAAGCACCTTTTAATTAAGATAAAGAGCGTTCGGCACCTGGCAACTAGACGTTACCAGGGTAAGACCGACAACACATTAAGATAAATAGGAATATGCGATGCGAACGCGACATCGAGCGTTCGGCACCTGGCGACTAGACGTTACCAGGGTAAGACCGATAACACATTAAGGTAAATAGGAATATGCGATGCGAACGCGACATAGAGCGTTCGGCACCTGGCAACTAGGCGTTACCAGGGTAAGACCGACAACACATTAAAACAAATAGAAATATGTAATGCGAACGCGACATAGAGCGTTCGGCACCTGGCAACTAGACGTTACCAGGGTAAGACCTACAATACATTAAGGTAAATACGAACATGTAATGCGAACGCGACATAGAGCGTTCGGCACCTGGCGACTAGACGTTACCAGGGTAAGACCGACAATACATTAAGGTAAATACGAATATGTAATGCGAACGCGACATAGAGCGTTCGGCACCTGGCAACTAGACGTTACCAGGGTAAGACCGACAATACATTAAGATAAATAGGAATATGCGATGCGAACGCGATAAGAGCGTTCGGCACCTGGCAACTAAAACCGTTACCAGGGTAAGACTGACAATATGTAGCGAAAGCACGCGTATGCAACGCGAACGCGACATATATACGCGAGACGTCCGAAGAGGTCTCAAGGGCGGTGGCATCATCCAAGCCGACCCTTAAAACAGCGCTGCGTGACATAATGTATTGGCCACATGTGCTTAATTTACATGCCTTTCCTTTCAGCAAGGAGCTCCACCACTGCAGCATCATGGGAACGCTGACAACATGATCATTATCAGGTAAAGGTGATGTCACGACACACAATTACACTCATACACTAGTATACACGGAGGAGACATGACAAATACACAGGAAGACAGGAGTACATTCATAAGTATAACAATAAGGCTGTAGCCGGCTTAGGTTAAGCTAGAATTTAAAGGTGCACAGTAGACATAAGTATGTATACGAGATATAACCAAAATGTATGTGGATATTATATCACACTCTATTTCAGGCACACCAGGAGGCGCTCTCTATGCACGTTCCACCGAAAAGGGGAACTAACTAATAAATTATTATTTTCCAGATCTTCAGCACCATACACATGTCTTTTGTAAATATATTTCCAACACCAGATTGTACACACTCTCTACCATGACAGACAGACAGACACACACACAAAATATTCACCGATTTCCCGTCACACTAATAAAGTGATGACAACAGGCGGTGGTTACGCGAGGTGACCGTGGGGCACTGAGCGGAGCTGACGCAACACACGACAGACGCTTGAATAAGGAGCGGATGCGATAGCCAGGAAAGACGTAGCTTTGTGAACGTCTATTCTAGCCATCAAGGTGAATTCTTCCAGCCACGGAGGAAAATTCACAACAGCGGTTGAACGGTTTAACCACTAAACCACAGTGGCAGATCAAAAGCCACAGATGAATGGCACAAGGTAAAAGTGGCCAAGAAAGAAAAGCGCTATGGCCATATGCATAGGAGAAAGGTACTCATGAGCAGAAAAGATTTAGTAGTAATAATAATATAATTAAGCATAGCATGTATGAATTGTAATCGAAAATTTTAAGAAATTGTAAAACCGTCAAAGCACGAGAAATATGAAGAATACACATAAAGCACTGCAACATTCTAACACCAAACACGTTTCTACACACTTTTGTCTCTTTCCTTTCTATTCTACTAACGATATAATTTGTGAAGGTGTCCCGTTTCATCCCAACAACAATAAATCATTCTGATATACCTTTAACTTATACCCTGGGGCACCTGTTTTTCTATTTTCTTCCATCTTTTATACAATACCTTGCAGGGAGCAATTTTTCCCCACACAGCGTCGGACGGCACAACCACCAGTCCAACCATTGTTTTTTTCCTTCCTGCATAATACCAACACGCATATAACTTCAAGAACATGTATTTTTCTGTATTTTTTATTTTTTATTATTTCCAATGTCAAATTTCATAGTGATTAATTTTAGATGAACAATTAACTATGTATACCCTAAACCCACCCCCTCTGAGCACACGCTAAACTCACATCATCACCAGGATAACACGACATCGATACACCTACACGACACCGACACTGAAGAAGAAGAAGAAGAAGAAGAAGAGGGACAAGCAGAAAACGACGAAAAATCATCACAACGACACGTCCACTCTATTTTCCGTTCGCGAGGACGCGAAAAAACGGAGAAGGGGAATTGTACAGCCCGGGGGCAGTACCCCCTGAGACCCACCCCGCCATCTTTCACCAAAACCACCCCAACTGGAAACACTATAATTCCAGAACATATCTCTACACAGCAAGCGGCGACCACCTAAGCCTAGGAGGTTAGCCAGCGGCTTGCAAAACTCACATAAATATTTACACTAACAACTATCTGGGGCAGCTACACTGATGCAATGCTGACTAAGCAGCGCCGAAACATATAAGAATGGAATCCGGACAGGAGGGATTATCTGTTCTGTTCTGTTCTTCGCCAGCGACCCTGCCCGACGACGTCCGTTCCAGCTCTTCACCAGGTGAGATCTAGTTTGTGCTCAGAGTCCTTTATCTTTGTAAAACACCTACCCTGACACTTTACAAATTGTACTATATTTTATATTTGTTCAAACTCCCCAAGAGGGACATCACATCACATCTACCGGCCAATAAACACATGGTCAGTAAACGTACACCATTTATTACTAATCACACTCCGCTTTACATCCTCATACCCAACCTGACCTTAGTCATAATTGCCCCTGACCGTAGAGGCCAATAATTGCATTATCAGGTTCTATTGTACTCGAGCACGCGACTCGACTGCAGAGCGTCGAGTCACTGGCTCTGCACATTCATTGAATTGCTCATTCTACTCAGCTGGCAGGCTAGTTTAGCAGCCTGCACTTAGACATTCATCCCCTGGCAAATAATTGCATCCTGCAGGGACGCCCCCAATAGATTAAGCATTCACACCAACACACTACACTGGTAGTCTCTCCCAATCACGGGAAGCTACTCTCATCCGGAAGCAGCCTTCAAAATTAGCACACTAACACTACCGTGTTTATCCCAACCCCCAACCAAGGGATAAAACAATAACAATATCTCACGAGTTGTTTCATTTGGGGATGTGATATTCGGCATACAAACTAAGCATTCAAAATAAGCAGACATATGTCTAAGGGTTTATCGATATGGTGTATATTATGAGGTGAAAGGGGAGAAAATTGGGGGTTGAAGGATTCTTAACGGAGCGTGTACTGTATCTCTTATTCAACATAGGCGATAAGTTTGAAATTCAGCGGAAAAAGCAGCTTAAAAATAAGTAAATAGGTGTTCGACCATTTCTTCATAAATCCAATTTAAGGGGCCCATGGTGAGGAGTGAAATTCGGGGCGAGAAAAACAGGAAAGGAAGTGTCCTAACTAATTGACTTACTTACTCACTCATCAAACTCAGGGGGAAAACAGCTTTAAATAAGTAAATAGGTGTTCGGCCGTTTTTTTTTCATAAATCCCATTTAAGGGGTTCTTGGGGAGGGGTGAAATTCTCAAAAATTAATGAAAGAAAATTTCCTGACTGACTCACTCACTCATCATCGCCCAGCCAAAATTATTGAAGTTAGAAACATGAAATTTTGGGGATAAGTTCGTTTTGTGTCGAAAACGTCCACTAAGGAAAGAGTTTTGGATATTCAGGTTCTAATGAGGTGTTAAGGGGGTAAACGTGCATTTCATTGAATAAAATTATCTCATGAGTGGTTTCATTTGTGGATGTGATACTTGGCATATATACTAATCATTTAAAATAAGCTGACACATTGAACCCTTCAGTATCGCAGTGTTTATATGCAAGAATCTTGATCAAGGGGTCGCGCTAAGTTCATAGTGTGATGTTTACGTTCGCCAAACAACATGCTCTACTGAGGGAAGGGTCATAGGATTAAAACTATAATTAAGAAAGGAAGTGACAAGACGTAAAATAATAACATAATTTAATGACTATTAGTGCAAAAAAATGAATATATACAACAACAATAATAATATTCTTCCCTGAATCTTCCCATGACAGAAATACCTATCAACGTTGAGGAGTCAGACGGATCTCCCCCTCATAAAAATTTGGATCCAAGTTCCACTAACTTGCATTGGGATTTTATGTACGCGTAATGACTAACTACGAGGAATGAGTGCTTGGATGACTGTTCGTTTACAGCGGGTAACAGCCACGATGCTTACGAACAATCATCTCGTAAATCAACGTTTACGGATATAGGACACAACACTAATAAAAACCCTTAAAATTAATGCTGACACACAATCTAAAATCTAATATTTACAGGAATCTCCCTCGAGACCCTCCTTCAGTGCGATGACGCATCTGACAAATGAGCTGCCAACACGGCCAATTGCTCAATACGCAAACAAGGAAAAGACAGCATCGCACGTGACTGCACGGGTCACTAATACGGAACATAAACATGGAATGGAACCAACAACAACAAAAGCCTCACCGGCTGAGATTACTTTATATGAACAAAAATGCACGTTAAGCTAACGCTTCGGAGATTATAGTGATTCGTAGGCAACTCCCATTTATTTAAACAATTTTTATCATTGATCAGTTCTTATTCTGTATTTCAAGTATTAATACGGAGCCAACAAGTCTCCACTAATGACCTCGATGCAATCTTTTCAGCCCGCCTTGTGAAAACAGCTTCCCCCCTTCCTTAACTCTTGTCATCGTCCTGCTCCAGTGTGTAAAAATAACTTGACCAACTGTCCCGTTATCTCGTAGAATCAACAGCAACAAATCTCAACCACATAAACATATGGTAAGACATTAATCGATATAGCCACATATGTCCTCGCAAGGTAACAATATGGACTCGGCACCAAGCTGACAGAAATCAGTCTACGCTGAAATTCCCGCTTGTAATGACCAATAAAATACACACACACACACACTGCTGGGAATGACATAACACTTTTCACACAGGTCGGTTGAATCAGATGCTCACAATCTATTTGAGAATATTAAAACCTACGAGAGAGCTGACTGCTCTTCGCCACAACTCACATTGCTCCAACGGCAATAAACTCACTGAATCTGATCAATAATAAACATTACAAAGATTAATTTACCCTCCAATCTACTGTATGATTATATTAATTCAGTCCTACTTCTGAAACACAATATATCTCCTAGAGACGTTTCTTAACCGCATTGCGTAAACATATGCAAACACGGTTGTCCACATAGCCACGTTAGTTAAAACAAACAAACAAGAACTTACGACTATGAAAAATTGTGCGAGCTGTTTCCATGCAAAAGGTGTATCAGACCAAACCTAAATACACTACGTTAATCAACGCAAGCAAGATATTTACAAACAAAATATGTCCCATATACCATAAGTTAACTTGTCAGATAATAAGAATATTATTCAGTACTCATCCTCGGCCAGTCACCCGTCAGCGAACATCTGCAGCCATCTCCCTACTTAATGCTGCTTAGCTCATCTCAAACATCTCGACGGAGTGTTGACAGTTCCAAACTTCTTCCAGGATAAGCGATGTCATCTCTCGTGCTGATGCAAAAAGTTATAGATTATTACACACTCGATATCTGTCTACTAAATTCACCGTTTTAGGTACTTATTTCCCCAGAACAGTCTGTTGGCGAATTGTCGACGATACTGTCCCTACAAAATAGTACTGTGACTATTTATCACACTGAATTTACAACACATTTGTATTAATAAAAATCTGTGTCCTCATGACACGCAAAGTACAAGTGCCTACGTCCTCAGACGCGCAAAATGTAATAATAACCTGGGTCTTCCAACACACAAAATGTAGTAATAACCTGTGTCTCCCGACACACACAATGTAGTAATAATGTCTTGGCTCTTCACGCCACTTATAAATGAACTGGCCCTAGGTATCGATAGAGGGGGAATTATATAAAAATTTCTCAAAATAATAGTGGCACAGGAATGAAACAAATATCACTGAACTCGTAAAATTGCGCAGGTCAAGAATATGCCCATTAATTCTAGAATCGATCGTAGAGATGTTGTCTAGCCGATCTCCCGCGTTAATGCTAGCTATCGCGTGCCCAAGCTAGACTTGGCGCGTTCGTAAGCATTCATCTCTCATTGGTTTAACTTTTTCGTAACCTTCGCGGTTTTTATCAGACCTCGGCCTCGTAGGAGTGTCCAGTAGTACCATCAGCCACTCACGTTACTGCATTATATTTTTTCTAGGCGCGAATAGTACAATGAACATGCCATAAGCGTGTCTCACCACGCGTCCCTTCTATTTTGAGGTAGCCACCACCTGTCCTTCTGAAACATTGCTAGGCTCTTTCTTTTCACAATCCTTAAGTATTTAGCCTTTTGTCAAACTGCTGCAGGTATGTCCCCACTGTCTCCAACAAATGCTTGAAGTTTCCTCATCTTCGTCTGGCTATTTCATGACGCTGGTGGAAATATTAATTAATTGTAGAAATAAAACATCGAATCATTTATCCATCAGAGGATAAAGGGTTCAACATGTCTAATGGTTTTTCGATGTGGTGTATATTATAAGGTGAAAGGGATGAAAAGTGGGGGTTGAAAGATTCCTAACGGAGCGTGTATCTCTTAAACGACATAGACGAGGAGTTTGATTTTCTCCGAGTTCCAATCAGCTTAAAAATATATAATGAAGAAATAATGAAAATAAGTAGGTGTTCGACCGTTTTTTTTTCATAAATCCAATTTAAGGGGCATATGGGGAGGGGTGAAATTCTGGAAGAAAAACGTCCATTAAGGAAGGATTTTTGGATGTTCACTCTCATCGACCAATCAAAACTATTGAAGTTAGAAGAAGGGGTTATGTTTGTTGTGTGTCGAAAAAGTCTACTAAGGAGGGATTTTTGTATATTCAGGCTCTAAAAGGGTGTTAACGGGGTTAATCCTGCATGTTATTGAATAACAATATGACACGACTATGACGCGAGCGAAGCGAGGCTAAAATGAGATGGTGTGTGTCTGTGTATTACTCAATCACGCAAGAACCACTGGTCCGACTTACATGAATTTTACATGGAAGTAGCTGATTTACCTGGTTAACATATAGGCTACTTTTGATTTCAATACTTTGCATTATGTCGACCATTTTAGTGACGTAACTACACCCTTTGGTTTCAAACTTTCATATTTCCATTTCAAATAAGAAGTGAACGCTAAGAAATAGCAAACTTTTGATGGCATATACGAGGTTTAAAATTACATTTTCTATCCGAAAGGTATCTCCAACGGTTAGCGAGTAACACCTAAATTTGTGCTATAAAACACGGTCAACGCCGAACGGTGTAGTTGGACAAAATGTTCCATCCTTAATCTCCCTCTGCGCAGCACCTCGCCTATCCCCTGTTTTAAATGTCACTTTCACATCTTAATTTATTTATGACGCGTAGCGAAGCACGGGTACTTCAGCTAGTATAATCATAACGCCTGCCGATAAATGCATGGCACGCTTTAACTAATACACAAACCAACTCCCAAAACCAATCATCAGTAGCCCACAGGAATAATACGCGGAAGCAAAGGCATCAGCCCAGCCTCGCCCGCAAACATTATTTACAACACAGAGTGCGCAGCGACCGCAAACCGATTCTAGCGGCAGCAGCCATTTGCACTGCTCCCCACCTTAGCGCGGCGTGGCGAATACGTCACATCTCCTACCTCCCCGCGTACCGCGCGCGGATCGGATTACACTACACTCCATTCCCCTCTCTCCTTTCCTCCCGGACTGAGCCCACGAGCGGCTCTCCCACAAACATATACATACACTCGCGACAGGCAGCGAAGCAGGCCTGCAATAATACTCCGTCATCGCGCGCCTCATTTGAAGGCACGAAACCAGCTTACTATAGTGCGGGACGAACCATTGGAAGCCTGAAGGTCACGCGTAGTCGGTGCGCTGTTGTCCTGTACGTTCTCGCATCCAGCACGCGACTGAAGGTAACATGCAATAGCATGGCAACACCGCCGGGCGCGGGGTGGAGAGCGGAGCGGAGAGCCGGTTGACCTTCAGGCTTCCAATGGTTTGTCCCGCACGATAACATGCTAACTATCCTAAACACTATTCAGATATATACTCAGTTGACCAACTAACCCAATAACAAAACCAATTACAGATTTTACCTCCTACCACCCTACCCCACCTCTTTATCCTTATATGACCTATGAGCACACTCAGCCTATCTGTGAGTAGCGAAAGGCGAAGGGCTGACGGTCATATATCACACATGTTAAACAATTCACATATACACACACTGTACGCCCAAACTGCTACACACATTCTACACGTCTCACAATTACATTCAAACTACACTATGTCAAACAAATTTTAAAACTGAACAGTACTGTGCCCTTATTCAACGTGTGATTATTGGTTTGAAGAACATTTTGTTATGCAAATTTTGAAACAAGCGCGACATTTGTTGGAGGAGAAATAGAACGCGCTTGCTGGAGGCATGTGGCGCGCGCGGTGATATTGATGAAGCTCCGCTATTATGAATTTTACTTTGATGTTTTGGAAACACCGCATACAATACATTTTATAAGCGATTACATTTGGAAGAATCCGAGTCATCTCTGAAGAAACTCGGATTACTAGGAGCGGAGATATTGACATTCGAAGGTTCCAGATTTTCTAACGCTGTGACGTAGCTCTGGGTGAGCATGACAGCGAGGCCAGTCACATGTGATGATGCGCCAGCAGTCCAGCATTTTCCAGATCTCTGAGCGAGTATATAACAGCGCCGCGACACGCTGAGAGAGTCATTCTTCTTCGAGGCAGAGTGAGTGTTCATTCATCTTCGAGTCTATGAGATTGTCACTCGTCTTCGTGTATTTGAAAGTGTCAGTCTTTATTTATCTTTGAACCTTTGAGAGGTCATTCGGCTTTTAGTTGCCAGTCGTCACTTGTCATTATACTTCGTAACGCTGAGTATGCGTTAGTCTTCGAGTGAACATATGATATACTTTGTTTCAGACAGTGTCTGTAACTTGGAACTTGAAATGAAAATCCACAGCCTGCTTCCAGTCTCCGACCGGGTCAGGAATGGAATGAATGAAGCCCCCATCTAGCGGCGAGGATATGAACTGTGCCGGTTGCCGACGCCTGACGCACTCCTCTGGGGCAATGATTAAATGAATGACAGATGAAATGAAATGATGGGGGAGAGTGTTGCTGGAATGAAATTTTGACAGGGAAAACCGGAGTACCCGGAGAAAAACCTGTCTGCCTCCGTTTTGTCCAGCACAGATCTCACATGGAGTGACCGGGATTTGAACCACGGACCCAGCGGTGAGAGGCCGGCGTGCTGCCGCCTAAGCCACGGAGACTTACTGTAACTTGGAACTTAAAGTGTCAAAATAGTCAGCGCCAAACTTTGTTTGGGATTTTCCACAATCAGCTGTGACTCATACACTTATTACTTCGGATACCTGTCTGCTTGGTCAAATAATAGCCAACGTTTGGGACCATGGTATGAGCATATCCACATCCCTGTAGGATTCAGCATAGAGGGGCCCATCTGTTTTACGGATGCGGGCTAGGGCAATCCCTATAACCCGACCACAGGGAATAGCGTGGGACCATGCGTGCCTAGCGCGTAATGGGAGAAGCATATTGTTTCGACCGGTGCCTCTACCATTGTTTCGACCCGACCTTCTGAACGCAGCCTGGTGTCACGGACTTGAGCCGTCGACCACCCAGGGGTTCTTTAACTTCACTTACCTGGATCGTTATAGTTGGGGTTCTTCATGCTCAGGAAACGGGGTCGTTACAAGGCCCGTCTCATAAGATTTCGTCACACTGAATAATAATTGACACTGTTTGATCTCACCTGATCCTTCACTCAGGCTCTGCTCAATTGCTGCTCGACATCGGTCCCCTAGGTCACCGGGTGCTCGGTCACAGTTCCACGATCCCTGATCGTCAAACTCCCGTTCCTCTCATTTACGGTGTCCTCACGGACAGTCCGCTCGCAGTCTGCCGTCACTCTCTCTGCTCCACGCTCACTGACTTCACTTGACTGACCGACCCCCACCGCATCAGAGGTCGCAGCTTATAAGGCTCTCAAAACGCAACACAAGCGTGCTTACATAGCACCTCCTTGCAGATTCTCAAGATCTGGATTGAACCGGGGTTGCACGTCCGGTATGGTTCAAGGCTAAACCAAAACCGGGCCATGACAATACCTCCCCCAGTGACCCAACTGTCTGGGCGTAGCTAGCCACCTAGCCACCCCGAATCTCTCCATCCACACTCAACTGGAGCCAAGCTCCTTTATTGACCTTCCCCGTGACCATAGTGAGACCGGCGTGAAGCAAACAATAATGAGCGAGAAATAGCTGAGATCAGTGGTGAATGTGAAAGAGAAAAAAAACGGAACACTCGGCATAAAC
The DNA here is from genome assembly GCA_946902985.2 of Meconema thalassinum. Taxonomy (NCBI): domain Eukaryota; kingdom Metazoa; phylum Arthropoda; class Insecta; order Orthoptera; family Tettigoniidae; genus Meconema; species Meconema thalassinum. The sequence goes on from OX336389.2 coordinate 918,503,157, forward strand.
CGAGTACGCGTGAATAACCATCAATAATAATATTTACGATAACACTGCGGTATAGCCTTGTATCTGCATGCCTCCCTGCATGCTTAAGGGTTATTATCTACCCGTATAATGTCGTACCGTGGGCTGTTATGATGACGCCCTACGGGATAGTGAGTTATGAAACATAATGAGTATAAACCCACAATTAATTGCACAATGAACCATTTACAGATATGCGACGATATTCTTATAAAGATATTGCTCTTAATCTAGTAACATGTAATTTCTTGTGAAGATCTGATTTCTAAGATCGTAAGGCTAAGATGTAACAAGAGTGTGTCTTAGTATTAGTAAGATGTTTACGCTAATAAGCTTTACTATCTAAGATGGCCATCTTATGACTAACCTACTTAAGCCTAACAATAGATCATCTTAAGAACTATAATTACAACGGGGCTGATAATACCAGTTACAATATGGCAAAGAATTGTTATCAAATGTACAATTATTGCAATTGACTATATAAAGAGAAGAAAAAACGCTCTGATGTTCCCAGAGGGCTTCGTTCTTGGTCTTCCTTGTCCTTGTGAATATGCTGCTACCATCCCTGGTGCAGGGCATCTGCTTTGGGTAACGTCTGAAATCATGGAAGACCGAATGGCCCGTCCAGTATGTACCAGACGGTACGCCTGTGGACGAAGGGATGGTTAAGAGAATGCTTGACCAGCATGTGTGAATTGCTGAGTCGCTATATCGTGGCTTGCGAGGGCGCCTACAGCCTTTTAAGCCAGCGACAATGTGCAGTTGCAAAAGGAGTGCAATGGTTCACAATTAAGTTTCTTGCGTAATGAATCTTTGACTTGCTGAAAGGACATCAAAGTATAAAATCATTTGGAATAGCCTGGTAGGTGATAGTACGTACCTTATTCCGTCATGAATTCTACCTGTGACCTGCACTTGTGAATGTGTTCTTCAACCCGCCTGATATGTGTCCTGATGAACCTCGGCAGCTGCAGACTGTGGAAATTCAAAAGGCACTATCTTTATCTGAAACAGACCATTTACCGGTGAGTCTCGTGGGCACCTGGCGGTATTTATCTTACGTAATAAGGCTTAATCCTGCGTACGTGCACCTTGTCACGAGTGGGTTTACCCCTCATCGTGATTTCCACCACGTAAGTAACATCCGACACTTTCCGGATGACCTTGTATGGCCCCTTCCATTGCGGGCGTAAGAAGTCAGAAATGTGCTTCTTACGTGAAGGCATCCAAACCAATACGAGCTGATTAGGCTGAAAGTCCTTCTCCGTCCTAGTCCTGTCGTAGTAGGCCTTCTGTTTCACCTGTGCAGTAGTAATGGCCTGCTTCGCCAATTCTCTGGCTTTCTGCATTTTCTGAAGACGCTCGGCATTATCCGCATCCGTGTCTATCGGTAGATACCGGATATCGGGCGGCAATCTCGCCTCATAGCCGTGGAGCAAGTAATGTGGGATATAACCTGTTGCGGTCGCCTGCGATGTGTTATAGGAGAACACCGCAAAGGATACATACTCATCCCAGTCCGTACCTGTTTCATTGGTGAACATGGCAATGATTTTGGCGATAATCTTATTCATCGCCTCTGTCAATCCGTTCGTTTGTGGGGCGAAGCTGGTCGTGTTGATAGGTTGCACCTTTAACAATGTCAACAGCTGCTGGATGACCTTGGACATAAAGACTGTCCCTCGGTCCGAGAGTATCTCGCTAAAGATACCAAAACGGCAAATGATTCCTAGTTAAATTTGAGCTACTTCCTCAACGTTTGCTTTAGGCACGGGTTTGGCAATGACGTAGCGTGTAAGATATTCAATTGCCACTATGATGTGTTTATTCCCGTTTTTAGATTTACAAATCGGCCCTTTGATATCGATGCCGATACGATTAAATATAGGACCTGGCTATATGGGTTGTAAAAGCCCATGCCGTTTCGGCTTGCGCTCCTTGCGCCGTTGACATGTGTCACAGGACTTAATATACTTAAATACATCATCTTTTAACCCTGTCCAGAAATATTTGGCTTTTTTCTTGTGATAACATTTATAGATCCCTTGATGTGCACCCCCCCAATGGGTCATCATGGTGCGCCAGGATAATGGGACCTTTCAGGGCCTCAGGTACCAACAGTGGCATGTCAGTTTCGGCTTTGCCCTGTTGTTTGATACGTAAGATGCCTGATTTATCAATGATATAACGCCTGGCCAAACGCGCGTACGCCACTGGTGCAGTATCGGGTTGCTTGATAGCTTGCATGATCTGCTCTATGTGAGCGTCCTTGAGCTGCTCTTGTAGGATGAAGTCATTGTTGACAATAGCATACGTTGGTACCTCCAGACAATCGTTCGCTATTTCATCCGTGGCCTCCAACACTGGCATGCGAGAGAGAGCGTCTGCGTCACCGTGCATGGCACCTTTCTTGTGAATGACCTCAAAATCAGCCAGTTTCAATATAAATCTATTGAAACGGGAATTGGGGTATTTGAATTTGTCCCAATATGTGAAACTTGCATGATCGATAACGACCGTAAAATGTACGCCATGGAGGTAGGTACGGAAATGATCAATGGCCCAAGCGAATGCCAACATTTCACGCTCAGTGGTCGAATACCTTGATTCAGTCTCAGTTAACTTCCTGCTGGCGTATGCGATCGGTTTCCTTTCCTTGAGCTCATTTTCTTGCAGTAATGCAGCTCCTGCGCCATGCTTACTGGCGTCCACATGCAGGAAAGTAGGCCTCGTCTCATCGAAATGACTAAGGAGGGGTGGTGTTGTCAACTTCTGTTTGAGCGTATTAAAAGCCTGCTTAATCTATGTTACAGTATACAGTTATTATTACCAATAGACCTAAGTTACCAAAAACCAGTGGTAAAGGCTAGGTGAGTAGACCCATGCATGCACATGCACGTTAGTTATAGGGTGGGCGGTGTGGGTTATGATGACGTGAATGTGCTGTAAATCGCAGATAAACATCGGAGGATGAATCACGGTAACCGTAGCGCCTCCACCATTGTTTCGACCGGTGCCTCTACCATTGTTTCGACCCGACCTTCTGAACGCAGCCTGGCGTCACGGACTTGAGCCGTCGACCACCCAGGGTTTCTTTAACTTCACTTACCTGGATCGTTATAGTTGGGGGTCCTTCATGCTCAGGTAACGGGGTCGTTACCGCGTCCTTGTCGATTGTCTTACCCACGATTAACAGCACAACCCCTAAGCTAAAAGAGGGGGAACTGAGGTAGATGTGGGAACACGGGGTTGTTCCCCAATAAAAGAGATCTCTGGTGTACTGCCGATTTCTTCCTTCTAGGTATCCGAAGAAATCCACCGTGCAGATACAAGGCCCGTCTCATAAGATTTCGTCACACTGAATAATAATTGACACTGTTTGATCTCACCTGATCCTTCACTCAGCCTCGGCTCAATTGCTGCTCGACCTCGGTCCCCTAGGTCGCCGGGTGCTCGGTCACAGTTCCACGGTCCCTGATCGTCAAACTCCCTGCAGATTCTCAAGATCTGGATTGAACCTGATACGTGCAAGGGCACGTTTCTACTATTTCAAACTTGTATTTAATCATGGAGGCTGTACTTGAAGTTTGAATCGTCCGCTTCGCCGCTCAGTACCGTCTGTGTCCACAAGATGGTAGCTGCAGTCGGACTTTGGAAAGATCCAAGTAGTTCCTGCTTATTCACCAATAGAGTGCGTTGGTGTTTCCTTTAAAACTCTACCAATTCGTGACATAAGTGAAAAACAATTATGATTCTACGTCATAAAACAAAGAACGGTGTGTGTTCTTGATACCGCCAAATTATGAACTTATTTATGACATTGTTGTTTGAGGTGTAAAACCGTGATTGGACATTTTCCAAATATCATGCATGCAGCGCGCCTGGCTTCCTTGTCGGCGCCATTATGTGTTGTCATCGGTAACTGATCAGTCTGGATTGAACTGAGTGATCGTGAATTTGATTGTCTATTGAGGCGGGGGCCTGTGGCCCTCGCCTCACCAAGAAATGGAATTACATTACAAAAACGTAAACCGCAGTGGGTAGGAAGTGGGATCGTCGCCCCTGAAACATGGTCTACCTTATTTTCGCCGGAATGAGAAAACTTGAAGATGTTTAGTGTCAATGGTTGCGTGTGCCAGCAACAGTCATCTGGGCAGTTTTCATTTTTTTAAAATTTATTTATTAGTGTTATGTTTGTTTTATCATCAGTGTCTCCCCAAAGGCCTTATTAAGGTATGTTTTGAAACCTTATTTAATTTATCTAATTATTTTATTTTGGGAGTCCCAATTTGGCCGTGTACGAATGTTGATCTTCTGTTATGTTCTGGCTTGTAAGCCAAAAATTTCTTTTACGTTTTAATAGCGTTTCCTTATATATATTAGGTTTCTTATTTATTTTTTGTTTACCTTTTGGAGACACATTTATTAGTTTATTTCACGTTTAAAGTATTATTTATTTTCGTTTGCCAATCTTATGATTGATATTGTATTCAAATTAATTTATTCATGATCCGTGCCCTTTACTCTTGTAATAGTTTTTAAATGTAATTGTTTTCCGCCGTACATTTCCTTACGCTGATGATAAAATTTATTTAATTAATTGTTTGCCGTAATTTCGATCTGGCATGTTTTTGTGTCGCCATGTCTGCTGTTTGCCGTGATGCATTGTGGTCTCGTGGTCAGTCGTTTGGCGCGGGTCTCAAAAACAGTCGTGTTGTGTGTTAGCTTCATCCCTTTTTTTTAATGTAATCTTGTTAATGTTAATTTTGTGATTTTTGGTAAATGTCCTTGGTGTTTTTCGCCGGCGTACATATCATTTATTTATTTATTTTCTATCCAATTTATTTTTTTTAAATTAAAATTTTATTTAATTTCAATCCTTTTTTTTTGGCATGGCCTCAACATCTGCATGTCGGATCGTGATTGCATTTCCTTGCAATTTATCAAGCCCTTTCTCATTGTGTTGTGCATGTAATTTCTATTTTAACCTTTGGGCTGTTTAATATTTTTTTATTTTTATTTTAAATTAAGTCTTTCCTCTTCTTGGCTTTTGCAAGCAAGCATGTTAGGCGCTATCTGGCCTTCTTGGAAATTTGTGTTGGCTGATGCATGTTCTCTTTCCTGGTGGAAGTTTTAACTATTAAACTTTATTTTATTCCTTTTAACTACTGTTGTGGCATTATTTCACCGACGGGTGTTCGGTTGGTTTTTGGGGGGTGTTTGTACGATAGCCTGTGTGTGTTGTCCCCTTCTCCTTCTTCCTTCCACTCCTTTTGGAGCTCTTCTGTCGGGACTTGTCTTCTGGAGGTGGTTTTGCTGCGGAAGTGACCCGGACCTCTGAATACAGGTAAGTTGGCCCATCCACGCTTCCCGTACTCGTCTCATTCTGGTAAGCAAAGCGTTGGCTATCGAGTTACCAACGTGCTGCTTGCCAGTGCCGTTAATGTTTGGGGTTACATTCTGGTAGCAGACCGAGCTCATGTTCACTTCCGTAACTATCCCCTCCCCAGTACCCACAGGCTGTTTTATGGACCCCTTTGATACCGATGGGTCAGTTGTTGGTGTGATTTTGTCAGGAAAGTGCACTTAATGTTATGTTTTGCTAATCCTTATCGTTTATTGTGTTTCATGTTGCCTCTGGATATCCATATGCTGTATGTAAGTGTCCTGTTATAAGCGAGGTGTTTCCTGCTGTAGTTTTATCCTGTTTGTGTGCAACATCCCCACTGAAGATGAAGCCCGGTGAGTGTCTGACATGTGTTCTTGGCATGGGAAATGGGATTTCTTGAGGTTCTGATAGCCTATATGCTGCGTGTGAAGGCATCCTGGAGCCCCGTCGGAAGCTGGTAGCCTGATGTTTGGTGCCTATTTTTGTAAATTAGCTCCCTGTTCTCGAGCCAAGCAGGTGATGACTTCTGCAGTCCTGGGCTACGTTGTGCATGATGTTTGTCGAAATTTCAGGTATCGAGGCTGTGTCGGTGCTTAAGAAGACTGTTGTGTTCCTGTATGTTTCTTTGCATGATATTCTGTGGTGATATGCTGTCCTCGTAAATTATTTATTATGGAACTGTCACGCCTACTGGTGTTATGGCAAAGTGTAGTCCGATTAAAAGGGATAACCTATGGAATTCTGCCCTCCTTATGTCCTTATTGTGGTGCCAGAAGGCACATTTAACATGCATGTCACTATTTTTTGGCTAGGAATTCTTCCCTAACTCTTTCAAGGTAAGTGTTTGTTTTGAGGTGTTTTTATCGCAGTGTGCGATTTGTAATTTTTTGTTCGTAAACTTACATTATACTGCAATCGTTCTGGGATAAGCGTATATGTTGTGCAAATCATGTCTGTATGCATGTGTTAACGTTAGATTTTGATTTAGATTTGTAGGGTGGGGTAATTCAGGCGTTGTTTTGTTTGCAAAAGTAAGGTTAGGATCGTATTTTTATTAGTTGCTTTCCTTGTAATTTTGAACTAAAGCGAATATGTAGGAGTGTTTTACGTGGAGATATCTACTGTCTGGGGTTAGCTAGGTTAGAAGTATGGGATTCTTTCTTGGTTTGATCCCTGGGCAGGTTGTATATAGGACTTGCACGATCCGAACTGGCTTGGTATGGGACAGGTCTGTTCGATGAAATGCAAGTATGTGTCATGTAATGTAATGTAATTGTAAGGGTATTGTGTTTTTTATTGTATTTGTTTGTGTTATGATGTCTCTACGACTACATAACTTGCATATTTGAGTATTAATGGGAATTATTTTTGTGGGTGGTAAAAATTATGTATCGCTATTATTGGAGTATGCTGTGCGATGAATATGTTGTTGTGAATATGAGATCTCAGTTCGTGAACAGCCATAATGTAATGTGCTTTCCTGCTTAATTAATATATATAGGGTCTTCTAAAATTACTGGGGTTAAATTTCTGTTGGACATTAGGGTCATCAGGTTCTGTAAGTCAGCTTGTTTTACTTTTAAAGCCAGTAATCTCTTGTTGCTGGAAATCAGGGTCTCCTGTTGCCTCATGCTAACCGTAAATTACATAGGCCTTCTGTTTTAGTTCATGCTATGGCAATCTCGGTCATCAACCTCTGTAGTTTGAGTAAAATTTTCTGCTTTTGATTAATAATCATAAATTTTTCGGCTTTATCGTTTGGAATGGTGCGTAAGTGTTCTCTGTTAGCCTCGTCTTTCGACAAGAGCGGCTTGTTTCTCATCTAACCGTATTTTTGGGCCATGTTAGGCATCCTTTGGTTGTACGTGTTCGTGTCTTTAACCTGAACGAGGAAACCTCATTGTACCTCGTGTACTGTTGAACTTAGTTCTTTTATGTTGGATTTTTCTCACCCAGGCGGATGTCGGCTGTATTCTCATCGGGTGTCGAACCTCTATTTCGTTCCTTGTGTGAGTGTATTGGTGTTTTGTTTTCTGCGCTGCCTTTTCCTCTTCGTTCTTGTCGTTACTGTAACTGCGTTTGAATTCCTCAGTGCCCCCATGCCAAGTAATGCGTGCGGTCACGAACCAACTATGTAGAGGCATACATGTCAGATTAATTAATTTCCTTTTTCTAAACCTTAAGCCCTAAGGCCAACAAAATTTCTAGAGTGCATCTGTCACACATTAAGCGAGGTGGAGAGGTGTTTAATGAGGAAATGCTACCGTAAATTTTGTAAAACAAATTTTGTATAATGTAGAGTATCCCTAACCTTCATTGAAGCCTTCAAGCATCTGTTCCTTGTGGAATTTTGAATTTAATTGGATTTGCAAACTCTGGTGGGATACAAAATGTAAATGTTGGGAAGTTCCCATTGTAATGGTGATTTGTAAAAGCGTACCTAATTTTGATGTTTCATAGGAGATGCTAACATGTAAGTTGGGCTCGGTGGGAGACCTAACTCATGGTAACCTTGTATTCCTGTTCCCTTTGGGAATTGTAGTGGTCATTCCTCCACCGTAGTTCCTTCGAAATGTGTAGTCATCTAACTCTTGTAATCTTGAAATGTACTTCGAATCTGTAAAAAGGTAAACTTGTTAATGAAATTTTGTAAACACGGATCTAGGGTTTAGTCAGAAAAATTTTCTTCATTTAAATTCAACCTTGTTGCTTTTTGTAAAATGTAGTAAGATATTGTAAATTCTGTAATCCTTTTTTGAAATTAGATTAACTTCTATTTTTGTAAATGGCTGCCCACGCGTCGAATCATATATTGCACATTGCTTCCACCTACTTCGTTTAAAGCGAACTAAATTGGACTTATTGAAAATGTATCTAACGTGTCTCGGACTCTGAAAGCACTGCTGGTGCTGGTGTACTACGTTTCTGAAGATTTTTGGACACAGTGATGCTGTTGACTAAGTGGCTTGCGAGGTGATCAATTATCCCATCACTGATAATCTGACCCTGCATTCTTCCTAACCTAAACGATGCGGTTTCATCCATCAATTGGAGTTAACAGGTGAACATTATCATCGGGAAACATTTCTGGTGAATCGACAAGTTATGGAGTACTGTCTATGCCTTGGCATATTCGTGAACGGTGTTCACGCTTAAGGGAGGGAGACTGATACGTGCAAGGGCACGTCTCTACTATTTCAAACTTGTATTTAATCATGGAGGCTGTACTTGAAGTTTGAATCGTCCGCTTCGCCGCTCAGTACCGTCTGTGTCCACAAGATGGTAGCTGCAGTCGGACTTTGGAAAGATCCAAGTAGTTCCTGCTTATTCACCAATAGAGTGCGTTGGTGTTTCCTTTAAAACTCTACCAATTCGTGACATAAGTGAAAAACAATTATGATTCTACGTCATAAAACAAAGAACGGTGTGTGTTCTTGATACCGCCAAATTATGAACTTATTTATGACATTGTTGTTTGAGGTGTAAAACCGTGATTGGACATTTTCCAAATATCATGCATGCAGCGCGCCTGGCTTCCTTGTCGGCGCCATTATGTGTTGTCATCGGTAACTGATCAGTCTGGATTGAACTGAGTGATCGTGAATTTGATTGTCTATTGAGGCGGGGGCCTGTGGCCCTCGCCTCACCAAGAAATGGAATTACATTACAAAAACGTAAACCGCAGTGGGTAGGAAGTGGGATCGTCGCCCCTGAAACATGGTCTACCTTATTTTCGCCGGAATGAGAAAACTTGAAGATGTTTAGTGTCAATGGTTGCGTGTGCCAGCAACAGTCATCTGGGCAGTTTTCATTTTTTTTAAATTTATTTATTAGTGTTATGTTTGTTTTATCATCAGTGTCTCCCCAAAGGCCTTATTAAGGTATGTTTTGAAACCTTATTTAATTTATCTAATTATTTTATTTTGGGAGTCCCAATTTGGCCGTGTACGAATGTTGATCTTCTGTTATGTTCTGGCTTGTAAGCCAAAAATTTCTTTTACGTTTTAATAGCGTTTCCTTATATATATTAGGTTTCTTATTTATTTTTTGTTTACCTTCTGGAGACACATTTATTAGTTTATTTCTCGTTTAAAGTATTATTTATTTTCGTTTGCCAATCTTATGATTGATATTGTATTCAAATTAATTTATTCATGATCCGTGCCCTTTACTCTTGTAATAGTTTTTAAATGTAATTGTTTTCCGCCGTACATTTCCTTACGCTGATGATAAAATTTATTTAATTAATTGTTTGCCGTAATTTCGATCTGGCATGTTTTTGTGTCGCCATGTCTGCTGTTTGCCGTGATGCATTGTGGTCTCGTGGTCAGTCGTTTGGCGCGGGTCTCAAAAACAGTCGTGTTGTGTGTTAGCTTCATCCCTTTTTTAAAATGTAATCTTGTTAATGTTAATTTTGTGATTTTTGGTAAATGTCCTTGGTGTTTTTCGCCGGCGTACATATCATTTATTTATTTATTTTCTATCCAATTTAATTTTTTTAATTAAAATTTAATTTAATTTCTATCCTTATTTTTTGGCATGGCCTCAACATCTGCATGTCGGATCGTGATTGCATTTCCTTGCAATTTATCAAGCCCTTTCTCATTGTGTTGTGCATGTAAATTCTATTTTAACCTTTGGGCTGTTTAATATTTTTTTTTATTTTAAATTAAGTCTGTCCTCTTCTTGGCTTTGCAAGCAAGCATGTTAGGCGCTATCTGGCCTTCTTGGAAATTTGTGTTGGCTGATGCATGTTCTCTTTCCTGGTGGAAGTTTTAACTATTAAACTTTATTTTATTCCTTTTAACTACTGTTGTGGCATTATTTCACCGACGGGTGTTCCGTTGGTTTTTGGGGGGTGTTTGTACGATAGCCTGTGTGTGTTGTCCCCTTCTCCTTCTTCCTTCCACCCCCTTTTGGAGCTCTTCTGTCGGGACTTGTCTTCTGGAGGTGGTTTTGCTGCGGAAGTGACCCGGACCTCTGAATACAGGTAAGTTGGCCCATCCACGCCCCCATACTCGCCTCATTCTGGTAAGCAAAGCGTTGGCTATCGAGTTACCAACGTGCTGCTTGCCAGTGCCGTTAATGTTTGGGGTTACAGAACCAGGGTTGCACGTCCGGTATGGTTCAAGGCTAAACCAAAACTGGGCCATGACAATATTCTCAACCCTCTAGGTTTAGCTTATATCAGGACCTGCAATTTGAACCATAGCAAAGACTATAAGAGTGTCACACAAGTATCTGTCAACGCTGTATCAAGATTGACGACTGACTGAAATCATGAAGCAGGCGGGTCAAACCACAACATCTCATATAGCATAAGCTATAATGCTGTTGATAAACTGAGTGGATCGTGCCAGTTATGAACAAGTGTTAGTATTTTCCACAATGTGCTGCTAGGCGAATTGAGGGTAGTCAGGAAGGCCGATACGAGACTATATACGTGCGTTTTGACTGAATGAGCGATGGAAGAACCAGTAATATCGGATCATCGGTGGAACCAACTAAGAAGATTCTACACTTCTAGACCATCAATTATGTAAGCGAACTTTTACCTTCTTAGTTATTGGCATTTGGAATTTTCCTTTAAGTGAAATATCAACACAAATTTTTGCATTTTCAAGACAAGCTTTTTGAGTGTCCAATATGCTCGATATTCACGTATTATCGTATTCTACGGACCGAGTCATAGGTCGTTTGAGATAGTTTCATTTTTAAATTTGAAGTCATTGCGGTCATCAGCCGTAGGTTCTTCATTGTTGACAGATTTTCGGAAATGGATGTTATTTGTCCCATATTTTCGAACTTGGACATTTCAAGTATTTCAGTCCCAATTTCCATTTTGGGAAGAATTCTTATAATAATCGTAATAATATTTTGAATAATATAATTTTTGGATATTTTGAACAATGTGTTAGATAAATATGGAACAGTTTTGTACATTTTTCGTTTTATGATCCTGTTTTCCTATAGTTTAGTGCACACTCATATATGATGAAAATATTGTTTATGAGCGGATATTATCAAACGCATTAAGAGGTTGCGTGAAGTACCTAACAGTTAGACACTATGACACGGAAGGTATTCGGAATGCCGAAAGGAGTTTGTATAATGTAGGGTTTTTGTTTAAGTAAGGACCATTATGGTAAAGTCATTGGATGACTGAACTTGACCAAGGGGTGCACATGCGTAAATATAACCGCTATGTGATGGACGATTTAATATAATTTATTTGAGGAGCAGTGAGGCATCCAGATGACACAAGCATTAGGCTTGATATTTTTTAAAAAATATAAGAAAAGGATAAATGTGGAATTTGTTGTTCGATTGCGAACTGAGTTGATTAAAATATAATAAATATGTAATGTTGCGATGTGTCAGCCACAGGGATGGTTGTACGATTAAATAAATAAAAATATAGAAGTAGAATATTATGAAAATTGATCATGAAGAAGGGTAAACCCCAATTGTTGTTATATTATTGTCCACGGCCATCATAAGTAGAGTTCAGTTCATATGTCAAGACAGATTTTACTTACCCATTTTTCAGTCACTATATTGCGATATTGTTTGAATCATATCCTAGCTTTGCCGATGCCTTGCCGTATGTCTAGATAAAAATAAGATTGAGAAATATAACGCACCAAAAGAATGAGTATGTGCAATGAAATAATTATTGTAATTTGTTTGTTAATAAGAAACCATCTATAAATAGTTAAGGATATAGTTCTACTTTGTGTGAACAGTTTAAACTATTCGACTTTAAATAACCGAATAAATATATAATTAACTGGTCAAACAATTGGAAGTTAAACAATTTTGAAGTTTAGAATAAATAAAGTTAATTAATTAATTGGATAAAAATATATTTTTGTCTGAGGAGTAATTCATAGATTTTTTGAAAGATATTGAATCTTGATAAACCATTGCAGATGTAATTAAGGAATTAGTTATGAGAATTGAAACGTGAATAAAAAGAACTATAGAATTTTGGTCAAGGTTGATAAGAAATTCGTTGAGTGGATTTTTAAAATCGAAACCATCTGTTTATTGTTAAATTGTCCATGACATGGAATAATTCTGAGTAGATAAATTTTTAAATCTTGCCTAAGGAAGAAATCCTTAATTGAACAAACACCATTATTTGAATTCATGTTTTTCAAATATTTATGTTTAAAGGCACTTAACCCCTGATCAATATACCTTAATAAAAATAAGTGTGACAGTGATCCCATAAAGGATTATGGTAATCCATCATATCGTAATTAATACACCGATTACCATTTATGTTTCTTGAATAGTGAAGATCTGTGAGTGTTTGTGAAAACATGAAATGCAGGCATCAGGACGGATAAATAATTTTACCTGAGTGACCTGACGTCATATCCGTAAATATTTTTATTACTTCTCGATACCAGATGGACTGACAATTTCTGGTCATCGATCATCATATAAGTGATTATTTAAGGGTTATAAAAGTGTTGATAATTCTATATTTCTTGTTGTTGTGGTAAGTTATTTTCCATTTTCTTGCTTTTGCTATTTTCATTTTAAATTTCATATTAACTTAACTTAATCATGAATAATATGAGATGTTAAAATGTGCTATTTTCATTTCTCCTTTCCTATCCTTATTGTTGCATCAAACCGGAAATCAGTGAAGCAAGTTTAGATTTTGTTGTTATTTTCATTTACCCAGTTTAGCCCTGAGTTATGTTTTTGGAGTTTCGTGGTAACTGATTTTCGGTGACATGCGTATGTGGTCGTTGGACTTCAGTCTAAATGGGTACAGTACAGAGGCGGAAGATCATGGGAAGACCAACCGAGATTGTGGAATAGCCAACCAGCAAAATCGGGGAAGCCGACCCAATAGACTGGGAAATCAACCCGGCTGCGTAGAGGTGCCTGTAACGGGACATCGCAGCACAGGAAGACTATCCAGGTTGCATGAAGCGTAACAACTAACCGGAAGGTGAAACCAGGTTACGTTTGCTGCCTGTAATTGGACATGCAACACATGGGAGATCAACCCCAGGCCATAAAAAGGAAGACGTCTGTAATGGACCACTGCCAAGATTACGGGAAAAGATCAGCCCACCTGTACTAAGATACCTGTGAGGGTACATTAGTGCAGGAACACGCCCTTCTTTCCCCAAAATCCCAAGGGATGGGGAAAAAGGCCAAATATATGCACGCACACCGGTCATTGTGCATACACACAAATACAGAATTACACACTAATTCCGAACCTTAGAAAATAAGTTATTAGTATTAAGAAAATGCATAAGAGCTCTCCACAACAACACAATAACCCAAGCCGTATATACGCTTGCGCACAAACAATTACATTGCGTATAAGAGCCAGAATATTCCTCATACATGAGATGCCCTTCGGGATGCCTGCAAAGCAGAAGCCACATAGCGAAGTAAAATTAAGGTACAAAAATCATGGCACGCAATCGTTGACAAATTATACACCGCCTCTGATGGAAGAGCCCGAAACCTGGGATGACTCATGAAGAATAATACACACCAACATCCGTACACGAATCACCATCGTAACATACACCTACGCGTAAGAAGTAGATATTAAGAAATTATAAAAGAATGCGACAACACACTACTCAAATTCGTTAGGTGAACCACTCATAAACCCGGCAAATCGTGCAAGAAGAACAGCGCGAACAACATGCGTAAATAAGACATGCTATGTTACAACAATTAAAACTGCCCTCGCTTAAGATCGATCTTACACCGAAAAAACGAGCAAGCTCACTCACGCACACAGTTATACATAAAGAGTTGCAACGAAGAAGGGATTACACAGCCAGCAGCTGCAATATATACAGGACATCTTAATCCTTAACATGTATGCTTTCACTTCCAAGTGATGCACGAGCCGCAACAGGAAATAACACACCTTCATATTACAGGACAGGAACCCGGACTTGGCAGATTGCACCATTTTTTCCACAGGTCACCGCATGCCATGAGAACACCGACACGGTAATGCCAGATGCCTGTGAGGCATCGGACATTAAACACATAATTACACAAACACACTTCATGTCACAGATACACAACAAAGACGACACATATGAGGCGAAACACAGAAGAGTGAGAGATGGCATATTGTGTAAATGACACTTCTCACTGTTGATAGAAGCTGACCTGCCCACAGGAGGTAAGCTTACAACCCTAACATAGTGTAGCCACATAGTTAATACGTTAGACATAGTACGGCCAATTAAACTCTAAGATTAGATTAACACGGCCATAGATCCTAAAACTAAATATAGTATTCCATAAATTAAATACAGAATAGTACCATAGATATGAGCAAATAAGGCACTAACCCATACCTAACCTGTCCATATGCATGTAAACGTTGTAAATGCCATAACATGCCCTCATCCCACATAATAAAGGCACTATATAAAGTCATTTCATCCATAATCATCACAATCTTAACTACCGGGTGAGTTAGCCGAGGTCGTTGCGGCATGACTGTTGGCAGTCGCTCACATCCGGGAGGCGAGGAGGTTCGAATCCCCCCGCCGGCAACCTTGAAGATGGTCTTCTGTGGTTTTCCATCTTCCTTCCAGGCAAATGCCGGGGTTGGTCCTTAACTATAGGCCACAGCCGCTACCTTCCACCTCCTCGACCCTCCCTTCCAACTTTCCTCCCCAACGGTACTTGTAGCTCACCCATTGGGTGTCCGTCTCGAAGCAGCTACAAAACTGGCGAGCCGAACATGTCCTCGGACACTCCCGGCAGTAAAAGCCATACGCTAAAAAAAACAATCTTAACTACTGCAAATTACTGTAATGCACTATAAACATCCATACAAACTGTCATTGTATCACTATACCACTGTGTCACTGTATAATACTATTATCTATAATGTCATGTAGAATAACCCGTTGTAAAATTTTGTAAAATATCATGTAAACATCATCTCACAATCATTCACACACTATGCATAAATGTACCTTCCTTAAACACCCCACCCTAAACCTGAGCACATGCAAAACACGCACGCTACCATCTACATAGTCTACATACCTACACACACGGAAGACACCAGGACAGGAGGAGGAGAAGAAGATGAAGAAGAGGAAGAAGAAGGAACAACATCCATACACCGCCCAACGACTTTCACAATTATTGAGGACAATTATTCGACCCAGAAGAGGTCTTGTTACGCCCTGGGGTTCCCACGGGGCGTAGTCACCCCTTTCGTCCTCTTTCATCCCCCGTCTCATGCCACAACCTCTAAAATAAACCAACAACAACAATTACACAGCAATTACAAGTACACCGGCATGACAGGCCTACTCCTACACACATGTGCTAATCCTTGCATCACAGAAACAAACATACATCTACCATCTATTTGGAACACGACAATAAAACATTAAAGTGCTGACATCGCTTGCATCACTATGAGTAGCTTAAATAGCAGCCCCACCAAGGACTAGACATCTCTTCGCCCACGGACTTGCTGCCCGAATGCTGAACGCCGTATCGCTGATCCAGGTGAATATAGCTCAAGGTTTTCCTGTTAGTTTCCCGTCACCTTCAAACCTAATTTATTTGTATCACCCATAATCATCTTTCCACTTTACTTAATTTCATTTTAAGTCACTAGTAATCTACTATCAACTTGCATTAATTACACTTTCACCCAATAAATCCCAATTCCATTTCTACCTCACTGTCTTGTACTTTTGGTCTCATAGTCGAACCACGGACCCTCATTTCGTACCAAGCTTCCTTCCTGCCTTGACATGAAGCACCAGCTTGTCTGTTATAGCGCTGCGTCAGGTATTCGTCACTAGCACATTCACCAAGCAAGGTCAAAGTCTAAACCTCCTTGACCTCCAATCAGTGAAATGTTTGTATACCGCAATTATTACATGATGGCACATGCGTACGGAAAGAGTTTCCTATAGGGGCAGGTGAAGATGTATAAGCATTTAGCTGAGGAAAATAAACAATTACAGTACATAAGATTTTTAAATTTTGTTTTTATTGAAAACCAATTAATTCTAGCGATTAGTTTGGCACGAATAGACAAATCAAGACAATATCAGTGCAGCGGTGAAAGTGACTGGGTTTGGGGTAAGGTGGGAGCATTGACCTTGACGTGCGTGAATAAATCGGCACTACGCGCCAGTACATTACGATTCACAAGTACGAAGAGAATATGGCACCCACCATTACCGTGTATTTTTGGCGTACCCCTAACCAGTTCGTTGCGTACCACCAAGGGGTACGCTTACCCCAGGTTTGGAACCACTGTTCTATGTTATTGTGGCTTCTGCCTTCACTATCAAAAATAGACTTATTTCCGAGAAATGTTGTCCACCGGTCCTGTCCAATTCAGGATATCCACTGAGCTGCCCGATAGCCTCTGTACTTCACGGCTCATATTACCGACACGGCGCGGCGTCCCGATTATATTTTACAGCTCCATGACCTCCAATCAGGGAAATGTTTGTATACCGCAATTATTACATGATGGTACATGCGTACGGAAAGAGTTTCTATAGGGGCAGGTGACCTCGCCGTTCCACCCCTTAAAACAACAATAACTAACAATGCGGCCAAGTCCATGTGCTGTAGCGAGGCCGAGAGGGGAGAAACACTCACTTCGTTTGTTGCTAAGTAAATGTTTACATCCGCTCTTAATGTAGCAGTAACTATATTGCACGTGTTAGTTAGTTAGTTAGTTGTTGTTTTAAGGGGCGCAACAGCAAGGTAATCTGCCCCTAAATATTGCATGTGAGTGTATCTCCTAGCAGTAGTGACCCCTGCCACTACCTTCCTTCCCCTCCTCACTCGCTAGTTTGCGCCATCAGATATTAATTGCTGCTTTCTAAATAAGAATGCATGTGACTGAATTGTTCCATAGAAAGAGAGCGTGCTTCCTTCTCTCCTAATACCCAATATTTCACTATAGTGCCCGAGTACGGTACTTTCTTCTGTAGTATTTGTTGAGAAATATTAATTGTATTATGGATTAGCTGTTCTATTCAATCAATCACCTCTAAGCATTCCTGGCCGGAGACATTTGATTTGTCCGTGAATGATGTCCAAGGTATCGTTTAAACACATCTGCTATCTGCCTCTGGCTGACGTGTGGTGAGGAGGAGTTGATTTGTCGTCAGCTCCCGTTGTGTCACTGGTGGCTGCTCTGGTCGAGGGTCGCACGCTGTACTTGAGGAAGGATTCCGAGGAAAATATCAAACCTTCCAAACAAGGGAATTGTTCAAACCGAAGCAAGTATTCGTATGATGTTATGAATTTCAGTGAATATCATAACTAGGGTAACTGGTAGCAGATACTAAGCTACGTTTGAATCACAGCTTATATTTGATTTACACTGACATAATAGCAACACGGATACGGTGAATTATAAATTTACGAGCAGGGAAAATGAGAAAGGTGTATGGGTGGCGTACGTGTCCCTCGCCCAGAGATCCCAGTCTCGATTCTCCGCTCCGTCAGGGATTTAGAAACTGAGGTGCGGGCTAAACTGGGGTGCACTCAGCCTCGTGAGGGCAATTGAGTTGCTGTCTGATCAGAGAGGCAACCAAATTGCTGAGCAGCCATCGCTTGGGACGCCAAATCCCTTAATGGGCTGTAGTGCCACAGTATTTTATTGAATGAGCTAACAGAGAACTATTCAACAAATATTAATAATAATAATCAAAGATCAAAGAATGGCATTTTCACAAAGGATGTTCCGTTGTTACTGAAGTACAGTATATCATTTTGATTTATCATTAGTTTATAAAACTCACTCTGAAATGTTCCGTAAAATATCGTTGCATGCTGGGTTATATATGAGTAGGATAAATATAGCGGTTCTGGAACAGGGGCTAATGCGCAAGATGGCCACCGCGCGCAACCAGCCCTATGTTATTCTTATGGTGGGGACAGTCATAGCTGGCACAGGGGCTAATGCGCAAGATGGCTGCCACGCGCAACCACACTCTGTAGTGGCAGGCTTTTCAAATCATTATTTATTTGTTATTAACTATAAATTATTTAATTATTATTTATTTTTTATTTATTATAAATTTCCTTTATTTAAATTTTGTAATATTTAATTTCTTTTTGTGTCAAAGCACTAACCTACAAGGTCACATACCTTACCTTACCTAACCTAACCTAACCTAATATAACCTAGCCTAACCTAACCAAACCTAACCTAACCTAACTTCAAAGTCAGAGCAAATATGAGAGTAAATGTGAGAGCACACATAATAAACTAAGTTATAACCTAACCGAACCTAACCTAACCTAACCTAACTTAAAAGTGCGAGCTAAAAATGAGAGCAAAAAGTGTGGGAAAAAAGTGAGAGCATATGTGAGAGCACAAATAATAAACTTAGTTATAACCTAACCTAACCTAACCCACAGAAACCTCATTTAAAGATTTTATATTTTACATTTTAACATTTTACATTTTAACATTTTAGATTTTTGATTTTTTCATTTTACATTTTTTAGATTTTATATTTTACATTTTTGAATTTTTTATATTTTAGATTTTAGTTTTTTAGATTTTACATTTTAAATTTAAGATTTTTTGATTTTAGATTTTACATTTTCCATTTTCCGAAAAGAGTAAACTACAAGGTCACATACCTAACCTCACCAAACCTAACTTTACCAAACCTAACTTAAGCTAATCAAACGGCTAATGCACATACACAAAGTATATAAGGGTACATGCAACTATCCTTACGCTAGTCTTATAGGCCACTGTACAACATGATCACTACCCCCAACCTGGTAATTTTTATTTTCATTTTATTGTTTACACATTTGTCAATTTTCCAATCTCCCATTTTCAGTTTTTTTTAAATGTCAGTTTTAAGTTTTTCAATTTCATAATATGGAAACATGGATTTTGCATTTTGTTGTTTACACATTTGTCAATTTCCCATTTTCAGTTTTTTAGTGTCAGTTTTACGTTTTTCAATTTCATAATATGGAAACATAGATTTTGCATTTTGTTGTTTACACATTTATCAATTTCACAATTTCCCAGTTACAGTTTTTAAAATGTCAGTTTAAAGTTTTTCAATTTCATGATATAGAAACATGGATTTTCCAGTTTGTGTTTTACATGTTCATTTTGCATTAGGAGTGGAGAGAGGTGGGTAGTAATTAAAAATGTACAAGCAGTGTCCATACAATATTTTTATTATTTTAAATACATGTACACTATTTACACATAATACATGTTTATATATATATTCTTTTTTGTTATAAATTGTACAGTTGTTTTATTATGTTTTCTATTTTTTATTTTTGATTATGAATACCATTTTTATTTTTGTTTTATTTTTATTTTTGTAGTGCTATTGTTTTATTTCCTAAATTGTTTTGTTTTATGTATTTGCTAGTTGCAGGCAGAAGATTTTGATATTCATAACTTAACTCTTTAAGCATGGTTAATGATTGAGTAATGACCATAGGCATGTGTACCTATACCATCAGCATCAATCACACTTTCATCATCACCAGGACACAAAGCAATTTTGTTTAGTCTTATAGATGATATGACATGTTGTTTAGAAGCGATAATGTTCATTGGTCTTCTTTTTATATTGTTTTTCATGACACAATCCTTATAATCTTGAAAGCTTATACAATTTTTGACAACACCTCTGATAATACCTTTAATCTTTTTGATTTCTTTACCATTTATGTCTAAAGCGTACATTTTTGCTCTAAGTCCAACAAATGCTTTTATAATTTGTCCACAAGCCTCGTCTTCAAATTTCCCCAACGTTTTCTTGTTTGATGTAGAGTAACATATGTGATTAGTAGGATAATCTGATGTGTCCAGGTGTTCTAGGAAATCCAACTTGTCTTGATATACATCTGGGGTGTTAACCAAATAAATGAACGAGTCGGTATCCATATACATGAGTTTAAAATTGTTCATTCCATAATAGGGTAGCAGGACATCATAGTGGTGGAGATACTTTAGAGTTTTTGAAATATCAAGTATACACATTCCAATATATATAGGCTTATTGAATACAATGTTACGTTTAGCCATGTGGAAAGCAGCTAGGTTAGGACCATAAATTGTTCTGTCAATAAATGTCGGCTTTGCTATTAGCTTTTCTGCCTTTTTGCTGTCAGTCACAAGAAGTATGTCTATTCTTTTACGGATATTTTCCATTGTTTTTCCAAAAATGGCATTGTTGAATAATTTGTACAGATTTTTCTCAAAATCATTTTTGGCTTGTTTTCGAAGGTTGTTATTCAAATCAACGTATGCCTTTAGCCTAGGTCTTTGTTTAAACTTTAACACACGATGAATTTTTATCAATTTTATTCTATGTTCTAAAGCCTGGTTTAATGCCATGTAGTGAACAACATATCGCCTTCGATTTCCAAGATGAGGAATTAGTTTTTTCAGAGACGAATCCTTGGGTTGTGTACACTCTGGTAGGAAAGGTAAATCGTTGTGTAGATCATGAAGGTCAGATGGGTAATCAACATCAACGTCTAGAATGTATCCCACAGGATCGTCTTCCTTTAGTTTTTCTAGATCAACGGTATCTGGAGAAACCCACTGAAATCCACCATAAGGAAGGGAGTGGCACATAGCCCACCCGTATTGGTTGTTGGCATCATCATAGGTAATAAATTGCGATGGTTTCTCAGAATCATAGGTTTCCATGTATTTATTGTTAGCTTCAGCATACCGATGAGACACCTGGCATATACCTCCACGTATTCCAGATTCGATTAGAAGAATCTGATCGTAATCCTGTAGCAATTCCAGTTCAATTCCTGTGTAAAGGAGCATTGCCTCGAAGCTTAATTCAGGTGAAGTAAAAAAGTGTGCAGCATCCACTCGGCGTGTTTCTAGTGTTTTGTTTCTAAACGATTCAAAGCTGTCTGCAAGAAGGAGTACATCTGAAGTTAGGTAGTGGTCGCTATATTCCCCTAGAGTTTTAATGTTGAACTGATTCCAGACATTTTTGGCATGTTCATAGCCTTCTTGACTAACATTTTCTTGACTTAATTTGTTAAAGAATGCCTCTTTTGGAGGTAACCACGTTTCACTTAACTTTTCCCATGAGTCAATGTAGGCATAACAAAATACCCCTTTACGAATCATGAGCATTGCATTTTCTTTTCCAAAGTCTGTTTCAGGGTATGATGTTAAGTTGGAAACTAAGTTTTCCAAACTACTTTGCATTAACCGAAACGTGTCCACAAATCTAAGCTTAACATTTCCTACATATTTGGTAAAGGGAATGTACTTTTCTTTGGAGTTAGCGATAACATCCACTCTCTCAGTATTACATCCTAATTGCTTTACAATGAAATTTGCGTGGTAGCCACTCATATTATGTAGAAACACAGGAACGGCGTTACGTGTTTTACACTTCAAATTACAGTTATTGTGAGCACTTCCAAGGTATTCCCCTGTAATATGGCAATGGTCTCGAACTTTCCAGTCCTCTTTGGTAAATGGTTTTTGACACAAATAACAGATATCAGAAGATTGGAACTCTGCTTCTTGATCCTCAGTTAAGGCCTTTGGAACATTTAAGCTGTGAAGGCGATCGATTTCATTAGCTATTGAGATCAAACAGTCAATAAACTTTTCTGCAGCGTCAGGTCCACGATAAATAACAGGTTGGCTTGGAAGGTTTGTCTCTATGTGTTCCACAGCAGGTGAAGGTTTAACATATATACCAAAGCTCATAGGAACATGGCTCTGATATGGCACTGTATAACTTGCCTCAGGATTAGGTAGACATGTTTGATAGGGTAACAGTATACTTTCAAAATCAGCATAGATAACGTAAGGTATTCTCAGCATTTTTTCCACATTTAAGAATTTGACAATGGGGTTTTTAATAGGCATTTCAACCCTAGCAATGTCATGCTGGACACACAAAGCTCTATGTTCTTTTAATTTTTCCATTCCTTGTTGCCCATAGTGATTATCAAAGTGAATAAAACACCGTTTACATGTGTATATCTTATGTTCATAGCGGGTTATCTGATGTCTTACTTTTCTACTTTTCTATTTTAATTGTAATACCTAGCCATAAGTTGTTGTATTTATAGAATTAAATTTTCATATTATGATAATAGAATAAGGTGTAAATAGGTGTCCAATAAGATTGTTTCTCGTAATATCTGTTATTATAATTAGTTATAAATAGTTATAGAATTAGTATTACTGTGTTTAGTACTTTTATTTTATAGATGTAAATTCTGACGTGTCCTTTATCAAAAATGTATTGTATACATGTATTTGATCAAATGGAAATAATAAAACTATCTATCTATCTAGTTTATCAAAATTTTTGGTAAAGACGTAGTGGTTCTGTCCGGATTATGAACTTAGCAGAAGGAGGTCGCGATGGTCTTGCAGCTCTCGATCCACAACCTTTAGAGAGAACAATTTGTTGTCTTGTTCCAATCCAAATACATTAATGGATATATCGTTTGCTTTTTCAAATTTGGGAATGTCAGCTAGCGATGTAGGAAACGATATTACAGAAAAATCATACTTGTTGTCCAGGTCCTTGTATTAAGTAATGCGTTGAGCATTCTTTTTAACCAGTTTTGCTAAAATGACATACATAAAACACTTCTCATCTTTCAAGTTTTCAGCATTAATGCTGGCTTTTCTAGCTAGTATAGCTGTTGGTAATGGAATATATGTGCTTCCACGCAAGTGATTGTACTTATTTATTTTCAATCGTACTCCTTCCACTGCTAACAAAGCCCAATTACTGCCTTTTAGCTCAGATTCTTCCATTTCAGTAGTTAACTTTGTAAATTGTGTTGCCAAGAAACTACTCAAGTCTGTTTCCAAAAATAGGGCCTGATTTCGTGTTTTAAAAGCCCGATCTATAATTTCCTTGGTGGACGTACGAATAAATCTACATTCAGCCACAAGATTAACTTTTATTGACTTGTGCATTGCTAGTTCTTTCTGCATAGCTTGTATTATTTGCTGTTTGGACTCTTTAAGGTATGAATTTAAATCCTTACACGTATCACAACGTATGCAATAGGATTTAAGTCTACCTTCAAAAGATGTCTCATATTCAATAAGTCCATTTTTTGTCAGGGACCAATGACAGTAGGTAATGTTTTGTAGGCTCTGCTTTTTGTATTTTAGCTGCCGACACACATTACAACATTCTTCATGACGACGTCCGTTGTACACATTGTTAAATGTACTACCACAGGTCTTGCACTCATGGAATTCACCACACGATACTTCATGTCGCTTCCTATCATAGTCTCGAAGAAAAGCCTTCCCACACTCTTTACACATATAGCTAGGAATGGGTTCTTCCAACATGAATGTTGATTTATGCAAACAGCTGCTTACTGCGTATCACAGGGCTAGAGGTTGGTCGGTGAGACGGTCTTTCTCGATGTGAACACCGTGAGAGGTAGTAGTCAACTGGTGATATTCTTGCTAAGGGTCCTCTAATATACGCTAGTCAACACCAACAGCTCTTAACAGCGTATGACAAGGCTGTAGACTGGACAGTGAGACGGTCTTCCACGATGTGAACACTGTAACAAGTAGTAGTAAACTGATTGTATTCTTGCTAAGGGTTCTCTAATATACCATAGTCAAGATCAACAGCTGCTTTCTGTGTAGTACAAGGCTGTACAATGGTTGTTTTGACAGTGTTTCACCATGTGAACACCATGATTGGTAATAGTCAACTGGTGATATTCTTGCTAAGAGCCCTCTAATATACCCTAGTTAAGGGTAACAGCTGCTTACTGCTTATGACAAGGCTAAAGACTGGTTGTTTCAACGGTCTTTCACAATGTAAACACTGTGACAGGTAGTAGTCAACTGAAAATATTCTTATAGCCTACTCAAGGTTATCAGGTACTTACTGCATATCAAAAGGCTGCACACTAGTGATTAGACACACTTTCTTGCTAAGGATCCTCTATATACCCTAGACAAGGCTATACATGTTAGTTCTGAAGACTTAGTGTTAATTGTATATTAAAATTATATGCACAGCTTATACAAGCACGTTTTGCATGCAGTCAAAGTTTATCCGATAGTCAAATGCGACACGCAAAGTATGTTGCCGCTATCCAGCGATGACCATGAGAACTAACTAAACAACCAGCATGCTACCTAGTGCTCTATATCAACACTAACTCACTGAACTACCAGCATGCTATCTAGCCGTCGATATCAGTACTCACTCAACTACCAGCATGCTACCTAGCGGTCAATATAACAACTCACTCAACTACCAGCATGCTACATGTTTTTTTATCGGCATTTTGTTGGCTTTTGTTGGATTTTTTGTTGTCTTTTTTGGCTTTTGTTGGCTTTTTGTTAGCTTTTGTTGGCTTTTTGTATTGGCTTATTTGATAAGTTACTCTTGTCAATGTATTTAGTGGATTTTTTTTCCTTTGCTTTTGGAAAGTATACAACCCCATTTTATGACTGCATAATGCTTACCGCCATGTTTGTAAGCAACAACAACAACACACTAAAATTCCAAAAAAATCCGAAATACTCTAAGTTTTATGATTGACTCTCAACTCTTACTCTTTCCTCTATCCCTTTCCTAGTCAAAAAATAGTGTATTTTTCAAATTTTTCAAAACCTTATTTGGAAAGTAGGCTATATTTTTCTTATGAAAATCCTAAAAAAGTCATATCTTAACTCATACACCTACGTCTATCCTACTCACAGTCCAAAATATTGTATTTTTCAAATTTTTCCAAAACATATTTCCAAAAATGGGTTCTATTTCCAAAATTAGAATGTTTACAAAAATATTTGTTTGACATAAATGAATGGCCTTTGCCCCCCTCTACCGATATACTAAGTTCCAGGTCTCCACGACAAAAAAATAAAAATTTTGAAAATGGGCTTTTATTTCCAAAATTAGGAATTTTACAAAAACGTTCGTCTGACGCAAATCAATGGTTATTACCCCTCTACCCCCACACTAAGTCTCAGGTCTCTAGAACAACAAAAATAAAATTTAAAAATGGGCTAATTTCCAAAATTAGGAATTCTACAAAAAAGTTTGTTTGACATAAATCAATGGTCGTTACCTCTTCTAGCACCATACCAAATTTCAAGTTTCTAGGACAAAAGAAAATGTTTTTTTTAAATGGT
The DNA here is from genome assembly GCA_946902985.2 of Meconema thalassinum. Lineage (NCBI taxonomy): Eukaryota > Metazoa > Arthropoda > Insecta > Orthoptera > Tettigoniidae > Meconema > Meconema thalassinum. The sequence continues at coordinate 918,528,752 of OX336389.2, forward strand.
CACTATTTTCTAAACTAGGAATTCTACAAAAAAGTTTGTTTAACATAAATGAAAGATCTCTATCCCCTCTACCTGTAAACCAAGTCCCAGGTCTGTAGGACAAAATGAAAAAGTTCAATTGGGAAAGTAGGCGCTTTTTCATTAAATCAAACATTCTAAAAAGAGTTCAATGGGCTAAAAAGAATGGTCTCTATGTCCTTTATTTTTTATAAAAAAAACTTTTTTTACATTTTTTTGAAAAAAGTTAAATTTTGTTGTTGTTTGAGTCTTCAGTCTTTTGACTGGTTTGATGCAGCTTTCCATGCCTCCCTGTCCTGAGCTAATCGTTTCATCTCTACATAGCTACCACACCCTACATCCGAGGCAATCTGTTTAACATATTCTAACCTTGGTCTACCCCTACAGTTCTTGTCCTCGACCCTTCCTTCCATAACTAAGCTTGCTATTCCTGGGTGTCTTAGTATGTGTCCTACCAACCTATCCCTTCTCTGCATTAACAGTCGCCAGAAACATCTCTCCTCTCCCACTCGTCTTAATACCTCTTTGTTTGTAACCCTATCTACCCATCTGATCTTCATCATTCTCCTGTAACACCACATTTCAAATGCTTCAATTCTCCTCTTTTCTGCTGCACCAATAGTCCAAGTTTCACTTCCATAGAGCGCCACGCTCCAGACAAAGGCTTTCAAAAATGACTTCCTAATACCTAAATCTATATTCGATGTCAGCAGATTCCTTTTTTGTAGAAATGCTTTTCTTGCCTGAGCCAACCTACTTTTTATATCCTCTTTGCTTCGTCCATCACTGTTTATTCTGCTTCCTAAGTAACAGAAGTCTCCTACTTCCTTCAGATTTTCACCTGCCAATTTGATCTCCATAGAGGTTTCTGATTTATTTCGGCTGCATTCCAGTATTTTTGTTTTACATTTATTAATTTTCATCAAAAATTCTTTCCGTAAGACGGAGTCCATACCATTCAAAAACTCATTCAAATCCTCAGGCTTGTCGGCCAAGATGACGATGTCATCAGCAAATCTCAGAGTTGAAATTATTTCTCCTTGAATCTTCACTCCCACTTTAAATTTTTCTCTAATTTCCTTCATTGCTTGTTCAATGTAAAGATTGAAAAGTATGGGTGATAAGTTGCAGCCTTGCCTTACACCTTTCTGAATACCAGCTTCTCTCTCATGTCCTTCAACTCGAATGACTGCTGTCTGGTTTCTGTATAGATTGTATATCACCCTCCTATCCCTGTACTTTATTCCAATCGATTTCAAAATGTCAAACAATTTAGTCCAATCAACGTTATCAAAAGCCTTTTCTAAGTCTACAAAAGCCATGAACGTTCTCTTATCTTTCCTTATTCTACCTTCCAAAATCAGCCTAAGACTTAGTACAGCTTCCCTTGTTCCTACATTTCTCCTGAAACCAAACTGGTCTTCACCCAACTCCGTTTCTATCTGGCTCTCAATCCTCTTGTAAATTATTCTAGACAGGATCTTTGAAGCATGAGTAATCAAGCTGATTGTACGGTAATCTTCACATCTGTCAGCTCCCACTTTCTTTGGTATAGGGATGATTACATTCTTCTTGAAATCAGGGGGTACCTCACCTGTCTCATAAATCCTACACACCAAGTGAAATAACCTGATCAGACCTTCATCTCCTATGCAGCGTAGCAACTCAATCGGTATATCATCTATGCCTGGTGCTTTGTTCCTGCTTAAGTCTTCCAAAGCTCTATCAAATTCTGATCTCAATATTAAATCTCCTTTCGCATCCTCATCAATTTCCTCCTCCCTTTCCATTACATGATTCTCAATCTCCTTTCCCTTATACAAACTCTCTATGTAAGCTTTCCATCTCTCAACCTTTTCTTCCCTATCTGTTAGAGGCTTTCCATTTGTGTCCTTAATATTACAGCACTTAGTCTTCTTTTCCCCAAAAGTATTCTTAATCCTTCGATAAGCTGTGTCTACTTTTCCTAATTTCAGACAATTTTCTATACCAGCACATTTCTCTTTCAACCATTCTTCTTTCGCTTCCTTGCACTTCTTGTTAACCTCATTTCTCAGACGTCTGTATTCTGCTTTCCCCTTTTCATCTCTTACATTCTTGTGCTTCCGCCTTTCATCCATCAATTCGAGTATATCCTGAGTGATCCACGGTTTTCTACCTATTCTCTCTTTCCTACCAATGTTTTCTTCTGCGGATTTTGTTATTTCATTCTTCAAAAGTGCCCATTCGTCTGCAATTGAAGTTTGTTTAGGGTTTTTCTTTAGTCTTTCCTTTATACTCTTCTTGAATCTTTCGTTTACATCCTTCTCTTTCAGTCTGTCTATTGCCCACCTTTTTGGCTTTTGACTTTTCTTCAGTTTCTTCAACTTTAATCTGCATTTCATTACAACCAGATTGTGGTCAGAGTTTATGTCAGCACCAGGATATGTTTTACAATCCAAAATCTGGTTTCGAAACCTCTGCTTGACCATAATGAAGTCGATTTGGTAACGCCCTGTATCTCCTGGTCTCATCCATGTGTATATTCTTCTATTGTGGTTATTGAATAAGGTGTTAGCTATGACCAACTCATGCTCAGTGCAGAATTCTACCAGCCTGTTCCTCGATCATTCCTTTCACCTAATCCGAAATCTCCTACTATCTTCCCCTCTCTCCCTTTTCCTACCACAGCATTCCAATCTCCCATTACTATAACATTTTCATCACCCTTGATATACCTCAGAATTTCGTCTATTTCTTCGTAGACCTTTTCAACATCCTCATCATCAGCTTGACTGGTAGGCATATAGACTTGTACCACTGTGGTGCAGGTAGGTTTAGTATTTATTTTTGCTACAATAATCCGTTCACTATATTGCTCATAATATTCCACCCGCTGTCCAAGTTTCCTACTCAATATGAGGCCAACCCCTGCTTGGCCATTGTTTGATTTAGTGCTAATGACCCTATAGTCTCCTGACCAAAAGTCCTGTTCTTCCTGCCAGCGCATTTCACTAATCCCAACCAAATCCAACCTCAACCTATCCATTTCCCTTTCTAAGTTTTCTAATCTTCCATTTCCTAGCAGACTTCTAACATTCCACGCTCCGATCCGTAGAATGTCAGATTTCCTCTTTGTCACTTCTGTGATGTTAACCCCCTCTCGAGTAGTCCCCACCCGGAGATCCGAACGGGGGACTAGTTTACCTCCGGATTGAAATTTTACAAGGGAGGAGGCCATCATCACATGTATTTATGCATAGAGAGGTGCATATCCTCGGGAATAGCATACGGCTGTAGTTTCCCGTTGCTTTCAGCCGTGCAGCAGGACGCAGTGTAGCCATTATTTGGCTTATATTATCAATATCTTAACTGTCTTTAAGACTAGTAAAGAATTGATTTATTCTGAAAGGCTGCTACTCCCTTTCAGAATAAGTAAAGAGCAATTCTACTAACAAAAATACCAACCTTCTACCGTACTAACAATTAAATACCAAAATTCTACTAACGAAAAAATACTAAAGTTCCACCAACAACAAATACTACCACTAAAACAGTCTTTCACCAGACACACTCACATGCAATCGCACATCACAGTCTACTGAAACAATGAACTATAACTAATAAACAATGCAACTGCTACCAGACACACTCACACACCACAGTCTAATAGAACAATGACATATATCTAATAGACAAACTAACTACCTACTTACAACTACAACTAGCTACATACTTACTGTACTGTTATTTGAATTGATAATATTTACAAAATGCAATTTAGATAGAAAATACTTACAAAATGTAATTTAGATTCAAAATAGTCACAAAATGCAACTGAGAATGCACATTCCACTAGGGGTGGACAAAGAATGCTTTCAGGGCTGACGAAAATGCGAGCTTACTACGCGATGCGCGGCGGGTGCTCTTGACTTACTTTTAAGAGTCGCCTATACCTGTTATCTCGCAACCCTCGCCCCCTGTTGGCCAGGAATGTTATCTCAGAGGGTCCGTCTCACATTCCACTAGGGGTGGACAAAGAATGCTTTCAGGGCTGACGAAAATGCGAGCTTACTACGCGATGCGCGGCGCGTGCTTCTGACTTATTTTTAAGAGTCGCCTATACCTGTTATCTTGCAACCCTCGCCCGCTTGTTGGCCAGGAATGTTATCTCAGAGGGTCGGTTTCACATTCCACTAGGGGTGGACAAAGAATGCTTTCAGGGCTGACGAAAATGCGAGCGTACTACGCGATGCGCGGCGCGTGCTTCTGACTTATTTTTAAGAGTCGCCTATACCTGTTATCTCGCAACCCTCGCCGGCTTGTTGGCCAGGAATGTTATCTCAGAGGGTCGGTCTCACATTCCACTAGGGGTGGACAAAGAATGCTTTCAGGACTGACGAAAATGCGAGCGTACTACGCGATGCGCGGCGGGTGCTTCTGACTTACTTTTAAGAGTCGCCTATACCTGTTATCTCGCAACCCTCGCCCGCTTGTTGGCCAGGAATGTTATCTCAGAGGGTCGGTCTCACATTCCACTAGGAGTGGACAAAGAATGCTTTCAAGGCTGACGAAAATGCGAGCGTACTACGCGATGCGCGGCGGGTGCTTCTGACTTACTTTTAAGAGTCGCCTATACCTGTTATCTCGCAACCCTCGCCCCCTTGTTGGCCAGGAAAGTTATCTCAGAGGTTGGGTCTCACATTCCACTAGGGGTGGACAAAGAATGCTTTCAGGGCTGACGAAAATGCGATCGTACTAAGCGACGCGCGGCAAAATGTGCGACGTGATAAATGAGGTACTTTTACATTATTGTCATCAGATAAGAATCGGGACTTGAAAATTACGACGTGATATGCGATAAAACGTACTAATGAGGAACGTGTTAACGAGGTTCTACTGTTATGTTTTTAGTTTTGCTCAACATTTTCCTGTGACCTACTTATATGGTGCACCATATTAAGTTAAATAGGCATTTATTTTTTGAGTGCTACGCTATCTTATATCTTTCTTCGGATATTTGTCTTGCTGATGAAGGGGATAAAAGCAATTAATCCCCGAAACATGTACCAGGAGCAAGTGTAATTATAATTTATTTTCGTTTATGTTTTGAAATTTTTATATTTAGGAAACTAAAGAGTTTACAAGAAATTGTTTGACATAAATGAATGGCCCTGACCCCCTCTACCCCTAAAATAAATGTCAAGCCTCTAGGATAAAAACTGTGCAGTAGGGGAGTGAGGCGGGTTCTAGGCCAACTCCGAAATGTGACGTCTGAGGGAGAGGTGGCCTGGGGGGGGGAACCGCCTCACTCCCCTATTGCACATTTTTTGTCCTAGTGGCTTGAAATTTATTTTCGCGGTAGAGGGGGTCAGAGCCATTATTCATTTATGTCAAACAATTTTTTTTGTAAACTCTTTAGTTTCCAAAATATAAAAATTTCAAAATTGATCTTTTTTCAAAAGATGTTAAAAATAAAAAAGTTTTTATAAAAAATAAAGGACATAGAGATCATTCTTTTAAGCCCATAGAACACTATTTAGAATGTTTGGTTTTATAAAAAATCGCCTACTTTCCCCCAATTGAACTTTTTTCATTTTTATCCTACAGACCTACGACTTGGTTTACAGGTAGAGGGGATAGAGACCTTTCATTTATGTTAAACAAACTTTTTTGTAGAAATTCTAGTTTCCAAAATAGTGACCATTTAAAAAAAATCATTTTCTTTATTCCTAGAAACTTGAAATTTGGTTTGTTGCTAGAATATGTAAAGACCATTGATTTATGTCAAACAAACGTTTTTGTTGAATTCCTAATTTTGGAAATATAGCCCATTTTCAAATTTTTATTTTTGTTCTCCTAGAGACCTGAGACTTAGTGTGGGGGGCAGAGGGGTAATGACCATTGATTTACGTCTGACAAACGTTTTTGTAAAATACAAAATTTTGGAAATATAAGCCCATTTTCAATTATTTTTTCCTAGAGACCTGGGATTTGATATGGTGGTAGAGGGGGGCAAAGGCCATTCATTTATGTCAAACAAACATTTTTGTAAACATTCTAATTTTGGAAATAGAACCCACTAATGGAAATATGTTTTGGAAAAATTTGAAAAATACACTATTTTTGGACTAAGAGTAGTATAGACGTTGGTGAATGAGTTAAGATATGAATTTTTAGGATTTTTATTAGAAAAGGAAGCTTGTAGTTTAACGTGACCGTTAATCTCGCGATCATAAGTAACGGGACCTCCGTTTTACGTGGAAACCGAACCACAGGACATGGCATTTCACATCGAAAATCTCACATGCATTGACCGGGAATCGAACCCGGTCCGCCTGATTTTTATTAGAAAAATATAGCCTACTTTCCCAATAAAGTTTTGAAAAATTTGAAAAATACACTATTTTTTGACTAGGATTGGGGTATAGGAAAGAGTAAGAGTAGAGAGTCAATCATAAAACTTAGAGTACTTTGGATTTTTTGGAATTTTAGTGTGTTGTTGTTGCTTACAAACATGGCGGTAAGCATTATGCTGTCATAAAAAGGGGTTGTATACTTTCCAAAACCAAAAGAAAAAGATCCACGAAATACATTGACAAGAGTAACTTATCAAATAAGCCAATACAAAATGCCAACAAAAGCCAACAAAAAGCCAACAAAAGACAAACAAAAAATACATGTAGCTTGCTGGTAGTTGAGTGAGTTTTTATATTGACCGCTAGGTAGCATGCTGGTAGTTGAGTGAGTATTGATATCGACCGCTAGATAGCTTGCTGGTCGTTCAGTGAGTTAGTGTTGATATAGAGCACTAGGTAGTATGCTGGTCGTTTAGGTAGTTCTCATAGTCACCGCTAGATAGCGGCAACATACTTTGCGTGTCGCATTTGACTATCTGATAAACTTTGACTGCATGCAAAACGTGCTTGTATAAGCTGTGCAAATAATTTTAATATACAATTAACACTAAATGTTCAGAGCTAACATGTATAGCCTTGTCTAGGGTATATAGAGGATCCTTAGCAAAAAAGAGTGTCTAACCACTAGTGTGCAGCCTTTTGATATGCAGTAAGTACCTGATAACCTTGAGTAGGGTATAAGAATATTTTTTCACTCTCACTGTGTCCTTCTATTCTGTGAACTGGACCGTCACGCTACATCTTAGTGCTTCGAAATTCACCGTTCATCAGCCATCCTCTGCGAGGAAACTCTGGTCATCAGCGCCTTCATCTACATTACCCAGAACCTTCCAGCACATTCTCGAACCAACTAGAACACACCAGTTAGAAATCCATACGTCATGTCGGACCCCGGTAAGCCGCCGCCACCTGAGAGACGTCTGTCGCAGAGTATATTTGTATCGCCACCATCGCCACGACATTCTATGGATACTCACCAGATAAAGTGCTCTCGCACTACAAAAGACGCAGCAAACAGCCCTACTTCAATGGCCAAGCGCAAATGTGGTGATGAGATATCTTCTGGCTCCACATACACAACGTCATCTTCAGCTCCAACTTCAGCAGAACCATCTGAGCCCTCGGTGAGTGGAATTGAGTTCATGCCTTTCGAAAATCGCCAACTAGCACCACTTCAATTGCCAAACCTTCCACCACAAATGGCTATGCCATATATGCCAGGCACGCTTCGCACATACGCAGTGGCAGCCCAGAACCCGGCTCTTCATCCTCAAGTTCGTCAGCGAAGTGTAATAAACCCAAACCCTCTTCCCCCACGTTTATTCTACGTCGTTAAACTCACCGACATTGACCTTGCTAAGGCAAACCCCCGTACCCTTTACACAATCATTTCCTCCTTCACCCCTGATCTCGCCTCGTACCGCCTGGGATTACAGCGCACCCGCGAATGGTATAATATCAAAACTGCAAAGCCCTTCTACCAGCACCTGACAAACACCATTGGCCTGTCGCAGTTCGGCCCCCGTACCCGTACTAAAAACCTCTCTAACTTCCAGCCTTCTCGTCCTACACCCCCTTCTTCCCGCCCCACACCCCTCCTCTCGGTCGTCGCCTATGGTGTCGACCGGGAATATTCAGAAGAAGACGTCGCCCAGCAGCTCGGCCTTCAAGGACTGACCATCTTCCGTGTCGCTAGGATAAGGAACAACGCTGGCCCAACCTCACTCGTCCGGATCCTCAGCCGTGACACCGGGTCTCTGGACGCTCTCCTCCGCGATGGGGCCATCATCTATGCCCGTCGTCATCGAGTAGAGGCATCCCGTGCAACCGCCCCCCCCCCAGAGGATGCGATGCGACAAGTGTCAGCGTTACGACCACGCCCCATGCTTCCTTCTATCGGTAGTGACCATGTTCCAGCTCTTATTTCGATACCCCACATCTTTTCCCGCCCAGATGTCCCATACCGGCCCCCTCCTACCCGTCGTTTTACAAAGACCAACTGGTCTGATTATCGAGCTACTGTGACTGATCTCCTCACCCCTCACACCTCACCGTCATCTCTCCCAAATCTTCTCTCACTAATCTCCGAACCTGAACATGCTCTCCTCACTGCCGACCGGCTTCATATCCCCCGCCATTCCTACCACCCCACCAAACCTCCTATACCCCCTAAGGCCCTCAACCTGTTACGTATAGCCCACGACTATTATCGGGCATATCTCCGTACCCGAGATCCTGACACCCTCCGCCAACATCGTCGCCATCTCCGTCATGCCAAATCTTATATACGTGCTTTTAAACGCAAATCCTGGAACGATGCATGTACCCGTCTGGATGACACACTTGATTCTTCTTAGTTTTGGTCTACCTTTCAACGCCTCACGAAGTCTCATCCATTCCACCCTACCTACCCCATTCATACCCCCACCTCAGTTCCTACTACTCCCCTGGAAAAAGCAAACCTTTTTGCATCTCACTACTATCACGTCATCTCTCCAACGTGGAATCCTCAATTCCACAAACCAAATCATGTGCTTATCCATCGTATTCACCACCAGAAACTTACCCCTGACCTCCAACCTAACTTCGCCCACTTTGCAAACATTGATTACTCCCATCCTCTTAATCGTCCTATCTCTCCTTCTGAAATCACCTCTGTTCTTCGCCATCGCAAAAACACCGCTCCAGGAGCTGATACCATTACTTACCGTCATCTCCAAGCCGCTCCCCCATCCTTTTTCATGTACTTTCCCTCATATACACCACCATGCTCTACACTGGCTTTTATCCCACCCACTGCTGTAAAGCTTCCATTCTCCTTTTCCTGAAACCCAATAAAGCTCCCTCTGACATAAAATCCTACCGCCCCATTAGTCTTCTTCCAGTACTCTCCAAACTGTTTGAACTACTCCTCGCAAAGCGAATTAGCTCCTATCTCGAACCCCTTCATTTTCTGCCAGAATCCCAAGCCGGCTTCCGTGCCCACCACTCGACGCAAGATCACCTTTTCCACCTAACCGCCTCATTGTCCGCTTTCATGAAACCTCGCCGTACTGCTGCTCTCATATGTCTTGATGTAGAGAAAGCTTTCGATAAGGTTTACCACCCCGTTCCCTTATTCAAACTCCGCCATATCCCTATCCCCCCTTCTCTTATCCGTCTGATATATAATTTCTTATCACATCGCACAGTCTCTATCCGAATCAAATCTGCTCACTACTATACCTTCTCCATTCGTGCCGGCGTCCCCCAGGGGTCGCCTCTTTCCCCCCTCCTCTACCTTTTATTTACCCATGACATTCCAATCCCACCTCCCCCGCTCCGCCTTTATCAATTTGCTGACGACCTAGCTATCCTCGCTCTCGGTCATACTGCCCCCAAACTCCAAAATCTTCTCCAATCGTACCTTAACACTCTTCAGTCCTGGTTTCTCTCTTTCCATATAACAGTCAATGCTCGGAAAACCCAATTCATAGTCTTTAGAGTAAAATCCCGCCTTTGCCCCCCCCCTGCCATCGGATCCATCTCACCCTGAACTCTCTCCCTCTTCTCGAAACCAACAAACTCATATACCTCGGTATTACCTTTCAAAATAACCTACAATGGACCCATCATATCCACCTCCTCGCCAGCCGCGCCCTTCATCGTCTTAACGCCACCCGCTCCCTCACCGGCCATACCTGGGGCCTAAAAGCCCCTATCATCCTCCACATATACCGTGTTTTTATTCTCCCTGTCCTACTCTACGCTTCCATGACCTGGCTCACTGCGTCCCCTCCTCTTTATTTCAATCTTCTAAAACTTGATCGTCATGCCCTCCGTATGGCCTACCGCCTTCCTTACGACACACCATCTGCTGATTTTACCCCCCCCCCCTCTATACCTTTCCTACGATTCTCACCACTCTACATACCCTACGCCTAAAGTACCTTACCCGTGCTCGTCTCGTAAACCTTCCATTCTTTCCGAAGCTCTATCTATTTCTCCCCTTGTCCAAGATATCCTTAACGCCAACCGCACCCCTGCAAATTCCCATCTTTTCCCCCCACCCATAAACTAGTTTCCTCACCACAGTTCAGCCCTCCACCCCAGATGCCTTTTGCTCTGAAACACGCGTCGCTGCATCTTCCTTCGGCGTGCTCCCGGGGGTGAAGACGGCCCAGCCTCGTCGAAGTCCAGTGAGTGTTCGGCGCATAGCCTACTAAAACATCGCTTGCACTTGTTGCATCTCTCCGATCCCTATTCAAATTATTGCCAGTGAAAAGTGCTCCGATTTCAAGTGCTCTATGTGCGGGTGATTGCCCCCAGTGAACAGTCTTCCCCAACCGAGTGTGTTCTTTTATCTCAGTTAAAACATACGCTCATGGACAAAAAAAGGAACTATGATAAAAACTCATGAATTTTGTTTGAAATATGTTTGTATTGATATATTATTGAATATTTGTTTTTTTATTTTTGCCCACGTGTCTATTTTATGTTTTGTGCTTTTTATATGTAATATTTTTGAATAATAAAAGGGGGTGTGAGTGGGCCCTCGGCCCGGGCGGGGTGTTGCGTTGGGCCTTTCCTTGGGGTGTTTTAATTTTGGTCGGGCTGAACCCTGCGCCAACCACTCAGACAAATAAATTATCCATTTCACGCACGTCCTGACATGCTCCCATTAAAAACATACATTACAATTAATTTTACAATTGCCAATGGCCTAAGGGCTACTAGTTTAGCCGAAGACCCGCCTGCTCCCGCGCTTCGCGCGGAAGAAGGAATTCAAATAACTCATTCATTTATTCAAGAATATTTTCAGTTGACTACTACCTGTCACAGTGTTTACATTGTGAAAGACCGTTGAAACAACCAGTCTTTAGCCTTGTCATAAGCAGTATGCAGCTGTTACCCTTAACTAGGGTATATTAGAGGACTCTTAGCAAGAATATCACCAGTTGACTATTACCAATCATGGTGTTCACATGGTGAAACACTGTCAAAACAACCATTGTACAGCCTTGTACTACACAGAAAGCAGCTGTTGATCTTGACTATGGTATATTAGAGAACCCTTAGCAAGAATACAATCAGTTTACTACTACTTGTTACAGTGTTCACATCGTGGAAGACCGTCTCACTGTCCAGTCTACAGCCTTGTCATACGCTGTTAAGAGCTGTTGGTGTTGACTAGCGTATATTAGAGGACCCTTAGCAAGAATATCACCAGTTGACTACTACCTCTCACGGTGTTCACATCGAGAAAGACCGTCTCACCGACCAACCTCTAGCCCTGTGATACGCAGTAAGCAGCTGTTTGCATAAATCAACATTCATGTTGGAAGAACACATTCCTAGCTATATGTATAAAGAGTGTGGGAAGGCTTTTCTTCGAGACTATGATTGGAAGCGACATGAAGTATCGTGTGGTGAATTCCATGAGTGCAAGACCTGTGGTAGTACATTTAACAATGTGTACAACGGACGTCGTCATGAAGAATGTTGTAATGTTGTGTCGGCAGCTAAAATACAAAAAGCAGAGCCTACAAAACATTACCTACTGTCATAGGTCCCTGACAAAAATGGACTTATTGAATATGAGACATCTTTTGAAGGTAGACTTAAATCCTATTGCATACGTTGTGATACGTGTAAGGATTTAAATTCATACCTTAAAGAGTCCAAACAGCAAATAATACAAGCTATGCAGAAAGAACTAGCAATGCACAAGTCAATAAAAGTTAATCTTGTGGCTGAATGTAGATTTATTCATACGTCCACCAACGAAATTATAGATCGGGCTTTTAAAACACGAAATCAGGCCCTATTTTTGGAAACAGACTTGAGTAGTTTCTTGGCAACATAATTTACAAAGTTAACTACTGAAATGGAAGAATCTGAGCTAAAAGGCAGTAATTGGGCTTTGTTAGCAGTGGAAGGAGTGCGATTGAAAATAAATAAGTACAATCACTTGCGTGGAAGCACATATATTCCATTACCAGCAGCTTTACTAGCTAGAAAGGCCAGGATTAATCCTGAAAACTTGAAAGATGAAAAGTGTTTTATGTATGCCATTTTAGCAAAACTGGTTAAAAAGAATGCTCAACGCATTACTTAATACAAGGACCTGGACAACAAGTATGATTTTTCTGTAATATCGTTTCCTACATCGCTAGCTGACATTCCCAAATTTGAAAAAGCAAACGATATATCCATTAATGTATTTGGATTGGAACAAGACAACAAATTGTTCCCTCTAAAGGTTGTGGATCAAGAGCTGCAAGATAATCGCGACCTCCTTCTGCTACGTTCATCATCCGGACAGAACCACCACGTCTGTATCAAAGATTTTTATAAACTAGTAAAACATCAGATAACCCGCTATGAACATAAGATATATACGTGTAAACGGTGTTTTATTCACTTTGATAATCACTATGGGCAACAAGGAATGGAAAAATTAAAAGAACATAGAGCTTTTTGTGTCCAGCATGACATTGCTAGGGTTGAAATGCCTATTAAAAACCCCATTGTCAAATTCTTAAATGTGGAAAAAATGCTGAGAATACCTTACGTTATCTATGCTGATTTTGAAAGTATACTGTTACCCTATCAAACATGTCTACTTAATCCTGAGGCAAGTTATACAGTGCCATACCAGAGTCATGTTCCTATGAGCTTTGGTATACATGTTAAACCCTCACCTGCTGTGGAACACATAGAGACAAACCTTCCAAGCCAACCTGTTATTTATCGTGGACCTGACGCTGCAGAAAAGTTTATGGACTGTTTGATCTCAATAGCTAATGAAATCGATCGCCTTTACAGCTTAAATGTTCCAAAGGTCTTAACTGAGGATCAAGAAGAAGAGTTCCAATCTTCTGATATCTGTTATTTGTGTCAAAAACCAGTTACCAAAGAGGACTGGAAAGTTCGAGACCATTGCCATATTACAGGGGAATACCTTGGAAGTGCTCACAATAACTGTAATTTGAAGTGTAAAACACGTAACGCCGTTCCTGTGATTCTACATAATATGAGTGGCTACGACGCAAATTTCATTGTAAAGCAATTAGGATGTACTACTGAGAGAGTGGATATTATCTCTGACTCCAATGAAAGGTACATTCCCTTTACCAAATATGTAGGAAATGTTATGCTTAGATTTGTGGACACGTTTCGGTTAATGGCAAATAGTTTGGAAAAATTAGTTTCCAACTTAACATCATACCCTGAAACAGACTTTGGAAAAGAAAATGCAATGCTCATGGCTCGTAAAGGGATATTTTGTTATGCCTACATTGACTCATGGGAAAAGTTAAGTGAAACGTGTTTACCTCCAAAAGAGTCATTCTTTAACAAATCAAGTCAAGAAAATGTTAGTCAAGAAGACAATGAACATGCCAAAAATGTCTGGAATAAGTTCAACATTAAAACTCTAGGGGAATATAGTGACCTCTACCGAACTTCAGATGTACTCCTTCTTGCAGACAGCTTTGAAACGTTTAGAAACAAAACACTAGAAACACACCGAGTGGATGCTGCACCCTTTTTTACTTCGCCTGGTTTAAGTTTCGAGGCAATGCTCCTTTACACAGGAATTGAACTGGAATTGCTTCAGGATTACGATCAGATTCTTCTAATCGAGTCTGGAATACGTGGAGGCATATGCCAGGTGTCTCATCGGTATGCTGAAGATTACAATAAATACATGGAAACCTATGATTCTGAGAAACCATCGCAGTTTATTACCTATGATGATGCGACCAACCAATACGGGTGGGATATGTGCCACTCCCTTCCTTACGGTGGATTTCAGTGGGTTTCTCCAGATACTGTTGATCTAGAAAAACTAAAGGAAGACGATCCTGTGGGATACATTCTAGACGTTGATGTTGATTACCCATCTGACCTTCATGATCTACACAACGATTTACCTTTCCGACCAGAGTGTACACAACCTAAGGACTCGTCTCTGAAAAAACTAATTCCTCATCTTGGAAATCGAAGGCAATATGTTGCTCACTACATGGCATTAAAACAGGCTTTAGATCATGGAATAAATTTGATAAAAATTCATCGTGTGTTAAAGTTTAAACAAAGACCTTGGCTAAAGGCATACGTTGATTTAAATAACAACCTTCGAAAACAAGCCAAAAATGATTTTGAGAAAAATCTGTACAAATTACTCAACAATGCCATTTTTGGAAAAACAATGGAAAATATCCGTAAAAGAATAGACATACGTCTTGTGACTGACAGCAAAAAGGCAGAAAAGCTAATAGCAAAGCCGACATTTATTGACAGAACAATTTATGGTCCTAACCTAGCTGCTTTCCACATGGCTAAACGTAACACTGTATTCAATAAGCCTATATATATTGGAATGTGTATACTGGATATTTCAAAAACTCTAATGTATTCCCACCACTATGATGTCCTGCTACTCTATTATGGAATGGACAATCTTAAACTCATGTATATGGATCCCGACTCGTTCATTTATTTGGTTAACACCCCAGATGTATTTCAAGACAAGTTGGATTTTCTAGAACATCTGGACACATCAGATTATCCTACTAATCACATATGTTACTCTACATCAAACAAGAAAACGTTGGGTGAAATTTAAAGACGAGGCTTGTGGACAAATTATAAAAGCGTTTGTTGGACTTAGAGAAAAAATGTACGCTTTAGACATAAATGGTAAAGAAATCAAAAATATTAAAGGTATTAACAGAGGTGTTGTCAAAAATTGTATAAGCTTTCAAGATTATAAGGATTGTGTCATTAAAAACAATGTAAAAATATGACCAATGAACATTATCGCATCTAAACAACATGACATCATCTATAAGACTAAACAAAATTGCTTTGGGTCCTGGTGATGATAAAAGAGTGATTGATGCTGATGTTATAGGTACACATGCCTATGGTCATTACTCAATCATTAACCATGCTTAAAGAGTTAAGTTATGAATATCAAAATCTTCTGCTTGCAACTAGCAAATACATAAAACAAAACAATTTAGGAAATAAAACAATAGCACTACAATAATAAAAAACAAAAATAAAAAATGGTATTCAGAGTCAAAAATAAATAAAATAGAAAACAAAATAAAAACAACTGTACGATTTATAACGAAAAAGAATATATATAAAAATGTATTATGTGTAAATAGGGTACATGTATTTAAAATAAGAAAAATATTGTATGGACACTGCTTGTACATTTTTAATTACTACCCACCTCTTTCCTCTCCTAATGCAAAATGAACATGTAAAACACAAATTGGAAAATCCATGTTTCCATATTGACAAAATAGAAAAAAACATTAAACTGAAATTTTAAAAACTGTAAATGGGAATTTGGTAAATTGACAGATGTGTAAACAACAAATTGGAAAATCCATATTTCTATATCATGAAATTGAAAAACTTTAAACTGACATTTTTAAAACTGTAAATGGGAAATTGTGAAATTGATAAATGTGTAAACAACAAAATGCAAAATCCATGTTTCCATATTATGAAATTGAAAAACTTAAAACTGACTTAAAAAACTGAAAATGGGAAATTGGAAAATTGACAAATGTTTAAACAACAAAATTGAAAAACTTAAAACTGGCATTTTTAAAAAACTGAAAATGGGAAATTGGAAAATTGACAAATGTGTAAACTACCAAATGAAAAAAAACCGGTTGGGGTAGTGATCATGTTGTACAGTAGCCTATAAGACTAGCATAAGGATAGTTGCATGTATCCGTATATACTTTGTGTATGTGCATTAGCCTTTGGATTAGCTTAAATTAGGTTTGGTAAAGTTAGGTTTGGTGAGATTAGGTATGTGACCTTGTAGTTTAATCTTTTCGGAAAATATAAAATGTAAAATCTAAAATCAAAAAATCTTAAATTTAAAATGTAAAATCTAAAAAAAACTAAAATCTTAAATACAAAAAAAATTTAAAATGTAAAATCTTAAAAATGTAAAATGAAAAAATCTAAAATCTAAAATGTTAAAATATAAAATGTTAAAATGTAAAATATAAAATGTTTAAGTGAGGTTTCTGTGGGTTAGGTTAGGTTAGTTTATAACTAAGTTTATATTTGTGCTCTCACATTTGCTCTCACTTTTTACTCACACTTTTTGCTCTCATTTTTTTTGCTAGCACTTTTAAGTTAGGTTAGGTTAGGTTAGGTCATAACTTAGTTTATTCTGTGTGCTCTCACATTTGCTCTAAAAATTTGCTCTGACTTTGAAGTTAGGTTAGGTTAGGTTAGGTAAGGTTAGGTTAGGTTAGGTTAGATTAGGTTACGTTAGGTAAAGTTAGGTTAGGTTAGGTAAGGTATGTGACCTTGTAGTTTAGTGCTTTGGCACAATAAAATAATTAAATATTACAAAATTTTAAAAGGAAATTTATAATAAATAAAAAAATAATAAATAAATAATAATTTATAGTTAATAACAAATAAATAATGATTTGAAAAGCCCGCCATTACAGAGTGTGGTTGCGCGTGGCAGCCATCTTGCGCATTAGCCCCTGTGCCAGCTATGACTGTCCCCGCCATAAGAATAACATAGGGCTGGTTGTGCGCGGGGGCCATCTTGCGCATTAGCCCCTGTGCCAGAACCGCTATCCGCTATATTTATCCTACTTATATGGGTTGAGCTCCCACCGGAAAAGAAATCCTGGATACGCGTTTCAGTGAAAGTAAAGAAAGGGTGAACATTATTTTCTGGAATGTGAGGATTGAGACATTCGTGACGAATGAGTTACATCAGTTAAACTACACTTGTGTATCACATGCATCTCTGATCAATCCGCCTTTAACAACCCCCCTCAAATTGTGCAACACCCAGAACGAAAACGCATCAGCCGCCACTGTCATTAACAAGTTATAGGCCTTCACCCTGCAGGAAATTCAGTACAGCTTGGTATTAGTTAGTAAGTTGGTCTATCCAACAATTAGAATCCCCTGCTACAATGATCATTCTATTTTGTAGCACGAAGTGTAGTTCCGCTATTATGTCCCGTTGTTTAAATTCTGGTTGGAAATAAGCACCTATCAGTTCTAAGTATTTCGTTTCAACCATTATGATGTTAGGGATGCTATATACCGTTCTAGTTGGAGCAAGTTTCGGATTTACTAGACACGTTATTCCACCGCTGGGTCTACCTCTCTCGCCTTGCGATGCAATTGTGTGCATTGCATACATATTATTTCCGCGCCACTCTCGAGTCAAGAATGTTTCCGTGAGGATTGCCACTGAATAGTCTTGTAAAATATCTCTCGGTAATGCCTAGTTCCTCTTTATTCTATACTAACTCGAGCATTTACAAGTTTTGTTTTCTGGATCCCCTGAATCTCAACGGGGTTCGAAAAGAACGGCAAATTACATCTTTTGGCCAGAAGTTGCTGTCATATTTATCTTGCAGAGCATCTAAAGGAACTCCTATTTTGTAGACATGCCTTTCAATGCCGTTGTCTTTTAGAAAGACTTCCAAATCATCTCTTGTCGTGTTGGGGTTAAGTTTCCCAACATAAATCTATCTCTTTATTTCGGCTCCTTTAATCCTGCAGTATACTGATTTAATTCATTTTATCACTAACCTCTTCACCGTTATCTCTACACGCTTGATTTCTGCGTAGGGGATGAGTCCTGAAGTCCTCTTGCTGTTTTTCACCGTCTCTCAGTCTTCTCCCCTCACTTTCTCGTGGACTGTTCTTTGGGGAATGACCTCTATTTCTTCTTCTGGAATATCCACCACTAAATGATTTTCCACGGTTAAGATTTCATCCGTGTGCGCCGGTTGGTGATCAATTTTCATTGCCTCTTCCGGTGGTGTTGGAGCTGTCCTCTTGTTGGCCCCACTCTTCGATCGAATCGCTGTCTGTCGCAACGGTCCATTGTTGATGCACTCTTGAATTGCCTACTTTTTATCTAGGTATATACTGGTGACTGGTGGAAAAGCATAAGCTGAGACTAATAAATATATTCTAAGAAAAATTTTCAATACTCTACTTGCAGCATACTCGTCACTTCAGCGTGAAGACTAGTTCCATCCATGTGTCCCAATCATTATTTTTTGTATGTGTTGTTTCCCTTTATCTCAGTACATTTCCGGTCTTCTAATGGATATCCCAACAATTTTTAGTCCAAATTGTTTATTATTACAATATAAAGCACTCGAAAGATCATACGGGTTATTTTTAATTTCAGTCCATGCTATATTCCGTTATGGTCTTCACTCGCATCCCACATGTTTTGATGTGATATAATCCACACCTTTGTTGGCAGAGCTCGCAAATGCAGTTTTCTCCAGGAGTGTGGATTTTTTGTTTGTACATAGTTTATGATGAAACCCATGTAACTTATATACAGCCTCGTAATGACAGGGGTCCCGTTGTTTCCTGCATCTCCTCCTTATTTCTTCTTGGTATGGAACGGTAGATGGAAGCAATCTACTTAGACGTATGTCTTCTATAATATACTGTATGTCTCTGTCAGCAGTTCATATGTTAATCCAGAAGAGGCAGTGCACCCTACTCCCGTTACTTTCTTCATGAATCCTGCCTTTACCTTTTCAATCCTTTCAAGATCATTAATTTTTAATTTTTCCCGTATGATCTCTATTTCGTAGCAGACAATCGGCATTATTACTTATCTGAATAAAACCATTGCAGTTTGTACCGATAGCTGGGTAAGGTTTGGGAGGTTGTACATTGCTCTTGTTGCCGCTGATGTTCTCTCCTGCACGTGCATATTAAATGACATTAGCGTAGTTTGTAGAGATATTTCCAGGTACTTAAAGTGATTAACCGCCTTTAGTGGGACATTCATTAATGTAAGAATATTTGCACTTGATTGTTTCCCACCTTTCCGAAAAGTCATAAGCATTGTTTTTTGCAAATTTATAAGGAATCAATTTTCCTCAGTTCAACTTTGAAGTTTGTCAAGCATGTCATGAAGGTCGGTCTTATCGTCTGCATACATACATAGCGATGAATTGTCATTGATGATTCTTGTAATATCCGCTGTCATGCTATTGAATAAGGTTGGGCAAATTGGATCCATCTGCAGCACCCCGTTGGTTTGTTTGATAATATTTGATATATCGACTCCAACGTCTATTTGAATGAAATTATATCTTACAATATCTTCTATTATTATAGAGCTTACACGAGTTAAAATGGCACCGAAGCTTATGCATAGTGAACTTCGGTCCGCGAATCTCCATTTGATTTTCATTGGCAATGAATCATTCGTGATTATTTTATTTATTATTTTGGATTGTGGTTTTGTTCTTAGGCGTTCAACTTATGAAATACGAATTAGAGGGTTGGTCTTTCATGAATATTCCAAAGACACGTGTCTCCTAAAAGAGTAATTAGTAAAACTTCGCAACAGAAACGACCGTAACAAACAGCTTGGCTACGAAGTGTGCGATTTGCACATTTCAAACGACAGTGGTCTAACATATCTTAGACTACAATTGTATTAAGTTGGTTATATATGAGCATATTATAATCACTTGCCATCCGGTTGTTATATTGGTATATTATGCATTAACTTGACCCGTTTAAATGCTAAATTGTGACGGAAGCTACGAGTTATAAGCTATTCGCCGTACCAGTAGGCCTAATATTTACTAATAACGCGTCGTTTCTTCAATATTTATTTAATCATTATAATTATAATAGTCTATCTATTAACACTCATTTAACCAATTATCATTTTATAATTATACACGGTACACAATCCAGGTATTGCAACAAAGCGATATTTGATAGCACATGCGGTTCTACCTTAAAATCCATCCGTGCTTAGTTTTCAGTACCTATGGAAAATATGACCGTAAGTTAATAGATCAAACAACTGCTGACAATTTATTTTTAAATGTTCATTTACATCTTCACTCTCTAGGCTGTTTGCCAAATAGCCAAAGTGTACACTCTTGCACACTCTCACTAGGAAGTGACGTCAGCGAGTGGTATTCCAAATACGATCGAGTGCAAGTGTACGAGCCGAGTGCGAGTGTACATAGCGACAATTTTGAAGGTGCAGACTCGGTTCGTTCACTCGGCGCAGGCTCTGTGATGTCGCCATTTTGACAGAACATCTGTATTCTCACTTGACATGATCAATTGTGAATTTCAGACGATACAAGGAGGGGTACTTATATTTAATTGTAAGTAATTATCTTTTACAATAGCGGTGATTGTTTTTTAACATACTTGCAATGTGATATTTGTATGTTAGTAGTGTTCCATAACCTGCGAGGTTAACCAAACTTTCCATGGCCTTTCAAACATTTACTCATAATGTTTTCCTTTTTATTTTCTAGTGTCGATGACGGAGTATTACGTGAAAAGAAAAACTGAAACTTCTTCTTCAAAACGGATTTTGTTTCTCATGGGTGTGATGTGATTTGGCAAATTTGAACAGTCATATAAAATTGCAAGATAGGTAAGAATATGTGATTTCTGAATAATAAGTAAACTGGGTTAGGCGATAAGTTTGTTTTTATAGCACGGACCAATTAATTACTGTATTTATGCTAGCTGCAATTAACGTCTGGCAATTGGATGCAACATGTGGAGGTTTATCCAGATTGCCACTACTGCAGATAGTTAAGTTATTGTAGTTTTAGGGGGCGGAACTACGAGGTCATCTGCCCCTACTCCTGCAGATAAGTTCGATATTCCTCCCCACAAAATAACAGTTGGTTACTCCTGCGAGTGAGTGAGTCTTGTTATAAGTGTCTGTATCTAGTTGAATGAGGAATTCCATGTAGGCCTAGGCCTACCGGTACTTCAATCTCTACAAACTGCCTCCACATTCTACTTGTGATGGAGAAACATATTTGTCACCTCCATCTGTTTTCCTTGCTGTAAGATCTTTTCAGTAGCTTAATATTATGGTAGCGCTGAATGAAGATAGAACGAGCGATAACATTCTCTATAATACATGAATTAGCCAAAATAACTTATGAAGCGATGAAAAATAAATCAGGGAACGATGTTTTAATAGATGTTTCCTCCTCGGCTGTCTGTGACCCACCCAACCATCCCAAATAGGATCACGACTTATATAACCAAAATTACAGCTGTGGCCGCCATTAGTCCAAATCAATCATCAGTTGCGGTCGTGAGTATTCGAGTCCCTTCGATAACCCCACTGATCCGCTGGTCTGTCATCAAAACAATACTGCCAACCTCGCCCTTACGGTACTATGTAACACAAAGAAACGCCCAGTTCAGTCTCTAGTGCGCATCATTCGTGCCCAGCCCCCAGTTCACCGCTCTAATTAGGTTAGAGTGTGCAATATTTCGCTTCTATAATGATTATTTTTTTCCACGGTTGAAATGAGTGTTTTTATCTGCTCTGTAATTACTATGCAGTAGGCCTATATCGCTCCGCTGTAATAAATATGTGTATTTTTTTCGCACAACTGTGGTTTTGACAATGGTTACAACCTAACGCGCCCAGTTCAATGGGTTTGTGTCAACCGTGCCCCACTAGCTAGGCGCGGCCAAGGCCACACCTACACCTGACCTTCTAACCATCGTTTTGTCCAATCCAATGGTTAGGCTACAGCCTAACGCTCACAGACCAATGGTTTTGTGTCGACCGTGCCCCGCTAGCGGCCAAGGCTACACCTGACCTTCTAACCTTTGTTTTGTCCAATCCAATGGTTTTTGACAATGGTTACAGCCTAACGCGCACAGACCAATGGTTTTGTGTCAATCATGCCCCGCTAGCTGCGCGTGGCCAAGGCCACATCTACACCTGGCCTTCGTTTTGTCCAATCCATTGGTTTATGACAATGGTGACAGCCTAACGCGCACAGACCAATGGTTTTGTGTCAGCCGTGCCCAGCTAGCTGCGCACGGCCAGGCCACACTTGTACGTAACCATTCTAACCTTCGTTTTGTCCAATCCAATGGTTCTTGAAAATGGTTACGGCCTAACGCGGCCAGATCAATGAGTTTTGACAATGCTTTCAGCCTAACACCTCCCGATGTTGTTTTTTTAATTTTTTTTATCAACAGTGATTTTATAATCACATGTGGGCAACAATGTGCCCGTCTCGGTGCATGCCGCTAGAGTGAGTCTTGATGACAGTTGAACGAGATGCAAGCGCTGTCCAAACATGGCAGCCGTCTTTAAAATAGCAATAAATAACATATTTACGAACTTTAGCACATATATGAGGTTCAGTAGTGACCAGGGTTGCTAATTTAAATACGTAATATCACTCTGATGATGAAACGAGGGCACAAGGTATGAAAAAGTCACATTCACATTACGAGGATGAACATGTCACCAGAGCATAAAGTGCCGGAAGCAGAGTTGCTTATCAAAGTTATCTCATTCACTTCAAGAATAACAGCATTAAGCAGTCTTCCAAATCACACTGCGTTTGAACATCAAAAATATGTCCTGGCG
Organism: Meconema thalassinum; assembly: GCA_946902985.2. Lineage (NCBI taxonomy): Eukaryota > Metazoa > Arthropoda > Insecta > Orthoptera > Tettigoniidae > Meconema > Meconema thalassinum. The sequence goes on from OX336389.2 coordinate 918,551,600, forward strand.
GTGTTTTAAACCTCTCTGGCCTGAAGTCATCATATCGAGCTACAGTCCAGTGGCTGCCTTCAGTAACTCTTTCCTCGTGTCGGGAACAAGAATTTAGAATAATTGCCCTCGTGACGTTAGAAATTGTACATACGGTGACTACGCCCCTGCAGTTTGGATTTGGTCACCACAATTATTGTAGTTGTGATAAGAATAGAATAGAATTCCCTCTGTTCCAAATTTATTGTTTATATTCGTAATTTTTGCCCATAGCTGCCAACAACCCATTTTTTGAACTCTGTGATTGAACATGCGCATGCTTGTAAGGTGCAGTGTAATTGTCCATGGCAAATATTGTGCGCTTATTTGCAATGTAGATGTAAAACTCTTACATGCAAACCACAACTATTTTGCAATTGCGATCGCAACTTGTGCTAACTCCCTCGTTAGAAGAGGTGGGTTCGATTCCCTCCTCATACATCCTGGAAGTGGTTTTCTGTGGTTTCCCAATTCGACTCCATGCAAATGCTGGGATGGTTCCTAACTTAAACCATGGCCACCCTCTTCCCAATCCTCACCTGAATTACAAATACACACACTACTACAGCCTTCAGACTTTTCTTGTACATAGGCCTACACACAAAAATGACCACAATGTCCAAGCTCCTCCAATGAAGCAACAATATGGTATGACTACTCTGTATGCCAGTGTTCCAAACTTTTGTTGAAGTGCATGTATAACAATTTTTCCTTATGTTATGACTGCATAATTTTGAAATGTTTTTAAGGACCTAATTTGGCTAATCTGTCTTTACATTGGCAGGTGAGGAATTTGTCAAGGAAGCTTATAATAAGCCCCATTATATTGACAACATTTACATTCTCTCCCCTCCATCCAGCAACCCTGTCGATGTCATCTGCATCCAGGACAGGATTTATACCAAGACTGAAGAAATGGGAGACCTCCCTTGTGGAATTGCTGCAATATACATATGAAGAAAACAAAAATGTATAATATGAAGATTCCTGACCCGGTCGGAGACTGGAAGCAGGCTGTGGATTTTCATTCATTCATAATATGAAGAGTCAATAAAATAGAGAAATGAAATGTAATTTCAAAATCATATCTGTACAGTTTACATTAATTTAAATATGTTCCAACCTTTTATTCCTGAAAGTATTTATAAACAGTAAAAATTGCAACATTGGTACAACATGTGGTACATCACAATTTTGCATAATAGGCCTGTTTTCATTCAACAGGATGTGCTGCCTGATTTAGGCGCATGGCGCAGAGGTAATGTTTTCGCCTGCTGTTCCTAAGGTTGCAGGATTGAATCCTGGCTCAGTCAGTTGGTGCATAAATGAGAGGGAGTCGTATCACAGATTTTTTGGCATGTTAAAGATACCCTTTTGGGTGGAAATTCTGGCACCCTGGCATCTCTAAAAACTGCAGTAGTTAAAGGAACGTAAAACCAATAACATTATTATTATTTGATTAAGGATGTTCCAAGAATGTAGCATGACTGTCCCGCTATACTACTGTAGAACTCTTTTTTTTTACAAAATGCTAAGAATAGTTTTCAGTGCTGAGGAGTGGAAGTATTATATTGTTAGAAGCTACCTAATGATTGATGTAAGTTACTCTATGCCTTTTGAAAAAATACTTTTTCTGAACCTGTTAGGATTACATTGTTCTTCTAGGACAATGGCAATAACAGGAAGGCATTCCTGTGTGTATGCGAGTCAGTGTCTCAATGCATCTCTCATATGCATGTCACATGCACTGATTTGTCAACTAGTCAGAATGCAGTTAATCTGAAATGAGCAAAAAAAACAATATACCATGCTAGAATTTGAATGCATGCTGCTCGATTTGAAATAGACTCTAAAACCTGCTTTTTCTAGGATGAATTGAAAGCTAGCATGGCACTTGGACAACACACCAGAGTGACTTAGCTGCCTTTGTTTGTGTATGTTTGTCATAACTAATAATTAAGTTATTCACTAGCTGTGAAAATACTCCCTATATAAAGCAGGCTTAATGTGGGCACAGTGTTCACTGGTTCAGGAAACTCTTAGAAAAATAGCAGAAAGAAGGCAAAAATACAATAAAAGTACTAATTTTAAAATTTTATTTATGACTAGTTAGTCTTTCCATTTCTTGCCATTACTTGTGTGCACAACGGAATCCATGGCTTCCGTAGTATAGTACCACACTTAACGCAGTCAACACGATGCAGGAGTTATACCACACGTCCTATTCATCTTCTTTTGACGAGCTGGGAAACATTTACCGCAGGTAAGAATACAGACTCTTGGTTTTGGAAGCTGTACCATAACAGGGTGGTTGCTAATTATTCTCAAGCTAGTAGTTTTAACGTGGCCTGAAAAGTTATGATTGTTCAGGTATGTGGTGCAGCCTATAAGGCCCCATGTTTAGCCTACTATATGCAAGAGGCCTGTGTCTTTTTGACATTTTGAAGAACCCTACCAGGGGATAATTCTAGCACCTTGGGATCTCAAACCGTTGCAATTATAGAAAACGTTAAACCAATACTATCAAATTTCACAATTTTGAGCCACAGCATCTCTTTTTTTATGTCGACCATGCATTAATCGGGAATTGAACCTGGTTCTCCAAGATTATGTAACAGGATCGTTATTGTGTCCTTACCAATACCTTCTGATAGGGATTACAGTACACCTCTACTACACAAGGAAATGGGAGTGGGATGAGATTCAGAATTCATGGAATGCTCCCCAATGAAAGAGATTGAAAGCTTAACTCCCAGTTTATTCAGTAGGTAGCCTAGGCCTAAGTAAGTAATACATTTTACGCCACTAACAAGTGATTGAGCACTATCTCATTGGACTAAATGGAAGTAAAATGCTAAAGAAATAAATGTAGGATTTATTCTTAAGCAATACACTGCAGTAGCAGGTAGGCCTATCAGGGAAGAAATGCTGCAAATTATATTATCCTTCATCAGACATCGCCTTTACATCCCACGGCTACTCATTAGCTTACTTTTCTCACATACTTAAGTTGCCAGAGCCAAATACACGATGCACCCCTTCTTATTCGCGATAATCAGATCGCAACGAATGTAAACACGAGACGGTCAGCTGTTCGTGCCGCCAGCGATCATACTTCGCGCGCCGCGCCCAGGGAGAGCGAGTGCAGATACGTTCCAAATTACCGAGTGTTTACACTTCGAGTGTGGACAGAGTGATCGAGTGCAAGTGTACATGAGAGTGTGGAGTGCGAGTGTAGAGTGTTCATCATTTGGCAAACAGCCTCTGTGGCATGGAACATGTACGTAAAGTACCATACGGTAATCAATGAAAGGGAAAGGGGGGGTTATGGCCTCAATTTCACAAACGAAAGAATCTCAGTTTGCATGAATTATGGAACCCGAATCCTACTAATGGAGGTACCGGCATGGATTTTCTGCTTTTCGAAATATTTGAGTCATTAATTTAAAACAAGTTGCCAGAAAACTACAAACAAAAATCTGCGTGCCTACTAAAAAAAAAAGAACACCTTGCCAAGATTATACGACGTGCATACAGTTAAATACAATAATCCAATTGGAGAAACACTTTCTTTGTCACGATCTTTAAAAAAAAATCAATCATAATCTGTTGTAAACTTACGGGAAAATGCAACATTTAGAGACTACGAGTGTTGTATGCGGAAAAACGTTAGCTGAAATTTCGCATCATTAATACATAAGTAATAAACACATGCAGAGCTTTCTCATTGTACACAGATGAAGGTCCTATCATCCTAGGTGCATTTTACAACTTTTATTTCCCCTAAAAACAATAATTTGCTTAATTACATGCAAGGAAAATTGTAGTACACAATTCCCATTACTTCCATTACCTGACTACTAAACCGGAAGCTGGTAATGCATAACCATACGCTGGTGGTGGGTCCTATTGGCAACTCCAGCTATCTGATATGACATCTAGCGGTAAAAATGAGAAACTTACCAAGTAGGGTACATTTGTCACGTGGTGACTGTTTGTATATGGTTTCTTGTATTCGTAAGCAGATCGTGGTAAATTTTTCGTGTCTTTATACATAAGTAATAACTTAAGTACTCGTTGATAGGGTGTAAAATGAGTAAAAGCAAAGTATATTGCTCAGTTTACGGCTGCAAGTCGATGTATAAGAGGGCTGCGGATATAAGTTTTCATCACTTTCCAAAAGATAGCAATAGCCGAAAGGTGACGATACCAAATAAATACGGGCAACACAGGATGGGTTGTTCATTGTTATGCCGAGCCAAGCCGCACCTAGACAGCCAAGCTTCATCAGTCAGGTATCCTTCCCCGATCCCTAGTTCATTTCCAATAACCCTACCAACCGCCATCTCCTCGCTCTGCGATATCCGAGCCATTCCTCTACGAGTCATATAGGCCTAATTTGTCTTCGCAGGGTAAATATCTACTCTGCGAGAACCTGCTACCATTGCGATATTCAACACCAAACCCACCTGCTAACCATCCAAGTCAAGCAATTCCTGTGTCCCCCGAGCTTTAATAGTCACCCCTTGGCACTATACAACCCATGAGGGTCTAAGGCCGACCAAGCGACCGCTGCCCAGCCATTTGGCCTGCAGATATTGGGGTGACGCGTGATTAGCGCATTGGGTCCCCTCGGCCGTTAATCTTGGTTTTCGTGATCGGGGCGCTGCCTCACTCAATTGTCCTCACGAGGCTGAGTGCACCCCGTTCCAACCCTCACGTCAGTTTTAAAATCCGTGACGGAGCCGGGAATGGAACCCGGGGCCTCCGTGTGAGAGGCAAGTGCGCTACCCCAACACCACGGGGCTGGTCCCCGAGCTTTAATACAAGTTAAACTTATCCCTTCGCCTTACCAAGCAGCAAATAATTTCTAGAGTCTATGGTACAGTGAGCAAACTCAAATATAGCTTTTAAAAGTAACAGCGCCATGACTCGAACTGCTCAAAAACAAATACCAGCAGACAACCGATGCTTGATAATATGCAATTGACACATAAAATCCAGTGGAACACACAAATTAGATCACGTGTATCGCACAGTTATACATATATACAATTAAAAATAACACTGTCATTATTTTAGGGACCACATTTACTGATTATAACCGAAAAATAAAATGTGTTCCATATCAAACGCGTGTTAATGAGTATTTTTACCCTACTTATCCAGACCGACCGCAGCGCCCCAAGTGTTAGTTTGAGTTGCCAATGGGATGTGAAAGAACGAAAAAAAGTGTAAGCCCTGATCCTGTAATATCATAGTCCAAAAATGTTTATTGACTGGCTATGCCCAAAAGAACTGACAAGGATAATAATAAGAAGCACCATACTAGCCAAAGAATATACTAGCAATTTTTTGTCGCTGGTGTGCATTGGTTGTAATTGACAGTTCGGTAATAGTGTGATTCGGAGTTATTTAAAATGAATAAAATAATAGAAAATACACCTCTAGAATTTGTTTATCCTTCTGTGCGGACTCGACTTGTCGGCATGTCAACCAACTGAGTGATTAACGGAATCCGAATAGGGGATGAACGAAGCATGTTAATAGGAATTATTGTTGATCATGTGATGCATCTATCGAAGGAAATTTCGGTCGATGTTGGTTATTAAGTGTTTGTTTTGTACCAGTTAAAATACTGTATTCATTTTCAGTTGATTACAAATTAACGTGTTCATCAAGGAATACTTTTCGAAGATTGATATTCAGACGCATTAGGAGGTAATGGAATATACCTATTTGTTGAAATCTCCACATTTCTGTGGATTAATGCATTGATTGATAGTTTTAAAATTGAAAATATTTGACAGATCCCTATTATGCATCGAAAGCGAAGTTAGCACCATATTCGTTTTCCTTTAACTTTCATGTAGGGCTCTGACTTATCTTTCATTGTTGTAATTAGGAGAATTTAAATTATTGGAATATGATGTCCCAATTTTTATTGCCAAGAGAATCAATCCCTTTGAATAGGCCCTGGTTTACATGATTGTTTTGGCATAGGCCTACACCTTTCCTGATCGTGAGTCTAATCTAATCCAATTCATTTTGCAGACAATTCCTGGGCTCCTCACATTTTATTTCATTACATTTGGCGAATACCATTTGCAACAAGTGAGGCTATTGTAATAATGATAGCTTCCGACACCTGTTTGAATCTGGGTTTGGAAATAGCTTTGGGACATTAAATGTAGTCAATGACCATGGTTGTGCTTTTCTTTCTTTTCTTGCTTAATGTTCCATAAGAAGCTTAGAGACGGGAAGATATTCCAGCCATTAAAGCAAATGTGACATCACAAACCCACCTCATTTTAACCTGCACCATATCGTCCTGACAAAGACAAAGTCTCCTCATAAGCAACAATTTGTTGAAATGGTAAATTCTGTTTAGTAAATTAGCAATGATGGTTATGATAGATTCTATGCACAGTAGAATTTTGTGATAAAAATAATTGTCTGCTACTTGCAATATTGTTCCTGCAAGTTTCCCATGATATAGCCGTGCTGGTTGAATTGTGCACCATGGCCGCGAGGGCAGTTGCAGCAAGTTCGGACATCGCAAGTTTGAATGCCGGAGCTGATAGTGGTTCTTCTGATTGTTGTATTTTCCAATGTTTTTCCACACTCCTTCCAGGAAAATGTTGAGATTGTGGCCTACCTTACTTCAAGTCCTTTGGGCATCTACCTCATCCCTGTCCCTAGTATAGTTGCACACACTAATTACTAGAGTCATCACATAAATACAGGTTATCAGAAAAGTTCAACACACATCCAACTACATGGAGCTGATGACCAAGATATCCCAAGCCACTAATATGAATTAACTTAACAAGAAGTTCCTGCAAGTGTAAGCTAAATGGCTCCTTTTGATGCAATAGTGACTTGAAGACTGACACTAAAATTGTTGTTTGCAATACTTTTTTTTTTTTAATACAATATAGGGAATAGGACAGTGGAGGTGTAATTAAACTGACCATTTCTTGGGCCCTCAAAGTGGGATACCTATCCTAATTGATGATTTTTTGGGGGGTGGGGGACAAAGTGGGACAGTTTTATTTAGACTGTTATAAACAAGAGCTCTTTTGACAAAAATGATTATATTTCGAAATATTTTATTTTTCACGGCCATTGAATATCCTATGATTTAGTGCTGTGTTCATAAAATCAAGTCATCAAGATGTTGACTAGAGACTTAGAATGTCGGGCATAACCCAGGCTCTTGGGGGCGTGGTGGCGCAGCGGTGTAGCTGTTGGGTGGGCCGATAACCTAGATGTTAGGCCCCTTAAAACAATTATTATCATCATCTAGCTGTTGGCCTCTCACCAAGGTGGACCTGGTTCGATTCCCTGTAAATGCGTGCGAGATTTTCGGAGTGAAATGCCATGTCCTGTGGTTCAGATTCCACGTAAAAAGGTAGTCTCATGGCTCATGATCGCATGATTAACGGTCACGTAAAACTAAAAGCTTCATTTTTTCATAACCCAGTTCAAAACAGGGACTAATGGATTTCGGGCCCAATGCTGTATTCAACTGAACTAGGCCTACTGCGCTCAAGACACTTCCTCTCTTCTTGGCACTGGTGCTACTACTGAAATAACTGCAGTCATCTCTACAGCAATGTATCTGTAAGGACCTCAGTGGGGCATGTGTTTATCATGACCATTTAATATCCCATGAGGTTTCTCAGCTGTTGGGTGATGGTGTATACATAAAGTACAGGGTCATTATGTGTGTGCGCGCCAGTAAACACGGCAAGCTAAGCCGGCTGTGGCTAGCGAAGAACACGGCCGCGCGCACCCGGTTCAGCCGGCGGTCGCCGCGCACACACATAATGACCCTGTATGAGCCCTGTAGGCCAATATGACAGCTTAGGCTTTCACGGCCGGCGTTCATAATTAAGTACAAGTTTTTCGGGCTTGAAAATGCCGGACACAGTTTCCGGTGAAATGTCTGGAAATATCCTAACGATTCTAATGGGTTGAGGGGGGGTTATTGTACACGTCAATACGGACCCCCTCAACCCATTAGAATCGTTATTGTACACGTCAATACGGACCTTGTGAAATGGATAATCCTCCAATTAATCTTGGAAATATCCTGTCTGGACCACGGCCTACGAGCCCGAGAAACTTGTACCTGATTACTGTTGGCCAGTTGGATAGAGCCTAGGGCTGGAAATTTGAGGGATAACACTGAATGAGACATCATCGTACGATAAAATTTTCTAAAGTACTGAAATTAGCCAAAATTCCTTTTCAAATTATGAAAAATAAATTGGGAAATGATGCAGTAATAGATGTTGACTCCTCCACTGACCATAACCCATACACTGTCCCCTTTTTAGATCAAGACTTATATAGTAAAATTCCAGCATATTTATGTACTTTAGCACATATTTACTGTGCAGTAGTGACAAGGGTTAGTAGTTTCAATTGGTTATGTCCCCCAGAAGATGAAACAAGGGATGAAAATCATATATTATCGAAATGCAAGTGAAAAGGGTACGGGTGATGTCTCGTTTAGAATTAATGATGTACCTTGCCAAGCAGATAGAAAATGTCTGAATGTAGTAGCTCAGTTGGATATAGCATCAGGCCAGAAACCTGAAGGGCCTTGTCAGTGTCGGTTCATGGAATTTACAAGAAAAAGGATTGGGCACAGCACATTTTTGAGAGGACATACACCCATATTGATGTATGTTGCTCATACCATGAGTGGACAAGGAAATCGATGTTACTCAATTGGCTTAATTGTGGCGGCATCTAGATCATGGTGCAGCTATCAAGTTGCTGGTCTCCCACTAAGGCTGGTCAGGTTCGATTCCCGGTTAATGCTTATAGGATTTCAGAGGTGAAATGTCATGCCTGGTGGCTTGGATTCCATGTAAAATGCAGGTCCCGTGGTTTATGATCGCAAAGTTAATACTGTAGTACAAGCACACTTTCTCGCGCATGGGTATGACAGCCCCATGGTTTGTTTAAGTATTAATATCAAGCCAACAGTTCAAGTTATGATCTTATTGTCTTTGGGACAACGTACACCATATCCTAGTAAGCATTTTCCTGGAGTTGAGAAATGATGAGCCTAAAATTAACTCCGCACTTATAACTTTCGTCAGCTGCTGTGTCATATGGGACTGCTAGCCCCAGCGTGCCCAATGATGTAACATTCTGTCAGTGAGTTGTAGGTGTGCTGTTAGATCGATTATTTGGTTTGGTACGTTGCCTTAGTGAATATAAGTAAAGAGATATACGACTCACGAAAACCTAAGGATGTAGATGAAGAGTATGTCGCCTTCTGCTGGAAGATAACGAATCGCTAGTTGATGATAATTTCAAAGAAATTGGTGATTCCGTTACTGAAGACAAGGATGAAACAAGATCTGAAGACTCTGATACTGACCATGAAATTGATCAGGAGGGTGGTATTGGAAGGGAAGAATTGATGGCCGTTTATATTTTATTGGTAAGTAGGTCATTATTATTATTATTATATGTCTGCCTCGTTGCGTAATAGCTAGCATTCTTGGCTGTCACCGCGGAGGCCCGGCTTTGCCAAGAAATTTAATTCTGGTCTGAGGGCTGGAACTGGATACATTTAGCCTTGTGAGGCAAAATTGAGAAGAGGCGGGTTCAATTCCTACCTAAGCCATCCTAGAAGTGGTTTTCCGTGGTTTCCCACTTCTACCCCAGGCAAATGCAAGATTGGTACCTAACTGAAGACCACGGCCGCTTCCTGCACAAATCCTACCTCAATTGCAAATAAACACAGTGATACAAGTTGCCAGACCAATTATTCACTCACCCAAGTACACGGGACTACATGACTACGATGTCGCAAAGCCCCTAAAGAATCGACAACAACTATTATTATTATTATTAGAATGGATTACATTTTTTGTTTTGTTTTAGGCAAGGATGGCATGAAGTGGAACAAGGAACCACGGATGGTTAGTCAGACACGGATCCACAATATTCTGACAAAACAACCTGGTGTTGTAAGAATTCTACAACTGAATTTGAATGTTGGAATCCTTTTGTTAGTGATGAAACACTGGTATTAATTATTGTTGAAAATAACTACCATATAGGCAGTGAATATCAAGTTTAAATAATGAACGATCATTGAGAAGTAGTAGCATGGTACCACCAGGCCCAGCGCGACAAACTATGTTTCGCAAACCTGCGTGCCTGACGGAGGGTTAAACTCTATCATTACATGGTTTCATTAAATAACACATTAACATGAACACTTCAAATTCCTGAAAATCTAGTGAATATTATTATGGTCTTAAATCGTAGCATTCACCTCTGGTCTAACTGAGTAACACAGTGATACATACCGATAATTAAAAAGTCTCTTTTATTTGCTTACCATTTCCCCAGGGGGACTTGTGTGACGCACAATGCATATTTTATTTATTATTGGGAGGGGGGGAAATGGCGCACATTATGGATAGTTGCTGTTCTCCTCCCAAAATGATTGTTTCTAATGACAACTGTTATGTACCGTACCACCGGCAAGGTCAATGATACACTCAAAACAAAGGATAGGTCACCACACGGGTTTACAAACATAACTCTATCTTGCAGGCGCCAAAACTTTCAAAGCAAAGTAAACATGGAGGTAGGGTTGTCCTCGAGCCAGTTTCAGAATTCCTGTTGTTTTTGTTGTTGTTTCATTTAGGGGCTTAGACTTTGTAGTCATTTAGTCCCATATATGTGTCTGATAAACTGTGTTATTGTAATGACTGTATAAGTGTGTGTATTTGTAATTCAGGTGAGGTGGTATGATTCAGAATTACTCTAGATAAAGAGAATATGTCTCCAGTTAGACTTTCTAAACAAGATGAAAATGCACTAACGCTACAAGGACTTCACGTTATATTTTTGTCCTCGTATATTCATTAAGGGTGCTATATTGAGCGGGAAGTTCAGTATAGTATTTCAGTAAATTAATTTAGAGAATGGGGACATTGCTGTCAATAACCTTACACCCCTCTGCCCCAAAATTTTAATACCCCCATCTTTCACTGCGATTGGTCAAGTATTGGTCACGGCCATCTCGCAGTTGCAGCTTTGTTGTGACCGAAGGCTCAGTAATTTCTTGTAACCCCTCTGTCACCTCACCCCGCTGAAAGCATGTGATGATGTTAAATAGCCAAACAGGGAGAACATGTGGCAACACAGTAGTGGCAGATTTTGAAATGCATCCAAATTTGCTGCTGTGTGCTCCTACCGGTAGAAAAGTGCACACCAAGTCCATAGAACTCTTTTGTCGCGACATCAGCGCCATTGTTACGGGGATTCTATCAATTCAAACTACTGTATGATCCAAGTTGGGTTTAAGGATTTTAATGGAGGGGCACGTGACTGCTTGCCCTTATGCTAAAACCATCCCTGGCCCTGGTTTGAGTCAAGGTTGCTTCCGACATTTAAACTCTCTATCTTCATAGCATATTAAATAATTATTATTAGTATCACCATCCACATTAAATTCAAATATTCATATTAATGCTTTCTTTTGACTTAAATACTTAAAATGGCCTACCTGCTCCAATTTAGTTCCTCCTATCTGGCATTCTATTTTCTTGTATTTCTTCCCCACAGATATAACCTTTGTCTTTGAAATGCTGATTTTCATACCATACTCCTTACATTTCTGCTAAACTTCCAGCATTGGTTTGTAAGGTTTCGGCGGAGTTTTTCTTTACAACAATACTAAATCTTAAAAAGTTTGTGTTTCCCAGCTATAACACAAACATACATATATTTCAATATTTAATAGTTACAATGGAGTCAAATGAACCAGATAAATGGGACACGTAAAATGAGATCATTTAATCAATTACATCTGGATTAACTAGGGAACATTTTTATTGACCATGAGGAACACAAGCAATATTAACATTCCATCTGCAGCAAATTTTCTTCACTGATATCCGCCTCGACATCAATTTTACAATAGCCTGTTTTTAAGAGTACAGTTTACGCCACAGTTTTTGGCCGGTCGGCCTCGGTCGCGCAGTCAGGTAGCCTCGGGCATATGCAATTGATAGATAGATAGATTTTTATTAATTCCATTTGATCAAATACATGCATTCAATACACTTTTGATATAGGACACGTCAGAATTTACATCTATAAAATAAAAGAACTAACAGGTATATATTACTAATATTATAACTATTTAACTTATTATAATAGCAAATCTTAATAGATACAATCTTATTGCACAACTATTTACACCTCACTCTATTAAAATAATATGAAAACTTAATTCTATAAATACAACATACAGCTAGGTATTACAATTAAATTAAAAAAGTAAAATATAATTATAGATTTCATCGCTCCTATACGCTAAGATATTCAACTACTGAGTAAAAACAATGGCACTGCAGATAAGCTTTCAACATTCTATCAAAGGTTTTTATTTTTGGGGCCAGTTTTATATACTGGGGTAGTTTATTGTATAATTTAACTCCAGTGTGAAAAGTTCCTTTTTGATATATGCTTGTGTGTGTGTGTGTGTGTGAAATATGAGTGTTTTGATTTTGTCTTGTGTTATGCCTATGAACATCATTGTTTGTTTTAAGAAAAACATATTTATTCATTAAATTCTTTTTAAAAATCATAATACTTTCAAAGATATATATGCAGGGCAGTGGGAGAATGTTTAAATCTTTAAACAGAGGTCTACATGATTCTCTAGAGTTTACATTTGCCATAATTCTAATCGCCCTCTTTTGTATCCTAAACGTGCTTACTACATCTGGCGACATACCCCAAAATATGATCCCATATCTTAAGTATGAATGGAAATAAGCAAAATAAGTATTTCTTAATGTGTGCATACTAGTGCAGGTTTTCAAAGTACGTAACGCAAAGCACATCGAGTTCAGTTTAGTATTCAGATATTGTATATGTTTATTTAATTTCAAGTCTTGTTGTATCCATAGTCCTAAAAACTTTGTTTCTGATTTATTTCCTATTTGATGACCATTTAATGTTATATTGGGTTTCGCAGGATTCCTATTCTGTATAGTGTGGACATTTAGACATACTGTTTTTTTTATAGTTTATTATGAGGCGATTATCTTGTGACCATTTGGTTAACTCTCCTGTAACGGAGTCAGCAGACTGCTGTATGACCTGTTTAGTTTCACCTTTTATTACGAGTGTTGTATCGTCCGCAAACAAAATTTCCTTATGTGAATGAACGTTCTGTGTTATATCATTGATATATAGAAGAAAGAGTAGTGGGCCCAAAACCGATCCCTGGGGTACTCCAAATTTAATAAATCCCTCATTGGACAATGTTTCATTAAGTAATTTGGTTCCATCATCCTTGTGTCTCAAGCTTACTATTTGTTTACGCCTTGTTAAGTAAGACTCTATCCATTTATTAGCTAGACCTCTAATACCATATTGATTTAGTTTCTAAGGAGGATTTTATGGTCAACAACATCAAATGCTTTCGATAAATCCAAGAATAGGCCAGTTACATGTTCCTTATTGTCAATTAATTTCAGTATACAATTACTACATTCGTAAATTGCTGTCTGTGTAGATTTTTCCGTTCTGAATCCATGTTGTGAGTTTGATAATATTTTATTTTTTTCTATGAAACTTATATAAGTCTCTTATACATAATTTTTTCCACAATTTTTGCAATACCAGTTTGTAAGGTTATAGGACGATAGTTATCTAATTCATCTTTTGAACCGTTTTTGTGCACTGGAATTACTTTTGATAACTTCAAAATATCCGGGTAAGTTCCTGAGAGAATTGAACTGTTTATTAAGTGCGTAAGTGGATTTATTATATTTTCTGCACATTTCTTTAAAATTGCATCAGGGATGCCATCAATGCCAGCACAGAATTTATTTTTTAGCTCTTTTATAACTATTCTTACCTCTTCACTTGTGACATGATTTATAAATAAAGAATCACTGCATATATTTATTTTATTATTAGAATTTAGTGTATTTACCAGTGATTTATTTAATAATTTTTGTGGAATTTCCAGAAAATAGTCATTAAAAGTGTTTGCTATTTCCTCTGGATTATTAATCACTTTATTATTTCTGGTCAGTGTAATGTTCCTTCGTATTTTAGCAGATTTTCCAGTTTCTTTCTTTATCACGGACCACATAGCCCTGTTTTTATTAGATGATTGGGAAATAAAATTATCATTATGCATTTTCTTTGCTAGTCTTATTACCTTATTTAATGTGCTACTGTATTTTTTGTAGTATAAATTGAATTCAGGTGTTGTGTGGTATTGTTTATATAATTTGTGTGGAAATTTCTTTCTTTGACATGAATTTATAATCCCTGTTGTTATCCAATTGCTAGTTTTGTCATTTTGAACAGTTCTTCGTTTAAAGGGGAATGCTATTTCAAAATAGTGTTTTAGGGTACTGCTAAATGCATTAAATTTATCATTTACATTTTCTAGTTCATAAATTTCTGACCATGTTTCCTTATTTAATAAGTCATTGAAATATGTAACATTTGATTCAGTGAATGACCTGCACTTTGATTTTACTCCATTATCATTATTATTGATTGTTTCGGATACTTCAAAACTCAGTATTTGTCCATGGTGCTCACTAAAACCCGGACAATAGACTTCTATTGAATGGTGATATTTATCTGTATTTATAAAAATTTGATCAGGAGTGGTTTTACTAAATTTTGTTATTCTTGTTGGGGTATTTACTGTAGGTTTCAGTCCATAGGAAATTAGTAACTGTGTTATTAATTCACAATTTCTATCAAATTTTAAGAAATCCACATTTACATCCCCACAAATTATTATATCGAAATTTACTTTGCTCATGTTATTGAGTAACAATTCTAATTTATCTATAAATAAAGGAAACTTTCCTGACGGAGAACGGTATACGCATACAATTATTAACTTAAACTGCTGTATTTTTACGGCAGAGAATTCAAAATCCTGTTCCATAATTAGATAATCATAAGCTGTTATCTGTTCATGATCTAAATTATTTCTTAAGAAGATGCAAGTACCACCATGGCTAATATTAGATCTAGAGTATTTACTAGCTTGTATAAACCCTGGGAATTGAATTAATTCAAGTTGTTCCTCTTTCAGCCTATGTTCTGCAATACATAGTGCTGAGATATCTTGAAGTTCATTTTTAAGCATTAGATTTATGTAATCAATTTTATTATAAAGAGACTGGACATTCTGGTGGTAAATTTTAAATTTGTTACTTTTGCAAGCCTGTGTTGGTGATTTATTTACATTATTATTATCATAATTGTTATTATTGTTGCTAGACAAATCCGAAATACCATTGTTGCACTCCGTTAAATTTGACTTCAAAAGATCTGAATGCCAAACCTCACGTTTGGCTTCTTCTACCAGTTTCCCTGCTTCCACTCTAATGATATTACTGTTGAATTATTCTTACCATTTGAATTTACAACTTTGCAGATTTCATCACTAAGATACTCTTTTCCTAATCTATTTAAGTGTAGGCCATGCCGAGTGTGGAACTTCCTGTCTAATTTACTTACATCTACAATTTGGACATTTGGAAAACTCTTACAAATTTTATGAATTTTTCCATTTGTAGCCTCTATTTCTACATTTACACATGATTTGGGAATTAAATCGTATCTCTGCGGAATGTTTACAATAATGACATTTGTTTTTTGCATGGATGGCAATGTACCCTTTAAATCTTTGATTACCTTTTTACTCTCATTTCTATAGACGTCGTTTGCTCCAGCGATGATCACTGCATAGTCCTTTGCAGTAAGGGTCGCACACTCTATCATCCCGTTCGTGACATCTGCTATTTGAGCTCCTGGCTTTACTGTCGAAGTGACCTCCTTTTCTCTGCTTCTCTCCAATACGCTTGCTGCTACATCTCGCCCGTGGCTATACGCTAATATCCGCATCTTCCTGGATTTTCTCTTTATCTCTTTCTTCTTTTCTTCTTGAGGAAAGTCATCATTTTCTTCGACAAGCACTCCAAATGAATTTGAGACGGGAATTTCAGTTACATGTACTCCATTTATAGGCCTAGGCTTATTCAATCTTACCTTACCAGCAATCACTGTCGACCAAGTTTCCTTGCTTTCCTCTGTTTCCTTTTAATTTATTCAACTCTTCCATTAACTTAGCAATATCTTCCTTTAGCAGCTTTATAATTTCGTCTTTTGAGGACAGTTCGTTTCTCAGGTTATGACATTCGCATGACGGTAGTGGTAGGCCTACATTACGACAATCGGTTTCACTTTTCTCCTCATTCAATTTTACCCGAGATCTTGTGATGATTTTATTTGCATTTTTTACTTTTATTTTGCACGACGAGCATAAATCCGTTACGGTTACACTACCTGACGAGACACTAACACTGTTTACTGTCGTCATACTAGAGATCTAAGTTAGCCTAGATGTTTACACCAAATTACACTAAATTTATTTTAATTATTACTACCTAATAGAATACCGACAGTAGTGGCTACGCTGGCTAAAGCGCAACGTTAGGTCATGGGGCCAAGCTCTCTGCTGACTCGGTAGACGCGTGGGTTCGAGCCCCACCGTCGGCTGTCCTTGAAATGGTTTTCCGTGGTTTCCCATTTTCAACACCAGGCAAATGCTGGGACAGTACCTTCTGACAGGCCACGGCCGCTTCCTTCCCCATCCTTGCCCACTTTCATCCATTCATCTCATCTCTCATCCCGACGCGCAAGTCTCCCACGGGCGTCGACTAGAAAGACCTGCACTCGACCTCTCAGGAGACTACACGAACAAAAAAACCTAGTAGAATTAATCTTAATTACCTACCAATAAAGAAGAATGTGAAATACGTATATCTTCCAATCGGGTGAAGTCTCGTAAAAGCACCACTGCTCTACTTGGTTCAAACAGTGATTGAAGAAGTCCCCGAATCTTTGGATACACGTTCCCACAACTTAGTTTAAGTTTATTAAATTATCAATAAGAATTTCTAAATACTATCAATATTCCGTATTACACTTGATATAAGGAAAGTAACTTTATAGATTTTAAACCTCTGTTATAATATTTTACCACTTTTATCAAATACGTGAGTTGTCAGTTACACTGAAAGCTAGGCTGTGTCATCGTGCTGTGTGTGCTCTGCTGGTAATGAATAAATGAAATAGTAGACTGTTATCATAGTTACTTGCAGTGTGCGTGTTATGTGTAGTGGGCTAAGCGAAATGCCACCTGTTCAATCAAAATTGTGGCAAAACTCTTCACAGCCAAACTCCTAAGGTTATAAATAATGAGCATTTGTTTATGCAAAGTGATGGAACATCGGGTATAAACCGGACGTTTGTTTTAGAAGATTGACCTTGAAGCTTGCGGGTGAGCCTGTACACAGTCACTCTCTAGCCCTCTCGCTTCACATTTGTCACCATCGGTCTGATGTAATGGAATTCCAGACTTGAGCACGTGATGACAACACAGTGCAGACAGTACAGTCTACGTCGAAGTATTGTGTGACGCGGAAATACATGTTACATAGTTACGAACAGAACGCTATTATATTTGCCAATGACTGTACTAGTTTTGTCCATCATCTGACCGCATGGGGCAGGTGACAACAACACAGGTATTGTATTAACTCACCTCCAGGCTTCCATTAAGATTTTTCACTCGTCTAAAAGCAAACGTCCGGCCTGGAAGGTCTTAATTCCTCTGCAAAAAGTTCAGAATATAGTGGTAGCTGCCACAAAAGTGCCTGGGAAGACTATGAGAAGGATTATTAAGGAAGAAAGGAATGTGACTAACAGGGTTGCAACACCAGATAAGGCCCTTCGGGTACCCAATCGTATCACTGATATACATGATTTTGTTCGATGTGTTTTACAGCGAACTATTAAAAAATATATATATTCAGGAAAGGACTGTGCCCAAACTGCTCTTAAAAGTTAGAGACAGCATTCAGTTTAAGGGTGGCAGTTCAAGTTCAAGACATATATTATAGGATATGGGGTTCAAGTGGGGGGGAAAAAAATAGGAATAACAGAGCCGTTATAATAGAAAGGAAATATATTCGATCCTGGCACGTTTCATATTTATGTCAACAACAACAAAAAAGTCAACCCCTGGCACTATCCAGCCCATGATGGGCTAAGGCCGACCAAGCGACCGCTGCCCAGCCATTTGGCCTGCAGATATTGGGGTGACGCGTGATCAGCGCGTCGGGTCCCCTCGGCCGTTAATCTTGGTATTCGTGATCGGGGCGCTGTCTCACTGTCAGACAGCTACTCGATTGTCCTCACGAGGCTGAGTGCACCCCGTTCCAACCCTCACGTCAGTTTTAAAATTCCTGACGGAGCCGGGGATCGAACCCGGGGCCTCCGTGCGAGAGGCAGGCACGCTACCCCAACACCACGGGGCCGGCTTTTTTTCATATTTACGTGCGATAGATAAATTTAGGGAGGAGGGCTGGCTTATAATTTATGAAGCTGCGTACAGTATGCCTCGTATCACTTGCAATATCATTATACTGTGACGAAGTACTTGGTGATGCATTGATCTACATGAGATATATGACACAAGCTGTTCGCTTATCTCGGCTCCGCGTGTCAAACTCCAGCCTAACTTGTGAAATACGAGATTCATTTTGAGGGTTTTATTATGCAGGTCAACTTAAATACCGCACACTCATATAATTTGCTGGGCTTAGTCGTGTTCGAAATTATGGATTGAAGATAAGAATACCAACCAGTCAGCGGGACTCCCGACTACCAGAGGAGCACGTGCTCTCAGCTGCTACTACTAAATTCGCTTCAATGCGTGAGCTCTCTAGGCCACCGGCCGAAAACCGTGTATAAACTGTATAATGTTTTAGAGAAGAAAGCTTTAATCTAATAAGATATTTCATTTGTTCTATGACTCATATTCTATTTCATCCGTTTCCACCTCATTATCAAATGAAATTGGCAAGCAATTATGGGCCGAGGAGGAACTTATGTGGTCGATACGTATACCTGAACTAAGTTAACAATAAACTTTGACTGGGCAGAACGAATTATTCTACATAGAATGCATTTTCAAGATATGATTTTACAGTAATACATATAAATGAGTACTCTTTAGAGACAGGACCAAAAGTAGCATACAATATAGGCGTAAGTGAGGAAACACATAAATGACAACTGTACACTAGTTGAAAATGAACCATGAACGTTAGGAACCGTTTGCTGCAAGCTGGGAGATGATTGATGGTTCTCACCAGGCTTCTCCTCACTATACTGCTTGCCTCTGATGGTGTTTCAAAAGGTGCCTTGGTGTCAGTTGTTGCTATTTGTGAGAGCGGCAATAACTGGAGCAATAACAGGACCAGCTCCTGCAATCATGATGTGAGGAGCCATAGCCTACAATGACCGTACACCTTTGGTGTTTGTGGAGGGAAAACCGATCAGTGCGGGATACAACCAGAACATCATCCAGGCTATTCTGTTGCTGTTCCTAAAACATCAGGAAGATATACTTCCCCAGCAGGACAGTGTCTGTATACATACTTCCTTATTACCCAACGCTCTCTTCAAGATGCTCGTCAATTCTCTTGGCCATTATGATCACTAGACCTGTCTCCCATTGAGCATGTGTGGAACACGATGGGGCAGCGTCAGGCCTGATCTGTATTACCAGCAACATCCTTCCAGCAATTGCGACAAATGTGGAATTAGTGATGGAACAGTATCTCCCAAGGCGGCATTCAACAACTCTATGATCGTCGCTATGCACGATTGCAGCACTATATTGTAGCTAGAGGAGGCCATACAAGATGGTAATTGTTGTCCAAGACATCTGTCCATAGATGTATGACCCTCTGAGTATGATCATATACAGCCATTTATAATATTTGATTAAACTGCAGTTATGTCGGAGCAATGTTTCAGGGTGTTCATTTTTAATTTAGTTTCACGGTGTTCATTTTTGATTTTCTATTTGTGTATAACTTAGCTAAATTATGATGGTGTCTTGAAGTTATCACGTGTAACTTAGTTGTGTAAAACATCCTAAGTTAGTGAATAACATAAGTGGGGTCAGACTGTATATGTATTGACGAGTCTAAAGAACAGATATTTCAGTGATGGACACCTACACATTTACATTAACAAATAAATTCAGAAAGCCAATTTGAATTATTTTAGAGTGGGTTAGTGATGTCCTTGATATCAATGCACAATAGATAGAAAAGAAAAAAGATTAGTGCTAAGAATGATTAAATAGTTCTTCCGGTATCTACCGTACTGGTAGACATTGATACTAAATTAAGTTGTTCCATTGTTATAATCCAGAAGTCTTAAATTATTTTCTCAAACTATTTTCGCATGCACACATACACCTTAGTTTTATTTACCTAAAGTATAATTATTAAAATATTTTTATTTGATTAAGGACTAGTTAGGACTAATTATTTAAAAAAATAATGAACTGCTTATCCTATACCTTATATAAACATGGGTAGTTCTTACATTATAATATTATCTATGTAGATGCAGAGGGAAATCCTTCAGTCACTACTCCAAACCTACCTGTCTAATTGAGCATGATACACTTACCTTGCAAGTAGCCTATAGACTGCAGGATTCAGCTGATTCCAAGCATGTTCTCTCCATTCACCTCTACATTTGCACTCGTTATCACTAGGGTCCGGATGTTGATGACATGTCATCTTTTTACTGAGCTGTCTAAAACAATGCTGAAGTACATAGAAACTCCGGACGGGCCACCCCGTTTTTAAATATGTCATTTTCATTTTGCATCTTTTTGCATTTTTCACTATTTTTCCATTTTAAGAGCATTTTTTTAAGTTTGGTAGAATTTTGCGGTCATATTTTAGAGAAATCTGCCTTTTAAGGTCATTTTATTCCAATTTAGTCATGTCACAGCTTTAGATGAGGGAGTTAAGTCTCTCAGAGTTAAGAAGAAGCTAGTAGCTGATACAAGATAATTTAAAATATTGAAATAAAATATTTCAGTATTGCTATTAGTAGAAAAATATATATCTTGATGCAGAAGAACGGTACTGTAGGTATACAGATGCTCTTGTTTTCGTCACAAACCCGTTATTAGCGGAATGGAATGTTACCTGCTCTGTTGACCAAGGTCAGCTGTGGCGGGGTAGAAAGAGGAAGGGGTGTATACTCTCATCTCAGTTCCGCATTGTTGATAGCGAGAGATATTGTTCATTGCCACTTTCAAATTGCTTAAAATGAAACTGAGTGTGTCAGTGCATTTAAAACAACTAGTTTCTGAATTTGGCGACAGTGTTTTTTCTACCGATGGAAGCATATTGTTTTGCAAACTGTGTGGAACTAAAGTAGCTGCTGAAAGAAGATTTACTGTAATGCAACATATCGGTCGCGATAAACACATTCGTGCTCTTGAGCGTGTTTCAAATAAATCTGCAACTCAGCGCTTACTGCCTTCAGTTGCTTCGAATTCCGGCAAGTCCTCACAGTTCAGTAAAGAATTGTGTGATGTATTTGTATCTTCAAACATTCCGCTGTACCGTTTAAACTTGACAGCCCGAAATTACGTGCATTTTTGGAGAAACATACGAATCAAGAAATACCAGACGAATCAACTTTACGTAAGAATTATTTGCTGCAGTGTTACGAAGACACATTAAACAAAATAAGATCTGAAACTCTCGGGAAGAAGATATGGGTGTCAATCGACGAAACTTTAAATGATATCGGGCGCCATATAGCCAAAGTTGTGATCGGAACTTTAGAAGTGCATACACCCGGTGAAGTATTTTTCTTGACTGCCGAAGTGTTAGAAAAGACCAATTATTCTACCATATCAAAACTGTTTGATAGTGCTATGTTTCTCCTGTGGCCTGAGGGCATCAAACATGACGATGTACTTTTATTTTTAACTGATGCACCGTATATGGTACGAGCAGCTAATCCATTGAAGGCACTCTATTCTAAAATGGTCCATGTTACGTGTCTTGCCCATGGACTGCACAGAGTTTGTGAAGAAGTAAGGGCTCTTTACCCCAGTGTAGACAGGCTTATAGCGAGCGTTAAGAAAGTTTTCTTAAAAGAACCCTCGCGAGTCTCACGTTTTAGAGCAAAAGCTCCAGACATTGCATTACCGTACCTCCACAACCTATAACACGCTGGGGCACGTGGTTGAACGCGTGTATGTATTATTGCGAAAACTTCAAGTTAGTGAAGGAAATAGTGCAGAGTTTTGACAGTGAAGAAGCTGCAGCAATAAAAATTGCCC
Source organism: Meconema thalassinum (assembly GCA_946902985.2). NCBI lineage: Eukaryota > Metazoa > Arthropoda > Insecta > Orthoptera > Tettigoniidae > Meconema > Meconema thalassinum. The sequence continues at coordinate 918,573,891 of OX336389.2, forward strand.
AGCACTGAACCAAACAGTGAAGGTAGTTTGGCATTCATAAAATCAAATTTCGCATTATTGACAGCAACAATCACTTCATTGGAGAAAACGGGTGAAGAAATGGTTGAATCAATTTCCTTAATCGACCGGGTGGAAACTAGTCTTAGCAACAATCGTGGCGAAATTGCTGCCGGTATTGCATCAAAACTGAAAAAAGTGCTGGACAAAAACACAGAGTATAAAACATTATGCAAAATCTCAGACATTCTTTCTGATGAAAACTACTGCATGGATGGGATTGAGGAGGATTTACCAGCAAACGACCTTCCTCACTTCAAGTACGCTCCGATTACATCAGTTGATGTTGAACGCAGCCTTTTGAGATATAAAAACTTGTTGGCTGACAACCGCAGATCATTTACATTTGACAACACCAGAATGACATTCGTAGTGCAGTGTAACTTTTTAATTTATTTATTTATTTATTTACATAGGTCCCAATGAGCCTGAGCTCGTGTTAGGGACAATCAAGTAACATAGTTACAGCATGGCATATATATAATTTTCGTAACATTATTGTTTAGTTTAATAGTAGCCTAACTTATATTAGATTGCTAGTGACTAACTTTACAGAGATAATTCGGTATGATACATTGCATTGCTTAAGGCTATTGTACATGGGCTATTCATTCCTTAATAGGAAGTCTTTTGTTTTCCTCTTAAATGTTTTTATAGAGAAACTTTCCCTTATGCCTAATGGTAGCGAGTTGTATTCTTTTATTATAGAGGACATAATTCCTTTAGTTCCAAATTTAATGGATTGGGAATGGCTGGTGAATATTTGATTTACTCCTCTTGTTGCATAATGATGAATGTCATTTGCATGGGTAAAATGGATGTGTGTGTGTATCAATTTGTTTTCTAATTTGTATACAAATACTGTTGCTGACATAGCTATTTGTTTTTGCAGTGGCATAATTTTAGTTCTTGAGTATAATTCATTTGAGGGTGTGAGCCAAGGAAATCCAAAGATAGATTTTATAGCACGTTTCTGGAGTATCTCAAGTTCTTTTATCAGCTCCTTCTTACAATATCCCCATATGAAATTCATGTACATTAGATGTGAATGTATCAGAGCAAAGTATATATTTTTCAATTGTTGGCTAGTAAGACAGCTATATCTTAATCTGAAAATAATACCAATTAAAGGGCCTATTTTATGTTTTACATTTTCTACATGACTTTCCCAGGTTAGTGTACTATCTAGTGTGATACCTAAGTATGTTGCCGATTTAACCCTTTCTATTTCTTTGTTGGCTATGTTGACTATGTTTGTGGTCTCAATCTTGTATGATGGTTTATGGAAGAATAAATATTTTGTTTTAGTGATATTGATAACCATTTTGTGTGCTCTCAACCAATCCACCAGCTTATTGAGATCATAATTAATATTTAGCATAATTTCCTGTTCAGATGTTCCCAGATAGAGTATAAAAATATCATCTGCAAATAGTTTAAGCTTGCCTTTCAATTCTAATAATACTATATCATTAATATAGGCCAAGAAAAGAATTGGTCCTAAGACAGAACCTTGAGGTACTCCTGTGTCAATTCTCATTTGAGATCCTTTTACATTATCTGTTGCAACATATTGTTTTCTGTTAGTGAGGTAGTTCTTGAACCAATCATGTGCCACTCCTCTGATGCCTGCAAATTCTAGTTTATTAAGGAGAATCTCATGGTTAACCAGATCGAAGGCTTTTTGAAGGTCAATGAGTACACCAGCAGCTAGTTTGTTTTCATGTAATGCCTTTTCTACATCAGTTACTACTTCAAATATAGCACTATCAGCTCCTCTATTTGGAATAAACCCATATTGGCAGTTTGCAAAGTAATCATTTTTCATGAAGACTAAAGTGAACATAAACCTTTTGTTAAGCGCTAGAAATCTATTTTGATTGACTTTTCAGTTAGAGCTTAGGCCTAAGATGTCATTTTTGAAATATTGGAGAGTTTATTATTATAAGAACATTTTATAGTGCATTTTTTGAATTTTTGAAATATTGGTGAATTTATTATTATAAGATCATTTTCTCCATTTTATAGTGCATTTTTCGAATTTTTAGGTCATTAGTAATTTTTGAATGTTTTAAGTGCATTTTTTAATCTTTTTTACGGCATCGACATCCGTGCCCTACATATCACACACTGTAGATGTGATCATTCCAATCGCAAGTGAAAGGATGTGTATGTAAAGGGAGCTATTGTTAACAAATCTGCACTTATTGATTGGTTATTTCATTTCCTTACATTGTGAAAGTGGGACTTAGTGCTAACATTTGGTAACATTATCAATTATCTTATATGTATAGTCACTTAAACAAAGATTGAGCACGCACTTGGTAACTGCAGTTTATTTTTTGTTTTCTATTTATTTCTCCAGCCCAGGGCCAAAACTCGAAGGAAGGAGTAGAATAATACTTCTAGTACATACACTGGTCAAAACAATTAGGGGATCAGGTGAGATATCATACACAAGATACATATGGTAACTTCTTTTATTCAGAGTTCGGTTACAATTGTAATTTGTGTGTGCTACACTACGATATTGTGCTGTCTCAACTTTTTTAATGGAGGTTTACATGGCGTTTACTTGAGCAAGGCACCATGGGGCTGCCATAATAGTGCAAAAGTCATTCTAGTTGCCCTCTAATATGGTGTGTGATCACCTCGGACGGCCGGGACAGTTGCACACCCTCGTGGCATGGACAGTATGAGGTTATCAATCAGCGCTTGAGGGATATTTGGCCATTCTTACATAAGTGCAATATCCAGCTCGGCAACCGTTGTGGGAGGAGCTGGTCTGGCTGCAATGCCTCTGCCAAGTGCATCCCAGTCATGCTCAATCGGGTTTAAGTCCGGTGAACAAGCTGGTCACTCCATTCGTTCAATGCCCTCGTCGTCAAGCATGTTGTCCACCAGTGCAGCTCTGTGGGGACGTGCGTTATCATCCGCCAGAATGAACCTATGGCACCAGCGTAGGGCACAATAAACTGTCGAAGGATCTCGTATCGATACCTCTTAGCAATCAAAGCGCCATTCTGAGCGACATAGAGGTCCGTACGTCCGCCAATACTGACTTCTGCCCACACCATTCGTCCACCACCGTAATATGGTGCTGTTTCCTGCACAAAAGCAGGATTATTCAGAGTTCCACGTTCTCTCCAGATGAGGGAACGATAATTGTCCGGCTGAGCACAAAATCTTTACTCATCTGTGAACAGAACCCAGCGCCATTCGTTACGACGCCAAACCTGTTGTTCCTCCGCCCAGTTTCTGTGGGCTAAACGGTGGCGCGGTTTTAATGGGACACACACCATAGGCCTCCGTGAGTAGAGGCCACTTTCCCGAAGGCGATTTCGGACTGTTTGTGTTGATATTGCGCGTCCTATTGCCGCCTGGAGGGTGCGTTGCAACTGAGTTGCATTCAGCCTCCTGTCTCGACGGGCTGTTAACCGGAGATAACGGTCATCTCTTGCTGATGTTACCCGTGGACGACCTTGGCCTGGCCTTCTTTTATCGGTTCCTGTTGTCTGAGATCGCATCCAGGGCCTGGAAATTACACTTTGGGGCAATCCAATAGCTGCAGCCACATCCCTCTGTGTCTGTCCCGCTTCCAACCTTCCTATGGCTTCCCATTCCATACCTTCGGGAAAGTCACGTTGTTGTTGCATTGCACTACCTGCTCACTACACCATCTGAATCCAACTGCTTGTGTCATTCGTTTGGTCGTCCACACCAACCCCCTCTGCAGCAACTTTCTGTTATTACCACTATCTCGGTTGCTGTAATGTTGTTGTCTCCACTCCGTAGAACCGACAGAAAGATGTCGAATCATTTTAGGTAATTCTGTTGATGACAATTCGTCAGAACCTAGATATCTCAACTGATCCCCTAATTGTTTTGACCAGTGTACTTATAATATTTGAAACTGCTGTAAAAGTTCTCATGTAAACCAGCTGTTGGGACTTGGCCAAAGCAGTTATCAGGAGTGTGCTCACATTTTGTTTGAGCGGTTGTACACAAAGAGAGAAAAACGATACACATTTGAGCATGAAATTACAGTGAGAAAAAGTTTTCTCTATTTTTTTAAATTAAAATTCCTAGGCATATTTGAATTGTTTTGGTCTCATGTTGATAGTTAAAAATCGCCTCTGACACATATCAAGTGCGAAGTCTTTCCCTTCAGTGTACCTAGTCTAGTCATAAAAACTGTCACAAACTATTTTGTGAAAAAATGGAAAATGGTTTAGAAGAAATCAATCTATTTTTAATATCTTATAGACACATACACTATACACAGGTAGCACCAATCAGACTTCAAAATGTCCACCATTATCACGCACACAGGCTTGGAGTCTCTTTGGCCAGTTATCTATCGCAGAACGGATAGTATCAATTGGGAAATCCACCACTGCTGCCACCAAGGAGTGCTTCAAACCTTCAGGTAAAGGGTGTCTATCCTTGCAGACCATTCCCTCTAGCACAGACCACAGTTTAAAGTCCAGAGAATTTAAATCGGGGCTACCAGAAGGCCACTCAACAGTGGAGATGAAGTCCGGTACATTGGCCTGCAACCATTGTTGTGCCATCCTTGCCTTATGAGCTGGTGCAGAATCTTGCTGGAAGGTTCAGGGCTCATAGTTGAACATTGTGTTGCTCAAGTCCTTCACAAGAGGGTCCAGAACAGTTTGTAGATCATTAACGATTTCCTGCGTGTCGTGTTTTGCTCGCCTTGGATCTGGTCACTTTCGGTCATAACTTCCGGCCAAAGTTCACGCCAAGATTTTCGCAGTGTGTTAGGTTTTAGTTCCTCCGATGACTTAGCAATCGTATAGATAGCATGTTTGACGTTGAGGGATTTCATAGCTTAAAGTATGTTACAACCTTCTTGGGACTATTCTAAAATTGAACTGATGTTTTTTCTGTGATACCACCTCTTTAACCATTCTATCACTCCCTGATACATTGGTTGGATAAGTGACGTGACATTTGGTGGAAGGAAGATAGCTCTTATGTCCCCTTTCACTAAATCCTCCTCAGATGGACTTGTTGGTGCATTATCTAACAGCAAATTAGCATGAACTGGGAGCTTTTTTGTTTCAAGTCTTTTTCAACAGATGGAACGAACTCTTCGAAAAACCAAGATCTGAAAAGATTGCAGTTCACCCAAGCAGATGTTTGATTGCGGTAATAAACCGGCAAGGTAGATACGTTAATGTTTTTGAATGCCCTAGGCTTCTTAAATTTGCCAATAACGGACAGGGGAAGCTTGTGCATACCATCAGTGTTGCTGCAAGGCGCAACGGTTAGCCTATCTTTTTAAAGTTTCGTTCCTGCCACGGTTTCATTTGATGCAGCGAGCGTTTTGTTTGGCAGCATTATGTAGTTTAGGTCTCTCTCGTCTATGTTATACACTTGGCAAGGTAACAATTCATTTTCTTCGACAATTTCTTGATACTTCACAAACTCCTTAGCCGCCTTGGCATCAGCAGATAAGTTTTTCACCAGAAATTGAAACCAACCGAACACCATGACTGGTTTTCCAGCGATGATTCCAGCCTTCACTAACTGCAAATTCTTTTCCTGCTACTAGTTTTTTGTGCAAAGCTATTGCCTTTTCTTTTATAATGGGCCCTGATAGCAGGGTTCCTTTCAGTCTTTCTTGGTAGAACCACATCCACAATGCGTTGTCAAGCTGTTCAAGTTTAGGCTTTTTCAAGGTTTTGCGATTCTTAAAAGAGTTTTCACCGTCTATCGTCACTGTACATGATTCAATGTCGTTCCGATTTCTTCTCCAATCTTTTATTGTCGTAACAACTACATTGAGTTCCTTGGCAATTTTTTTTGGAGTGATTCCCCTTTGGTCCAGTCTTCGTAGCACTGCTAATTTTTCATTTAATGAAAGAGTAACGTGTTTACCTTTCACTCCTGACATGTTGAAAGAAACAGCTGTACAGTACACACAATGTACATAAAACAAATTACTGTACAGTACTGTAACGAACACAGAAGAACAATGTCGTAAAAGCAACGAACAGTAAGCACTAAAAACTTCACAGTGCAGTACGTACTGTACAAAACATAATGACAGAAGCAATACGCGAGATGTTGGAGTACTAACATGGACAAGCGATAACAAGTACCTTTAAACAACAATGGCGTGACGAGTAGTGAGTCACCGCCATGAGTCGGGGCAAGTTCGGGTCAAGCACGGTCGGATCAACCGGAGTGGCGGACGAGAGGGGTTGTACTGTAAAAAAATTATTCCTTGGCTAAAAATCGGTCTGAATGATCGAGGTATTGTATTATGTTATTGACCATTGGGTGCCACTGTTGCTTGAATTTGCGCTGCTGAATGAACGAGGTATTGTATTATGTTATTGACCATTGGGTGCCACTGTTGCTTGAATTTGCGCTGCCAGAGTTTGTAGCTGCTTTTATGCGGACACCCATGGGGTGAGCTACAAGTACCATCGCGTGTGGAGTGTTGTCTGGGGAGGAAAGTGTGAATGTAAGGAGGAATTGGAAGGTAGTGGCTGTGGCCTATAGTTAGGGACCAAGCTTCTCTGTACATGCCACGCCGTACCGACCACGACTAACTCACCCGGTAGTTGTCCATTGATTTGGGCCTACTCTGGGTCTGCAAGTGAGTGTACCTTAATTTGACCACTGCTGCCGTATCTGTTGTACCGTAGATGGCTGTCGGCCAACACGTGCAGTTACAGTTCGTAGAGATAACCCACTCTGCACAGACCAATTATTTATTTGAGCTCTCTCAAACTGTGGCAATGGTTGATAGCATGCACTTCTCTGTTGTCAAGGCATGTTTGAAGGGGAACAGTGTACTGCACAGACTGCAAGTCAACTATTTTACACTTCGGTCCGTTTATTGGAGGTGGTTCCCCTGCGATCAATCATGTGAGGAGACCTGTATAAACAATTCAATGGGGCTTAAAACATTATTGTTTACATACCTACATGGTGTAATGTAAAGTTTTGAAGCCATTCTTTCAGTGTTACCTATACAAACTGTCAGTTGTAACTCTTCAGACGGTCAACACGAATTTGCCCAATGACTGGGTGGGGTACAATGCATATAATATATGAATAATGAGTAAATAACGCTCCTGGAAATATTACATGTATTAGTTATGGTCACTATTGACCGACTTAATACTTACAACTGACAGTACCTATATGGTGTCGTTCCGTATCTTGAAAATGAACACAACTTATTCCTTCATTGTGTTGCAATTTCCATTTTCATGGATACAATGGTTTAATCAATGAAAAGATAGTTCTAGTTTGCACAGTCGTTTGTCATGTCAGGATTCTCCAGGGCTGCCAGGCATCTCTCGATCAGATTAAATAGGTAACAATAGTGTACTGTCAGATTCTTTCCTGGGGCTCCAATTGTCCTTTATTTGAAAACTTAAGTTTCCACATTTTCAGAACACAGCGAAAGCAAGTGCTCAACTTTAGTTGGCTTCTTTCTGTTAGAGCATATCTATATATGGCCATCCTTTATTATTGCCATCTATAGGTGGTCAGGGGTGCACTCTGCCTCGTGAGGACAATTGAGTAGCCGTCCGACAGTGGGCAGCGCCCCGGTCACGGAGACCAAGATTAATGGCCAAGGGGACCCGACACGCTGACCACGTGTCGCCCCATGATCTGGGGCCAAATGACTGAGCAGCGGTCGCTTGGTAGGCCTAGGCCCTTAATGGGCTGTAGTACCACAGGCATGAGTTATGAGTTTCAATGTGGTTGAAGGTTTTTATGGCCAGATGCCCTTCTTGATGCTAACCTCAGTCTGAGAGCTGAAATGAATGAAACTGGATGACGATTTGGTTGTCTTATTACTCCCCAGCATTTGCTAGAGTTTAATATGGGGAACCAACGAAAACCATTTTAAGGACAGCCAAACCTACTCTGGAACAGTCTGGCCACATCACCTGGAACAGTCTGGCCACATCACATGGCCTTTCATCTTAGCAGCTACCTTGATTTATGTTGTAGCATAACTATAATAGTGGAGTTCAAACTTCTTGACATTTGGTGAGCACCAATACCATGAACATGCAATGTCAGATAGTGGCTCCCTTGCCTGGCCAATGTAATGTAAAACTATAGCCCAAGGTAATGTTATGCACAAGAGCAAATTTACTTTTACAAATTGTAGTGCTACATTATGATATAATGTATTGAAAATTCAAACGTCAAGAGATTTGGACTCCACTTTAGTTCATATGACTTTGCTCGAAGAGTGTTAAACTTGAATTATAAGAAACAAGAGCTGGACTGCAAGTTTCAGGTAACTATTGAACGTGTAAGGAGTTTGAAGATGATGAATAGTTGTCAACTGAAAGCTGTCAGTAGCATTGGGAAAAAGAAGTTAATATGATTTTACAAAATATCAGGTTACATACATAAAGCTTGCATAATTTTATCATACAATTCCTATACAGTATATACATTTATAAGCCTGCATCTGAATTGTATAGGCTACTAGCTGTAACACTCGTATTTTGCTACTGATGAGAAATGACTAATGTTAATTCAGTAATTATGAGAAGTAATACTTCTGTCTATATCACGTCAGTGGATGCCACTACTTTATTTCGGGAAGAGGATCCCAAAATAGGTTTACATCATATTAATGAACGTTATTCGACCTCGCTGTGGGTACACCATTATTAGCATATCCGATGATTATGTACATATTTCATTAATTTCCTACAGTACTGTATAATTTGAGACAGGAAGATTATGTTTTGTGTTTGAGTCTTCAATCCTTAGACTGGTTTGAAGCAGCGCTTCATGTCCCCTGCTCTGAACTAAACAATTCATCTCTAGATAGCTACCACACCTTACATCTGAGGCAATCTGTTTTACATATTCTAACCTTGGCCTACCCCTCGAGTTCTTGTCCTTCTTCTTTCCTTCCATAACTAAATTTGCTATTCCTAGGGTGTCTTAGTATGTGCCGTACTTCATTTCATTAGCACTCGCCAGAAACATCTCTTCCTTCCTCTTAGGTGGGCGTGGTGGCTTAGCAGTCAAGCTATTCGCCTCTCACCAAAGTGGACCGGGTCGACTCCCGGTCAATGCATGTGAGATTTTCAAAGTGAAATGCCATGTCCCGTGGCTCATGATCACAAGATTAAAGGTCACGTAAAACTACAAGCTTCCTTCCTTCTTCCTTCCGCACTCATTTTAATACCTTTTCATTTGTTACTCTGTCTACCTGTCTAATCTTAGCATTCTTTCATAACAAATTTCAAATGCTCCTGCTGCACTAACAGTCCAAGTTTCACTTTCATAGAATGCTACTCTCTAGAAAAGGACTTTAAAAAATTGCTTTCTAATACCCAAGAAATTTCTCCTTGCCTATGCTAACCACTATTTTAATATTGTCTTTGCTTCATGACCGCCTCCTTGTGTAGTGGCAAGTGTTCTTGGCTGTCACCCCGGAGATCCGGGTTCGATTCCCAGCTCTGCCAAGAAATGTAATTCTGGTCTAAGGGCTGGAATAGGGTACACTCAGCCTCGTGAGGCAAAACTAAGAAGAGGTAGGTTCGATTCCCACCTCAGTCATTTTGGAAGTAGTTTTCCATGGTTTCCCAACTTCTACTCCAGGCAAATGCTGGAATTGTCTCCAACTTAAGGCCACGGCCGCCTCCTTTCTAATCCCCACCTGGATTACAAATATACACACTTAATACAATCATCACAATACCAAAGGATATCAGACAAAATTCCGCACATACACCCAAGTACACAGGGCTGAATGACCACCATGTCCCAGCCCCTCAAATGAAACAACAAAACTCTTTGTTTCATCCATCATTGTTTATTTTGCTTCTCAAGTAGCAGAATTCTCTTACTTCCTTAAGCTAATTTCATGGTATCTGATTCCTTCTGACTGTATTTATCATTCTTTTAATTTTACATTTAGGCCTACTAGTTTTCATCATACATTCTTTCCTCAAGACTGTGTTCATTCCATTTAGAAACTCATTGAAATCCTCTGGTGGCTCAGCTAAGTTGACAGGAAATCTCAAAGTTGTAGTAATTTCACCTTGTGACCTTTACATTAAGAACAAAGTTCCAAATGGTTCCGCCTCGTCAATACCGTTTATTAAAATTTCGTGATACAATCACTTGTCTTTTAAAACATGGTACATGTTTCGACGTCGAACACTTATTGACGTCTTCATCAGCCTATTTTATTTGGGCAGCACTTAAAACATTCCCTTTATGTACTTGATGTAATTAAAAATTGTACATGAAAACGCACATAGATCACCAAAAGTATACACTGTAACATATTAAAAAGTTGTTAAAACATTTTCTTATGTTAAAAACTCAATAAAATCCTCAGCCGGGCTTTGGCAGTCTTTCTTGGTTTATTTCTAATGTTAGCTTCAAAAGCCCAAGTAAGGGGTGACCATTCCCAACTGGAAAGAAATGAAACTATGTATGAGAGAAAGAAGTGGTAGATAAAATAAAACTTTAAAAACCCTAAATGTTATGTAAAGACTTACGGTGTAATGCGGCAATGAGCTAACAGAGCCGTGCCGAGTCGGACGGAGACTGTGCTGTACTGAAACGGTGTGTCAACATGGAAGCAACAAGCAAGACAATAGGGGTGGAAGAGGAGAGGAGTGAGAGTTCAGGAGTGTTTTGTTTAGGAGTGGGGAGGGGGAACTTTTTAATATGTTACAGTGTATACTTTTGGTGATCTAGGTGTGTTTTCATGTACAATTTTTAACTACATCCAGTACATAAAGGGAATGTTTTAAGTGCTGCCCAAATAAAATAGGCTGATGAAGACGTCAATAAGTGTTAGACGTCGAAACATGTACCATGTTTTAAAAGACAAGTGATTGTATCACGAAATTTTAATAAACGGTATCGACGAGGCGGAACCATTTGGAACTTTGTTCTTAATATAATTCAGTCAATACGGAAAAAATGTGCGACTCTCAGAGTCAAAAAGATTGTGACCTTTACTCCTACTGCAAATACCCCTGTAATTTCCTTTAGTGCCAGTTCAATGTACAGATTAAAATCTTTGGGAAACAAGTTGCGGCCTTGCTTTGCTTCTTTCTGAGTAACAACCTCTCCTTCATCTTCAACGCAACAAAAATCCACACATTGATTCATAACCAATTACAAGCCCCAGGTTTTAGAAAAATAGTCAGTTATACCCTGTTTGGACGTCCCGGTCGCCATCCCGATTAGGTCCCGATCCAGATTAAGTTGGGACGTCTAAACGCAACAGGATTACAATATCTCAATTATCTTTCCCTCCAACAGGATGTTCTTGCAACTAGATAATCGCGTTCGTGGCCATTGAGATCGTCGATGTGTTCTATCCCCCTGCTGTGTGAGTGAAGTAGGCAGTGGAAATGGCCATTTTGGATTGTCTTGGGTTTTGAAAGCAAGAAGTATGTAATGTTGGCCATGATGGTTGTATTTATGTTGGTTGATATATACACATGAAAAATAGTTTTGCATAACACTTGTTTGCTATGATGCAGAGCGTATGGGGGGATTGTGGGCGAGGTACAAAAGAGACTGCATTCTGACAAATCCTGCAGACTTTATTGATGTGTGAAAAGAAAATTACAAACAGGAAGACATTTGGCCTGTCAAACAGGGACTGATATGTATTGTAATCTTGCCATCCTGCGACGTTTCAATAAGGAACATGACCACCACTGGCGTCCAGCAGGGCTCTTACTCGCCATGGCATACCACAGATCGAGTTGTCCAGTTCCTCTCGAGGCAGGCGATTTCACTCTTTGACGGCTGCCTCCATGATCTGTTGGCAGGCCATGGGAGGGCGTAGACGCTGAGCAATAGCATGCTTCAGCATATCCCAGACATGTTCCATACGGTTCATGTCCGGCGACATCACATGCCATTCCATTCGTGCAATGGCGGACTCCTGGAGGATGTTTTGTACCACCACCGCTCGATTGGTAAGTATATGCGAAACTTTTCTTTGATGTGTAGGCTATATGAAAATTAAGAGACACGAAATGATGGAAGGAGAACAAACAAGCCAGTATTTAAACACTGAAGATTTCTTAGCATAAGTCATTGAAGGCGAATAACAAAGACATACAGTACATTTATTGTCACAGACATAGAAAGGATTCCAAAAGGACTAAATTACTTTGGACGAACAAAGAAGTATTTATGCGACCTGTGCATAAATATTTTAAAATATGATTTTCCACATCAAGAGTGGGCCTTGCCTACACATCTCCTCAGGATTTGTATAAAATTAAGAATATGCATTTGCAGATTGAATTCTGTAAAAAAAAAAAATACGGTAACTGAAATGCCGGCACTTCAAAATTGGAGGAAACAAACTACTGTAAATTTCTGCTATAACACTTGAAATTCAAAAGTTGGCAGAACTTAGCAGTCATGCTGTTTTACTTGATTATCCTGTTGTTCCATGATGGGACGTCTAAACATGTTCCAATGATGAATGCCGTTGATCGCAATTGGACATTATCCAGATCAGAGGTAATCGAGATCGCGACCGGGACATCTAAATGGGTTATTATGCATGGTTTGTCATAAACTCATTGCCAACACATGAAATCTTAAGTAATGTTAACAACGTTTCTTTTCTGAGTGACATTCTCGCCCAGAAATGTAACTGTGGCAAACCTGCCTCCGCACAATGCTCGTGGTGTGCGAAATTTCTGTTTTGAATGTTTCTACGATCGGTATCTTTTAAGGGAATGCATCATATCTCCCTACAGCGTTAATACACGAATGAACTTACAAAAACATTGTAATCCCTTTACAATGCCATTGTGAACACTTGCTGTGAATCCCATGTGTAATTTTACAATCTACATAACACCCTTGTATCCACTAACTTGATAAGAAACATTCGTGTAGGAATCTTCAATGGACTTTAGTAGATGTGGAAGAGGAAAAAGGAAAAATAAAAAAATCATTAATCGAGATTTGAACACTGGGGGCAAAAGTGTAAAGCTGTGGCGATCAACACTGCGCCACCGTATCAGTTCGATGTAATAAGAGCTAAAAGGCACCTAGAGCACATCTGACACACTTCGATTGTCATTTTCTAGGAAACGGCCGAGTGCCTACGGATAAGCCGAAACAAGTGTTCGCTTATTTTTACCCCTTTTCACTGAGCGAAGTTTCTGGGAAATAGAGTTGTTACACTTAGCTGGTTCCCCTCGTTAGTAGCCTACAGCTTCCTATGTTTCTCTTGAAACCAAACTGGTCTTCACCCAACTCTGCTTTAATCTGTTGTTCCACCCTAGTGTAAATTATTCTTGTCAGGATTTTTCAAGCAGGAGTGATCAAGCTGATTGTATGATAATTTTCACATTTATCAGCTCCTTTCTTAAAATTAGTGGGCACCTCACCTGTCTCATAAATTTTACATACTAATTGAAATAACCTGACGAGACCTTTATCTCCTATGCCATGTAGCAGTTCGCCTCGTTACATAGTGGCTAGAATTCTTGCATGCCACCGCGGAGGCCCGTGTTCGATTCCCGTTTCCAAGAAATGTAATTCTGGTTTGAGGGGTGGAATGGTGTCCATTCAGCCTCGTGAGGCAAAACTGAGAAGAGGTGGGTTCGATTTCCATCTCGGATACCCTGGAAGTGGTTTTCTGTGGTTTCCCACTACTGTTATAGGCCAATGCCGGGATGGTTCCTAAACTAAGGCCATGGCTGCCTCCCTCCCAATCCTCATCAGAATTACAAATGCACACACTAATGCAGCCGTCACAATAACACATGTTATCAGACAAATTACACACACACTCCCAAGCACATAGGGCTACATGACCACAATTTCGCAAAGCCCCTGAATGAATCAACAACAAACAATTTTCTATATTTGCATCATTTCTCTTTTAACCATTCTTTTTCTTGGCCGTGCACCTCTTGTTTACCTCATTTGTCACTCATGTTTTATTTTCCCCCTTTAATCTCTTGCATTCTTGTTCTTCCATGTCGTCATCATCATCATTTCCCCTTATCCAGCTCCTGCCGGGTTGGGGTATTTATGGCACTTCTCCACTTTCCTCTTTCCTTCCACAATTCTTCTTCCACGATCTTGTCCCAGTCCAGATTTCTTTTTCTCACGCTGTTCTTCACTGAATCGATCCACCTTGTTCTGGGCCTTACCCTTGCACTTGGCTTCCAGCACATGTCTTGGTATTCTATTTTCCTCCATCCTCTTTACATTTCCAAACCACCTTAGTTTATTCTTCTCAATTCTCTCATTAGTTTTCCCATCCCAACTTCCTTCCTAACATTTTCATTCCTAACTGTCTTTCCTATCATACTTCTTAGGAATTTCATTTCACTGGCTTGGATTCTACTCGCTTGCCTGCTTGTCAGGGTCCAAGTCTCAGCTGCATAAGTTAATATGGGTACATAGTACACTTTATACTTGTATCATTCATTAAATCTAGTATATCCTGGGTGATAAAAATGGTTTTCTACCTATTCTTTCCTTTATATTAATGTTTTCCTGTTTTGGTTGTTATTTCTTTCTTCAAACGTGGCAATTCCTCTGCATTGGAAGTGTCTGCAGGGTTCTTCATTAGTCCTCTCCCGTATACTCCTCTTGCATCTTATGTTCACATCCTTTTCCTCTCGGTTCCTCCACTGCCCACCTTTTCATCTTCTGACTATTCTTAATTTTCTTCTGAATTAATCTGCATTTTATTTCAGCCTAATTGTGGTCAGCTTTTATGTTCACCCCAGGAAATGCTTTGGAATTCAAAATCTGGCTTTGGAATCTCTGCTTCACCATCATGAAGTCCATTTGAAAAATATAAACACAGAACTCTGAATGTACTGATGGGAGAACCCCTATGGCTGACAAGCAATTTTGAATTTATATGGTTACGAGTCGACCCTCTGCCACAGGTGCAGTAGAGAGACTGAAACCCCTTCCCATGTAATTGGCAGATATCCTCACATTTCTCTTTAATGCAGAGGTTGAAAGCAAAATCCAATTTTGTCAAGAGGCACTTTGCATCTTTCTCAACTCATCTAAGTAAATGTGTCAGGATCTTAGAATGAAATCATTCCAAGGTTGGAGTAATAAGAAATGGCAGGGAATAGGAGTTGCAAAGTTTCAAGTGTTTCCAAAAACCATAGGACCAAGCTAGTTCAAATCCTACTCTCTCTACTGCACCTGTGGCAGAGGGTCGACTCGTAACCATATAAATTTAAAATTGCTTGTTCTTCTGGGGGCACGCAGCGGTGCACCATGCCAGCACCTATTTTTTTCTCTCCCTCTAAGACTAAAAGAAAAGAAGAGTTTTGAGTAAAAGGATGGAAAGAAGAATTTTTAAATTCAGAATGGGCTCTGGCAAAAAAAAACAACTTAATACCAACTGTGCCCTGATGCGAGGAGCGAGTCTATCCTCTGCTGCAGGAGCAGTAGTGAGACTGAAACACCTTCCCAAGTAATTTGACTGCTGTCCTCACAATGGGTTACTTACTAGTTCTGAAAACCATAGAATAGAACATAAGCTCTTGCTAATCAAGGATTTGACTGGTATGTAAAAGACTTCTCAGAGGATTGTGATGGGTACCATCTGTTTAGTGATATTGTAACTTTTCTTAAAAAAGGCTCTAAAGCCCTCATTTTGTCTCTGATTTGCCCCACTGATACTGTTTGTGGTCCAAGTAAGCCTTCACACTATGTACCAGCCAGCATTGTGTTGAGGTGTAAATAACCAAATGATGAGCCCAAGGGTACATTGTGGTGAAACGCTGGCAAAGCAGATTAAGATGACCAGAGAAATTTAATTTTTCAATTTTCTTTGAAATTTCACAAGACACTATTAGAAGGTCCGCCCTGACATTTGCTTGATTTGGAAATGGGAAGTCCTGGAATACCATTTCTCATTTTGAGGTCGACCAATAGTAGGATTTGAACTAGCTTGGTCCTATGGTCTTGCACTTTAACACTCAGAGCTATCATATTTATTTTATTGATAGAAATATGATTACATTCTATTATTTTAGATGGGTATGCTGTACATGTGATTATTCAATATTGATATACAGAGTACTTTTTCTTCTGGGGGCACGCAGCGGTGCACCATGCCAGCACCTATTTTATTCTCTCCCTCTAAGACTAAAAGAAAAGAAGAGTTTTGAGTAAAAGGATGGAAAGAAGAATTTTTAAATTCAGAATGGGCTCTGGCAAAAAAAAAAAACCTTAATACCAACTGTGCCCTGATGCGAGGAGCGAGTCTATCCTCTGCTGCAGGTGCAGTAGTGAGACTGAAACACCTTCCCAAGTAATTTGACTGCTGTCCTCACAATGGGTTACTTACTAGTTCTGAAATCCATAGAATAGAACATAAGCTCTTGCTAATCAAGGATTTGACTGGTATGTAAAAGACTTCTCAGAGGATTGTGATGGGTACCGTCTGTTTAGTGATATTGTAACTTTTCTTAAAAAAGGCTCTAAAGCCCTCATTTTGTCTCTGATTTGCCCCACTGATACTGTTTGTGGTCCAAGTAAGCCTTCCCACTATGTACCAGCCAGCATCGTGTTGAGGTGTAAATAACCAAATGATGAGCCCAAGGGTACATTGTAGTGAAACGCTGGCAAAGCAGATTAAGGTGACCAGAGAAATTTAATTTTTCAATTTTCTTTGAAATTTCACAAGACACTATTAGAAGGTCCGCCCTGACATTTGCTTGATTTGGAAATGGGAAGTCATGGAATACCATTTCTCATTTTGAGGTCGGCCAATAGTAGGATTTGAACTAGCTTGGTCCTATGGTCTTGCACTTTAACACTCAGAGCTATCATATTTATTTTATTGATAGAAATATGATTGCATTCTATTATTTTAGATGGGTATGCTGTACATGTGATTATTCAATATTGATATACAGAGTGCTTTTTCTTCTGGGGGCATGCAGCGGTGCACCATGCCAGCACCTATTTTTTTCTCTCTCTCTAAGACTAAAAGAAAAGAAGAGTTTTGAGTAAAAGGACTGTTGGCGAGTACTAGAACTATGCACTGAATGTACAATACATATGATTGTGCCTAATGATGGGAGCTGTTTCAAAGTAGAGTCTGTAAAAAGCCTGTTGATGTTTTAATACAATCTAAAGACCTGTGTATCTTTTTATAAGTATATTTTAGACAAGCCAAAACTCGTAAAGGAAATTGTATCTTAAGATGAAGTACCAGAAATAACAACTCATATAAAGCAGTCTACGCATATAGATTTTATAAGAAGCAAGGAAGCTTGTAGTTTTACATGACAGTTAATCTTGTGATCATGAGCCACGGAACCTCAGTTTTTACGTGGAATACGAACTGTTGGGTGTGACATTTTACTTCGAAAATCCCACTTGCATTCACCAGGAATCGAATCAGAGGCAAGCAGCTTGACCACTGAACCATCATACCCTGGATTTCATAAGAACGTACGTGGAATGAATTTGAGTAAAAGTCTAAATTCAAACTGAAGACCAGACAATTTTTGTGTCCTCTATTTTTTCCAGCTTTATCCTAATTTTCTTAAATTAATGTGCTCTGGTCACTGTATCTGAAATGGATTTTCCATTTTATATTTCAGATGAGAAAATGGCCTGGCAAAACCTCGTAGGAAGTGAATGTGGCAGAAACAACCCTTTGACTCAGTTGACTTCTCATTTTCTTCTTGATCCAACCCATGAGGAACATGGCTTGGGTCACTCCAACCCTAGTGATGAAACCGATGAGGTATGATATAAATTTTAATAAGTAAATGTGTTTTCATCCTGTAACATCGGTGCTCATGCATGGTCTTTTTTTTTGTATGCCCTAAATTGTATTGCTATAATTAGGCTGATGTTAATTAGGACAATTAATGTTCCCTTGTACACTTTCTGATACAGATTGGTTCATGCTGTAGTCAAGTCCTAGTTCGTGAACCATAGGCTACAGCTGATTGGCCTAGTAAGTGGTCCTGACAGTTAGGATACCAGTTTCTGTGGAATAGGAGCAGGCATTTTGGACATATTCTGAGTCGTGGTCCTCCTTGTGCCCAACTCAAATGTTTGTTCCTTGAGTTGACATTCAGGGGCCCTGTGTAAGTAAGACTAGCAACTTGCATCACTTACACTCTCTAAATCTGCTAGCAATGTCTTGGGCAAGCCTCGGACCTATGGGAGTGATGGAGTCCCACTTCCATCTGACCATCTGACAGATCAGGGACTCCTTTGAAACAAACAGGAAATCAAAGATGGGATTGGATATTCTAGGGATTAGTGAGTTCAGATAAAGGAAGACAGAGGGGAGGAATTAGGAGATTACAAGGTATACTTGTCAGGTGAAAAACAAGGCAAAGCAAAGTGGTGAATAAGGTTGTATGTCAAGAGAATCTAAGAAAGTAACATAGTACATAAATGAATGATTAATGTGGATGGATTTGGAAATGTCAGGAAATCTGGTCAGCATTGTTTCAGTGTACGCTCCATGTGAAGGGGCGGATCAGGACGAAAGACAGATTTTATGAGGCACTGAGTGATGAGTGACAATTAAAAATAAAGATAGTATAGTCCTGATTGGGAATTTCAATGCTAGGATAGGAAATAGGACTGAGGGGTATGAGAAGGTAATAGGTAAGTGGGGTGAGGATAGGAAAATGAACATCAATGTAAATGTTTACTGAACTTCTGTGCTAGTAAAGGGGTTATCTGTTGCAAACTCATTCTCAAAGCATAAGGAGATTCACAGATACACATGGGAGGTTGGAGGAATCAGGTCAATAATAGACTACATCATTACTGGCTTTCAATTTAGGAAATTGATAAGGAATTGTGGGTATTCAGAGCTTGTTTGATGAACAGACCACAAACTTATATGCTGTGAAATAAACATAGTTAGACCTAAAGTGCAGAAAGTGAAGACTGGTTGCAGATGGGTTAGGGTTGAAAATCTCCAGGATAGGAGATTTACACAGAAATACATGGAAATGATTCATGAGAAATTCCAAAGAATAAATGGCAACGAATTGCAGGACATTGTAACGGAGTGGGCAGGATACAGGGATGCAGTACTAGAAGTACCAAAGGCATGTATGTCTTGGGACAACAGCGTGTAAAGATAGGAAAAAGCACACATCCTGGTGGAATGGCATGGTGAAATCGGCTTATAGAAGTAAAAAGAAGACTTATCAAAAATGGCTCCAAACAAGGAATCTGGCTGACAGAGATTTATGTAGTGGAAAGGAAAAGAACCAAACAAATAATAGTAGAGTCCAAAAGGAATTCATTAGAGGAATTCAGAAATAAATTAGAAATGTTAGGTCAAGCGGTATGAAAGCCTTTTTGTAGTGTTATAAGAAATCTTACAAATGGGGGGAAAAAAGAGAAATGAGTAGTGTTTTGGATAATTCAGGGAAACTCATTGCAGATGCCAAAGAAGCACTGGAAAGATGGCAAGAATACTTTGAAAACTTGCTAAATGTAAATGTGACAGATTTCGAGATTTTGCAGGAGGAGAATGAGGACAGAAACTGGATCGTGGTTGAGGAAGTAGAGAGGGTGGTAAATAAACTACAATGTCACAAACTGGCAGGGGGTAGAAGATTCAGCCAGAAACGGTAAGTATAGTGGGAAAACAGGGATGAAATGGTTGAATAGGATAATCAAATTGACATTGGATTTAGGAAAGGTGCCATCTGACTGGACAAAAATAGCAATCGCCCCAATTTAAAAGCAAGATAACAATTAGAGGGGCATTTCTAAGTGTACTAGGGCATTGTAAAAAAGGAAAGTTTGATCGTTGGCCGGGATTAAGATAGATGAAAACCAGTGCAGCGGTAGACCACAATGAAGATGTCTGGATCTATTTTTTAGTATGTGCTAAGTTATTGAGTAATGCTGTAACGTTAATTAGTGCCCCATGTTGGTAGCGACAAATGTAACAGTTTTGCTAGCCCACACGTTGAGCGACAAGTGTAACGGATTGGCTGCCCCTAACTGTTGGGTGATAAATGTAACTGTTTACCTTTGCCTAAGCTATGTTGTTTTAATGGGCGCCAAGACCTCAACGCAATGTTGAAATCTAAATTTGTATTTAACAACGTCTAGCTCTGGTAGAACATCTTCAAGAATCTATTCACTCAGATCGTGGTATGATTTGATCATTAACCCAACAAACAATTGTATCAGGAGAAGGAATTGGTCTATATCTAATGCTACCTACTGAAAGCAAAGATTGCATTGTAAAAGAATTGAATTTATTACATAAAACAAGTATAGCAAAATTAATAATAATTATAAGTTTAAAATTTAAATTGGAGCGTTGCGATTTTAATATTACCGATAGAAAATTACGTGAAAACGGAGTCTGATAAATTATTGATTTTACTCTTATTCCCAAGCTATGAAGTTACTGAAATACTGAGTTTAAATCAAAGAGAAACGAGAGATTGCGTACTTCTGTGTCATTTGCGCTTACCACTGGAAATTGCCAAAGCATTTCCCTCGTACTGGATGATGCTGTGTGCTTCCCACAGTCTCCTGGACGTCGTCATCTCCGTCGATATTTGATGATATACTTGTAGATTTGGTGACTTTATGGTCCTAATATCGGAGCCATACCCTCGTACAACCACACTGGTTAAGTTTTAAACAGATAGTTCTCCACTCCACGGAACATTGGAGCGACACACACTTGCAACCGAACTAGTCGAGTCTTTCACAGATTGTCCTCGTTCCACGGCGCGCCGAACGATATATGCACACGTCGGCTCCCCACCTCGGTACCGACTTCCAGCTTACGTGGTCTCCACTGATTGGCTGCTCCCCACGTGCTACTACCCCTTCTCTGGCTCATTACACACGGCGTGCGGATGATGAAGTCAATTTCCGTTCCAACTATCCGCCTTTTCTTGACGCTGCGACCCAAGCTTGCGTAATACTTCTTGACAAGAATCAGCCTGTATTTGAATTTCCAGTGAGTCATGTCTCTCATAATATCCTAACTGACGAAACTCCGTAAAATTCCATAATCATATAATTTTCTATGATATTGTCGTTCGTAATAATTTGCTTGATAGCGTTTTCTAAGACATAGAAAACCTTTCTGTATGCTTATAATTTTTATAAAATGCTCCGAAAAATATCTTAATAATAATTATAATAAATTAATAATAATAATAAATTAACATGAAAACTTCTCTTGGCTGAACAATTTGCCGCGTAAATAAATATAGAATGGCTTCCTACTGACTTATGCCAGTGGCATAAAAAACCCCCGAAAAACACGTTACAATGCTAAAAGAGGATTAGACGGTTGTTTTTTGTAGATCTATGTAGAGAAGGCATATGATAAGAGTACCAAGGGTAAAGATGCTGAGCATCCTGCGGAATTAATATATCGAGGGAAGGTTGCTAGAGACAATCAAAAGTATTTATGTTGATAATCAGGCTGCAGTGAGAGTTCATGGTAGGAATAGTTATTGGTTCAAGGTTGTTACAGGAGTGAGGCGAGGCTGTAATCTCTCACCACTGCTATTTCTTTTATTTATGGGCCATTTGTTGAGGGGAAGAAACTGACTAGGTGGGATTCATTTAGGTGGAAACCAGGTAAGCATTACCAGGTGAGTAATGGCTGACTCTGTTGAAAGCTTAAGAACCAACATGTTAGAACATGAACAGAAATGTGGGTAATATGGAGGAAAATCTGCTTTTTATGAACGGATGTTATGTCAGTAGGGAAGAAACACACACAAATAACAAAAGCAAATGGAATGCCTAGCTAGGAGGAGCTAAATTGGAGCAGGTGGATCATTTTACTTATGCTGTGTATCCTCTCAGGATGGTAGTATGGGAATGCAAAAAAGCCAATGCGGTGATTTCTCAGTTGCGATCTACAGTATTCTGAAAGAAAGAAGTTAGTGTAGTGACAAAACTCCCCCTATATCACTCAGTTTTAGAACCGACCTTGGTATATGGAAGTGAGAGCTGGTCAGATTCCGGTTATCTGATACATAAGCTAGAGGTAACTGATATGAGGGTAGCATGAATGATTGCTCGGACAGATAGATGGGAGCAATGACAGGAGGGCTCTCTTGATGAGGAGATAAATGCCAAGTTACAAATTAACATGCTAGACGAAGCTGTTCATATGAGCCGACTCGGATGGTGGGGTTATGTGAAGAGAATGGGTGAGGAGAAACTACCTGAGAGCTTAATGAGCTCGGCCGTAGAGTGTAAGAGAAGCGGAGGTAGACTTAGGAAGCGATGTTTAGATTCAGTGTTGAACGATTTCGAAGTGAGAGGTCTAGAAGCAGAGGAGGCCCCAATGATAACTGCTTATAGGGGATCATGGAGGTGACCTGTTTGCAAGCAGAGGCTTGCAGACTTGACTGAATGCTTAAAGGCAAAACAGTCTCGAAAGAAATGGTATGTATGTAAGTTGTAGTCATGACTGAAGGCTTGGAAAATTATAATTTATTTTTGGCCTATTTTTATCATTATGAAAAAAATTAGGCTCATGAGGTCACCTTTTGTCCCTCCCCCTAATAAAATATAAATGGCTGGAGCGATTTCAATGAAACTCGGTGAGGTCATAGTACTATTTTCTCCGACACCGAACAGGCCCTACAAATTTAAATATGTTTCACCAATCCAACATGGTTTCTTCATGAAATATTCAACCGGTATTCTATATCTCTGAAACTATTACTGATATCACCCTGAAATTTTGTATGGAGAATACTAAGGTACGTTCAGCTATGTGATGCGTGAAAACATGTTAAGTACAAAACCACCATGGCGGTCAAGCGAAGTTAAAATAATTAAATGGAATTTTCTCGTGCTTTAATCGACCGAGCGAAGTGAAACTTAACATCCTACATGTCTATATAAGATTTAATGTACTGACATCTAATTCAATTCAATTGTTCTCATAAATGCAAGATGGTGGCTGTGCGAAATTTTAAAATTATGTTTACTGGTGGTTGCTCACCTGATAGTTAACATCGGAAAGGAATGTCATTTAGAATGGGGATTTTGGTACCTGACATCATTCATCCTCCGAAGAATTAGCAAATCTCTGTTTCACATTTACCAACTTCCCTTGTACAGTATACTATTATCTTTTTGAAAAATTTGAGATTTAATAATTGTATCAAACATGTACATGTGGTAATAACAGTTTGTTTCTTTGCTTTCTATAGCTGATGCAAGAGTACCTAGAAGAGGTTTATGGCCAAAAATCTAGGACCTTTTGCATGGATTCGTTATTCCAGGAAATGAACAAGATTGAAACTGTTCCACAAGCTTCAACTCTGGAAGGCCCTGCTGGCACTGATGACCCAAACAAGGCAGCCATAGATCCATCTTGGGTGCAAGAATATTTGGAGTTGAGAAAGCCATTAAATGTATGTATGCATGCATCTGATATCATGGCTATAGGGTGATTTACAATAGATCCTGTACAAATAATATTGGCATTTTGTGAGCATAAATTAATGTACTGTAAATATGTCATTTACATTAATGTATAGGTGGAGCCTCCGTGGCTTAGGCGGCAGCATGCCGGCCTCTCACCGCTGGGTCCGTGGTTCAAATCCCGATCACTCCATGTGAGATTTGTGCTGGACAAAGCGGAGGCAGGCAGGTTTTTCTCCAGGTACTCTGGCTTTCCCTGTCACAAATTTCATTCCAGCAACACTCTCCCCTGTCATTTCATCTGTCATTCATTTAATCATTGCCCCAGGGGAGTGCGAGAGGCTTCGGCAGCAGGCACAGTTCATATCCTCGCCGCTAGATGGGGGCTTCATTCATTCTATCCACTGACCCGGTCGGTCGACTGGAAGCAGGCTGTGGATTTTCATTTCATTTTCACATTAATGTATAGGTCAGTGATGACCAACTGTAGCAGGCAAATACAGTCCAAAATCACTTAAAGGTTGTTTCACTATACAGAATAATAGAAGCATATTATATTGTAGTGGTATATCTGGTGCTCGGTGAATAATCCTGGTCACACATGCATCTGTTATCAGGAGCTACAGTGAAGTGTCTCGTTTGTGACAATCATGGGTGCTTTGAGAATCTCTGTGGGGGTGGGTTCTCTTTCACATTATCTCATACTAAAGTTCTTGTAATTTTCCTCCGACGAGCAATTTCTAAAGCATTACAGAAGACACTCCTAATTGATTAAAAAATAACATTTGCTATATTCTTTCCTTCTATTAATATGACTATTCCTTGGTGTCACTTGCCTTTTGTCGACATCAAGGATTTTGTACAGTTTTTCTGAAAAACTTCATTAGACCTATTCAACAATTTTTCAGCTTCTGTCTTCAGGGATTAAGGTGACACACGTGCTATTTTAATTAGTTTTCAGTTGGAAAATCCATGGTACTTTTCATTGTCAAACTGAAGTTACAGGTAACTTAAATTTTCTGCGAATTCAGTAGATGAATCTTCCTCTTAAATTTCTTCAAGAACAAGTGCTTTGAGGTGATTTCTGTTCCTTAACAAATTTTATATAAAATTAATCAGTAGAACAGGAATACCTTATCTCCACTCTTGGAGTTTGTGCTTTAGTTTTAGCACCTTGAATCGTACCTCTTCATGATGTGTCGATGGACCAATGTCATGGTTGGATCACTCCTGTTCTGATTTTAACTCTCAATTTTATTGTACTTCATTGGTGTTATTAAGGACTGACAACTCACACCTCATTAATATGCTCGTCTATTTCAAACTATCCTTCAACTCCACAGACATGTTAAATGTTCTTGAATTCAGCTGACCAAGGAGACTCAACAATCACTCTTCACTGACAGCCAAGTACAACTCCAGTGTTATCCCCAGGAATGCCAGATTTTACTGACTGCCTGGTTGATATAATATCCTAAATGTGTCGTGAGTAGAGGAGGGTTAAAATATTCTTACAATTTTAGTGTGTCTGATCGAAACTCTTTTTTTTTTTTTTTTTTTTTTTTTTGTGTGTGTTCAAAGTGAGTTGTAAGATGCTTTAAATGCTATCAAAATTTTGATTTGGAGGTGCAGCATAAATTGACTTGAGTATAACAGTTTCCTCTTGATTGTTTACTAACAGTATTGCCAACCCTAATGAAGGTGAAATTACTGAACATAAATAAGTAGTCATCAAATTGGTAACAGATTCCTTCAGACATAAGTAAAAATGTGTGCTTGAAGAAACTGGGGTTGGTGAAATACAAATTTTGATTTCTGTTTAAATTTACAGAAAGATGCTTTTCTCTGAGTCTTGCAAAATATTAGTCTCCTACTACATTGTAGGAAAAGTTGGTCGATTGCTGTATAAGACTGTGCATACTTAAAGCATATTGATGTTGGTGGAAATGCACATTATTCTTCAGAACGGATAATGCAAGAGTTACTTGATATTCTGGCTTCAGAAATTAGATGTAAAATATTTAACCCTGCGGAGCGCGCGCATTACGAAGTTACACGGACGGGCGCGCGCCGCATTGAGTGCGGCTCCCACTAAATATCACTTAAATGCACATTTTCGGCAGTAATCAAGGGATCTACATAAATTACTAAGTTTCAAAATTAAATAAGACACACAGTTCGACAAATTAATTTTATTCTGTGAAAAAAAAAAGGAATGCAGAAATTACCATAATTAGAAGGTAAAGGGAAGCAATATTGCAATAAAGTAGTTATTTACCAGAAATACATAGTGAAGGTGCAAGAAACCTCAAATTTAACAAAATTGTAGCCTTCACTTAGAAATGTCATGATCAATAATAGTCATCAAGTTCTGCAGTATCTTGATTTTTACACGTGAAACAAAGTACCTCCCGAATACAGTGATTCTTGCAGACATGTAAGGCACACTCTTTGCACTTGATGGTTGTATTATTCCACTTGTGACGACCACAAAGATGACATGGTCCGGTTCTCTTCTCCTGCATATGCGTGGGAGCTGGTAGCTCATGATACTTCGCCAAAAACAAGCTAACATCCTTTGGCAGACTTTTCATGGCTGCTCTCAGTCGAAGGTGGCTCTCCATCAACTGAAAAGCCAGGTCATTTAGGAAGAACCTTCTTCTGTGCAATTTCTCGGGATTATTTGTGAAGAAAATGATCATTGAATTTATTCCTGCTATATCCAGATAGCGAAAAAATACAGTCAGTGGCCATCTTCTTGTGATTCGAGAAGTCGAGTAAGATGCTGACATTTGATCTACTGTGTAGACTCCTCCCTTCGTCGCATTGTAGTCAAGGTTCACAACTGCCTGATTGGTGTCCTTGTCAATTTCATCAGTCGTGCATAGTCAACAAAAATAACACACCCCTTGTAGGTTTTGTCATCACGGACAAAAGAGTCATGTTGTACTGGAACCCAAACATACAAGAATTCAGAGCTCTTGTTTTGCCCGGCATAAACTCAGGTGAGATTTCCTTTTTGTTCTTTCTGAGAGTACCCAAAAATGTGAGGCCATTTTCATGAAGATACATTGCCAACTCATAACTGGAGTAATAGTTGTCAGTGGTAACGTTTCGGTTGGAATTTTGTATGGTGGCAGTCAATCTTTTTACAATGTCCAATGGCTTATTGGATGTTATAAAAGGACCTGGTTTCTGAATTCCGCAATACAGCTCAAAATTAGACGTGTAATATGTTTTGCTGTCACACAGGGCGTATATTTTTATGCCATATTTGGCCGGTTTGTTTGGAATATACTGCACGAAACCACAGCGCCCTCGAAATCCTACAAGCATTTCGTCTACTGTGACGAACTCACTATGCAAATAATTCAGTTGACAATTATTCAGGAAGCTTGTATGCAATTCCCTAATAGCTGCTAACTTATCACATGGTTATCGTTCTTGACGAGTGTGCACATTATCAAATCGAAGTGCTCGCATCAAAAAACGAAATCGCTTGAGACTGAATACAGCTCTTAGGATAGGCATGCCAGTGCCGTCTGCTTTCCATAGTTCTTCAGCGTTAGTGTGTCTTCCTTTTTTCACTCTGACCAGGAATAAAACTCCAAAGAGAGCCATTATTTCTGCTCTCGTCGTATCATTGCAGTCCCTCTCTCTCACAAATTCAGCGGTAGAGTGCTATTTGTGAATAAAAATATTGGTGCTTGAAACGATATTGTCAATGATGTGAAAATCAAAGAATTTTAGAGACGCATCAAATTCAATTCTAGTATCTCTTTCAACTCGTTTTGGACCGGGAAAAGTTTTTACTATATTTTTCAACCTAGTTTTGCCCGGTTCAATAAGTGGTTTGCTACACCAGATTGTATCTAAGTCTTTACCTAAATAATATCTGAAATCATCTCCGTCGATGTCTGGTGCACCTGCTCCCGAATCCACTGACCGATCCGTATCACTATCCTGTTCTTCCACCTCCACAACTACGTGCCTGTGATCGTCGTCCTCATCTCCATCCTCGTCCTCGCGAAATTCAGGTTGAAGTTCTGTATCATCATCGGAAAGCTCAAGAAGACATTGACGAATGTCCTCCACGTTTGCCAACCTTTCAGCCCTTTAAAAAGAAATAGAGAAGTAATAACTTTCGAACTATGTTTACTGCGTAGAGCAAGAAGCATTTCACGAACAAAACAAAAGGAAACCCTTATATTTATGGTAATGAAATCCATCTGAAATATATTTGCCGATGTGAAAAATATTATTGAAATATTCAGAGCGAGAAGGGTTATACAAAATAATACTTACATCACAATGGACGAGCTGCATGAACTGTAAAACGAGCACACAAGGAGCGAACACGTCCTACACCAAGCGTGAAAGAAACTGTTACGGGAGCGAGCGCGCGCTTCACTCAGTGCGGCATCCGGTACCTGTCAACTTCCACTGCCCGTAGACGACTGACAAGAGGTAGATAAGCGATCAATTGTGTTGAAACCTAGTGGTGAAGTAATGAACATAGCATACCTTGGGTCCCAAGGCGGAAAATAACTGCATTCATCAGGAAAGTGAAAATTAATTATTTTGCCGCACTGAGTGCAGCCGCGTGCCTTCCGGAGGGTTAAAAAATTCACTTTAGGTAGATTATTTCATTATTCAGTGCGATTTGTTCTTCACGTGGACATCATCAGATCCTGCTCACTTAGGCTAAATTTAGGTTCAGTGGATATGAATATAACACTTTATTTACAATTATTAAGCTACAGAAGTTTATAATCATGTTGGAAGCCATTTTGCAGTGTTGCTTTAGTCATCATCATCTTGGGCAGTTTCCGACTGCTGGTTGGGTCTGCTTGGAACATAAGGCTCTCCATTGTTTCCTGTCCATTCACCATCTCGTCTTTCACTGTGTCCCAGCACACTCCTCTTTCCTCCACACTCTTCTTAACTCCTTTTGTCCATCTGTCCCTTGGTCTTCCCCTTGGCCTCCTTCCCTTCATTTCCATTCCAAACATCTTCTTCGGTATCCTCTCCTCTCGCATCCTCCTCACATGTCCATACCATTGTAGCCTAGACCGCTCTATTCTATTTTGCAATGGTTCCCCTCTTACCATCTCTCTGACTCTCTCATTCCTTACTCTATCCATTCTTGTTATTCCTACCCTACTCCTCTGGAACTTCATCTCCACTGCTCGTATTTTACTCTTGTCCCTTTCCTTCATCACCCATGTTTCTGAACCATACGTCAAAATTGGCACAAAGTAGGTCTTGTAGATGATTCCTTTACATTTTTGTGGTACATCTTTATTCCATATCATCCCCCTAACACTCGTGAAAAATCCACCTCTCATTACCTTCCCCTTTCATTTATTTCCATCCTGTTGCTTCCCTTTTCTTCAATTATGCTTCCCAAGTACTTGAAGTATTCTACTTTCTGCAACTGCTGTCCTCCAAGTGTTATGCCCATATCCAGTCTGTTCTTCCTCCTCGTTGTGATGACCACTTCACTCTTTTGTGCTGAGAACTTTATCCCATATGATGCTTTAGTAATCGAAATTAATGCTTTTCAGTCGGTCAACCTGATTGTACCTTACTGTAATGGGTGTTTCCCTAAACCTGCTAAAAGTGTACATGAGATTAATAATTTCACTTGGATGACCAGTTTTGATTGTCAAGCAATCATCAGATCCTTTACACTTATCTATGTATGTGGGTGATGGTATTTACAATATATACATTTATTTAGCTACACCAGTAATTATAAACTTGCACAACTTGTAAGATTTCTTAGTTAGATGTGAGTCTTTGGTTAAGATATTGTTCGTGGTTATTGAGTTTCAAATTTGTTTGTTTGTTTAATGTGATATTAGTGATTGTTAGTGATTGGTCAGGTTGGAATGGAATATGAACTTTTAACTTGTTTGAGCGAAGTGGGGTGCGTTCTCATACAGCTGCCACCACTTCCACTGCCTACACTGAACTGGAAGGAATTTCCTTGTGCAGGATTGTACTGAACCTTGTTATCTCTTTCCCTTCCTTGGGCTTTTTCCGCACACCGCATTCTCGCCACACGTAAACTAAACAGCCCTCTTAAAGCGCACCCGGACTATTGAGAATGTCTTGGATTCTTCAATACTGCCATTAATGATGGCCTTGCTTTATTGAAGTTCTGGTACAAAGTACATCCTAATCCAGTAACATGTTTTCCTTTTTACCCCTTATGTAGCCTGGCTACATCGTTATGTTGTTTCTCGTTTCCTATGTGGTGTGTTTTCTAGTTATGTAAAGAGAGGTGAATTCTCCATGACTGTGTGTTCGTCTAGATTATTAGGGTTGTTTATTTTAGCTAAATGTATTTCGATTGCTTCCTTAATATCAAGGGTACTTCCTTTCTGTTGGTGATGTATGATTTTTAAATCTGTTTCAATGTTAGTGAATCTATGTCCCGTTTCGTACATATGTTCACATGGCAGAGTGTGTCCCCTATTTCATCGCATTTCTGTTTTCTTTGTGTATCGTTTCCAGACTTCTACCACTTTGACCAATGTAATTTGCTTGACACCCTGTGTCTTTGCTCGTTATTGAGTATACTCCTGACTTTGAATACAGGTCTTATTCATTTAAATTACTGTTGTGCAGATGTTTGCTGGTTGTGTTGTTTGTTGTGAATACAATTTTTATGCCTCGTTTCCGGAATAAATTGGTGATTTTGTATGTATTCGTGTTCACGTAATACAGCTGCTTATCATTGGTTTCCCCTTAATTTCTCTTAGCCTGCCTCGTTCGTTATGTTGCTTCCTGTTTGTAGTTGGGGAAAGCTGCCCAATATTGTGAATAGGGGGTGAGCTCTTCTATAAATTTATGTTTGTTTAAGTTAAATGGGTTGTTTGCCTTAGCTAAATGGATTGTTATGGCCCCTTTTATATCAAGTGTCCTACCTTTTGTTTCAAGATGATGATGTAGTATTTATGAGACAGGTGAGGTACCCTCTGATTTAAGAATAATGTTAACATTAGGGCTCGAATTTTTAGGTGCTAAAAATCTGGAAAATATTTATTTCTTATGCATTAAAAATACCTGAAATATGTGACAAAAAAGTAAAAATATGTAATTATAATTTAATTTATTAATGTGAGTATAAACAATATGCAGTACTCACAAATGCACTGACTACTGAAGAATTACAATAAACGAGATACATCTTCAGGTTGTCCATCACAAATGACCGACGATTATCGAGAAACACTTATTCTGAAAGCTCGAAACTGCGGCAATATGTTTATTGGCCTTGAGGTGTTGTGTAACTTGAGATCGCTGTTCAGCCTTGATTGCTTTCCCACATGGTTGGCAGAACAGGACGCCCCCACCAGAAGTAAAATTATCTTTAATTTCCGCAACATATTGCTGCAGACGATAACTTGTAGTTGCTTTTATTTTAGTCATCGTAGAACTGCCTTACAGTGCCAGGGATGAACTGCACGTGGTGCAATATGGCTATGGACAATAAAATCCCCGGCTTCCACAGTGAGTGGCACGGGGCGACAAGTTAAGAATAACACAGTTGCAAACTGACATACGCTCTGCATAAAGATTAAATAGCTCACAGGTTCTTCCTCGTTGAAGTAACACAGAACAAAAATGCAATAAACTGAAAGATCTAGCATACTGATTTTTAAAAAATCTCAATATTATGTCTTTTGATGTGCTAATAAGTGAAAAGCAGGAATTTATATATTTATAGAAAAAATGCCTAAAATATGTATTTGCATAAAAGTATATTTATTTACCTAAAAATCCGAGCCCTAGTTATCATCCCTATATCGAAGAAAGCAAGAGCTGATAGATGTGAAGATTACCGTACAATCAGCTTGATCACTCATGCTTGAAAGATCATCACTAGAATAATTTACAAGAGGATGAAAAGAAGGATAGAAACAGATCTGGATCAAGACCAGTTTGGGAGCAAGGGAAGCTGTACTTAAGTCTTAGGCTGATCCTGGAAGGCAGAATAAGAGAAGATAAGAGAACGTTCATGGCATTTGTAGACTATTGATAACGTTGATTGGAGTAAGTTGTTTGATGTTTTGAAAAGGATTGGAATAAAGTGCAGGGAGAGTGGGATGATTTACAATCCATACAGAAACCAAACTGCAGTTATTTGAGCGAAAGGACATGAGAAGCTGGTATTCAAAAAGGTATAAGGCATGGCCGCAACTTATCACCCATACCTTTCAATCTATACATTGAACAAGCAATGAAGGAAATTGGAGGAAAATTTGAAGTAGGAGTCAAGATGCAAGGAGAAATAATTTCAACTCTGAGATTTTCTGATGACATCTTAGCCGACTCACCAGAGGATTTGAATGAGTTTTTAAATATTATGGACTCCGCCTTGAGGAAGGAATTCATTATGAAAATCAATAAATGTAAAACAAGAACAATGGAATGCAGCCAAAAGAAATCAGAAATCCCTATTGATGTCAAATTGGCAGGTGGAAAGCTAAAGTAGGAGACTTCTGCTACAGGAAGTAAAATAGCCAGCGATGGACGAAGCAAAGAGGATATAAAAAGTAGGTGGCTCAAGCAAGGGAAACATTTCTATAGAAAGGAAATCTGTTGACTTCAAATAGAGATTTACGTATAAGAAAGTCATTTTCATAATCCTTTGTCTGGAGCATGGCACTTTATGGAAGTCAAACTAGGAATGTTGGCACAGCAGAAAAGAGGAGAATAGAATCATTTGAAATGTGGCATTACAGGAGAATTATGAAGATCAGATGGGAAGATAGGGTTACAAATGAGGAGGTATTAAGACGAGACGGAGAGGAGAGACTTCCAATGAAGAGATGAGATAGGTTGGTACGGTAAATACACTCAAACTCCAATGCAGGAGAGACTATTGACTAAATAGTTCTATCCTACCAATTAGAAAGAAAATACTTAAAAAGAAACAAACTTACAAGCGTGAAAACACTAAGTGGCATGGAAAAGGCAAAATACTCATGAAATAAAGCTACCAAACTAAATTTAAAAAAAAAACTATAATATGTAAAACAGAGTCCACACCCAGGAATAGCAAAGTTAGATTTGGAAGGAAAGGTCGAGGACAAGAACTGTAGGGGTAGGCAGTAACGCTGCGGGACCGGACACCACAAGGATCAGTTCTAAAAACCAGATAAGTTGACATAACTTCATTATATTCAGTGCATTTGTGTATATTTCATACCTGCCAACTTTTACGGTTTATCCGTAAAATTTACGGAAATTGCAGCATTTTACGGTTTTACGGATGAACGGTGTCATTTTACGATTTTGCGGACAAAAATTTGAAACGATAATTTACATTCGATAATACCGCCCACTTCCGTACAATCGATTGTTTGCGTGGGTCGAAGGCAAGTCCACGATAGTCGATAACTCGTTCTTTGATATGATTCGTACTTTTAACCGTGTGATGGTTGTGTCGTCATTTGTAATTGAATTTGAAGCCGGGATAACCGTTCTTCCATGTGTCGACAGGCTCTGCTTCGCATATTCTTTGTTCCGCTCCGTTCGCTCGTTGCGATTTAAACCATATTCTTTGACCACGTTAGTTGTTCATTGTTCGCGAAGTTGGCGTTCCTTGAATGTTTTCGTCTTTTAAGGTTATGGCATATTTTAATGAAGCGTTCGAGTTTTTGTGCTATAACTTCGTGCTTCGCAGTTTCCTGTATTCCTTGGACTAATTACATTCGTTCCGCGTGTGTGTGTTTTTTCTACCATGTGCATATTCTTTCTTCACGAGGTTGGCGTCGTTTTCATTTAATGGCTTTGTGTGTCTTGACATGTTTTAATGAAGTGTTGGCTGTCTTAAGTGTTTTATGTTATAATTTTATGTGACGTTCAGTGATCCAGGTTCCTTTCGATGTTTTAGTAGATATCGAGAATGAACAAATCCAACAAGAAACAGTACTTCCAGACATTTAAAGAATCATACTCGGTTGATTTTCCGTGCATACTAAAATCAAGAAAGGGAGAAAAATTTGCCTTTTGCACGGTATGTGGGTGTGATATTAATATTGCACATGGTGGAAAAAACGATTTAAGTAATCATGTGAAGTGCGGTAAACACATTAGTTATGTTAAATCGAAGGAAGATAGCAAGAAAATCAACACCTTTTTTGCTAAGTCTGGAAACGTTGACAGTGACGTAATTAGGGCCGAGTGTCTGTTTACTTCCTTTTTGGGGGAACACAATGTGCCCTTAATTGCGGCTGATCATGCTGGTGCTTTATTTAAGAAGATGTTTCCCGCATCAGAAGTTGCAAAGAAATATAGTTGAGGTCGCACGAAAACGACATGTATTGTAAATAAAATGGCAAAAAATGCATCATTTGAAGTTGTTAAGGCCTTCAGAACGGACCGAATACAGATAAATCCCTTTTCTTTTCATCAGTGAGAAACTACTTTTATACTGCCTGTGACTACATCATCAACAAGTTTCCACTCAAGGATGACGTGTTAAAGAATGCTCAAGTTGCTAGGTTAGACAAAATTGAAGATGCACAGTTATCTTCCATTCGTTTTTTCTTGGAAAAGTTTCCTATCATGTTATGCAAGGAAGAGAATGAAACTACAGATGAGGTGGTGAATGAGCTTCAGAGGCAGTTCACAGCTCTTCAGGTAGATGACACTTTGGCTGCACATCAAGATGCTGCAAGTGATTCCAGTTGGGCACAAATATCAAGCATTCGTGGAGCCGATGGACTTCTTAAGTATAACCGAATTTCTAGAGTATTGCTCTCTATTCTCACCATACCCCATAGCAATGCAGAATGTGACCGTTTTTTTTAGCCTTGTGAAGAAAAATAGAACACAGTTCAGGTCATCCATGTCCAATGAATCTCTGGAGTCTATTTCTATTTTGAAGACCAGGAGTTCTGGTCCCTGTTATGACAAAACATTTTCTCAAGACTGTTTGCAGGAAGCTAAAAAAAAGGCCACAACCATGACTTAAAAGTCGAACTAGCATGTGATTTGCAGTGTGTATTATATTATTTCTTGCCTGTGTTACGTTAAACAAGTTTTATTGTTTAAAGCCTTTTTCAATTATCGTGTATCAGCTTAATCTATCAAGGAAGTCCTGTTATGTCTGCTCCAAACCAATATTCACCACGCCTGCTGCTGATTAACATGGATTTCTTCTTGATTGTTATGTTCATCTACAAATCAAGTAAGTAGATATGATTTCATTGAAGTATCCTGTTTAAAGCATGAATTATTGTATTTTGTAGCCCAGAAGTATTATTATTTTCGTCCAGCTAGGGTTTGTCGAAAATCGTTAATTTCTTTGTCGCGCGTGAGTTTTACTGATAGCCCTTTTCAAAAGTTGGCAGGTATGATATTTGTATTTGTGTATTCGCCACACAAGATATTACAATACAATTAGGCCAATAGTTAAAATAGGAACAGTTGATTTAGAACAATAATAACAAAATAGTGCAGACAACTTCACTACTGAAATTATTCATAATAACAATTCAATACATTGCCAGCTACGTACTTAAACCACATTAATAATAATAGTGCAGCAACCATAGAAGTGTATTATACTGTCTGTAAATAGTTGACACGTTACACAAGTTTTTACAAACTTATGTCATATAAACATTGTATATATTTATTTGTGATTAAGTGTAATTCATAAACATTGTACACTAATTAAGCCTAAGTGAAAGGGATCTGAGGATGAACGCGTGATGTTCGAAACATGTCATCCAATTAAGCAGCTATTTGTACATAAAGTGTGTTACTTTGTAGGGTATGTAAATACTTGTTTCCCGCCTAATGTAATTGGGCACAATTTGTGTTGACCGACTGGAAAGCTTTCTTTAATAGAATTAGGCAACACTGAAAAATGGCTTCTATCACTACAATTTAAAAATATTCAGTATACACTGCTTTTCACCAGTCCTCAGAGGTTTGCCTCTCTTAAGTTTCACATGAAAAGGGCCAGGTAGATCCAAGTTCACTTCACAATGCACTTTAACACAAAAGTATATAAATAGCACAAGGTACTGTTGTTGTTGATTATTTAGGGACTTTGTGACATTGTAGTCATGTAGCCCCGTGCACTTGGGTGTGTGTCGAAGCTGTCTGATAACCTATGTCAATGTGATGCCTGTATTAGTGTCACAAGGTACTGTACGGTAAATACACTCCAACTCCAATGCAGGAGAGACTATTGACTAAATAATGCTATCCTACCAATTAGAAAGAAAATACTTAATAAGAAACAAACTTACAAGCATGGAAACAATAAGCGGCACGGAAAAGGCAAAATACTCATGAAATAAAGCTACCAAACTAAATTTAAAAAAACTATAATATGTAACACAGGAAAACATAACATCCTTACAAAATAATGTTGCCGAACTAAACAGAAACGAAGTAACTATTAATTAACCCCTCAGCGCCGACCTCTATTGACGTCAGAAAAGTTGGTTGGCGCAGCCACGCGGTAGAATGTTGAAGCTGTAACATAGTGACTGGTGAGCATGGTGAAGCATTAACGTCGTGATGGAAACAGAAAGGAATTTGTCAAATTCGAGGAGGTACTGCTCTGTATGCGGTTGCAAATCGTATAAAGCGGGTGGGAAATCTCTTCACTACTTTCCTGTACAAAAATTTCAGAGAGAAAGATGGGCTTCGGCGCTGTCAATTGGAAAACGTGTTACACGTTACATGACAGTGTGCAGTCTGCATTTTTGTGAAGACGACTTCTTTCCACAGCATAAGCACCGGTACTGTTGATTATTGATAGTTATTGTCTCTAATTTGTATTCACAAGGATTTAGCTACATCAAAAATACTGATAAACGTATAGCCTAATACTTCTGTGCCGTAGGCCTACAAAGAATGTAATCCGCTCTTCGTAAACTTATTTTAGGGGTTCTTCCGATTGACAATAGCCGAATGGTTAGAAAACTTAAGAAAAATGCTGTTCCTAGCCTTAATTTGCCAGAGAATTTATATACTTGCCCTTGAACAGCAAGTATGTAGGTCAATATTTGCAATATTGAAGTATGATTTGGCTTAAATTGTGTTTTTGGCTATAATCTCCTTACTGTTGAATTTAGTTGATTAATGTGTAAAATCTTAGTTTTAAGTACCGGTTTGGTGACCCATCATCCCAGGCAGGCCGGTAACACCTATACTACTCAGGCAGATAGGTCACTTAGCCATAATTTGGAAGTTATAGTGATGTTAAGTATACATATGCGGTAATGTAGCAGGAGACCTGATCGGCCTAGGCTATTCTAACTTTAATTAGTTCCCATTTCAGGGTTTTTCAGTTTTGAGAGCGAATAGTTGGTTTGAAAATTGTACAACAGTAAGGAGAGTATGTTTTCTATAGGTTTTATTTGGTATTATGGTTTATGTCTAGCTGAGGAGTGAATTTGATTTGGCTTAAAGTGTAGTTTTTGATCTGTTCCGTTTGCTTATGACAAGTTCAAATGGGGACTCCAGCTTTGTTAAATATCTGTATTTTAAATATTTAATTAAATATATTGATAAAGAGGATGCCTCCATTTTTACTTGCCTGTGGCAAGAGATTAATAAATTTATATTCTTGCCTTTGAACAGCAAGTATGTGGGTCAATATTAGCAATATTGAAGTATGATTTGAGCATCCCAAGTAACGCTTCTTTGAACCCAAAACATGCATGCAAATTCAGGGTTGCTGGATTCAATTTATTATCAGGGAGTCGTCCTTTGTGTTATGTGATATATATATATATATATATATATATTGTGAAAATAATAAAAACATCGATACCGCTAGGCTCCCAAGTACAGGCTTCATATATGTAACAGCAGACAGTAAATGAACTATCTACATGTGGGTAATATATTTAACTAGTAGTAATTAAGCACTGCATTTAAACTGATTATAAAAATATTTCTATCAATGAAAGAAAATATGTAGTATTTTGCCATCATAAATTAGAAGCCATAACAAACGCACACCCAATCACTGTCTTGCTTACTTCTCGTCACTATCTCGCCGCCATATTGGAATCAGCTGACCGTAAGCTCCTCCCCCGTTTCGGACGTCAATACTGTACCCTTGGAAAGAAGCATTTAACAAGACTCTGCGTTTGGGGTCGTGATCAGTTCTTGTACTAAAGTGTTTCGGAGGAATAATTGCTTCCAATGAAGTCCAGGATTCATAGGGTTAACTAAAATTAAGAATAACATAAAAACACAGTTTAAATAACAAACATTTAATAACTGAATCAAAAATAATAATAATAACAATACAAATCCACCCTGAATTTACCCATGAAATTATACACAAAATACAGTAACACTGACTGAATCAAAATTTCAGTCCATAATACCTCAGCCTAAACAGCTGTATCAAATGACTGTGAATAGAAATATCACCTACAAACTTAAAACATTTATGTGTCATGTGCAAGCATAGATAAGCTATCAAGTAATGAGTACTAATTGACGAGAATTCACTTCCAAACTAGGCTACCATTCTAATAACTCGTGAATTCCCGTTCTGGGGACCAAAGTTACGGCATATGGGAACACAATACAAGAAATGACTAACACTGAAATAATAAACACTGACATGCCCTAGCCCTTACAAAATTAACACAAATAATAAATAATACACGAATGTATTCTAATACAAATAGCTGCCGAACTCTGGACTTATGCTGTCAAATCTAGTGGTGCAATCACGTGACATAACAATAACACAGGTTGACCGTTGTCAACATAAATTTATGTAATGAATTTGCCTACACAAAATGCCAAAACAACAACAAAATAGTTACACGTCCAGAAACTGGCATACAAACAAAACATGAATAAGCGATGAGTTAATAAGCATGACGTTAGAACAGTAGGAATACAGCATGAATAACTCCCAAATTAGATTGCATCAAATTTAAATCATTCAGGCTTTATAATGAAACTCTAACGAAGCAAGAAGAGCTGGTCTACAGTCAGCTGCTAATGAGCTTATCTACCCTTCTGACTCCCTTCTCAAACATAACAGGTGTGTCACGACGAAAATAGACTCGGGCTCAACTGAGCTCCCAAGTACCGAAGAATTCCCAAGTACCGAAGACTTGCCTCCCAAAGGCTCCTGAAAACGCATGCATATAAATTCATAACAAAACATATCTTGAAAAATCCACTCTGGGATATCAAGAACCAACATATTTCCTGGTCAATTGTCCCTCAGGTATCAATTGCCGGATAAGTGCGACAGACGGGAGCAGAATCACGTCTCTCCCCGCGAGCACTTGAAATACACACACACATGACACACAGCTGTAGTCAGCTCAATGACCCGCACACACATCAGATCAGAGTCCTATTGTCATCAAGACAAGTAGCAAATGAACCAAATGAAGTTAATGACGGCAAATCAAATGGCTTTCCGTATCCAAAAATTGCAACAAGGCAATATCACAAATAAAATATAACTCAGCCTGAGCAACTATAATTTCACTAGACAAATAAGAAATTCCCCCAAATCTGATTTTACGTTAGTTCACTACAAGATTCACTTATCACCGCAATCCTAGTCTCTCGGCCATGCAAATCACTCGATTGCACGTTAATTTCATGTGGTCCATGCGTTAAAATCATGTACACTACACAAAGCGAGAATAAAATCTACACATTATATTTACATAAACTGTCCCCCGCTATGCCCACGAAAAATAAGTATGTCAGCACACAAAAGACACAAGAATTTACATTTTCCAAACAGGCAAAACAAATACTTACAAAATATTTACAAGAACACAGGTTGACCGTTGTCAACATAAATTTACGTAATGAATTTGGCTACACAAAACCCGACCGTCCAAAATTAAATAAATTTAATTTTTATACTATTCAGCTTGTCATTTGTCACAGGTATCGCCTGCCATCGTCCCAATAGGCAGCCTAGCCCATCACAGACATCATGGTGTTTGTAGAAATAGATGGCTTCCTTCCTTCAGTGGTAACTGACATCATCTTGTTGTTAAGAAAATATTAATTATTAACATACGCTTTATCTCTGCTAGCTAACTGCTATGATTTCGGCTACTTAGTTCACCGGAAAAGTCCTATAGCAGTTCGTAGACTGGCCCTAGGTGTTGTGGCCTGATAACCACCTAACATTCACTGAATTTACTGTAACACTTCAGGTGCATCACACACAACTGTAATTAAAGTACAAAATAATAAAAGTGCTCAGCATCGCACAGATGCGCAAATGTTTAAGTCAAAAATTTAACAAATGCCCTCACTGACACGCAGAAATTTTACGTCAAAAGACAATAATATTCACAATGGGAATGACTGTCACACGCACTCGTTGCACTATTTATACAAAATATACACATGAACTGGAGAAGGGGTAATTCGCTCGGTTATAATCCAAAGTAATAA
This sequence comes from Meconema thalassinum, assembly GCA_946902985.2. Lineage (NCBI taxonomy): Eukaryota > Metazoa > Arthropoda > Insecta > Orthoptera > Tettigoniidae > Meconema > Meconema thalassinum. The sequence goes on from OX336389.2 coordinate 918,613,824, forward strand.
GGCTACTAATATGAGTGACCCCTCAAATTAATCGTGGCTTTCAGCTTGTCACGAATTTAAATGCATGCACGGAATTCGATCGTATAGTTCTGATTAAATTGATTGCCGCGCAATCCCATTTCCCGCCGAACACTGGCGTCATATATTCTTATTGGCTGATTATCCTGTGCATTTGGCGCGTACACTGCGAAACTCCGTCTATGGGCGTGGTCGAAACCTGGCTTCTTCTCTCTCAAAATTTACCTCTCTCCTTGTCTTCGAGCTACTGGACAATGAAAATATCAGCTCCATGCGTCATGGCCTGGTGACACTCTCTCCTGTTCAGCACCTGTCTCTAACGGTACTTTTTCTGTAGCAAGAACGGGTGTCGGAAATAGTTTCATAACCCATCCTTTTGTTTTCATGGAAGAAGGTAGCAACCCTGTGTCTCCACTTAACTACCTGAATCTTGGGAAATGTAGCAAACTCGGTCCTCCACTGTGCTAGTATTTCATGCAACATTTTTAATTGAAGCATTAATATGGGGACCAATATTAAGGGTTCATTTACACCATAGTTGGTGAAGATGGAACTTAAGGTTGAAGTCGATTTTTACTTCCATGCAGCAAATGGGTCAAGTTAGTAACTGATCACCCATAAATACAAGATTCAGTCCGCCTCTGTTATCTTCAAGTATCGGCTCCCTCACAGCTCGTTAGGACATTCCAGGTCGCTCACCGCCGCAGGCATGTCTCGCCTCGCACTAATTCCCTCTCTCTCACTCGTAACATCATTGAGTCTTACAGACTTGCTCCCGTCTCAACTTTTAAACAAAGCTGGTGACTGACTTCCTCAAACAGGTGCTCGCTCCAGTAGCCCCGTATATTTGGTGCATTAATACACACGTAGATAGTTCGCTGCTGCATTGTTGTTCCTGGGCTCCCATCGTTCACGTTTATAATACAATTTCAGATTAGCAATGTTGTAGACAGGCATACTACCAGTGCTAAGTTCTCTCACTCGGTAAGCATTGTTACCCAAATTCCTCACTGCTGAACGGGCCAATATAATGCTCATAAAACTTGTCAAATACCTTATTTGAAGGATCAGAGATCGGCGGCTTCTTAACCTAGACTAATTCGTCTTCCACTAAGTCCCTGTGGAACCTCTTTCCACGCACTCGTCTTAATCTTCTATCCGCCTGACTCCTCATATGTACGATGGTGTTCTGGATCCTCAAGTCGTGAGCAAGCCTGGGATCACGCGGGCAGTTGATTATGTTGTTCCAAGACCTCTCCGGATACTGGTTGTGGTGTAGGACCATAGGTATCTGACCTGTCGACTCGTGTCTTGTTGAGTTCATGCAGACCTCAATATCCTTTACTCTGTCCACCCATTTATAATGTTCACGGGGTATAAATACTCTGAAGAAATTAAAAATGTCTTTAATCGCTCGTTCACTAGGATTAGCTTGAGCATGGCGGATTGATGATTGAATGTGCTTAATCCCCATGTCTTCCATGCCCTTTTTGAACTCAGCGCTCGTGAAGTAACTGCTGTGATCAGACAAAATAAACTCCGGCTTCCCAAGCGTTGGTATCACCTTGTTTCTTATCCTACTCAAGACCTGTTTAGAAGTGGTTTTCTGTATTGGGCACAGAACCACGAATTCCGAAAAAACATACAGGCTTACAAGCAGATGTCGACATCCTCTTCTTCGTTTTGGGATTGATCCTAAACAGTCAATGGCTACAAGCTCACATGGCTTCTGTGGTAACAATGGCTTGGGATATTGTTTCATCAGATAATTAATCGGTTTCGTACGTTGACAAGCATCACTTCGCATATTGTTGTCCTCATGAGCGGCCAAGTAAACGTTTCAGCGATAGTCGCCTCCGTCTTGTCAATACCTATGTGTCCCAGGCTTTCATGCACGTGCCAGGTTAATCGACGCTGCAATGAAGCTGGTACCATAATGCGTAACCTGGTGTGTTCATCTACAAATTTATGCAACAAGTGATTCATGTTCGGATATTTGCCTTCTTTACTTTGGGCTACTCGGTGAGCAGGAGTTCCGGGCCGCAATTCTCCTTTCAAATATTGGATCATTCGAAGCATCCATGGTTTGACTTCTTGTTCCCTCTGAATTTCCCTGAGTTCTTCCAGAAACTCACAATCCCTCGTAGTTAGTTCAATGTGTTGTACCAAGGCTTCCTCTTCAACGTCTGCTTCAGGGTTTCTGCTGAGAGCATCAGGAATAATACACTGAAGAAAATGGAAATTGCAACACCATGAAGGCATTGGTCATTTGTGTTGATTTTCAAGATATGGAACGATGCCATCTAGGTATGTAAATGATCAAAGTTTCAGACCCATTGGATTGTTGCTACAGGTCTCCCCTCGTGATTGGTCGCGGAGGAATCAACTCCAGTATACGGACTCTGGTGTAGCGTAGTTGACTTGCAGCCTGTGCAGCGAAGTGTTCCCCGTCAAACATGCCTCGACGACAGAGAAGACAACTGTCGCCGTTTGAGAGGGCTCGGATAATTGGGCTGTGTGAGGCTGGATTATCACTAAGGACTGTCGCTGCACGTGTTGGCCGACGGGCATCCTCGGTACAACGTGTATGGCAGCATTGGTCAAATGAAGGTACCCACACTTGTAGACCTGGCACAGGCCCAGGGCGACAGACAACTGTGAGAGAGGCCCGGATGGAACCCCATTCAACAGCAGCGCAAATTCGAGCAGCTGTGGCACCCCACGTTACACAACAAACAGTTGGTAATCGCCTGCATGCAGCTGGCTTACGATCCTGTGTCCCTGCAGAAGGTGTTCCATTGACCCCACAACAGCGACGTGTAAGGCTGGCCTGGTGTCGAGAATGGTCGACGTGAGTCGACGAATGGCATAGGGTCGTCTTTAGTGATAAATCGTGCTTCTGTCTTGTCCGCAGTGATTGCCGGAATCGTGTGCGCCGACGTACCGGGGAGAGGGGCCGCCCAGACCTTATTGTCGAGAGGCACACAGGGCCAACACCAAGCATTATGGTCTGGGGAGCTATTGGCTTTAATGTGAAATCACAATTAGTGCTTGTTGAGGGCACTATGACTGCTCGATAGTACGTTGATAGGGTACTCAATCCAGTGGTTGTCCCTATGATGACAAACATTGCCAATGGGATGTTTCAGCAGGACAATGCCCGGGTTCACACTGCACGCATCTCCAGAGAAGCTCTCCACGACATCACAACCTTAGAATGGCCCGCCAGATCCTCGGACCTCAGTCCTATTGAGCATGTGTGGGACATGATTGGTCGACAACTGGCCAACCGTCTTCAGCCACCCACAACTCTGGAACAACTGACCAGTTCAGTGCAGCAAGCATGGGCCACAATTCCTCAGGAAGCGATCCAGGGCCTTATTGACTCCATGCCTCGCCGAATTCATCAATGTATTGCAGCTCGTGGTGGGCACATCCTGTATTGATTGTTGTCCAAACTTGTGGTCAGAGGGACGTGAAAGAGTAATCATCGAATCACAACCGAACACTCGTCCTGCATGTTCAATTGCAGCAATGTAGCACCACTCCTTCTGGGTGTTGCAATTTCCATTTTCTTCAGTGTATTTAACTTTCCTGGGCAGTGTTCAATCTCAATGTCAAATTGCTGTATGTAAATTGACCATTTTGTAATGCGCTTGCTTACCATAGTGGTCTTGAATAAGAACGTTAGAGTTTTATGGTCCGTCCTTATGATAATCGGGTAACCAAATACGATCTTTCTCCATCGTTGAAGGGCGTGGAGTATAGCCAGAAGCTCCAGCTCTGTCACGGTATAGTTACGTTCATGCTTGCGCAATTTGCGACTTACAAAAGCTAGGTAAGATCGGTTTTGAAGGTTGGTCGGATCTTCCTGGTAAAGCATAGCTCCAATGCCAACAAGTGAAGCGTCTGCTTGTATTATAAATTTACGGCCGAAATCTGGGTATCCCAATTTTATGCAATTTTGAAGCAACAATTTTGTTGCTTGGAAAGACTTGTCACATTCGTCATTCCAAAGCCATCTGTTGTTTTTCTTAAGCAACTCCTGCATAGGGACTACCGTCTCTGTGTACCCCGGACAATTTTCTTTAAAGAATCCCGTCACTCCTAAGAAAGCACGGACATGTTTTACTCTCATAGGTGTGGGGAAATTCTTAATGGCTTCAATTTTGGCATGGTTTGGTCTCACTCCCTCCTTATCTATGATATGGCCCAAATATAGTATCTCGTCCCTGAAGAAATGTGACTTTATGAGATTAATTTTGAAGTTTGTGGTTCGGAGATTTTCTAGCAGTTTATCCAGATTGTTCATGTGTTCTTCGATGTTGTCGGAAGCCAGCAGAATGTCATCTATGTACCGGACAGTCATTTCTTTCACCTCATCTATTAGGCTGCGGTCTAACACACTAATTAAGGCACATCCAGCTATTTTAACACCGAAGGGCATTCTCACAAAAGTGTATGTCTGGTTATCAAACAAGATGCCAGTTAACAGTTGTGACTTCTCATCTAACTCAATATGATGGAAGCTGTTCGTTAAATCCACGCTGCTATAAATACTTCTCCCTCTGAATCCCTTCAGGACATCTCTAATCAATGGCGCCTGGTCATATTCTGGCAACAATCGGAGGTTGAACATTCTTGCGTCTAGGCAAACCCTAATAGACCCATTAGGTTTAGCAACAGCCAAAATCGCGTTGAGAAAAGGTGTGGGCGTCTACTTAATAACTCCCGCCTGCAACATCCCGTCTATGATTTCTTTTACTTGACTGGTGTTTTTCCGGACTCGGGTACAATCTACTTTTGAACGGCGACCAGTCGTCTACCTACATTGAGTATTTGAAGTTTAAAATTTTCCCTGGTACAGTGTCGAAAACTTCATGGTGCTTCCTTAATATAGGGTGTCAGGGAATGTTCTCCTCAGTGCCTAGGCACTGCTACGTTAGGTGAGAGCCGGGGTTAAGTTGGCACAGCACAGCTCACACGTGTGTTCTGATATCCTGTCGACCTTGGAGAAGACAGCCAGGGCGAGTGAGCGAAAGGTCTGACACCGCGCTGCCAACTTAACTCCGGCAGTGGTTTCATCAAGCTGTCGTAAGACCTCTTCCGCCTGCACCGCCGTGCTTACGTTCGTAGCCACTAAGAACTGCTGGAAGTTAACTGGTAATTGCTTTCGTATTGTGGTAATTAAATCTAATTCATTTGGAGGATGGTCCAGATCCCGGAGTTTGAGCATTTGTGTGGTAAATAAGTCAGCGTACTTGGTTTGTTGTGTGGAGTGATATTTCCATGAATACAATTCCATACGGAGACTTTGTTGATGTTAATGTGAAGCGCTCCAACATTTTTTAAGAATGCTTCCCTAACTCCTTGCGTGGTCTCGAACGTGTATTTAAAGCTCAAGAACTATGTCAGGGCAGCTCCACCTAAAAACTTCTCCACCATTCTCAATTGATGCGCTGGATTTACGTCCTGGTCAGTGTAGTATTCATCAAGTTCTTTTAGGAAGGCCTTAGGAGTGCTTCCGGTATCAGGAATAAATGTATTAGGCTTAAATTTGTTCGCTCTGATTACTTGTATTAGCTGTGTAGGAACCTGTGTATTTTGAGGTGTCGAGCTGCGGCCTTCGTAGTTGCGAAATGCCTCCGTGTCAGGCGTCACTGGACTATGCCCCAGCCCTTGGCTCCCTACTGTGCGCGCTCCCTCTAGGCTATCATCTTTCCCTTTCTCCACTAATGAGGCAAATATTGTCCCTTGTTCCAGCGATTTCAATTCCGTCTTAATCAAGCGGATCTCCTGTTCCCTAAATATTGCTTTCATATTTTCTTCCAAAGCCTGGATCTGCGTGTGATTTTCTCCTAATCTTTGTATTATTGTAAGCCTCTCGTCATTTGAGTCCGCGCTCATTTTACTCCAATCTCACCTAATGTTCTACTTCAGCTTGTCTAGCCTCTTCTCTACTTCTAGTTTACTGGCGTCCTGGTTCGCTTCTATCTTTTCCAGCCTTTCTCCAAACCAATGTTGTTTTGTTCTATGGTCTGTTTCAGCTCGTCTTGGTCCGCTTCTAACCCCCTTCATCGCTCTAAAGATTGAACTTCTAATTTATTCAACTCTTTAATTAATCCGTTCACATTGCCGTCCACTGATAATATTTGATCTTGTACGACCTGTGTTCCGTTCTCTATTTTCTCAAATCTTGCCTCGAGTTTCTCCTGCGCAGATCTGATTTCAGAGGTATTGGTCAAACATGCTAGTTCTATCTGCCCTAACTTAGCCATTACCATGTCGTCAAGCCCCTCCAGTTTCTTATTGAACGTATCTTCAATTTTCTTAATTTGCCCTAACTGTTTATCATTGCTAGTGCTGACGTCACTTGCTAGTCTTATTAATTGTTCCTTGGTATAATCTTTGATCTCCGCGGTAAGCGCAGTTAATTGTACCGTATTTCTTTCGTCTTGCGCAGCTAAATGCTCACTGTTTCTCACGGTTTGTGCAGCCAGCTGTTCACTCATGAGTGTGTTTTGTGCCGCTGATTGTTCAGTCATACGTGCATTTTGTGCTGCTAACTGTGTCTGTAAATCCGCTCCTACTTCATCACTAATATTTTCGTTCATCGCGGTTAACTGTGTCTGTAATTCCGCAGATTGTTTACTACTAGTTTCATTAATAAGCGCAACTGTTCATTCATATCATTAGTCATCTCCCTCAATTCAACCAACTGCTCTTGTGTACGCGCAGTTGCCAGTTCAATCCCTACCCTAATTTCTTCCAAAGTCGCCATCACCACAAATATAACAACACTGAGAATACAGGGAAGATGACATATAGGCGATACACATGAAACACACAAACATAAATAGACACATTAACACTTTAACTACTCAATTCATTTGCTTCTATAATTAATCCCGCAAAGCAATAGCATCCTTGAGTATATTTGACTTATTAACATTTAATTTTAACCCTTCAGTTCAGCAATTAAGTTCCTAGCCTTACTTCAGATATTATATGAAATGACCATCATCATCATCATCTTGCACAGTTTCCAGCCACTGGCCGAGTCTGTTTGGAACACAAGCTTCTCCAACGTCTTCTGTCTTCCCACCTTCTCTCAGCCTCCAGCCTTGTCCAGTCTTCTCCTCTCTTCTTCACGCCTTCTTCCACCCCCTTCAGCCACCTGTCTCTCGGTCTCTTTCCTTCCCACTTCGTCTCATGTACTCTCCTGGGTATCCTCTTCTCCTCCATTCGTTTTACATGTCCATACCATCTAAGTCTAGATTTCTCTATACCATCCTGTAATGGTTCCTCCTTCATTAATTCTCTGGTCCTCTCATTTCTTATTCTGTCCATCTTTGTAGCTCCAATACTGCTTCTCAAGAACCTCATCTCACTGGCCTGTATTTTGCTCTTCTCCCTTCCTTTCATAACCCAGGTCTCCGAGGCATACGTCAGGATAGGGACATAGTACGTCCGATATATGATCTTTTTGCTGTTCTGAGGGACATCCTTGTTCCATAACATGCTTCTCACACTCCTCCGAAATGCTTCTGCCTGCCTCCCCCGCTCATTTATTTCTCTATCGTTTCTTCCATTATCTTGTATCAGGCTTCCCAGATAATTAAAATTCTCCACTTTCTTCAGCTGTTCCCCACCAATTGTTATTCCCGTTGTGGTTCTTTCCTTCTTCCTTGTTGTGATCACCATCTCACTCTTATTTATGCTAAATTTCATCCCATATCCTTGTATTATTCCTTCCCACACGTCCAACTGTTCCTGTACCTCCTCCTCCTTGTTTCCCCAAATCATCAAATCATCTGCAAACACCATTGCTTTCATCTTTCCTTCCCCAATTACTTGTGCCACTCGGGTCATTATGTCATCCATCACCACAATGAAAAGTAACGGTGACAGTGCACTTCCTTGTTTCAGGCCGTTTCTCTGTTCCAACCAGTCTGATCTCTCTCCTCCCACTTTCACACAGCTCATGCTTCCCTTGTACATCTCCTTTATCCTCTTTATAGTCCATTTCTCTACTCCTCTATCCTCCAGGGACTTCCATACTTTGTTTCTGCATACACTGTCATATGCTTTCTCAATGTCCAGGAAGGCCATCAGTAGATCTGTTCCATACTCATAGTGCTGTTCTTGTAACTGCCTTACAGCAAAAATCAAATCCACTGTGGACCTTCCTGCTCTGAAGCCATGCTGTTCTTCCCTCATCCCTCCTTCTATCCTAGTCCTAATTTTCCTTTCCAAAACTTTCTCGAAGATCTTAGCACAATGACTCATCAGTGTTATTCCCCGATAGTTTCTGCGATCTGTTCTACTACCTTTCTTGAAGATCGGGACAATTATTCCTTTTTTCCAGTCCTCTGGGGTCTTCCTTTCTTTCCATGCTGTCCTCATCACTCGGTACAACCACTGTATCCCCACCTCTCCTGCTGCTCTCACCATCTCCACACTCAACTCATCCACACCCGGTGCCTTCCCTCCTTTCATCTTGTTCTCTGCATCTTCCACTTCTTTCCATGTTAAGTCCTTTTCTGTTTGCAGTTCATCTTCCTCTTTCCCGATTTCTTCCTCCTCACTATCTTTTCCATTTGGGTTCAGAAGTTCTTCAAAATATTCTTTCCACATTTTCTTCAGTTCTTCCCTATTTTCTATCTCTTGTCCCCTTTTGTTCACCATTCTAACATAATCCGTAGGATCCTTCCGCCTCTTATTTTTTACCATCCCATACAGGACCTTTTTTGTACCTTCTCTATCCTCCTCCATCATCTTTGTCCACTCTTCCATCCACTTTCTTCTCTTCTCAGCCACTACTCTCTTCGCCTCCTACTTTCTTTCCTGGTACTCTTCCCTTGTCTCTACCGTCCTATTTTGATACCACCTCCTAAAGGCTCTATTTTTTTCCCTTACTATATCTTTTGTCTTCTCATTTCACCATGGTGTTTCCTTCCACCTCTTCTTACTACAGGGGCGTGGTGGCTCAGCGGTCTAGCTGTATGCCTCTCACCAAGGCGGTCTGGGTTCGATTCCCGGTCAATGCATGTGAGATTTTCGAAGTGAAATGCCATGTCCTGTGGTTCGGATTCCACGTAAAAAAGGAGGTCCCGTGGCTCATGATCACTAGATTAACGGTCACGTTAAACTACAAGCTTCCTTTTTTCTTCTTACTACTTGTCCTCCCACATACTGCTTCTGCTGCACCTACTAGTGTCTTCTTAAATCTAGCCCATTCCTCTTCCACCCCTCGTTCTTCATCTGTTGGAATTCCTTCCTTTACCATTTTGAGGTACTCGACCCTTCAATCCCCTTCTTTCAGTTTCCATATCCTTATACGTCTTTCCTGGTTCTCAGTCACTTTCTTCTCCTTACTCCCTCTCAGGTTCATTACCAGCAATCGATGGTTCTCCGATGGTATAGCCTTGATGTCCGTGATGTTCTTATTTAGTTCTTTCTCATACAGTATATAGTCGACCACCGACTTCCTGGTCAAGTCATCACTGTACCATGTGATTGTGTGGCTCTCTCTTTTCTTAAACCAGGAGTTCCCAACTAGCAGGCTGTTCCTCTGGCAGAAGTCCAACAGTCGCTTTCCTTCCTCATTTCTTCCGCCCCAACCCTCTGGTCCTAGAACACTCTCATAACCTTGTCTTTCTCTTCCTACATGGGCATTCAGATCCCCCATAACAATCATATTTCTTCCTACCAGCTGCTTCTGCAATTCCTCTTCAAACTCCTCCTTCTCTTCAGAGGCGCAGCCTACTTGTGGAGCATACACTTGCACTATTTCTACGGTCTCTCCCCTCAGTGCTACTTTCACTTTCATCATCCTATCACTTATTCTCCTCAATTCTTATTTTAAACCATCTCGTACTACTACTCCCACTCCATTCCTCGTTCCCTCTTCGTTCCCACTCCAGTACAGTCTATAGCCTTTTCTCAGTTCTCTCCTTCCTTCCCCTTTCCACTTAGTTTCTGCCAATCCCAATAAATCCAACTTCCTTCTTTCCATCATATCCACTATCTCCTCCACCTTCCCCGTCAGCGTTCTTAGATTTAAAGTTCCAAATCTTAGTCCGTGTGTACAGCCGTGTTGTCGTCTATTAAATCCATCATGTCCGAGGCTCGTTCCATTTTTGAAAGCATTTGGTTTCATCCACTACTGGCTTGCTGGACCTATCGTAGCTTCACCAGAGCCCCGTTAGCCGTCACTTTTCAGGGTTCCTGTAGGACCTTCACAGCTACCGTAACGGTCCCGGGGCACACGAAGTCCCCACTGTACTTCACCCCTACAGGCGATCCCGTACTTTATGCCGTTGCCCGTCTCCCACGACGTGGACGAGGGGTTCGACTTATGACCAATTAATCAAAATATTAATTAGTTTTTAAGGTAGTACCTTCCTGTCACATATTTACGGAGTTTGACTTTACTAAACAAAGCTAATTTAATAATTGGGTGCCCGGTACACATATGCTATCTTTAAATAATAAATCCAAGAAAATAATGTGTTCGGTATTTTTAAACTTTAAGCAAACGCCTTGATTTTATACATTTCAATCACTTGGCAGTAATCCTTTGCCGATATTACGTTAATGAAACCATCACATCCCGGTGATCTAATTTTTAAGTACAGCATGTCATACACTGGCCTAGCCCTTCTAAAATGCTTTCCACCGTTTGACATCCTGAGCCCTTGTACTTCGACTATAAATAGCCTCTAAGAAAGGCATAAAACACCCCACATTGGGAGAGACAGATAACACCTATCTACCCTTGGAAAGAAGCATTTAACAAGACTCGTTTTCGGGCTCGTGATCAGTTCTTGTACTAAAATGTTTCAGAGGAATAATTGCTTCCAACGAAGTCCAGGATTCATAGGGTTAACTAAAATTAAGAATAACGTAAAAACACAGTTTAAATAACAAACATTTAATAACTGAATCAAAAATAATAATAACAAAACAAATCCACCCTGAATTTACCCATGAAATTATACACAAAATACAGTAACACTGACTGAATCAAAATTTCAGTCCATAATACCTCAGCCTAAACAGCTGTATCAAATGACTGTGAATAGAAATATCACCTACAAACTTAAAACATTTATGTGTCATGTGCAAGCATAGATAAGCTATCAAGTAATGAGTACTAATTGACGAGAATTCACTTCCAAACTAGGCTACCATTCTAATAACTCGTGAATTCCCGTTCTGGGGACCAAAGTTACGGCATATAGGAACACAATACGAAATGACTAACACTGAAATAATAAACACTGACATGCCCTAGCCCTTACAAAATTAACACAAATAATAAATAATACACGAATGTATTCTAATACAAATAGCTGCCAAACTCTGGACTTATGCTGTCAAATCTAGTGGTACAATCACGTGACATAACAATAACACAGGTTGACCGTTGTCAACATAAATTTATGTAATGAATTTGCCTACACAAAATGCCAAAACAACAACAAAATAGTTACACGTCCAGAAACTGGCATACAAACAAAACATGAATAAGCGATGAGTTAATAAGCATGACGTTAGAACAGTAGGAATACAGCATGAATAACTCCCAAATTAGATTGCATCAAATTTAAATCATTCAGGCTTTATAATGAAACTCTTAACGAAGCAAAAAGAGCTGGTCTACAGTCAGCTGCTAATGAGCTTATCTACCCTTCTGACTCCCTTCTCAAACATAACACACAACAGGTGTGTCACGACGAAAATAGACTCTGGCTCGACTGAGCTCCCAAGTGCCGAAAACTTGCCTTCCAAAGGCTCCTGAAAACGCGTCCATATAAATTCATAACAAAACATATCTCGAAAGATCCACTCTGGGATATCAAGAACCAACATATTTCCTGGTCAATTGTCCCTCAGGTATCAATTGCCGGATAAGTGCAGCAGACAGGAGAAGAATCACGTCTCTCCCCGTGAGCACTTTAAATACACACACACATGACACACACCTGTAGTCAGCTCAATGACCCGCACACACATCAGATCAGAGTCCTATTGTCATCAAGAAAAGTAACAAATGAACCAAATGAGGTTAATGACAGCAAAGCTAATAGCTTTCCGTATTCAAAAATTGCAACAAGGCAATATCACAAATAAAATATAACCAGCCTGAGCAACTATAATTTCACTAGACAAATAAGAAATTCCCCCAAATCTGACTTTACGTTAGTTCACTACAAGATTCACTTATCACCGCAATCCTAGTCTCTCGGCCATGCAAATCACTCGATTGCACGTTAATTTCATGCGGTCCACGCGTTAAAATCATGTACACTACACAAAGCAAGAATAAAATCTACACATTATATTTACATAAACTGTCCCGCTATGCCCACGAAAAATAAGTATGTCAGCACACAAAAGACACAAGAATTTACAATTTCCAAACAGGCAAAACAAATACTTATAAAATTTTTACAAGAACACAGGTTGACCGTTGTCAACATAAATTGACGTAATGAATTTGGCTACACAAAACCCGACCGTCCAAAATTAAATAAATTTAATTTTTGTACTATTCAGCTTGTCATTTGTCACAGGTATCGCCTGCCATCGTCCCAATAGGCAGCCTAGCCCATCACAGACATCATGGTGTTTGTAGAAATAGATGGCTTCCTTCCTTCAGTGGTAACTGACATCATCTTGTTGTTAAGAAAATATTAATTATTAACATACGCTTTATCTCTGCTAGCTAACTGCTATGATTTCGGCTACTTAGTTCACCGGAAAAGTCCTATAGCAGTTCGTAGACTGGCCCTAGGTGTTGTGGCCTGATAACCACCTAACATTCACTGAATTTACTGTAACACTTCAGGTGCATCACACACAACTGTAATTAAAGTACAAAATAATACAAGTGCTCAGCATCGCACAGATGCGCAAATGTTTAAGTCAAAAATTTAACAATTGCCCTCACTGACACGCAGAAATTTTACGTCAAAAGACAATAATATTCACAATGGGAATGACTGTCACATGCACTCGTTGCACTATTTATACAAAATATACACATGAACTGGAGAAGGGGTAATTCGCTCGGTTATAATCCAAAGTAATAAGGCTACTAATATGAGTGACCCCTCAAATTAATCGTGGCTTTCAGCATGTCACGAATTTAAATGCGTGCACGGAATTCGATCGTGCAGTTCTGATTAAATTGATTGCCGCGCAATCCCATTTCCCGCCGAACACTGGCGTCATATATTCTTATTGGCTGATTATCCTGTGCATTTGGTGCGTACACTGCGAAACTCCGTCTATGGGCGTGGTCAAAACCTCGCTTCTTCTTCTCTCTCAAAATTTACCTCCCCCAGGGGCTCACATCTAGTGGGACGTGGGTTGGCGACTACGGGACCCCAGCTGAGTCCGGCATTGCTTCCACTTACTTGTGCCGGGCTCCTCTCTATCTTCTTTCCTGTCGACCTCCTTTGGTCAACTCTTGTTCTTTTCCGACCCCGACGGTATTAGGGTATCCGAGGCCTAGGGAGTCTCTTCCTTTCCCGCCTTAATTGGCCCTTGTCTCATCTTTCCTATCCCTTCCTTCTGGGAGGGGTCAGCCTTCTTTTTCTTTCCCTGTTATCTCCTGCCTTCTGCTCAAGGCCCTCAAGGAGGTAGAGTGTATGTAGCCCCACCACTTCTGGTGCACCCTAGAAAGTGCTACACCCTCAGGGGCTCACGGCTGGCGAGTTCGGGAGTTGGCGACCCCGAGGGATTCCTGAGCTGGGTCCAGTTTTCCCCTTTTGTCCCTTACCTGTGGGACGGACCCTCCCCTCTTTCACTTTCCTGTTGTTTTTCTTTTCATTATATTTCCTTTTCCCTTTAAGATTCCCGCACTGTTATTTTTGCATCTCCACTCCATTTTGTGGGTGTTTTCAATCTCCGTTGCATTTTGTAAGTCTTTTTGATCTGCGTTGCATTTTGTGAGTGTTTTTCAACCTCGATTGCATTTTGTAAGGATTGACAATCTAAATTGCTTTTTACTAAGTCTTTCAATATCGGGGGGGGGGGGGGGGGTGTCGTCCTTTTGTGAGTATTTTGAATTTCAATTGCATTTTGTATTTTCAACCTACACCGCTTTTTTGCGAGTAGTTAAGTCTCAATTGCATTTTTGTGGGTATTTTTAATCTGAATTACATTTTGTAAGTATTTTCAATCTAAATTGCATTTTGCAAGTATTGTCCATCCAAATGAGAAGTTTGAATCTACCATACATTTTGTAAGCAATTTAAATTGCATTTTGTATTTTCAACCTACCCCGCTTGGTTCAAGTAGTTAATTCTCAATTGCATTTTGTGGGTATTTTGAACCTAAATTACATTTTGTGTGTATTTCAATCTCATTTGCATTTTGTAAGTAATTTGATTTCACTTGCATTTTGTAATTTTTTCGATCTATTCCTTTTGAGAGTATTTTCGTTCGAAATTCCCTTATGTACGTATTACCGCTCTCCATTTTGTGAGTAGTTTCAATCTGAGTTCCTTTTTGTCTACTTTCCACTTCCTCCACATATCTGATTTCTTAAGGTTTGCTCATTTTTTTTAAATATATGTAAAACAACTTGACCTGAAATTATTTTGCGGATTTAATCTTTTCAAATACTTTAACAAGTTACTCTGTTAGTTAAAAAATAGCTCAATTTTAATAATGTCAAGAACCATCTGGAAAAGGAAGATTGTTTTTAACTTGTAGTAATTATTTATTGCATTTGAATTTAGGCTCCTGTATTAGTTCTATTAGTTAATGTGTTTTTATTCCATTCCCTTAAAGGAGAGCCATGAAGAAGAGATCTGGAGTGCACCAGCATATACGACAAATTTATCCCAGACACCACAGAGTGCTTATCACTGTGGATTTGATTCTATTTGGACTCAGGAACATTTTGAAACTGATGAACAAAATATGTAAGTTGTAATTTTTAGACATCCATTGAATAACTCCCTAATTCCCATGGATTTACTTCTTAATTATTTTGGTAACATATGATGTAATCCATTTTGGTAGTCCATTTGATGTATTTGAGGTGTTTATTTATGCCAGGATAACAGCATAGTGAGGTAAATACACACCTCAACATAACTTTGGTATTCTATCCTAAAGCATTCCATGTATTGTACCCACAGAACCCATATGGAAGATAGTGTTTATATTGTTCATTACTTGCTATATACTAGCAGAAGTACCTGTTATTCAAATGGCTTTTTGTATTTACCGGCCCAAAACTATCAAATAATCATGTATTCTTAATGTGGTTATGTTATTTGCCTGTTAATAATTTCATAACTTCACTACCGTTACCAAAATAAATAAAATAAAAGGTAGCTCATAGTGATAGTGTTTTATGACAATGAAGCAGAGGACAGTGAACCATGTTAATCTTTGAATAACTCGTGATTTTACAAACTCTATAATATTTAATTTTTAAAAACATTCAGCAACGACAACACAACAAACGATCTGCCCTCCGGAGTACTTGGGCAGGGAGAAATAAGTTATGAAATTTGTTTCTTAATTCTGGAATTATTGAGGTAAGGTCATAAAAATTGGGATTGACATATATATATCACTTAAAAGAGGGTTGAACATTACCATTCATAACATTCCTGTGGTATTTTAGGTAATAAATGGAGCTGGGGACTTAGTCTTACAGAGCTAGATGGAGAATATATTATATTGCAAAAGTGCCCTTTTATTAGGCTCCAGCAAAAATGACTTTTATCACTTTGCAAAAAGTGCCATGGTTACAACTTGCGACTCACTGGTTGGTTTCCAAGAGCAGGGAAATATTTCGGAAACGGTTAGTTCTCGGGCCTTAAAATGTGGCTTTTGGGATCCCTCTTCGAGTATAATTTCTCTCACTGAGGGGAGTAAAATTAGTTGTGTCCAGTCCTACAACAACTTCAGTATTTACCTTATTTTAGCGTATGCCGAGTGCCAAAGGGCCTGAACCAGGAGATTATATTGGGAAACTACAATACAGTAGAACGTCAATGCATCGTTCCCGGAACTGTCGTTTTCCCGTATGCATCGTTCAATTTATTTAGTTCCGAAATTTTTCCATATAAACTAATGTTAAATTTCCCCGCATCTATCGTTCCTCAAACTATCATTTTTTCGCATGGATCGTCAAAAAAACACTAGTCCTTGGCCACAATTTTCCCGCATTGATCATTTATGAGAAAAATATATGCAAACGTTATTTTGAATTTGAAGTGGCATAGAATAGCGGCAACCTGTTACGTGAGAATATACGAGGTGCTGTACCCGAAAATCCGGAAAGTAGCCTGTTGGAATATCCATTGCCCCCGCTGGATTGCCTATTTCTAACAGCACTGGCCAATTACTACATTAGAAATCGCTCCCAACATGGCCTTTAGGGATTTACATACAGCAGTTACAAGAATATTGTGGATCAACAACAAACTACACGGGGCACACCTACCTTTACTTACCTTCTCGGTGACTGGGAATTCAGCTTCGCCTACAATACATCCACAATACTCGACTCCTTATATTTAAAATGAATCACACGCCAACACCGACAGATTACGAACTGAATAAATTTATTAACAATGGTAAACTAACCTAAATAAACAAAATAACAATAAACTAATATAACAAAAGAAAAAGAAAACCACACAATCATACACACTTCCTTTCTAGTACACATCTTATTACAATGCCGTGTAAAAATATCAGCATAAAAGTCTTGGTTTGTTTAGGCCTACATTACGTAACAAGAACGTTTAAGGAGGCTCTTACATTCATGGCATTCCCGAGAACGGGTTACCTTCACTAGCACCACGCTGCATTCAAAACTTTTTACATTTTATAGAAGGCTGTGAATCTTCACCTGCTCATATTATGTCACACTGCTCTCCAATCCTAACGGTGAATCATACTGGCTAGCCTACATTGAGACTGCTTTTGAGTGTGTTTAAAATACACATAAAATTAACATTTAGATCTTACAAAAATGCTCGTAACTTCTATGTTTCTTTAACAATTATTCTGAAAATTTTTATACACTCTTTCATTCACACCCCGAAATTGTTCTAGACCAATCCAGTTCAACAATTACTCTTAACAGTGGACAATCATTCATACCAAAAACATCTGCTCATAAAACATACGCTATTCCAAAACAATCGATTAGTAAATCCTACTAAATTATTTAACTAATTAAATCATTTCCAAAAACAATATTTACATGTAATATGTTCATAATAATATAAATTATTTAGTGTTTCTAACACGTTACTTTCGAGATTCTGGCTTTTCGGTTACAATACAACTCGCAATTACAGTAGAACCCCTTTTTAACGAATCTCAGGGGGATTTGATATTTCTTCCTTAGAAGGGGGTTTTCCTTAAAAGGGGGTTCGAAGAAAATAGGCTATATATCACAAGAAATAATACCACCGGTACATTTATATCTTCAACTAATGTAATGTCAAGAAATAATAAATGAACATGTTAAGAAATACTAAAAAGTCAAATTAACACAAGAATAACAGAAAATATTTACGAGACAGCACAGGTAACTGATTCCTTAGTGGTCCATTGGGAGCACAAGCTGCAGCAAGGAAAGGAGAAATAGGTATTACTGACTTGTAATTGTAACTTGAAGGAACAGAGGCCTAACATATATTAAGGATATTTGTGAAGGCAGACCATGAGAACTATGAGAATAAGCATAAGGTATTACCCTTCACTTTCTGAAGTAGTCCAGTAAAGTAGTTGGCTTCCTCTTGCCCAGATGTCTCACGGAAAGAAGTTTTCTCTCAATTCGGTTGAGAGTGTTGATGAGCTCTTCATCCACACTGAAGGAGGAGAAGTACCGGCGGACAATATCCAGTCCTTCCACTGCTGCCCCAAAAGTTGGTTCTGCTGGATCCTCTTCTTCTTCTTCGTCTTCCTCTTCAGTACTTTGCCTTTTTGCATCATCACAAAGGTCTCCAACATCCATCTGTGGTGGTGAGGTTAGGATATCATCATCACAAGTAACAAATTCTTCAAATGTTGTGACAGTAGAATCCTTTGATACAACCCCCCAATCTTCCCCAATGTCATCAGTTGCGTCTTTTTCATTAGAAACGTCTGAAATAGCACCAAAACCTGCATGGCCAAAGCAGTTTTGAATAGTGGTCGTTGTGACTAGAAGCCATGCTGCTACAAACATATGCATGGCTTGGAGTATGTTCAATTTCATTACCTCATTTCTTTCGAGGAAAGAAACAGCTCTTTGAACCAGGGCCTTCCTGTACTTCACTTTCACAGAATGAATAATGCCAAGGTCCAAAGGCTGCAGGCGACTGGTGCAGTTAGGAGGAAAGAAAACCACCTTGATATTCTGCAGGAAAGACGTATCTGAAGGATGAGCTGGACATCTGTCTATCACCAGCACTATTTTCCTTCCTGCCGATCCCATCTTGGCATCCAAGCTTTGTAAAAATTTTCGAAATATCTCCGATGTCATCCATGCACTTCTGTTAAAATCATATTTACATGGGAGTGTACGGGTGTTCTTGAAACATCTTGGATTCTTAAATTTTCCAATTATTAGTGGGGGTAATTTTTCACTCCCGTTGCTGTTAACACATAACAACGTTGTCAGTCTTTCTTTACTTTTTTTTTGCCTCCGTGGCATTTTTCTCCGCGAACAGCGTATGTTTTGGACGGGAGCAAGTTGTAAAACACTCCCGTTTCATCAGAGTTAAAAATATCCTTAGCATCATATCCTTCAAGAAGTCGAGGCAACGTTTTCTCTTTCCGGTATACAACTGTATCGTCATTAACTTCCGCACTCTCGCCGCACATGTTTTGGAACGAAAGATTGTGCCGTTTTTTGAAGCGATCAAACCAACCATTAGAAGCATGGAAATCGACCAAACCCAGCTTAAGTGCGATTTCTTGAGCTTTTTGTTTAAGTATGTTCCCGTCAATTGGAGCGTTCTCACTCCTTTTTCCCTCGAACCATTTCATCAAAATGTTTTAAAGTTCCTCGTACGGCGAAGAACTAATATTCTTCCGTATTTTTGCCCCAGAACCGCACTCAACTTCCGCGGTCAGAATAGCTTCCTTCTGTTTCATGATGCCAAACAGCGTAGAGGGTGCCAAGTCATATTTTTTTTGCCATTTGTGACAAAGGTACTTGGCTATCCCTTTCAACATCCCTGATGATGTCTATCTTTTTCTGAAGAGTCAGCTTCTTACGTTTTGCAGCCATAATGAATGTGGTCCGCCATAACTCGCAGTACAACTCTTATCACAGACACAAAAAACTCGTAGCACAACTTCCAACAACACAGGAACAAAAACAGAGAATGAGCCTTCAGTCCGGACCCCTCGCGTCCGTGTGATTCCTAAGCAGCGATTGGAGCAGCGGGACAGAAGTGCCTAGCCGGTGTAAGAGCGCTGCGGCTATAGGTTAAGGCAGCTGACGTCACTGTAGACATTACCCGACTAAAACTGTCCTAACTCCCTAACGGTTGGTGATAAGTATATGCGTTCGCGTTGGCCGCGCCAATTTATCACGGTTCTATACATATACGCATATACTTGGGGTCTATCAATGACGGTTCAAGCAGCGTAAGCCATACTTATTCCGTATTTTTTTCTAGAATACATTTTCATTTTGTAGAATATCCATAAACATTTTCAGTTTCTTATTGCTTATTGCTTTTAATCTTTCACCTAAATCACGTGAAGTTTGCAAGAGACCTTTGGCCTAAATATTTATATTTCGTGAAGTTACCTGAGTCTCGCGGCATTTATGCGTAGGCCCTACGTCAGTCATGCCTCTACTGTCGACCAAAGTATTATGTGTACTCGAGTTTGAAGGTTGTTTGTGACGTAACCAATAGATATACATAAAATCCAATAACATCATTATTTTCGTCGTTCTATTTTACGTGAGTTCATGTAGGTTTGGAATTTTTAGTTTATATTTTAATATTTTTTATCGCAGTTGGAACACAAAAAGTGCCCGTTTTTTAGCGTGTTTCAACCATGCGTCACATTTAAGAATTATTATCTCACAAACCCTTCATTGTATATAATCCAAATTTTAACACAATATACATTGGAATGTTGTATAACTGGTTTATTAATTTCAAAATTTTTCGTGTCCAAGAAACAATGTTGTAATCATTTGTCTAAGGTAACGTTTTCTCGGCTTGGGGAGGTTGGAATATGTAGTTCTTGGTCGCGTTATATTCCTTATACATCAAAAAGTTATGTTTTATGACTTTGAAATACGTAAATTAATTCACTTATTTTATATCGGTTTATATTTGAACGGGGAAATACGACCTCGCCTCGCTCGGCAGTGATGGGCTCCATCTCAGCAACGCTGTACAGCCTACCCCGGAGCGGCTGGCAGGTGAATCATGCCTTATTTCCACGAACAAATACAAACCGATATAAAATAAGTGAATTAATTTACGTATTTCACAGTCATATAGCATAACTTCTTGATGTATAAGGATTACAACGCGACCAAGAGCTATATTTTCCAACCACCCCGAACCGAGAAAAAGTTACCTTACAAAAATGATAACAACTTTGTTTTTTGGACACACAAAATTTTGAAATTAATAAACCAGTTATACAACATTCCAATGTATATTGTGTTAAAATTTGCATTCGATCTGATGACGGGTTTTTGAGATAATAATTCTTAAATGTGACGCATGGTTGAAACACGCTTAAAAACGGGCACATTTTGTGTTCCAACTGCGATAAAAAATATTAAAATATAAATTAAAAATTCCAAACCTACATGAACTAACGTAAAATAGAACGGCGAAAATGATGATGGTATAGGATTTTATGTAGGTCTATTGGTTACTTCACAAACAACCTTCAAACTCGAGTGCACATAATACTTTGGTCGATAGTAGGCTGTATAGCTAGTCTCAAGGTAAACCAAACTTCGTTCCCATACAGCCGTCATTCCAGTACTACGTACAGTTCAATGGACATAACTAACCAACAGCGTCTAGCGTGATAGTGACTGCTGCTTGCCGGTAACAGTGATTTCCAGCGGCCGCGCCAATTTATCACGGTTCTATACATCGCTAAAGGAGCGATTTTGTTTAGCGCGTCAACTTCGGACTGAGATTACGTCAAAACGGAAGTTAATTTACATTCAAAACAAGTTTAGAAAAAAGTATCTTATCGACATATTCGTTACAACGGGATGCGCGATCGTAATTTATGTGAAATATATTCCTTAGAAGCGGACTTTTCCTTATATCGGGGTTCGTTAGAAGGGGGTTTAAATAACACTGTGCTTATGGCGATTTGGCTGGGACTTACGAAAATCTTCGTTAAAAGCGGGCACGTTAAAACGGGGTTTTACTGTAATTATATACATTGTTTTTCCACATAATCATTCTAACACTCCGTAGTTTTGATATACTGCTTACACATCGTCTT
Organism: Meconema thalassinum; assembly: GCA_946902985.2. NCBI lineage: Eukaryota > Metazoa > Arthropoda > Insecta > Orthoptera > Tettigoniidae > Meconema > Meconema thalassinum. Next base: position 918,635,322 of record OX336389.2, read on the forward strand.
ATATAGGTTTCATTACATTGTCGGTCTAATACAATCGACTGATTAAGGTTAACTGTACATAATTACATAACTTCTGGTTTAATAAAGTATACTAATTGTATCATTGACATGAGTAGACAATCTTTCTCTAGTTGTATTTCCGCTAAAACCCTTCTGTCAACACAGCTAAAACGTTACTTTCACATGAACTGGACTACATGTATACGACGACTCTTATCATGATCCATGCCTTCTTATCAAAGAACAACAATACTTTGACTTCCCTTAAAATGCGGAACTTCCTTCGCGTAAGCTCTCCATAGCTCTACAAATCCTCATATAACAGTATATATGGCATAAACAATTATCATCCACTATGTTAAACAATAACCAAAAATGGATTAATTGTTATTAACATTTCTTCTGTAGGAACTTCTCTCAAATAAAGGCGTGACCCTCAGTATCATTTCACATGACTACTGATCTACCATTATACATGCTTAAGTTCTTCAAACGAAACTTCCAGTTGTAATGAACGATATTAGACTGTCGTGATTGACCTCCTAAAGTTGACTCCACAAAAAGATAATTAACAGTTAACTCGTCTGTCGCAAATACATGTAATAAAAATAATACTCCTGTCTCATCTCACTTGTCAAGCTTTAAATTGTTTATCGTTGTAATATCAGGTCGACGAAATGACGTGATGTTACACAAGTAGTGTAAAATAACACACATGTTATTTATAGCGTCAAATAGAATTCAATCTTGACCGGGATAAACTAGCTTTGAATTCTTAGCCAAAGATTTGAATAATCTTCTATCAAAAGGTATTTCCTCTAACATATTAAATGAACAAAGCTCTCAGCTTTACAAATAATAAGAAGGTTTGTCAATGTCGTAATGTTTTTCCACTCTACACAAAGAATGTTTATAGGGATTAAGACTTCGGTCTTATCAAACGACTAGTATTTCCCAGATCGTCGACAGTTTATGTACAATAATGATATAACAATATAATTCGATGTTTCTTCTGTTCTTGAAGTTAGATGTTGTTACATTAAAGTGCTCAAATTAAATTTAAAAAGAATTTACTTTTAAGCTGTGACACAATGTCAGAATCTATCTATATATTTAAAACACTAAGCTGATTTTTGTTACCGCGAGATTGAGGGAACGGTAGAACCGATTCACTTCGTAGAGCAATCTGTCGAAAGCTGTAGGCCTGTAGATTTGCAGAGTGTCTTTAAAATAAACAAATATGTTACCACATATTTTTAAATGTATAAACAAAACTGCAAAATTGTTGGCTCAAGCGCATGCGCAGAATCACCTTGGTTAATGACAGACATGGCGGATGTCCACCGCGTTTTAATGTAATAGTTATTTATAAGAATTATAATAAAGGAGGGGAATATTGATTATGAAGTTTCCACGATCTAAACAGGAATAGAATATTATAAAAAACGGGAAATGTAGAAGAACTTATACGGACTGTTGAGAGTGAATGTTATTTAAGTAACTTAATATTGCACTCTTCTACCAATGATTCGGTAGCTCAGACGGCAGCGTTCAAAACTCTTAATTTATGCATCGCGCAATGGAAGCAGTTCGAATCCCACCTCCGATATCTATCTATCTATATATTTAAAACACTAAGTTGATTTTTGTTACCGCGAGATTGAGGGAACGGTAGAACCGATTCACTTCGTAGAGCAATCTGTCGAAAGCTGTAGGCCTGTAGATTTGCAGAGTGTCTTTAAAATAAACAAATATGTTACCACATATTTTTAAATGTATAAACAAAACTGCAAAATTGTTGGCTCAAGCGCATGCGCAGAATCACCTTGGTTAATGACAGACATGGCGGATGTCCACCGCGTTTTAATGTAATAGTTATTTATAAGAATTATAATAAAGGAGGGGAATATTGATTATGAAGTTTCCACGATCTAAACAGGAATAGAATATTATAAAAAACGGGAAATGTAGAAGAACTTATACGGACTGTTGAGAGTGAATGTTATTTAAGTAACTTAATATTGCACTCTTCTACCAATGATTCGGTAGCTCAGACGGCAGCGTTCAAAACTCTTAATTTATGCATCGCGCAATGGAAGCAGTTCGAATCCCACCTCCGATATATATTTTTATTTCTCAATTATTCTTTCTGCCTATTGGTAATACATTGTCTTAACATATTTTACTTTTATTATTCCCATAAAGTAAGGAATTCCCCACGATTTACGTTCCCATATACTTTTAAATTATTAAATAAAAGATGGCCATAATCGCTTTCGCCTTGAGAGACAATTAACGAACATAATTCATTTGTTGGACTCAGACATCGTGGTCACTCAGCCCCGTCTACTTGGTGTGTGTGTCAAATTTTCTCTGATAACCTCTGTTATTGTGATGGCTGTACTGATGTGTGCATTTGTAATTAAAGTGGGGAATGGGAAATTGGCGACCGAGGCTTTAAGTTAGGAACTATCCCGGTATTTACCTGCAGTGGAAGTGGCAAACCACGGAAAACCACATCTCAGATTGTTGAGATGGGAATCGAACCTTGCCCTACTTAGTTTTGCCTCAAGAGTGCGTCCCGTTCCAGCCCTCAGACCAGAATTACACCTGCAGTGGAAGTGGCAAACCACGGAAAACCAAATCCCAGATTGTTGAGATGGGAATCGAACCTTGCCCTTCTTAGTTTTGCCTCAAGAGTGCGCCCCGTTCCAGCCCTCAGACCAGAATTAAATTTCTAGAGAAATGGCGGATAAAGGATTCACCGTATCGTAGTGTGATCTTTGTTTTTGAGAATTAAAAGGAGGGGATTGAAGAACTTCAACAGGCGTTTGAGTTCGTTTGTTGTTTAAGTAACTTAATATTGGTTTAGAAGTCTGTTGACTGGGTGGCTCAGGGGTAACATTGATTACCCAGGAATGAATTTTGCATAGTCGAAGGAGTCTCACCTCAGACATATATTTTTATTTCCTAATTATTCTTTCTGGCTATTGGTAATTCATTGTCTTAACATATTTTACTTTTATTATTCCCGTACAGTAAGGAATTCTCCACGATTTACATTGCCATATAATTTTAAATTATTAAATAAAAGAAGAGTCGCCTACGTAGCGTTGCGGTCAGCATGGTTAGCTGCCGCCCCGGAGGTCCTGGGTTCGATTCCCGGCTCTGCCACGAAATTTGAAAAGTGGTACGAGGACTGGAACGGGGTCTACTCAGCCTCGGGTGGCTCAAATGAGTAGAGGGGGTTCGATTCCCCCTCAGCCATCCTCGACGTGGTTTTTCGTGGTTTCCCACTTCGTCTTCGGGCAAATGCCGGGATGGTACCTTCTTCAAGGCCACGGCCACCTCCTTCTCTCTTCCTTGCCTATCCATCCTAACCATCCCTTACCTTCCCTCATGAGGCCCCTGTTCGCTTTGCAGGCGAGAACGCCTGGGCGAGGTGCCAATCCCACCTCACCAGTTGTATCCCTTCCGATTCGATGTTCCCAGCTCTAGGACACTGCCCGTAGAGGCGGTAGTGGTGAGTTCCCTCGCTGGGTCCGTGGGTTCCACCAACCTGGAGGATAAACAACTAAAAAAAAAAAGATGGCCACAATCGCTTTCGCCATGAGAGACAATTGACGAATATAATTCATTTGATGGACTCAGACATCGTGGTCACTCAGCCCCGTCTACTTTGGTGTGTGTGTGTAAAATTTTCTCTGACAACCTGTGTTATTGTGATGGCTGTACTGATGTGTGCATTTGTAATTCAAGTGGGGAATAGGGAATTGACGACCGAGGCTTTAAGTTACGAACTATCCCGGTATTTACCTGCAGTGGACGTGGCAAACCACGGAAAACCACATCCCAGATTGTTGAGATAGGAATCTAACCTTGCTCTCCTGAGTTTTGGCTCAAGAGTGTGCCCCGTTCCAGCCCTCAGACCAGAAGTAAATTTCTTGGCAAACCAGGGATCGAACCTGGAATCCGGGGCGATAGCTCAGAATGTACTGTAGCCTTCAGATTGGGCTTTCCTGTGTTAGTACGATTTTTGACAAGCACTGAACATACAGTCTAACTCTTAAACTCCCTCCATTACGGTGGCTGTCGAAGTGAGTCTATGCTCATTCCAGTAGTTGGCGAAGTATGCTCCCTTGCTTAATTTACTGTCATGGAAATGCAAAGGATTGCACCTACATCAGGTGATGGAAATTGCTTATTTAGAGCAGTTTCGTAGTGTTTATTCCAAAATGCAGGACGTTATCCTGAGCTGCGTTTGCAAGCAAATTGCAAAAAATTTTGCTGGCATGAATAATTATAAGGATTTTATTATTGGCGATCAGTATCATCGCATTCTCATCAGCAACAAACTTGAGAATGAAAGTATCTGAACTTCATTGTATACGTGAATATTATTGTTTATTGATTATTTGTTTAGAGTACATAACAATGAATCTAACCACGCTGTTGATTTTGGCAATGGAAGTATTATTTGCCATTTAATATTTGGCGGCTGCGTTGAGGCAGGCCACTATAATGTTATTGAATATGACAATAATTTGGAGAGAAATGCTGCAATAAATATACCCATTTGACGAAAAGGAACATTAGCCACAAAAAAGTGGGAAATCGTAGAAAAATACGAAGCCACTTTTAAAATCTAATATAAAAATGCCATTTCAGAAACAATTCCAGATATTATGCCGTACAGTGTATGGTCCTTGACGAACAAATGTAAACATTTTTCTGTACTGTATTTCTGTAGCGAGAAATCTACGCTTGGTTACTTTGACCTTTGGTGTTGTAATGGCAAAATTAAATTTACTAAATATAAAATATTTGACAGACTGCAACAATTTTTCACTGGAAATGATATCTCAAGGAATTTAAGAGAGAATAATCGGCAGTAGAACAAATCCTATGTCCTTGGTTTCATTTGGTGCCAATGTCACTGTGCCACATGCATACGGTCCATATTGTTTTAAAATGTATGGAATTGCACATCATCGCATTTCTTCGTTAATGTATATTCCAAAATTATAAGCGACGGTTCCTGCGGCCAGTTGTATATATTAGACTCCTCAGAATTCTTGAATTCCTTGGAATTAAGTGATTTGCTTCCACATACTCCAAACGATTGACCCATAGATATGCTCCTTAGAAATCTGAAGTTTCCTAAGGGCATCTAAATGCTACCATATTAATTATAAGAAATATGTACAAAAATTGCTTGAATTTGGAAATGATAAGTGCAGTTAAAATTAGGCGGAGAGATCTAACCCTTCGACTTGATTCCATATTAATTATATGAAATATGCCTGAAAATGCTTGGATTTGGAAATAAGTGCAGTTAAAATTAGCAGAGAGGTCTAATCCTTCGACTTGATTTAACACCACCGGATAAAACAATCATTTTCTTTTAAGAGGCAACATTTTCCGATTCGCTTGGCATACTTTTATCACAATCAATAAAGCTCAAGGGGGAACTTTGGAACGTATAGGTCTCAATTTGCCTCATCAAGTTTTCAATCATGGCCAGCAGTATGTTGCAATGTCTAGAGTGCAATCTTTTGACGCCCTTAAAGTTTCAATAGTGCCAAAAAATAATTGTACAAAGAAAGTATATAATAAAATTCTTCAGTAAATATTTTCTTATTGGCCGTCATGTATTGACGGGTTTCAACTAGTCTATATATTTAAAACAGTAAGCTGATTTTTGTTACCACGAGATTGAGAGAACGACAGAACCGATTTACTTCGTAGAGCACTCTAACGAAAGCTGTAGATTTGCAGAGTGTCTCTAAAATAAACAAATATATTATGCTATATTTTTAAATTAATATAGAAAATAGCAGAATTCTTGCCCCTCACGCATGCGCACAATCCGCCTGGGCTCATGACAAAATGGCGGTGAGAAGTCCATTAAAATATAAGTTATTTAATAAGCTTCCATGTAATTGAAAACATGCATTAACCAAGTTCTCACAATAAAATATAATAACAGTATGAACGTATACGAATAAGCAACATTGAATATTTTGGATAATGAAATGGATTATTTCCTTCATACAGTGGCTTTTGAATATAGTGAATGGTTGCGTCTGCAGCTGAACAAGAGTGCGCGAGTAGCCATGTGGTTAAGGCGACTTACTGTGGTTACAAGGAGCACTGGTTCGATCCCAGCTCTCGCCAGTATTTTTTATTTTTTTTACCACTGAAATATTGTTTAATCAAGGAGTATTAGTAAGGTTTTATGTCTGTTAAAGATTCATATTTCTACATTCCCTCTCAATACGTTTTATTTCCGTTTTACCATTGCAATCCAGCATGTGATCAAAACAGCTAGCTGTTGTCCTCAATACACCGTTTGAATATCTGCAATCAGTTCCTATAACTGACAACAGATGGCAGTATATCGCCCATATAGTTCCAGTAAATGACAGCAGATGGCAGCACCATTGCAACACAAGACATGGCGCGTTTTCACGTGATAGTTAAATATTGTTTTATCAAGGAGTATTAGTAACGTTTTATGTCAGCTAAAAATACATATTTCTACATTCCCTCTCAATACGTTTTACTTCCGTTTTACCATTGCATTACAGCATGTGATCAAAAGAGCTAACTGTTGTCCTCAATACGCCGTGTGAATATCTGCAATCAGTTCCAGTAACTGACAACAGATGGCAGTACCTCGCCCGTATAGTTCCAGTAACTGACAACAGATAACAGCACCATTGCATCGATATATATAAAACACAAGACATGGCGCATTTTCACGTGATGGAGAATTATAAAGGAGGGGAATATTTAAGAAGGGAAATGTTGAAGAACATTAACTGACAGTTGAATGTGTAGGCTATGTTGTTTATGTACCTTAATATTGCAATTTCTTCCCAATGCTTCGGTGGTCAAGTTATTAGCGTCCTAGACTAAAAGTTATAATTATGCATCGTCGATATACTCTCAAATTATTAAAGAAAAAAGTAGTTTTCCAGGCACTCACGCGTGTCCACAATTGCTTTCGCCATGAGAGACACTTGGCAAACATAATTCGTTTGAAGGGCTCCGACATCGTGGTCACTCAGCCCCGTGTACTTTGGTGTGTATGTGTAAAATTTTCTCTGATAACCTGTGTTATTGTGATGGCTGCATTACTGTGTGTATTTGTAATTAAGGTGGGAAATGGCAAGGAGACTGCCAAGGCCTTAAGTTAGGAACCATCCCGGTATTTGCCTTGAGTGGAAGAGGGAAACCACGGAAAACCACATCCAAGATTGTCGAGGTGGGAATCAAACCTTCCTCTTCTTAGTTATACCTCAAGAGACTGAATGTGCCCCATTTTTGCCCTCAGACCAGAATTAAATTTCTTGGCAGAGCAGGAAATGTAACCCGGATCTCCAAGGCGATAGCCAAGAATGGGTGGGCTTCCATGCGTTAATACGATTTTTGGCATGCACGGGACATAGAATTCAAAAACTGCCTCCATTAGGGTGACTGCCGAAGTGAGTATTGAGTATAGGCCTATGGTCATTCCAGTAGTTGGCGAAGTGACTCTATGTTCCCCTGCATAATGTACTGCCATAACCTATAACAGCTGATGGAAATTGCTTATTTAGAGCAGTTTCGTACTGTTTATAACAAAATGAAGAACGTCATTCTGAGCTGCGTTTTCAAGCTATTGCAAAAAATTTCGCTGGCAGGAACAATTATAAGGAATTTATTTTAAGCGATCAGTCTCATCGCATTCTCCTCACCAACCAACTTGAGTATGAAAGTCTCTGGACGGTCATGTTGAACTTCATTGTATAAGACAATTGTTTAATGATTATTTGTTTAGAGTACTGAGTCTAACTACGCAGTTGATTTCGGCAATGGAAGTATTATTTGCCATTTAATATTTAGCGGCTCCGTTATTGCAGGACACTATAGTGTTATCGAATAATACGAAGCCACATTTAAAATCCAATATAAATAGGCCATTTCAGAAACAATTCCAGATATTATGCAGTACAGTGTACTGTAAGGTCTTTGATGATCAAATGTAAACATTGTTCTACATTGTATTTCTCTTGGCGTAAAATCTACGCGTGGTTACTTTGGCCTTTACTGTTGTGATGGTAAAATTGATCTGCTGGAATATAAAATATTTGACAGGCTGCAACAATGTAATGATATTAATTTAAAAGTCATTGAACTTATATCCAGTAGTTCAAACACATACATCAGCATTAACAGATTGGATACTGAAGATGAAAGCCAGCTACTTCATTTCCCTATTATTGAATTCTTCAATTCCTTGGAATTAAGTGATTCGCCTCCACATACTCCGAACGTTTGAGCCATAGTTATGCTCCTTAGAAATCTGAACGTTTCCCAAGGACTCATATATGGTAATATGAAAATCCACAGCCTGCTTCCAGTCTCCGACCGGGTCAGGAATGGAATGAATGAAGCCCCCATCTAGCGGCGAGGATATGAACTGTGACGGCTGCCGAGGCCTGATGCACTCCTCTGGGGCAATGATTAAATGAATGACAGATGAAATGAAATGATAGTGGAGAGTGTTGCTGGAATGAAATTTTGACAGGGAAAACCGGAGTACCCGGAGAAAAACCTATCTGCCTCCGTTTTGTCCAGCACAGATCTCACATGGACTGACCGGGATTTGAACCACAAACCCAGCGGTGAGAGGCCGGCATGCTGCCGCCTAAGCCACGGAGGCTCTATATATGGTAATATATTAATTGTAAGAAAGATGTAAGAAATTGCTTGGATTCGGATATAATAGGTGCAGTAATATTAGGCAGAGAGCTCAAATCCTATGACTTGATTTAACACCTTCCGATAAAACACTTGCAGGTACAGTACATTTTCTTTTAATAGGCAGCAATGCCCTATTCGCTCGGCCTACTTTATCACAATCAATCAAGCTCAAGGAGAAACTCTTGAACGTATTGGGCTATTTACCGCATCACGTTTTCAGTCAGGACCAGCAATATGTTGCAATGCTGAGAGTGCTATCTTTTGACGCCCTTAAAGTTGCAATAGTGCTAAAAAGTAATCGTACAAAGAATGTTACTTATATAAGAAGCTTCTTCAGTATTTTTTTTTCATTGTCAGTCATGTTTTGACGGGTTTCATCTAGTACTTGGTTTAAATCAAATTATTAAAATTCGAGAGTCGAAACGACTAGTCTTCTATGAGGCAATATGATTCCTGAAACAAACTGTTTAATGTCAGTTCCACAACTGATCCGTAGAATAAAATTGAAAAATAGATGAAAGGCAATCATCTCCTAAATAATCTTGAAGCATAAAAATCTTAACACACAACTGAAGTGTAAAATACATGAAAACACTGAAATACATGAAATGTGAAAATATGGAGTAAGATCGTTGGCTCAGGATGTCACTAATCAAGCTCTATACTAAAAATAAGAGACACTGCTACCTTATTTGGACAAAAACTTGAAGATCTATGTAAGTATTGACACAATACTTCAGATGTTTCCTCAGTTCAAGATACTGAGATGGATCTGCATTCGAACCGAGGATCTGTGACCTCAGAGATAGGAAACGTCCCTCTCTAGAATTCACCAACATTCGCCTGGGCTCGAACGACATCCTTCTGGCAAATTCTTCTGTGGTTGCTGGGCTACCCTAGCATCTTGACAAATCTCTTCTGTAGAATCTTCATTCTCCGTCGCAAATATGTATCAGCCTCATCATTAGAATATAATTTATAGAAATATTCATATAAATGGTGAATGAAATATTTCCATTGCTAATTGATGTTACATTAGTGTTCGTAGACTGACGAAAATGTACAAGATGGACCGTACACTACATCTGTATTCAAGAATACGCTGTCTAACGATGTTCCATCGTTGTATCTTAACTCCTGTTATCGAATAAGTCTCTGGCGCATGACTATTTAGTTCATCATATCAACAGTGTTAATTATGTTGTATGAATCCACTTGAAGAATAATGATAGTCATTATAATAATGTTTATATGCTGCGCCAATGTTATAAGTGCTTCGCTACTGTTCACTTGAGCTGCGTTCGCCAACTTCACGTTGCAATTTAAAATGATATTCAGCTTTATTTCCAACACATTTGAAAATCTGACTCAACAGGCTTATATTGTCGAAACGGTGAATTTTAAAACGCTCGACTTTCAACAGAATGTAGTATTCGACCTGTTCTTTATATATATTCATTCGTTGAACTCAAATCTCAATAATTCTTCTTCCTCATTTCCCGTTTCCAGCTTCCTGGGTCGGGTTGTGAATCAAGGACCTCCAACGTTGCCTGTCTCTCCACCACTCCTCTCCCCCTTTAAGTACATCTTCAGGTTTTCCTCCCTTCTTCTCCATGCACTCCCACACTGTATCTGCCCATCTCTTTCGGGGCCTTCCGCGCGGTCTCTTCCCCGAAACCTTTTCCAGAAAAGCTTTCTTTGGCACTCTCTCCTCTCCCATTCTCATCATATGTCCATACCACTTTAACTTGGTTGTTTCTATCCTGTCCTGCAGCTTCAAGATTCCTGTCCTCCTTCTTATCTCCTCGTTTCTGATTTTATATCTTCTGGTCTTCCCTTCTATACCTCTTAGGAATTTCATCTCCGCTGCTTGTATTCTACTCTCCTCTCTTTTTGTAGTGGTCCATGCTCCAGCTGCATATGTTAGTACGGGTCCATAATAGGTTGAATATAATACCTGCTTACATTTCTTTGGGACATCTTGGTTCCACAGAATACCCCTAACACTCTGGTAGAAGCTGTTCGCTTGTTGTATTCTCTTTCCAATTTCCTCAGTAATCTTTCCATCTTCTGTGATCACACTTCCCAAGTACTTGAAACTTTTCACCACTTCTAGAATTTTTCCGTTCACTTCTATCTTTCCTCTTCCCTCCTTACTTCCCCTTGACATTACCATTGTCTTGCTCTTCTCTGTGCTAACTTTCATCCCAAACTTCTCAATCTCTTGGTTCCATACATCTACTTGTTTTTGTACTTCCTTTTCATCCTCACCCCATATCACTATATCATCTGCAAACAGCATGGCCTTTATTGCCTCTTGTCCCAATCTCTGTTTAACATTCTTGTGGATTTCATCCATGACTATGATGAATAGTAAGGGGGACAATACACTTCCTTGACGGAGACCCGTTTCCACCTTGAACCATTCTGTTTCTCCTATAGTGGTCTTTACGCTACTGACACAATATTTGTACATAGCTTTCACCATTTGCACTTCTGCACTGTTAACTTGCCTTTTTCTTAATACATCCCACACATAATATAAGAGATATACTAATTTCAATGTTCCTCACAACTTCACATAGAATGGAAGTGCGGTAATCTCCTACGATCTACCTAGCTATCCTCGTGTCTCCACAAGTTGACAGTCGTCGCACTCGGACAAAGCCTTGGGATCTCCGTTAACCCAGTAAAAACAGTTCCTCACTCTTCAAAGACTGCTGGAATAAGAACCTCGATCCTTGGATCTCCCCCTCCAAGTCGAAATTTTGGCGGCCATATCAATCTCCCACCATAATTTTAGCGCGTAGATTACTAAGGCTTATTACTGCGTAGTTTAACCAAACTGTGGTTTTTAAAGTATCAGACATCATTTCTTTTAATATTCTCTTCATTACCAAATAAGAAAATCATCTTCTAAGGGCCTAAATGCTTAATTTCACCAAATTATGTAGTTGAAGTTGATCCCGTCTTCAATAAGACCTCTTCTCATTGGCTCTGAGCTGGGATCCAATAGCATAATTTATAACAATATGTATAATATTAATTTCCAAACTCACTGTTGCTATGCCAATTTTAGCCTCCTAGAAGCGTCTATTGTGCAATATATCACGTGATCGGGCTCTCCCACGGCCTCGAGCTTGTAACACTACCTTCCTGTGTCGCACTTCCGGAATTTATATTTGTTGGTTAAATTTTATCATGGGGACGGAAAATACTCTCATTTTGTCCCGAAAAAATTCAATTTCCGGGGGCAGTACGAACGATTAGGAGTTCCTAGGCCTGAGCAAGTTTCTCGGCTGAAGCAAGGTTCAAGTAGGCTGGACTGCAGTGCGCAGATTGTTTACGCGCAACCACACTATGTATATACCCACGCCTACGAGCCTTCAGGCGCAAACGATTCTGCTCAAAGCGCTAAGCTGTCATTGTTCTGTTTCATTTCATTCTGAGTGGTTCTGTGTAGTATCTTGGTTGTGTGCGGCGATTACAATTTTATCTGTAGTTCATAATTACGTTGTCTTTCTCATTTTAGTTCCTGTGTAGTATTGTTTTTCAGGACGTCACGTCCCATGAAAAAAGTAAGAACTCTCGTACGCTTGAAAATTATAGCACCTTCAACATTAAATTCCATATTTGCCAAGAAGGATGAGATAAGAGAGCAAATTGATAAATGTGGCAGTTCCAGCAAACAAAGGAAAACTGGAAGAGAATCTACATTCGTGGAGCTCGAGAATGTCCTTTCCACTTGGTACCAGCAAGCAAGGGCTTCCAATATCCCTATAGATGGAACAATTTTACGGGAGAAAGCCAAGATGATAGCTGCAAGATTGAAGATTGATAATTTTGCTGCATCGAATGGATGGATCGCTCGATTTAAAGTGCGACATGGGCTAGTCTTCAAGAAGGTTTGCGGAGAAAGTGCTTCTGTGGACACGGAAGGTAAGGAGCTGTGGTTCGAGAGACTGCCATCGCTACTGGAAGGTTACGAGTCGCGAGACGTATACAACGCGGACGAGACCGCACTTTTTTACAGTGTCCTTCCGGACAGAACACTGGCGCTGAAGGGTGAATCTTGCCATGGGGGGAAAAGTTCAAACGAACGACTAACCGTTCTGCTGTGTGTGAACAGTGATGGCAGTGATAAGAAAGTGCCAGTCATAGTGGGAAAATCATTAAAACCACATTGTAATGTCTATAATACTGAGCTAGCCACCTCAGGATAGTGGGGCAATATACTTGCATTTAAAAGAATCCACACGAAGACACAGGACTCCACTTCCTTTAGAAAAAAACACATTTATTAATCATCATCATCATCTTGTACAGTTTCCAGCCCCAGGCTGGGTCTGTTTGGAACATAAGCCTCGCCACTTAGTTCTTTCTTCCCACCACCTCTCCGCTGTCACTCTGGTCCAGTCCTCGCCTCTCTTCTTGACACATTCCTCCACTCCTTTCAGCCATCTATCTCTTGGTCTTCCCCTTGGTCGTTTCTTCTGCATCTGCATCTCATGTATCCTCTTGGGAATCTTCTTCTCATCCATTCTCTTTAAGTGTCCATACCACCTCAGTCTTGATGTCTCAATCCTACCTTGCAAGGGCTCCTCTTTCACAATTTCCCTGACCTTTTCATTCCTCACCCTGTCTCTTCTTGTTATTCCGATCCTACTTCGCAGGAACTTCATTTCACCTGCCTGTATTCTGCTTATATCTCTTTTCTTCATTGTCCACGTTTCTGAAGCATAGGTCAGTATCGGGATATAGTAGCTTCTGTATAACACTTCCTTGCTTTTTTGTGGGACATCTTTATTCCACACTAAGCTCCTAATGCTTCTCAGAAATGCTTCTGCCTGTCTGCCACGTTCCGTAATCTCTTTGTCATTTCTCCCATTTTCCTCCACTATACTTCCCAAGTACTTGAGACTTTCCACCTTCTTCACTGTCCACCTCCAAGTGTTATCCCACTCATTGGTCTGTCCTTTTTCCTGGTCGTTAACAGGATCTCACATTTACTGATGTTGAACTTCCATCCGTACTCTCCCACTGTTTCTTCCCAAGCCTTCAGTTGCTCCTGAATTTCCTTCTCCTTGTTTCCCCAGACCATGAGATCATCTGCAAACACCATTGCTTTTTCATCTTATCTTCTCCTATCTTTCCTGCTATCCGTGTCATTACCTCGTCCATAACCACAATAAAGAGAAGGGGTGACAGCGCACTACCCTGTTTCAGGCCACTCATTTGTCTGAACCAGTCTGTTCTTTCCCCTCCAACTTTCATTTATTAATAATAATCACTATTCACATATGAGCAGGCCTCTATTCTTCTTGACTGGCATCATCAAACCAGAAAAATCAACAACACATTCATGGCATGGCAGCATCCATGTTCCTTCCCTACTACATATCAATTGCCTGGAAAAATACATTGTCTAACACCATAAGCAGGATTCCACTACCTGCATCTCTAGACCAGAGAGACCACTTCCCACATCACTTCTTTTTTTTTTTTAAGCACAGCTACCATTTTTCCCTGGTATCAATCAATATAACATTTCCATTCACAAACCAACTAGGCCTAATTCCTCATATGGCAGCCTCCATCTTGCCTCAAACCTACTCACTCAACAACTCATCACCTTGGCAACCATAACCAAGTCAAGGAATACATCATGCTATCAGCCAGAGCCACCTAGTCACACCACTTGGCTACCCACCAGCAAAGAGTCTCAAGGCACAGCACACAAGATTTTCCGAGGCGGCCTACCAACCGTGGCCATGACTGGCAACCCGATAAAACATAACAAACTAAAATACCACCAACCGCACCTAAGGGTGAACCATTGTTCGGTTACAATATACGCCCCCTTGAAAACCAGTTTCTAACTGTAGGTTAGAAATTGATTTTCAAACACAAAAACAAATACATAAATGAAAAAGGAATACAAAAAAGCAAACACTAAGACAAAAATCACATACAGAAACAAATCACACATCATAGTCAGAAAGAACGGCAGAATCATCATCATTACGTCTTTTCATTCCGACCTCTCCGGAGCCTGTCTCCTGTAGGTGCTTCTCCTGCTTCAATCTTGGCTGCTTCCTTCTTCTTCTGTTCTTCCGCACCGCAGATTTCGCAGTACTTCCTTCACTTCCTCACCGTCAGTATCGTCCGCCTCCCACACTTCCTCTACCACTTCTACGGTGTCCTTCATATCCTCCTCTTCCTCATCCTTCTTGAATTCCGTGCTGCCCTCTGACGGCAGGGGGACCTGGTCCACATTCTTCACCTCCACCTTCTGTCCTTCTTGGTCGGTAGTCGCTTGCTGCTGCTTGGTCTTGTTGGGCCGTATCCTGGTGCCAAGTCGAGAAAGCTTGCGGTCGTCCACCGCAGGCAGTTCCATGCCTTGGGCCGTACAAACCTGTAGCAGGGCCTGAGCACGCGCACGGTCTGTCTTCTGCATGTGCGTCAACCACTTGCCTTCAGCCTTCATTCTCTCCTTCTCCTTTCCCTTCTTTTTCTTCATCTGCCTTATCTTGCTCAGCAATTCTTTTCTTCTCATCTTTTCTTCTCTCTTTGCCTTGATCCCTTTTATCTTCTCCTTTTTCTTCTTCTGATCCTTCACTCTCTTATCTCGATCTGCCTGACATCTCTTCCTCTTCTTACTCCTTCTCTTTGCCTTCCATCTGGTCCATTTCTTCCTCCAACTTGTTCTCCTGCATATCCTCATCTTTCTCCTCCTACGCTTCTTCATGTTATGTTCTATCTCATCTTTCTTTTGACGTCCTCTTCTGTTTCGTCGGCGGCGACCTCTGTGTCTACCTCAGCAACTGTTCCGTCTTCTTCGCCTGGTATGGTCTCTCCAACTTATACCACTACAACCTCGCCTTATCTTTTCCACTTCTTGATTATTTTTCCTACGCCCCCTAGCATCACGTACATCACAGATCTCGTCTTCTTCCTCTTCCTCTACACACACACACTCTCAGATTCGACTATCTCAACTCTCTCATCTACAATGCATATGCTAATCACCTGCTCTTTGACCTTGTCAAGCTTCTCAGACATATGCTCACTGACCTCATCAAGGACCTCACCAAGCTTTCTTGACCTTATCTTTTCCACTTCTTTACCCCCCATAGCATCACGTACTTCACATTTCTTCTCCTCCTTCACAGACACACTCACAGATTCCACTATTTCAACTTTCTATTCCACAATGCATATGACCTCCACTCTCTGTTCTTCCAACTTCCCTTTTTCTTCCACCTGCTCCTTCTTCTCATTCTTCTCCTCCACACTACACTCACAGGTTCTACCATCTCAACTTTCTCTTCTACGATGCATATGCTAGCCACTTGCTCTTGTACACTGTCTATCTTCTCAGACATTCTCACCTCCATACCATCCATCCGGCTGTTCATCCTAGCTTCCATTCTATTCATCTGGTAGGTAACCTGGGAGGTAATCCTCTCCTCCATCCCTACAGACTTGTCGCTACGAAGCATGAGCTTCCTCAACATGGCCATCATCTCAGCTTCCATATTTCTTATATTTTCGGCCATCCCTATTTTAAATATCTGTATTTTGAAAAATATGCCTACAGTAACTCCTGCAGGGTGTCGAGCGATACGGGAAATACGGGAATTTTAGTGACCCGGGAAAAATACGGGAAATTCGCACTTCATACGGGAAATCTTGAAAAGTCTCATAATGCCTGACTTCTTAGTCCCCGAACGCTCGGTAGAGTCCTCCCGCTCAGTCTTCTATTTCGCCTGCAGACCGCGCTGCCACCCGCAATTTGCGCCACCGATAGAGCGCTAAGCGGGATGAGAACCCAGCCAACGTCGAATGCATGCTTTGCCTGGCCAACCGCCGGCCGTACCCTCTACGCGCACCGCGCTCGTTGCTGACAATGACATGCAGGAATCAGTCCGCATTGTTATTCACAGAGGAGACCTGGGTTTCTCGACAAGAGCAGCCCTTAAAGAAGTTAACAGCTTAAGATCTCAGAAAATTCCAGACGCGGATGTGCTGCAATTTCGCACCAACTGCCGAAAATTGTACATTCGTATCCTATGGCTGAAAAAATCAAAGAGAGGTCAACTCTTGCTCACAAGTGACCCGTACTATTTCCTGCCTAGACCCTATAGGGGTCGCTGAGACTCATAAGTTGGAAGAAGTTAGGATCGTCATTGCCCTGGAAATTCTTTGTAATCAGAAGAATTTGCTTTCTGGCACAATGGCCGACCGCATCAAGAGCAGCTACTCCGCACTTCTGAGACTGCCCTCTGTCACTGTGCGTTTGAAGCAGTTCGACGGAAAAGAGCCACGGCTCGACGTGCTGTGGTCTGAATTAGTGGCTTCAGCACCTTCCTCAGTTCCTACCAAAAACGATCTCACAAGCTTCGTAAAAATTATACTGATTTTGTATCACATCAATGCAGCTCTAGACAGAGGTTTATCACTGAACAAGGAGTGCATGATCGTCTATCACAAAGAAGCAAGTCTGATTGGCATGCATACTGTTCAGGACACTGTTGTGATGGCAGTTGGTGGAGTAGAAAAGATTACCGTGAGCAAGAGTCTATACTGCACGAAACTCCTACGCCGTATTCAAGGAAGCAAAACAGGTGCGAAGTGATGGCTATGGTGGCAGTCGATAGAAAAGCCACGAAAAATCTCCAGGAATTGGAAAAAAAAAAAAAAAGATATTGAACGACTCCCGTTCTGAAGCAGAGGAAATTGAAGAGCAGATGAGTTCCCTAGTGAAGCTTTAAATTAATACATCCTTGATTATTGTTTGTTTTATCTTATTTTGTGTGACTAAAGTTTCTAACCACAATCTAGTATTAACAAAGTGACTTATTTTATTTTGTGTATGACTAGCCTACAGTTCCTATTCAGAAATTAGTACTGTCAAAAGAACTTAATTTTGTGCTGTGTATAACTGAAGTTCATAGTAACAATCTTGTATTTGTCAGAGTGACATATTTTATTTCGTTTTGCATTATTTTATTTTCTATTATCTATTTTGATAAAATAAATCTAAATTAAAAAGTATTCGTGGCGTGTCGCGTGTGGAATTTTACTGTTTTTAGCCTTTCCATGGTCTTCTTTCGCAGGGGAGAACCACATACCAAATTGTTTTAAAGTCCATGCAAACACTCGATGCAAATGCGTCAAACATGCATACATTTCAAAAACTGCAAACAATATCTCACAGCTCTCGACATTTTACTATCAAAAACCAACATGTGGCTACAAAATACACCACACAAGTGACAGAATTCTTCTCGTATGGGCAGGCATTGTTTCAGTCGCTTGTTAACCACTGTCTGTGTCGGATTTCCTTTCGTTGTCATTGTTTCGTTACTTTTACTTCGCCGAAGTTCGACCCGAGGACTGGACACATCCCGTACAGCATGTACAGAGAGAAATACTGAATGCGGTCTGGATATCGCGGTGGATGAAATGATTATTAACCTTGGCAATTCATAAAGCTCTGACGAAGATAATGATGGTGGTGATGATGATAGGGACAGTGAAGGGATGGAGGGCGTCAAAGAAACCCTTGCCAAGTGACTGGGTATAATTTATTTATTGGTGTCAGTTCGCTTGCGTCAATCGATAATAGAGCACAGGCTATTGTTTCCCGTCATAGTGTTCAAAATACCGTCTGTCATTCAATAGCCTACAACTCGACAATATAAAACCACGGCAATAATATCGCCACAGAGCGGCTTGTTTGAGTGCTCAGTGTTAAGTACAGTAAACTCTCGATTATCCGCGGGCGGTTTATCCGCTTTGCGGATTATCTATTGTGCCTGTAGGAGAAGATTTTTATTTAAAAAAACGGAAGGTTTTGCCGGCTGTAGAGATCACTCAAGAGGGAGAGGAAGACGACGTTCCGCTCAGCATCCTAGCTAACTTAGCTAAATCTGTTGCCGGAGGTGTTGATGTAAATGAGGAAAATATCGTTGAAGGGATCGAATGTGATGCCAATGAACCAGGCTTTGAGCACCTCACAGATGAAAACATAAATCAAGTACGAGGGATTGAATCGGAAGACAATGAGGAAACGCAGATGCAGAGGGCCGTTAATCATGATGCAACGTTCGGACACATTGACAGGATTCTTCAATACCTTGAAGAGCAAGACTACGCATCACTTTGTGACAAGAAGGTGTTGAGAAAACTCAAATCACAAATAAAGAGAAAGTGTTTCTCTACGAAAAAGCAAATGACCGTTTTTTTTTTGTTAAACAGTAAACAAGACTTTCTAATAACACACATAACATCGACTGAGTTTTGTTATCATGTACGTCCCTTTATTGTATAATAAACTTATTGAAAGCACTTGTGTGTGGTTTTTTAGTGCCTTCGACTTTTGTTTAAGCATTACCAGCAATTTTGCGGCTTATCTGCGAAATTCGATTATCCGCTGTATCCGCGCCAGTCAATTCCGCGGATAATTGGGAGTTTTCTGTATGTCTTTACCTTAACTTTACCTTTGTGTTATCACGAAAGCTAATATTAACCGTAGAGAGTCGCGATTCAGTGAGTGTGCATGGTGTTACCTGTCAACTACTGTAGTAAGCTGTGAACGACCTCCACTCAGACTCTTGTTTCATGTTAAAGGATAATCATTGCATGGTGAGTGTTTTTATATTCATTAGCTGTAGAGTGTTTGCCCTCTTCGTCGTATTTATTGAATTGAATACCGATGATAAAGGTATCAGCTTCGGTGTGTTAATTTATTTATTCATCTAAAAGTATCGTATTTCTCTGTTTGACAGGGGCCGATAACCTAGATGTTAGGCCCCTTAAAACAACAATTATCATCATCATCTCTGTTTGAATGTCCTCGGCGTTGACTTAGGATCGTTTTTAAAATATATTACGTATAATTGTACAGAAATGTCTGAAGTGTAGCGCTGTGTATTATTCGAAACAGTTGAGTTACAACAACACTAAAAACTTAACAACACAGCTCAGCTGTTCCAAGCTCCCGACATATCCTTCGCGTTGTTTCCTTCGAAACACAGGGTGTAGGTGAGAAGCATTCTCAGAATTCTTGCCATGTGGTGGTTGGACGTAGGGTCTTGTTATGCGGCGACCGTGGGTTGCGGTGAGGAAAAGCGGGGCAAAGTGACAGGAAGGCTGTAAGTACCGAATGCGCGGGGTTAGCAATACTGTATTTGTCCCATAATTTACGCGTGTAGCGGACACACCTCCAATATTACTATAAAAGTCGTGATCTAAAAAGGGATGGTGGATGGGTAACATATATTACTACATGACCCCCAAAATTATTATTCGTTATTAAAAAGGGTATTTTGACTATTTTCAGTAGTGTAGAAAATTGTATCGCCTTGATCCGGGCTCCTATAGAGCTTAAATTTTCTTTCGATCTTTCATTTGCCATAGGACGTGCCACCGGTGTATGGTTATGCATTACCAGCTTCTGGTTTAGTAGTCAGGTAATGGAAGCAATGGGAACTGTGTACTACAATTTTCCTTGCTTGTATCTAAGCAAATTATTGTTGTTAAGAGAACGTAAAATGCACCAAGAATGATATTATGATCTTCAGATGTGTGCAGTGAGAAAGCTCTGCATGTGTTCATTGCTTATGTATTAATGATGCGAAATGTTAGCTAACGTTGTGCCACATACAACACTCGTAGTCTCTAAATGTTGCACATTTTCCCATAAATTACAGCAGTTTATGTTTGAATTGCTTATAAGATCGTGACAAAGAAAGTGTTTCTCCAATTGGATGATTTTATTTAACTGTATGCACGTCTTATAATCTTGGCGAAGTGTATTTTTTTCACGGAGCAACTTTGCACCATAGTAGGCACGCAACTTTTGTATTTAGTTTTCTGGCATCTTGTTTTAAATTATTGACTAACATATTTCTAAATGCAGACAATCCATACCTCCATTAGGATTCGGGTTCCATAATTCATGCAAAATGAGGTTCGTTCGTTTGTGAAATTGAGGTCATAACCCCCCTACCCATTCAGTGATTACCGTATGGTACTTTACGTAGACTGGGGTGAAGATGTAAATGAGCATTAAAAAAAAATTGTCGCCAGTTGTTTGGTTTATTAACTTACGGTAATATTTTTTATAGGTACTGAAAACTAGGCACGGGTGGTTTTGAAGGTGGAACCGCATGTACTATCAAATATCGCTTTCTTGCAATACCTGGAATATGTATAGAATTATAAAATGATTATTGGTTAAATAAGTGTTAATAGATAGGCTATTATAATTATAATGATTAAATAAATATTAAAGAAGAAACAATACGTTGTTAGTAAATATTAGGCCTACCTGTACGGCGAATAGCCTATAACTCGTAGCTTTCGTCACAATTTAGCAATTAAACGGGTCACGTTAATGCATAATATACTAACAACCGGATAGCAAATTATAATAATATTCTCACATATAACATACCGTATTTCATTTGCATCAACTTAATTATTGTAGTCTAAGAAATGTTAGATCACTGCCGTTTGAAATGTGCAAATCGCACACTTTGTAGGCAAGCTGTTTGTTATGGTCATCTCTGATGCGAAGTTTTACTTTTAGGAGATGCTTGCCTTTGGAATATTCATGAAAGGCCAACCCTCTAGTTCTTATTTCATAAGTTGAACGCCTAAAAACAAAACCACAATCCGAAATAATAATGATGATAATCACGAACGAACGTTTCACTGCCAATGAAAATTAAATGGAGATTCGCGGACCGGAAGTTCGCTATGCATAAGCTTCGGTGTCATTTATATCAGCTCTCCTCACGTAAACGGACCTATCTGCGAGAGAGTTTACTCGTGCGCGCGCTCTTTGCTCACGCTACGGATTAGGCCTAAATCTCGCCATCACCCGTGGGCTGCGGAAGTATCTCCATAAATGCAGTTACACTTACGCCAGAAAATCTTGATTCGCGCTTTAAGATTCATTTTTCAGCCATTCGGTATGCGAACTCTAGTCTTAGAGAATTCTAAAATATACGGGAATTTGGTGGATTTTCATACGGGAATTATACGGGAATTTGAAAAAAGGTCATCGCTCGACACCCTGCTCCTGTCTTTGTGTGATTCATTTTATTCTTGCTCAAACGTTGGGCGCCATTGTAATATCTATAATACTGAGCTAGCCACCTCAGGATAGTGGGGCAATATACTTGCATTTAAAAGAATCCACACGAAGACACAGGACACCACTTCCTTAAAAAGAAAAATATATTAATAATAATCACTATTCACATATGAGCAGGCCTCTATTCTTCTTGCCTGGCATTATCAAACAAAAAAATCAACAACACATTCATGGCATGGCAGCATCCAATGTTCCTTCCCTAGTACATATCAATTGCCTGGAAAAATACATTGTCTAACACCATAAGCAGGATTCCACTACCTGCATCTCTAGACCAGAGAGACCACTTTCCACATCACTTTTTTTTTTTTTAAGCACAGCTACCATTTTTCCCTGGCATCAATCAATATAACATTTCCATTCACAAACCAACTAGGCCTAATTCCTCATATGGCAGCCTCCATCTTGCCTCAAACCTACTCACTCAACAACTCATCACCATGGCAACCAAAACCAAGTCAAGGAATACATCATGCTATCAGCCAGAGCCACCTAGTCACACCACTTGGCTACCCACCAGCAAAGAGTCTCATGGCACAGCGAACAAGATTTTCCGAGGCGGCCTACCAACCGTGGCCATGACTGGCAACCCGATAAAACAAAACAAACTAAAATACCACCAACCGCACCTAAGGGTGAACCATTGTTCGGTTACAACGTTGTTTTAAGAACACGAAAAAAATACCTGTGACGTATCATGCAAACAAAAAGGCTTGGATGGCCACTGAAATGTATTTACAATTTTTAAGGTCTTTGATGCCTCTAGCGGTGCACAAGGAAGAAAAGTCTTGCTCTTTATGGTTAATTGTGCAGCTCATCCACAGGACACGTCATTTCTTCGCAATGTGAAAGTTGTGAATTCCCCCCCCAATTGTACCAGCGTGTTGCAGCCTCTTGACCTTGGGGTGATAAAAAGCTTCAAGTAGCAGTACCGTAAGCACATAGTGCAAACTGCTGAGTGCTTGTTGAATGCCAAGAAGAAAACTAGTAAGAAAATCGATCTTCTGAAAGCGATTCATTTTACAGTAGCAGCTAGGGCTCGGAATATTCGCGTATTCGCATATTCGAATAGTATTCGAATGCCGAATAGTGCGAATACAGCGAATATTATTCGAATACAGTGAAACCCCTCAAATCCGAACTAATTGGGGCTGTAGTCAGTTCGGATTTCAATTTGTTCGGATTAGCCAAAAAAAATCCATAGAGCAGGTTGTGAGGATGCTGGAGAAGGTTGTCTAGAGTAGTGGACGACAGTTGATGTCAATGAAGAATGCACCGAACATGAAATAGTGAGTCAACATGACAGCAATGTAGCTAGTGACAGTGAGGAGGAAGAAACTTGGACAGACAATGTGACTTATACTGAGGCTGCATCAGCTCTGGACATCGCATTGCGCTTCGTGGAACAACACAAAGCAGCCACGCCAAACGATGTCATGTCCATGCGTAATTGCCTCTGCGGGAAGGTTTTCGTCACTTCGACAATTGAAGATAACTGATTTCATGTGAAAGATTAAGTGATATTTTGTGTGTTTCTATTGTCATTTCATTGTTTTTACAAAGTGATTGACCTAAGCAATTACAATAACCAACTTTTCCGTTTTTCAATCCTGGATGAGATAAGTATGTAGCTTAGGCACATTTACACTGTGATACGTATGCTAACTCGACTTACTTGTTAATTTTTCAACTAATTATTGAAAAATAAGGTTATAATGTAGAATATGTAATTGTTTTATGACTAAATAAATACGTTTCTCTGTTTTGCGTCTGTTTTTCAAACTTAAAATTGTCAAAGAAAATTCGTTCGGATTACCCGGGATTTCGGATTTCCGGGGTTCGGATTTGAGGGGTTTCACTGTATTCGCAACCTCACGAATATTTAAAAAAGAGAAATATGAGGATGACGACTCTCAGAGCAAGACATCCAAAACTCTAAAATCGACAATTTCTGGGACTCTTAAAAGACGATTTCACATTAGTGATGAAGAACCGACCACAGGTGTAAGTTTAACCCAATTAGCGTCTGCTGTGGATTCACGTTTGGGTGGAACTACATCATGGTGTCCACAGGCAGGAAAAGTCAGGAATTTTGTTTTTAGTCAGGAAAAGTCTGGAAAAAGTGTGAAAAAATGGCATGAGTCAGGAAAAATGGCGAAAAGTATTAGAAAGTCAGGAATTTTATATTAACCATACAGTATTTTGTGTTTTACAGTCATACTTTGATGTTACTAGTTCAACTAATCTCTGAAGATAAAAAGCAATAACTCACTGGACATTATGGTAAGTTTCCATTTTTACAGTGTATCATAGTAAAAACCTCTTTTACCTATTTTCATTCCCTTTTTTTGGCGTCGGCGTAGGGATGTGGCAACCCCATCACTATAGTTTAGCTCATTAAGTACTTCGATTTATGTATTATTGCATTATAATTTACTTTATTTTGTATTTTAAATGAATAAAGAGGCGAGCATTGGGGCAGCTATGGGGATGGTGGAGGTTGCAAATTTAAAAAATATATATTTGCTCAATAAACCTTTTTTTCCGATGTTACGATGACTTCGCGAGTCAGGAATTTTGTTGAAAAATGGTCAGGAAAAGTCAGTAAAAGTCAGGAAAATTGACATTGAAAATTCTGTGGACACCATGTACATGTGCAGATGCTTTCTTGTGATACTGGAGAAGATTCGGATGCTTCACAACCACAACCTCACTCACTCTCGTCCAGCTTTGAAAGGGACCTCGACTTAATTTTCAAGCGTCCATATACGTCCCCACGCAGGAAAACTGTGGCCGAAGAGCTGGAAAACTTTAGGAACGCCCGTGAAACTGTAGGTGACCCCTGAAATGGTAGAAGGCTAATGAAAAGGTATACCCCAGAATAAGTCAGTTGGCGAGAAAGTACTTATGCATTCCTAGCACCTCCGTTCAATCAGAAATAAATTTTTCCACAGGCGGCAATATTGTTAATGCCAAAAGAACGTGACCATGTTGACAAATTGATTTTTTTGTCCAAAATAAGAAAATTTTCGCACAAAATAATCTTTGAGTTAAAAGCCTGTTGACACTGGAATTTCTAATTTTTGTTTTTCTTTCAAGTACTCGTGTCGATAATGTTGTGCTTATGTTGATGGAAATGTGCATTTGCACGGCGCTAAGAGAAGACACGAAAAGTTTCTTATTTTTAATATTTGGTTTTGTAAAAACGTTAGGCAATATATCGTCGTTTACCCAAACACGGGTTAGCTTGTATTCTGTTTTCTTCCCTGAATTAAAGAATTGACATGTCATTGAAGGTTCCGTGGTTTTTCATTTATTAAATACCATGGGTCAAAGAATAATTTACATGCTACTTTTGTCTTATTTGGCCGAACTAACTTTATTTGCTGAGTACAAAAGATGTACTCGTCTACATATCTCCAAATCATAGTGCGCGTTTCCTCTAAAGGGTAAGAGTATTGCTTTTCAAGCCTCAATTTAATTTCTTATCATTGTTGAACAAAACTTTTAATTACGAAAATCATTCATATAAAAGCACTGACATACTAAATAATTTGCAAATGCATAACCTGTTCCGCAACAACTTACAGCAAAAATCCATTTAAGACGAGAAAATGTCGAATAATAACCGGAATAGCGTATTAACCGGGCACGGCTGAAACGCATGCATGAAGGTTGAATTCATAGAGGAATGAGACAAATACCGTAATTCGAACGATAGGAATAGAATATTCGTATGAAACAGTCAATCTAATTAATGAGCACGAAGTTCCGTGACGAACTAAAGAGCCGTATTTTCTTAAAATTTAAGATTCATGCCAATGATTAATCTGTATGGACCTATCGAGAATAATGACGAAATTAAGTTAGTAATATCAACATTTCTAATTAGATTGAAATATACCTGGTATAATGTAGCCTAATAGAGCACTACAGTTGGCTGTGACTGAATATTTTCTTAGTTCATCTCTTAAGGTACCGGTACAGAATACAACATTTGGTTGAAGTCCAATGGATAGCATGGACGTTACCTGCAGTTACACATTGGATCTGTCAGTGCGCGTAAAATCATGTTGGCAACAATGTCATGGATGTGTTGGTCAGAAATAATCTAACACATTATATCTCTTGTTGGGCCAATTTTGGATTAAATCCATTTGTTAGTATAGAAGTTACATGTATTTAAAAATTGGTCCTATCAGCAGGCTTAGAATCATGTTGGTAGCACTGACGTATATTAATTACTCCAAATTAATCTATAATATCAGGTACTGTACGTGTGCATAGTTTAAAGCTGTTGGCTTGCATACTTCCTGATATATTGGTATTTGGATTTAAAATAAAATAGAGAGAGCATATATTAACAGTTGGCAGCCGTGGCGGCTCTTAAGAATACGCTCACTCATATCTGATTATGTACACATAGTACATACGAAATTTGGTTGAAATCCAATTGATAGTGTAGAAGGTGTGTGCATTTAACAATTGGACCTATCAGCACATGGAGGAAAGAACGGAAGGAGATGCCTTCGCTGCGCTGCCTAGTGCAAGCTGCTGAAGCCAAACGGCACGCCCACTTTGGGTAGCAAGAAAATGGCTGATCCTATGCTTAGAGCCGTAAACCACTCCAACTAGTCTTGGAATTTAGTGACATAAAACTGCAATGACAAGTCAAGATTTTTTTAGGACATGCAGAATACACTCTGTACATCACGGTAATTGGCACAAATAAGTTGCGTTATTGTTTTAAAAGCCAATTTAAATAAAAATATGAGAGCACCTATGCCGGCTAGTTTTGTAAGAAAGACACAGCAAAACGTAATAATACGCTGAAACACTGATTAAATTGAATAGCCTACAGGTGTCGAAAGGTACAAGTTTTACCAAAGAAGGAACATCTTGAGATCTATCATATTGATGCCGAACTAGTCACGGTATTTAGGCCTACGCCAAATTGATTTTTAAGTTCTTATTGGTGTTCAGGCATTCGTCAGTTTTAAGACCTAATTTCAAGCACAGCCACTTTCACTCATTGTTCGTACACATTTTGATATTCAAGAATACGAACCTTAAAATTAATAAACAGAACACTTATTCGATTCGTACAACCAAATGCAAGTCACGGAACACCGAATACAAGTTAAGGTTACGCCCACTTTGGACCCAGCGCTTGGCTTCACTCAAACGAGCTCAGGGCATCTCCTCTTATTATTTCCTCCATGTATCAGCAGGCTTAGAATCATTTTGGCAACACTGCCATGTATGTCCTCCTGGAAATTAAAGTGAAATATTACTAGGCTATATATATGTGTGCCAATTTTGGAATAGCTCCCATGCTTACCTTGCAAGATATCCAACATGGAGCTCAAATTTCAATTTCGGTTTTTAGCAGTTGGTAGCACTGACATCATTTTCAAATAAGGGCTTGAGATATTCAGGTATAGATCTTTACTCACACCAAATTTGGTTTCGATTGTTGCAGCCTTTTAGGACTTGATAGGGGGGGGGGGGGCAGACAGTCACACATTTGCCTGGATCGATCTCTCTTTCCTCATTTTTGCAAAATGTGAAAGGTAGGCTAAAAACAATGGGGATACCTTTCAAACTATTCGAATACAATATATTCGAATGTGCACGAATACGTTATTATTCGAATACAGCGATTCGAATACCAGAATAACAATGGTATTCGAATAATATTCGAACATTATTCGCGTATTCGCGAATTATTCGTGTCTCCCGAATATTCGAATAGTGCCAAATAATTCGAATCACAGTCCGAGCCCTAGTAGCAGCTTGGCAGCAGGTGTCCAAGCCAACTGTCGTGAACTGTTTCCAGGAAGGTGGTTTCAGCTGTCATCTACGCGCGGCGGAAATAGACTCCGCTGAAAATCCCTGTGCTAATGGTGAAGATAGTGATGATGATGATGCCTTTAATGACGACTGGGAACAATTAAGGGGTGAAAGTGACTCTGTTCCCGTTGATTTTGAAGATTATATGCTGATCGATTCTAATGTAGCCACATGTGGAGTGGAAACGATTGAAGAGCTGTGCAATGAAGGTGCAGGGGAGAGGAGTGATGAAGAGGAAGAAGACAAGTCGTCCCGAGTTGCGCCGAAGCACATGCCGCCTTAGCATGTACTCGTATGATATCAGTGATCGTGAAGAAGAGAACATTATGCAAGTAGAGAAGGCTTTGTTTTGTCGGAAACGCAAAGCTTAGACGAAACAAAAAACAATGACTCGTTTACTAAAAAGAGCAAGTGATAAAATGACACATATGAAATCGTATCGCGTACATCGTGGTTGCTATATTTTGATGCCTCTATGAAGTTTACATGAAGAAATATGTATAAATACAGTAACCGTACTTTATTATTTTTTTTACTCAAATTTTTTATGTTACCCGCATTTATCGTTTCCTGCATCCCTCGTCATTTTCTCCCTCCTCCTTGAAAAACGATGCATCGAGGTTCTACTGTAGTCCTATGTATTTTTCTTGTAAAATAAATTAGGTGTTCATGCAAAGTTTCAACTTAGTTGGTGTGTAGTTTTTGCATGAAAGTGTGATAGACAGACCCCACTAGATTTTTATATTAATTAATTAATTGGTATTCTGCCCGAAGGCAGGTCCGATCCTCCGAAGAGGCTACCCCCAGCCGGAGTTTACTTGCGGTAGGGTGGCCAGGGCCTTTCCGCTCCTCCTTATGTTGGCCAACAGCGCGCAGTGCCTAGAACCGGCATACCATCCAAGTTCCGACTGCGCCCAATGTTGCTTAACTGCGGAGTTCTCATGGGATCCGGTGTTTCAACACGGCTAGGCCGTTGGCCAAGATTTTTATATACAGTGCTCATAAAAGGTTTTGCATATTGTGATTTAGTGACTTGTTTATTTTTCTATGTGTGTGTAATCACATTCAATATAGGGTGCATAGAAAGAAAAACAACACACAATCTGCTCTGCAAATGAGACAGAAACACACAACGAATAGCTAAAGTGATAATGTGGGACTGAGCACACAAATGTCTTTATCATGTTGGGGCATATCAGTACCGTGTATGGCCACCATGAGCTCGAAGGCATGCTTGCAGACGACGAGGCATACTAAGCACCAACGAATCCAACATTTACTACGTTTACATGGTGAACTCAAATCGATTTGAGTACGATCCTGTTTTCAGTACAATGCCCGTTTACATGAGCAGTTTCAGTTCGTATTGAAATCGATTTCAATACGGTATATAATTTATGGTGGCCAACCTGCAGTTATGTTGGCTAACTGGTTTTAAACAGCGAAACATTAAAGACCCGTAATTATTATCCGACGTCTTATTTGACGGGTTGTTTGTAAACGTGACAAATGGATGCGCGGAAGATTTTGATGTTGTTGGTTCTTAACAAGTTTAAGTCCAGTTTAATAATGATAAACTATTATTGGTTTCATGTCCCTTTTAATTACTGAAGCTTAGAGACGCCGGGTTGCTGGAATGTTGCCCCGAATAAGATATGTAACGCTCCAGTAAATCTACTGATACGGCTCCCTCGCATTTAGGCCTAAAGCACCCTGACTGTGCCAGAATTCGATCCTGCTACCTTGGGAAAAGCAGGCGAGAAAGTTACCGCTGCGCCATTCATCCAGTCAATGTTCAATGTATTAAATCTAGTGGACAAATGGGAAAAGGAACGAATTAAGCGGCAAAGTTTGATGGTGTATTTTCACTTTTTCTGTTGACCACATTTTATGTACGGATACACCAGACATTCAAATTAAAACAGACAAAAATACATTAACGCTAAAAACGCGTGCAAACAAACTAAGCTTATCAACAACGACAGGAACACAGACAGTAACGAAGAATATGGGCAGAAAGTAAAACAAGCGATTCGAGAGTCAGGCGACAGACGAAAGTAGGCCTAAATTAGTTTAAAAATGTAACTCAAGAGCGCGCAGAATCGCTTTCAATACGATCCGCGTTTACATGTTCCCGAAGACCTGTTTGGATACGATTCGATCCCACAATTTTACCGTATCGACCTTGAAACTCAATACGATCTGAGTCCCGTTTACATGATCATATTCAATACGCTAAGTGTACTCAAATCGATTTGAGTTCGCCATGTAAACGCAGTAATAGTTTGGGGCAGATTATCCCACTCTTGGACAGCAGCTTCAATCAGTTGCTGTTTGCTTGTTGGAGGATTGGGATGGTGCGAAATTGCCCTCTTGAGCTCTTTCCATGCATGTTCAATACAGTTCATGTGTGCAGAATAGGCAGGCCACTCCATTCTCTGTACTGTATGACATGAATTTGAAGGAACTGATTGACCACCCTAGCTCGATGGGCACAAGTATTACTGTCCACTAGTGTCAAGTCCTCACCCATCGTGGCAGTGAATCCTGTAATGACAATGTTCAAGGATGTTGTCTCTGTACACCAGACCAGCCATGTTACTGTGGATAGGAATCACAGGCATACGTCGACCAAATATATGATTCTACCCCAAAACATGACAACCTCCTTGCTGTTGGTGGCGTTCCTGGATGAAGGGCTCGTGAAATCTCTCACCCTCTCGTCGCCACACTCTAATGATTTTTTATGCGGAAGTTATTCAATTATTTGACCTTTGCTCAACAAGTCACGCCAGGTCCTATTTACGAAAAACCGGAGTCAATATCTTGATTCTTCGTCAGCCATTTAATAGGAACATGATTAACAACATTTCGTCACCATAAAAAGCCCATCAATTAAATTGGAAAATTTTATATAATTTCAAACATTATTTTACATATAGTTTGTTCATTGCGATCTTCGGCCAGTCCTTGAGAAAATTAGATCTCACTGTAAACTTAGGAACATACAAACGTGTCAATAGCTCGAACAACACTAACATTAAAGCAACGGCAAGCAATAACGACAGCATGGGAGAGTCCATTGGTAAAGTAGCGAGGGGTGGAAGACTGAATACCCGTTACACCAAGAATTATTAACAATTCAGTTTGCCCTGGTTAAAAAAAATACCCACGCACTCCTCCTAAAGGGTTAACGATCGCTGCAAAGCTGGTTGTTTCAGGTGGAGTTGGAAATGAGGTCTTATCATGTCACCACTTAACAGCTGTGTGAAGGCCCTTCTCGAGACAGGTTTTTCTCCCTTTCGGATGATGATGTGGCAGCACACAATATGCCTATTCGCAAGGAACATGTTTATCATAGTGAAGAACACACACAGAGGCCATCGCAGTTCATGCTGCCACACATTGAGACAAATGTGTCTGTTGCACCTGTTGTTTTGTTATAAAATTCAGTTATGGCAGGTTTGCCACTATTATTCTTCATTTCCATTTCCATGTCCTCGTGAGTAGCGGATAATAAAACAACCACTTTTCCTTGTTTTGATTTGTATGAAACCAGATTTTTTGGTCCATCAAAACAAAACATTGCACAGACGATTTTTTGAATCTTTACCTCAAGGAGCTTTGAAGGTATGTGAGGAAGGTGGTTGAAGAAGGTCTC
Source organism: Meconema thalassinum (assembly GCA_946902985.2). Lineage (NCBI taxonomy): Eukaryota > Metazoa > Arthropoda > Insecta > Orthoptera > Tettigoniidae > Meconema > Meconema thalassinum. The sequence continues at coordinate 918,666,755 of OX336389.2, forward strand.
AAGCCAATGCAACAGATGTAAACCAATTACCGATGGTTACATTTTTATTCGAACCATGAATGGAAAGTGTCAGTTCTTTCACAAAATAATCAGCAAGAGGTTGGCCAGACATATTCATATTTTTACCTAATACAGTTTAGCATCAATCACGTATTTGATCCCAACATTGTTCAACATAACTAACTTAATCCCCTATTTTGTGGGTTTGTTTCGATTGTACATTCGGAAAGGACAAAGTCTACAAAATCCTACCAGTTGTTTGTTAGTAGTTGTGTAACTACCTGGCTTATACGTTTCGTGACAGTTCTTGATGAACTTATTCCACATCTCGCGAATAGCTGCAAACTTATCACTCATTCGCTTTTCATCCCTAGTATATTTATCATCAAACCTTAGACACTTCAACAAAAATCAAGGCACTCGCTTGACATTATCGCCTTATTTCTGTAACCATAGAACAATGGATCAAATAGCTCTCTGGTAGGAAGATCGGTTTTCTAACTTGGTAGGAGTGAAGATCTATATCAAGACCCTAGGCCATATATGAAAATGACAGTGCAACCAACTGCTGAGAAATAATAATTGAAATTTGAATCTCAGAAGGTACTGTATACATGGGAACTGTACCAAAATTGGCACACATACAAAACATAATATTTCAAATTAATTTTCAGGAGCCCATACACGACAGTGGTACCAACTGGATTATATACATCCTGATAGTTTCAATGTTTTAACTGCATGTTACTTCTTTACTAACAAATGGATTTCTTCCAAAATTGGCACATATAGATATAATAGCATTTCAAAATAATTTAATAATAATAAATAATTTTATTGATTTTATGTCCCTTTCATCTACTGCGGCTTTTAGAGACGCCGGGGTGCTGGAATTTTGTCCCGAAGGGGATCTTTAATGTGCTAGTAAATCTACTGACACGGCTCCCTCGCATATGCACCAGGATTTGATCCTGCAACCTTGGGAACAGAAGGCAGGAAGTTACCTCTGAACCATGCAGCCAGTCCAAATTAATTTTGAACAACCCTTTATTATGACAGAGTTGTCAACACTATTCTACGCTTGCTGATAATTTAAATGCTAACTGCATGTAACGTCCATACTATCTATTGGACATCAACCAAATTTTGTACTTGCACTGTGTAACTTAAGAGCTGAAATTGGCATATATTCAGTCACCAGGACTGCTAACTGTTGATAAATGCTTTCTATAATCTTGGACCCTAGTCTCAAAATATCATACTATGCCTTATTTGTTTTATCTTTTTTTACCATCCGCCTTTTATTCTTTTTATTCAAATAAGGCATAATTTTTGGGGCTCACTGTCTGTTTTATAAACACCATTTTCATTTCATCCATGGCAGTGAGTTGTTTTTATCTACATCCTTTCATTTCACGCCATTTCATTTCATTTCATTAGGGGCCGATAACCTCGATGTTAGGCCCCTTAAAACAACAATTATCATCATCATCAAAATATCATAAAGTATGCAGGCCAACAGTTCCAAACTATGCACACATATAGAACATAAAATTGCAGATTAATTTTGAGTAACCCTTACATGACAGTATTGTCGACACGATTCTATGGGCTTTGATACTTTCAATGTTTTACTTCAAATAACTTCCGTATAAATTAATGGATTTCATCAAATGCTTTTTATGTGCAACGTGTGTTTTAAATTAATAGCTGTGCTCATTATACTAGTCACCCGGTTTACCAACCGTGTATTAATGATCTCAAGACTTGTGAATCCTAGAGTCTACATCTCGGAATAGCTGTACGGAAAAAACTTGAAACTTAGCTCGTTGTAAGTCCATGATGTTTTGATAAATTTAGAATAAATCATCAACAAAAGTGCTACCGACATAATTCTATGCAAGCGTATAATGTTCAATGTTCAACTGCATGCAACTGCCATATTAATTTATAGATTTATACCTAATTTTGTACATTCAATGTATATTTGAAGAGTCCACAGGACTACCAACTGCCTTATAACCTTCTGAGAACATTTGAGCCCATGACTCGATATTGTAAAATCTGTTCATATAAACAGTTTGAAACTCTATACACTATATTGTCTTAATATTGCAGATGAATTTTGAGCAGTGCGTGTATATATACACTGGTGATTTTTTTGCTGGAGCGGGGCCAGTGACCAGCCACCAGGTGCACGCACGCCTTCCGCCAGCCAATCGAACTCAGGCCGCAGATTGCGCGCAGGTAGGAACCGTAACAAGAGTACATTAATTAATGGTGATTTCACCAGCAAATCATGATTAAAGAACTTACCTTTTCACAGAAGATACTGAATATGTTCTCCTTCATCTGACAGAGAGGCGTTGTATCGTGTAAATAAATTAGCGTTTACAAGTTGTAATTCTCCTTCCGTAATGAGGGATATCTGCTGCCGTATATTGTTCTCCAGCTCCTCTAGGGTACGGGTAATTGATCTGTGCACTTTGTATTTTAAATTACCCCACAATTAAACATCAAACGGGCTTAGGTCCGTGCTTCGATTAATTACAGTAACCACGCAGGGTGGTACAGGAGTAGCTACATCATGTAACGATGTAACTTCCAAAGATTTAAAATTCAAGTGTTGAGTTATGTTGGCCATCGTCATTCGTCAGCTGAGATTCTAGACCTTATTTTTATTTTCTGCATTTCCTTTGAGGCCACCCAATTAGTCTGGCTGCCTGGACTGGCAAGCAACGACAAATATAGACCAGTAGGTGTCCTTTCTGCAACAGCTGGGAATGGTTAATTGTTATCTAGCCACACACAAGGCTGTGACACAACATAACAAAGAATATTTTCATTTGCTGTACTTTTATTAAGAACGAGTCTTATTTATTTATTTTATGTCGTCGGTAGTGGCGAAGTTAGGGCTCATGGCCCTCTCTTAGTGTTACTCGCAGAGCATTTCAATGGGAATTTCCTGGTGTTAAGGTGCCTTCAGAGACTGCAGTTTGGGAGGTTGTGATGAAGTTCCAAGTCTATGGGGTCCGTTTAAAATTTAAATAATTAAACGTAGACGTCACGTTTTGACAGAAGGAAAATTGACGACATTACTGCTCGATTATTACGGTCACCGAGAAATTCTTTGCGAAACCTTTCTCAACAAGCTGGTGTGTTACATTCAATGGCTCAGGGGGCCACAAGACTAATTAAGTGTCCACCGTACAAAACTACTCAGGTTCAAGCCTTAAGTCCCAAGAGACCCTGTACTACTGTAATTGGGTTTTTCCAGTCCGTGCATGACGGAATTTTAGATCCACAGTCAGTGTTCTTCAGAGACGAGGCGTGGTTTTATTTACATGGGCGTGTGAATTCACAAAACAATCTATGGTCACCTGTGAACCCAAGACTGATCCACCAAAATCCCCTGCATGACCCAAAAATCGGTGTGTGGTGCGCAGTAACCGCAAAAAGAATTATAGGCCCAATTTTTTTTCCATGAAACTATTAATTCTGCTCGATATGCTCAAGTTATTTTGAATAATTTCGTTGTCTAGTTACCAGACAGGAAAAGATTGTATGTTTTTTCCAGCATACTGCGCACAATTAATTGGACGCAATAAGTGCTGTGTTTTGTGATAGGGTGATTAGTGCAGGATTGTGGCCACCTCGAAGCATGGATTTAACATCTTGGGATTTTTATTTGTGGGGTAGCTTAAAAGACAAAGTGTATCGGTCTAATCCCCGTACCCTAGAGGAGCTGAAGAACAATATACCTTAGCAGATATCCCTCATTACGGAAGGAGAGTTGCAATGTGTAAACACTAATTTATTTACACGATATAACGCCTGTCAGCTGAAGAACATTTTCAACATCTTCTGTGAAAATGTAAGTTCTTTAATCATGATTTGTTGGTGAATTTACTGTTAATTAATGTACTCTGTTGTGGTTTCTACCTCCGCGCAATCTGCGGCCCGAGTTCAGTTGGCTGGCGGAAGGCGTGTGCGCTCATGGTAGCTGGCCGCTGGCCCCACTCCAGCAAAAGAATCACCCTGTATATACCTGTGTTACCAAAATAATTGTATGTACATTTATGTGTCCCATGTTGAACTGCAGTGGATTTATACCAGATTTTACATATACAGTGTATACCATAACAGGTACTTCTTCACATTCTTAGTCCTACCGTCTACCTAATAACTCTCCCTGGGCATATAAGCCGTAAACTGTATATATCTCAGAATCCATGTAAGGAAACATGCTGTTCAGCTCTATCAGGCAAATCTTGAGCAAATCTTGTAATGTCGGTGCTACCAGCATTCTAAACAGGTCTAATACCACCTGCACCCTTATTTTGATGAACAAAATTAAAAGAAGAAAGTTATCTCAAATATATTTACAATCTTGAATGAATCAACAGAATAGCATTTTTCCAAAATAGTTTCCAACAGTTTTGAAGTCGTCCTAAAATAACACACATCAAACGATTAAAAATACAAATAAAAGTACACAAACACTTCATTCATCGTCATCAGGAGTACCAACTTCGGAACTTTTATCACCATCACTTTCCCGCAAAATGTCGTCATCGCTGCCATCCATAGCATTAGAAATACTACATTTCTTGAAGCTCTTCCATATGAGATCTCCAGAGATACGATTCCATGCCGTCAAAATCCACGAACAAAGCAGCTAAACTTCTGGGCGCTGAATGCGACCAGTTGGAGTCAGTGTGTGATTATCGGCCGCCATCCACTCGGTATAGAGCTGTTTCAAGGCTGCTTTGAACGGGCGGTTCACGTAGACATCCAGTGGCTGTAGCATAGACGTCATCCCACCCGGGATGATTGCTAGGTCGGTTTTCCCATCCTTTATGAATTTCTTCACAGCGTCTGTTGTATGGTCGCGGTATCTGTCCAGACAAGCAAGCTCTTTCGTCATAATAATGCACCAAGAACGTTGCCAGACACACTTCGTTAGTTATTGAGGTTTTAAGGGGCGGAACTACGAGGTCATCTGCCCCTAGACACACTTGAACCAGTCTTCCACTAGTGAACTGTGCGTCTAACCAGAGTAAGTTCTGGCGATAACACCAGCGGGTATATTTTTTGGAAGCGTCTTTCGCTTGAGAACAAGTTATGGGGGAAGTTTGGTTCCATCAGCGAGTGTACATAACACTACCGTACACCGTTGTTCCTCATTACCACTTGTTCTGATAGTAACACTTTTAGAACCCTTAACACTCACAGTACTGTTCAGTGGCATTTCAAAGTAGACTGGCGTCCGATCTGCATTACCAATTTGGGAAAGCAAATATGAATTTCCCTTCCGCAACTGAATTATGTGACGCTGGAAGGAAAGTAACTTTTCTTCATAGGCACCAAGACGCCGTGAAATTGAGGTATGCCTTCGTATGCTCAACACATTTCTTTTGTAAAAATTTTGGATCCATCCTCGGCTTGCTTTAAAACCTACCGTAGAAAGTTCCTTTGCGATCTGTAATGCCTTTAATTGACACATTTTGGTCGACACCCCATTTCCCAATTCCCGCCTTTCTGTTACGTATTTATAAAGATTTTTTCAATTTCCGGAAACTGTACACTCAGTCCGTGGAAAGCTCTACGATCACCACTACTTGTTAGCAACACTTTTTTTTTTCTTTCTCCAATCGCGAATATATGACTCTCCAATATCATATTTTCTAACCGCAGCACGATTTCCAATAATTTCAGCCTCCCTCACAACTTTCAGTTTCTCACCCAGAGTAAACGACCGCAAATGCCTCGTAGAATTCATGTTTACACTCGGAGAACGTGCGCGAGACTGTATGACGCTGCGTGCTTACGGTAAAACAAAGTGATAGCCGGAAGAAGGCTAGCACCATCTAGCGGATACTCGCAACACCCTATATCGTGCGTGGCGGACAATTTAAATCTTTGAAATTTGGATGGCTGAAATAAGACCCGCACCCCAATTTTTCACGTCCGAATATTTAAAAATGTGCGGGTGGTATTCGAATATATACAGTATTGAATTTCATTTCTAAGAAAAGTAGGCTCTTTAGTTCATCAGGGAACTACTTGTTTTTCTTCTCAGATTGTTCTTCTTAGGGACTACAACATTGGAATGCCTAGCATTTGGCAGAGATGTGTTTGCATTGCTGTTGGTTGAATTACTGTCCTCGTCAGTGTCTGTTGTTTCAGATGCATTTCTTTATATTGGACTCTTCTGAATCATCTTAACTTAATTGAGGTCAGATTCACTGTCAGTTACTTTGATGTCATCTTCTTCAACGCCATCCTCTGGTTCACTGCGCGATTCTCCAGTTTATGCACTAATGTCCTCAGTGTCATCTACTTCTGTCTACATTGTTGTATTCTACCTGGGTCATCTCTGATATTCTCGGCCATCTGAAATACGATTCAATTTTCTAGAGTGGCTTCCTTATTTCAACGGATATAATCAACAGCTAGTTGTACTGTATATTCATTGTTGCAGCGTGGTTATGTATTGTTGATATTTAGGAGCGTGCGTGATGAATTATTCCACAAAAAGAATAAATTTATAAATACTGAACTGCGGGTGTAAAATGAAAAATTTACATTGTCACTAAGCATTCGTACCTCAGATGATGGTTTCCCTGTAGAAACAGAGTGAAGCAAGACATGGTGATACAACTGCTCTCTCCAAGGTCAGGACTCTCCACAAAGGAGACGGAAACTTGGTAACCAAGGTTTAATAATCTATTACATGTAAATAAAATTCTCACCTTTCTTTTGAGGTACGCATACTAAAGCGAATACCCTGGAAGGACCAGAAAGTCAATGACAGGTGGTTCGATCCAGTGTCATGGCTGTTTTTGTTGGCTGTCCCAAGTATGGTATTTATCATTTTCTTTCATACTCACTCCAGGAAAGTATTGGGATATTGCCTTAATTTCAAGTTCTGGGGCACCTATCCCAATTTCAGTTCCCACTGCTATAGGGACCATCATCAGACTGTCAAGACATGCACACACACATCTATCTGGTCCACCGTGCCCTTTGGCCCCCTTTCCAGCTTAAGGTTGACTCCTTTGGGTTGCAGAGTCTTTCATGGCACTTTAAGCATGTCTACATCTTATGCCCTTTTTCTTTGAGGAGTCAGGACATTCTTTCTTTTTTTTTGATCTTAAGTTTAAGTACCTTCCCATTCACCTTCCCTCAGAATATAAATAAGTAGGTTAGGCATGACTCCAACTTCTCTATAAATGTGATAAGTTTAGATTCCATGTTTGGAATGCTGTTACTCATAAAAATAACATGGTTTCAGAGACATTGATGAAAATTGGTTGCCAGAAAGTGAGGCAGATGAAGAGAAACATGGTAGCCTGCAGGAGTTGGCAAAGATGTTTTTAAATTCTGTCGACGATCCTAAATTGAAGAGTTCAAAGGTAAGAATATGGTTCCTATGAAAGCCATATATTGCCTTGGTTTGAGATTAGGGATGTGTGTTCCAAGCTGTTGTTAGTAAACCTTAATTACATATTAGGTACATTAAAATTAAATACACTGCTGGACACTAAAATTGCTACACCCTCCTTCCATTCTTAAAACTTTATTGTACAGTGTTTTTTCTTCCATGTAGCTTCCTAGGTGGATCAGGGGAAATGTGTTTGACCCTTGATCCCAAGATTGCGAGTTCGATTCCTGGTCAAGGAATTAGGATTTCTCAAGGGCGGGGTAATCCACGGCAAACAGTTGTACAATGTCGGCTCATTAAAAACCTTTTGTATTACATTTCGTGCTTGCACGTCAAAATTATTAAAACTCAACCGTTTGTTGCCCAATAGAGTTCCAGTTTTTCTGCTAGGTGGCAGTGCAAGTGGAACATAAAAATTGGGGTGTAGATTGCTTGAATAGCTCCAACTCTGGTTTCTATGGCCTTTCCCACAGCTATCCAGGCAGTGATGTGAAGAGATATTCTCTGATATAGGTGGCAGATAATTATGTGAGGCACGTTCAACCATTCTCGCTGCAACTGCACAACTCTTGTGCTTGGGCAGGTAATTCACCTTGGTGGTAACATATATGATACATGTTGAATAGGGAACAAATTGGGACACTTCTTAGGTCAAGGAATGGTGTGAACATCTTTAAGAGCCTATTGGGTGATGTGAGCTGTATGGGGATGAGCATTATCTCGTTGCATGATAACACTGAGTGTATTGTGCAAAAATGGTAGAACATTGGAACCTCATAACCTCATTCGCGTATTGCTCTGATGTCTTCATGCCTTCAACAACCACAAGACGTGATCGGGAGTCAACTGATGGCACCCTATACCGTAACTCTTGGTGCCCACAACATAAGGTGTTCATGAATAGTGCAGGGTATTTGAGATCCCTTTGCTTATATAGCTCCAACCCCATTCAGATGAGGTCTGGTATGATGCCATAGAAAACTGCTGTGCCTCTGACTTTCCATTCTATTGTATGGTGCTTTGAAGCATTGAGTAATGTCCAACAGTGGACATGTGCCACAGTAACGCTACTGGTACAGTATGTGGTTTGGATTTCATTGCACTTGTATGACTCTTTATGGGTGTAGCTATTTATGTGTCCAAGTGTGTATTATGAACATTTTATGTCATTCAAGGTGCTCTGTTGTTGGCTAGAATACTGTAACTGGCATGGTTCTTGAACATTGTAATCTATTGCAAATGATGACATACATAAAGGTTGAAAAAAATTACCACACATCTTAATTATATGGTCAATCTGGTTAGTATGTTGGACTGCTATCTGACACATAGATGGTTGTCATCTGCAACTGATTCTTGGAAGCAGAGTTGTTGGAGGTTTTGTTTCACCATTGTCAGTGTAGCAGTGATAATAGAATGATAGTGCTTTGGGAAATCGTGTATGTGCAGTTTACACCACGGATTTTGGTCAGTCAGGGTTTCACAGTCGTACAGAAGACAAGTCGGCGAGCCTCAGGCATGTGCAATTGATACGTTAGTTTTCAGTTGTGTGGAAAGCAACTCGCGTATTAATTTCACATGCCTAAGGTTTGCCACCTGTCCTCTGCACGACTGCGTAATTGGAGCTCAACTGTATGTTTGATATTCCAGCGGTGGAGTTGATATTTGTTTGTATCCTATGTCAAATAAGTAGTTGGGAAAGGCAGATTCTATCTTGAGTTTGAATTTTATGTGTTGTATTTACAATATTTTGGGCAGTTGATCCAATTTAAAATGCATTTTAGTTAATGCACGCCTGGCAAGTTGTACCTTTCAATGTGTTGTTTATGGATTGTAATCTGTTGGTGGTTCTGTTCTATGTTCTGTCTTAAATTCTAATTTTCTGAATTTCTGAGCAAGTTTATGTGTTTATTGAAATGTTGGCATGCCATGTCTCTTTGCTCTTGTCCCTTGGTATGTGGTGGTTCTTGTTTTACATTTTATGTAGGATTCTGTCAATTAGGGGTGGTTGTAATAATTTCGCTACCACTGATAGTTTGTGTAATATGAATATTTAAGAAGAGTTCCTAAAGGTTATTGAGTGGTTTGAAGCGGTGACATAGCATAAAGTTTTTAAAATGAGGTGGTTGAGTGTGGGCATGGTATATTGTTGTGCCAGTAGGTCAAGTATTTGTGGTGGTGGTGGTGGTGGTGGTGGTGCTGGGTATTATTTAGTAATGACTTGTTCCCCTTTCTCTTTTCGAGTGGTATATTTTTGGCCCTTCTTTCAGACAAACCTATGAAGAGTGTGTCCATGAGCATTGTATGAGGTATGCCCTCCATAATTGCATGTCTGTAATGGGTGAGAGAGAGCCCAGGGAATGGTTGCTCAGAATTTCAATTATCTAAGTGAACAAAAATTAATATAGACATAATTATTGTTCCAATTGGTTTGCTCCAATGTGCTAGGATTTTGAAATGTCAGATGTTTTACAAAGAAGGCAATGTAAGAGAGAGAAGGAACATATCTGTATTCTTTATTATTTCATGAATGGTGCTAGTTGCTGGAAGGGGAGGTAGTGAGTTGCAAGAGAGTCCCAGGTACAGCCTGCTTCAAAGGAGCAATGTTGCAGAAAATTCTGCTTATGTCACTATGTTCAAATCATTGTGAAGGGACTGATAACCTTGATGTTTTGATTCTTTTAATCAGTAATCGCAACCAAGCTCAGCAGGACATTTGTATGTCGAGTACACTTGCAATACAAGTAAAGATATAAAATAATTATGTGGTAGTGTTGGCATGTAATCATGCTTCAAGATATTGCATGCCACATTACAAAATAATAATTAATATTGGAAAAAGTGTACATTTTGCTGTATATGTATGTTGAAAGACTAAATATGAGGAAAGCATAGTGTTGCTGTTTTAAGGGGTAGGACAGCAAGGTCATCTGCTCCAAATTATACTTTATACACTTAATTTATAGAGATACATTACATACTAGCAGTAGTGCCCGGCCTTGCCCGGTGGATTTATTTATTTTATGGATGATAATTAATACTACTACAGAACTGGCACATGATACTTAAACTAACAGAAAATATATTTTTTTTTAAATATAACTTTTTTTGTGGTGGTTGTAGTGGGGGTGATAAGTAGTACAGTATAATGGACATAACATTCAGGTCATTTTCCCGTTATGATAATAATGAATAGGGAAACGGCAGTTTACTAACTACAGCACTGTCACATGTAATTTACAAACAAATTTTAAAATATGTTGAGAAAGAGGAGTAAGTGAAATGAGACACTGCCTAGGGCCTATATCTCATTGGCTGTTAGAAATGTAGAGACCAATAGTGTCGTCTTTTGTCGCATAGTGCCGTAGGAAAATAATCAGAACACTTTGGAAAACTTCGGCTGTCCCGAGCTCCTGAGGTAGAATAGTATCATTTACCGCCATGTAGCACTTAATGATAAGTTTCGGAATAAATGAAGGTAAATTTGAAAGCACCAACGCTTACTGCAGCTGATAACCTCAATGTACTGCACTAACACCATTGCACTTATACAGAGGCATAATATGTTCATGATAACTGTTTTAAGGGGCCTAAGAAATCTTTTTGCACTAATTAATCCCCGTGACTGCAATTTATAAGCAGCGCGAGATTTAACTATTTTCGCAATTCTGCACTAGAACACTGGTTGGGGCGACGTGATGCAGCCCGAATTGCCAGTCAGCAATGGACTTATTAAAATACCCTTATAGTTACACTACTACGGACATGAATGGTTCAAGGGCCTTAATACGTGGTTTTCAAGTTCAGTTTGTTATTCTAAATGTAGGGAATGGAGAGCGTTGTCCAAAATATCAAGTGGACAGTTTTACCAGCAGGGTTTCAAAGTGTAAGTAAATCTTGGCGCAATTGGGAGGAACGGTGTGGATTTGTGATAAAGGGCCTAAATGCAGGGAATGGAGTGGTCTGTCCGAAATTTATAGTGGACAGTGTCACCCGCATGGTTCCAAAGGGTAAGTATACAAAATGTCGCCTCCGTAGCGTAGAGGTCAGAATGGTTTGCTGCTGCACCGGAGGTCCTGGATTTGATTCCCGGCTCTGCCACGAAATATGAAAAGTGGTATGAGGACTGGAAGGGGGTCTACTCAGCCTCAGGTGGACCAAATGAGTAGAGGGGGTTCGATTTCCATGGTTTCCCACTTCGTCTTCGGGCAAATACCGACATGGTTTCTACTGTCAGGCCACAGCCGCCTCCTTCCTTCTTCCTTGCCTAGCCCTCCCTTCCATCATGAGGCCCCAGTTCGCTTTGCAGGTGAGGCCACCTGGGCGCAGTGCTGGTCATATCTCCCCAGTTGTATCCACTCCGATCAGATGTTCCCAGCTCTAGGACTCTGCCTGTAGAGGCGGTAGAGGTGAGTTCTCCCGCTGAGTCCGTGGGAGCCACCAACCTGGAGTGTAAATTCGATAAAAAGTATACAAAATGTGGTTCAGGTCGGTGAAACGGTGTAGATTTATGCCAAAGGACCTAAATGCAGGGAATGGACTGGTCTGTCCGAAATTTCAAGCAGACAGCATCACTCGTCGGGATCCAAAGGGTAAGTATGTGAAATTTGGTTCAGATCGGTGAAACGGTGTAGATTTGTGCCAGAGTGCCTAAATGTAGGGAATGGAGTTGTCTGTCCAAAATTTCATGTAGACAGTGTTACTCGCAGGGTTCAAAGGGTGTAAATGCAGGGAATGGAGTGGTCTGTCCGAAATTGCATGTAAACAGTGTTACTCGCAGGGTTTCAAAGGGTAAGCATACAAATTTTGGTTCAGATGAGTGAAACGGTGTAGATTTGTGCCAAAGGGCATAAATGCAGGGAATGAACTGGTCTGTCACAAATTTCATGTAGACAGTGTTACTCGCAGGGTTCCAAAGGGTTAGTATACAAATTTTGGTTCAGATCGGTTGAACGGTGTAGATTTGTGCCAAAGGGCCTAAATGCAGGGAATGGAGTGGTCTGTCCGAAATTTAACATAGCCTTAACTATTCCTCTTGAATCTGGCTATCATATACAAAAAGAATTTTTCGAATCCGACTGGTAGTTTCAGAGATTTGCACGTTTAAAGACACAAACACACAAACTCTTCAGCTTTATTATATTAGTATAGATACTGTACATATTATTTATATTGGATTACATTACATTTGTTCCACTTCATGCTTGCCCATGTATTGACCATCTCACCTAGTCACCCACACACACATACTCACACCACTTGCTCCAGTGTTGTCCCCATTTGTGAAAGCACATCTGGAATGGCTTATAACTCTAGGGATGCATTGACTTTGATGACTTCGACTGTTGGAGAATGCTTACCTCAAATACCTGTTTTCATTGTTGGAAAGAACTCGACATCTGCAGGTGTTAAATTGGGTAATACGTTGAGAGCAGCACATATTATATATACCAGCATTATCCGTCGCAACTTCGCTTGCGTAAATTTAATAATCACTACACTTTGAATTTAGCGACAACTTGCTCGTCAATGCCATTTATTTATTTGTAGTTCAATATTAAAACAGCCTGCTTTACGATACGATCGAAAAGATATGTAAGGCACCATGCTGAGTATTCGACTCACTCTTGATATAGAGAACAGTTGTAGGCCGATTTGCTAGAATTGTACTGTATCTTCGAATTGCTCTAAACATGATCAATAAAGAAAATGTTCTTTTATTCTCATAGAATGAAATATATTTTTAAAATATAAATTTTGTTCTGTTGAAAGTAATACATTCTTTATCACCATAGGCTAACATCAATGACCAGCTACAGCATATTAGGCTGTCACTGCCACTGAGTAGCTCTTGCTCCTGCTTTCGCATTGCCTCTACGTAAAACACCCATAAGAATTGTCAAAAAAACACAAACTTAGTGGCTATAGAGGAAGAAAAAAAAATCGAAAAGACGTTCCCCTCAAAGATCGCGTCACTATAATTAAGAAGAAATGCTAGTTTCGTGCTCTGTTGGTAGATCAATTTATCCGCAGCAACAGCGCGCCAATTCGTATTTGTTGAAATAATTTGAATGCCCCTATACCAATGTCTTCTTGTGAAGCAACTCGCGTGCCAACAATACTACTTAAAATGGTGCGTGTTCTGCCTATGCCCATACAGTAACGTCAATCATTCGTCTGGTCATGAATTGAGGAACTTCTCTGTTTTCTTGTAAGCTCATTGACATACATTTTTGACCACATTGTTTTGTTCTGTTAAAAACTAATTCATAAACCTACTTGAGGGAGTTCGCACAACAACTCACCAAAGTTTCATCGTAATCGGATGAACGGTATAGGAACGCATACGGGACAATCATACAATGAAACCACAGAAAATTCCGCTAAACAGTATCAAATACACTCATTTGTTGAAGTGGTTCGCCTACAACACTCAATAAACGACTCGCGCGGCATCTTTGTAAAATGGAATCGCGTATACAAAAGACTTTGCGTGCTTGCTCCCAACTCACCAAAGTTAATTTGTTGAAATAATTTGCACGGCAACACCCTTTTGTTGAATGGACTCGTGCACCGTCTATTGTAAAATGGATCTTCGAGGGAATGAGCACAACAATTTACCAACATTTCATCGTAGTGGGATAATTGGTATTTGAACGCATGCGAGACTTTGTTGGAACAATTTGAGCGACAACACTTAATTTGTTGAAATTACTCCCACACCATCTATTTTAAAATGGATCTACTAATTCAAAACCTTCGCGGGAGTGGACATAGCAACTCAACAAAATTTCATTGGATTGGGATGTATGGTATATGAACGCATGCGAGACTTCGTTGAAACCATTCATTCGCCAGCACGTATTTGTTGAAACCATTCGCTCGCCAGCACTTATTTGTTGAAGCAACTCGTGGGCCATCTATTGTAGAATGGATTTACTAATTCTATAACCTTCCTGGGATTGGGCACAACAACTCAACAAAGTTTTATCGCAATCGGATGAATGGGTATGAACGCATATGGGTCTTCGTTGAACGATTCGCGCGCCACAACTCTTTTGTTGAAATTACTCGTGTGCCATCTATTGTAAAATGGGTCTACTAATTCATAAACCTTCACGGGAGTGGGTACAACAATTTACCAACATTTCATCCCAATGGGATGAATGGTATATGAGCGCATGCTTGACTTTGTTGAAAGGATATGTGCGACAACACTCATTTGTTGAAACTACTCGCACCCCATCCCAGTTGTTACGTGCCACCCCCTAGTGGCACCTTTGTTAACTGGATTATGGTGGGTATAAAGCACAACACCAATTACTGCTTAAAGAAATAATTAATTTTATTGCAGCCAGAAAAATACACTACTCAACAGCAATTATTACCTTACTCCAGTTTCCTCACGTCGAGAATACTTTCCTTTTCACTTGTCAACAGACCACAGTTAATCCTCTTCGCTAATGAGTCCGGTCCCGTACGCTAGCTGGAAATAGCTGCACTAGGTCTGTCACTGTACTATACACTGTTTCACAAGCACCACAATCACTTCCTCGCTGTCAAGAGAATCAGCTGCACTAGGGGTTTCGCAAGTCACCACACTTCTGTCGCTCAGGATAATCGCTCACACTAGCTCGTAAAACACAACAACAACCACTGCTTGACAGGTCGCACTTATATAGCAGGCCGGTGACTCAATAAATGCTTCTAGATCCATCCAGGGTTCACGGCTTCTCGAGGTTTCCATCGCTGGTCCAGTTACGAATATTCTGGACTATCCCTTTGTCCTAGTAGCCCTGTTGCATAAGGCACACGCAATACAGGAGGCAGGCCACAGCCCAGCCCTGGGGCAGTTGTGACTCATGCGGCGAGCGATGACACAAACTCACAGCCGTATGTAAAATGGATTTACTAACTCCATAACCTTCCCTGGAGTGGACACAACAGCTAAAGTTTCATCGCAATGGGTTGAATGGTATATGAACACATACGGGACTTAATTGAAACTATACAGGTGCCAACATTCATTTGTTGAAACTCATAAATAATAGCTCAATATCAATGCAATCACCAAATCAATATACAAATTATGGGACAAACAATATCTCATATTTCATTTATCAATAATTATATAGAATGTGAACCCCTTCTTAACTTTCACCATTATTTAAACATTTTATATTTCATAGCCTCAGCTACGTAGAAATTTACAATTGTACCATGACGAATAGAAGGACCTAGTGTGAGGACTCCGCCATTATAGCACGGTAGTTTGTGGTCCCGCCGCTAGAAGCTCTGCAAGCGATAATGTCCAACAACGTGTACCAGAGTTGTGGGCACTACAAGCACGCCATCAAAAAACAGCAGTTGAAAAACAAGCAACAACTCCATAAACCCATCCCCTCACTACTCTCCCTCTCACCAACACTTCCCCCAAGCAATCCTAGCACTCTACATCAAATCCTACAGCTTTTAATCACTCCAGCAGCACAATAAACAGGCTACAGAAAAGACCAAAAAACTACACTTTAAGCTAAACCAAATTCACTTCTCAGCTCGACATAAGCCATAATACAACTTAAAACCTATACAAAACATTCTCTCCCTACTGTTTTACAACTATTAAACGAACTATTCGCACTCAACCCCTAAAAACCCTGAAACGGGAGCTAATTTAAAAACGCAATAGCCTAGCCCAATTACGTCTCCGGCAGTGCTACCGCATACGCATTCATAACTTCACAATAACTTCCAAATTACGGCTAAGTGATCTATCTGCCTGAGTAGTTACAGGTGTTACCAGCTTGCCTGGGACGATGGGTCTCCAAACCGGTATTTAAACTCAATTATTAAGCTTTAATTAACCAAATTCAGAGGAAACAGATCAGACCAAAAGTCGACACTTTAAGCTATACCAAATTCACTTCTCAGCTCGACATAAACTTTAATTCAACTTAAAACCTACACAAAACATACTCTCCTTACCGTTTTACAACTATTAAACGAAATATTCGCCCTCAAAACTGAAAAACCCGGGAATGGGAACCGGGGGCGTATATAGAGGTTTTTTTTTTGGGGGGGGGTGCAACCGGGGTTTAGGGGACATGGTATAGGCCCAAAGAATAGGGGGTCCGAGGTGCTCCCCGGAAAACTTTTGTATAATTTGGTGTAAATTGATGAGTTTTAAAGCTATAAGATTCAGTTTTTCAACCAATTTATTGTGATGTTTTATGTACGGTATGGTTGGTTAATGTCAAACGCAAATAATACCATTTTATCCATAATGTAGAATTTTGGGCTTATGCCGTGTTTTATTTATTCAAACTCGACGCGTTTCGAAAGAAACCACGTCTTTCTTCATCAGGAATAAACGGAAATAAGTTACGACTAAATTGTTGCTAAGAGAAAGCAACAAAGAAACTAAAAAAGTTGCCCTAAGATGAACAATGAAGTGTATCTAACACGTCCTTCGAGAAGTGTATGTGGCATTCTTTTCCAGGCCGAGAAAGTAATTACCGGAAAATTAAACTCAAAATCGATGTGGAGCGAAATATTTCTGATTGTATCGATTCCAAAGAAACGATTTCAGTTGATCCTTCATGAGCTGGCTGCTGTCTTCATCGTGTCATGGATATTATCCCCAGACTTGTTTATTTTGGGTGATTCTTCTTCAGAACGAAGGAAATCCGCCAAGATTTGCAATCTCGAACATCCGCCAAGTCTTCACGCAAGCTTTCGAAAGTCCGGTACCGTAGCTGACAAAATGAATTGTTAAGTAGAGTGTTACTTTAAATAGTTTATGTGTGCTTGTTTTAATATGCTTGGGTTTATGTTTTTTTATCTGTGTCTGTATACTCCAGGAATCTGTGCGTTCCGTAACATGTAATGTAGACCGTAGTTCTTATTTCCATGAATTATATTTTCCATTGTGCCCTGCCATGCTATTTTAATTGTAACCGCTAATTACTTTTTAAAAGAGTATTAGTTACAAAGGAATTCGTTTCCCTTAGCACCATCCCTAAGACCAGCTGACCCCGGCAGTGTGGAACTTACCCACTCTAGCGCTGCCTGGCGGGGCGCGCTTGAACTTCAGGAGTCTTCTCACTTTCTCCTTCTATTCGTCATGATTGTACTTCACATGAATGCCTTAAATTTACTTGTTAAAATACCCTCAATAAACATGATAATTGTATCATTTTATTACACCATAACTATTCTAATCAATGGTAACCCCCTCCCATAAACAAGAAGCATGTCAACGTGTTTGTCCATGGAATACATGAATGACTGAAGTGACTTCAATCCAACTGTATAGCAGTGCAGAGTGGGCAGCGCACAAATCCTGTAACGCGGCGTGTCTGTGGCACACAATGACGTGATTGTAGAATTGCAGCATCATAACATTGCACAACATTGCAAAAATTGTAGTCGGTTAGGGATTTGAACCTTTGCTTCTCCAGTCCATTAATTGGCAATGCTGTGGTTATACACACATCAAAAAAGTTATGCATCATCTGTGTGTGCCATAGACACATTCCTCCTTGAACTACATTGACATGTTTCGAAACACCTTGTCCTTTAAACTGTCTGAACACGTCAACAAACCTGTGGATAACCCAAGTTATCGCAAGCATACCCATTACATTGAATGTGCAATACATTAAGACAAACTTGGCCAGTGGTAGTATCATTTAAGAGCTCTCACTTGCATTAGTCAAGATGATATTACACTGAATATAGCGCACAGTGGCCATCTTGAAATTTCAAAATAAATTAATGACTTTTGGTATCCTAGAGCTATAATTGCAAAATTTAGGAATAAAAAAGAACCTTATAAGTTACTTCATATGCCCAAAGCAAAAGAGCGTGACTCCATAGATTCAAGTTGGTGGATAGGCGTACTATTGAAGTATACAAATTATTATCTAAGGATGTTATTGCACAATTGAGGCGAAACTTGGCAGAAGAGGACTATTATATAACAGAAATCGGCAGCAATAGTGATAAATTTATCAAACCGAATGTAGCGCACAGTGGCCATCCTGAAAATTCATAATTTAAAAATAAATAACTTTCTATTTTTTGGAACTATAATAACGAACATTAATGATAAGGTGGAAACCTATATGGAGCATCATAAGCCCAAGGCAAATTAACAGCAACTTTACATTTTCTAGATTGTGGCCGGCATAATATTAAAACATAATAGTGAATCATTCTGACCTTTGGGTGTGGTGAACCCATCATACAAATAGCCTAAATATGATAGTATGTGAGTTGAGACCTCGGATTGAGGTCCTTGATTCACGCCCCGACCCAGGTCACTGGAACCGGGAAATGAAGAAGAAGAAGAATAGTGAATCGTTCAGAATGTAATTACTTAATTAAAATGAAACTTAATAAGAAAGAAGTACCATATAAGGAGCCTTGCTGAAAAAAAGCCATAAGAATAACACACTAATTACAACGTGTGATGACCATCTTCTAATATAGAATATGATAGTGAATAACTCGAAAGTACTTTTAAGATAAACAACGAAAATTAGCAGTAATGTACAACCTTGAAAGTTTCTTCCTATGATCAAGTCAAAAGAACAGCGATTCCATACATTGATGATGGTGACTGGGCATATTCTTAAGACTTGTATATTCTTGAATTTAATTCACTATATAGTAGCTCAATTAATGTGAAATTTAGTGAGAGAGGAGTACCTTACAAAAGACCTCACTACCATTATTTTTAATATTATCACACTGAATATAGTGCACATGAGCCATCTTGAAATTATAAAATATACAAACAAATAACTATATATTTTAGAGGTACTATATCTCAAATTAGCATTAATGCAGAACTGTATATGGGCTTTGTATGCCAAAGGCAAAAGAACACCCCCACCACATATTCCAAGATGGTGGTTGACCATACTATCTAAAAATTATAATAAGGATTCAATCGCGCAATTAACACGGAACTTTTTAAGAGGGTAGAAACAGTTAAGATACCTTGTTTGCATTTGTCATAAGACTATCACATTGCATATAGCACTTAGCCGCCATCTCTAATATATAAGACATTAATATCGGCAATCCACCTTTACAATGACGAAACACAATAAATCTGCTGCCTCGCATGAAAGGATTTCTCTGCAGAAGGTGCAAGGTTAATGATTCCATACATTCAAGATGGTGGATTGGCATACTTTTCTAATGCTACAATCAATTTCTCTGGGTGCAAGAGTGTAATTACAATGAGACTTGGTAAATGGGGAGTCTTATATAGGGCACAACACTTAACGTTCATCACAAGAACATTTAATTGTACTCCTTGATAAGGACAAAGAGTTATAACTATACCCATACATTTAAGAGAAAGTAGGCTATATGTTCTTTACTGAGCATCTTGTTTTTTTGTCTATTGTTTAGCAAAATGAAATCTACATTTTCTTCAAGAAATTGAACTGCATCCTATAAGTGCCAAGAGTCACAAGTGAACATGTGGGACGATTTTTCATTTTGACAGGCCCATAGCAAATGTGCTGACTTACTGGTAAATTAGGCATATTATATAGTGTTCTATTGCAGCAGCCGACACATTATGCAATATCTTCTGAAAATTTCTGTGTGAACTGAGAGGGGAAAAGCAATCCTGCATGTCAGAAGTGCGACTACTGGTTAACTATTCCTTGCTACCTGAACTGAAGCAATCATTGAGAAATTTAGTACCTAGTCCTGCTGTGTAGTTAACATGCCAGCATTACTAGTATGCCATTTGAAAACAAAAGTAATATTTCTATCTATCAACTGAAGTAAAATTGTTTGTTTGATACCTTGAATATCTCGCACCTTGCTCAAGGTATTCCTAAGCCAGTCTCTTCTATTCAACATTTTATATTCATTCGGATTCAGCTGCTTACAAGAATCGTACAATGCACTTGGGGAGGCATTAGCTCAGCAATAACTACTGCTGGTTTAAACATCCTAAATTACTTTATACTCGTAATTCATGTCGTATTGAATCTGGAAAAGGTATTTATGGGCATGTCAGGTCATAAAAATTTAATTATAATTGATGAATCATTGATAAAGAATCCTAAACTAATATTTTATGCCCTGCCCTGTCTCAAAATTAGTAGGAACTTTTGCATGGATAAATCTCGTGATCTTATAGCATAATAAAACATTTTGAATCTCCGCAGTCTTAGAAGTTTGATTTTTACAGACCAAATAAAATGCTGCATAATAGAAGGAAATATAAGTAACAATGTTCCTGGAAGCAGTAGGGGCAAATACATTCAGTAGTGTACACTAGTAGAGTTAACATAGGTATTGCACTGCCACTTATGATCCAGATGCCATCTAGTAGTCCACATCCAATTTGTAACTGTAATGGATGTAGTGAGGAAAGAGGTCAAACAGAAACCGCAGTCCAACGTTATAGCAGATGCTCTATTCATTTGTCTGTACAATACTGTGGAATGCAGCCTTGTGGTTAGAAGTGCATTGCTGCTTGGTTTCCAATCAAGTGGGGGCTGTCCAGAATTGGCGGCCAAAGCTGGGATGCTTACGCGTAATTGCTGTCCATTATGCAGGAGCTAGCATGTTCTGGAAATGTGCGGTGTGGTCTGCTGGAGATGGTAGCTGCTGTTAGGTCTGCATCTGTCGAAGGAATGAACTCTCCGCTCTGGTCGATATGGTTTACGGTACTCCGTTATAGTTGCAGTGGACAGAGCAGCTAATCTTTGCTAATGGGAGTAGGTTTGTGCTTGTTAATGATTAGAGTAGTTGGAGTGAGTTGCTGGGGCTTGTAGAACTCAGTGAAATGGACATGAGGGGAAAAGAAAAGTAAAATAACACAACCTTTGCCTTGCGCATCTCATGTTTTAAGCACACCCTGCACATGTGTTCTGTGTTGCGCCAACAGAGTTTGAAAAACAGTGATGCACATGACGTCAGAAGTTTGACATTTGGTGCTACGCTTGTGTCGTGTTGTGTTTACCCAAATCGATGGAGCTCCAGAATTTCATCAGTTTCAGCCTGAACTTTGTTGATTACTTTGCTTAAATTTGTGAAGTTTGTACTTTGTCACCTTTGTCACTGTGTTGACCATGAATCTGCTCGCCGTACCTGCTTCAAGCTGTTCTGCAGAGAGGTTTTTCGGTGATGAGAAGGGTTAAAGACTTCCTCCGATCTACGATGCAACAAATTAGACGGAATTAGACTGGCTCTTACTCGGCAATGGTTGGCAAGCTAGATGGCGCGGGTCTTCCCCAAGAGTTTGTAAACAAAGATCGACGGCAGCCAGTGTTTGGGTCTTTTGCTAGAGGTTGAGAAATGTTTTGTTTTGTATTCGTATTCTGATGGTATTTTGTATTTTAATCAGAAATTAGGCCTACATTAATGTGTTATTTTAAGCTTTAATGCCTTAAACAAAGAAAAAGTTTCGCTGGTAAGTGGCAACCATACTTTATAGATTTGACCCCTGCCCCCACTTTTGTGAGGAGTTTTACGCCCCTGGGTCCACACCTTAAAACAACGATCATCATAATCTGGATGGGTGTTGGTGGTTGGGACTGTACCAGAATGGGATGTTGCAGAGGCTAGTTAATCAGATGACAGCATAGGGTAGAGTTGTTGTTGACTGATTGTAGCCGCCAGCTGTGAAGTATGCAGGCTTATTGGTTTATTTCGGATGAGGATCTTGAAGGTCTTTTTATCTCTGTGGAGCACTATATAGAGTCCAGCCCATTCCCTGACCCGGTTGGTCGACTGGAAGCAGGCAGTGGATTTTCATTTTCATATGGCTGCTGCAGGGATATACGATCATCATTCTGCAGCATGATGTGTGTGTAGCCTAGGTGACGGTGCATGAATAGGCGAGGTGCCCCATGTTGTGATTCTGGAACAGGGCAGATAGTTGATGTGAGACTCCGGAGGTGTGGCTCAAGACATGCAGGCAATGGAGAGAGCAACTCAATGTGGCTCACCATAAACAAGCTCAGGTATGAAAGTCCGGAGGTCAAATTTCCAGGTGGTGCAAATTCCAAGAAGGTGGCCAGCCCATATGGCTTGTAGCAGCATGTCTGTGGCATTTTCAGAACTGGCAAGGCTGCAGGGATGGTAGGGAAACTTGGAGAGCTTCCTGACATCAATCTTGGCCCGGGTCAGCCGCTGGTGGATTCTCTGGTCACATGAAATGGACATGTGCTGTACAAGCTCAGTCTTCAGTATAGGGTCATATGTGATTCCAACTATCTAAAACCAGGCTTGTGAGACCAGGAAGGTGTTACACGAGTTGTGGTTTTGGAGACAATGCTAGGGTATTGTGGATGTGGAAGGACGGCTTGCTAGTTGTCTGGCATACTGATGTCTATTGTTGTGGGAGCCACCACTAAGTATGTGGTGCGGAAGGAGGTTAAATCAGAAGTCACAATCCAAAGGTACAGCGGATGCTATATTTATTTGTGTCCTGTACTGCTTGGTTTGCAGCCACCGACAGCGGTAGCTATGCTCGCGAAAGTGCAGTGCTAGGCCATGGGGCCAAACTACCTGTGGACTCAGTAGACTTGGGCTCAAGCCCCACCGTCAGCTGTCCTTGAATTGGTTTTCCATGGTTTCCCATTTTCAACTCCAGGCAAAAATGCTGGGACGGTACCTTCTGACAGGCCACGGCCGCTTGCTTCCACATCCTTACCCAGTTTCATTCATCTTCATTCATTTCATCTCTAACTCCTCTCATGTGGCTGGCATCAAGAAGGGCATCCGGCTATAAAAACCATCCACCCTATAGAATTTCATCACAACTCATCCCCGACTCCGTTGGAAAACGGGAATAATAAGGGGTAGACATAAACACTGCTTGGTTTGCAGCCAGGTGGTGACATTCCAGATTGGATGGCTAGAATGCCAGTGGATGGCTGTGGTTCGGTGGCCAGTCGCTGGTGTGCTGTGAAGCTGGAGATGGTAGATGCTTCCAGGTCTGCTGCTGCCAAAGGCTCTCGTTGAGCAGGCTCGGAACGTGCATTAAACACAGCAGCTAGCCGTGGCTAGTGGGGGTAGAGTTGTGCTTATTAATTGCTTGAGTCACCACAACTGTATTACAGTGATGTAATGACAGTTATAATACATGAATTATCATATGCCATAGTAATGTGATTGATCAAAGAACCTCATTTGATGAGATTTACAAAGAATTAAAGATTATTATATTCTGGTCGTTACTTCTCGAATAGGGACAGAATATACACACACACACTGTATCAGTCAGCGTTCCTGAAGGCCGTTGAGGGAGCATGGTTATTAGAAACCTTTGATGGCACCTGTAGTATCGGTATTATGAAGGGTGTAAATTGACCATCTCCATTGGATCAAATCAGCTCCACTTAATTGAATTAAAATATTGAAATATTAAAAGCATTGTATCAGATATGTAAGTTATGCTAAATGTTGGGCAGAACTCGGTGGATAATTCTTTACTGTATTTTTTTATGTCAATACTGATCCCAAGTATGTTGTCGAAATGTGGCAAGGTAATTTCCATGTCCCTAGGAGGTCATTGCCACTGAGGAAGAACTAACCTTATATGTATGTTAAATGTGAAAACAGTGGGGGTGGGGGCAAGTTGAACATTGCAAGATAAAGGACTTACCATGTGTGGAGGTGTATTGCTACACGGTACTAGATTGGCTAGGGCTTGCAGGGTAAACGAGGAAGTGAAGGGGATTGTTGTTGGGCGGGGAGTAGGAGTGTATTTCTAGAAACCACTACAACATGTGGGGTAATCAGATAGCAGTGGACCTGTGTTACAATAATAGCCTACTGTAGGTCTAATTGCTAACAATGATGTAACACTTTGTGGCCTTAGAAGTTTTTGGCTCCCTCTCCACTGAAGACTGATGTTCAAAAATTCTGATAATTTTCTTGTTGAATTCAGTAATTGCAGTAAAATGTTCCTATATTTTCCCTCTCTCCTTGTGGGTGGAGTTTGAAATACTTGCATACTTCACCAGTATAAGTCTGCAGCCTGTCCTAAAGAGGTCAGTATATTCCACATGTACATCCTAGGGCTGTATTTAAGAGCATCCAAAGAAAATGGTAATTAGGGACATGCAAAAGGCGGTGTTATTTATAAGCTAAGGGCGGTGTTCTTAACTAATGTATGCAAATAATCCACGTACTTAGTAGAATATCGCATAGCATTATGAACCTCTAACAGTAATAATTTTTCCATAATCATTTTCTGGTAAAATGTTACAAATTTTGTGAAGTGCACATTAGCCCAGTGTAACTTCTGTATTTCAATTCTGAACAGTTTCCAATTTTGCCATCTTAGAGAGATGATAAGTATTACAGATTGTCCATAATTATTGTGGATTTCACCTCACTTTTGAGGCATAACGGCCAACGGAGAAATTATTATGAAAAAGTAACTTTACTACAAAAAAATAATTTTCGCAAGGAACAGATGTAAAGAAAAAACGAGTGGTTGCATGGAGAAATAAATAGCCTATTTTCATATATTCTATGGGACTTTTCAATTTAAAAACAATAGTTTTTGGTTCACGATCTACATTGTTATAAAATATAGGGTAACAATTACAAACTCAATATCCAAATATTGTAGTTATTTCAGGTAAGAACATTTACATAATACTGTTCTTCACTTGAGACTGTTTCATCATCCAGTCTAGTCTGCAAGCCTCCATGATCCATTATTTGCAGTTAGCACTGTGGACTCCTTTGCTTCTATACCTGTCACATTGAAATTGTTCAATACTTAATGTAACCATTGCCTCCTAGGTCTACCTATGCTTCTCTTACCCTCTACAGCTGAATTTATTGACCTCGTAGGTAATCTCTCTTCTCCCATTCTCATCACATGATCCCACCATCTGAGTCAGCTCATCTAGCATGTTCATTTCTAACTTAGCCTCTTAATTACGAGTACCCTATTGTCATTGCTCCCATCTATTTGTCCCAGCTATCATTTGTGCTACCCCCATATCAGTTATCTCTAGCTTATGTATGAGTCTACCCAGCTCTCACTTCCATACAGCAAGGTCAGTTTTCATACTGAGTGAAGTAGGGAGAGTTTCGTCGCAACACTAACCTCTTTCTTGCAGAACACTGTGGATCACAATTGAGAACTCACTGCATTTGGTTTTCTGCACTTCAACTCTATCTCTTTCCCTATACTACCATCCTGAGAGAATACACAGCCTAATGGTTTCAAATGATCCAAAACAAACTACAATAAACCCCGTGGCACTACAGCCCATGAAGGGTCTAGGCCTACCTAGCAACTGCTGCCCAGCCATTTGGCCTGCAGATTATGGGGTGACACATGGTTAGCGTGTCGGGTCCTCTCGACCGTTGATCTTGGTCTCCGTGTCCGGGGCGCTGTCGGGCAGCTACTCAATTGTCCTCTCGAGGCTGAGTGCACCCCGTTCCAGCCCTCGCGCCAGTTTCTAAAATCCCTGACGGAGCTGGGAATCAAACCCGGGGCCTCCGGGTGCAAGGCCCTAACACCACGGGGCCTGTACTTCAATTGGTCCACCTTTTACAATTTAGTTCCTCCTGTCTGGCATTCTATTTTCTGTTCTTCAAATGCTGATTTTCATACTATATTCCCTACATTTCAGTTCAAGTTCTAGTATGTTGACTTGTAAGCTTTCTATGGAGTCTGTAATTACAACCAGATCATCAGTATAAGCCAGATTGCCATTTAATTTAATTTACTTTAACAAGTAACACCTTGCCTGAAGAAATCTCTGAAAGCAGCTACTTGTTAGTTGAGTCCACTTATTATACAGTAAGCTCTATGGCACTGGAAAATATATTGTGCTGCACTTCCTCAGATTGATGCTTCACCTTCACTAATTTTCCATATAGAGACATGCAGCAGGGTGTTAAGAGCTCTCAAGTTTTGTGACATATTTTATGAAGTACTGGCAAGTGTTCCTTCTCAAGAACTGTCAAACTAAGATATTCCTAAATTATGCTGTGTGAACTATTTCAAATAGCAGAAGATACAAAATTAGGTTTATAATTAAATTCTTTTTATATTCTGTGCTCCATAGAACTCCCCCCATGCAATATTCGTGAAAATTTGCTGATATTTGTGTAAAATTTCATGTTGTGTCAAATGCGAATTTCGCATGTCTGTATTTCTTCATTAATTGTAATTTTGTCTAAATACGGGAAGATTTGTGTTATTCTCGTAAATCGCAATATTTGCAGTAAAACACTGTCATTTGCATGTTCTTGATGTTAATGTTTAAACTTTAATTATCTGTGTGCACCAATTCATTGACATTTATTGTGGAACTTTGTTAAGAAATATTGAGTTTCATTTAGCAAAATTGCATGTATTTCACCTTAAAGTGGTTTTTTTTTTTTCCAGTTCATGAAATTTATGCAGCAGGTAGGAAATGGAGATATATCGATAAGTGGAGGTCAGGTTATAGACCATACGCAACCTGGCCAGAATGATGGAAACAGCAGTAACATGACAGAAGAAGCGAATGAACATAAAGGTACTCCTGACACAGCAGAATCTTTAAGTGCAGCCCTTGAAAGTAAGTCTCATTTAGCAGTCCATATTATTTTTATTTTGTTTTGTTTGGGGGCATGGTGGAGTAGCGGTCAAGCTGTTGGCCTCTCACCAAGGTGGACTGGGTTTGATTCCTGGTCAAGGCATGTGAAATTTTCGAAGTGAAATGCCATGTCCTGTGGTTCGGATTCCACGTTAAAAAAGAGGTCCTGTGGCTCATAATCACAAAATTCACGGTCAGGGTGTCGACCGATAACGAAAAGTAATGTAAGTAACTAATTTCAAAAACCGGTAACGAAAGTAAGGAAAAGTAGCTAATTTTTATATCTGGATAATTGGAGGTGAGGAAAATTCGCCGAGGTCGGTTTGAATCATTTAAACCCGTGCCGCTAGGCTCACAGATTGCGATGAAGCGAGTTTCACGCAAGTGGCGCCGATTGTGTAAGCTATATTTCCCCGTGCAGGACCTCAAGGAAATGCATACTGAGGATACCTTCAGTGGTACTGTATACGTCGGTTCAACGTATATTTTCGGCATCAAGGAGAGAGTTGAGTTTTGTGTGAAATATTCTTCTGTATTATTTGGAAACCTGACTTTTTGCTAGACATTTATTCACAATAACTTCCGAAACTCAACAGAAACCTCTGATTTCTGATATTGACCTCTAAATTTGGAGACTATCTAAAATTGAAGTTCAGAAATAACGCGAAATAATTTATTGTCGCAATCTTGTGAAATGATACAGTTACGGGAAAAATCGCAAAAATGCTTCGAAATACATAGACTGTATTTCAAAAATCTATCCGTCTCGTAAATTTGCGACATCCAGTGTGGTTAATTCGAAATTCCGTTATATGTATATTTTTCCTTCGAACCTTTGTTCCATTGTATATACACTCACCGGCATAAAAAGCGAAACACTACGAATTTCAGACATAACTCAATGTTGGGCGGCTTCAAACCTGGTACAAATTGAATATTGTGACATTGCAGTGATATGGTAATGTATCATGAGTTAATTAGCCCATTTGAGAAGTTTCAGTGCAATAATTGATAAACATTGTTGATCATGACAATTACAGCACCAATATTACTGTTTCCCGCCTTTGGACAAAAATAACCACAGACGGCTGTCGTAAGATTAATTGCTGTGAATTCTCGGGCCGCGTATTTTTTGTGGACATTACGGCTAGTCTACAATAGTTATTTTTGCTTCTAAGTCAGATCATAATGGCTCTTTCTACTGAAAACGCAGCAAGGGCAGTGGCATTAGTTTAGGATGGGCGCAGTTTACGCTATGTGGCAAACGTTATAGGCACGTCTTGTTCCAACGTGTACAGTACTGTTAAAAGGTACAGAGAGGACAATATCTACTCGAGGAGGCCCGGTTCTGGTCGTAGGAGAAGCACTACTGAGCACGATGATCGCTTTCTTGCAATGCAAGTTCTTCGTGATAGACACACAACAGCTGTGGAGGCCAGAAATTGCTTGCAGAAAGTACAGGGCACGAACATCCGTGAAAGGACAGTAAGAAGGAGGTTGTAAAAAGTGGATTTACAGTCCAAGAGGCCCGCCACAGCACATCTCCTTAGACGTGAGCACCATGCCGCTTGTATGCAATTCGCCAACGTCCATCGAAACTGGACTGTGGAGCAGAGGAGCTCAGTGCTGTTAACGGATGAATCCCGATTCTGTTTGGGGGCACCGGATGGGAGGGAGAGAGTATGGAGAAGGCCCGGGAAACCTAATTCACCCTGTACCTTCAATGGAGGCTCTGTGATGGTCTGGGCCGGGATTACCACGGATACGCGAATGGAGCTTGTGTTCGTTGACAATGGGAGCCTGACAGCCCACCAGTACATCAAGGAGATTTTAGCACATCACGTCGTGCCTTTCTTCACCTGTCTTTGAGGAGAACTTTATCCCAAAGCATGACAACGCTCGCCCACACGTTGCCGTCTGTGTACGTGAGTACCTGGATGAAGTCGGAATTGGGCGCATGGTGTGGCCTGCTTGTAGTCCCGACCTAAACCCGTTAGAGCATGTCTGGAATATGCTTGAGAGACGTGCTAGGAGTCGTTCTCCTGACTTCAAGCTTATCTCTAGGAAGATCGGAGCTCATACCACAAGGAAACATTTCTGATAGCATCCTGAGCATGCCTGATCGAATCACAGTTGTAACTGTTGCTAGAGGTGGCAATACCCGTTATTGAGCCAATGGAAATGTTGTGCAAACAAGTGGACAATCGGACTAAGTCGTTAAGTAATCATTCGTAATCATTCAGTGTAACGGGTCGGAGGACAGTACGATGGTTTCGACATTTCCAAATTCATGTTTGTGCACTGTTGTGATTGTTATGATAAATAATTTGTAGCAATTATTGTGCTATTTAGGGTAATGACCGGTCTCCCACAAGTCTAACCCCTCCTCCACGTGGTGGGAGACGGGCAACGGCATGAAGTAGGGGATTGCCTGTAGGGGTGAAGTACAGTAGGGACTTTGTGTGCCCCGGGACCGCTGCGGTAGCTGTGAAGGCTCTATGGGAACCCTGAAAAGTGACGGCTGACGGGGCTCTGGTGAAGCTACGATAGGCCTAGCAAGCCAGTAGTGGATATCATATTTGCTTTCAAAACAGGAACAGGCCTCGGAAAGGACGGATGCAAACGACGACGATCCGGATATGCTAATGGACTAGGAGTTGGGACATTAAACATACAGACACTGACAGGAAAGGTGGAGGAGATTGTAGATGTGATGGAGAGAAGAAAACTGGATATACTGGGCTTGGCAGAAACAAGAGGGAAAGGAGAAGGGCGCAGAGAACTGAGGAAAGGGTACCGGTTGTACTGGAGTGGGAACAGTGAAGGAAGGAGCAGCGGAGTAGGAGTAGTTGTGAGAGATGGAATGAAGGAAGAGGTAAAGGGAATAAGTGACAGGATCATGAAGATCAGAGTAACTGTAAAGGGAAGAAGCCCGGAGATAGCCCAGGTATATGCCCCTCAAGTTGGATGTACAGCTCAAGAGAAGGAAGACTTTGAGGAGGAGCTACAACAGCAGTTGAATGGTCAGAGCATCATTGTCATGGGAGATTTGAATGCACATGTAGGAAGTGAAAGGCAAGGATATGAAAATGTATTGGGAGCAGAAGGATGGGGTAGCAGGAATGAAGAAGGGAGAAAGTTGCTGGATTTTTGCAAGAGAAACGGTTTAGTGGTAGGCAACTCCTGGTTCCGGAAGAAAGAAAGCCACAAGGTAACGTGGTACAGCAGTGATTTAACAAAGAAATCTTTGGTAGATTACATGCTGTACGACTGGGAAATGAAGAGAAGTGTCAGAGATATAAAGGTAATACCATCAGAGGCCTTAGATAGCGACCACAGAATACTTGTAATGAACCTGGGAGTTGTTAAGGATAGCAAGAGGACAGAGTACCAGGAAAGGAGAATAAAGTATGGAAACTCAAGGAAAAGGAAGTCAAGGAAGAATTCCAGAAGATAATAAGGGAAAGGATGCCAACAGACAATCCTAAAACAGGGGAAGAGCAGGGGCGGCTGGTGATATTGGACGCAAGGACGCCGCCCTCCCACCCTCCTCCCTCCTCATCAACCCTAATGTTCTCTCTCCTCGCACCTAATGTTTTGCCTTCGTGACAAAATGTGTGTAGTTCCTCTCCTTGTCGGTAGAGCGCACCGGATACTCATGAGGACTCATCAAAAATCGCCCGCTTTGCAATTTACGTTGCCATGACAACGAATACCTCCAGTTATCCCCTCTCCATCCTCTCACGCGCTACGCCACGAAGTGTGAGGACTCAGTCTGCTTGAGTCTGATGGAGCCACTGGATTAGCTTCCCTCCTGGCGCGCTAGGAAGCAGCACCAAGTCAATGCGGCAGACATAAGTTTTGTATTGATGTTAATGGCGAAGTTGGAATGTATTCTGAATGATTTTATAATGTTTTAATGCTGCGTGCCCTTTTGTAAATCAGAACTGGGCAAGTTAGAATACCGAGGAATCTCATTTCATGAGATACAATCGGACAATTCATTGCGTGAGAAGTGGTTACGTGGAATTTCCAGAGAAGGTGACAAGAGAGGAAGCAAATGGTTACCTTCTGATCGCTCTGTTGCGTGTAGTCTTCATTTTCTTCCTGAGAGCTTCAGATCACATAAATTATTATCAAATTGGTTACTAGTGGGATGTGGGTTGGCGAGCTGAGTTTTCTTGAGCTGAGCTCCTCTCTTATATCTTTCATGTCAACTCTTACCCCAACGTCATTAGGGTATCGGAAGCCTGGGATGTCTTTCGTTTCCCTGCCTTAATTGGCTCTTGTCTTTTTCTTTCCTGATGCCCTATTTTTAGTAGGATCAGACCTCATTTTGTCCTATTTTCTGCCTTCTCTAAGAGGCCCTAAAAGAGGTAGTGTGTATGTTGTCCCACCATGCACGTTGCACGTTAGATATCGATACACCCTCAATGATGGAGATAATTGTTGTTCAAAGGGGTGAAATATCTAGGTCATCTACCCTTAGTGGTTTAGGTGATGGTGAGAAATTATGATGAAATGAAATCTACAGCTAGGCTTAACTAATTACTGACTTACAACTAACTTATGTACTAGAAGAAGAAAACGACAATAATAAAAGAAAGAAAACGAATAAGGGAAATAAATGACAGAAAATAAATCCCTCTATCTTCGAAGGGCAGATGACCTTGCTGTTCATCCCCTTAAAACAAGAATCAATCTTCGAACAATGGGTATTGAGGTACTTGGAAACTACTAGAGCCATTAAAGGCAGGTAGAAGAGGGAAATAGGAGAGGGTCCACCCCAAAGTCAATGCAAAAAGGGGAAAATGGATCTCGCTCTGGAACACATCACGGTCGCCAACTACCGAGCTCAAAAGCTGAGCTCTTGAAGGTGTAGCCCTATCTAGGGTGCATTACGTGTGATGGAGCTTCACACACCCTGCCTCCTTTATGGCCTTGTGTAGAAGGTATTAGATGTTATGAAACTAAAAGAATAGGGCTGACCCCTCGAAGAATGAGGGTATCAGGATATATGATATAAGGTTCAGTTACGGCAGGAAAATGAATGCCTCCCTAGACTTTGGATACTCTAATGCTATCTGGGATGAATAGAACAAGAGTTGACTAATGGAGGTCGACAGGTAGATGACAGAGAAGAGCCCGGCACAAGTGGAAATAATACCGGCTCGGCTGGGGTCCAATGGTCTCCAACCCAAGTCCCACTAGGCCTAGTTGTGAACCCTTGTGGTGGGGATACACCCTCAATGGCTCATCGCTAGTGAGCTTGGGAATTGGCAACCCTGATGGATTCCTGAGCTGGATCCGGTTTTCTTCTTTCTCCAGTGACTGGGAGCAAATATTTTTAATACCTTTGTTATTTCTTTAAAAACAGTAGTGCCTAGTCCAAACGAAATAAGGAAATCAAGCTACAAAAATATGTGAGATGAAAAAACACAATTCATGTATGAAATCATGAAATCATCTCTGTCAATTACTGGATAAACATCACAAAAACGGCTTACATCTTAAACGGTTGAGTCCCCCTTCGGTAAAATTCACGAGCCGCCACTGGGGAATAGGAATGGAAGCAATTCAAGAACACAATGGTGGAAGCTGCAGTGGCAGTATGTGGAAGAACTAGCAACAGAAAGCGGTGTAAAGAGACACCATGGTGGAATGAGAGAGTAAAAGAAGCTGTGGGAAGGAAGAACAAGGCTTTCAGAGTGTGGTTCCAGGAAAGAACTGATCTGGCAAGGGAAGATTATAAGATAAAGAAGAAAGAAGCAAACAAGATTGTCGCAGAGGAGAGGAAGAAGTGGATGGTAAAGTGGACAGAGATGATGGAGGAAGACAGCAGAGGAAATAAGAAAGTACTTTATGGGATGGTCAAAAGTAAGAGAAGAGGTCTGCGAGAGGATGTGGTAATGATGGATAAAAACGGAAATGAGGTACACAACAAAGAAACACTCAAGACAGTGTGGAAAGAGTACTTTGAGGATTTGCTGAATCCAAATGGTCCTAGGGAGGAAGACAATGTATTGGAAGATGGAGAAGACAACACAGGAATGGAAAAGGACCTGAATTGGAGAGAACTGGAGATGGCTATAGAAAAGATGAAAGGAGGAAGGGCACCGGGTGTGGATGAAGTGAGTGTTGAAATGGTGAAGGCAGCAGGGGAGGTTGGGAAACAGTGGCTGTACCGTGTGATGAGGGTGATATGGAAGGAGAAAAAGACCCCAGAAGATTGGAAGAAAGGATTAATTGTCCCAATATTTAAGATTTAAGAAGACACTAGTAGGTGCAGCAGAAGCAGTATGTGGGAGGACATGTAGTAAGAAGAGGTGGAAGGAAACACCATGGTGGAATGAGAAGACAAAAGATATAGCAAGGGAAAAGAATAGAGCCTTTAGGAGGTGGTATCAAAATAGGACGGTAGAGACAAGGGAAGAGTACCAGGAAAGAAAGAAGGAGGCGAAGAGAGTGGTGGCTGAGGAGAGAAGGAAGTGGATGGAAGAGTGGACAAAGATGATGGAGGAGGATAGTGAAGGTACAAAAAAGGTTCTGTATGGGATGGTAAAAAATAAGAGGCGGAAGGATCCTACGGATTATGTTAGAATGGTGAACAAAAGGGGACAAGAGATAGAAAATAGGGAAGAACTGAGAAAATGTGGAAAGAATATTTTGAAGAACTTCTGAACCCAAATGGAAAAGATGGTGAAGAGAAAGAAATCGGGGAAGAGGAAGATGAACTGCAAACAGAAAAGGACTTAACATGGAAAGAAGTGGAAGATGCAGTGAACAAGATGAAAGGAGGGAAGGCACCGGGTGTGGATGAGTTGAGTGTGGAGATGGTGAGAGCAGCAGGAGAGGTGGGGATACAGTGGCTGTACCGAGTGATGAGGACAGCATGGAAGGAAAGGAAGACCCCAGAGGATTGGAAAAAAGGAATCATTGTCCCGATCTTCAAGAAAGGTAGTAGAACAGATTGCAGAAACTATCGGGGAATAACACTGATGAGTCATTGTATAAAGATCTTCGAGAAAGTTTTGGAAAAGAGAATTAGGACAAGGATAGAAGGAGGGATGATGGAAGAACAACATGGCTTCAGAGCAGGAAGGTCCACAGTGGATTTGATTTTTGCTGTAAGGCAGTTACAAGAACAGCACTATGAGTATGGAACAGATCTACTGATGGCCTTCCTGGACATTGAGAAAGCATATGACAGTGTATGCAGAAACAAAGTATGGAAGTCCCTGGAGGATAGAGGAGTAGAGAAATGGACTATAAAGAGGATAAAGGAGATGTACAAGGGAAGCGTGAGCTGTGTGAAAGTGGGAGGAGAGAGATCAGACTGGTTGGAACAGAGAAACGGCCTGAAACAAGGAAGTGCACTGTCACCGTTACTTTTCATTGTGGTGATGGGTGACATAATGACCCGAGTGGCACAAGTAATTGGGGACGGAAAGATGAAAGCAATGGTGTTTGCAGATGATTTGATGATTTGGGTAAACGAGGAGGAGGAGGTACAGGAACAGTTGGACGTGTGGGAAGGAATAATACAAGGATATGGGATGAAATTTAGCATAAATAAGAGTGAGATGGTGATCACAACAAGGAAGAAGGAAAGAACCACAACGGGAATAACAATTGGTGGGGAACAGCTGAAGAAAGTGGAGAGTTTCAAGTATCTGGGAAGCCTGATACAAGATAATGGAAGAAACGATAGAGAAATAAATGAGCGGGGGAGGCAGGCAGAAGCATTTCGGAGGAGTGTGAGAAGCATGTTATGGAGCAAGGATGTCCCTCAGAACAGCAAAAAGATCATATATCGGACATACTATGTCCCTATCCTGACGTATGCCTCGGAGACCTGGGTTATGAAAGGAAGGGATAAGAGGAAAATACAGGCCAGTGAGATGAGGTTCTTGAGAAGCAGTATTGGAGCTACAAAGATGGACAGAATAAGAAATGAGAGGACCAGAGAATTAATGAAGGAGGAACCATTACAGGATGGTATAGAGAAATCTAGACTTAGATGGTATGGACATGTAAAACGAATGGAGGAGAAGAGGATACCCAGGAGAGTACATGAGACGAAGTGGGAAGGAAAGAGACCGAGGGGAAGACCGAGAGACAGGTGGCTGAAGGGGGTAGAAGAAATCGTGAAGAAGAGAGGAGAAGACTGAACAAGGGTGGAGGCTGAGAGATGGTGGGAAGACATAAGACGTTGGAGAGGCTTGTGTTCCAAACAGACCCGGCCAGTGGCTGGAAACTGTGCAAGATGATGATGATGATGATTTAAGAAAGGAAGCAGAAAGGAGTGCAGAAATTACAGGGGAGTCACACTCATACCTCACTGTGCCAAGATATATGAAAAGATATTAGAAAGTAGAATACGAGCCAAAGTGGAGAGAAAATTGAGAGAGGAGCAGTATGGTTTCAGACCTGGGAGATCAACAGTGGATCTCATATTTTCAGTGAGACAGCTCCAGGAACGCCACTACGAATTTGGAGAGGATCTGTTGATGGCCTTCCTGGACATCGAAAAGGCCTATGATAGTGTGTGTAGGGAGAAGGTTTGGAAAGCAATGGAAAACATGGGAGTGGAAAAAGGGGCTGTAGGCAGAGTGAAGGAGATGTATTGTGGAAGTGTGAGTTGTGTGAAAGTTGGAGGGGAAAGAACAGACTGGTTCAGACAAATGAGTGGCCTGAAACAGGGTAGTGCGCTGTCACCCCGTCTCTTTATTGTGGTTATGGACGAGGTAATGACACTGATAGCAGGAAAGATAGGAGAAGATAAGATGAAAGCAATGGTGTTTGCAGATGATCTCATGGTCTGGGGAAACAGGGAGGAGGAAATTCAGGAGCAACTGAAGGCTTGGGAAGAAACAGTGGGAGAGTACGGATGGAAGTTCAGCATCAGTAAATGTGAGATCCTGTTAACGACCAGGAAAAAGGACAGACCAATGAGTGGGATAACACTTGGAGGTGGACAGCTGAAGAAGGTGGAAAGTCTCAAGAACTTGGTAAGTATAGTGGAGGAAAATGGGAGAAATGACAAAGAGATTACGGAACGTGGCAGACAGGCAGAAGCATTTCTGAGAAGCATTAGGAGCTTAGTGTGGAATAAAGATGTCCCACAAAAAAGCAAGGAAGTGTTATACAGAAGCTACTATATCCCAATACTGACCTATGCTTCAGAAACGTGGACAAGGAAGAAAAGAGACATAAGCAGAATACAGGCAGGTGAAATGAAGTTTCTGCGAAGTAGGATCGGAGTAACAAGAAGAGACAGGGTGAGGAATGAAAAGGTCAGGGAAATGGTGAAAGAGGAGCCCTTGCAAGGTAGGATTGAGACATCAAGACTGAGGTGGTATGGACACTTAAAGAGAATGGATGAGAAGAAGATTCCCAAGAGGATACATGAGATGCAGATGCAGAAGAAACGACCAAGAGATAGATGGCTGAAAGGAGTGAAGGAATGTGTCAAGAAGAGAGGCGAGGACTGGACCAGGGTGACAGCGGAGAGGTGGTGGGAAGATAGGACTAAGTGGCGAGGTTTATGTTCCAAACAGACCCAGCCTGGGGCTGGAAACTGTACAAGATGATGATGATGATGAGGGTAATGACCGACAGTAGTGGCCACGCTGGCTAAAGAGCAGCATTA
Source organism: Meconema thalassinum (assembly GCA_946902985.2). Classification (NCBI taxonomy): domain Eukaryota; kingdom Metazoa; phylum Arthropoda; class Insecta; order Orthoptera; family Tettigoniidae; genus Meconema; species Meconema thalassinum. Next base: position 918,703,449 of record OX336389.2, read on the forward strand.
GGTCATGGGGCCAAGCTCTCTGCTGCCTCGGTAGACGCGTGGGTTCGAGCCCCACCGTCGGCCGTCCTTGAAATGGTTTTCCGTGGTTTCCCATTTTCAACACCAGGCAAATGCTGGGACGGTACCTTCTGACAGGCCACGACCGCTTCCTTCCACATCCTTGCCCAGTTTCATTCACCATCATTCATTTCACCTCTCATTAACTCCTCTCATGAGGTTGGCGTCAGGAAGGGCATCCGGCCGTAAAAACAATTGCCACCCCGACTTTCATCGCATCTCATCCCCGGCCCCATTGGAAAACTGGAATAATAAGCGGTAGACATACAATTGTGCTATTTAGGGTAATTAACTTATGATTCATTGCCATATTGTTGTAATGTCATAATATTTGATTAATACAAGGTTTGAAGCGGTCCAACATCGAGTTTTGTCTGAAATTCATAGTGTTTCACTTTTTATGCTGGTGAGTGTATAATCTAACCGGTTATCTTGAAGGCTTGTATAATTTGAATTCGAAAGAAAATGTGTCGTATTATTCGTGCAATCCTCTCTGAATACTTCGTAATATCCGATACTTACTTCGAACGTTCATCCTCCAAAATCACATCTATTGTGGTGTCCGATCATGATATTCTCTTTCAATGACTCCGGAACCGCTATAGGTGCATTATCGTGCATGGCTGTGGGTTTAAATTTCAGTACCCCGTCTTTGTCTAGGAAAAATCGCCTAGACAGCGATCCACCTTATCCAAGTTTTCTAGTGCCATTAGAATCTGTTTCAAATATGGATCACGTTCTTGCTCCTGCTTGATGTTAACCACCGTCAGGGCAAAAGTGGGCATGTCGTCCCATTCGTGGTCCTTACTGTCATCTGGGGGGTCGGCTACTGGCAGCCTAGACAACCCATCTGCATCTAGGTGTGTAGCGCCTTTCTTGTGCTTGACCACGAAGTTATATTCATACAGGCGGAATATAAACCTATTGAGCCACGAATTTGGGTTTTTGAATTTGTCCCAAAAAAGCAGGCTCGCGGCTTGCGTGGTCAGTCACTACCGTGAACTGGATACCATAGAGGTATACCCGAAAATAGTTCACTCCCCATGAAAATGCCAGCATTTCCCGCTCTGTGGCAGAGTACCGTATTTACTCGAATACGACCCGCCCTCAAATAAGACCCGCACCCTGATTTTGAAGAACGAAGTATAAAAAAAATATAAAAAAAATAAAAAATTATGTACAATCTTAACTAAATAAACAGAATAGCATTTACCCAAAATAGTTTCCAACAGTATTGAAGTCGTCCTAAAATAACACACATCAAACGATTAAAAATACAAATAAAAGTACACAAACACTTCATTTATCGTCATCAGAAGTACCAACTTCGGAACTTTTATCACCATCCCACTAAATGTCATCACTGACATCCATAGCATTCGAAATACTACATTTCTTGAAGCTCTTCCGTATGAGATCTCCCGAGATACGACTCCATGCCGTCAAAATGCACGAACATAGCAGCTGAACTTCCGGGCGCTGATTACGACCAGTTGGAGTCAGTGTGTGCTTATCGGCCGCCATCTGCTCCGTATACAGCTGTTTCAAGGCTGCTTTGAACTGGCGGTTCAGGCAAACATCCAGTGGTTGTAGCATAGACGTCATCCCGCTCAATCACGAATACATGACTCGTCAATATCATATTTCCTACCGGGCACGATTTCCAATAACTTCAGCTTCTCACTCACATTAAACGACCGCAAACCCTTCGTACAACTCATGTTTACACTCGAAAACGTGCGCAACACGTGCGCGAGACTATGACGCCGCCTGCTTACGGTAAAACAAAGTGATAGCCGGAAGAAGGCTAGCACCATCTAGCGGATACTCGCAACACCCGATATCGCGCGTGGCGGGCAATTTAAATCTTTAAAATCAGGATGACTCAAATAAGACCCGCACCCCAATTTTTCACGTCCGATTTTGTTTAAAAATGTGCGGGTGGTATTCGAGTATATACGGTATCTAGTCTCGACGGCCGTTAGTTTTCTGCTAGCGTAAGCTATTGGCCGTATGCGCCCTTCTGCATCTTCCTGTAGCAGGGCCGCTCCCAGCCCGTACTGGCTGGCATCCACATGTAAAAAGGTGGGCCTATCACTATGGAAGTGTTGCAGTAATGGTGGTGAGGTCAATAGTTGCTTCAGTGTGTTGAAGGCATCTATATGTTCCTGTTTAATGCTGAAGGGCGTCTTCTCACGTGTGAGTTCGGTTAGGGGATGGGCGATGTGCGCGAACCTGTGGATATATTTTCTGTAATAAGAGGCGAGCCCAATAAAGCTGCGCAATTGTTTCAAATTTGTGGGCATTGGGATGCCCGTTATTGGGTCAGTCTTCGCTGGGTCGGGAATAATGCCCTCTCTGTTTACAATGTGGCCCAATATGTTAATCTGCTGTTTGGCAAATTGACATTTCGCAGGTTTAAGCCTTAATTTGGCCTTTCTAATCCTTGCGAAAGCCTCCTCCAAATGTACGAGATGTTCGTCAAAGGTGTTGGAGAAGACCGTTATGTCGTCCACGTAGACTAATACTGAACGCCATTTTAGCCCTGAAAATGTTTTATCCACTAGCTTTTGGAAGGTCTGGCTGGCGTTACGGAGACCCATTGGTAACCTTGTATAGGTATATTGACCGTTCTCTGTAACGAACGCCAGCTTGTGCCTGTCCGGTTCATAGACGGGGATTGAATAGAATCCACTATAACAATCCTTTGAACTGAACCAGCTAGCCCCACCGAGGGCATCCAAATAGGTGTCGGCCCTTGGTAGTGGATAACTGTCATTTTCGACTAACTTATTGAGCCTACGGTAATCAGTACAGAACCTGTGGGAACCGTCCCGTTTCTTGGTCAGCAAGACCGGTGCACTGTAATTCGAAATTACCGGGACGATGACCCCCGCCTCGAGCATCTCTGTGATCTGAGTGTCGATGGTGTGTCTCTCCTTCTGACTCACCCTGAAGGGGGCCTGGTGGACCGGCTGGTCACTGGTGAGTGTGACGTGGTGTTCGATAAGGTCCGTCACTGCGAGATCCTTCATCGAATGGGCAAAGATATCCCTATTGGCTTCCAGGAGCTCCGTGAGCCTTTTATTTTGCTCCGATGTCAGGTCCTGTCTGTGAGTCTGATTGGCCGCCTTATCTGTGTGTGTGTCTGTGTGTTTGCTGATTGTGTGCAGTGTAGAGGCCTGGTGCTCGTGGATTTCTCGCTCTGCTCGAATCCCATCTGTGTTTCTGGTGTATATCATGGGATGTGTGGTGAGCCTCTGGTCATGCTTTAAAAGCATCTTACCGCTAGCAAAATTTATGCTAGCTTCATACTTGGCGAGGAAATCCATGCCAATTATGGCTGACGCAGAAAGATGTTCTATAACGAACATGGGGTGTGTTGTGGCTAAATGGTCTAGCCTGAGGTGTATGTTTGCCACCCCCGTGTTTTCTAGCGTCTGAGCATTGGCCACTACCAGCCGGATGTCACCCGTGACACCGTGTATTTGCCCTTCGGTAACGTGTTTTCTGTTTACACAACTTACCGCTGCCCCAGTGTCAATTAGGGCCTGCACCCTGTGGCCATTTATGCTGGCGTGTATCGTCAGTGCCGATACCTGGAGTCCTTTGCCCTGCAAAGATGTGTTGTATAGGGTGTATGTTGTTGTTGTTGCTACTGGCGTAACATCTGTGCTGGGAAGGCATGGAGCTGGCCGCTTATTGTACTTGGCACGCTTGGCCTCTCGGTTTACTTCCTGGCTCGAGTTCTTTGCCTCGGTCAGCGAAATGTGTCCATTCAGTACACTGCCTGCTCTCTTTACTGCCCGCGCTGTAAAAGTACAGGGATCCTGGCGAACGTTTAATGTATTGACAGTTCCCAGTTTTTGTGTAGGTGTGTTGTTCCTTTCTCCTTCCTGGGAAGGTGTGTCTGCAAATGTGACTCTACGTTTGCACTTGTTACCCTGTTTTTTGTTCCAGGCGGTCGCGAGTTCGACTCCTGTTGCTGGCTTCCCTGTGCTGCGTGAGCTCGCGCCCTGCGCCTGTGTGGGGTCACTTCCCGCCCCGTGTTGTGGTGTAGGGGGTATGGTTTCCTGTTTGGAGGGTGTGGGCTTGCTTTTGGTCTGTTCGCGCGTGATTGTGAGGGGCGTATAGTGTCCCGCCCTAGGGTTCCCTGTAAACAGTATGTGTAGGTCCCTGTCAAATCCCGCGGTCGTGAATAGCGGGGGCGAGTGCACGTCAGTGTACACGTGTATGTTCGTTTTTAGTACCTTGCCGAGAGCGGTCACCTCTACGGCGCCGGCATAGGTACCGTCCCTACCCATGTATTTTCGGTAGTCCGCCCCGGTCTGGAATGGGTTTTCCCGCTCGTCCAATACAAAATCCCGGTACTCTTTCCAGTTGGCCAGGATATGTTGGACCGTTTTCTGTCTGTAGTCCCTATGATGATCCTCGGTGTTCCGGACTAGGAAGCTAATGGCCCTAAACAGACAGTTGCCGTCTCCTTGTACGGGGTGTGTTTGGAAACGGCCCGGGGGCGGATCGTCAGCCTTGGCTTTAGCTGGCTGTTTCTTCCCCTTGCTCTTACGAGTTTGTTTAAGTGCGGGGCCATTCTGGTGTTGTGTTAGGGGAGGAACCTCTGCCGCTTTTTCAGCTGGCCGAACCTCCCCGTCTAAGCGTTTTTTGGAAACGTGGGCGTTCGTCTCCCTGTACTGTATGTACGCCCCCCCCCCCTCGGGGTGGCTGCGCCAACTCCCCGCTTGCGGTGGGTAGCTAGGTGTGGGAAGTATTGCCCCCCTGTCTGCCCGGCGGGGTACGTCATCCCTGAACTCTCTCGGGTGTTCGTCGGGGAGGGGATAGTGTTCCGGGCCCTTTGGGTATGTGTTTCTGGTTTCCCGTCCTTTTGTGGGTTTTTTTGTCTGGCGGTTATTGCCCGGTGGTTCGTTTTCCTGTCTCCGCCAGGGTGGGGTGTATGTCTGCTGCTGCGGGAGCGGGTTTTCCCAGCGATTCCCCTTTTCCCTGTACTGGGAGGGTGCATACCCCTGTCTGCCTGGGGGTGGGTTCTCCCGGTACTCCCCGTTTCCCCTGTGTTGTGGGGATGCATACTCTTGCCTGATGGGGGGTGGGTCTCCCCGATAGTCCCCATTTCCCCTATATTGTGGGGATGCATAGTCTTGCCTGCGTGGGGGCGGGTTCTCCCGATAGTCCCCATTTCCACTATATTGCGGGGCTGCATAGCCTTGCCTGCTTGGGGGCGGGTTTTCCCGATACTCCCTGTTTGCCCTGTATTGTGGGGCAGCATAGCCCTGTCTGCTTGGTGGCGGGCTGCTTCGCCGGGGGATGGTGTGTTCGTACTCTTCAGGGTAGTACTCCGGTGCGTATGGGGATGGTGGTCGCCGTGAGGGGTATGCCGGCTCTACATCCGCGTATGATACCGGTGAGTACCGCGGAGGGTAGTGTGGCCTGTCCTGTGCATGTGGTGTTGTTGGCCGCTGTGGAGGGTAGTAAATTTCCTCCCTCCCGTAGTGTCTCCTCTCCGTGTACCCCCTGTCCCTTTCAGGATAATAGCGCTCTTCCGTGTTTGTGTGTTCACCCCTAGGCGGTCTGCCGCCTGCTTGGATGGCAGCTATCGTTAATTTTTCCATCCTGTCCACTAATTCATCCATCTTTTGACTAGTGTCGTCCTTTTGTGGATGAAAGTGCTGATTCACGGCTTTCTCCGTAGCTTTTTCCGTGATCTTTTTCCCTGCCTCTATAGTTTTAATGTTGTTTAACATGTGTTGGACCGTGGGGTTGTTCATGATGCACAACTTGTCCACGATGGATGGTCTGAGGCCCTGCATTAGCAGCTTAACTTTCTGCTTGTTCGTCATAGCTGCGTTATATTTGTCGCACATCAGCAATTTTGCATTTACGTACGACTGTGCGCTTTCTTTAGGTCCCTGTGACCTCTTGTCTAATTTGGTCATACAGGTCCTCATCATCTGGTATGAGCTGGAATTCACTTTTCAACAATAAAGTGATTTCCTCCCATGTGGCATCTTCTAGGTTGTCCTCATGAAGCTCATACCATGTCATGGCCGCCTTTGTGAGGTATGCAGGGAGGAGCCGTTTTCTGACTTCATTGCTCCAGCCATTGATTCGAGCCGTTCTATTGAAGGCCTTGAGGTATTCCTCGGGATCCTGGCCTTCCCCTGTGAACTTTGTGGGGTGGATCATGGGGTATTCTGTGTGCCTGTTCATTTCCTGTTCGTCTGTCACTCGTTGGCCGTGTAAAGATTCTAATCTGTTTACGCTATCGCGTGACAAGGTGTTTGTGTTGTTTTGAGGGGAATTAGCCTCACTCCCCGTGTACGACACGTGTGTTACGTTACCAGGTGGCTCGTCACCTGATATATCGTCACTGATTGATGGTGTGTTGTCGTACTGTGTGGATTTGACTACGTCCACAGTCCTGTCTAAATCCTGTTTCACCGTTTCCAAAATAGTGTGTATGTCTAGGACTGCCTCTGTCGTGTGATTGTCTGCTTTAACAGTATCTGTATCTAGTAACTGTGTGATGCGCTCGAGCAGATTATCAGTTTTCTGCTCTGTGATTTGCAGTTGCTGCAACAATAGGGGGTGGAGCGTTGGCAGGCAATCTACTTCACTAGCGCTGGATATTGGTGATTCTTGTCTGTGTTCACTGGCCTGGGATCGTGTAAAATGTGTGACTTGTGCTGCCGCTGCAGGGTGTTGAGCGCGGATCTCTGATGCCTTGAATTCGAGTTCCCTAAGAAGTTGTACTGCAGTCTGGTCAGTTATCAAGTCACTGTTCTTAATTTTTAACTTCGGCAGGAGTGGAGTTGTACTAGCCGACAAATGGTGCGCAAAGTCCCTTAGTGTGGTTTTAAACGTGGTCATTTAATTTCCACTGATCTTGCACTATGGGGAGGGTGGGGGTGGGTGTAGTAATACAAATCCCCGTGTAATAAAGAAAAAGTGTGGGACGTAATGTAGGAGAGAGAAAAAAAAAATTTTTTGTCTCGCTTGGCTGTGTGCGGTACGGGTCGTTTATACCACGAGGGCTCATTGTATGAGTCCTACCCTTATTGTGCGTGGTAGGAGCGCCTCCACCAAATATGTTTTAGATCCCTTGGTTGGGGGGGTAGTTTGGGATAAAACACTTGTGTCACTGTGCTAATTTGGAAGGTAGTTCCTAGGTGAGAGTAGCTTCCCGTAGCTGGGAGAGCTTACTAGTGTAGTGTGTTGTTTAGTGTTTAAACGCTAGGGGGTGTTCCTGCAAAGATGCAAGTGTTGGTTAGGGGATGGACATCTAAATTGAGGCTACTATACTGGCCTGCCAGCTGGACGGGATGAGTAATACAATAGGCGTGCTTATGTCAGCGGCTCGACGTAGTGTAGTCGAATCGCGTGCGGGGAAATACAATGCAGTCTGACCAAGCAGTTACTGGTTACTACGGTCAATCGTGATGAAAGTCAGGAAGGGTATGAGGATGTGAAGAGGAGTGTAGTTATCAATGCAAGTGTAATTTACTGACCATGTGTTTATTGGTCAGTGAGTGTGAATTTGTAAGTCCCTCTTGGGGGAATGTAGACAATTATACAAGTGGTGTGTACAAAATTATGGGTGGGTGTTTACAAAATAAAGGAGTCTGAGCACTTTGCTGATTCTCACCTGATGATGTAGCTGGAACAGGCGTTGGCTAGGGCCGCTGGCGACGCACTGAGTAGAACAGATCCTGGCTCCTAGTTAGGACTCCATTCTTATAGTTCTCGGCGCTGCGTGGTCAGTATTACGTCAACGTAGCTGCCCCAGATATTTGTAAGTGTAATTGTTTATGTATGTTTTGCAAGTAGTTGGCTAACCTCCCGGGCTGGGTGGCCGCCTCTTGCTGTGTAAAGATAATGTTCTGGTCTTATGATGTTGCCAGTTGGGGTGGTTTTAGTAAAAGATGGGGGGTGGCTTTCAGGGGTACTGCCCCCCCCCCCCCCCCCCCCCCCGGCTGTACATTATTTTTATATTTTAAATTTTTGTAACACCATAAGTGAATTTTATTCACTGCTTTAAACACAATTCATGTTTCTCTTCACCGCGTGATGGGCTTCTAAGCTTGCTGACCGCAGACGTATCTTGAATTAAAAGATAACTAAAATTAACTAAAAGGTAGCTAAAAAGTAACTAATTTTTACTTCATCCTTACAGTAGACACCCTGACGGTCACATAAAACTACAAGCTTCCTTCCCTCCTTCCTTCCTTCCTTCCTAATTTTTGTAGATTATGTTTACTGCTTGGTCCGTCTTCTTTCCTGTCCCTCTTGTTCTCTTCCTACCCCGACGGTATTAGGGTATCCGAGGCCTAGGGAGTCTCTTCCTTTCCTGCCTTAATTGGCCCTTGTCTCATCTTTTCTGATTCCCTCCTTCTGTGAGGGCTCAGCCTTCTTTTTCTTTTCCTTTTACCTTCTGGCTTGTGCTCTAGGTCTTAACGGAGGCAGGGTGTATGTAGCCCCACCACTTCTGGTGCACCCTAGATAATGCTACACCCTCAGGGGCTCACGGCTGGTGAGTTCGGGAGTTGGTGGCCCCGAGGGATTCCTGAGCTGGGCTCGTTTTCCCCTTTTGTCCCTTACCTTTGGGGCGGACCTTCTCCTCTCTCCCCTCTCCTCTCCTCTCCTCTTTTCATTATATTTACTTTTCTCTTTAAGATTCCCGCACTGTTTTTGTTACTTGGTTCACCGTGTATCTACATTCCCTTCTAGCGATTTTTTTTAAGGCATTTTTAATCTACGTTGCTTTTTGTATGTTTTTTCGATCTAAATTACATCTCGCGATTGTTTTCAACCTCAATTGCATTTTGTAAAGATTGACAATCGAAATTGCTTTTTAGTAAGTCTTTCAATATGGAGGAGGGGGACCTTTGTGAGTATTTTGAATTTCAATTGCATTTTGTAAGTATTTTCAACCAAAACCGCATTTCGCACGAATTTTGAATCTACTTTGCATTTTGTTTGGCGGGCATTTTGCACATATTTTGATTCTCAATTGCATTTTGTAGGTATTTTGAATCTAAATTACATTTTGTCAAGTATTTTCAATCTAAATTGCTTTTTGTAAGTATTGTCAATCCACATGCGTCCTTTGAATCTACCGTACATTTTGTAAGCACTTTCAATTTCAATTGCATTTTGTAAGTATTTTGAATTTCAATTGCACTTTGTGAATAATTTGGATTGGAACTGGGATAGGGCCTATTTCAATCTGAATTGCATTGTGTATTTTCAATTTTAATTGCATTTTGTAAGTATTTTGAACCTCAATTGCATTTTGTACTTATTTTCGCTCTCATTTGCATTTTGTAAGTATTTTGAATTTCAGTTGCCTTTTGTAAGTATTTCGACGCTACATTGCATTTTGTACGTATTTTGAATCTAGCCTACGTTTTGTGGGTCTTTTTCAATCTATTCTTTTTGTGCAACTTTTCGTTCTAAATTCCCTTTTGTAAGACCATATTGTGAGTTTTTCCCATCTGAGTTCCTTTTTGTACGTATTTTCCGTCTCAGATCATTTTGTTCTGGTTTCCATTTCATTATCATTTTCGCTATCACCCAGCTCATTAGGGGCCGATAACCTCGATGTTAGGCCCCTTAAAACAACAATATCATCATCATCATTTACTGCTTGGTCAAATTAATGAGTGGTTGTTTGAACAGTATAGTGAACTTCTCCTATCAAAATGACTGTAAATGTCATTCTTCCAGTAAAAGAGATGAAAACATCAGTCAGAGGGTCCCAGGAGACCGCTGGCCAAGGATTTAAATACCACCCTCCTTCATGGTCAGTACAGTGTGTTCAGTAAGATTCAGCACCAGCTTATTAGGCTTGGTCAACCCAGCCAGACTTCATTTCCACTGCAGATTGACCAGTGACTATAAATTGTGGATTGTACTTCTGGACATAGCTTTTAAAAAAGGAACACCCCAAAATTGATAGTCTGAAGCTCTCTCTTGTCAAGGCAGTGGCAGATTTTCCTGTGGATACACTATTTAAGTGGTCACAGAGAGTTGTGTGCATGCCAGTGAACCAACAGCAACAAACAATGAAGTGCACATCATTATGACTTCGGTCATGTGGTTTTTCCACAAACGTGTAATTCAGTGATGAAATGTCATTGTAGTTATTTACCTAGTAACTTGAACATCATGTGCATGTATCTCTTGTATTTGTGCCTTGCTTCATTGAAGAGTGATGGGAACACACTGGGAATGAGGCTACAAATTATTTATATAAGTCTTAATGGATGAAGGGGTTAAAAGGATGCCTGTAATTGCTTTGTGTTTTTCTTCAAAATCAGTGGTTGAAATTTGTTAATTTATGAAACAAAATTCATTGTAAATCAAATTATGATAATTTTAAGCCAAATAACAATTTTATCAAACGAACTCTGTGAGTTAATGCTACAAGACAGGGAAGGGATGGAGAGAATTGCACAAGCTGTAGGCTTGGACACTATTTCATCGAAGGCGCTCTCAGCATTTCCGCATTAAGGTGAGAAGTACATCCTTCTGACATGCTTATAAGAAGTCACAAAAATCATTCACTTTGCACGGACCTTGGAGCGAGTCCATATGCATGCTACCTACATTCTGTCTCCTGTCGGAAGTAGGGATGATCAATATTATTCAGAGCTATTCTGTTTATTATCCTTTCATGCTAACACTGATTTCTGGTTCTAGATTCCAATGGTAGTAAGTACTATATTCTTCACAGAACATTGATTTGGTGTAATTTAATCCACTATTAGCAATTTATAGGGCAAGGCTGTCCTCAGACTTTTCTTTGGTGACTGGGATGTGATCTAGAAATCTCCTTTCTTTACTCTATGAAGCCATCAATGAGGGATAATCAAAGCAAGTTGTTAAATAATCCTTCATGTTCAGGAGTGAAAATATCGACATAAACAATGTCTAATGATTTCCCATGTTTCAGTAGTGGTATTTCTTTCTTTTTTCAGAACTTGACTGAGCCAAGAAGCTTTGCTAGATGGTGCCAGCCAGCAACAATGGTGCCATATCATTCTTTAGACAGCCAGTTGATATGAGTATAATATCAGTTTTACCTGAACTTCTAGACCATACTTGCACAAGATGGCTTAGGGCTCATGAGCAGAAAAGTTATGCTGGTGCTCTCACCCAAGTAAACAGGGAGCTTGAGATTATTAGCTGCTCAGTGTGGACAGAAAAAGGAAGCTCTTTCCCCCCCCCCAATTGAGTTCTAGCATCATGTTAACGAAATAATCTTAAGAACAATAAATAAAAAGAGAATTTATAACTTAAAATAAATACTCCAAATCAATTCTTATGCTCAACTTGATAACTGCATTCATAGTTATTTGAATTACCAACCTGTCAAAGCAAGGTTTTGTTTTGTTGGAAGCTGGAGGAAAAAAGCATTGACCTCGATGAAACTGCAATTTTATATCTTCTTTTGAATAACTGAGGTATTGAAGTTCATATTGAGAACAGCTGCTCATAAACACATTTAGAGGTCATGACTAATGACCACTTGCCCTATGTTCAGAGCTATTCACTAACACAAGTGACTTAACACAGTATGTTACTTCAACAATACTTGCTCCACTCCGCTCTCGTAGCTTGGTTCTTACGCTTTTGCAGAACTCGGATGCTCGACAAGTGATTTGTGCAGGCCTGTTTTAGACGGTTTGAAAAGATGTTACATCAATGGTTGTCGTTTTCTTATGTGTTGTAAATTGACTTTGCAATTAATTATTGTAAATCTGTGGACATATTGTATGTTGTAAGATAAATCGTAATCGTTGTGAAATTAACATGGCAAGTGGCAGTGTTTTGATATTTGTGATTTATATCAAATTATATTTATTCATGTTGTTTTACTGATTTGAACTCTAAAATATGTGGAAAATGCATCTACAGTTAGAGTTCTGGAAAATGGAATTGGTGAGAAGATGTGCGTTTCAACCTTGGAGTACTCTTTGAAAATTTACATGTACTGTAGACCTACATGCCTCCAGATCTGTGAAGAGGATAAAGAAACCCTGCATCTCAATTATACGTACAGTTATCCTTTTATGAGTTGCTGTAATATTGACCTAAATATGTTGCAGCTGTTTTTCCTCTCTTCATTAAGAGTTGTCTATTTAAACAATTTCTGAACTTTGTGATGAAAAGTTCAGTTATGAGTTCATTTGTAATTATACCTGATTATGAAAATAAAAACATATGTACTAACCTGGTTTCCAACCAAGTGCTAGGTCAAAATCATGCCCTATCTAGTACCAAGGAACAAACATTTTTGGCGCACGAGGCCTGTCGCACTCCGTTGGGGCAATTACAATGTAATGATTGTAGTGTGTTACTGAAATGACGGGAAAACCATATATATCTGAGAAAACCTATTCCACCTCAGCTTTGTCCAGCATCAATTCCTCAGGCACCAACTGAGAAATGGACAGGATTGAACTATTCTAACCCTAACCATCTTCTCCCTGTTTATTTACAAACTGTTGTTTAAGTTTTTATCTCCATCAAAGATTGAGTTCAGAGAGCTGCACTATTTCTCAGTGTTCCTGTTGGTACTTCTAATGATGTATACATATGTATGGAACAGAAGACTTTTGAAAGGCACTATTTCAGGATTTGCTTGTACAGTGACTCTCAGCTATCCGGCCTTATGTGGCGGAAGGTCAAGCCGGATAGGCCGGAGTTCTATATTGTACCATTATGCTTACCTTTCAACATCGTTTTTCTTACTTTCATTCCACTTCTACTACTTTGGGCAGCACACCACTTTTCAATTTCTGCTCTATTTTTCTTCCAGTCTCCAACTGTACTTTTTCCTACCCCTAACTCCAAAGCAATAGTTTTGGCCGTTACCACAGAAACTAGTCTCTTTATAGCTCATAGTTTCTCATCTATAGTCACTTAACTTTTTTTTTCGTTTATCACCCATTCCGCAATCTTTCATTAAAATACTGGACTGTACAACGAAGCGCACAAAATAATAATTTACGAATGTACGCACTTTGAATTTCCGACAAACAACTGACGGAACAAAGAACACGAGAGTTGCCAACAGAGCCGCTCTCTAAGTGTGTTCATTGTTGTTTGTGAGCGCTGAAAGAAGGCTTCTGTGTCCCGTTTGTTAAAGAGTTTTTTCCGACAACGTATTCAATACTTACGTATTAACAATATTATACTGTACCTTATAATTGTGGCTCCACATGTGCCAGAAGTGCAAGATATGCATAAAATATTTTGAAATACCACATAGGTTTCTAGCAAGAGCCCGCTTGTTTAAGCTTTGGAAAAGTATTGGTACAGTATTAAGCAGGCCGGATAGTCACGAGTCGGGTAGCCGAGAGTCTACTGTAGTTGAAATGAGAAACAGAAAGCCATTTTAAGTATGGATGACAGTGGTATTTGAACCCACTTGTCAGCCAACTCCACAAATGTATGTATATTTTTAAGGGGCGGAACAGAGAGGTCATTGCCCCTAAAGTCCAAGAAGTATGCCACATTTAAATACACTGTTAACAATGTTAACAAGGTTTGACTATTTGGAACAGAAAACTAGTTGCGGATATGAACTACAACATTTCTTTCTCATACTAAAAATTATAGCAAGGCATTTAATGACCAAAAAATAGGTAGAGAATGACAAATGACACGAAATTTTAAAAAATGACTAAATTATTCGTAAATCACTTATTATTAGTCTTTTGAGATGAGTAAGCTGATTTGAGAGAGATGCATTAAGTATAAATTGACAACATAAAACACTCTTATTTTGTTACTAATGAAAATAAATACCACTTTGACACTCCTGATGAAAACATGAAATATTTCAGAACTGGCACATTCTTCTCCTAGCAAATAGGTGTCATTTAATTAACAAAGAATATTTAAGAAAACATATTGCAGTGGCTGTTTACAATAAATTCGAATTGAAATGAACAATGGAAACTTTGCATAGGTTCTCCAATGAAAACAATTGCCTGTTGTCTGCAAGTAACGATTTGTACATGGAAAAGCTCCTCTCTACCTCAACGATTCGTGCATACTGAAAGCAAGCAATATCTCCCGGATACAATTCACAGTCAGTAAGAGAGAAATTTTCACCTGACAATGCTTAGCCAATAGAACACAGTTTTATACCCACTGTTCTTTTGCAACACCTTATTCAATTTCATGGATGCAACTTCACCCACTTTACCACACACATGATTTACATAATTCGATCCACAATTTGTAGCTGCTCCACCAGTGGAACTTGGGATTTTTCTAGAGCACTTATTATAGTAGGAAGGGATCCGAAATTTGTTTTTATGTTGGAAAGCGTACCTGCTATTTGTTGCTGATTTTATTGATCCAGCCTCTGTTTTGTCAACCACTTTCTTCCAACTTCAAAGTTCTCGCAGTATTAACAACAATCCACGTTCCCCATCTAGAAAAAGGCAGGGGAATTTCTGGAGCTTCTGTTTTCAACGCAGTGACTCGAGATGGGGCTTTCAAGAACACTTTCTTTATGCACCCAATTAACTTGTCAAAATTATTGTATACCTGCTCCACAGTCCAATGTAACGCATGGGCTAGGCATGCAACAAGTACCATTTTCGAGAAGAACACACGTCATTGTCAGGTGAAAATTTCTCTCTTACTGACTATGAATTGTATCCGGGAGATATTGCTTGCTTTCAGTATGCACGAATTGTTGAGGTAGAGAGGAGCTTTTCCATGTACAAATCGTTACTTGCAGACAACAGCTATCAAATTGAATAAGGGTGCTGCATCAGTTATCAAAATCACCACATTGTCATTCCGAACGCCATCGGACCACAATAGTTTCAAAGATTGGTCAAACAGTTTGTTGATTGTTGAGTAGGTATTGTCATCGCGCCAGTTCAACGTGTTTGCAGTACACATGCGCGGTCTGCCTATTCCAAACCTAAATATATCGGCTTACCGCAAGGTAATGGTTGTTATCGAGCTTCACGTGTTTGTTTATTGTTACCTTCCTCCCTACTGTCGATATTCTCACAAGCCTTTGTGCTTACTTTCAACAGTGTGGCAGTATCAGTTACTGTAATGGAAACAGTTAGGAAACGTGGACACACCGTACGTAGTGCATGCAGAAAACTTGTCGCTGATGTGGCCAATTGCTGTGTTGAAGAAGCTGAGCAGAAAGTGCTTTCTATTCCTTTAACAAAGCCAATTTCTAGAGCAGCTATGTATTGCAAAGTGTCTGAGAGTACCATTCAACATATTAGAAAAGCAATTAAGGACAGTCCAACCAGCGAACTGTCGATGCCAGAGAAGAAACAGAAGCGGGCAGAGCATCACAATGCAGTTATTGACGAATTTGATCGCCGCGTGAAAGGACACAATTGAAGATTTTTATATCAGACAAAAAGTAGTGCCATCATGTAAGAAACTGCTACCTGTGTTAAAAGAGAAAATTAATTTCACTTGGAAAAGTACAACATTGTGCAGATTATCAAAGTGGAGACAAGAAGGCAAACTAATTCTTTACCTCTACGAGATCTGGGTTGATACGAATTTAACTTTCAAGAAGTGTTGGCAGAGTGAAGATATTTTGGGAATAATGGATGTTGTGAATGCTTCTAACAGACTTATTGTTGTGCACATGGCATCATCAGATGGTTTTTTACAGGGCAGTGAACTTGTGTATAAGGCCGGCAGTGCTACAGGTGATTCCATTGGCAGATGAATGCTGAAAACTTTGAAAAATGGGTAGTCAAGAAAGCTATCCCAAATTTGACCACACCATCCGTTATTGTGATGGTAAACACACCATACCATGGGAAACAAGTGGATAAGCCCCCATCGAAATCTTCTCTGAAGCAGGATATGATTGCCTGAGAAGGAATGGAGTGGTATGTGATGAAACTATGAGGAAAATGACATTATTTGAACGTTTAGAACAAACTAAACCCAAGGAAAAGGTTTTCCGAATCGATCATTTGCAGGCCGCACGTGAACATACGGTCGTTCGACTTCGTATTGTATTGTATTTTTTATTCATCCATTCAATCATATAATATACATTGTACAATGATATAGGACACGTCAATTCACAAATTATACTAATACTAATTTACAATCACAATAATAATATAGGCCTACACAAGGATAACCTTACATCATTTAGTCCTATGAATACATAACTATTGATATTCTAAAAACTCTTTAACTGAGTAGAAGCAGTGCTCCAGCAAGAACTCTTTAGTTTTTATTTTGAACTTTATGTAATTTGCTGTACTTTTAATATTATTTGGCAAATGATTATACAGCGTTATAGCTGCATGGAATACACCATTTTTACATAGTGTTGTATTTGCAGCATGTACATGAAGATTGTTCTTTTGTCTGGTCTGGTAGTTATGTATATTTGAATTCATCTCAAAGATATCCTCATTTCCTAAGCTTTGTTTGACAAATAATAGAAGTTCAAAGATGTAAATACATGGCAAAGGTAAAATTTTCAGTTGTTTAAACAGAGGCTTACATGTATGCAATCTAGTAGTTCCTTTCATTGTTCTAATTATTCTTTTCTGGATAATAAAGATTTGGTGAGCAGCAGGTGAATTTCCCCAAAATATGATTCCATATTTCATAAGCGAATAGCAATAAGCAAAATAAGTACTAAGAACAGTTCTCCAGCTAGTCGATTGTCTTAATACTCTTAATGCATAACAACTTGAGCTTCTTGGCAAGTTTAGTGGTATGAGAGTTCCATTTTAGGTCATCCTGCAACCAAAGGCCTAAGAATTTAGTAGAAGAGGCGTTACCAATTTTAAGGTCATTTAAGATTATGGAGGGAGAATTAATACTTTTATTCTGAGCTGTGAGAAAGTTAAGAGCCACTGTTTTACTAGTGTTGATAAGGAATCCATTATTGTTGAACCATAAGGACGGCTGACCTGTTACTTCCTCTACTGATTTTTGAAGTTCAGTGTCATTTTCACCCCTCATCAAAACACTTGTATCATCTGCGAATAGTACAGTTTTAAATGCAGGTATCTGAGATGGCAAGTCATTTACGTAAAGGAGAAAAAGTAGTGGCCCTAGAACGGACCCCTGCGGAATGCCATACTTCAAAAACATAGGATCTGAGTGGTAATATTTAAATATGTTTGTGGTATTTTCTAAACTTTTTTGTTCGACGATCTGTTGGCGATTATTTAAATATGACTGAAACCACTTACTAGGGATACCTCTGATACCATATTGATGGAGTTTATCAATTAGTATCTGATGATTTATCACATCAAAAGCTTTAGACAGGTCCAAAAACAGGCCACATACTCTCTTCCTTTCATCAAGTGACTCAAAAGCAGGATTTAAAAATTCATAAATTGCTGACATTGTTGATTTTCCTTCTCTAAAGCCATGTTGAGAGTCAGTTAACAATTTATATTTGTTTATGAAGCTAATTAGACGGTTGTACATTATCTTCTCTAAAATTTTTGAAAATATCGACAATAAAGAAATAGGTCTATAATTGGTTACGTTTTCTCTATCTCCCCCTTTAAATAATGGAATTACTTTTGCAATTTTAAAGATATCTGGAAATATTCCTGACATGAGAGATTGGTTACAGAGGTGTGTTAAGGGGGTAATTATATTTTGGATACATTTTTTAATTAGTATATCAGGAATGTTATCAACTCCTGAGCAATGTTTATTCTGTAGGTTCTTTACAATATTGAGGATTTCTGCTTCTGTAACATTTTCAACAAACATTGATTTTCCATTAAATGTTATATTCGCGAGTGTTGATTTTATTGCTTGTATATTGTTTACATTTAGTAGTTTTTCAGCTATGGTAGCAAAATGCTCATTAAAAATTCTTGAGACATTTTGTGGGTCATTGATCTTCTTGGGGTCTTCTGATAATGTTATGTTATTTACTGCCGGTTTTGTTTGCCTGGTTTCATTTTTTATGATATTCCACATAGCCTTAGTTTTATTTTTAGATTCCAGGATATAATTATCATTTGACATTCTCTTTGCTAATTTTATAACTTTGTTAAGTATGGTCTTATAGGTCTTGAAATACATGTTAAATTCATTGGAGGTTTCGTGCGTACTTTGAAAATCGTGGAGGAAACGCTTTCTTTTGCATGAAGTAATTATTCCAAGAGTAAGCCATTGTTTTGATGGAGAAGAAACTTTCAGTCTGATACTCTTCAAAGGAAATGCAATATCAAAATAATACAGGAAAATATTAATGAATTCCTGGAATTTTTTGTTTGTATCTATTGACTTGTACACACCTTCCCAAGTTTCTCCTTTTAACAAGTTGTTGAAATAGTTTATAATGTGCTTCGACATTTATCAAACTGAGCATTGTAAACTGGGTTTGAAATATTTAGAGTTATTATTTGAGCTCGGTGGTCACTGAAACCTGTGTTGATTACTTCGAGAGAGTTGCAGTTCACATTGTCATTAATTATTATCTGGTCAAGTGTGGTTGCACTAGTTTTTGTTATTCTTGTGGGTACTGTTACTGTGTGAATTAGATGATGGGAGCTTAACAAATTTAGCAATTCCCTTCTCTCCGTACTTTCCTCTAAAAAGTTAATATTGAAATCTCCACAAAGAACTATTTTTTTTATTCAATTTATTTATTTTATTTATTATCACTTCTAGTTTATTCAGAAATAACTGTGCACTATTTCCTGGTGAGCGATATATACAGATGAGAATTAAATTTTCCTTTGGGATAGAAATAGCTGTTGCCTCAAAATTTTTATCTATGCATAAGTCATCGGGAATTGGTATAGGCTTAAATTCGATGTTTCCTTTGATATAGATACATACACCTCCATGCTCTGATGTTGATCTACAGTAGTAGCTACCTAAAGTAAACCCTGGTATGACAGCATGATTGATTTGTTCAGGTTTCATCCAGTGTTCAGACAAGCACAGGATGTGGATATCTTTGAGTGATGTTTGTAGAAGCATATCGATATGAACTAGTTTATTATTAAGTGACTGTACATTTTGGTGAAATATTCTGATTGAGGAACTCTGTGCATTTGTACTGTTGTTAAGCTTGGGGATTATAGTTCTTGCAGGAGCACTTACCTCTGTTCTAAAAAACTCTCGCCACCAAGTGAATTCACTGATTCTACAGTAGTCGGACTTGCAGTATGCGGTAGTGGGATGACTGGTCCATGGGAGTGGAACTTTTTGTTGATTTCCTCCGCTACTTGTGAACAGATCTGTTGCTTTCCTTTGGTGTTTAAGTGAAGGCCATGTCGGGTAAACAGTTCTCTTGGTACATCAATATCAAGAAAGTGAACATGCTGATATAGTCTGGATAGTGCTCGAAGCTTTTTGTTCGTCCTCTTTACCTCCTTGTTGACACACGATTCTTCCATTAGATCATGTCTGAGTGGGATGCCTAAGAGTATAACGTTTGTATCTGAAAGTAGTGGGAGCTTATCTTTGTAGGTTTGTATTGCACCATTCGCTTCGTTTTTCGCTACATCGTTCGTACCCCCCCCCCCACAAAACAACATAATCTTCATGAGTAAGGTTTCTACACATTTCAACACAATTTTCCAGAACATTTTTAACTCTAGCGCCTGGTTTGGTGACGCTACTTACCGCAAAGTCCCTTGATACTTTTAAATTGAGCTCTTCTGAACATCCTTTCCCATGACTGTCACTGAGGAGGAGTACTTTCCTTTTTGAGGTTATGTACGTGGCTAACTTCCGCACTTTTTCCAGCTTACAGTTTGTTGATGCCCTTGTATGTGGTGTTTCTTCTGAGACGGATTCAGTTTCAGCAAGAACATCGTACATATTTTTTGTGGGAACAGCTTGGCTAACTGTTTCCCGCACACGTGGTTTAGGCCTACATTGGCGTCCGCGATTTGCCACCACCACATTCCACGAGTCCGGCGAGGACGGGGGATTGTTGCGGTCGTTTACGTTATGTCTGAGTACACTGTTTTCGGCTTTTAATTTAGATAGTTCTTCTTGGGTGTGCTTAAGGTCCCTATTCAAAATGTCGATGATTAACTGTAGAGATTTCACACTCTCACTCGATGCCTTGCCACACAGCGTGCACAGTATATCACTCGTATTTACACCTAAATGTACCTCTGATGGTTTACTATCAATGTCACACATACTAGGTGTCTTCCTACACGATATTTTATCACTGGCGTTAATTACGGAACTGTCCTCGTCTACATTTTCGATATCTTTAAGAGAGCGGTATACTTTGTCTACATACGCGGCAGCCATCTTGTTGTACCCTTATATGTGTGATTTAAGCCCTATTGAACTCGCATGGAGTATAGTAAAACATTACATACGTGAGAATAATACTACTGGAGATATGTCTCTAAAAAGATTACAGGAACTAGAGCACATTTCCATTAATGGTGTGACTCCAGATGATTGGGCAGGTTACTGTCTTCATTTGTTGAGTATAGAGAATGAGTACTGGGTTAAGGATGTGATAATGGAAGATTCTGTTGACAAACTTATGAGCCTGGGAAGTGATGCCAGTGATCTCAGTACCAGTGACGAAGAGGAAACCAATTCGGAAAACAAAGCCGAAGAACAGCAAATGTTGGCAGTTCAATTGGAGTGAAGAGAAATGTTTATTTTTTCATTACATACTGTAAGCTGATACTTGACAGTCTCATTTACTCAGCAATTAGGACCTCAAGAAGCGTAATGTCACTTGTGTTGTTTAGAAGCCCAAAGCTCTGGAGTGCTGCTCATAATTTTTGCCACCTCATACAGTTGAAGAATTTTGAGTACCGTAATCTACAAGTATTGAAATTAAGAGAAACAATGTTTATTTTTCGTGTCATATTGTTAACATAATATTTTGTTACGTGTGGTAAAAATACATCTTGCCTTATGAAGCACTCATTATGCAAGAAACACTGTAATTGTCATATCAAAACAACTCCAGAATACCTTTTTGAGTTCATGCCTTCCCATTATATTATTGTTGTTATAACCTTAATTAAAATTAAACTTTTGTTAATACCAGAATGAATTAGTTTCAGCAATTAGAATCCAATGCATCGGCATATTACGTAATTTGACAAAATAAGACTACTAATAACAAATGAAAATCAGCATTATTAATTGTAAATAATTACAGCATTTAGCTTATAATTATATTTCTCAAGTCATCAAGGAACATTATGACTACACTGGTCTCGGCACTAACTTCCTGCAACAAGTTCCGTACTGTGAACATTGGTAGAATTGATTTTATTATTTTCCAATTAATACAAAGCTCCATTAATACTGCCATGCTACAAACTGTAAGCAATAATTATTACTGTTCTGATTGTGGTAAACATACATCAGACACGGCTTATTCAAAATTATGTAATTAGGTATCTACATTAAAGTAGCCTACAACTAGTGTGTTTAATTGAAACAACATGATAGTTGATATCGGGTCTTGGGTTGAGTAGGAATTCTATTCTACTTACTTCCGTTTGTCATAAACCTGCCATTGAATTGTCAGTCAAAATGTCACTGAAGCCCCCTTTCCACTTTTCTCATTTGCAGAGTACAGAATACAAAGAAATATAGTAATCATAATGTAATCGGTTTTACGACCCTTTTCGAGACACCGGGGTGCCGCAATTTTGTCCTGAAAGGGATCTTTAATAAATTTGACATGACTCCCTCGCATTTAAGCACACTCAGATGCCAATTAACTGCACCGGGATTTGATCCCAAAATCTTAGGTGCAGCAGACGACACACAGCCAGTCACAAGGAAAGAAAGAAAGAGAACGTAAAGAAGAAGGAATGTGCTTAGTGAGTGAAGCAAGTAGTGACAACTTAATGCTTTTGGAATGCGCGATACGCAGTGAGCAGGAAGACATCTGCAGTTCAAACCCAACTGCCATCTCCTGGCGCAATATCAATAGTTAGCTTTGTCCAATTGCTCACAATGTAGTAGAAATGGTTCTCCTGCTTTTAGGACACTTACAATAACATTGGCTATATATTGTCCCATACTGTCTGTGGTTTCATCTATGCATAACCATATGTTTCCTTCTCCTACCCTGAGATTATTAATATCCATAGTGGTCCGTATTAACATAATATGTAAATTTGAAATCCATTCTATTTTCCGCCCAATCAATAAAACTTGTTTTCCAGGGAACGTACATTTCCCCCTTCTTCAGCCTTAAGCATTATACAGTACACACACATTGTTAGGTGTGAAAACAGTATATAAAACAATGGTTCAAAGTAAAAAACACAAACATAGTATGAACAAATGTGCTGATATATCAGAAAACAAGCTTAGTACTAAAGTTTACATATATGAAGAGTAGAAATGTCAAACGTTCTAAGTGCCATTTTTTAAATTTTACAGGAGAAGGAAAATACTATCTATCTCTGTTGGTATTTAATTTATTACACCAAAAATACTTAAGTAGGCAGGTTCCTACTACAGAATCATTTTTTATAACAAATCTTTGCCAAAAATACAATGGTTTAGGAGGAACACTGTAATAACAATAAGAACGTTCTATGTGCCATATCATGAAAGAGTCAGTTACAAGTGCCATTCAACCTGTTGTTACATTTTATTGAAGGTTTTAGAAGGATATAATAATAAAAATGGCATAAATGATTAGCAGGAACATACATAATTGAATTAAACACAAAATACTGTATCATAATAAGGAGAATAGTACAAAAATGTATTTCATTTAAGAAAAAATGGCTATCAATTTTCAAATTCTCTCTGGAAACTGACAGTTCTTACACAGGGATTAAAATTAATGTCTCATAAAACTCTCTGTGCTCTTCAGGAAGGAATGGCAACATAGTCGAGAGGTCATTCTTTTTTTTTCACCTTATAAACGGGGCTGATCTTTCAGATGAAGCACAGCTTGCTGTATATCAACCACTGATTTTCCTCTCTTTAAAACATTCATAACCTTCCACGCTTCCAATTCTGAGTAAGTGTATTTAATAGCTATTTGAGATGGATGAGACTGAGATACTTTAAGCATTGTGCACTTTAATATGTTACACTTATGTAATGTTAACAGAGTATCAGCTATATTCTTAAACTCAAAGAAGTCACTAGACTCCATTGGAAGTACATGAAAAGGATTTATAGCTTTTGCTAACTCCACAATCCTATGCAAATCTTGGGGAATGAGGGCCCTACTTACCCTCCTTCTTTTCTCTATAATGGCGAAGTCTCGATCGCAACTCAAAAAACTATGGCCACTAACTAAGAATTTGTGCACAATCTCTTCAAACCACCCTAAACTAACCAGAAACATCATTAAAAATACAATCGTGCTGTTTTTATTCTGACCCGTGCAGTTGTCTGACCAGGTAATAAGTGTTTTACGTTTCAATATTCCCAAATTGAAAATTTTGAATAAGCATGAAGCAACTTCAGAGCTACCTCTTGAAGCAATACTTTCGTCCCACATACACATATGAGCAGTATTTTGATCAGTGGTATGAACTCCCAAATTGTAACAACTTAACTGCCTACAGTAAAACATTGCTATGTGTTAATGTTGGTACAGGTAATACTTGTTGCATATCAATGGACAGTACAGTGCTTTCACAACTGGGGAGCTTTGAATCAGCTGAATCAATAGCCATTAACTCCATTGCACGTTTGTACTTTTTATGATGAAGTTCTACTTTAGCTTTTGGTGAGTATTCGTTATTACCTTGGACCTGGAAATTTAACAAATCACATTGTTTACATGTGTCTGTACGAGGCCTGTGAATGGAAACATGTGGAAAATATTTCCTAAAAACAGACATGTAAAATTTGTACGAAACAGGTGTTTGTGGATACATTGCCCTATAAGAGTTATACATTCTAGATACATTCAAATCAGGGCTTAAATATTCTTTCCTTGACTTTGAACGTCCGTAGTGACTTTCATCATGCGTGAAAATGTTTATGTGCTCTTTAATTTGCTGTACATCAAAGTCATTAAATTTCTTTCCATGTGCATTCTCCCCCCGGATATCCACATAGACAGATACCCCTTTCTTCTTTCTACCCTGAAGAGTTTGAAGAAATCTGTGCCGGATGCCAAAGATTTCTTGGAAAGTTATTTTACATACCTGTCTTGTGCCACCTTCAGTATCAGGTATTAAATAGCACACGGTACACTGACGATGGCTGCTGGCCGGATCGTCATATTTACCATGTCTGCGTCTGCGGATCTCAGCGATCTGCATTAAACCTAACAAGCATGTTCCTTGTTCGCTTTCACTCCTTAATCCATGGTAATCATTGAAAAGTTTCAGCTTCCAGTGAAAGGGGACATCTGCACACTTGTAACTGCACCTACAGGACACCTAAAACAATATGCAAATAAAATTCCTTTTCTGTAGAAGTAGCATTAAAGAGTATGCTAGGACAGATAATACATAAAATATTGATCAGATAATTCAAAGTTTATTCTTGATATCCATTTCAAGTGGAAATAACACAAAATTTTCATTATTGTATAGTTAAAAGGATTCCTAACCTCATTCGTTGGCAGTTGTTTATCTGGCACAACAGCCTTTGTATTTCTCTTCTCATAACATTTTTCCTGATATTCGTTTCTTCATTTGCTCTCTTCTCCAGTTATATTTTACCTTTCCCGATCTCACATTTTCTCCTTCCATTATAAAAAATGTTTTATTCCATTTATTAAGGTACTTTCTAACCACATTCAATTTCCCTCTCTAAACACAGAACAAAACACTCGTAAAAAGTGCATGGCACTTGGAACAAGAGATGGCAGCACAGCATGGCTCTTAGAACAGCACTATCTGTTACAGATTATTTGAACTACTTACTCCGTGTATTGGCTCTTGGAACCCAGCTAGGAATATGCTCCTGGGCACATAGAACGTATTTGTGAAATAAAACCATTTTTAAAAAAAGTGGCACTTAGAACGTTTTGACATTTCTACTCCATGTGTGGTAGAATCTACTTCATGCAGGATGCATTCCTAGTGTAAGAGCAAATTAAATAAAAAGTCTTAAAATACATTAACATGTTAAAATTCCTTTAAATATTTAAAAATCATTCATAATGTCTTAGTCGAGAAATGCTGTATTTTAACATGGCTAGGGTTGCCTGAAAGTTGAATTCCTTATCACTGTAGTACTGGTCTACTGAAACTTTTCCCCATTTGATCATGGAGAAGCAGAATCATGTTATATAATCAGTGCTACTCTGTTTCTTTTATCGATGCTGTGTTGAATTGGATGGAAAACTTGTCTTGAATGTAATTACTCCTTTAATTGGATAAACCAGTGGGCAGACATTAGAGAACAATCCCTTCTGTAGAGATGAGCAAATTCCAAGTCAAAACACGAAGTGACAGGATGATCAAGACCCTTCATACGAAGAAAAATCTTCTATAAAACAAGAAGTTAAATTAATTCATTAGAAATTTAAACTTTCACTAAGTAGAAAATTAAAAACAGCATGGAAAAATAGTGAAACGCTTAAGTGTTCTAGTAAACAAACCTGACAAACTACCTTCTTGATAGTATAATAATATGACATCTACTGGAACTGGTCGAAAGTCTTATTGATTGGGCAGAAAATAGAATGGATTTCAATTTCTCCTACCTTATTTCTTGTAACCTTCCAACGTAGGTTGTTCGTAACGTTCTGGAATCAGGTACTGATTTTTTGGTCTCCTCTCTTAACCCATTAACGTCATTTGACGAGCACATAAATCGTATGATGACCTTTACTCGCGGTGATGCATTGCTTTGTATACGTTCGTCTATTCCTATCTCGTTTACGAATCTTGCCAGAATCCTGAAATAATGGAAGTAGAGTCATGTGTTGTGCATAAACAATGGTGTTTGTCACAACTTGTTGCGTTGGTATTGTTGAAGAACACTTTATATTCTTAGCTTATTAGTATTCAACATGCAGTCGATCCGGTGTCATGATAATGATGGAGAGGCTTTGAGTGACTGGAAATGGACTGAAAGAGAGAATAATCCCATTGTATATCCTTTTAGCGGATACAGTGGGTAATATCTCACCCTTATGACTGTTTGCAAGCATATATGGACTTGTTGTCTAAGCTGTGGCAGTGCAAGAAATGCATTGAATTTTATCATACCCAGCAGTCATTCTAGGACTAAAGAAGGAGTAAGTTACTACTTTTAGAAACATGCATACGAAATTTCAGTAAAACATTATTGGTTTGTATTTTATGAATATTCTTGTAGTGTAAATAATCTCAGACCACTGCTGGGTGAATAAAATCTGATTTCACGGTCAACACTGTGACCATTGAATTATGACTGGAATGGGTTAAGAATGCATGCAACTTTGGATGGTTCAATTTGTTCAGGTCCTGTTTTTCAATCGCTGGGCATAGTTCGCAGTAGCTTACTCCCTGCATTAAACGCCATATTGTCTCTCTCAATCGCTAGGGAGCGCTGCCAAGGGAATAAATGTGGTGGGCAAGTTGGTCATATTTACTAGGTACTATTTGTGTTGAATAACCTTCGGAGTAGTGACACTCCATAGTTGCTTGTTTTTCTCCTGCCAGCTGTGAACATGTTATGATTTGTATCATGGCTTTGTATTCTGATCGTATTGAATCTTTATTTCTTGGTAGTTCTCGTTTATTGAAAAGTGCTGTGATGGCTGCGCTAGAATTATCAGCTTCAGTATACACACAGATTATGATGTGTATACATTATACGGCAATAGAATATCAAAAATTTCAAAGATCTCTTAGCACAGCTTGAACATTCTTAAAATTGTGACAAATGTGAATTTATGATCCGTTTTTATGTTATTAAATACCGATACTATGATGAATGTTTAGAGTGAATTAGAGATATGCTACTGTCACACTTGTTTCAACAAAAATCACATTATTTTATACTGTAAAGAGGAGGGATGAACAATAGTCTCTAGCCTATCTATAGACTACTAGAAATGATATTCAATACAATCAAATTTCTCAAATCCTGCTTGTTGCAACATATTGTAATAAAAATTAGATAAATCATAATTTCATGAGGATTCTGTTAAAATGACTCCTAATGATATGATAAATATCATTTAAATCGATAACCTGGTAGCAAAAATAATTATCCCGCCTGGGGTTCGAACCCAAAACCTCTTGATTCTCAGATCAAGATGCTATCACCACGGCTATTATAACCACGCAAATGCTGAGCACAATACAGCAACTTATTTTAACGTACCGGTAATATTGGAGAAGTAATAAGTTCCATTAATATTTTGCTCTTTCCGATAATGTTCCTGCGTGGAATTGAGATTTTAATTCATTATGAATAGGCCTACTTGGCAGTAAAGAGAATGCGTACAGTAGTCCATAAAGGACTAGCCCAGTTCCCGTATCAACACATCGATATATTGTACCCTTAGAAAAAGAAGCACTACGCAAGACTTAGATTCGGGGTCGTGATCGGTCCATAAAGAGTAGTATGAGGAGAAACGTGCTTCTTACATTTTCCAGGATTCATAGGAGAACTTATAATTACAAATAATTTACATGACAGGTTAAAACAAATATAAATTTAATCCAGAATCATCTGACAAGACAATAAATTAATTCCACCCTTACGTGTAACCATGAGTCATTTGCCTGCCACAAGTGACCTGCAAGTAGCCCACATGCGACTTCCAGGTATCCGACACTATGTAAACAAAACAGCCCTGGACCCGGAAAGTCCCGCCCATACTTGTCACCAGAGTGCCGTCAAACCGTGTTAGCCGTCAAAACAAGTGACTGACTCAAAACGTCAATCCACAAATCAGCTTAAACAGCTGTAAAGCACAAGGTGAACCAAAATGTCACCTCAAGAGAAATTTACACTGAATAAAAATACAAAGATACATGTTTATGTGTTGTGTGCGCTGTCTGACAACTAAAGTAAATGAGTACTAGACGAGAATTCATTCCCGTTCGACAATTCTATTAAGTCATCAATTCCCGTTCTGCGGGTTGGAAATCACGACAATTATGGGAATACACTCGAAATGGCTAATACTTAAATAAACAAACTGACATAGTCGAACCCTTTATAATCAATCAACAATACACGAATTGTATATTTACAATTATCAGCAGCCGAACTAAGCTGTCTTACAGCTCTACAAATCAACACAAGGCAATCACGTGACATACAAGAACATATGGTTTGCCGTATTCAACCTTAAAGTGACATTTACAAATCTTGGCATGAACTAGCCAAGCAACAACAGCAAAAATAAGAACATGCCTCAACAGGCGAATAAACAAATATTACACTTCGATAAATACGGTCGGAAATTAGTTAGATTAATTGCATGAATAGCTTCCCACTTAATTCAAAATATTATAATTTATCAGGCAAGACATTTAACTATTTATCGACGAAGAATAAATAGCGCGCGCGCTACTGCTTATCAACATTCCAGATCTGAGTACTGAGGTCGCTCAAGCTATCCCTAATTGTGCTTTTAGTGTGTGCAGACAAAAATACCCAAGCCTCGCCTGGATTCTCGAAGATAGCCTCACTTGGCCTCCTGAAATCGCGAGACATAATAAATCAATACCATCATATTCTTGAAAAATCCCCCTTGGGATATCAAGATTCAAACATCAGCAAATACGCCCCCGCAGGTCACGTCAGCTGGAAAATATATAGTAGCAATGGTCCTGGATCTCACGTCCATACCTGCTCACTATCGAAGAATTCACACATAGCACACACACCTCCTAAGGCTCGACCAAATGACCCCCCTCTTGTACCTCAGACCAAGAACAGATTACAAAAGAAACAAGACTAAAGACATGAATACAGAAAGGCAGACTACCTTCTGTGGCAACCAAAGTTGCACCAAACAAAATAAACTAGCATTTGCTTGATCAGTCACAATCAAAAAGACGGGAAATTCCCCCCAAGTCTAACATTACATTTTATACAAATCCATTGTCACCACTATCTAACATTTCAGCCGTAAATAATCTCACTAGTCCCATGCTTTCATGCGCGCAACGCGACATGAGAGCAGGCACTCGAATAAAAAGCGAAAGGCAAAAGCCGCGATAAAACACACAAAATCTAATATTTACAACAAAATGGTCACGTGATGCTAAGAAAAATAATTATGTCAGCGAAAAAAAAATTACATTTAAAACACAGCAAATCAAAATTTATTTACAAACAAATTTCCTAACATTGCGCGTGATTCCGCCCCGTCCAAAATTAAATAAATTTAATTATGTACTCATCACTTTCAGCGTTGCCCGGTGCCTTGACGACACCCCCGCCATCGTCCATCCGATGACTTAGCCCATCATACTAATCATCATGGCAGATGAAATAACATTGTCCAGATCTTCCATCTCGTAGGCAAACATCTTGCTGTAGGAAAATGTTATTATTATTATTAATTAGGCGACTAGCTAGACTGCGTAATAAGCTACTTAATTCACGTATACAGTTCGATGCAGTACCGAAGACTTTCCCTATAACTTGTGGAATTGTGTCCACTTAATACACAGTAATTATCACAAAACATGTTGCGCGACACACAACACAATTAAACTTGCAAATCCTACGTGCTGCCATCGCTCTCGCAAAATGTATACGTACCAGAGTGCCTCGTACTCGGACAGAGTTTCACCCTATAAACGTGTCAGATTTATAAAATCAAGTGTCGCTGATTCACAATATCAAGTGTGGCGTCCGTTCACAAACCGTAGTATTTATATGTTTTAACACAAAACTTGGTGGAATGGGAACATCGCTCCGCAATAATTCTTGATAATTTTCACAAAGACTTCAGACACATCTCAGTCAACTCGTAAAAATTCGCACTTTCGAATGACACTCGCGTGCAGAAATTCGCATCGTGGTAACACACATTTCTTGAATTCGCGGGCAAATATCCTTCCCGCCGAAAGATAGCATCACAATGTTATTGGCTGTTCATTCAAATAATTTGAAACACTTAGCTGGTGGACTCCTCCCATTATATGACGTCGGTCATTAGCTCTGTCCTTACTCGGACTCTGCGCTCTCTATCTTTCCTCTTCAAGACAAGGAAAATCAACTGACCTCTCGTTTGAAATAAGCAACGGACTTTCATCTCGCAACTGCCCCCTTTCTTAGAATTGGTTAAATTTAACCTGACCGTTGTTCTAGCTGGCGGCAGTGACAAGATACTTTGTTCACCCAGACAGACTACTATTACAAAATATGACCATCAATTTCCTCAACTGGGCTATATCAGAGCTGAAGAAATAAAATATTTGAAGACTTAAATATGCATTATATTTAAGGGTTCAATATATTATGTTGATAACTGCATTACCGCAATGTGGGTTAATATCTGAATAATAGCCATTGTGCAGAAACATGATACCGGTATTGCCGACTAGTTACAATGTTTCATATTAAAGTAAAGTATATCATCATTTAAATACTGATACGAAGACTGAGACCATGTGGTTTGAGTTTTAATCAGTTGACACCAGATTTTGCAATAGATCACCGGTCTGAATTCAATTTTGACCAATCACATAACCCGTACTGTAGCCATTTGTTGATACTTCCGTCGACTCGCCGAGCAACTTTGCATTGAAAAACACGTTTCGAATGCCGAAGGAATAAAAGTGATGTCAAAGTTACTCGTGGTATATGCATTATATTTGGCCATTCGGCTGCAATTAAATTTATTTTTATTAAAAAATGTTACTCGTGGAGTGTATGCCCATCACTTTTATCCAGAGATTGAAAAACAAACCTTCTTTGGAATATAGACACACAAAATGCTGTACACAGTTTCTTGCCAAACGGGGAAAATGTTCAAGATTCATTCAGAAGTGTCTTGTTGTAAGCGACGGTTTCCTTTATCTCCAAGTCGCTGCAGATCACGTTTATGTTTTTATCGCGACACATGCTATTCAACTGCAAACTAGTTCCTACTGAAACTCGCACATCACACACGTTGCAAATCAATATTTTCTCAGTAGTGGCAAAAAAAGAAATCTCCCCATTGTGTAACAAATTTATTTATTTTAATAATTGCACTTCCTTTAACTCTGGGCATCTTACTGTTCTACTAGTCAACAAAATATCTCTCGAATGTTAACCCGCGGGTGACCAACTTCCTTCTCTTCTAGTTGAAGATAAGGGACCATGCCTAGCTTGAACTAGTCCATTATGCCACATTATTGTTTACATATAGGCGATGCAATTACTGCTCTTATAGTATGTTTTCTTGGAAGTGTAATCCAGTTGAAAGTAATCTTTCCTTGAAAACTATGGGCAGCAGGTTATGCTGCAAGTCTACTGTACTTCCTTTCTCGTGCAAGTTGTTTGCCTAAGTTATCCATAATAGACAAGCATTGTAAACGTTCAAAATAAAACAAAATGTAACACTTTCCAGAAAACTATTATAAATGCTAAACATTACCTAAACTTCTCCAAAAATGACACATCTCTAAAAAGTGAAAAAAAAATCTCACAAATTGCCCTTATTTAATGCGTCAATCCATGATACACATGTGCAGTACATTTGTACTCATGCTATCCTTCAGCCTTCATACAAAAAAGGTGCAAATTCATCAAATGCCTTGCCCTAGTAATACTATATGAACTAATATTACTATGTTACATTTTAAACTACATTTTTTTTAGATATTTAGTATGAAATCATAATTATCTCAAGACGTTACACAGACTGGCTGCGTGGCACAGTGGTAACTTTCTCACCTGCTGTGTACAAGGTTGCAGGTTGGAATCTTTGTGCAGTAAGTTGGCATGTGAGGGTCCGCAAATTCATGGAAACCATGTCAGATATACTGGAATGTTAAAGATCCACTTTAAGGCACAATTCCAGCACTACAGCATCTCTAAAAGTCTCGGTAGTTAAAAGGGACCTAAATCCATTAACATTATTATTGAGAATATATACAGCCAACTATTAAGACAGAATTGTTAGAAATTATATATTTTTTCATAGTTTCATGAAGATTCAGATGCCCTCTGTGTAATCATTTTATGATTGCAATATAATGTGAAGGGGTTTCACTAATCAAAGAATGTTGGATGATATAACAAGTAAATGCCTACATACATTTTCATTTCAGACTTTTTAGCTATGTACAAGTTGTCTAGGCTTATAGGCGGTGGTCTAGGCACGGCCTACAACCCCAGACAACGTGTACATAGCGACGAACGCCAGCCGTGAAAGCCTAAGCTGCTATTCGAGACTGTTTTGCCTTTCAGCATCCAGCGTAGTCTGCAAAGCTCTTGTTTGCAAGCAAGTCGCCTCCATGGTCCTGATTAGCACTGTGGCCTCTCGCACTTGGAAATTATTCAACACTGACTCTAACCATCGCCTCCTAGGTCTGCCTCTGCTTCTCTCACTTTCTACAGCCTAGCTCATTAACCTCTTAGGTAATTAGTCTTTCCTCTCCTATTCTAATCACATGACCCTACCATCTAAGTCGACTCTTAAAAGAATAGCTTCATCTTAGCCTTTATCTCTTCATTAC
The DNA here is from genome assembly GCA_946902985.2 of Meconema thalassinum. Classification (NCBI taxonomy): domain Eukaryota; kingdom Metazoa; phylum Arthropoda; class Insecta; order Orthoptera; family Tettigoniidae; genus Meconema; species Meconema thalassinum. The sequence continues at coordinate 918,736,088 of OX336389.2, forward strand.
AATTACCCTCCTGCCATTGCTCCCATCTATTTGTCCCAGCAATCATTTATGCAACCCTCATATCAGTTACCTCTAGCTTATGTATCAGATATCCTGGATCTACTCAGCTCTCACCTCCATACAGCAAGGTCGGTCTAAATACTGAGCGTTGTACAGGGTGGGCGAAAAGTCCCTTTACATGTTAATAGCAGCCATACTGTCGCGGATATTATCGAAATAACACCGGAATCAGGCAAGTAGGATACTTGGGGGGTGGAATTTGGGCACTTAACCCCAGAAGTGGGTGACTTAGCAACATTGAAAGCGTAGCCATCAAGTAAAAATAAAAACATATCACAAAATGTATTAACCAAATAAAGAAATACAAGCAGTGGAAACCAAATAATAACATAATGAAAACACAAGGAAATGTACCCTCCTAAAACTAATTATTCCCCACGTGGTCGGTTCTGACCACAAAATATGAAATAACGAAACATATTTCTTGAAGACAAGAAATAGATAATAGCCCCAGCAATAGGCTGAAAATAATAAGAAGGCATCAAGCCTGAAAATGAAAAGGGGAGCAAATTCCCCAAAAGGAAACTACACGCCACGAGGCGTCATGAAGAACACAAAAGTTCCAACCTTTAAACATCCACGTAGAAAGAGGAAAACACTATGAGCAGAAAACTCCATCAAAATAAAGAAAACATCACCAGCAAATGTGTAGACAAACAATTAAATAGAAAGTTAACTAAACACCAAAGGCTGTACTGAAGCCTTACACACGTCCATGCTCGACCACGGGCACAGATAGACTCCTTGCTGCCGACTTACCAACGAAAGGCTTAGCCGTTAGCAATTATTGACCACTCTATACCAAACTACCCTCCGAAATATTAACCTAGGCGGCCTACCGCTTAAGAACAAGGAAATACCCTAACTTAAGTATTCACATGAAATGAAACGGAATTTACAAAATGAATCTGGATGGGATCACGAGGCTATACACATACACGGCAGACAGCTATGGCCTTGTGCCCTGCAGCTAACTTATAGTTAAAAATGTGTATCCCATATTTAAAATTAATAGTTCAGTCTTAGAAATACGTACTCACTGCGACACTGGGAGTAATAATTCAATAAACAGCATGACTTGAAATGAAGAATTGTCAGTCTCTTACAGCACACGAAAATAGTTGCGAGACCATACCTTTTGTCCATGATTTGGCCTAGGGCCAAGCGTGGCCAGGGCCCGAAGAGCCTGGCCGTGAAGCAACTTGTTCGTTACATCGTTCTGTTTCAAATGGGACGAGACTTGTGCGTCTCGTATGTACGTAGTAGCCGGCGAACAGGGCCGAGCATACCACTCGAAGTTTGTCGGTGCCAACTTAGGCACGCCACATAAGCAGTCCACTGCCGTAGCAAGAGCTCGCAAGCGCACGAGTCAGGGTGGCAGCATCGACACAAGAATTTGCCCATAATATCTCGCAGTTCATAGCGGAGCAAGTAGCGCTCCGCGCGGCGAGAACAAAAATGTTCCAGAATGTTCTCGTGATTTCTAAAACTTGCCGAGAGGATAAGATGGCGGGCGGTTTAGCGGGATTTTCAAATATTGGTTGGGGCATAGTTTTTATTATACAGTCTTGTAGAAAGGGTTGCCGGGGAGCTAGCAGGCAGGGGCGAAAATGTGGGACAGTCGTCAGAGTGGCACGATATAGACAAACAATGCTAAATTGATGAGCAGATTTACTCTTTACTGTGATTATTTATTATTAACATTGTTTTTGTGCTGTTATAGATTCTTGGCATAAGAATTTCAGTCGATATAGTTAAACCTTGGCGGATACAAGTGCTTTCACTGTTGAGGTTTCTGTTTGGGTTCACGAACTTCGGAACGCAGGAGACAATGACAGAACTTTGCTGTGCGGTTAATGTTATTCCCATGGGAGAAGAAAACCTTTGTGACACGAAATGTTCTCAGAGCACCACATGCGGACGGGCCTACGACTTGCACCGCCAATGAAGTCAACCTGTATGCGTTCTATAGAATTAGACATCCTGTGATCGACTATGCGAGATCACATACAGAAATACTTGAAGGTTTCATGTTTTCGGCCATCCTCAGTGAACGAATTGAGTGAGCATGATTTGAAACAACGTACAATATGCTTGCATGTTAAATACTGCTCGCACGCTTCCCGCATGCAAAGGTCAGAAAACTTTATGTTCTCCGAGTGTGCTCACAAAATCACAACTTCCTTTTTTTGGACAAAAGCCAAGCCGCACATTTGTGAGGAAATTGAGTGCCATCTGCTGCATGTTATGCTTTGGTCAGGGTTAATGCTAGACCATCTGCTTGGATCTCATTTCTTTGATGGTGCTGTGAACCAGTACTGCCATCTGAGCATGGTTAACATGACGTGGTTGCTTCAAGAATTAATGGCAGGAGGAATATCTGACATCGTTACACTTCAAGACGGCGCTCCACCACATATTGCTGTGAGTGTCACAAACAGACTTGGTGTACTGAATGATCAATAACCATCGGATCGACCAATTAAAGTTCTCCGTATCAGACGCATTTTGAGTGAATTCAAAATGGAACAAAGTTTGAGCGTTAAGGAACATGGGTTAGACAATATAACACAAGAACAGAGAGAGCAGGTAGCTTTAACATGTATATTCAGAAACATTAATTTGCATAGTTTTACAGGTTAACATAAAAGAACAATGTTTTCTTAACAAAATAATAATTGCATCTGTCTTTGAACATTAAGACAAGGTAAACACAACTTAATTAAATTGATTTGTGCAAAATGAAAATTAGTGACGCAGCTTATAAATAAAGCTGATGGTTGGCAGGGAGCAAATCCTACCATACCTAGGAAAAGAAAGTAGGGGAAACTGAAGAAGTCACCAAGGAAGACATAGCTTATAAAGGGAGCTAGTAGCTGACGGGGGCCTAATCCTGCAGTTCCCTATGAAATAGAAATGCTTGGGTAGTTGCAAAGATGCAACAGAAATGTTTGCAAAGTAAATGCAATGGCAGACACAGGAAGCGTGAGCTGCATGTAAGTTAATAATTAAAGATTTCCTAAGAAATGGAGATAGCAGAAGCAAGTAGGCCTATTACTTGAAAGTGAACCATGAACAGTTAAAGGAAAAAGTACACAAGAAAAAGTGCAATGGCCGACGTATGTATGTGTAAGAATTAAAGAGATTATTCCCAAAGGAAAAATAACTAAAGTGAGCAGATATGTTATACCTCCTAAGATGAATGGGAAGAAGCCAGCAAAGATATTAAAATTGAGGAATCTTCTGAGGCAGGTTTGTATAAAGCTAACATGATACATAATACATCAAACAGTACAGGTTATGTAAGAAAATACTTAGCTTTAGGACGAAGTGTGGGTGACAACCCACGTGTGCGTAGAACACTTTAAGTACGAGGAAGATGACATAGGTTATGTCAAGTTGTGGTTGCGTTCACAAAAGTACTTAAGCTTGTTGAGTAGTAATGATGACCTTAGCTATCACAAAAGTTAAAGACTTGTAGTATGAAGACGAAGTGATAATACATTCACTTGGTAATAATTTGCTCTTTTCCGGAGCACTTGAAGATGTATAGTAGACATCTTAATGTTCATTAGAGAGCGATGTCGCAGGTACACGCTGAAGATGACCTGGGTTAGATCACTTTGAAAATGTCTAGAAGACTTGGCGAAGGTTTGTAAGAACACTTCTTGACGCAGAAATTAAAGATGTTATGTTGTACTGGTTTGAAGTATTTCGTCCGGTTTGCAAGACTGGTGGTTAGCAAGATCGCTAACGGAGAATTCACGAAGAGGAAGAGTAGACCAGCCTCTTAAATAGTAAACAGGCCATGTTCTCGATTCCATGGCTGCGATTGGAGAATCCATACCACGTTGGGAAGAAGAAGCGCAGCGATTGGCTGGAACGAGGCCACGTCAGGGTGACGGCCAATAACCGCGTAGCTTACTGAGACCAGTATCCCACGTGAATCAAGACGTAAAGAATGACCTTATAACACTTAGAAAAATGTCTGAGGCGAAATATGACTTATAAACTAACAAGTAAGTAATTATATCCTTTTAAATATGTTTAGTTTAATCAAGAAAGAGAAATACAAAATGAACTGTCACGAGCACATGGTGACGAAAATGAGGTTAGAAAATCAAATTCTGGTCTCACTTTTGACATTATCAAAACTTGCAAAATTAATTATTCGCAAATACGAACATACTGCCAGAGAGGCAACAACAAGAAAAAACACAAAGAAACAGGACTAGAGTGGCAAAGGTGAAACAGAAGAATCGGACGAACACACTGTCCAAAAGGGGTGATTAATTTCACCACTCTTACCCTATTGTCACGACCGGTGTAGCACTTCACTACTCTTCCGGTGTGCCAAGCCAGAGGAGGACTGGAATCTCTCAAAAGAATCAAATCTCCCTCCTTAAGGTTTGGGTGAGCGAGCTGCCACTTCCCTCTCCTCTGAAGCAAGTTTAAATACTCCAGTCTCCACCGTTTCCAAAAGCTATTTCTAAGGGCATCGATTCTTTTCCAGAGAATGGGCAAAGAAATATCGAGCCTGTGGTCGATGAGAGGTGGTGGAGAATTTAAAGAGCTACCTATCAAGAAATGACCAGGGGTTAAAGGAAGCAAATCGGAGGGGTCGTTAGACACAGGAGATAAAGGACGGGAATTGACAGTGCCTTCGATGAGAATTACAAAAGAATTGAATTCTTCAAAAGATAGGATAGAATTTCCTCTAGTTCTTTTGAGATGAGTTTCAGTCAATTTGACACAAGCTTCCCATCGTCCACCATGATGTGGAGCGTACAAAGGAATGAAGTGCCATTTGAAATCTTTCAAATGAGCAAACTTAGACAATCGTTGGCAGGACGAAAGCAGAGTGCCTTTTGCCATTATTGAGAAGCACCAAGAAAGTTTCTGGCGTTGTCGGAGAAAACCTCAGAGGCGATTCCTCTTCGAGCAACAAAGCGAGAAAAGGCAGAGAGAAAATATGAAGTGGAAACATTGGTGACCAATTCAAGATGAATGGCGCCAGTAACCATACAGACAAAAAGAGCTATGTAAAGCTTGGCAAAAATTTTGCGTTTAGCTTTTAGACTATTGGTTTGATATAGGAACGGACCGTCGTAATCAATACCAGTTAGAAGAAACGGTCTGCTGGGAGCAGAACGGAACGAAGGAAGGTCAGCCATAAGTTGCTGAGGAAACTTAGGTTTGGCCTTAAAGCAAGGAATACACTTTCTAACTACGGAAATGACTTCGTGCAAGCCATTGATGGGCCAGTAATGCTCACGAATCAAACACAAGAGAGTGCGTGTACCAATGTGCAAATGCTGATAGTGAAATTGACGTATTATCAGTTTAGTAACGTGACTTTTTGAAGGAAGAATTATGGGGTGCTTCTTATCTTCAGGATAATCAGAAAAAGACAACCGACTACCTACTCTTAATAATCCTTTATCATCAAGAAAGGGGCATAAAGCGAATAGTCTATTACGCTTTTTGAGGAGTAGACCCTTAGATAGAGAATTAAATTCATCAGAAAAAAAGTCTTGTTGCGTGAGCAATAAGACTGTGGTAATAGCAGACTGCAATTCAACAGCAGAAAGAAATACTTGAGGAAACAATGGTTTTTCTAACACAAAGAATTTCCATCGAAGCAAGTAAGCTACAACACGAACTAGCTTTTGAAAAGAAGAATATCTCTCAAGCAATGAAGGGGTAACCGTGGTTACAAGAGAAGAGGCGACTTTACGAATTTCAGGAACATTCGTTAAAGCAGAAGAAAATAGGACTGGCCAAACGGAAGGTTCTTGCAAGAACCAAGTTGGACCATGCCAGAAAAGACTAGATTTAGCTAGCTGGCGTGGAAGGCATCCACGAGAAATTATGTCCACAGGGTTCTCTTTACCCGAGACATGTTTCCATTGAGAAGATTCAGATAGAGTTTGGATTTTTTCCACCCTGTTGGCGACGAAGGATTGCCAATGCGTAGGGGGCTTCGTGATCCAAGCTAAAGTGATGGCAGAGTCAGTCCAGTAGTAGATATGACTGAAATGACAGTTGAGATTGGAGACAAGCTTTTGAGATAATTCGGCTGCGAGCAGGGCAGCGTATAACTCTAAGCTAGGCAATGAAACAGTTTTCAAAGGAGCTACCTTTGACTTAGCACAAATTAAATTAGAGAATGAAGCAGGAGTGTTACGACTGACCACATAAGCGCAGTATCCGTAAGCTTTCACGGAGCTATCTGCAAACAGATGCAGCTCTAGGTTAGCAGAGAACGAAGTAGGGATAAGAACCCTGGGGATGTCTATAATAGATAGATCAAGAAGATGAGTGCGGAAGGAAAGCCATCTTTCCAAGAGAGAAGGAGGGATAGGATCATCCCAATCCGTTTTGAGAGACCATAGTTCCTGCATAAACATCTTAGCTTTGACTATGATCGGAGCTATGAATTGAAGAGAGTCATAGATTTTGGCGATTTCGGAAAGAACTTACTGCTTAGTTTGAGGAAGAATAGGAGACAAGCTGACTTGATAGAAAAAGGAATCCGAAACGGGATACCAGTGAAGTCCCAAAACTTTAGTGGAATCAACAGTGTATAAGAGCTCGACTGGTGTATCAGTGTTGCCATTGGATATGAGCTTAGCTAGCACTTCCTTGGAATTAGAATTCCATTTGTGAAGTAGTAAACCTCCTCCATGAAGCAACGCTTGGAGATCACGTGAGTGCTCAAGTGCTTCAGAAGGGGAGCTGAAGGAATGAAGAAAATCATCCACATAAAATGACTTTTTGAAAAGATTTGAAGTATCAGCGGAAAAGAGGTTAGAGTCTTGCTCAGCGAGATGCTTTAAAGTGCGGATGGCCAAGAAAGCAGATGGCTTTAGACCATATGTGACAGTTTTCAATTTGAAGACCTTAATGGGTTTGGAAGGGCTATCACACCAAAGAATTTGTTGCAAATTTTGCTGTTCAGAATTAATTAAGATTTGCCTATACATTTGTTTAATATCGGCGATGACACCAACTGAAAACAAGTGAAAGTTTAACAAAACGGAAGAAAGATCAGACTGAATGGCGGGACCGGTAAGTAAGGTATCGTTTAATGAAATACCATTAGAATCTGGGGCGGAACCATTGAAAACGACTCGAATGTGTTCCTTTGTGGAAAGGTTCTTCCAAACAGGGTGATGATTCAAATAAACACTATCTTCTGAAAGAGTTTGTCTATTAAGAACTTCCATGTGACCAGCGGCTTCATAGTCTTCCATGAATTCCACTTATTGAGCTTTGGCTGAAGAATCTTGTTTCAACTGATTTTCTACAGCAAACAAAGCCTTAAGAGCGCGAGGATGGGAATCTTTTAAAACTGGAGGGGAAGAAATACGAGGCATAGTGACAACGAATATACCATCTGGGTTGCGAGTGGTAGTGGAGAGATAAAGCTGCTCGCAAAAGTCATCTTCAGTGGAAGAAGAAGGGATGGAATCGATAGACTCAGTTTTCCAAAACTTTTCCAAATTATTGTCCAACTCAACGTGAGTTAAGTGACATAAAGATGAAGACTGCACAGTGGCAAGAGGGATATGACCCGTGACCAACCAACCGAATTTGGTGTGGTGGGTGTAGATGCTAGAAGTTATATTGATTCTAGAAGGAAGTAAATTTTGCCAAAAGACATTAGCACCTAGCAAAATGTAAACTGGAGCACTCTGATGAAAGTAGGAATCAGCTAATTTCAGATCAGAAGGGAAATGCCATGTATCAATAGAAAACGAATGACTAGGAGTCGGAGCTCCAATAACGGGAATTGACAAACGATTTAAACTAAGGTTAGTGCCAGATTGCACCGAATCCTTAATATTGAGCTTTACGAAATGTAAGGAAGTAGACTTACTGTTATTGATACCAGATATTTCTATCGAAGTGGTATTAGGCATTAAGTTTAATTTCTTAACCAAACAAGAGGTTATGAAATCGTGGGTGGCAGCAATGTCAAGAAGAGCTCGAACAGAATGCCATTTGCCTTTAGAGTCTTGGACCTGAAGTCTCACTGTGGATAACAAAACCTGAGTACTTTGCCAAGAATTAGCAGTCTGACTATAGGACTGAGCGCTAGAGTCAGAATGAGTGCCAGAGGTAAGGTACGACTTACTACTGGATGCCACGTTGGATTGAGAAGTCGTAGAAACAACGTTTTCCAAAGGCATATTTTGGGGATGCTTAAATTTGGGTTTTTCAAACCGGTGTAATGAGGAATGGTGGCACAGTTTGCAATGTGCGCAGACACCTTTAGACGAACAGTTTGAAACTGCATGTTTGACCGACAGACAATTATAACAACATTTGTGTTCGGCAACAGCTTTCCTACGATCATCGACTGACAGGGATTTGAAAAAAGAACAAGCATATAGCGGATGCAACTTGTTGCAAAGAAAGCAGGTTTGTACAGTACTCTGCACTGAAAATACCTGAGAGCGGGCAGAGTTCCTGGTAGGAACAGTCTTGCTAATTGCACCTTTACTCGGACTAGAGAGTTCGGCTTGTTGTGTAACAGCGGAAAGTAGCTGACAACGGTTTTTGATAAATGTGACTTAAGTTCGAAATGTGGGATCAGGCTGATCTATTAAATCTGATTCCCATGCTTTTAAAGTTTGTGGGTCGAACCTGGAAGTTGTAAGGTAGATCAGAAATAAGTCCCAGTGTTCGACTGGTTGCATCAAGTTCTCGAGTGCACGTACATGAAGCTCGACAGTATCACCTAACTGACGTATAGAAGAAAGATTGTCTGGACGGCAAGAATGGAGGTTAAATAGAGCAGTAATATGCCTATGGATACGAAGCTTGGGGTTACCGTAACGTTGTTGCAGCAAATTGAAGGAAACAGAATAGTTGTCAGACGTGAGAGGGAGTGCCTCTATCAATTTAAGAGGGGGACCTCGTAAAACAGATTTCAAATAATGAAACTTCTGAATATCAGGTATTGAAGAATCATCATGCACTAAAGAATCGTACAGTTCCTCGAAGGAATCCCATTCCTTCTCGTTGCCAGAAAAGGTTGGCAAGGAAATCCTAGGTAGGATTGGTTTAGACGGAGTGACAGGTTGGTCCCTATGCTTTTTAGTTAAGGTTTTGATTAATTCATCGGCTTCAGCAAGTTCCTCATAGTAGCTATCCTCCACCTGACTTCGATCTTGTTCACGACTTGAGTCGAGAAGTTCAAGTTCGATTTGTAAAGTGTCATAAGAATTGAAATTAGATTGATAGGTTTTAAATTACTCAGTGAGAATGCTTAGATTGTGATCGTCAAGGATTTTCTCTGTTAAGTAAGAACGAAACCTAGATAATTTCTTTTCTAAGAGGGCACGAGTGCCTAATAGCTTTTCTACTTTGGCCATGGTGGAAACTGAAGCACTCACCCGTACTTCCAGTGAAGTTGGCTGCAGTGAGGCAACGTCAGGCTTGACATGAGAGGTCTGCGGCTTCTCGACAGGGTCCTGCACCTTTTCCAATTTGATGGACTCCGTAATAGCTGTGAAAAGTCAGACACAGTATTAGACCAAGTTTTATTATGAAGCAACGTGCTCTCCAAGTTATGATTGAAGTTAAAGTAAAGTGAAACTAGTCCCATGGGTTTATGGCACCAAAAGAGATGGTGAACTGAATGATCAATATCCATCGGATCGACCAATTAAAGGTCTCCGTATCAGACGCATTTTGAGTGAATTCAAAATGGAACAAAGTTTGAGCGTTAAGGAACATGGGCTAGACAATATAACACAAGAAAAGAGAACAGAGAGAGCAGGCAGATTTAACATGTATGTTCAGAAACATTCATTTGCATAGTTTTACAGGTTAACATAAAAGAACAATGTTTTCTTAACAAAATAATAATTGCATCTGTATTTGAACATTAAAACAAGGTAAACACAACTTAATTAAATTGCTTTGTGCAAAAGGAAAATTAGTGACGCAGCTTATAAATAAAGCTGATGGTTGGCAGGTAGCAAATCCTACCATACCTAGGAAAAGAAAGTAGGGGAAACTGAAGAAGTTACCAAGAAATACATAGCCTATAAAGGGAGCTAGTAGCTGACAGGAGCCTAATCCTGCAGTTCCCTATGAAATAGAAATGCTTGGGTAGTTGTAAAGATGCAAGAAAAATGTTTGCAAAGTAGATGCAATGGCAGACACAGGAAGCGTGAGCTGCATGTAAGTTAATAATTAAAGATTTCCTAAGAAATGAAGATAGCAGAAGCAAGTAGGCCTATTACTTGAAAGTGAACCATGAACAGTTAAAGGAAAAAGTACACAAGAAAAAGCGCAATGGCCGACGCATGTATGCGTAAGAATTAAAGAGATTATTTTCAAAGGAAAATTAACTAAAGTGAGCAGATATGTTATACCTCCTAAGATGACTGGAAAGAAGCCAGCAAATATATTAAAATTGAGGAATCTTCTGAAGCAGGTTTGTATAAAGCTAACATGATACATAATACATCAAAAAGTACAGGTTATGTAAGAAAATACTTAGCTTTAGGACGAAGTGTGGGTGACAACCCACGTGTGCGTAGAACACTTAAGTACGAGGAAGATGACATAGGTTATGTCAAGTTGTGGTTGCGTTCACAAAAGTACTTAAGAGTAGAACACTTGTTGAGTAGTAATGATGACCTTAGCTATCACAAAAGTTAAAGACTTGTAGTATGAAGACGAAGTGATAATACATTCACTTGGTAATAATTTGCTCTTTTCCGGAGCACTTGAAGATGTATAGTAGACATCTTAATGTTCATTAGAGAGCGATGTCGCAGGTACACGCTGAAGATGACCTAGGTTAGATCACTTTGAAAATGTCTAGAAGACTTGGCGAAGGTTTGTAAGAACACTTCTTGACGCAGAAATTAAAGATGTTATGTTGTACTTGTTTGAAGTTTTTCGTCTGGTTTGCAAGACGGGTGGTTTGCAAGATCGCTAACGGAGAAATCACGAAGAGGAAGGGTAGACCAGCCTCCTAAATAGTAAACAGGCCAAGGTTCTCGATTGTTCCATGGCTGCGATTGGAGAATCCAGACCACGTTGGGAAGAAGAAGCGCAGCGATTGGCTGGAACGAGGCCACGTCAGGGTGACAGCCAATAACCGCGTAGCTTACTGAGACCAGTATCCCACGTGAATCAAGACGTAAAGAATGACCTTATAACTCTTAGAAAAATGTCTTAGAGGCGAAATATGACTTATAAACTAACAAGTAAGTAATTATATCCTTTTAAATATGTTTAGTTTAAACAAGAAAGAGAAATACACAATGAACTGTCACGAGCACATGGTGACGAAAATGAGGTTAGAAAATCAAATTCTGGTCTGACTTTTGACATTATCAAAACTTACAAAATTAACAAATTAATTATTCGCAATTGCGAACACGACTAAATGAACAGTTTCCAAACCGTTGGATTGGACGTGGATCACAAGACCTTATAACTCCGTTGCTGTTGCCTCCATTAAGGCCAGACCTCACCACACCAGATAATACACTAATGGGGCATAATGAAAGAAGACTTTCGTAAACGACGATCAACTGAAAGACTGAGAGTTTGCATGGCTTTGGATGGATCACCCCTGATATGCTGCAGTGGATGCACAAAAGAACGTTGTGATGCGTCAACCTTTACATCGAACGTGGAGAAGTGCACTGTGATGTTGAAAAATGAACTCTCAACCTTTGCAGCAATGTTAATATGTTTATTCGTAACAATGTGTACATTTCTAACTGTCCAATACTATTAACATGTAAAGTGACTTTTCGACCATCCTGTAGAAAAATGTCTTTGCTACATCAACTTCTTTCTTGAAGAATACCATAGATCGCAACTGAGGACTCGCTGCATTGGCTTTTCTGTACCTCAACTCTCTTTCTTTCCCCCATACTGCCATCTTGAGAGAATACATAGCCTAGATACTTAAAATGGTCTACCTGCTCCAGTTTAAATCCTCCTATCTCCTTGTGCTTCTTCCCCACCCACACAACCTTAGTTTTTGAAATACTGATTTCCATACCATACTCCCTACATTTCTGTTCAAGTTCTAACATGTTGGCTTGCAAGCCTTCGATGGAGTCCGCCATTACATCCAGGTCATCAGCATAAGCCATACTGCTTTCCTGGTTTCCAAATAATTTAATCCCTTCTAGCTAGTTTATTCCCTTCAGCAAATGGTCCATATATAAAATAAGCAGTAGTGGCGATAAAAGATTACAGCCTTGCTTCACTCCTGTAGCAACTTTAAACCAAGAACTAATCCTACCTTCACTGCAATCTGATTATCAACAAACATACTTTTGATTGCGTGTAACAGCCTTCACTTTATGCCATGATCCCTTAGGATGCTCAGCATCTTTTCCCTTGGTACTCAATCGTACGCCTTCTCTAGATCTGCAAAACAGAAATACAACAGTCTATTCCTCTGGTAGTATTTCTCCATAACGTAGCGCATACTAAAAGTTTGATCTCAATGCCATTGTGGTCTGAAACCACACTGATTTATACCCATCTTATTCTCGACCAATGAGTGAACATTTTTGTACAATGCCTGTGACATTTATCAAAGAAATGGGTCTAAAGCTTGTGCAATCTTTCCTGTTACCATGGTTATAAACTAGGAGATTACTGCTTTTGTCCAGTCAGAGGGTACCTTTCCAAATCCCATACCAATTCGATTATCCTAAGCAACTATTTCATCCCTGCTTTCCCAATATATTTAGACATTTCTGGCTGAATATCATCCTTCCCTGCCGCTTTGTGACATTGTAGTTTATTTACCACCCTCTCTAGCTTCCTCAACCGTGTTCCTGTTCCCTTCCTCATTTTCTGCATAATCTGCCACATTGCTGTAGTTAAGTCTCCATTTACATTTAAAATGTTTTCGAAGTATGCGTGGCATCTACTATGAGTTCCCCAGAATTATCCAATTTCCTTAGGAAAATTGCTTCTCACCTCTTTTGTAACGCATAGAGAATGAGTTGAACGAAGTAGGGTAAAACACTTTCAGTAGCAGTTTTCCATATGTACACTGCACTGTCTGTGTAAATAAGAACTCTTTCTCCGTGAACATGTTCTGGCCACAGCACTTGAAGGCAATCATTCACAAATTCAGCAATAACGGAATGATTCATCCGTTCTAGCAATCTGCTTGCAATGATGCATGATTTAGATGGAGCATCTACTCGTAACTTCCTAATAAATTTATTACTTAACTCCTCGATACTTCAGTTGTTTTCACCACAGAAATCCAGGTGTAAGAATTACCCATTTCTGCTCTTATAATTCTATAGCTTCTACGTATCAGACTGCAAGGTGGAAAAGGGATGGGTAGGGTGCGTTTTGACCTACCCTCCGCAATTTTAGGGATTTCGACAGATAGAAAAAGTATAGGAGTGACATGAGGATAAGGGAAACATATGTGATAGACCACAGTTGAAAATTACTTTTGGTTTATTCTCCTTTGGACAAATTATAATTAAAAATTGCAACAATACTAAAAAAAGAGCTAATAAGGAGTAACCCAATAAGAATGATGACGTTCAACTTCAAGAAACAAAACCTCTTAATGACTGGCAGAGGTAATAATAATAATAGTATCGTATGGCCTCGGGTGCCTGGTGCAAGCTTTGTTAATTGACACCCAGAGGGTAGCTTGCATGTCGAATTTCGTCTTTCCTTTGAACGCTATGAAAGTCAAGGAGGTTAGATATCTAAACTCCTTGACACTAGATATCTAAACTCCTTGACACTAGAGCGCTTTCAAGTAGAGAATGGAGGAACTTTGTGTTGGCGTAAAATCCCGAGATTAATTTTGCCATTGAACATGGCCTACTGAATTCAAATGGGTTCTTTAACATGCCAACAACGTATGACATGAGTATCGTGATTTTTGTCGCCTTCAAAAATCACTTACCATGGCCAGGGGCGAACCTGCAATCTTGGGGTTGGTAGTCCGACACTATAACCACTCACCCACCGTGGCAGAGGTAAAAATGATTCACAATAAACAATTAAGATTTCCAACAATTGTGAGGGTCTGACTAGCAGAAGCCCTAGATAATTTAAAAAAGTTAATAATATTGAAATTTAAGAGTTCGTAGATGTTTGACAACCTATCCTGATTGGCGGTTCTTCTTATTTCATTGGTCCATGAAAGTGGCAAGGAGACGGCCGTGGCTTACACAAAAAGCCCCTGTTAGGCCATCCAATATGTCGATGATTCTCCAGAGTAGGCAGATTAGAGTTCTCACAGGAACTTAGTAGTCATTCAGTGAGGCGGCAGTGGCCTTCCGCAGTGGTAATTTTGCCTCGACCACAAAGCAGGTAGGGATTCTAGATGATGTTTAAGGAAGAACTTCCTCCTCGAGTTGAGGAGACTGGTAGAATCTTGAAATGACGTCAAAAAAACTCATGTCGAGTTTAGGACCGTGGCCCACCAGAGTCCCAGGCGGGATCCCTGTAGAATCCAGCAGATCTAGAATGCCAATTCAGGAGTGCTACTTCAGGAGTGCGACGATCCGGGAAGGATCACTCGAAATGTATTTCCAAAATGACGTCACAAGATGATACGTCACCAAGACAGGGAGGGAGAATCAACCAGCCGATCACCGGTCAGACACGGAGAACGCCCAGTTGACCCACAATAGAGATGAACCATTCCCGATTCAAACTTTGGAAAGTGCGGAAGTGCTCTAAAACACTCCGAGCAGATGGTAAGTACATTGAACAAAATAAGTAATTAAATAGACATGACATGTTTTATATATGTAACCGTGCTCCCGTTGCATGGAAGAAAACAAACAACAGGATAATGGGGTAGACAAAAATAAATAGTATTTCTCACCCGAAGGGAAATACACATAAACACAAACATAGCTATTCGCAAAAGCGAACATGCTGGGAGGGGCGGGAGAAACGATGCAGTGAGAAAACACAGGAGCTAGGCTCCGTGTGGTAAAGGAGCAAGCATTGTGATTGGCCTGAGAATCACCGGTAGAATTCTTAATCTTCACCACGCGGACCCTACCATCTCTGCCGGGAAAACACTCAACAATCCTACCAATATTCCACGCAAGGGGAGGACTGGGATCCTTCAAAAGCACCAAGTCCCCTACTTGGAGGTTAGAACAAGTAACACGTCATTTGTTTCGTTGTTGAAGCAAACTGAGGTATTCCAATCTCCAGCGACGCCAAAATATATTGCGCAAGCTTTCAATTTTGCGCCAAGAAATGGCTAAAAATGATTCAGAATTAGAATATAACAAAGGGAAAGAGGCAGTCAATGGACCACCAATAAGAAAATGACCCGGCGTTAATGGCGGAAGATCTGAAGGGTCATTAGATAAGGGAGATAAAGGGCGAGAATTAATTATGACCTCAATAAAAATAATTAAGGAATTAAATTCTTCATGAGAAAGGGGGGGGGGGGGTGCAGCCACAAACTCGTCTAAGGTGCTTCTTGGTGAGTTTAACACAAGACTCCCAACGCCCACCTTGATGAGGTGCATACGGGGGAATAAAGTGCCACTTGAAATTTCTCTGGTGAGCATAATCAGTAATCTTTTCTAATGCTGAATTATGAGCAAGAGCTCTCTTAATTTGCTCAGAAGCTCCGACAAAATTTTTAGTATCATCCGAAAACACTTCTGAAGGAAGACCTCGGCGGGCAGAAAATCTGGCAAAAGCTGCCAAAAAGTGAGCAGTAGAAGCATTGGTAACCAGTTCTAAGTAAACTTCCCCAGGTAACCATGCATACAAAAAGCGAAATGTATAGTTTTCCAGAAACATATTCTTTAGCTTCAGGAGATTTTTTTTTATAAACCAAGGGACCGGAATAATCCACCCCCGTAAAGGCAAAAGGTCTGGCAGGCGAAGATAGAAACGTGGGAAGATCACCCATGAGCTGAGCGGTAATCTTAAGGTTGGATTTAAAACATGGAATACACTTCCGGATAACCGAGGTGACTTCATGCACTCCGTTTATGGACCAATACGTTTCACGAATGACAGAAAGTAATGTGCGAGTGCCAGCATGAAGATGCTGGTAATGATACCGGCGAATAATTAAGGACACCATGATCTTTTGAGTGAAGAATAATTGGATGTTTCTTATCCTCATCAAGTTCAGACAAAGATAAACGTCCTCCTACTCTTAGCAAACCATCAGCATCCAAAAAAGGGGCGAGTGAGGAAAGCCTACTCGATTTCTTAAGTGATTGACCTAGGGACAAGATCTGACATTCTTCAGAGATTATTTCCCGTTGAGTAAGCCATAACACCTTTATAGTGACTAAACCTAACTCAGAAAGGGTTAAATATGGTTTAGGAAGAAGAGGTTGATCTACTACAAAATATTTCCATCGAAGGAGATAAGCCACAACCCTTACCAATTTATGGAAAGAGGAATATCGCTGCAAAAGAATGGGAGAAATGGAAACGAGAAGAGAGGATCCAGTGATCTTCCCAGCATCCGGCAAATCTGATAATTCTGGAAGAGGAAAATTTGGCCAAGTGGAAGGGATGTCAGATTGAATTGGGGAGCCAGGTAATAAAGTATCATTCAGAGAAGTTCCGTTGGCATCCAAAGCAGAGCCATTAAAGACATCTCTTATGTTTTCCTTTAAAATTTCATTCTTCCAAACAGGATGGTGATTAAGATAAATGACTTCAGATGGGGTATATGAAGCATCATCCCTCCTGGTAACAACCTCCATATGATCGAGCGCCTCATATTCCTCCATAAATGCAGAATATTGAGTTTTGACAACAGGGTCACGTTTAAATTTGCTTTCAACAGCATTGAGTGCTCGAAGAGCTCTAGGGTGTGTTTCAAGTAGAAGAGGTGGATTATCCACGCGGGGCATGGTTACAACAAATCTACCCTCTGAAGTGCGTGCAGTTGTTTCGCAAAACAGTTTTTCACACATTTCATTTTCAACTGAGGAAGGTGAAACTGATTCTATAGTTTCAATTTTCCAAAATCTTTCTAAGTTTTGATCAAGACTTGTATTAACAAAATGACATTGTGAGAAATTTTGAAATGACTTACGAGGGACTTGACCTGTTACTAACCAGCCTAATTTGGTTTGATGAGCGAACACTCCTGGTGATATTTTTACTTTAGAAGTAAGGAGACATTGCCAAAATACATGGACACTGAGAAGTATGTCTACTGGAGCGCTTGTATTAAATGTCGGATCTGCCAACTTAATGTCATGAGGAAATTGCCAATTTCTAATTTCAAAGGAAGTGCTAGGTGTATTACTGCCAATAGTATCAATGGCAAGACAATTCAACTGTAATGTTGTATTACAATTAACAGCATCTTTAAGATGAATTTTAACAAAATGCAAAGATTTAACATTGTTATTGTTGATACCAGTAACCTGAATTAATGTAGGTTGCTTTGGAAGACCAAGTTTTTTAATAAGGCGCTCACTTATAAAGTCATGGGTGGCGCATTGTCCAATAAGGCACGTGCTTCAAGCCATCTAACAGAAAAATCTTGAACTTTTAATAACACGGTTGACAGCAGCACCTGGGAACTGCGAATCGAGCTACAGCTCAGGGTATAAGATTGCGCATTGGCTCCTGGGGATGTATCATTGGAACTTCCAGGGCAAGGAGCCTGACGTGGCTTTTCAAACCTGTGAATTAAGGAATGATGTTGAGCCTTGCAATGGGAACAGGTATTTTTGGATAAACAATCAGACAACATATGCCTAGCAGACAGACAGTTAAAGCAATATCTGCTTTGGGCTATTAATTTGCGTCTTTCGTCGGTAGAAAGAGCTTTAAAGGCAACGCAGGAATATAACCTCTGAGGTGCTTTGCAGAGAATACAATCTGTTGAGTTAGGTTGAACAGTAAAGACAGCAGATTTGTTTACTTTGGTACTGACTGGTTTGACAAAATTAGACTTGTTATCTGTACTACCTGACGTATGACAGGCTACAGCCGAGAGAACCTGACATCTGTTGTTTATGAATGCAAGCAAAGAATCATAGGTATATGATGAAGTATTTGCTACTTCAATCTCCCATGCTTTTAAGCTTGCCGAATCAAACTTGGAAGTAATTAAATGAATTAAGAATAAATCCCAATGCTCGACGGGCTGTTTCAGTCTTGCCAATGCTCTAACATGCAATTGGGCTGTGTCACTTATGGCTCGCAGTGTTGACAAATTGTCAGCGCGCAGGGCGGGCAAGTTGAGTAAGGCCTGAATGTGTCTTTGAATGCATAATCTTTCATTGCCGTATCAACCTTTAAGTAAATCTATGGCTACATTATAATTTTCTGCTGTTAAGGGAAGTTCTTTAATAAGTTGAGATTTCAAATAATGGAATTTTTGAATTACTGGAATTGCCGTGTTTTCATGCACTAGTGAACAAAACAATTAAAAAAATGACTTCCACCTGTCTTCTTTCCCAAAGAAGCGTGGAATTTCAATTTTAGGTAATAATGGTTTTATATTGTTCCCATTATTAACTCTCCCTACAGTTTCTTCTGCCTTTAACTCCATGGTTAAAGCACGAACTAGGGCTACGGCCTGAGCGTGTGTTTCAAAATAATTATTTTCAACATCTTCTCTATCTGATTGCTGCTCTGGACTTGTAATTTCTACGTCAAGCTGTACGAGATCATACTTTTCGTAAGCTTGCCCGTAAGCTTTCAAGCGCCGGGAAATGATGTCAAGATTTTGTTCATCCTTAGATAAGGAGGCTAGATATTCTTGGAAACGAGTAAGCTGGCCCTTGTAGGCAGCTCGGGAATGTAACAACTTATCATCAATCGTTATCGGCATGGCTGGAAGTTGGAATGACTCACCCACCGCTTCTGCTTGGAGCGCCAGGCTATGACCCGCTTTCCGGAAATGAGCCTGTTTATACTGGTAGGCTGGGATTGTCTACGTCCCCCCGGCAGATCTCCTGCGTTCAGCCACGGCAAACTGAAATATTTAAGAAATATTAGATTACACAGTTTTTTGTTGTGTTTTGTTTTTTTAAGAATAGAATTTTGTGGTCTCAAGTTAAAGGTTCTGGGTTTGAGGTAAAGACTACCTTTGGATCGTTCCCGGATTTTAGGTACCATGGAAAAGGGATGGGTAGGGTGCGTCTTGACCTACCCTCCGCAATTTTAGGGATTTCGACAGATAGAAAAAGTATAGGAGTGGCATGAGGATAAGGGAAACATATGTGATAGACCACAGTTGGAAATTACTTTTAGTTTATTCTCCTTTGGACAAATTATAATTAAAAATTGCAACAATACTAAAAAGAGCTAATAAGGAGTAACCCAATAAGAATGATGAAGTTCAACTTCAAGAAACAAAGCCTCTTAATGACTGGCAGAGGTAAAAATGATTCAAAATAAACAATTAAGATTTCCAACAATTGTGAGGGTCTGACTAGCAGAAACCCTAGATAATTTAAAACAGTTAATAAAATTGAAATTTAAGAGTTCGTAGATGTTTGACAACTTATCCTGATTGGCGGTTGTTCTTATTTCATCGGTCCATGAAAGTGGCAAGGAGGCGGCCGTGGCTTACACAAAAAGTCCCTGTTAGGCCATTCAATATATCGATGATTCTCCAGTGTAGGCAGATTAGAGTTCTCACAGGAACTCAGTAGTCATTCAGTGAGGCGGCAGTGGCCATCCGCAGTGGTAATTTTGCCTCGACCACAAAGCAGGCCAAGAATCCCAGGTAGGGATTCTAGATAATGTTTAAGGAAGAACTTCCTCCTCGAGTTGAGGAGACTGGTAGAATCTTGAAGTGACGTCAAAAAAAACTCATGTCGAGTTTAGGACCGTGGCCCACCAGAGTCCCAGGCGGGATCCCTGTAGAATCCAGCAGATCCAGAATGCCAATTCAGGAGTGCTACTTCAGGAGTGCGACGATCCGGGAAGGATCACTCGAAATATATATCCAAAATGGCGTCACAAGATGATACGTCACCAAGACAGGGAGGGAGAATAAACCAGCCAATCACCGGTCAGACACGGAGAACGCCCAGTTGACCCACAGTGGAAATGAACCATTCCGGATTCAAACTTTGGAAAGTGCGGAAGTGTTCTAAAACACTCCGAGCAGATGGTAAGTACATTGAACAAAATAAGTAATTAAATAGACATGAGATGTTTTATATATGTAACCGTGCTCCCACTGCATGGAAGAAAACAACAACAGGATGATGGGGCAGACAAAAATAAATAGTATTTCACACCCGAAGGGAAATACACATAAACACAAACATGGCTATTCGCAAAAGCGAACACAAGGTATCTCTTCCAAAAAGTGGACTCGTTTGGAACTCGACAGCTGTAATACTTATTCATGTAAGCCCAGTACTTTGGTACTTGAGTTTGTTCTAAGGTATGTCTGCTGTTATCATTGCTTGGCACATATCCTTGAAGAAACTTACTTCCAGAGGAATCTTATTGCATCTGCGTCAGGACAACTTGCTTCTCGACAGTTCGCATTGGTTTATTTTCGGCATGAATTGCACTTCGAACATATTCTAATTGAGATTTTATTTTTTATTTTTATATTTTTTTTATTTAGTCAATTTACTCTCTAGGTTAGTGGTTCCCACGGACTCAGCGAGGGAACTCAGCACTACCGCCTCTATGGGTAGTGTCCTGGAGCTTGGAACATCTGGTCGGGATGGATACAACTGGGGAGGTGTGATCAGCACTTCGCCCAGGTGGCCTCACCTGCAAAGTGAACAGGGGCCTCATGAGGGATGGGAAGGGATGGAAGATTGGGATGGATAGGCTAGGAAGAGGGAAGGAGGCGGCCGTGGCCTGACAGTAGGTACTGTACCCGTATCCACGTGGTCTTACCTGTTGAAATCCGATGGAACTGCTGGATCGTAGAATCTGGAAGCGCCCGGCTGAAATACTCCCTAAAATGCTACCAACTAGGATCAACCAGGGATAAGGATACCTCTCTTATAAAGAATGCGATAAGAAGATGCCAGTGGTCGATGAAATATAAACGAAAAATAGCTCAAAGTGAACTAACAAGACTCTGAAAATTATTAAATTAATTTCGTGCGTGGTGCTAGGCATTCTAAAAACTTACCCACTGGTCCTCGTAGCACATCCTATTTCTAGTATAAATGACCAAGACATCCGAAGCATTTAAAATCAACCAACAGTTTATTAATCCCAAAAACTGTTGCAATGTGGACTATCTCTCCACTGAACAAAAATAATCCGCCTCCACTGAAGCGTAGTCACATCTTAATGACATTAGCATCGAATCTTGTTGAAAATGCTATTAAAATTATAGCATCCTAATCGCATGTAAAGATAATCTTAATAATAATTTTTAATCATGGTTATATACACTTGTTACATAGTTAAATAACCCTCGTAAGTTTATGGCAATATTTACATTTTTGTTCACGTTCAAATTATTCATATATTATGTATTCGACTCCATCAATAAGCATTCTAGTGTACTTGTTAAGATCAAATCATGGCATGGTCGACGAACGGTTAAATTAATCTAACGCATTGTCATTGCAAAAAAATGTTAACAACATTTTAAATCTCACAGTTAATCATATTATTATCTCTTAAGCTTTCAGTCATTATTATTACATGATTATACAAATATTATTGCTCATCTTTCCAATTAGGCCTTTCTTCAAAAACAAATGTCATCAATTTGAACAATTCATTCTAGATCAATTATTACAATGCTAGTTTTACTTAAATGTTGGATTCATTAACTTTATACTAGCCTTCTAGTATCTATAATCGTGACTATACTGCACGTTCAAAATATACACATAAGTGCACTCAGTAATAGCTCAATAGCTAATTTATACTGGAAAGAAAAATGATATAGACCATCCATCGATGTCTAATATCCCCTTATTACAATCAAATTCCGCAAACAATCGTTGCTTTATTCATAGATAAGCTCTCAATAGCTTGTAAATATTTTTCCAAACATTATTAAGATCAAATAAGCTTTTACATAAAAGTCGTAAAATATCATGCATCAAACTAACGTAAGTTAAGGTATCATGGACATTTTTTTATCAGAACTGAGTCAAATACAATATAATCAGCTGTTCAAATAACAGTGCTTGAGAATTTTCGACATCATCATTTCGCTTTGTAACGAAAATATATCATACAATCTTTCTATAATATTTATTTATTTCTCATTATAATCTCATGTTCATAAATATTTCTTTTAAGAAATTGTGGATAGATCACTGTAAAAAGAAAACGATCCAGCCCTCTACTAGACAAAACTCGACTGGAGATCCTCACCCAAAGAAACACGAAAGATCCTACACCATGGTAATGAGCCTGTCTTAAGAAGGTACACGAAGACCATTAGAATCTAACGCTTAACTAGGATGGAGTTCAACAAACGAATCATGAACAAACATAGAAAAACTGAACGATCTAAAAAGTGTCCAAAACAACTAAAAAAAGAAAAATCTCAAAAGCTGTGGTTTGCCCAAAATTAATCCATAAACCGCAAATATCTACTCTAGAAATCATTATGTTTCCATATTTATACTGCACTCGATGAAAAATAGACCCACACGTCTATTCAAGAAACTTGCATGAAATGCATAAGTGTTCAAATTCAAAGTTCAAAATTTGTAGAAGTGTCTATTCAAATAATCTTCAAGTATACGTGGCGTATAGGACATCTGCTTGCTAACAACTATTCTTATATAAAGTTATCGCAGTCTTCTTCCTACTCTTCATATGTATCTTCTCAACAAACTATATTGTTCTATTAAATGCCCAAAAATTAGTAAGAAAAAGAGTAAATTAATGCATAGAAAATAGCATTATAAAATATTAATGTTTACTACAAAATAAAATACACTACAAGACAGAAGCGATGAAGTATTGGGTCTAGCCCTGGAATGCATTTTCTATCTACAAAGAAAAATTGGTGAAAAAGGATCACTCTAGAGTATGTCTAATCCATACTGTCTACTGTGAAAATGGTTGTCAGCTAACTTGTACGATGCCATCTCGTTAAAATTGGAATATGCGTGAAACACACTGTTCTCGTTCTAGAACTGAACCCTCGTTCATCAGGTCGCGTAGTTCTCGAAACGACTGGACCTTGAAGAGAACCGAACCCCGATCCCGAACGGTTGAAAAATAAAAACAGCTGTTCGCGTAACAAGTTCATTGCTCTCACACGTTCCCAAGATGTCCTGTAGCCTACTCGTGGAATGCCATCATATTTCATGTAGTCACAGTATGAATGTACAGTCAACTTTTCCAAAGCGCCTTCCATCTCTTCTTAAAGAGCTTTCTGCTGTTGTAGTATTTCATGATTGATGTTGGTGATCATCCTAAGTAGTCAACTCCACTATTGTATTGCATTCCTTCTTTCCATTCTAGCCCATTCGTGACATAATCATGTCTTGATGAAGTATTCGTTCATTCAACCTCTGTTCTGTAGTCATGATGATAATATGCATATATAGACTGTACTGAACTATTGTAGAATATAGTCTTGTATTGGCATTGAAATATCACAAGTCCTGGTGAAGACTGAATTCACTGCTCCTTAATAATGGAGACTAACACAATCTCCAGCTATAACAAGCCGAGACAAAAATGCTGCGTTACGAACTGTCTAATTTTTAAGTATGTAAACGACCGCGTTGCTTGCGCGAGATAGGAGTGTTGTACTCCAAGCGAAGTATAATGTAATCTGGTCTCCCTGTCTGGGCAGATTTTTCTCACTGCTCTTGCGAGACCCATAATGCTGTTCGTTGCGAAACGACATTGACTATCGATACCGACACAGGCTATTGTTCGATATTACTCTGATATTCTGTCATATGCATTTATCTAGGTTATGTGTAAAATACACTCAAGTTTCCTCTTCTTTTAACATAATGCATTTACCAGTTGTTGTTCTGTATCAAAGTGTATCATGTTGCATCAGATTGACGTTACTGCTGTCTCCATTTTGTAGTCATCTCTTGTACTAAAAACATAGCACGTGTTCAAAGGATGTAGAGCGGGCAGCCGAGTTGCTCCTAAGCTCGCCACAGAGTATCAATGCGCTGTATGCCTTGTAAATAGAACCGCAGAAATTCACCTGAGTACACACCTGTCCAACATAGATCCGTCTCAATGCAAAATACGGTCTCAGTACTGAACTCGAATTCTAAATGATTCAGGATGGACAGGATGCTATTTAGGACGTTTTGGTGAAATTTGGAGAAGATTGCAGTATTTTTGGAGGAATTACGATATTTTTAAAAATTTATTATGAGAGGAAGCTTCAGATTGTGTTCGACGACAGCAAAATGGCGATGGAAGCCGCCGTTGGGCAATGCTGCGTTGTATTAACGCTAGGCCGCTCATAGCAACATGCAGAGTTCGAAGAGAAATGCGTTGATTGGCTAATCCAATTTCTAGAAACAAGGAGGAAGGAGAAAATGAGCGCGCTTGATGAGAAGCTTCGTCGATTTATATACTGCCATTTATTAAAGAAGAGAGAATTTGCACATTTAAAAGTATTGAGAAAAGATCTAAATTAAAAGGATTTATGATAGTCACCCAGAGAAGGAAGTTTGATAATCCTGTAGAAAGATATAAGTAATGAATGATTTACCGCTCTTTTCTCATGACGCGCCAGTCGATTGGTTTCGAGGAGCGTGGTGACGCGCATCAAATCGAGGTCTTTGTGTTGAAGCAGTCCTGGGGAACAGACCTGCGACACTTGAGTTCCTGAAACTAGCGTGTGTAAGATAGGGGTCTCACGCGAACATAGTTTGTCGGCGAGGAGGGCAGTCCCGTCGGTCAAAACTTAACATGAGAAGTCCGCTGAAGATGTGGGAAACAGAATATCGTCATAATATCAGTTCTCGTGTGAAACTAGTATCGAGAGTTCGACTAAACTTAAGAGAAACATCGTGTGTATATTTCGTGAAAGTTTCAAGACGGCATTTGAAAGAATAAGATAGTTTTCTTTGTTGAAAGCATTCACATTATATAAGCACGTTTCACTCAGTGCGTGCCAGCTTTACAAGCGTGAAGGGGATGGCCCGTTATATGTCTGTTCCAGTACATTTGAAGGACAGCAGCACTCAAGTATAGCAAGTCTCTGCTCAGTGATAAGTTTTTTATCGAAGTGTTCGATATGCAAGCGTTAAGGGGAATAGTTAACATTGTGTTTAACGCATCTGTGATCATGAACTAAGCCAAGTTATGCGCAGGGAACATGATGTTACATTGTCAGTCTAGAATATCAGGCAACCGACATTAATCTTAAAATTATAAGATGTGGTGTAACGATTGCGCAGCTACAATCCAACATTCCGAGATGGAACTTGATTATCGCGTCATGGCTAGATACTATCAAACCCGAACTGAAGCAGTTCATCATACTTCGAGACTGGGAGGTTCATGCGGTATTGCTGATCGAGGCGAGGTCCGTGTTCGAAACCAGCCAGGGAGATTAACGATCGGAGATCAGGGGTCGAGTCGTGATGAGGCAATTTCCGGAGGAAGAGGATGAAGATTTTCAAGTGTGGAATAACTGGTGTCGTCGGTAATTTTCACCACACTACTTCTACAAGATGTCATCGCAAGGTAGAGACAGAAAGCTTCGTTCGTAGTTGTTGGTTCTTTTGTAGTTAGTTGTAGAGTAGAATATCAGAGAGCATGGCACCATTTCAACGCTAAACTATTTTTATTGTGTGTGATATAGTTTAGGCCCAGAAATTATTTTTCAACGTTGGATATTTAAATGTTAACTTTCTTTTAGTAAGATTTTGGATATTAACATTTGGTTTTTTGACTTATAGGTTTCGAGATTTAAGCACATTTTATAAATGATTTCGTTTTTCGAATTTATTTCGATCCATGAATTTTTTGGGAATTTTATTGAATTTTATCGAATTTTATTGAATTTTATTCAGCATTTCAGAATATGATATTAATTTACCCAAGCGACTCAGACTATTAAAAGGATATTTATTTGGAAATGAATTATTATTTGGACATTTCCAAGATTTTATTGCAAATCTTAGGAACAGTTATCCTTCATTATTTTGTTATAGTTATCTTCGCGTCTGACACTGCTCAAGTAATTATTCAATCGAACATTTTGGATTGGTGGAAGGATGAAATATTATTTGGACATTCCACTTTAGCCAGTCATTATTAATAATAATTTATCAGTGGATAAATTATTTTATTTTGAGAGATCTTATCTGCTTAGACAAATCAACACATTTGAGTATTCTACGAAATTTTGCAACACTCTTAGAGATTGTTATTGACTACTGATTGCATTAACGCAATATTTTGGAAAGACCAGAGAGAAGTAACGAATGTTTATATTTATTAAATGTTAACAACAATTATTTGAAATCTAAAGTAACTTATACTAGTAAACCATTACGTCATCACTGTTTATTAGAGTCGACTATTATGTATTATCACAACATCTGAAAGAGTTATACGCTGTAATTATTATATATATATATATATATATTATGAAAGCAAGGCATGATATGCAATTTAAATAAGTTGTTACGGCAGAATACTGTATTAAGAGATCGAAGTGAAGAATTATAGCAGCTATATTTGTTTGATAACAAGCTCAGAAAAATGTTATACGGAATTTACCTATGTAATTGAGAGAAGTCGTTGTTTACGTATTCTGTGGATATTTGTTCAGTATATCAGAGAAGGGAAGGTCATTACACGCGTTGTGAGCGTTTGTTTGGAAATTATAAGTTAATATATTACCGGTACAGTAAAGAATTAAGTAAGACTTTTGTTGTCCAGTATTATTGTGAAACGACTCTCAGTTGAATTGATTAGTTCTATTGGCGGAAAATATTTGGGAAACGGATTGAAAGTAACAATGTTGTTAATTATTATTAAGATATTATCAAGGATAAGACATCAATTATATAAGCTTAATTTAACCGTTCGGCTATGTATGTATGCCCAATTATGAAACGAAACAACTATATTTTGATAACAATGTGATATGATTTTGTAACAAGCGACACTTTATTTAAGAGCATAAAAATTTTGGATTGTCAGTAGTTGACAAGAGAAGGAAGGTTGGATGATTGCGAATCATCACGAATGATGTAAACAACATAAGACATTTTATTAACAATATTTAAATATAATATTATTAATAACTAGGAGAATTTAACGATATAATAAAGTTAACTGAATAACTTTCTTGATAAACAACTGATCCTAAAACAATAATAATAATAATAAGGTTTATTATTTGAATTAACACGATTAATACCGGGTGAGTTAGCCGTGGTGGTTACGGCATGACTAATAGCTGTCGCTCACATCCGGGAGGCGAGGAGGTTCGAATCCCCTCGCCGGCAACCTTGAAGATGGTCTTCTGTGGTTTCCCATCTTCCTTCCAGGCAAATGCCGGGGTTGGTCCCTCACTATAGGCCACAGCCGCTACCTTCCAACTCCTCGCCCTTCCCTTCCAACTTTCCTCCCCAACGGTACTTGTAGCTCACCCATTGGGTGTCCGTCTCGAAGCAGCTACAAAACTGGCGAGCCGAACATGTCCTCGGACACTCCCGGCACTAACAGCCATACGCTAAAAAAACACGATTAATAATTATTTCTAATAATTAATAAACATCTAAATAACGAACATTTTACAAACTTAATTAATATTTTGGAAATATTAATAGCCTTTAATTAAATTATTTAATAATAATCTCTATTGATCATCATTAAATAAATTCGGGAACCATAGTTGACAATTAAACTTTCGTTTAATATATTATAAAGCTTTTAAACGTTTAAACCATTAATAGGAGTGACGTTTAAAGAACGTGACGACGTTCTTTAACTACAGTAAGGTGGTTTATTGTTGTACAGAAGTGTTCTTATGGAAGATCAATATAAAATTAATTTCCATTATGTTTACCAATGGATGGTTTTGTAATAATAAGTAGAAATGTCATTGGAAGACATTGGCTGTATTAAAACCGATATTTGTTCATATATTATTAGAGAACAAGAGTAAATTTAAGCGCTGTTATGCTAACAGCTGTTTGATAATTTGTTTATTTTTTATAAGAAGTGGAGTACTTCTAACGTCCATGGGACGATGATTTAATTTTATCATTTGATTATTGGATTTACGCAGAATCATTTTGCGGATCATATGTAATTATTATAGGGATATTTGTTGATTTAATTTAATTTATTATCACTTCATTAATAAATTTATTTGTTAGTTTTGTAACCGCGTTTTGATGATTTATTTAAGTTATGAAGAAGGATTATGTTTTGGTGCATTTGAGGTTTTATTGAACCACTAATTTCGCCCACTTAACCGAGAATAGTAAGTTTCTCGAGCTCTTCGTTTATTCAGTTAATCCACCCATTTTGCTTTACCAAAACATGATCTTAGGAAGTGTGCACCCCCCATTTAGCTATTGTTGGTAGGATTTCCAGGTTTATGAGCCGGGGACCTCGAGATTCTGCAATCCAGTTGATCTTCGGATACGACAAGCAGCTCAAATGGTTTAAACGGGTACAGTACTGCACAATTATTCATAAAGGTCTTAAGTACAGACATGGTTACAGTATTTTGGGAACACCCTGTAACTTCCTAACTAGCCTCTGAAGTCTATAATTACAGCTGGTCTACAGCGAGCAAAAGTCATGCTATCAAGAAAGAGATCAGCAGAGCTCGTGTTTCCGACGAGAAACCCGAAGGTCATCGATAATAACCATGTTGACTGTGTCTAACACTATATCGATCGATTCACCTGATAGTGATTAATACAAATTAAAGCATATTTAGCGCTATATGTAAGCAGCTACATACGTCTGTATGTATATTTCCATGGCAGAAAGCTATTATTAAGAAAGTATGAAGAACAGAAGATGATCTGTTAACTCACTGCTGATTACGTTTCGACTGCGATATATTTCGTATCGAGTCGTGACGTGTGAAGGAGTGGGGGAGCGGATGTGAGACCGAGACGACCTCCTGCAGAGAGCAATGAGTAGAGAAACCGACAGCGTAGAGGTTTGAGCCTTCAGCATTCTACGTGAAGTATACACGTGTTTAATAGGGCTCAGACATGGTCTTAAACATGTAATAGTTTATCTTTGCGACCGTGTATCTACAGCAACTAACGGGCCATGCGGATGAATACTTTCATAATCCCGACCGCGAGCTCGGCTGTAATGTGTCACAAAACTCTGCATATAAACCGTCGTGGAAATGCAGCCTAGACTTGATTCACTCTTCACAGTGCTTATACTTTTTGAAAAGAGCACATTCTCAAGCAAGGTGTCAGAGGGAAGGAACACTATGAAGCTTATATCCATTACGATGGTAGGCTAAATTAATATAAGAATACTGCATTAGCAGAGTGTAGCGGGGACATGTTGGCAGCAACTTTCATTTAGCGTGAAGTGTGCAAGCGACTCTCGTGATGCAAGGTGCCGCGTCGACCCTTGTGAACTTGCTAGCATTCGCGTTCATACATTGGAACTATTTAGCGGCTGTTCGAGTTCACCCTCGCTTCGTGACGAGTTGATAAACTGTGTGCGGTCCGTCCGTCGGTATTCGAATATGTATGGGAAGATATCGCCAGGATATGTTGGAACTATTTCGACTGACCGGGTGTTGTTCGAGCCTAGGAGGACTTTGGTTCGTTCTATGGAAACCCAGTTGGAGTCCAGCATGTGTTCTGTTGGTCTGGAGCTTAGTATGGCCAACGATATCCTTTTTTCCTCATCTAGATTCGCCAAAGGTACAGATCACTTCAACTTGTTACAGTAGCGTAGCGTGGACATTTTGAACTACCACATATTGCCATATTTGATTTTGTAGATTAAATGGTTGAGTAGAAAGTGCAGGTTCGATGTTTATTTCGAAACTGACCTTCTATGATGCCAGGATTTTGACTCATAAAAATGAGTGCATCCTTTGTGTAATTTAATGAATAAATTAAAAATTTCAGTAGTATTTTACAGTATTTAAACTGATATGCTCATTCTTATTTGTCGAGAAACAAATGTAGGAAGAAGATCTACAGTTTTTTTCTGTGTAAGAACATTTTAGTAACACAATTTTCTTTTGAGAACTTTGATTGAGTTTTTCATATTCTAGTGTTGTTCTTTAAGCACTTTCGCGTGGATCATCGTATTCTTTGAGGAGAATTTTCCTTTTCGTATTCTTATTACGATATTAGGAAGTTTTCGGATCCTGTTATTCTAAATGTTACTTCGAGTCCTTTGACTATTTTTTTTCTGCAGTTTATTAATAGATTTAACTTGTATTTTCTGAGCGTGATTTTCGAAATGGATTGCCTAATGGGTCATTAGTCGCTTAGCCTTTGTTGCTAACCTAGATCCATGCTGTAGGACTAATCTATCGACATTTTCGCGTTCGGGAAATTCAGGGAAGATCTTATTTTGAGATTGAATTTATCTTTATAGATCGCTTTTACAACCTCAGTTTGTGTGGTTGGGGAGTGTTATACTTTTCCTTTCTTATGAAGTTAACACTGGATTAAATTGATATCATTGCCTTTGGTGCAATAGTTTTTCTCTATTAAGAGGGTATTTGAACGACATCCAAATTTGCGAGGATAATCCCAGGGACGACTTACTATAAGTCATACGTTTAAGAATTATGGATCATGTAATACATCAATGTAAGGCAAGTTTTTAAAGATAGGTGGAATATTTCTGAAATCCACTGGGCTTTGTTGGTAATCTGTTACAGAATCATATTATTTTTTTTTCGCACATGAGTTCAGGATTTTTCTATAAACAGCTGATTTTCATAATTGTGGATTTATAACAGTAAGGCTCCTATTATAGGTGCATGTTCGACTTTAGAGAGGCATGTACTATGAGTAATGTCTTTGTGTTTAAGTATATTGATGCAGTGCTTTGTAAAGCAAATTTTTCTTGTTGAGGATTGAGCCAGGTGTGCCAATCAGGATTAGATTGATTGGGGTTTTAACCCAGAGAGGTGTTGCTTTTAACCTAGTATGGTTAATATTTGGTCATAGTTGACTTTATCGCTGTTATCGTGAAAATGCCTGTGTGAAGATTAATATTTTTCTGAGCAGTATTATTGAGAATCTTGAGTGGATATCCGGTTCAATATTTCCAGTAAAATTAATATAACGATTTTGCCATAGGATGTATGTTTAACAAGGAAACCGATAACTATTTAATGCTGAATTTATGATTAATTTTTGCTTAGCTTAACTGTTCGGCAGAATTACCCTAAACCTAGAAATGAAACAATATTAAGCAGAAATGAATGTCGTGACATTAAGTCAGTGGGAAGAGAATAATTGAAATTATTCTGGAATTTTGTGTAAATTATATTCTGTAAATAGGCCATATGAATTTCTTCATTTAATAACAAGAACATATAATGTTACTGAAGATGTCGTGTAGGATTATTAGTTTTAATCAGAATATTTTTGTATAAGATGTTATTTCCGTTAAGGAACCGAAATGAATTTAATGTAGCGTGAAACGTAACGTTATTTGCTATATCGATGACTTGATAATTTCTTCAACGAATGTCCAAGAACATCTTGTGCACTTGAAACAGCTATTCGAGAATTTAAGAGAGGCCAATATTAAGGTCAACATGCATAAGTGTCAATTCATGCATGAATCTATCAAGTTCCTTGGCCATACTATTGATCAGTTTGGGTATCACCCAAACTTGAAGAAGATAGACGCCATTTCAAGATTCCCTCGTCCCGCAAAAGTAAAGCAGCTCCGTGAGTTTCTGGGTATGTGCCAGTTCTTGAGTAGCCACTGTCCGGGATACTCAACTACTATGGCCCCTTTGTATGAAGCATTAAAGAAAAATAATAAATGGAAATGGACAGAGGATACGAATAGGGCATTTGAAGAGGCCAAGCTCATGCTCCAAAATTGTGTTAAGCTGGAATATCCTGAGTTTGATCGGATATTTTACATCGAGTCTGATGCTTCAAAAGTTGGTATTAGTGCTGTCCTCTATCAAAAGGATGAGGAGGGGAGGAAGCACTACTTGGACTTCCACAGCAGAAAGCTGCAGGAACACGAAAAGAATTATTTTACCTCTGAGCTCGAAGCTTTGGCATTCATATCTGCTCTTCAAAAGTGGAAGAAACTTCTGATAGGACATCGAGTGGTCATTATCACGGATCATAGAGCGCTTCAGTTTATGATGCAAACTGATCTTTCCAGTGACAGATTGACGAGGTGGACTTTGTTTCTCCAGCAGTTCAATGCCACCATCGTGCATCAGCCTGGAAAGGATAATCTGCTCGCGGATGCACTCTCAAGAAATCCAGTTAGTAAGATCGAGATTAACACTGTACAGTTGGAGAGGGAACACGGACTCACCCTGGAGAAGCTAAAGAAGATAGCAGTGTCACAGAAGAGACACACCCCAACTAGACATATGTACAGGTTTTTGAGAGGTGCAATGGACCATACCGATCTTGACTACGAGCAGACTAGGAAGCGATCTGAGAAATTCCTGGTGTGTGATGACGTCGTTTGTAAATACATTGACCGAGAGAGGACGAAAATTAGAATTGTAGTCCCTCCTAAACTGATAAATGGGTTGGTGTGGTTAGCTCACTGCACCATTGGCCATGGGGGTGTCGACAAAACGTTTAGAACGTTATTGGAAACATTCACCTGGACCAAGATGCGGGGCACTATAGCAGCCATTATCAGATCATGCCAGGAGTGCCAACGAGGGAAATACCCGTCGGCGTTATCAAAAGAGAGACCTCGAACCATTATTCCAGAAAGGTCGAGAGAGCTAATGGTTTGCGATATCTTCGGTCCTTGCCCGAAGGGGGCTAGGGGAAACCAGTTTCTCCTAGTCACAATCGATGCGTTCTCAAAATACGTGACCCTCGATCCTATGCAGAGGGCCACTACAGCCCAAGTCCTTAGCCGTCTTGAAAACAGTGTGTTTTCTAAGGCGGGAAAGCCTGTAACTCTCCTATCGGATCATGGAGCTCAATTCACTTCGATGGAATTTGAGAATGCCATGATTAGGCTTGGTGTCAAGCACGTGTTTTCTAGCGTTAGATATCCGGAATCTAACGTCTCGGAACGTGTTATGGCTGAAATTAGCAAGTTCGCGAGAATTTACTGTCCTGAGGATCATGCGAGCTGGGTCAAGTTCATCCCACTCATGGAAAGATGCATGAATTCCACATTCTATGAGAGCTTATCAGACATACCTATGGTTGTTCACCATAATAAGAGGCCAGAAAGAGCCTGGACAGAGATCGTGAGATTTCTACCTAAGGACGGGGAGCCTACAGTCCAAGAAAGAATTAATTCAGCTAGAGAAAGCTTGATGGATGCAGCCGAGAAGCGGCATAAACGAATCAGAAATAAAAGATATCGGCCACCGATGAGAGTAGGCGAGATGATTCTCGTCAAGAAACCGACGAAAGCAGATGTGGCTAAGAAGCAATTCACCAAGTTTTCCTATGTCTTCCACGGACCCTATAAGATCGCTAGGTCGTTCGGAAATAATTGTTATGAGGTAGTAAACCTAAATGGAAGAGAAATGATAGGTCGTTTCAATGCAAAAAACCTGAAAAGATATGTGAAGAAGATAGTTTGAGTGTTAACTGAATAATGCTACATATGCCGAGATTACCTGGAATGGTGTAAATAATAGTTGAGGAGACTTTTATTTAAGGTATCAACGGGAAAATGCACCATTATTCATAAAGGTCTTAAGTACAGACATGGTTACAGTATTTTGGGAACACCCTGTAACTTCCTAACTAGCCTCTGAAGTCTATAATTACAGCTGGTCTACAGCGAGCAAAAGTCATGCTATCAAGAAAGAGATCGGCAGAGCTCGTGTTTCCGACGAGAAACCCGAAGGTCATCGATAATAACCATGTTGACTGTGTCTAACACTATATCGATCGATTCACCTGATAGTGATTAATACAAATTAAAGCATATTTAGCGCTATATGTAAGCAGCTACATACGTCTGTATGTATATTTCCATGGCAGAAAGCTATTATTAAGAAAGTATGAAGAACAGAAGATGATCTGTTAACTCACTGCTGATTACGTTTCGACTGCGATATATTTCGTATCGAGTCGTGACGTGTGAAGGAGTGGGGGAGCGGATGTGAGACCGAGACGACCTCCTGCAGAGAGCAATGAGTAGAGAAACCGACAGCGTAGAGGTTTGAGCCTTCAGCATTCTACGTGAAGTATACACGTGTTTAATAGGGCTCAGACATGGTCTTAAACATGTAATAGTTTATCTTTGCGACCGTGTATCTACAGCAACTAACGGGCCATGCGGATGAATACTTTCATAATCCCGACCGCGAGCTCGGCTGTAATGTGTCACAAAACTCTGCATATAAACCGTCGTGGAAATGCAGCCTAGACTTGATTCACTCTTCACAGTGCTTATACTTTTTGAAAAGAGCACATTCTCAAGCAAGGTGTCAGAGGGAAGGAACACTATGAAGCTTATATCCATTACGATGGTAGGCTAAATTAATATAAGAATACTGCATTAGCAGAGTGTAGCGGGGACATGTTGGCAGCAACTTTCATTTAGCATGAAGTGTGCAAGCGACTCTCGTGATGCAAGGGGCCGCGTCGACCCTTGTGAACTTGCTAGCATTCGCGTTCATACATTGGAACTATTTAGCGGCTGTTCGAGTTCACCCTCGCTTCGTGACGAGTTGATAAACTGTGTGCGGTCCGTCCGTCGGTATTCGAATATGTATGGGAAGATATCGCCAGGATATGTTGGAACTATTTCGACTGACCGGGTGTTGTTCGAGCCTAGGAGGACTTTGGTTCGTTCTATGGAAACCCAGTTGGAGTCCAGCATGTGTTCTGTTGGTCTGGAGCTTAGTATGGCCAACGATATCCTTTTTTCCTCATCTAGATTCGCCAAAGGTACAGATCACTTCAACTTGTTACAGTAGCGTAGCGTGGACATTTTGAACTACCACATATTGCCATATTTGATTTTGTAGATTAAATGGTTGAGTAGAAAGTGCAGGTTCGATGTTTATTTCGAAACTGACCTTCTATGATGCCAGGATTTTGACTCATAAAAATGAGTGCATCCTTTGTGTAATTTAATGAATAAATTAAAAATTTCAGTAGTATTTTACAGTATTTAAACTGATATGCTCATTCTTATTTGTCGAGAAACAAATGTAGGAAGAAGATCTACAGTTTTTTTCTGTGTAAGAACATTTTAGTAACACAATTTTCTTTTGAGAACTTTGATTGAGTTTTTCATATTCTAGTGTTGTTCTTTAAGCACTTTCGCGTGGATCATCGTATTCTTTGAGGAGAATTTTCCTTTTCGTATTCTTATTACGATATTAGGAAGTTTTCGGATCCTGTTATTCTAAATGTTACTTCGAGTCCTTTGACTATTTTTTTTCTGCAGTTTATTAATAGATTTAACTTGTATTTTCTGAGCGTGATTTTCGAAATGGATTGCCTAATGGGTCATTAGTCGCTTAGCCTTTGTTGCTAACCTAGATCCATGCTGTAGGACTAATCTATCGACATTTTCGCGTTCGGGAAATTCAGGGAAGATCTTATTTTGAGATTGAATTTATCTTTATAGATCGCTTTTACAACCTCAGTTTGTGTTGTTAGGGAGTGTTATACTTTTCCTTTCTTATGAAGTTAACACTGGATTAAATTGATATCATTGCCTTTGGTGCAATAGTTTTTCTCTATTAAGAGGGTATTTGAACGACATCCAAATTTGCGAGGATAATCCCAGGGACGACTTACTATAAGTCATACGTTTAAGAATTATGGATCATGTAATACATCAATGTAAGGCAAGTTTTTAAAGATAGGTGGAATATTTCTGAAATCCACTGGGCTTTGTTGGTAATCTGTTACAGAATCATTTTTTTTCGCACATGAGTTCAGGATTTTTCTATAAACAGCTGATTTTCATAATTGTGGATTTATAACAGTAAGGCTCCTATTATAGGTGCATGTTCGACTTTAGAGAGGCATGTACTATGAGTAATGTCTTTGTGTTTAAGTATATTGATGCAGTGCTTTGTAAAGCAAATTTTTCTTGTTGAGGATTGAGCCAGGTGTGCCAATCAGGATTAGATTGATTGGGGTTTTAACCCAGAGAGGTGTTGCTTTTAACCTAGTATGGTTAATATTTGGTCATAGTTGACTATCGCTGTTATCGTGAAAATGCCTGTGTGAAGATTAATATTTTTCTGAGCAGTATTATTGAGAATCTTGAGTGGATATCCGGTTCAATATTTCCAGTAAAATTAATATAACGATTTTGCCATAGGATGTATGTTTAACAAGGAAACCGATAACTATTTAATGCTGAATTTATGATTAATTTTTGCTTAGCTTAACTGTTCGGCAGAATTACCCTAAAACTAGAAATGAAACAATATTAAGCAGAAATGAATGTCGTGACATTAAGTCAGTGGGAAGAGAATAATTGAAATTATTCTGGAATTTTGTGTAAATTATATTCTGTAAATAGGCCATATGAATTTCTTCATTTAATAACAAGAACATATAATGTTACTGAAGATGTCGTGTAGGATTATTAGTTTTAATCAGAATATTTTTGTATAAGATGTTATTTCCGTTAAGGAACCGAAATGAATTTAATGTATTCAAGTCTTATAATATTTGTCTTTTGTAAATACTTATCCTATGGGATTGATCATTATTATTATTAATATGCCTTATATTTTAATCAGTTAAAAGTTAGTTGAGATAATGGGTAATTTTTTTGAAAGACAATCCAGTATTACCAATGAGATGTTTTTTGATTGGTCGTGGTATCGACAAAATTGATTGTTTTTCTGTCTTGTTTATTCTTACAATAAACTTCTTTATTACTTGGTTTTAATTATTGCGTGATGCTTTATAGAGGTGATGGAAGGGTGTATTAAGTGGGCCATCGCTAGGTATTTTGAGATTCTTTCTTCCTCTTGAAGAATTCTTGTGTTTTGAGCTAGTCTTTTCTTTTTCTGAGCTTTGGTCAGTCTTAATACATCCTGTTAGGTATTCGAGTGGCCCTATTATCCCTGTGTCTGTTGGTAGAACTTGGGGGGTCTTTAGAGCCGGGGCATTTTCAGGTTCTACGATCCAGCTGCTATCCAGGGATTCAACAGGTATTGGTAGGTAAAAGGGTACATTAGGTGGCGCCCAGCTCAGGGGCTTCGAAAAACTGGAATACCAGAGCGAATACCAGGGAGTTGAATGCCATAATTCCGCCAAAATTGAAACTGAAAGTACAAAGTGGAAATTAGTTTTATGATCATGTAACACAGATCGCGAATTGGAACACCGTGTTTCTTGTGTGACTATGAATCAAGGCGATAAAGTAATGGTGAACCAATATTTTGGCACGAACTATTGGAATTCCTATGGAACAAAGCAATTACGAGAATACTCGAGCTACTTGACTTACAAGTGGTATTGCAACCATTATTAATTTTTATTTTATTTTATGTATTGGAGTGGTGCCACACGCTTTGTTAATAATTTGTTCTACTTGTTTCCGGCTGATGATCATTGCTGACATCATTAAAAATAGAAGTATTTGTAGTAAATTTAAAATTTAAGTAATGGTAGAATCATAGACATTCACCGATATAAACCAACACGCACTTGTATATGGTCGATCCCAAATCAAATGGGGCACTTTGTGTTTAGACATAAGCTTATTTTAAGGTAACGCCAGACAATAAGAATGAGCATGTATGGTAAATGGTGGTTGTTTGTGGATGTTCTCGCTGTGCTTTGTTGGTGTGGTATTCTTATTTCTTGTGAAGTGTAGTGAAGCATGTATGAAAGTAATATGGTGACTGTTGGTGACGTTAAGAAGATGTTTGAAATTATTCAACATAAAATGGACAATTTGAATCAGGACATAGAAAATATTAAGGTCCAAACTAAATCTGCATTAGACCATATGTCTGAAACTGTTATTCAAAATCAGGATGCAGTTGCTGAAGGTATCAGGGGGGAAATTGATACTATGCAATCCTCATTGAAGGCTATCAATGACAGTTCTAAAGGGGTAGAAAATAAGGTTACCAGTGTAGAATCTAATATCGAAGATATTCAGGACGATAATAGAAAAACACAACTAGATATCAGTACACTACGGGCTAATGTTGGCTTGGTACAGGTTGCCCAAGAAAGAATCCAAACTAGTCAAACATCAATGCAAACTAGTCAAACATCAATCCAAACAGATCTTAACAATATCCAAACTAGTCAAACTTCAATGCAAACAGATCTTAACAATGTTCAGACTAGTCAAAGGGGAATTGAGGAAACAGTAAAGGATGTAAACTCTAATGTAAGGATTATGCAATCCCAAATCAATGATTTAAGAACAGATGTGGGATTAACAGAATCCAGTCAAAATAAAATGGAGCTAGAGGTCCAAAAAATCGAATCTAGTCAAAATCAGACGGAGATTAAGTTAATGGAGCTAGAAAAATCTAATAAAGAGTTTCAAGTTGAGATTAGACTAGACTTTGAAAGAAGTGTGAAGCTCAGTAAAAAAAATTTAGAAGCACTTCAGCTACAGTTTTCCCATGACACTAATCAGACCCAGAATAGCCTGGAGCAGTTGAAATGTGAAATGGGGACACTCCGAGCTCAAGTCACTGATCATACGAAACTTCTCAGGGATGATTTTGACATCGATTTGAAAGGGATCATAAGTGATAATATTGTTACATTTCGTCAAGATATCATGAAAATTAATGAGGAATGTTTTAAAGTTGAGAAATCTAAGTTAGAATCTAAACTTGCCACTGGTCTTGCAACTAATAGCAAAGACATAATAAATGTTAGGGAAGATCTAAGCAAAAGAATGGATGGAATTCAAAATACACAGGTTAATAACATGTCCGATTTAGAGAAACGTATTAACAGTGTTGAAACTAAAGTCGACCAAAGTAAGATAGAGTTAAATGAGGTCAGGGAGAAGAAAACTTCCGAGATTAATGAAATTAGAAAGGGTCTCGAGCAAATTAATCTAGAGGGGCATATCAATTTAGATACGCTAAAAGATCAATTGCGATCACTTTTACAGTCCGATTTTAGAATTGTAGTTGAACAACCTGAAGTGATAGTACCTGATGGTAGGGAAAGGATGATGCAGGAATCTCCCAACAACGAACCCAACGTTCGGCTCAGTCAAATGGAACATTCGAGTCCCATTCGAACAAGCAGGGAAACTTTTAGTTCTCCGAACCCCAACGTAGGCGTGGGTGATTATACTTCGAAATCATTGGAAAGGACACCGAATGTAACCATAATACGAAATTTTGATGACAAACCTAGGAAGTTTAGCAACTTGGATGGAATGACACCAATTGAATTTGTCAGGGCATTAAGAGATTACTTTTTGGAGTCACATGTGCCACGTGAGCGTGAGCTACGTATGGTGGAAAGGTTTCTTACCGATGCTCCGTTACAATGGTTCAGCGCTTTTCGTTACACATTTGACAATTTTGAACAGTTTTCGGAGGCCTTCATACAAAGATTTTGGTCGATCGAGGTCCAACAAAATGTGAGATCGGAAGTCTATTCACGCAAGTACTCCAGTACAGGACCAACCAGCTACGCTGAGTACTTTGCGTGTCAGTTAGCAAAACTCCGTTTTCTTCAGCCGCCGTTAACCCAGGAAGAACTCCTTGAAGCTATCTCACGTCAATTGCCTGCGGAAGTAAGGAGATCAATTATTTCTTCCGGAGTATCGTCTTTAACGTCGTTA
Organism: Meconema thalassinum; assembly: GCA_946902985.2. Lineage (NCBI taxonomy): Eukaryota > Metazoa > Arthropoda > Insecta > Orthoptera > Tettigoniidae > Meconema > Meconema thalassinum. The sequence continues at coordinate 918,776,003 of OX336389.2, forward strand.
GATGACTTGTTACGTCGATTAGATCATATGAGTATGATGACGCAACCTACCATAGTCAAAAATGCCAGGCAGGAATCGAAAGTTGTAAACGCGGTAATGATGAATCGTACACAGCAGACGGATCGTTTTGGGCAAAGAAGAGATGATAGAATGGGTCCTATTAGAAATACCCATCAGGAAGAGAGGAGATGGGAAAACCAACGTAAGGACTCCCAGGAGAGGCCATGGCAACGTCGCTACGAGGAAAGAAATTTCTATCGAAGAGATAATGATCGAAACCGGAATGATCATCGAGAAACGCCTTATAACAGGAATTACAGATATGATCAATATAATCGAGATAACAGATATAATAGGAATGATAGGGATACCCATGAAAACAGAGATAAGAGACAAAATCAGGGGTACTCAAGATACAACAATTATCGGACGGAGGCATCCGATAAGAAAGTGCAACAGGAGATGCTCAAGAGAGGGCGAGATAAGTCCACGGAGGTTGGACGAAGAAAATCGAAGGAAAGAAAGGATGAAAATCCAGATAAGTCACGACCCAGCACTAGCAGAGGAGGTCGGAGTTCAGAAAGAGCTCCGGATCTAGAAAAAAACGCCAATTTCCGGGCGAAATTAATAACTGACGTTGCCACGCATTCCTCTGTTATCACGATTTTTGAAATATTTGAAGCTACTGACGAAGACCTTCTATTTGAACCAGAAACGAGACCAAGAGGAAGGATAGTTGAACTTCCCGTTATTGATATACTAATTGGTATACAACATTGTAAAGCTTTGATGGACACAGGTGCTATGATCTCCATAGTTGACGAGGACTGTTTTGAGAGATTGAAACCAGAAAACCAATTTACCATTCTTCCAGCATCTCCAACAAAAATTCGTGGGATATTTAAGGATAAAACTATGAAATGCAAAGTGCAGATTCTAATGAAATTCTGGATCAATCAGAGAAGTTACGAACATATTTTCATAGTCGTTAAGAATATTAATTTTGACGTCATACTAGGGATCGATTTTATTACTCAAGCTAGGGCAATCATCGACATGGACAAAGGAATAATAAGATTCAAGGAAGAAAGTACAGAGGATGTAGTGATGGAAGAAATGGATGGAAACGAAATTAATAGAGATATCCCTAGAATGGAAATACTGGATCACGTAGTTGAAGAAACTGAGCAAGTGAGGGAACAATATAACTTGAAAGCCGAGGGATTTAAAAACGTGAAAGAAGAATTTGACGACTTGATTCGTCAATTTGCGGACATCTTCGATGATAAACCTGGTTTGATTAGAGACTTCAAGTACCAGATTAGGCTAATAGATGAATCCCCTTACCAAGCCAAGCTTTATCCTATCCCAGAAAAATACCATGATGAGGTCAAGGAGATCATAGATAAAATGGAGAGAGATGGTATAATAAAAAAACAGGCTTCTTCGTATTTGAATCCGATAACTGTGGTAAAGAAAGCGAACGGACAACTGAGGCTTTGTTTAGACGCCAGGAAGATCAACACGAGAATCATGTTAGAAACTGACCGTCCACCAAAAATTAGAGAACTTTTGAAAAAGTTCAAAGGTAAAGCGTGTTTCAGCGTCCTAGACCTAACCGCTTCCTTCTATCAAGTAGAGCTGGAGGAAGATAGCCGGCAATACACCAGATTCTTATTCGATCAGACCACGTATGTTTTCTGTCGCGTTCCTTTTGGAATGGTGAATAGCGGTCCGGCCTTGATCAGAGCTCTAGATAGCAAATTAACGGAAAGCGTGAAACGTAACGTTATTTGCTATATCGATGACTTGATAATTTCTTCAACGAATGTCCAAGAACATCTTGTGCACTTGAAACAGCTATTCGAGAATTTAAGAGAGGCCAATATTAAGGTCAACATGCATAAGTGTCAATTCATGCATGAATCTATCAAGTTCCTTGGCCATACTATTGATCAGTTGGGGTATCACCCAAACTTGAAGAAGATAGACGCCATTTCAAGATTCCCTCGTCCCGCAAAAGTAAAGCAGCTCCGTGAGTTTCTGGGTATGTGCCAGTTCTTGAGTAGCCACTGTCCGGGATACTCAACTACTATGGCCCCTTTGTATGAAGCATTAAAGAAAAATAATAAATGGAAATGGACAGAGGATACGAATAGGGCATTTGAAGAGGCCAAGCTCATGCTCCAAAATTGTGTTAAGCTGGAATATCCTGAGTTTGATCGGATATTTTACATCGAGTCTGATGCTTCAAAAGTTGGTATTAGTGCTGTCCTCTATCAAAAGGATGAGGAGGGGAGGAAGCACTACTTGGACTTCCACAGCAGAAAGCTGCAGGAACACGAAAAGAATTATTTTACCTCTGAGCTCGAAGCTTTGGCATTCATATCTGCTCTTCAAAAGTGGAAGAAACTTCTGATAGGACATCGAGTGGTCATTATCACGGATCATAGAGCGCTTCAGTTTATGATGCAAACTGATCTTTCCAGTGACAGATTGACGAGGTGGACTTTGTTTCTCCAGCAGTTCAATGCCACCACCGTGCATCAGCCTGGAAAGGATAATCTGCTCGCGGATGCACTCTCAAGAAAACCAGTTAGTAAAATCGAGATTAACACTGTACAGTTGGAGAGGGAACACGAACTCACCCTGGAGAAGCTAAAGAAGATAGCGGTGTCACAGAAGAGACACACCCCAACTAGACATATGTACAGGTTTTTGAGAGGTGCAATGGACCATACCGATCTTGACTACGAGCAGACTAGGAAGCGATCTGAGAAATTCCTGGTGTGTGATGACGTCGTTTGTAAATACATTGACCGAGAGAGGACGAAAATTAGAATTGTAGTCCCTCTTAAACTGATAAATGGGTTGGTGTGGTTAGCTCACTGCACCATTGGCCATGGGGGTGTCGACAAAACGTTTAGAACGTTATTGGAAACATTCACCTGGACCAAGATGCGGGGCACTATAGCAGCCATTATCAGATCATGCCAGGAGTGCCAACGAGGGAAATACCCGTCGGCGTTATCAAAAGAGACCTCGAGCCATTATTTCAGAAAGGCCGAGAGAGCTAATGGCTTGCGATATCTTCGGTCCTTGCCCGAAGGGGGCTAGGGGAAACCAGTTTCTCCTAGTCACAATCGATGCGTTCTCAAAATACGTGACCCTCGATCCTATGCAGAGGGCCACTACAGCCCAAGTCCTTAGCCGTCTTGAAAACAGTGTGTTTTCTAAGGCGGGAAAGCCTGTAACTCTCCTATCGGATCATGGAGCTCAATTCACTTCGATGGAATTTGAGAATGCCATGATTAGGCTTGGTGTCAAGCACGTGTTTTCTAGCGTTAGATATCCGGAATCTAACGTCTCGGAACGTGTTATGGCAGAAATTAGCAAGTTCGCGAGAATTTACTGTCCTGAGGATCATGCGAGCTGGGTCAAGTTCATCCCACTCATGGAAAGATGCATGAATTCCACATTCCATGAGAGCTTATCAGACATACCTATGGTTGTTCACCATAATAAGAGGCCAGAAAGAGCCTGGACAGAGATCGTGAGATTTCTACCTAAGGACGGGGAGCCTACAGTCCAAGAAAGAATTAATTTAGCTAGAGAAAGCTTGATGGATGCAGCCGAGAAGCGGCATAAACGAATCAGAAATAAAAGATATCGGCCACCGATGAGAGTAGGCGAGATGATTCTCGTCAAGAAACCGACGAAAGCAGATGTGACTAAGAAGCAATTCACCAAGTTTTCCTATGTCTTCCACGGACCCTATAAGATCGCTAGGTCGTTCGGAAATAATTGTTATGAGGTAGTAAGCCTAAATGGAAGAGAAATGATAGGTCGTTTCAATGCAAAAAACCTGAAAAGATATGTGAAGAAGATAGTTTGAGTGTTGACTGAATAATGCTACATATGCCGAGATTACCTGGAATGGTGTAAATAAAAGTTGAGGAGACTTTTATTTAAGGTATCAACGGGAAAATGCACCATTATTCATAAAGGTCTTAAGTACAGACATGGTTACAGTATTTTGGGAACACCCTGTAACTTCCTAACTAGCCTCTGAAGTCTATAATTACAGCTGGTCTACAGCGAGCAAAAGTCATGCTATCAAGAAAGAGATCGGCAGAGCTCGTGTTTCCGACGAGAAACCCGAAGGTCATCGATAATAACCATGTTGACTGTGTCTAACACTATATCGATCGATTCACCTGATAGTGATTAATACAAATTAAAGCATATTTAGCGCTATATGTAAGCAGCTACATACGTCTGTATGTATATTTCCATGGCAGAAAGCTATTATTAAGAAAGTATGAAGAACAGAAGATGATCTGTTAACTCACTGCTGATTACGTTTCGACTGCGATATATTTCGTATCGAGTCGTGACGTGTGAAGGAGTGGGGGAGCGGATGTGAGACCGAGACGACCTCCTGCAGAGAGCAATGAGTAGAGAAACCGACAGCGTAGAGGTTTGAGCCTGAAAACAGTGAAAGTGAAGTCGCCAGCTAACGGTAGTTTTAAAAACGTGTGACCGCGCTGGAGTGTATACGCTAGTTCGTTCAGCATTCTACGTGAAGTATACACGTGTTTAATAGGGCTCAGACATGGTCTTAAACATGTAATAGTTTATCTTTGCGACCGTGTATCTACAGCAACTAACGGGCCATGCGGATGAATACTTTCATAATCCCGACCGCGAGCTCGGCTGTAATGTGTCACAAAACTCTGCATATAAACCGTCGTGGAAATGCAGCCTAGACTTGATTCACTCTTCACAGTGCTTATACTTTTTGAAAAGAGCACATTCTCAAGCAAGGTGTCAGAGGGAAGGAACACTATGAAGCTTATATCCATTACGATGGTAGGCTAAATTAATATAAGAATACTGCATTAGCAGAGTGTAGCGGGGACATGTTGGCAGCAACTTTCATTTAGCATGAAGTGTGCAAGCGACTCTCGTGATGCAAGGGGCCGCGTCGACCCTTGTGTACTTGCTAGCATTCGCGTTCATACATTAGAAATATTTAGCGGCTGTTCGAGTTCACCCTCGCTTCGTGACGAGTTGATAAACTGTGTGCGGTCCGTCCGTCGGTATTCGAATATGTATGGGAAGATATCGCCAGGATATGTTGGAACTATTTCGACTGACCGGGTGTTGTTCGAGCCTAGGAGGACTTTGGTTCGTTCTATGGAAACCCAGTTGGAGTCCAGCATGTGTTCTGTTGGTCTGGAGCTTAGTATGGCCAACCATATCCTTTTTTCCTCATCTAGATTCGCCAAAGGTACAGATCACTTCAACTTGTTACAGTAGCGTAGCGTGGACATTTTGAACTACCACATATTGCCATATTTGATTTTGTAGATTAAATGGTTGAGTAGAAAGTGCAGGTTCGATGTTTATTTCGAAACTGACCTTCTATGATGCCAGGATTTTGACTCATAAAAATGAGTGCATCCTTTGTGTAATTTAATGAATAAATTAAAAATTTCAGTAGTATTTTACAGTATTTAAACTGATATGCTCATTCTTATTTGTCGAGAAACAAATGTAGGAAGAAGATCTACAGTTTTTTTTCTGTGTAAGAACATTTTAGTAACACAATTTTCTTTTGAGAACTTTGATTGAGTTTTTCATATTCTAGTGTTGTTCTTTAAGCACTTTCGCGTGGATCATCGTATTCTTTGAGGAGAATTTTCCTTTTCGTATTCTTATTACGATATTAGGAAGTTTTCGGATCCTGTTATTCTAAATGTTACTTCGAGTCCTTTGACTATTTTTTTCTGCAGTTTATTAATAGATTTAACTTGTATTTTCTGAGCGTGATTTTCGAAATGGATTGCCTAATGGGTCATTAGTCGCTTAGCCTTTGTTGCTAACCTAGATCCATGCTGTAGGACTAATCTATCGACATTTTCGCGTTCGGGAAATTCAGGGATGATCTTATTTTGAGATTGAATTTATCTTTATAGATCGCTTTTACAACCTCAGTTTGTGTGGTTGGGGAGTGTTATACTTTTCCTTTCTTATGAAGTTAACACTGGATTAAATTGATATCATTGCCTTTGGTGCAATAGTTTTTCTCTATTAAGAGGGTATTTGAACGACATCCAAATTTGCGAGGATAATCCCAGGGACGACTTACTATAAGTCATACGTTTAAGAATTATGGATCATGTAATACATCAATGTAAGGCAAGTTTTTAAAGATAGGAGGACTATTTCTGAAATCCACTGGGCTTTGTTGGTAATCTGTTACAGAATCTTTTTTTTTTCGCACATGAGTTCAGGATTTTTCTATAAACAGCTGATTTTCATAATTGTGGATTTATAACAGTAAGGCTCCTATTATAGGTGCATGTTCGACTTTAGAGAGGCATGTACTATGAGTAATGTCTTTGTGTTTAAGTATATTGATGCAGTGCTTTGTAAAGCAAATTTTTCTTGTTGAGGATTGAGCCAGGTGTACCAATCAGGATTAGATTGATTGGGGTTTTAACCCAGAGAGGTGTTGCTTTTAACCTAGTATGGTTAATATTTGGTCATAGTTGACTTTATCGCTGTTATCGTGAAAATGCCTGTGTGAAGATTAATATTTTTCTGAGCAGTATTATTGAGAATCTTGAGTGGATATCCGGTTCAATATTTCCAGTAAAATTAATATAACGATTTTGCCATAGGATGTATGTTTAACAAGGAAACCGATAACTATTTAATGCTGAATTTATGATTAATTTTTGCTTAGCTTAACTGTTCGGCAGAATTACCCTAAAACTAGAAATGAAACAATATTAAGCAGAAATGAATGTCGTGACATTAAGTCAGTGGGAAGAGAATAATTGAAATTATTCTGGAATTTTGTGTAAATTATATTCTGTAAATAGGCCATATGCATTTCTTCATTTAATAACAAGAACATATAATGTTACTGAAGATGTCGTGTAGGATTATTAGTTTTAATCAGAATATTTTTGTATAAGATGTTATTTCCGTTAAGGAACCGAAATGAATTTAATGTATTCAAGTCTTATAATATTTGTCTTTTGTAAATACTTATCCTATGGGATTGATCATTATTATTATTAATATGCCTTATATTTTAATCAGTTAAAAGTTAGTTGAGATAATGGGTAATTTTTTTGAAAGACAATCCAGTATTATCAATTAGATGTTTTTTTGATTGGTCGTGGTATCGACAAAATTGATTGTTTTTCTGTCTTGTTTATTCTTACAATAAACTTCTTTATTACTTGGTTTTAATTATTGCGTGATGCTTTATAGAGGTGATTGAAGGGTGTATTAAGGGGGCCATCGCTAGGTATTTTAGTGTTTACCACACCTTTGAGATTCTTTCTTCCTCTTGAAGAATTCTTGTGTTTTGAGCTAGTCTTTTCTTTTTCTGAGCTTTGGTCAGTCTTAATACATCCTGTTAGGTATTCGAGTGGCCCTATTATCCCTGTGTCTGTTGGTAGAACTTGGGGGGTCTTTAGAGCCGGGGCATTTTCAGGTTCTACGATCCAGCTGCTATCCAGGGATTCAACAGGTATTGGTAGGTAAAAGGGTACAGTACCATCCCGGCATTTGCCCAAAGGCGAAGGGGGAAACCACGGAAAACCACTTCGAGGATGGCTGAGGTGGGAATCGAACCCCCTCTACTCATTTGGACCACCCGAGGCTGAGTAGACCCCGTTCCAGTCCTCATACCACTTTGCAAATTTCGTGGCAGAGCCGGGAATCGAACCCAGGACCTCCGGGGTGGCTGCTAACGATGCTGACCGCTACGCTACGGAGACGACTGAGATTTTATTGAAAATCCAATTTATTTTTTTATCATACACTCTGCACAACACTATTGTACATCTGTGGTACATGCATCAACAATAGTTATCCATGACCACAATTTCATGGGACAATGCAGCGGCGGCTCGTGGGATGTAAGTTCAGTGTAGCCCAACACACGCTCGTGTGCAGTAAACGTATATATTAACTAAAAGAACAAATATCACTCACATTCGGTCACGTCTATTGCTTGTATGTTAAATCTATTCTTCGGTCCTTTGAAGCAGCGAACTTGTCTATGATATCGTAAAAGGGCACTGTATTCATTAAATCGTTGAGCAGTGACTTCTCCAGGGATATGGTTGCCAGCGCAGTCAGCCTCTCCTGGGATGTTGAATTCCTTAAGTATGTTTTATCATTTTAAATGATCTTGTCTACTTCGTCGTTACGCTGAGGTCTGGCGTTACGTTACGGTGACGGGACAAAATGTACCGAGAATGCACTGAACTGTGTGACGTCATAGTACGATGTAGCAGCCGAGTACCAAGAAGGCAGTTCGAGAACAGAGTTTCAAGAAGGCAGTGTGAGAACAATCATGTAGGCAGTGAAGAAACAAAATAGAATCTTGAAACTCTGTTCTCGCACTGCCTTCTTGGTACTCGGCTGCTAGCATTTAAAATGATATGAAGTCCAGTCTTTCAGACTGACTATCCGTGTCTTTTTATCCGCTTAAGGCACGAAAAGCTTCTTTCTACTGATGAACTGGCAGACGGTATAGTAAGTATTAAATACAATAATGTATACGCTTATTTGAACATGTCCTTAAGTTCATTCTTATTGAGCGACACAATTATTTCCTCCATTCGGGTATTTTTGTAGGTAGAATCAGAATAGATGTACTGTAGTTCGTTTTTTAATCTGTGTGTGTCAAATGTCGTAGGATAAGAGATTTTTAAGTTCTCTAGACAGAGCGTCAAGAGGGAGGATTTTAGAATATTCTTCAAACTTAGAGCTATCTCCTAAGCAAAGAAACTGGAGCTTCTGCATATCATGAAATCTCGTTAAATTTTAGTTTTCTTCTCAGCCATATGAAAATAGGTTTTAAACGTTACTTCATTCCTTTTACCTAGTAGGCTATCAGTTGCTGTGTGGTGTTTATTTTTGAGAGGCAGAAGTAAATGTGCAGAGACTTGTTTTGGAGCACGTTAAATAATATATTAGCAAGCTCAAAAATGTCATTGAATACTATTGATAAAAATATTAATTGGAAGCTATTGAAGTTATTATACAACCCTTCTGATTGACGAATTGTTTTCTCGTCTGACTGAGGGTCGTCCATTAGTCTTTCAAAAATATCTTTCAATCCCTCCCACTCCTCGACAACCACGTTTAAAAGTTTACCATGTGACGACCAACACGTCACAATTAATGCGCCACACGGCCACGAATCACAATTTAACAGCACAATTTTTACTATAAAGGAATACTTCGTACACCACACGTTCAAATTTGTAACAAGCTTCTTGTTGCAGCTGTTGGAACAGTAGCCACAATTCTCGCGACAAAATATACTAGTAAATATGTCTTTGCATGATTGTGTTTTAGCGTGATTGAGATATATATCCTCCTTGATTGAGATACTAACATTGGCAGCAATGGTCTAGGAGCGGAGAGCGCGGGTTATATTCGGGTGCGTTCGGAATAATATCGTCACAGCTCGTGCGAGGCAGCCAGATATTCCAGTTGCACGCTGGGCAGCACCAGGCCTAAGAAAGTCCATACTACTTTCTCCGTCCGTTAAATAATTATTCTTTTGTTTGGGCCCGAACTCGGTAACAGTTTTGTTACCAACCTTGTTTGCTTGTTTGTCACTAGATTTTAGGGGCTTTCCGTTCATTTTGTTGGTCCCTGGGAAAATTATATTTCCATGGCAACGTGAACATGGACGGTGAATGGATACATGTGATGAGGAGTTCGCAAATAAAAGTAATTATTACGTCTCGACATTTGGTGATTTACAGAAAGGTAATGGTAGTATCAGTCGACAAAATGGCAGTATATTGTTGGTTGCTTGTGTGTGAATTAAGTTCTGTTTTAGGTCGTGCTAAGTTTATAATAATAGAGACATAATGAGATCCTGTATAGGTTAACTGATCTTAAGCTCTTCAATATTTGAGAAGTAATGATGGATGTGATGTGTGTTGCTCGTAATCCAGCCATCGGCTAGAAGTTTAGAAAATTTGCCCGTGTATGAATGAGAAATTATTATAGGCTATATATTGAAAATGTGATAACACATACAGTACCAGTAGACTTTTTCTATTGGGATTAATGGTGTACATTATATTTAGGGGAAGGATGAACATCCTCTTTATTCTCTACATGTAGCCTATATTCTCATCATTTCTCAAACTTTTGTTTCACTTGTTCATGATGAATAGTCTTGTCACTTTATTGCAGAATTACCATGCTGGCAAGAAGGTCGTGTACTGCTCTGAATTGTGATGGCGACATCTAACCAGCATAGGCACCTGCGTGGATTTCCCTTGGATGACCGTATGGTAGTAGTTTTATACAAATCCTTTGTATAAACCAGGTACTGTATTGTCCATTTTGGTCACCTTTATCTGTGATGTAGATTTTTGTCTGTTCATCCCTGTAGTTAGGCTATTTTCAGTCAGGTAGTTGAGGTTTTAAGGGGCAGAACTACGAGGTCATCTGCCCCTATCAGTAGATAGCATAAGCTTCACCCAGATGTTCTCCATGAGGAAGTTTTGTTTCTGGTTTGACAAATCATGTTAATTATGTCTATGGTGACACCTTGAAAGAATTATACATGTAATTGCAAGTTTCCACGGTTAACATAGAGCCAAAAAATTAGGCTTGTGACTGTTTGTAGTGTGATCAGCAGGGCCCGGATAATCGTGTACTTAACTCCCTCCTCCCAAATGCCTTGCTGTTTGGTGGGTTGTAATATCTGGACGTGTAGCGATGAATTCATAGACTTGCTATTATTACGAAATGCCTCTGGTGCTTTGTCCCTACAGAGGTAGAAAAGTCTTAATTGGAACAACTGTGAATGTAGATGCCATTGCTGTTGTAAACCGGATACCAATTGCCTGATCAGGTATACTGTACTGCCACTTGTCACACATCAACTATGCACAGTGACCGTATACATAACTTCTTTTGTGCCTTATTGTGTGGCACTGGCTAGTACTCTTGGCTGTCACTGCGGAGGCCCGGTTTCGATTCCCAGCTCTGCCAAGAAGTTTAATTCTGACCTGAGGGTTGCGCAAAAACTGAGAAGAGGCAAGTTCCAATCACACCTCAGCCATCCTGGAAGTGGCTTTCTGTGGTTTCCCCACTTCTATTCCAGGCGTATGCTTAATTAAGACCACAGCTGCCTCCTTCTTAATCCTCATCTGAGTTACAACTACATACACTAATACAACCTTCACAATAACACCGGGTATCAGACAAATTCCACACACACCTAAGTACACGGGGCCACATTACCACAATGTCGCAAAGCCCCAAAATGAATCAATAACACAATATAATTTCTTTAGGTGGCTTCAACACTGCAGCCCCCTGTGGGTGGGGGTTTAGACTACACCCATGGTATCCTCTGGCTATCGTACAAGGCGACTAATTTTAAAGGAGCAACCTTGGCTATTCTTTGAGGCTTCCTACTTGTCTTATGAATTGCGCCTCTCAAGGGTGGGAGGGATGGAATACACCCACAGGCAGAGTTGGACGGTTGGCACACGTGCTGTGAAAATATTCTGGATATATATATAATCTGGTGTAACAATATGTTAATGTTGTAGTAATTTCTAAACATTGCACTTTGTCAGTACATGTGTGTGTACTGTATATAGTTTAATGTAAAGTTTTTACATATTTGGTAGCTGCAGTCATGTAAGTGCAGTGCTAGGCCATGGGGTCTATCTATCTGGCGACTAGTTTTGGATTTTTTCTGGTCAGGTTTACCATTTTCAACATCCCCCAATGGCCTGGACGGTACCTCGCTTCATTCCAACTGCTTGGTCATATTCATTTATTTCATCCTTTTATCGGCTCCTTGTGATGTTGCCATCTATTACGACACCCGGCTGTACACATTGGCTAGGTGGAACCGCATCGACTTAAATTAATGCAATATTTCAATGGTGGTATTGTATTGGATGTCGGTTCACTGAAATATTGTTTCAATTTTTATAGCAATTCATTGTATCTCATCTCCGATCCCTCTGAAAGAATAATAATTAGGTGTAGGTATGCCAGCAGCTAAAGCGCAGCGTTCGGCCATGGGCCCAAGCTCTCTGCTGACTCGGTGGACGTGGGTTCGAAACCCACCGTCGCCATCCTTGAAATGGTTTTCCGTGGTTTCCCATTTTCAACTCTAGGCAAATGCTGGGACGGTACCTCTGACAGGCCACGGCCGCTTCCTTCCACATCCGTGCCCAGTTTCATTAAATCATCTCTCATTCCGGTGTGCAGGTCGCCCACGGGCGTTTACTAGAAAGACCTGTACTCGGCCTCTCAGGAGGCCACACGACAAAAAAGATGACAGGGGGTAGATATACCTGCACATGTTTTGAACTTCACCAGTCCTCTTCAACAAAGCAACGTCATCATTGCCTAACTTTAAAACGATAGATTTTAGCATTTAATGTGCACATTTCAAAACACACATGTTGTGAGATAATGGGTGAAGTTAAAGTCCAATGTAAATTTATATTAAAGGGCATAGAGTATTTTCAAGAATATTGACAACTTGTCTGTAGAACACACTCTTTCCCGGCGGCTTCGGTGGCATAGTTGGTAGCATGCTGAGCTTCTATGCCCAAGATAGCGGGCTCAAACCCGTCCGAAGCCGTCAGATTTCTTAAGAGCGTTAAAATCCCTCAGTATGCCTTCCTTCGGAGGGGAAGTAAAGCCGGCGGTCCCATGTCATAGATTTATGGCATGTTAAAGAACCTTCCACTAATTACACCTGTGTGAAGCTAAATTGGATAGGTTAAGAATGTAAACAACGCTCTTAGGTTTCTACGTTCGTTGCCAAGAGCCGACTGCAGTGGCGTCTAGTAGCTAAGTTCTGAACTAGGCCTAGTAGTCGTTGACGGTGGCGTTTGGCGGCAGAAGTAAGAACTATTTGAAAAATTCTAATTTGCAGTCTGTACTTAAATTAAAAAACAGATACACACACTAATACAGCCATCACAATCAACACCGGTTATCAAACAGATTCTACACACACCCAAAGTACACGGGGCTACATGACCGTGTTACCGCAGCCCCTAAACTGAGGAACCAACCAACACTCTTTCCCCTCTCTCTTTTAAATCAATGGGCACAATCAGGGCCGGTCTTAGGGGTGTGCGACATGTGCGGTCGCACAGGGCGCCAACGGTTTGTGGGGCGCCAAAGGCGTCCCCCAAAGGTAAGCAAATTTTGATTTATTTCCTATTGAACAAATGTCAAGATAGGTAAATGCGAGTTCGTTAAACAAATAAGGGAATCAGTTTTTAAAAAAAGTTCAACCGGTGTTATCTCTCACGACTGAAAACCCTACGCGCACCTTAGACCGTGACGGACCGAAGTTAAACTCAGTCAAATAGTGATTAGCAAACACTATATCTTTCTCTCCCTTGTCTTGACTTGCCTTTTCACTATCGCGGAAACGCAACCCTGCTCGACTCCCGAGCCCGGGACCAACCAAATCGCCTCGGGCATTTCCGTGATTTTCGGTTCGGTTCGCTGTTGTAGCAGAGCTGTAGCAAGGCGAAGGAGAGAGCAAGAAAGCGTGGAAGGCAGGGAGAGAGGGGAGTGAGGTTAGAGAAAGGGGTGCGGGTGTGGCACGAGCTGGAGACAGAGTCAAAGAGAAAGAAATCATAACAATCGGCACGTGTGGCTGGGTGAGGTCGGCGTCGTAGATGGCAGGACGTATTACGCGGGAGTGTTATGGCCCTTGATAATTGTCGTTCATTCGAGTGCGTGGTGCGGATGTTGTAAAGTCGGGACGAAGAACGAGAAACCCTACAACAATGGCCTCCTCCGGTAAAGCTAGTGGATCTGCAAAAAAAAAAAAAAAAAAGGAAGGTTGCAGCATGCAGAAGAAGACAAGAAGGCAGCAGAAGCTTTTAAAACATTCGTCCGACCTTCAACTTCAATAGACGGGAGATCTTCTCAAACAAATCCTACTGATCAGTCCAATAATGTGCCGATCTGATCATTAATACTTTGACAGAAATGAGGCTAAAGCTAGAAGACCTTAGAGGTCAAGGCTTTGACAACGGCGCGAATATGAAAGGTAAACATAAAGGAGTTCAAGCTCGCATTGAAAAACAGTTCCTGCGCGCAAAATATGTTCCAAGTGGTAGCCATTCCTTAAAACTAGTTTTATCTGACTCAGCCGAATGCTGTCCTTACTGCGTTACTCTATTTGGCATTATTCAACGCATAGATGTTTTATTTTCGTCGTCTCCTGGCCGGTGGTCTATTTTGTTGGCTCACATTTGTAATTTGACTCTAAAATAATTGAGCGACACTCGCTGGGAGTGTCGCATAGATGCAGTGAGGCCTCTAAGATACGATACAAATGGGGTAGTGGCAGCCTTAAAGGCCATTAAGGAGAATCCTGCTTTTGATTCGGGGCTACGCCATGAAGCTGAATACTTGGCGAAAAAAATTGTGACATTCGAATTTGTCATTGCTGTTGTAGTATGAGCAAAAATTTCTTTTATTTCTGCTGCGTTGCTTGAGTTCATCGCCTGTTTGGAATACTTTCGCAGGATACTCCGAAAGTTCAAAATGTCGAACAATCTATTAATTAATTTAAGAAAAATGATTAGCCCCTTCACATTCTCAAAACCTTCAATATTTCTTTCTAGACAGAATTGCAGGGCATCTGCGACGGATGCACTGAGCAACTGAGCAGCAAGCTTCACATTCATCTTTTGCAGTTTGTAGTTGACGTGAGTGGCCTGTTTGCCATCTCTTGATGAATACAGTACATTTGCATTTGTCAGTTGGCACAGGCTAGAGTAAAAGGTGGCTTTTCACCGATGTCTCAGTCTCACTCATGGCTGTGATTATATGGAAGCTACTGAGGTATGGGTGGTGCTTAGTAATGGCATTCGGGGCACAGTCAGTGCCTGTGAATGCTGTGAAAGGTTCTACTCATAGGGTTAGGACTACTGTTCTGACTCAGTGAGGAAAGCAATGGCAAACTACCTCACTCCTCTTCTTGCCTAGAACGCCTCAAAATAGCGCTGCCTTGGGTTTTTGTGGGTATCTACTCACATAACGTAACGGTGGTACTTTTTGAGGATCCAACCAGCCTTCGGGCTGACTACCTAACAGGTTGTAGTATGGCACGACATTTTGTTTCAAGTGAACATAGTTAGCAGAGCCATGCAAGCAGAAGCAATTGATATACAAAAGGCGTCTTCTTTCGCGGAAGGTTGTATCGCGTACCTTGAAAAATATTCCCAAGAAGGCTATGACAGCGCTATAACTTTTGCTAATGAAATCATTGCGTCTGTGTCTCTTGAGGTCGAAGAAGGTAGACGGAAAAGGAAGACTAGACCCCTAAACGGTGACAATTCTGAGTCAGAGCCGGAGTTCAGGCTAAGGTTAAGCGCAAACAAGTGAAGCTACAACGACTCCTCAAAAATAGTTTCTTTGACAAACAGTAGCTTTAAAGTCTGTAAGGAAGAGATTCTTTAAAGAACATTCCGATACATGGAGATTTTGTGCGATCTAAAGGCACTTCTGTGTCTATTAAAGATAGTAGTCCACTCATGGATCGTTGCTTGAACTTGCAAAAGCAGCTTTCCAGTAGAAATAATGAGTCTGACATAAGTGGGATGGATCTATGTTCTCAGCTGCAACATTTGTGCCCATGCCTACCACCAAACGCGAAAAACCCTCGCGCTGCGTTGCAGTTCATTTACAGCACGAATATGATTGACGTTTTTCCAAACGTCGATGTAGCTTTGCGAATTCTCTTAACCTTGCCGGTAACTGTCGCTTCGGGTGAACGTAGCTTTTCAAAATTGAAGTCGATTAAAACCTCCCTGTGAGCTACAATGGGCCAAGAGAGACTGTCAAAACTCGCTTTAATTTCAATAGAGAACGATGTTGCACGTTCACTCGATTTAGCCCAGTTAGTAAAACACTTTGCTTCAGTCAAAGCACGAAAAGCTCCCTTCTCTTAAGGTTTTGGGTTTTAGTGTGTCTTCTCCTGTGTGTCGTAGTCGTTTGAATTAGTAAAGCTTGATTCCTGCTAGTGTATTTTTCCAGTGATTTTGTTATGTTGACAGTTTGCATCACAACTGAAAAAATAGTTATTGTAATATGTTACGCATCACCTATTAGATAATAAAGTCCAGTATTTTTGCATCATGCGAGCGTACAGCCGATATTTTGTATGCTACCTTGACTATTTCCTTACTACAACGCAAGTAAAGCTTGTTCAAGAAATATAGTAAATGGGTAAATGTACTTTAGGTTCATTTTATTTAATTTCATCCGATAACTCGGTGCCTTGCCTTTGCCTGCATTTTCTATTTTATTTTTTCATTATTCCTCTTTATGACACCTCATGATTTTTTCCAGAGTTAGGCAACCCGCCTCGCACAGAGGAGCGCAAGATCGAATTTCGCACAGGGCGCTGAAACCCCTAGGACCGGCCCTGGGCACAATAATCCTGTGATGCAGATTTTTTCTGTGTATTTAACAGTAATATGATGTGGCTTCGTACATTTCGCCTGCAGGGGTCCTTTTAACATGCCCGAAACAGGAGGTTGTAATTGCCATTAAACTGAGGTGGGGGGGTGGGGGGGTATTAAATGTAATTGGTAATGTGTTGCACCATTACGTTCAACCACATCTTCCAAATGTCCCCTCCCTCTTATTTCTTGCAAGAAATGCTGCGTTAACTGGAATTGTGTTGCTTTACAGGCTGAAAATTCATGTTCACCAAAAATAATCCTCTTTGAGTTTACAGCTTGTTCAGCCTGAGGATTGATCGAAGCTAGCTAAGAGGTTTTCCTGCGTTGGAGTGTACTTGGCTGTGGGTGATCAGTTGTTTTCCACCGTCCTGCAGCATAGCCGATCATCTGAGTGCAGCCCAGCATGGTCTTCTTCAATCCTGTCTCCAGTCGACTAAGCCATTGACGTTCACACATCAGAAGTTATGACTCACATGTGAAAGAATGTACAATGTGTACGGTGATTGAACATAAATTAATAAATCAATTGAAACTGTCTGGAAAATCAGCTTTCTCATTTCCTTGAAGACAATCCTCAAACCTGCATATATTTTTCTGTAGATACAGTTGAAAATCATTTAATCATTGAGGTCGAGTTAATTGTAATGAAATTACATTATTGGGCATATACAATTTATTTAGAGAAGGAGGTATAGTAGACAAGAAATCAGCCATAGTGGCGTACTGGGTCGGAATAGGGGTACAGTAATTTTGAGGTTATGGTATCTTAATATTGCAAACTTGCATGAAACTTCATGATTTATTTATTTTTATCATTGAAACTTCAAAAAGACTATTCGCTTGTACTTAAACGTCTTAAAAGGGCGAAGCAACTGAAAAAAGTAGGAAATAAAACAACGACCGTCCTTTTTTCCTTCTCATCGTACCAACGTCATAGACCACAACGGACGTATGCAATTCAAGTTTACGGTGTCCGTTGCCTCTTAATATTCAATCTAAGTAATATATTGGCGTTCAAAAATAAAACGTAGTTGCTTCAAAGCAACAATAACGATGTGTATCCAGATTAATCAAACTCGATTCGATTTCCTCTAATTTCGTAAGTTGGGTAACGTACTCGGCGAAAGCAACCTAGATCCTTCGGTCACTTATATTTCTTGCACAATATACGGCCAGTTATTGCATCTCAGTGGCGCTGGAATTCACCACGTGATGCGCAGCATGCAACGCTTTTTAATAGCTTTGCGCACCATGTGCGTTTGAGTTGGAGCCCAAACAATGACGCAATCGCTGAATTTAACGGAACGCAGAAATAGCAGAGAGTCCCTACTCTGTTAGTATATGCTCCTTGGGCAGCACCAAGCGGAATACATCTGTACACATACCGCAGGCGGTTCGGCGCGTTGTCATGGCAACCGTTGAGTTACACGTCACAAGTCAGCCCATACTGCTGTGAGCATTAACAGAGCTGCACTCAGAAGGCAAGGCGCAATCGTGAAGGAAACGGACTGCTGTGCTTGCTTAATTACTAATAAGTATGAGCGCTGCACCCGCCGGCCTCTCACCGCTGGGTCCGTGGTTCAAATCCCGGTCACTCCATGTGAGATCTGTGCTGGACAAAACGGAGGCAGACAGGTTTTTCTCCGGGTACTCCGGTTTTCCCTGTCAAAATTTCATTCCAGCAACACTCTCCACTATCATTTCATTTCATCTGTCATTCATTTAATCATTGCCCCAGAGGAGTGAGTCAGGCCTCGGCAGCCGGCACAGTTCATATCCTCGCCGCTAGATAGGGGCTTCATTCATTCAATTCCTGACCCGGTCGGAGACTGGAAGCAGGCTGTGGATTTTCATTTTCATGGGAGTTATTTGGTGATGAACAAGATAATGTTGCAGATGGAAGTGACGAGTCTGACCATGGCCGGCTCTACGGTCTGACACAGACTTTGTTTATGAGAGTGATCACAGAAGTGAAACCAAGCAGGGCAGTTGTGAGTCGGACAGCGAAGAGCGAAGGTATGTCTTCCAATAGATCTCGGCATGAAACTGATGAAGATGATCCCATCAGCTATGATATGTGTAATATAAGGGGAAGAATGGTACCGTGTGGTATCAAATTGCCTTTCCCCAAAGGTCCAAAATATCATTTTACTGTTGCCAGGTCCTAATGGAAAGGTCGATCGCTATTGACTGTTAGGAACTGATCATAGACAACTTCATTGTAATATATACAAATATTTGTATTCAATTCGTGAAATCTAATTTTTCCGTGGAGGGAGGTGTCTTGAAAACCAATAGGCTAAATCAAAAATTAAAACTTTGTTCGGACTTTCATACCATGCCATCGCTGCGGTCAGCAGATCTCGGTAAAAGAGATGCTAGTGGTATTGACATATTCATTGCAATAATGTCTAGGAAAAAGTTTCTCTTCTCCTAGGATGCATTTGATTAGACGATATCTCTATGAAGTTCAGGGACAACTCACAGAGTGGCCCCTGTAAGAGAATTTACCATTATTTGCTACTGTGCTTGCCATTACAATATATATTCAGTATATTTACTGTTTTGTTATTCTCCATTTTCATATCGTCAGAATTCTTAAATGCAGATTGGGAAACAATAAATTATAAAGATGGGTGTAAACAATATTACCAGAAGATTCACCCGCAGAACAAAGAAATGCATCCCTCAGTATTACCTATTATATATTATTTGATGCTTGTTAGGCACTTACTCGGGAGGAGGATTTAGTGAATGTAGTCTTCCGCCCAAAGTGTCACATTTGTCACCCCCTCCCCATGGGCAACACCGAAGTCTGTCACGACATAAGGCTGTCTATACTTACGTCCACAATCCCCCATGAAATTATATTCAGGGTACGTCCCTCATGCATGTATGTATACATGAATAATGAATTCGTTACTGTTGTTTTAAGAGGTGGAACAGCGAAGTCAGGATAATGAATTATGTTGGCACCTTGGAGGAATGCAGTGTTACATTATGAGGCTAGGAGCGTAATTGTGGCCCAATCCACAATTTAAGGGCTAGTTTTCCATGCAGTACTACATGGAAAAACAACCTTTAAAAATAATGAGGGTTAGGCCACTATTGCGCTCACAGCCTCATATACCACATGTTCTATACCGGAAAACTGATCGGGTAAAATATACCCAGTGTGCGCATGACCTGACGGGTACTGCTGTTGGCAAACTGTGTGCACTGGGGCTAGAGATGATGCTTTAGTTGGCAATTCCTGTCCTATTTCCCTTTCTTGTGACATCTGGTTAATTTAATTGAGAGTTTCATGTTCCTTTTATAATTGAAACCTTTATAAAAGTGATTGTTTCATTAAAAATGTTTCTGTTGCATTGGAAAGTCCGCGGGAATTATGCGATGGAGACAAATTTTGACGTGTTCTTGTGCGTTTATTACCATTGCTCCATTTGAATGGGTAAAAACTCGTAAGCACACATCAATTATTTTTTTGCCTTAGTTGATTTGCCATAAATTTCTTTTAAAATAATTTTTAATGTGGCAGATTTTGAGAATATTCAGTTGGAGAATGAAGATGGGAACAGGATTACAGTTGAGGAAGTAGAGAGGGTAGTAAGTAAACTACCTTATCACAAAGCGGCAGGGGTAGATGAAATTCGGCCAGAAATGGTAAAGTATAGTGGGAATTAAATGGTTGCATAATCGAATTGGCATGGGATTTAGGAAAGTTACCTTCTGATTGGATGAAAGCAGTAATCGCCCAATTTCCTTCCTTATCCTTAATTCCTGCCGCTCCTTCCGGAGCATAGGGCCTTGGCGAAATTTCTCCACGCAGTACGGTTCCTGGCCATTCTCTTCACTTGACTCCAGTTCTTGTCCACCTCTGCAATTTCATTTTCGATCGTCCTCCTCCAGGTCTTCTTAGGTCGACCTCGCTTCCTGGCGCCTTGAGGATTCCAGTCTAGCGCCGCCCTCTCAATAGCTCCGTCCGGCTTCCTTAGTGTGTGACCAATCCAGCGCCATTTCCTCTCCTTGATCTGGATGCTAATCGGTTGTTGATTGGTGATGGTCCAAAGATCTTCATTTGAGATTATGTCCGGCCACCTCACATTCATGATGCGACGCAGACATCTGTTAATGAACACCTGTAGCTGGTTGTTGATCGGTTTTGTGACTTTCCATGTTTCACAGCCGTAGAGAAGAATCGACTTTACGTTGCTATTGAAAAGGCAGAGCTTGGTCTTCCTGGAAATGTTTCTATTTCTCCAGATGGGGTAGAGCTGGACAAAGGCACCATTTGCCTTCCTGATACGGCTTCGAACATCTTCCTCTGCTCCCCCATCATTTGTGACTATACTTCCAAGGTAGAGGAAGGACTCAACTCGCTCGATGTCCTTTCCGTTCCGTTGACTGTCAAACTAGTCATGATGTCAGAATTTATCCTCATCTCTTTGGTCTTGTTGGTGTTGATCATCAGTCCTGGACGTTCTGCTTCTCTCTGCAACCTCCCCAGCTTATCTTCTATGTCTCGGTACCGTTGTGCCATAAGACAAATGTCGTCTGCGAAATCCAGATCTTCAAGCCTGTCATTTATACCCCATTGAATACCCCTCTTTCGTCCTCCCATTACCTTCTTCATCACACTATCCAGGACCAACAGGAACAGAGTGGGGGAAAGGACACACCCCTGTCTCACTCCGGAACTGACCTTTATCTTTTCTGTTAATTTGCCTTCGTGAAGAACCTGGCACTCATACCCTTCGTACATCTCTTCCATGATTCTGATGATCTTTGTTGGAATTTCATATTCCTCGAGGGTCTTCCACATAATTCTTTGATTTACGGAGTCGAAGGCTTTCTCGAAGTCAACAAATGTGAGGTAAAGGGTATTCCGCCACACCACACTCTGCTCCAGGATGATTCGGAGGGTGTTGATGAGATCCACACAGCTGCGATGTTGTCGAAATCCAGCCTGTTCCTCCCGAAGCCATTTTTCTACGCAGTCTTTTATACGATTCAGGATGACTCTCGCCAGAACATTGCTTGGAATGGACAGCAAGGTGATACCCCTCCAGTTGTTACAGTTTGTGGTGTCCCCTTTCTTCGGCAACTTGACTATCAACCCCTTCTTCCAGTCGGTTGGTATTTTCTCCTCCTTCCAGATCTTCTCCAACAGCGGGTGCAGCAGATCGATCGTAATATCCAGGTCTGCTTTCAGTACTTCCGCTGGGATATTATCCAGACCTGGTGCCTTCCCGCATTTCATCTGCTTCAACGCTGTCCGTATTTCGCCCCGAGTTGGGGAGTCGAGGCTGATGCTTGGGTCACTTTCTGCTTCCTCTTCATCTTCTCTTCGCTGCTTACTTTCTGGTCCTCTATCTCTATTAAGAACCTCCGCAAAGTGTTCTCTCCATCTTGTCAGCTGCTGTTCACACGTCGTGAGGATCTCGCCCGTCTTGCTCTTCACAGGCCTAGTTTTATTAAAACCTTTCTTCGAAAGCATCTTTGTGATGCCATAGAGCTCCTTAACGTCCCCCCTTCTTGCCGCTTCTTCTGCTTTCTCCGCCTGCTCATCAGTCCACCTCCTATGATCCTTCCGTACACTCCTCTTTACCTCTCTGTTTGCTGTTGAATACTTTGCATGTGTGAGAGCCTTCTGCTGCCTAGTCTTGCAGGTGTTGAGCTTGGCCTTAATCTCCTTCCTATAATTTATCTTGTCCCAGGTCTGATCGGATATCCATTCTTTCCGCAGGTAGTTCTTGTACCCGAGATGCATCTCACTAGTTTCCACGAAGATATCTTTACCTCGCTCCATACTGTCTCCACGTCCTTCTCTGTCTCTGAGTCCAACACCTGGAATTTATTTCTGAGCTCCAGTTTAAATTGGTCCAATCTCTGCTGGTTCTTAAGCTTGCCCACATCAAACTTGTTGTGCCGAGTGTTAAACTTTCGGCGGACTGCGACGATCTTCATGCGGAAGTTGGCAACCACAAGATGATGGTCACTACCAACGTCCGCTCCTCTCTTGTTCCTAACATCTTCCAAGCTTCTTCTGAACCTCCTGCTCACCGCGATGTGATCAATTTGATTTTCTGTGACTTGATCAGGAGACACCCAGGTGACCTTGTGGCACCGCCTATGAGGAAATACCGTGCCACCCATCACCAAATCCTGACTGGCGCAATATTCCGTAAATTTCTCCCCATTGTCATTCATCTCACCAAGGCCATGTTTACCCATGATCTGCTCCAACCCCTCATTGTTTGAGCCCACCTTCGCGTTGAAGTCTCCCATAACAATGAGAATGTCCTTCTTACTTGTTTGTCTTGTGACATCTCGCAGCATTTGGTAGAATTCATCCTTCTTCTCTGGCTCCGATTGTTCTGTAGGCGCATAGCATTGGATGATGATCACATTCCTGATCTTTGTCTTGAACCTAGCAAACATGAGCCTACTAGAAATTGGCTTCCACTCCATAAGGCTTCTCTTTGCATTTCTGTTGAGCAGCAACCCCACTCCATCCCTGTGTTCTTCATCATCGCCCCCAGAATAGAGAAATGTAATTCCATCTGTTGTCTGTATTTCACCAAATCCTGGCCACCTCACTTCACTCAATCCTAGGATATCCAGCCCATAGTTCTTCATCTCCCGTGACACTTGTTTCAGTCTGGTTTTCTCCATCAAGGTCCTCACATTCCAGAAACCGATTTTCGTAGTCCTCTTCATGCCAAAATGCGTCATCAGGTTATCCGTCCGGTTTTGTAATTTCGCTTCAGTTTCCGTAATCAGTTTATTTAAGAGGAGCGAGTGATTAACCCACTGCCTCCGAGTGCCTTGGAGGGGCTGCCACCTTAAGCCTGAAGCACCAGGCTGATTTTCTGTCAGGGTTTCTTCCCTTAGCCTTTGAAGAACCAACTCCAAACTACAAGGCAGCAGTTGTTTCACCAGAGCCCCGTTAGCCGTAATTTCTTCAGGGTTCCTGTAGGGCCTTCACAGCTACCGTAGCGGTCTTGAGGCACTCAAAGTCCCCACTGTACTTCACCCCTACAGGCAATCCCCTACTTAATTACGTTGCCCATGCCCCACGACGAGGACGAGGGGTTGGATTTGTGGGAGACAATCGCCCAATTTATAAGCAGGTAAAAGGAAAGATTGCAACAACTTTAGTTAGTGTGATAAGTGTCCCGAGCATTGTAGCCTACAGGGTGGGGAACAGAGTTCCAGGTTACAAAGAAACACACCAAAGGAATGAAGATAGTTCACTAACCTACTTATAGCAGATGTTAAAAATTACCACCTTTCATCTCTTGGCACCTTAGAACCCTGGTCAGCAAGTTGCGGAAGCAGATCGCAGCTGGACCGTTGGAATTGCTGCAGTTATTGAAGACTGAAGGTCCCCCTTTGCCGTTAATCTTGGTTTTTCTGACCGGGGCGCTGCCTGACTGTCAGGCAGCTACTCAGTTGTCCTCACGTCAGTTTCTAAAATCCCTGACGGAGCCGGGAGAGAGGCGGGCGCGCTACCTCAACACCACGGAGCCGGCACAATCACTCTTTTAAGATTTAAAAAATCACCAAGGATCTACGAACTTCCGTAGGCTTAGAGTAAAAATATCCACAGAGCTACCAAGCTAGTTCAGAGAGCATGGGCTGCAGTTCAACACTTCTATATCGGAAAGGTGAGCCTCTGCCTGGTATTGCGACCTGTAACCCGAAGTGGAATCAATTTCAAAAGGGATGCACACAGGGCCGAATTTACCGTAAGGCAAAATAGGCACATGCCTAGGGGGTCACAGTCCAAGTGGCGCCGCAAGACGCCCCTTCGGTTAGGCAACCGGCAATGATCTATACTGGAGGCGCCCCGAAGGGCACCGCCGTCAGGCGCCCTCTTTGCTACGGCTTTAAATGTGCTAAGTTAGGATTATAGCAGTAGTCTATATATGCTAAAATAAATATTGAGAAATGAGCAGAGACATTTAGAAATAATATCGTGTCTTTGTCGCATGCCCTTCCACTTCGCTCTTCGTTATGCCGCTCGACGCCCTTTCGTCCCGACAAGTGTGAGAGGGACGGGGAGGCGGATGAACGGAGCTGTGCTGCGCGCGCTGTTGTTGCGGTAGCTGGGTTTGCTTGCATTGTAGTAGCATCGAAGTGCCCCGCGCCCCAACCCCCTTGCCTGTGCTGTGTGCGAGTTCGAGCTTGTGTTGTGTTGAAGCTCGAAGCTTGTGGTTTAACGTGACCGTTAATCTCGCTATCATGAGCCACGGGACCTCCTTTTTACGTGGAATCCGAACCACAGGACATGGCATTTCACTTCGAAAATCTCACACGCATTGACCGGGAATCGAACCCGGTCCGCCTTGGTGAGAGGCATACAGCTTGACCGCTGCAAGCAAATGTTTTAAACTATGGGCAGCAAAAAGTTGTCTGCTTACCAAAACCGTGTCCGCAAAACTGAAGAGGGTAAGAAAGCCAGGTGACACTATCAAAATGTCGGAAAATAAATGAGATGTTTAGTGGGCGTGTGAATCCTACACCTCCAACGACAATTTCGGATAACAATAACAATTCTTGCTCTGCGGTGCACGACATTGACTGCGATGGAGTTCAGCAACTTGAGGTAAGCTACCGTACACGAATTACTTTACGAAAAAAGTAGGCCTTTCCCAATAGGCGATTCCTTGATACACTGTTGCACAAAACTCAGACTGGCCTCGAAACCGTACCGTGCCTGCAGAGTATATTAAAAGTTGTTCTTTTTAAATTTACTATGTTTGAAGTGCTCTAATTAATACGGGATTTCCCTTTTCAGCTCCAACAAACCAAAATTGATGAAAAAGAGAATGACAATTCTAGGCCTACATCTAATTCAAATGACACCTTAAGGGGAGAAAGCAACAAAAATTTAAATTTGCCACAGCGGACAAACAAAATGTTACGGCCAATGGTGAACCAAAAGAAAGGTTCCTAGGTTTTATGGAGAGCATCGGGCACAAGTCAGAGCAGCTTTTTGATGCAGTAAAGGCTAAGTTGGAAGATCTGGATTTGAAAGTGGAGGATATTCGAGGCCAATCTTACGATAACGCAAGTAATATTCCGGGTTGCAAGCTCGAATAGCAGCCTTGAATCCCTTAGCTCTCTATGCACCATGCTCACCCCATTCACTAAATTTGGTTGGAACTCATGCCGCTGAATCTTGTTCAGAATCTGTAATGTATTTTTAACAGCTCAAGAACTGTACAAATTTTTTACTGCTTCGACCTACCGATAGAAAATTTTAAAGAACTTTATTGCGCGCGTACTAAAAAGCCCGTCAGTGACTCGGTGGTCGGCACGATATGACGCTTGTCAAGCTCTGAGGGAAGGCAGCTCTTGAGAGTATTCACGAAGACAGAAATCAAAAGTCAAACACTCGAAGTGAAGCCAAAGGCATCTTAAGCAATATCCTACAATATTATAAACTGCTTTCCTAGTAGTTTTTGGAGTACCATTCTAAAAAGATTTAATACTGTCAGCCAGAAGCTCCAAAAAGTTAGCACTAATTTGAGAACTGTGGTAGAATGTTAAGCTTCGTTAGCGGAATTTGTGCAATGTTTAAGAGATCATTTCGATGTCTATGAGAAAGAAGCCAAAGAATTAAGCGGTATTGCTCAATATTCCTACGACCTAAAGAGAAGACCAGAACTAAAGACTAGGAATGATGAGACAAAGCCAAGAGAATATGTACCGTCAGAGGGCTCAGAAAATTTCCACGTCAATGTATTTTATGTAATTCTGGGTGTACTAATTGCTGAGCTTAAGAGGCGAAGTGAGGCTTACAAAGTCCTCCATAAGAGATTTTATTTTCTAGAAAACCTGTTAGACAAATGATAAAATAATTCGCTGACGATCTCTCAGAAAAGTGTGTGGATGACTTAGAAATTGCACAGGCTGACGAGTGCTTGCATTTAAAGGACCATTTAAAAATTGCAGATTTTAAAGGTAAGTCAGCCTCTGATCTCAGCACTTTCCTTCATGGAAAAGATTTACACGAAATGTACCCGAACGTAAACATTGCTTTACGGATACTTCTCACCATTCCAGTGACCAATTGTTCTGGAGAAAGATCATTTTCGGTACTGAATCGCGTCAAGAACTATTTGCGGTCAGTCACTAAAGAAGAAAGGTTAAACTCTATTGCACTCCTAGCGATTGAAAAAGATATGACGATAAACTTGAACTGCGGTGCCATAATTAATGAATTTGCCGAAAAGAAGGCAAGAAGGAAACTTTTGAAGTAGTTCTCGTTGTGCTTGAGGCAGGCCCCGTTATGTCTTCATTCATGTTTTCAATCTGCACTTTAATTTCTCTAAAAGATATTGCAGGAAGATATGCAGTTGACCTTATTTGTATTTTAGAGCGCTTTGTTCAATTTAAAATGTCGTTTGTACCACTGCTCTTCATGCGTTTTAAAATTAGTGTGTGTTCTACTATTTTTTAAATTATATTTCGTGCTACCGCAGTTCATTCAGTTACAGCAGTAAATTATGTTTTTATTTTTGAAGCTACTCTTCATTTTTATAGTATGAATTAAGGCTAGACATTATTTTTGGAAAGGGTATTCATAAAGTGTTTTGGTTGCATAAAAGTTAAACTGTTTCATGTAGTTTTACTCCAAGCTGTTTTTTTTATTGAATTGACTATGTATCCCTGCGTAAAAATTCAAGCATAAACTTATGCTGTCAGCCATATATCTGTTTATTCTTTTTTTCCGAACCTTACCTCATGCGAGTGGCTATGCCTTATCATAAAAATCGGGAGGGGGCTCAAGTGAGGAGGGGTGCTCAATGGAAAGGTGCCTATAGCGTAACTTTGGGTAAATCCGGCCCTGGATGCACAGTCGACTCTGTTGGTCAGACATTTGTACAGAAACATAGCATTGACACACTTGCGGCGTGACTGCGAAGTCCGCATACGGTACGGTACCCATGGTTCTGCAGAAAGTCTCATAGCTCGCTGTAGAGAGTTGAATGTCCACACACTTAAAACTGATCCACTTCATGAATAGCACCTGCACTCTCTCTAAACAGTGATTAGCATATTGCTGAGAGTCACGTCACGTCATTATTGGTAATTCTTTCTCCTAGGTCATTCACGCATACCGTACCAGTTCAGTGGTGAAATAATTTCCGTTAAAAGGTGCCAACGTCCATGAAAATGTTATCACACTGCATTTTGATATACCTACGCTATTCGAGTGAAGTAACCACTTCATGCAGCTACTGTATTAGTTAGTAGATGTAGGTCAGATTGAAAAAAAAAAATACTATTTGACATGCAGTCAATCACTTGGAAAAGTTTCAAATCATCAGTGTATAGAAGGCAGCTGCTATTATTATGACCGAAGTAAAATCATTAATAAAAAATAAAAGTAAGAGAGGTCCCTGTGGTACGTCGGAAGTTGGAAAATATGGATTAGATGATTGACCATTAGAGTGAAGCAATGCAAATTATTTCGGTAAAACCCCCGGCATAGCCGTGCTCGTTAAATCGGGAAGCTGCAGCAAATCCGTAGACGGCAGGTTCGAATCCCAGCGCTGACAGTGGCTATCCTGAGTGGTTTTTCCACACTTCCTCCAGACAAAATCCGGGATAGTGCTTTACTTCAAGTCCCGGGGCGCTTACCCCATCCCTGCACAGAAATACCGGTTATCAGTAAGTTCAACACACACCAAACTAGGTACACGGGGCCGATGATCAAGATGACCCAAGCCCCTCAAATTATTTAACAAATTTTTCGGTGAGATAACTTCAAGTCCACTCTAAAACGCCGCCACATATTTCGTACACTGACAATGTAACCAATGCCTCTTGTTCAACGAAATCAAAGGAGAAATCAGTGTCTATAGTGCCTTCCTGTTGGCTCTTGTACAAAGCATTGAATATAAAGTCAGTACAAGGCCAGGTCGAAACAGTCGAGCGTTTCTTCACGAAGTCGTGCTGAGCTACCGCACGTTTATACTGGCCAACTGACCTGTATAGGCTAGTCTATGAAACACGACTTTTCTCCAGTGGGATTTTAAAAAACGACTGGCCTATAGTTATCAAACACCATTTTATCACCCTTTTGAACCCTTTTGAAGACTTATCTACCCCTTCTTCCACTCTCATGGGAAACATCCTGAATTAAAAGATACATAGATTTAGAATTGCACTGAGTGGACTAACCATCTAAGAACCACACTCTGAGCACAATACCGGGTGTCTCATCAGACCCGAACGATTTCGTATTATCCAAGAAAGTTAGAATTACATGCTTCTGAGGTTGAAGCCGGATCGACATCAATCCCTGATCACAGTCGCAAACGGTTGGGGCAGATGAATGGTACGGTCTCGATGGAGTGTGGTAAGTTTTGAAGGTCTCGACTAATTTGTTTGAGTCCTTTCCTTGTCATGGATTTCGTTTCCATTCTGTAACATGATGGACAGCAGACGTGAAGATCTTTTGTTGTTTACAAAATTCCAAAAATGCTTTGGATTGGTGAGTAATTATGATTCTACTGAAGTGAATCAAGTGCTGCTCCGGAGTCGCTTTTACTCCACCCGTAACACTAAACATTGTACGTAATCGTACCGCAGGCCTGATTTCGTGAACATTCGTCTTGCCTTCTCTTTCTCTCTGTCGGTTAGGTAGTCAGCCCGGAGGTTTGTTGGAACCATCATAGGTTATGTGGAAGAAACCCACAAGACCCAAGGCAGCACTATAATGAGGCGTACTAGGCAAAGTGAGGAGTGAGGTAGTTTGCCATTACTTTCCTCACTGAGTCAGAACAACAGCACTGATCCTATGAGTAGAACCTTCCACAGCATCCATAGACACTAGCTATGCCTTGAATGCCATTACTCGGCACCACTCATACCTCGGTAGCTACCATATAATCTTAGCCATGGATGAGGCTGAGACATCGGTGAAAAGCCACATCTTACTCTAGCCTGTGCCAACAGACAAATACAAAACATAGGGGATTTTTTTTTATCAGGTACCACGGCCACATCGATAGGTCTCCCATGACTGTAATGTCAGCCTTAGTCCAAGTATATACTGGATTATCCTTCTTAGGGCTTGGGGATGAATAATTTGCGGCAAGGATAGTGAAAATTCTATAGCACGTAACTACAGTCTCAGCATGAATACAGAGTGTATACGTGGAGAATTGTTCTGAGACTAGCAGTAAGTTGGGAAATTACACTTTTGCCGGAGACTGAACTCGCTAGAAACGATACAGAAGTACATTCAGAAAAAAAAAAGTAGTTCCGTGAAGAACTATACAGCCTATTTTCTTATATCCTACTCATGTTAATTGCCTCTATCAACATACAAAATTTCAGTTTGATTGTTGTAATAGATGCGTAGATATTGAGAACCGTCTAAATATTTCAGATGGTCACCAGGTTGGATTTTTATTTATGTACTATTACATGAAGATTATTGTGTACGTGTGGTATTCAAACTTCAATCGCATGATTAGGACACAAGAAGTAAAAAACGAGATTTTAAAATTTCGCACAGCTGCCATCTTGTGGTTATGAAAACAATTGAAATAAATTAGATGCCAGTGGATTAACATTTGTATAAGCATTTAACGTACTCAGTTTCACTGCACTAGGATGGTTAAATCGCGAGAAACGTCCATTTAAATATTTATAATTCGCGTCGCCGCCATGTTGGATTTGTGCTCACCAGGATACTGAAAGTCCTATAGGTGAACTTATGTTCATAGTCTCTATGAACATAAAAAAAATCAGTTTGCCTGCTGTAAGAGATTTGTAGACATTGAGAACCGTCTAAATATTTCGAATGGTCGCCATTTTGGATTGTTATACGTATAGGCCATAGAGTTATGTACCATTAAAGGAAAATTATTACGTAGTTTCATTATTCAAACTTTCACTTCGATCGCATGATTACGACACAAGAAATAAAAACTTAATTTTAAAAATTCGCACAGCCGTCATCTTGAGGTTATGTCAACAATTGAACTAAATTAGATGCCAGTGCATGACAATATGTATAATCATTTACTGTACCATATTTCATTGCGCTCAGATGGTTAAATCGCGAGAAATGTCTATTAAAATGTTTCAAATTCGCTTGGACGCCATGTTCGTTTTGTACTTGACAGGCTTTTGAAAGTTACATAGATAAACTTGTAGCAGTGCCCTCTATTACCGTACAATTTCAGGGTGATATCAGTAATAGTATTTTTTATTTTATTTATTTAGTCGATTTACCCTCTACGTTAGTGGCTCCCACGGACTCGCCGAGAGAACTCACCACTACCACCACTACGGGCAGTGTCCTGGAGCTTGTAACATCTGGTCGGGGTGGATACAACTGGGGAGGTGTGATCAGCACTTCGCCCAGGCGGCCTCACCTGCAAAGCGAACAGGGGCCTCATGAGGGATGGGAAGGGAGGGGAAGATTGGGATGGATAGGCAAGGAAGAGGGAAGGAGGCGGCCGTGGCCTTACAGTAGGTGCCATCCCGGCATTTGCCCGAAGGCGAAGTGGGAAACCACGGAAAACCACTTCGAGGATGGCTGAGGTGGGAATCGTACCCCCTCTACTCAGTTGGACCACCCGAGGCTGAGTAGACCCCGTTCCAGTCCTCATACCACTTTCCAAATTTCGTGGCAGAGCCGGGAATCGAACCCAGAACCTCCGGGGCGGCAGCTAACAATGCGGACCGCTACGGTACGGAGGCGACTATCAGTAATAGCTTCGGAGATATAGAATACCAGTGAAATATTTCGCACAGCCGCCATTTTGAGGTTATGTAAACAATTGAATTAAATTAGACGCCAGTGCATTACAATGTGTATAAACATTTGCTGTACAAAGTTTCATTACGTTTGGATGATTAAATCGCGAGAAAAGTCTATTTAAAAGCCTCAACTTCGCTTGGCCGCCATGTTGGTTTTGTAGTTACCAGGTTTTTGAAAGTCTCATAGGTGAACTTCTAGTAGTGGCCTCTATCACCGTACAAAATTTCAGGGTGATATCGGTAATAGTTTCGGAGATATTGAATGCTGGTGAAATAGTTCGCACAGCCGCCATGTTGGATTTGAAGGGCACGATTGGAGTCGGCCGAAATGTTGCTATGACCTTACCGAGTTTCATTGAAATCGCTCCAGCCGTTTAGAATTTATTAGAGGGACACACACTTACACACACACACGGACAAAAGGTGATCTCATAACCTTTTTCTTTTTTCATAAAATGAAAATAAGCTAAAAATGGTGAAATCATGAAGTTATATTACATTCTACGATGCGAATATAAGAGACAATAGTAAGTAGTGACTAGCAGCATAGTGTCGCAGGATGTTGTCACTAACAGGCTAGTAGTGAATGAAATTTAAATGCTTTTCAGTCGGTCAACACGATAGTACACAAATTGTAATGGGTTCAAATCTCAGTGCCGAGAGTAGACATCCCGAGTGCGATTTTTACACACACTTTCCAGGCAAATGTTGGGATGGTACCTACCGCAATCCTAGGCTCAAATAATTAGAACTACACACACTGCTGTAGTCACCTCATAACACAGGTTATAAGACAAATTCAACTCGCACGCTAGTACAAGAAGACCACTTCGTGGTGTAGTGGCTAGCGTTCTCGGCTGTCGTCCCGGAAGTCAGGGTTCGATTCCCGACTCTGTCAAGAAATGTTAATTCTGATGTGAGGGCTGGAACGGGGTACACTCAGCCTCTTATGGCAAAAAATGAGGAGAAGAAGGTTCGATTTCTAACTCAGCCAACCTAGAAGTGGTTTACCATGGTTTCCCCACGTCTCCTCTAGGCAAATGCTAGGATGGTTCCTAACTTAATGCCATGGCTGTCTCCTTCTTATTCCTATTCCCAATTTACAAACACACACACTTGTACAGCCATCACAATAACACACGACTTATCACAAATTCTACACACACACAAATACACGGGAATATATGACCACGATGTCGCAACCCCTAAAATAAGCAGCCGGTACAAGGGGCTGATGACCGAGTTGTCCTTAGCTACTAAAATTAATCATCAACAACAATTCGTATTGCAGCAGCTTAAGTCTCATTCTTTGGAGATTCCACTTCTTCCTATTTGTATAGAGACCAAGAGATCGTATTTTGTTACGATAGCATGACGTGGTACTCAGTAAATACGGTTTCATTACTGTGCTGTCTTAAAAGGTCTACCCACAATGCGCTGTCGGTAGACGGTAGTGGGCAGACGGTAGACGGCAGATGAAGTCTGAAGTCGGTAGTTCACAACATAGCCACCCACAATGCGCAGTCGTTAAAATGCTAGGAGTAAATAATAACTTGACTTTCAGTTATTCCTTGAGAAGGTTGTCATTGTCGACAACCTAACCTAAAATTTGCAAGGATGCATGACATGGAGCGGTACGGTTTATTTTTATTGCTGCTAATTGGTACAGCATTGTTAAAATTGAGGAAAAATACTCGTACATCCAGTATCCCCTCTTGTAAATAATAATTAATAACAAATCCAACTCTGAATTAGGCCTACTCTTTATTGAACAGAATTGTTTTTGTGTAGCTGTTCATTTTTGATTGAACGCCCGAGGGCTCCCAACACGTTCACTCTATTACTACATCATTTCCTAATTTATTTTTCGGCATTACAAATGTAGTTTGGCTAATTTCAGTACCGGTAGGCCCTACTTAAGAAAATGTTTTCGTACGATAAGCTCTCATTCAGCTTTACCTTCCGCTGCATTACATTTGCTACAAAGGAAAACATTATAATCAATGAACAGTTTCCTTTTAGATACTTGGGCTCACTCATGTCATACATCCAACGGCGTTCCCTCACAAGATCAATTAATATATCTTCTATCCCAGTCATCATATTTTTATATACCGGTACTGTAATTATGCGAAGAATATACCGCGAATACAACTAGTCAACTACACAGCTGATGACGACAAAGTGACGTCATCTTGTGATCTTTTTTCATTGGCTCTCAAATATGCAGTTGGCTGTCAAAGATAAAATTGGCGACAGCCGACTACACGCTGTCGATTGTCAACTATCTACTACCGACAAGCAACTTCACATTGTGAATGACGCCATAAGAGAGCACGGGTCAGTCTTCAACTACAGTCTGCCGTCTGCCCACTACCGTCTGCCGACAGCGCATTGTGGGTAGAGCTTACTCTTGTCCTCACTAAAAGACTCGTGCCTTGCATGTGTTTGAATCACATCGGTTGTCTTGAAAATGGTTTTCGTGGTTTCCCCATTTTCACCACCAGGCAAATGCTGGGACGGTTCTTTTCAATAGGTCCTCGGCGAATTCCTTCCAAAATCCCTTCCCTGACCCGCACTGAAATGAAATGAATGGCCATTAGCTGCATTAATAACATTTTCATGTGAGGATCAGTCTAACCACCCCTCTACCGCAAAGTGTTGGAATTATGTTTGTGTTTCTCTCGCTAAGAGACTAGCATAAACTATACTGTATAAGTCATTGCTTCTCAAGAGGTTGTGTACCACTTCTCACCCACCATTGTGTAATGCTTCATGTTTGTGAATATTAATATTTGTCAAATTTGGGGTACAATATAAGATTCACTGCAGTTTTCTATAACAGCTTTAGACATTTGCGGCAGTGCTTCAAAATATTCTACCCCAACAATACCTAATAATATGGTTTTATAACTGTTCTTTCACTATTCTATATAATCTTGAACATTAATGTTATAGTTTAAGACAGCTATTTCGTCGTGGAAATACAGGATCCGTCTGCATTATGAAGGGCTTTGTGATGTGAAAGAAAAAGTTCAACACTTCTTTCACAGCTGTTTGAATATCTTCATTTTAGTATCTTAGGATGGTTTTGCTCTTTAAATTTAAATTTTCTTCAATGGTTGGCTTTTGAGTACATTCCAGCAAAGAGTAGTATTTTAAGATTGCACTAATTGAATACTAGTATGACTAAGGCAGGAATGTGAGAATATAAAGTGCATTTTGAGGAAGGATAAATAATTTGGAGTATGTTCTCAAGGATGCAATACTGTGCTGTTAGAAACCTTGTTGTAACAATCCTAAGTTGCATTACCGTATCTTACAAGAACAGCCCTGGCAAGAAGAGGGGAAAGTTGAACGGGTGATGGAGAAAAAAGTTGAATGCTGTGGATTCTCTCCTTCAGTTATGAAAAGCTATGTTGTATATATTATTTTCCTTTACATATTTTACCTGTAGAAGTGTTGTATAAATGTATGTTTGTGCCATGGGAACTAATGTCCCAATTGCAAATAAACAGATTGACATGTATGGTGAAAATACACAGCCTGCTTCCAGTCTCCGACCGGGTCAGGAATGGAATGAATGAAGCCCCCATCTAGCGGCGAGGATATGGACTGAGCCGGCAGACGCACTCCTCTGGGGCAATGATTAAATGAATGACAGATGAAATGATAGTGGAGAGTGTTGCTGGAATGAAATTTTGACAGGGAAAACCGGAGTACCCGGAGAGAACCTGTCTGCCTCCGTTTTGTCCTGCACAGATCTCACATGGAGTGACCGGGATTTGAACCACGGACCCAGCGGTGAGAGGCCGGCGTGCTGCCACCTAAGCCACGAAGGCTATATTGACATGTATGGTAATTTTTCCTATTGCTTATTTGCTTACTATTCCCAATTATACAATAGAATGGAAATATAACTTTTAATAATCTTTACGGTACCGTACTTTAAATCGGCGATTGGCTATATGTGCGTAGCCTATATGAAAAGGATCAGATATCGGTAACATCATTCTGGGCTGTTTGCATATGTATTTAAGTAGGCCTACTGTAGTTGTAGGTTTCAGTATTTAAAGAGGGTCTGAACTAGGAATTCACATACTGTATTTATTTGACTTCATAAATATTAATAACTTTAATTTTTAACAATAGTTATGTCTTTATTATGAACACTCGAATTTCCTAGGATTAAGTTTCCAAGAATACATTTTAAATGCGAATACTTAACACGCGAGTGACAACACATCCGTTCACACTGGACCGTTCTTTAATCTTCATTGCTGAAGCGCAAAGCATGAATAAAACCTCTCTTCTGATTCTTCCTTACTTGGTTTCGGCTTACTTAGTGAACAAATATTTTCTAGTAGGTCTATGCTCTTATAACTGATTCTTAGATCAGTGGTATGCTTTCAACTATATCTCCAACTGTACGGATTTTTAGCCTATTTTCATCTTGTGAAACATCGGCTTATGAAATCACCTTTGCCCGTCTCTTTCTTGCCTAAGAAGTTTTGATTGGCTGGAGCCTTTCAATGAAACTTGGGAGGGCCGTACGACTACTCTGACCGTGCCTTTCAAATTTTCATGTGTGTCACCGATCCAATATGGCGGCGGCACGAAATATCTCAACTGCATTCAATATCTCCTAAACTATTCTTGCAATAAGCCTGAAATATTGTATGATAATAGAGGCCACTAAAGTAAGTTCACGTATGTGACTATCAAAAACGTAATAAGTGCATACGGTACCTAGTCAACATGGCGGCCGCCCTTAGTTCAAATATTTAATGTCTTTTCTCGCGACGTATGCCCTAATCATTCGAGCGCAGTGAAACTTGGCATAGTAAATCTTTATTTTAAAAGCCTAATATAGTTACGTCTAATGTAATTCAATTGTTATGAGAAATTCAAAATGCCATCTTTACGAAATATTAAAATCATGCTTTTTTCTTCTTTCTATTCTATCATGTTATCAAAGTGGCAAGCATAATGGATCGCTGCTATAATATTTAGTGACTACTGTAGTGCACATCTCTATGGCCTACATATAAAAAAACAATTTAACATGGTGGCCTCACTGAAATATTTCACCGGTTTTCAATATGTCCTAATCTGTTACTGCAATCAAACTAAAATGTTATATGGTGATAGAGGACTATTAAATAAGTAGGTATATCTTTCGTGCCGGGGAGAATTCTAAGTCATATAATAGCAAAATCCAAATTGAAAATCTCATTGAACTGTTTCACCTATGAGTAGTAGGCTACAAATTTGCTTTTTCATACGCAAGTAGATGAAGGTCATAAATTATATATATATATATATCTGTGCTTTATTAAGTTTAATTATATGCCATGTAATGCTTTATCGCATTTTAACAATTCCAAACCTCTGTTCTCATTACGGCTTATAGTTGACTTATACGCTTTAAGCCCTGACACAATAGATGTGAAACCTTCAAACGCCTGATAAGCACAAAAACAGCATGGTGGCCACGCAAGTTTCAAAATTTGAACACATAGCTTTTCTGGCGAACTAATTCGAACGCAGTGAAACTTCACACACCGAAGCTTTATTTAGAGCTAAGAAATATTTATTTTACCGTATATCTGATGTTCAACTGTTTAAAAAAAATGAGTATGACGGCAGATCAAAATATTCAAACGTATATTTATTTCTCGCACCATATTCATGCGTCTATTCGACCCCGCCATCTGAGTCGGCTCATACGAACAGCTTCATCTAGCGTGTTCATTTCTAACTTAGCCTTTATGTCTTCATTACGAGTACCTTACTACCATTGCTCCCATCTATTTTTCCCAGCAATCATTCATGCTACCCTCATATCAGCTACCTCTAGTTCATGTATCGAATATCCTGAATCTACCCAGCTCTCACTTCCATATAGCAAGGTCGGTCTAAATACTGAGCTATGTACGGTAGGTAAAGTTTCGTCGCTACACAACTTCTGTCTTGCAGAATACTGTAGATCGCAACAGAGAACTCACTGCATTGGCTTTACTACACCTCAACTCTATTTCCTTCCCCATCCTGAGAGAATGCACAGCCCAAGTACTCGTACTTACAATGTTCCACCTGCTCCAATTTAGATCCTCCTTCCTGGCATTTTATTTTCTTGCGTTTCTTGCCTACCGACATAACATTCGTCCTAGAAATGCTGATCTTCCTACCATACTCCCTACATTTCTGTTCAAGTTCTAACATGTTGGCTTGCAAGCTTACGAAGGAGTCGGGCATTACAACCAGGTCATCAGCATAAGCCGGACTGTTTACCTGGTTTCCACCTAATTGAATCCCACCCAGCCAGTTTATGCCGTTCAGCAAATGGTCCATATATAAAATGAAAAGGTGGTGAGAGGTTCCAACCTTGCCTCACTCCTGTAACAACCTTGACTAAAAACTCATCCTACCATCATCTCTCACTGCAGCCTGATTAACATCATAAATACTTTTGATTGCCGATACCATAATCCCTCAGGATGTTCAGCATCTCCTCCCTGGCTACTCTATCGTACACCTTCTCTATATTGTGAGGTTTGAAGCCATTTTTCAGTGTTGCCTAAGTAAACAAAAGTTTGGTGCTTTTCAGTCAGTCAACACGAATGTACCCAAATAGAGCTGGGTTATGCCCTAATCCTGAAATTACATGAGATTAATAAATACATAATAAATACATGTAATTTATTTCAGGATTAGGGCATAACCCAGCTCTATTTGGGTACATTTGTGTTGACCGACTGAAAAGCACCAAACTTTTGCCTTCTCTAGATCTACAAAACACAAACACAACTGTCTATTCCTCTCGTAGCATTTCTCAATAATTTGGTGCATACTAAAAATTGTATCTTGACATCTTCGTTGTGGTGTAAAGCTACACTGGTTTTCATCCATCTTACTCTCGGTCAATGATCTAACTCTCCTTTCTACGATCCTTGAGCACACTTTGCCCTGGAACTTAAGAAAGAAATGCCTCTATAATTATTGCAATATTTTTTGTTACCTTGCTTATAAATTGGGGCGAATACTGCCTTTGTCCAGTCGTTTGGCACCTTTCCTAAAACCCATGCCAATTCGATTATCCTTTGGAATCATTTCAGCCCTGCTTTCCCACCATACTTTACCATTTCTGGCCTTATTTCATCTACCCTTGCCACTTTGTGACATTGTAGTTTATTTACCACCCTCTCTACTTTCTCAACCGTGATCCTGTTCCCGTCCTC
The DNA here is from genome assembly GCA_946902985.2 of Meconema thalassinum. Taxonomy (NCBI): domain Eukaryota; kingdom Metazoa; phylum Arthropoda; class Insecta; order Orthoptera; family Tettigoniidae; genus Meconema; species Meconema thalassinum. The sequence continues at coordinate 918,814,569 of OX336389.2, forward strand.
ATTCTTCTCCTGCATAATCTCAAAATCTGCCTCATTGGCAATAACATTTAGCAAGTTTTCGAAGTATTCCTGCCATCTTCTCAGTGCTTCCTTGGTAGAGATGTAGCCAAATATCGGTGGCGCGCGAGACATGGTGTAGGCCCTTACACTAGCCGCGCGGCACAATTATTTGGCTACATCTTTATTTACAATGAGTTTCCCTGAATTATCCCGAACACTGCTCAGTTCTCTTTTTCCTCCATCTCTAAGTTTCTTTATAACACTCCAGAAAGGGTTTCCTACCATTTCCTAGCAGTTTTTAATTTATGTCGCTGAAGTGATGAGTCACATCTACTAAAATAGCCAAGTTACATATCCACACCAAGTCAGAATGTTCTTTCAAGAGCCTGCCTGCCTTTTTCACTAAGGAGGATTGTACGAGGCACGTCCAGAAAGTAAGTTCCGTTTGGTAATAAACTTAAATTGTGTACAGATACAGAAACATTATTTATTGCACAACATTCTACACCTCTTAAACTACATTTCCACATAACTGCCGAACTTTTGCAGGCATTTTTCATAGCGTGGCACACGTTTTTGGATACCTTCTTCATAGAAGTTTGCCGCCTGTGTCTTCTTTCATCTTCTTTCAGCTCGTCGTCATTGTTGAAGTGTTGACCGCCAAGGAAAGACTTGAGATGTGTGAACAGATGGAAGTCGCTAGGAGCGAGGTCAGGGCTGTACGGAGGGTGGTCAAACACGTCCCAGCCAAATCCCTGTAGGAGGTTTTTCGTCACATTTGCAGTGTGTGGTCGTGCGTTGTCGTGAAGAAAAACAACACCTTTTGACAGCAACCCTCGGCGCTTATTCTGTATTGCGCGGCGCAATTTCTAAGTGTCTCGCAGTAAGCATCTGCGTTGATTGTTTGACCACGCGGTAAGAAATCAATGAGTAAGATGCCTTTCCAGTCCCAGAACACTGTGCACATCATTTTCCGAGGTGTCAAGATTTGTTTTGGCTTAACCTTTGCTGTGGATGAAGTGTGCCTCCATTCCATTGATTGCCGCTTACTTTCAGGGGTGTCGTAAGAAACCCAAGTTTCATCTCCTGTGACTATCTGTGTCAGAAATTCTTCGCCGCCTTCATTGTAACGGGGCAAAAACTGAAGTGCACTACCCATCCGTTTTGTTTTGTGTTGCTCCGTAAGAATCTTTGGTACCCAACATCGGCAAAGTTTACGAAAGTTCAGTTTTTCGGTAACAATTTCATGAATTAGTGATCGTGAGATTTGGGGAAATTCCATAGCGAGAGCATTAATTGTAAACCTGCGGTTTTCCCGAATCTTGTCATCAATCGCGTGAACCAGTTCTTCTGTAACCACGCCCATTTCGTTCTTCATCGTGCACTTCACTACGTCCTACATTGAACTGTCGGAACCATCTTCTCACCATTGAATCACTCATCGCATTTTGTCCATACAATTCGCAAATTTGCCGATAAATTTCAATTGGTTTCACTTTCCTAGCATTCAGAAAACGAATCACAGATCTGATTTCACAAGCGGCGGGATTTTCAATCACCACCGACATTGTATGAGTAAACATGCACAACAACGCGTACGTGGCTGACAGCGCTCTCCAAATGGCGCACGTTTCTTCTCCTTGATACAGAGCGTCTACCGCGCATATGCGGAACTGCGCTGCAGCGGAACGTACTTTTGAAGACACAGGCGGCTCACGTCTATGAAGAAGGTATACAAAAACTCGTGCCACGCTACGACAAATGCCTGCAACATTTCGGCAGTTATGTGGAAAAGTAGTTTAAGGATTGTAGAATTTTGTGCAATAAATAATTTTTCTGTATCTGTACACAATTTAATGTTATTACCAAACGGAACTTACTTTCTGGACGTACTTCGTATACACTGTACAGCTCAGATACATAGAATAAAAATCTTCATGGAGCTTGCAGATAACGACAAGGGCGACATCTGCTTGTATGGATTGAATTTGCAGTCGTAGTTCTCGAGATGACTGGAATCAAGGGGTTCAACATATTGCCGCATGTAGCTGCAGGGTAAACTTTACAAGGAAAATGCACATCTGAAACAGACTTTGAAACAGAATAAGCGAGTTTACAAAGAAACGGAAATACATGGAAGGTCACTGTTGGTGTCTGCGAGAAGGGAAATAAAAGAACTAATTAAAAGAAAGAACAGCAAAGAGCAGTGAGTTATGTAAGGAAACGTATATTCCATGGAATATACCAATATCTTCAAGAATTGCCCTTACATTTCTTTTCACAAATTTTGGTCTATCTATAACAGATGAATACTTCTTCATATGACGACTTTTGTAATGTCTCTTCAAATTATATTCTTTAAAAGCAGATACAGTTTCCCTACAAATTAAACACATAGGTTTATCCCTAAGTTGTATAAAATGTATTTTGATGTCCATTGTTCATTAAAGATCCAGCCTTCGTCTTCTAGGTTTTTTTTGCAAGACTTTTGCAGAAACATTGTTATTAAGGAAATTAAAAAGGCCAGTTGAAATAAGAAACTTTTAACAATCTGTAACGGATGATTATCCCTAAAATTAAACAGTTCGTGAGGTTGTAGTTATTGCAACGTTTCTAATATGGTAATCATTTTAAAATAAACCATTAAATTAAATCTCATGTAATATTTGCGACTACCGCAGAGCAATCGAAAGAAAAGGCCTTGTACGAGCCACTCAATGAACATCAGTGGCATTGCTGCACCAAGTTGACGAAAGCACGAGGCACGCCACTCGGTCGCCGAGTCTACAGTATGAGTGTTGGGGCAGTCGCGGCTCGTGCTGTTGGAGTTGGGTAAGGTTGCGAATAAGCTAAAATCTGAAGGTAGTTTCGAACTTCCTGGTGGTGTAATTATTCATAGCTATATGTAGTAACTGACCAGCTTGGCTCTACGCGTAGTGGCAAATGTTGGTTGAATACATTTCTTATCCGAAACGCATAGACCTACGCGTTTGCAGGATATTAAGGGGAAACTACTTCAGGGTGATGGGGTGAGAGTCCAGAATGTACTTTTTGTTGATAAGTAGATTGGTCCTATTATGCTAATGAGACCCAATCAGAGGAGGCCTGATTCGCAATTGTACCTTAAAATACAACCGCAATTTACCTCCAAAACACTACCAGCTAGAAATTTGATCTGCAACATGACCCGAGATTGAAACTGAACTTGCGGGATATATGGAATCAAACACACCAAGCATGACCGGATTTTAAACGTAATACTTCCCTTAAGTCTCGGTAGATGGTACTGCTAGCCCTGCCACATCATGGTGCTCTCTGGCGGAAATGTTGTAATTACACTTCAAGGGATACCATTTGAATTGTCAAAAATGAATATCACTTATTTGCCTTCTAAGAGTGTTTCTGGTAACTTGTCAATAATGGTAGTTTGGAGAGTGAAAGAAGGAAAAGAGAAAGCTTCAAGAGGGTGGATTAAGTCTTCTTGGACAACTTTAAATGTATTGTACTAAATACAAAAAAATATGTCGGTGTTGGCAAGCCTGCCTTAGGCTCTGGTTGCCTGAGCCTTCACGGCATTGAACTCTAGGTAATACTGGAATGCCGACTGTATGGGAGCAAAGTGCGGCTTTTGGTGCGACTAGTTACGCCTGGTAGTGCACGTCAAGGAGGACAGTTTGACTATACGAACGCAAGGATGATGATAGATAGATAGATAGATTTTTATTAATTCCATTTGATCAAATACATGCATTCAATACATTTTTGATATAGGACACGTCAGAATTTACATGCATAAAATAAAAGAACTAACAGGTATATATTACTAAGATTAAAACTATTTATAACTTATTATAATAGCAAATCTATACAACAACATACAGCTAGGTATTAAAATTAAATTAAAAAAGTAAAATATAGTTATAGATTCCATCACTCCTATACGCTAAAATATTCAACTACTGAGTAAAAACAATGGCACTGCAGATAAGCTTTCAACATTCTATCAAAGGTTTTTATTTTTGGGGCCAGTTTTATATACTGGGGTAGTTTATTGTATAATTTAACTCCAGTGTGAAAAGTTCCTTTTTGATATATGCTTGTGTGTGTGTGTGAAATATGAATGTTTTGATTTTGTCTTGTGTTATGCCTATGAACATCATTGTTTGTTTTAAGAAAAACATCTTTATTCATTAAATTCTTTTTAAAAAACATAATACTTTCAAAGATATATATGCAGGGCAGTGGGAGAATGTTTAAATCTTTAAACAGAGGTCTACATGATTCTCTAGAGTGTACATTTGCCATAATTCTAATCGCTCTCTTTTGTATCCTAAACGTGCTTAGTACATCTGGCGACATACCCCAAAATATGATCCCATATCTTAAGTATGAATGGAAATAAGCAAAATAAGTATTTCTTAATGTATGCATGCTAGTGCAGGTTTTCAAAATACGTAACGCAAAGCACATCGAGTTCAGTTTAGTATTCAGATATTGTATATGTTTATTCCATTTCAAGTCTTGTTGTATCCATAGTCCTAAAAACTTTGTTTCTGATTTATTTTCTATTTGATGACCATTTAATGTTATATTGGGCATCGCAGGATTCCTATTCTGTATAGTGTGGAAATTTAGACATACTGTCTTTTTATAGTTTATTATGAGGCGATTATCTTGTGACCATTTGGTTAACTCTCCTGTAACGGAGTCAGCAGACTGCTGTATGACCTGTTTAGTTTCACCTTTTATTACGAGTGTTGTATCGTCCGCAAACAAAATTTCCTTATGTGAATGAACGTTCTGTGTTACATCATTGATATATAGAAGAAAGAGTAGTGGGCCCAAAACCGATCCCTGGGGTACTCCAAATTCAATAATTCCCTCATTGGACAATGTTTCATTAAGTAATTTGGTTCCATCATCCTTGTGTCTCAAGCTTACTATTTGTTTACGCCTTGTTAAGTAAGACTCTATCCATTTATTAGCTAGACCTCTAACACCATATTGATTTAGTTTGGTAAGGAGGATTTTATGGTCAACTACATCAAATGCTTTCGATAAATCCAAGAATAGGCCAGTTACATGTTCCTTATTGTCAATTAATTTCAGTATACTATTACTACATTCGTAAATTGCTGTCTGTGTAGATTTTTCCGTTCTAAATCCATGTTGTGAGTTTGATAATATTTTATTTTTTTCTATGAAACTTATCAGTCTCTTATACATAATTTTTTCCACAATTTTTGCAATACCAGTTGGTAAGGTAATAGGACGATAGTTATCTAATTCATCTTTTGAACCATTTTTGTGCACTGGAATTACTTTTGATAACTTCAAAATATCCGGGTAAGTTCCTGAGAGAATTGAACTGTTTATTAAGTGCGTAAGTGGATTTATTATATTTTCTGCACATTTCTTTAAAATTGCATCAGGGATGCCATCAATGCCAGCACAGAATTTATTTTTTAGCTCTTTTATAACTATTCTTACCTCTTCACTTGTGACATGATTTATAAATAAAGAATCACTGCATATATTTATTTTATTATTAGAATTTAGTGTATTTACCTGTGATTTATTTAATAATTTTTGCGGAATTTCCAGAAAATAGTCATTAAAAGTGTTTGCTATTTCCTCTGGATTATTAATCACTTTATTATTTCTGGTCAGTGTAATGTTCCTTTGTATTTTAGCAGATTTTCCAGTTTCTTTCTTTATTACAGACCACATAGCCCTGTTTTTATTAGATGATTGGGAAATAAAATTATCATTATGCATTTTCTTTGCTAGTCTTATTACCTTATTTAATATGCTAGTGTATTTTTTGTAGTATAAATTGAATTCAGGTGTTGTGTGGTATTGTTTATATAATTTGTGTAGAAATTTCTTTCTTTGACATGAATTTATAATCCCTGTTGTTATCCAATTGCTAGTTTTGTTATTTTGAACAGTTCTTCGTTTAAAGGGGAATGCTATTTCAAAATAGTGTTTTAGGGTACTGTTAAATGCATTAAATTTATCATTTACATTTTCTAGTTCATAAATTTCTGACCATGTTTCCTTATTTAATAAGTCATTGAAATATGTAACATTTGATTCAGTGAATGACCTGCACTTTGATTTTACTCCATTATCATTATTATTGATTACTTCGTATACTTCAAAACTCAGTATTTGTCCATGGTGGTCACTAAAACCCGGACAATAGACTTCTATTGAATGGTGATATTTATCTGTATTTATAAAAATTTGATCAGGAGTGGTTTTACTAAATTTTGTTATTCTTGTTGGTGTATTTACTGTAGGTTTCAGTCCATAGGAAATTAGTAACTGGTTTAATAATTCACAATTTCTATCAAGTTTTAAGAAATCCACATTTACATCCCCACAAATTATTATATCGAAATTTACTTTGCTCATGTTATTGAGTAACAATTCTAGTTTATCTATAAATAGAGGAAACTTTCCTGACGGAGAACGGTATACGCATACAATTATTAACTTAAACTGCTGAATTTTTACGGCAGAGAATTCAAAATCCTGTTCCATAATTAGATAATCATAAGCTGTTATCTGTTCATGATCTAAATTATTTCTTAAGAAGATGCAAGTACCACCATGGCTAATATTAGATCTAGAGTATTTACTAGCTTGTATAAACCCTGGGAATTGAATTAATTCGAGTTGTTCCTCTTTCAGCCAATGTTCTGAAATACATAGTGCTGAGATGTCTTTAAGTTCATTTTTAAGCATTAGATTTATGTAATCAATTTTATTATAAAGAGACTGGACATTCTGGTGGTAAATTTTAAATTTGTTACTTTTGCAAGCTTGTGTTGGTGATTTATTTACATTATTATTATCATAATTGTTATTATTATTGTTGCTAGACAAATCCGAAATACCATTGTTGCACTCCGTTAAATTTGACTTCAAAAGATGTGAATGCCAAACCTCACGTTTGGCTTCTTCTACCAGTTTCCCTGCTTCCACTCTAATGATATTACTGTTGAATTATTCTTACCATTTGAATTTACAATTTTGCAGATTTCATCACTAAGATACTCTTTTCCTAATCTATTTAAGTGTAGGCCATGCCGAGTGTGGAACTTCCTGTCTAATTTACTTACATCTACAATTTGGACATTTGGAAAACTCTTACAAATTTTATGAATTTTTCCATTTGTAGCCTCTATTTCTACATTTACACATGACTTGGGAATTAAATCGTGTCTCTGCGGAATATTTACAATAATGACATTTGTACGTACGTACGACGAGATACAAGTAAAAGAGTTACTTTTAAACATTTAGGTGAACGGTAAACTAAACGGAACTTACGCCGAAATACATATTTCAAAATATCATAGTAATTTGATACTTAAAATGGCTAGGAATATACGCCAACATAAAATATTATATTGCAGCCTGATTGTTCATCTATCCTTAGATCCAAGGCAGCATACACAATAACTATAGGCCTTCTGGCAAGAAATACAAGCCATACGTACATTAAAATAAAATAAAAATAAGGTTAGACAGGGAATGACTAAGAATAAAGAACAAAAAAATATGGTAATTTGTATTCAGCATTTTTATTAACTTAAAGGCAGCATTCATATGTGTGTGAATATGTATAAGCCTAAAACTAAACAATTAAATAGACGCTTAGTGAATAAAAATACATACTTTATTTACACAAAACAACCACATGCTCAATATTCTTCAAAGCAATGGGGCGTGGTGGCGCAGCGATCAAGCTATTCGCCTCTTACCAAGATGGACCGGGTTCAATTTCCGGTCATTGCATTTGAGATTTTCGAAGTGAAATGCCATGTTCTGTGGTTCGGATTCCACGTAAAACGGAGGTCCCTTGGCTCATGATCACAAGATTAACGGTCACGAAAAGCTACAAGCTTCTTTTTCTTCAAAGCAGGTCGAAACTTAGACCTCACATAAGTCATACAGCAAACGGACAAGGTCCTGCAGGGAAGATCCCGTAAGCCCAATTCTTTTTATCGTCTCCAAGACAGAGATCATAAAAGTGAAATGGAAAATGTGAAATTTTATGCCTATACTAATGAAAAAAGTAACAGTAAATATTAGGCCTAGGTCTACATACTTCAACTTGTACTTGTCGTTCAATAACTCTCGGTCTTTTCTTGGGTGGCTGAAGCAGATGCTGTAGGAAATTGAAAATTGCAGGTACTGCATCATCTCTAAGTATTTGGTGTGTTTCTATTTGAATGAAACAAGTAGCATGATTTATAAAATTGTTCGCAGATATGACCCATTCCTTTAATACATCTGGACGTTTCCGTGGAAATCTGTAATATAAGCTAGGCCTAGGTTATAACTCTGTGACTAATAACTTATAACCTATAATAGGGCCTACGTGTATTTGGCATTATGCTATTTAGTCCTAATATGTCAAAATTTGATGTAAGACGTATCCGTAAACGCAGAATAGGCTACATCATTACAAATCTCAATTCGAAAATAAAGTAGACCGTAAACCTACCGTATTATTGGAAAATACCATACATATAACGTTGCACAGAGGTACGTACGATCATATACCGGTATATGTAAAGAATCACGACATATCAGCTGATTTGCAACCTAGAGTTCAATAGTTTGACATTTTTGGTGCGACTAGTTACGCCTGGTAGTGCACGTCAAGGAGGCGATGACCAAGGAGCAGTTTTCAGCGAGGGTTACCATGGGAGGAGTTGTTCCAGTAGTACCTACAGTTCAATGCTTCACGGTTACAGTGGAAAAGAATGGAGTTTCCTTAGCCCCACCTCCCAACCCTGTTACACTGTTACATAGGAAATAATGAGAAATGTGAGACGCAGCTTAACAGCGCTACTACCCATTTGAACAACATATTTCTATCAACAGTTCCAAATATATTGACTGTTGCGGCTGAATTAACTGAGTGAAATTTACAAATGCTTCTAATTAGTTTAAAGTGTAAATACCTTTATTAAAGAGATATATTTATAGAATCTTTCAAGAGAGGCTCCGCCTAAGAGCCTTTTATTACCAGCCGCGCCTGGCTGGGGGCAAATCAATTCAGTTCGGTGAGTAGTAAAGGGACTGGAGCAGCGCCGGGGGACTTGACTTGAGGCCAGCAGAGGCTGTTGCCTGCGTTGAGTCAACGTGCGTGAGCGATGCCCTTCTTGTGTTTTTGTGCCCTGGATTGAGAAGATCGTTTCCGACTCCGCGTGAACTCTCTTGTACGATTTTGTAAGTTTAGTTCTGAGGAGCTTTTTCTTCCTTCAAAGGTTTTTCTCCTCAGGTGCACGAATAAAATCTAAGAATAGTGCGCAAATCTCAAGTTCTCTTATTCACCTTGTCCTGCCTATTTTAGCGACGTTACTGCCTGACTGTGGGCTGGAGAAGCCAAGGGGTTTTTGCAAACTTCGCAAGGCGCGTGAACAATATTATATTATATTACCGTATATTATATTATATTAGTCTATAGGCCTATAATTTAAAAATGAGTTATACTTTTTAGAAATTGAGAAGGTATTGAATATTCAGCCCATACGGCACATTTCTATTTCTATTTTTTTTAATCATTTCATTTTTTTTAATGTCATCTCGAATTTTGTTTGAATATTGGTTTTGTCGTCAATAACAAAATAATCTCATGACAATTTCGCAGACAGCTGCGTAGTTCTCGTAGTAGGCCTACCTCGTAAGCGGCTGCTAAAACCTCCAGCATTTCTGCGCTGCAGAAAAAGGACAGAAAGAATAAACATGCAAGAGGGAGAGATATATAACTTCTCAGTACCAGAAGTGCAGAATAAACAGATGCATCCGGAAACACGCTAACCAGGATTACCGATTCGTGCTTCCAACGTGTTTTTGAAATGTGTGTTCGTTGTACGTAAACTCACAAAGAATCTATGCTAATTTTATTCACTACCTTACCTATCAGCTAAAGCTTTACGGGCCGTGGATTGCTCACCCCTTGGATATATCATTCAACACTTGTTACATATATAATGATGAAACAAAAACACTACGTCTTACTATGCTTTCTTATTAATCTTACTTTGTGACTGCGATCATTGTGAAAACTGCGACTTTTAGTAAAAACTACGCGTCGAGTCAGTTATACTCAGTAGCGTCATAAACTCTTCATAACTACCGGCGCAGAAACTATTATACGCTCACCCGCCCACTCACCAATCTTCCCCTCCTCCTTCTTCTGTGAAAATTATAACGAGTTTCTTCATTTACACTTAACACTTCTCAATAGAGCCCAGTACAAGAATCAAGCCGAGCAATTGGGCTTCTAAATCAGATTAAATATTACTTGAATGATCTCGCAAGAAACAATATTGCATTTTGAGATCAAGCTGAAATAAGGAAATGTTTGAACCTCATTGCAAATTACATCCACCACTCTACTGGACAAGACTAAGGGTGTGTTTCTATCTCCAAAAATTTTAGTAATGGCACCCCGTCGCCTTCGTTAAGCCGCCATTTTGGACACGATCACGGCCTAGGGTGGGGGCTTAACGAAGAGCAGTGAATCAAAACTTTATAATTTTTTTCCGAGCATGGTGTCCAAATCAAAACGTCCCTGATTGGCTGAGCACTTATTGGGTCCTTCCCGCCACACAGTCGCAATCAATTCTGCCATTAACCTCAGTTTAACTTAACCTACTTAAATTACAAATATTAATGTTGGTGAAGGGTGGGTGACTTGTGGATTAGAAATTGTGTAAGCCATTTTTAGTGTTGCCTTCTATAGATTTGTGGGTGGCATTGCGTGTTTTTTTTTTTGGTGGTGGGGGGGGGGGGCAATCTCGTTATCTTGTAGACATTAAGATAAATAGTGCTATTTCGCCGGCCTATCACTCAGTAGCGGTATATCACAACAGTAGCCTACTATTATGAATAGCTGTACTTTATTATGAATTTTCTGCACCTTCGCGAATTAGTGCCTGTGATCTGAGATTATTTTTGACTACCATAAGGGGGTTTAAATAGTTTTTCATAAAGCATTTTTGTTGTCTTGTAGGTATGATTGATTTGACAGGAATAATACTCATTACCATTAGGTGCAATCGTGTTGACCGACTGAAAGATATTTAATATTTCCTTTACTAAGGCAACACTGAAATATGGCTTCCAACACGATATGGACTTGGATCTTATGTTCGCTCAACGAATGATACATCAACAAGTCATCCTTGTAATCTCAGCAAATAATAAAAATATTTCCCATCCAATATAGGCCTATTCATGTTGAACGGTAGAAAGTTATCAACCGTTATTAAGGCAACACTGCAAAATGTTCATATTAATCTAGCCTACTTAGGCTGTGTCCCAAAGCTCAAGTTGTCTGCCATTGACTAACTGCTAGCAACTACTCACTAGGTACTACGCACTACGGAGCTTTGGGACAAGTGTGCTTCATCACAGCCTCCTTCATAGACTTGTGTTCTGAAACGCACTGGGCTTATATGCTGGTACCAAACCAACACTCAAGATGGCGGTGATCTGCTACTCCTTATAATCTCTTTGCGCTGTCATGACGAGTGAAGAGTGTTCAAATCTCTATCGAAGGTTCAAATTTAAGATATCAGCTGTTTTAAAATAACGATACAATTCTTTGGATTAAATCAATCATGGATGCACCTGGCATATCTCTCTTTAGCCGAGACATAATGATGGTTAGTGTTTGGCTGATTAAGTGAATTCAGTTCAGGAGGAAGAGAAGAAGGGCAATCATGTTAATAAGGCAGCAGCAAGTTGGAAACTTGAGACGAGGCCCTTTACTGCGTTTACACTTACCGTATTAAATACGGTCATGTAAACGGGACACAGATCGTATTGAGTTTCAAGGTCGATACGGTAAAATTGTGGAATAGAATCGTATCCAAACAGGTATTCGGGAACATGTAAACGTGGATCGTATTTAAAGCGATTCTGCGCGCTCTTGAGTTACAATTTTAAACTAATTTAGGCCTACTTTCGTCTGTCGCCTGACTCTCGAATCGCTTGTTTTACTTTCTACCCATATCCTTTGTTTGTCGTGGTTGATAAGCGTAGTTTGTTTGCACGCGGTTTTAGCGTTAAAATATTTTTGTCTGTTTTATTTTTTAATGTCTGGTGTATCCGTACGTAAAATGTGGTCAACAGAAAAATTGAAAATACACCGTCTTACTTTGCCGCGTAATCCGTTCCTTTTCCCATTTGTCCACTAGATTGAATAACTTGAACATAAACTGGCTCAGTGGCGCAGCGATAACTTTCTCGCCTGCTTATCCCAGGGTAGAGGGATCGAATCCTGACGCAGTCAGGATGCTTAGGCCTAAATGTGAGAGAGCCGTGTCAGTAGATTTACTGGCACGTTACAGATCCCATTCGTGGCAACATTCCGGCAGCCCTGAGTCTCTAAAAGCTTCAGTAATTAAAAGGGACGTTAAACTATTAACATTTTATTATTATTAAACTGAACATAAACTTGTTAAGAACAACTAACTTCAAAATCTACTGCGCATCCATTTTTCATGTTTACAAACAACCCGTCAAAAAAAACGTGCTAGAGAGCATGAATCGAGATGTCGTTTCAATCCTCGGTCGTGATTTCCGAAAAACCAAGCATTTAAATTCCGCACCATTTCTGTTTTCCACGGGAAGAGAGTTTTCAGAAGAACTATCCATTTATAATAAATTAAATAAACAGAACAACAGAGCACGTGAGTTGAAACACGGTTGAGAAGTTGGCAAAGAGTATAGGCCGAGTCCCAAGCAAAGAGGAGTCATAATTAAGACCAAAGACAACCTACAATTTCTCGGCCAATCTAGCATGCTTAAGCACATAGCAATCAAGTCTGTAGCAGCTAGTGAAGTCTGTAGTAGATAGTGAACGAAAGTGCATGCTACATTGGACGACTTGTCTTGTAGGTTGACTTTGGTCTTAATTATGACTCCTCTTTGCTTAGGACTTGGCCTATAGGCCTACTCTTTGCCAACTTCTCAACCGTGTTTCAACCCACGAGCTGTGTTGTTCTGTTTATTTAATTTATTATAAATGGATAGTTCTTCTGAAAACACTCTTCCCGTGCATAGCAGAAATGGTGCGGAATTTAAATGCTTGGTTTTTCGGAAATCACGACCGAGGATTGAAACGACATCTCGATCCATGCTCTCCAGCACGTTTCTTTTGACGGGTTGTTTGTAAACATGAAAAATGGATGTGCGGAAGATTTTGATGTTGTTTGTTCTTAACAAGTTTATGTTCAGTTTAATAAAATGTTAGTAGTTTTACGTCCCTTTTAAATACTGAAGCTTTTAGAGACGCCGGGCTGCCGGAATGTTGCCCTGAATGGGATCTGTAACGTGCCAGTAAATCTACTGACACGGCTCCCTCACATTTAGGCCTAAACACCCTGACTGCGTCAGGATTCGATCCCTCTACCTTGGGATAAGCAGGCGAGAAAGTTACCGCTGCGCCACTCAGCCAGTCTGTGTTCAATTTACTCAATCTAGTGGACAAATGGGAAAAGGAACGGATTACGCGGCAAAATAAGACGATGTATTTTCAATTTTTCTGTTGACTACATTTTACGTACGGATATACCAGACATTAAAAGTAAAACAGACAAAAATACATTAACGCTAAAAACGCGTGCAAACAAACTACGCTTATCAGCCACGACAGTAACGAAGGCTATGGGCAGAAACTAAAACAAGCGATTCGAGAGTCAGGCGACAGACGAAAGTAGGCCTAAATTAGTTTAAAATTGTGACTCAAGAGCGCGCAGAATCGCTTTCAATACGATCCACGTTTACATGTTCCCGAATACCTGTTTGGATACGATTCTATTCCACAATTTTACCGTATCGACCTTGAAACTCAATACGATCTGAGTCCCGTTTACATGACCGTAAACAATACGGTAAGTGTATTTAATCGATTTGAGTTCGCCATGTTAACGCAGTAAAGGGCCTCGTCTCAAATTTTCAACTTGCCGCTGCCTTATTAACATGATTGCCCTTCTTCTCCTCCTGACCTCAATTCGCTTAATCAGCCAAACACTAACCTTAATTATGTCTCGGCTAAAAAGAGATATGCCAGGTGCATCCATGATGGTATCCAAAGCAATCCAAAGAATAGTGTCGTTATTTTAAAACAGCTGATATCTTAAATTTGAACCTTCGATCGAGATTTGAACATTCCTCACTCGTCATGAAAGCGCAAAGAACTTACAAGGAGTAGCAGATCACTGCCATCTTGAGTGTTGGTTTGGTACCAGCATGTAAGTCCAGTGCGTTTCAGAACACAAGTCTATGAAGGAGGCTGTGATGAAGCACACATGTCCCAAAGCTACGTAGTGCGTAGTACCTAGTGAGTAGTTGCTAGCAGCTAGTCAATAGCAGACAACTTGAGCTTTGGGACACAGCCTTAAGTTACTCGGAGTCATCTGTATCAATGTCCCTAGAGGTTAAGTTTTATCATTTTAAATGATTATGTCGACTTTATCTGGGGTCTGGCGTTACGTTACGGTGACGGAACGAAATGTAACGAGAACGCACTAAGATGTATGACGTCATAGTACTGCTTGAGTTTTCTCCTTTCACCGCGCGCTCCGGTGAGCGTGACGTCATCCAACCAGCTACCTCCTTTGACCTTGGTTTTCACTTGCTTTTTTATTTTTTATGTTTTTTAATTTTTTTTTTTTTTTTTTTAGCTTATAGCTTTTAGTGCCGGGAGTCGGCATTTGTAGCATTTAAAATGATATAAAGGCTAGTCTGACAGACTGACTATCCGTGTCTTTTTAAAATTCTCCCTTTCCTATGGTCAAATATCACATGGATGTTCCCTATTTTTCTTAAGGGGATTTAATGATCTTATGCTGAATGAATTAAGAATCATGTACCCCAACCCCTTAAAATATGAAGTTGTCAGGATAAAACATGTCCATAGCCATCAGAAACTTGAGAACACTGAGCTGAGGAGAATGTTGCTCGACCATGGTTGCAAGACCAGAAAGTCTTAACGAGGAGTGTTTCATTTAGAGGCTTGGAACATCATGATCAAGACCCCTGTTCTTTGGTGTGTGCTCAATCTGTTTGAAAACCTGTTGACAGAATCATGAGTTAATCTGAGGCTGGAATCCACTCCGTGCTATGCTAAGCTGTGAGTGCTGGCCACCATTAGTGCTATGTATCAATTTCTGAAAGTTGTGTCATATGCATAGACAAGTCGTTGAGAATGTTCTCTGAATGGTGAATACCAGTAGGCTAGCCTACTTAGCTGCCTCCATCACTAGCATTTCCAGGCACCTGTTTAGTTGGCAAAATGAAATAGAAAAATCACTTGAATGGTTAAAGTTGTCCTTGATTGTCCTCGTGGGACAGTGTACCCCACTCCAGATCTTAGTTCAGAATTAGTTTCCTTGACGGAGTTGGAGAAACAGTCACAATACCTATGGTACTACTAGACCTACTACATGTAGATGGAAGTAATGTGAGACTAACCACTATGTAGCTTATGTCCCTTTAGTTGGGAGTGTTAGGGAATGGGAAATTGGTTCAACATGTCAGCCTACATTGTATATTTCAAGTGTATCATAGGAATATTAAAGCAAGCCATAATATATTACCAGTTGGCCACTTGGATACAACAATTCGATGAATCATTCTGTTAATAATTAGGAAGTGTCGTAGGCAACCAGAGAAGCGACACAAACAGCCACATACCATGCAGATGACAGACAGTTTTCATCAAATGTATTTCACATAGAGAAGAATGACTAAAATAGTTCCTCATGAAAAAAATAACTGGTCAATGGCTTGAAAGACAGTAGCAGGGACATACATGCTGTCAGTAAAAGTGGAGTTAAGAAAGATGTCTGGAATATTTAAATCAGTGGTTGATAGCCAGAATTTTTAAAATTACTGTAGGTAAAGGATTAGCAACCAGAGAGTGACTGAGAAACCTCTTGCACCATAACATGATTACCGAAAGTGGAGTTACGAAAGATGTCTGGAATATTTAAATCAGTGGTTGATAGCCAGAATTTTTTAAATTACTGTAGGTAAAGGATTAGCAACCATAGAGTGACTGAGAAACCTCTTGCACCATAACATGATTAGTACCGTAGCCTATGTGCAAGTTTTTAAATGGTAGGTTTTTCTGTGAACCAAAAAACAGCTATTAACATGGATTATGTTCAGGTTAGGCCTACACGTTATTGGGAGGGAGGTTTATTCTACTTACCTGTTGCACATAAAATGAGCTTCTGATTAGAGCTCTGTTGGAATGTTTAAATGGATTGATGATACAGGGTTTATCAAGCCACTTTCTATGCATCTTTTAAAAACATTTTAGCAATTCATAAGTTATGTCATCATTGCTAATGCTGTAATCGATAATGTTTATTTATGCATGAGGAATTAGGAAACATTGGTAGGATTGGTATATTGAGTGGAGATACAGTAGGATAAAATGCAACTGTGCAATGGAAACCTAAGATGTATTTTTATTTCTCAACTTTATTTTCTGTAGACTCCATCACAGCCTACCACTAGGGGAAAAAAACATGTTGGTGGTGATTAATGAGAGCAAAATCTTGAAACACTGTGATTTAAGTGGTTGGTATCAAGTTAAGTTATATAGAAAAAATGAAAATGTGAAGTCGAGCCCAAGTTTACGAAGCATTGCCAGACTCAGCTAAAAGTATCTTGGATGCAAATCAAGTCTCAATTGTTAAAACTTTAGGACGACCTTTGACATGAGCACTATAATAGGCCTACATTTAGGATCGACATAGCCTGCAGTAGGTCTTATGCTATGCACCGGAGCCTGGGCACGTTTAAAAAAACTCAGTCTGCAGGTTAATAAGGTAGTATATTACTATAAATCTACCTCAAGCAAATCCAAGAAGTTACCGGATGAGAAACTACATATCAATATTTAAAAAAAGACCAGCAACCAACCATATAGGTAGACTAACCTGCTTGGTTTTATTTTGTGACAACAGACCGGTCTATGGACTGAATACTCGATTAATCTAGGAAATATATGTAGGTAGGCCTACCTTGCTTCATTAGTTAAACCATAATATTTGTACATAAATACAGTAAGGACTTCGTATTACAACCGGCCACTTAAATTATATGCCCTAGCCTAACCTACAAATTACATGTCATGAAATTGGTAAATATATTCAGACAGAAACATCAATATGCAATGTTCAATAATGTAGTTTTATAGTGCACAACGGGTTAAGTTTAGTGTACTGAATGTATTTCGAACTGATGAATAAAACTGGTGGAAACGACAGCCATTTGATTTGCATCCAAAGTAGTAGAATCTTTCAGTTGAACAGCAAGTGTGTTGCTTAGTAGTCTACTTTTTACTTTCACATAGTTTTAATGAACAGTGTCACGTTGCAATTTAAATATAAACGCACATACAATTCCTCATCGATAAATGAATTGCACTTCCTACTGTCATGAACTGGAATAGATTTCTACATAAATTAAAATGCTAGCAAGAACATCCTCCTCTCGCCGCCATGTTGGTGATAATTGTAAACAAGCCAGCGGTGACCAGCGGATGATAATTCGCCTTTCACTCTCAATCACTGAGTTTTTACTTGTGGTTACGAATCAGCTGTTCGTTAACGATATGGGGTGCCATTTTTTTAATTTTGGGAGATAGAAACACACCCTAACTAGAGGGGCCTGTTCCATCAACCTTCGTTAAAATTTTAACGACACGTTAAAGTAATTTAACGGAAATGTTAGCGAAATGGTGTTCCATCAATCAACATTACTGCTGACAAATACATGTATACATGTAACACTTAACATGTAACTGGCCTATTCTTGGATTTATCGAAAGCATTTGATGTTATTGACCATAAAATCCTCCTTACAAAACTAAATCAATATGGTATTAGAGGTCTAGCTAATAAATGGATAGAATCTTACTTAACAAGGCGTAAACAAATAGTAAGCTTGAGACACAAGGATGATGGAACCTAATTACTTAATGAAATATTGTCCAAGAGGGAATTATTAAATTTGGAGTACCCCAGGGATCGGTTTTGGGCCCAGTACTCTTTCTTCTATACATCAATGATATAACACAGAACGTTCATTCACATAAGGAAATTTTGTTAGCGGACGATACAACACTCGTAATAAAAGGTGAAACTAAACAGGTCATACAGCAGTCTGCTGACTCCGTTACAGGAGAGTTAACCAAATGGTCACAAGATAATCGCCGCATAATAAACTATAAGAAAACAGTATGTCTAAATTTCCACACTATACAGAATAGGAATCCTGCGAAGCCCAATATAACATTAAATGGTCATCAAGTAGAAAATAAATCAGAAACAAAGTTTTTAGGACTCTCTGGATACAACATGACTTGAAATGGAATAAACATATACAATATCTGAATACTAACCTGAACTCGATGTGCTTTGCGTTACGTATTTTGAAAACCTTCACTAGCATGCACACATTAAGAAATACTTCTTTTGCTTATTTCCATTCATACTTAAGATATGGGGTCATATTTTGGGGTATGTCGCCAGATGTACTAAGCACGTTTAGGATACAAAAGAGGGCGATTAGAATTATGGCAAATGTAAACACTAGAGTATCATGTAGACCTCTGTTTAAAGATTTAAACATTCTCCCACTGCCCTGCATATATATCTTTGAAAGTATTATGTTTTTAAAAAGAATTTAATGAATAAGGATGTTTTTCTTAAAACAAACAATGATGTTCACAGGCATAACACAAGACAAAATCAAAACTTCATGTTTCACACACACAAGCATATATCAAAAAGGAACTTTTCACACAGGAGTTAAATTATACAATAAACTACCCCAGTATATAAAACTTGCCCCTGAAATAAAAACCTTTGATAGAATGTTGAAAGCTTATCTGCAGTGCCATTGTTTTTACTCTGTAGTTGAATATCTTAGCGTATAGGAGCGATGAAATCTAGAATTATATTTTACTTTTCTATTTTAATTGTAATACCTAGCTGTAAGTTGTTGTATTTATAGAATTAAGTTTTCATATTATGATAATAGAGTAAGGTGTAAATAGTTGTCCAATAAGATTGTATCTTTTTAAGATCTGTTATTATAATAAGTTATAAATAGTTATAGTATTAGTATTATATACCTATTAGTACTTTTATTTTATAGATGTAAATTCTGACGTGTCCTATATCAAAAATGTATTGTATACATGTATTTGATCAAACGGAATTAATAAAAATCTATCTATCTATCTACCTATAACCTATCCGTTATTTTAACATCCCGTTCTTGCTCAGTTAGGAGTTTAACATAGTGTTAAAAATGTCTGCAAGCAAATATGCGTTTCGTGCTCAGTTATAGTATTTGAACTATTTGAATAATATAATGTAATTATGTAAGTTTTTTGAAAGTGCTCATTTTCCTGGTGTTCTAGGTGCTTTGGCACCCACATTCCAATTCAGAAAAAGAATTCTTGCCAAGGTCTAATGGCATGTTGCAACTGTCTGAAAAGAAGTTTCTGGAGTGATATAGGTTGTCCAACAATTGTGTTGTGAGGAAAGTGTTAGAAGAAATCCAAGAGAGGTTAGAATACCCCACAGAAAAAAAAAATGCCTCTTTCACCCAAACAGCAATTTCTTATTGCACTCAAGTTTTATGCAACAAGGTTGTTTCATATTGTTATGGGATACATAGCTGGAGTATCTAAAGCAACAGTAAGTAGGATAGTCCACAGAGTTTCTGTGCAATTGCAACATTACGACCCTTATGGTATATATTTTCCTGGGGCAGAATAAGATAATGTAATTAAGCAAATTGTTTTAAGTGCTCTTTTTCCTGGTGTTCTAGGTTCTTTGGCACTCACATTCCAATTCAGTCTCCTGGTCGTGCCAGGGGAGAAACATACAGGAATAGGAAAGGATGTTTTTCATTAAATATCCAGACAGTTTGTGATTCAGAGCTCCTCATAAGGGACATAATTGCACGTTGGCCAGGCTCTGTACACGGTACAGTATTTAACAACTCAATTAGAGCTGATTTTGAGACTAGACGTGTAAATAGTGGGGTTCTCTTGGATGACAATGGTTACCCTTTGAGAACATACCTATTGGCACCTTACAGTACATAGATCCACTAACAAGAGTTCAAGAAATGTACAACCGAGCTCACACAAGCGCTAGGAACTGTGTGGATCGGATGTATGGGGTCTGGAAGAGGCAATTTCCGATATTCAGCATGGGACTAGGGTGGTCTTACGCTATGCACCTGTGCATGTTTAAAGAATCCTCAGTCTGCAGGTTAATGAGATACCGTATTACTATAAATACAACAGGCTACCTATAATCTATCTCAAGCAAATCAAAGAAGTTACCGGACTGAGAAACTACGTATCAATGAAAAGAGCAGCAACCAACCGTACCGGTACTGGTAGGCTACTGCTTGGTATCATTTTGTGACAGACCAGTCTATGGACTGAATACTCGATTAATCTAGGAAATGCATGTAGGTACCTTGCTTCATTAGTTAACCCATAATATTTGTACATAAATACAGTAAGGAAACAAAAGTTTGGTGCTTTTCAGTTGGTCAACACGAATGTACCCAAAAAGAGCTGGGTTATGCCGTAATCCTGAAATAAATTACATGAAATTAACAAATACACTAGGATGACCAGTTTCAATCGTCAAGCGATCATCATCAGATCCATTACACTTAGGCTGTAACATCTATGTTTGAGAATATAGGTGAAAAATATTTACAATATGTACAATTATTTAGTTGCAGTATTGGTAATGTAACTGTCGGTGTACGCTAAATGTAGTATATCTGATGTTAGGTGAAATGCTAAAATGGTGATCGAAATCTGGAGTTTGTATGTTTGGGGTGACTATATGGTTGTAAAAAGTCAACTATGGTTATACTGTAATTTACAGGCTACTACTTATCTAGTTGTCTTCCTGGCTGGAGCTTCGAGCAGTTTCGTGTTCACTATTGCGCCAGTTGTGGTCGACTGAACGGGGGTGTTAGCTGGACGAAACTGGTTTTTCCATTCTCTCCTCTCCTTGTTCCTATGTGCTGTCTGAGGTCAGTGCAATGTGTATTTGTGTGACGTTGCCAAATCTAGATAAGAAGTATGTTATTGAATACGGGAAGGTCTACAACTATTAAAGACCGTGTAACTCTCTTCGCCTCGCGTGGACTAAAAAGCAATTCAAACTAAGCGCTGCCCGGTCTATTGAAGACGTCCCGGCACCTTTAATACTGCCGCGAATACTGGCCTTGGTTTATTGAAGAAAAAAGTACATAGTGCACCTGATCCAGATAACATTTACCTATTAACCTCCGCTATTGCCCCCTTTTTTTTAACTAGCTTGGCTGTATCGCTAAGTTGTGTCTCGTTTCCGACAGGGTGTGTTTCTTAGTAGAGTGAAAAGGGTTCAACTCTCCATAAAAGTGTGTTCATTTATATTGTTGGGATTGCTTCGTTTGGCTAGGTTAATCTCGATTGCTTCCTGAAAAATGGCTTCAAACCCCACAATACAGTAAGGACTTTACATTACAACCGGCCACTTAAATGGCATGCCTTAGGCCTAACCTACAAATTACATGTCATGAAATTGGTACCGGTAGGTTAATATATTCAGACAGCAACATCAATACGCAATGGTCAATAATGTAGTTTTATAGTGCACAAAAGGTTATTGTACTGATTGTATTATGAACTGATGAATAGAACTAGTAGAAACGACTGCCATTTGATTTGCATCCAATGTAGTAGACGCTTTCAGTTGATCAACATGAGTGTTGATTTGTAGTTTTTATTTTCACATATTTTTGATAAACAGTGGCACGATGCAATTTAAATATAAACGCACATAAAATTCCTGATCTATAAATAAATTGCACTTCATACTGTCATGAATTGGAAGAGATTTCTACATAAATTATATCGTTAACGCCACGGGGTGGGCTTAAAATGTTGGTAGACGAAAACACATCCATAATAGCATACAAATGAATACAAGTTGACCAGACACCGTTCAGAAGTCTGGAATACCATCCATGCCGTTCACTGCTTCCTTGATCCTTACAGCAAGCGACATTTAACGCATCGTTTGTTAACCGAGTTGTTAAAACGTTCTGTGGAACACGTCATCTATAACAGAATGTTAAAATTATAACGATTTGTTAACTAACGTTTTGTTAGCCGAATTTAACGCAAAGTTGATAGAAGCAGTTAAGTATCGGTGGCTCACGTTAAGCCCCAAAGCCATATACTGCAGATGAAACAAGTATTATAATTTTTAAGTTTCGTGTAAACTCATTGATGAAAATGCTGCAGTTTCTATGAATGTTGTTGTTGACATACCCTAATAGAGTATTTCTGTAAGTTTTACAAGAAGTTAGTAACTTAATTCACTCGTGTTATTAGGTTACGGGGCTAAAATAACAATACTAGAGTTCGTTTACTGTAACTTTGCACTCTTTTGACAGTTCTCGCGGGAACAAATAGTCCTACTGAACAGATCAATCCACCGCTGCCACGTGCATTGCAGCTAATGAGCCATCACCCACATGGCAGCCAGCAATGGCCGCGTGTATTCCGTCAAGTGGTGAACAGTTATGAGTTGCCTAAACCTCCATTCATCACGCAATATCAATTCATTGCCATTTTTTAAAGAAAACTTGCATTTCTTTGTGGCATTTATCAAATAATCGTTCTAACAGCACACCTGAAACCCACTGATGGCTCGCTGACAGAATGTTACATCATTGGGCGTGCTATGACACGGCATCTGATAAATGTTACACGTGTGGAATTATTTTTAGGCACATCATTACACAACTCCAGGAAAATGCTTACTAAGACGATAACTTGAACTGTTGGCTTGATATTAAAACTAAAACGTACGAAAACTCTCACCATGTAAGTTAACTTTTACGCATACACAGCAACTTATATTTTAGACCTTTTTTTTTTCAGAAATATTTCACCTGGCCACTGTCCTTGGGGAAATCTTCAAGGGTTCCGCTGCCTTTTCTTTGATCGAACACTTAACAAGCTCACCTCGCAATATCCACATTCTTAGACCCCTGACTACATTGTATTATATCAGCTTGCCTCTGCCGATTCGGTGGAGGGTTTTCTGATCCAGCACGATCCATAAATATTAATTACGAATAAAAGCAAAACAGGAATAACGCACAGCACAGTTACTTTCAAAGAGAGAGAAATAAAATAAATATCTTGAACATTCTAGTATGCTTTGTTGGGTGCACTAGGAAATGCAACTTAGAAATCGGGAAAAGGCATGAACCCTATTAAAGTCTGGCTGAGTGGCTCAGCGGTAATGTTCTCGCCTGCTGTGCTCAAGGTTGCAGGATCGAATCCTAGCATTTGAGAGTGCACAAATGCGAGGGAGCCGTGACAGTAGATCAACTTGTACGTTAAAGATCGCCTTCGGAGCTAAATTCCAGCAACCCGGCGTCCCTAACAGCCGCAGTAGTTGAACTGGACTTAAAACATTATTACAAAATCTTGGGGAACCTTAGTGTTCTCATTGCGGCATCATGAAATTGCAGCAGGCACGAGTGATCACATAATGCACTCCACTTCCTTCGCTTACAGTTCTAAATGGTAATTCATAAAGGTGAACAATGCCAAATTACTAGGGCATTCGATAAGTAATGGCAACACTGTTATCAATCAGGGATCCTAGTGGTGACCGTTGTGATCTTGTAGTATATTGTTGAGCAGTCTTTGTTTTATAAATCTGTAATATTGAGAGTCTTGAAATAGCTGATATTTTTGAATACGTTTACTGTGTCTCACATTTAGTATGTAATACCGCCCTAAAAAGATGTTCAGTAGATACGAACAAAGGTGCTTCATAAAAATCCAAGTTGCAAGAGGAAAATATGCAACTCAGTGGTTTAGAGCATTGCAAGAAGCTTGCGGCAGAGAAGTCTTACCTTATCGAACTATTGCAAGATTGGTGGAAGCCTTCCATCAAGGAAGAGAGGAATGTTAACACAGAGCACGTGCTGGTAGACCCGTTGCTGCAACTGACGATCTCCATATTCAGGCTGTAAGGGCATTATTGGAAAAAGACAGGCGCTGGACATCTGAGGAGATTTTCAAGGAACTTGGTATTGCAGCATCATCAGTCCATCACGAAAAAAAGCTGAAGATGTGAAAAGTTTGTGCCCACTGGGGTCCGCACACTCCAACCGTAATTGGAAAGTGGCAGGGAATTGCGACAGCAAGAATGCATATGGAGCAATATGAACATGAAGGTGAGGCATTTCTTCGTCGCGTCATCACAGTGGATGAGACATGAGTACATTCGTATACACCTGAGCTGAAGCGACGATCAATTGAATGGCGACACACAGAATCACCACGCCCAAAAAGATTTCGAGCATTGCAGGATCCTTTGAAACTGATGATTGTGTGTTATGATTATATGAAGGCATAATCTTGGTACATACTGTACCTCCTGGTATAAAAGTAAATGCAGACTATTACTTGCGTTACTTGGAACATCATTTCCGCCCAGCATGGCGTCGTAAATGACCTCAAGTCATTGGGAGTCCTGTTGTGTTAGGCCGGTATTACACTATCAAAAAAGTTTGTCAAAGAAATTTTATAAAATATTTTATAAAACTGAACTTTTATAAAAGTTATACAAAGCAATAATCACACCATTATACTACATCAAATATATTATCATAGTTCAGCAAAATGGATGAAGGACAGTTCCTTGTTCACTTGACTGTTGTACGGTAGTTGAAATTCTGTAGTGACAATACCGGTATATAAAAGAAACGGAAAGATAAACATAACGTCTATGGGTTAAACCATGGGTCTCCAAAGTGACTGGGGTAAGAGCGTGTTGGAATCTCATTCGAATTATGGTAATAATATGATGCCGAGAATATTTGCCTACCCGGAACATAGGAGTTGTGGTTACGAATGGTTTGACTGAGAAAAACGTTTTGGCTCTACATTGTGCTATCTCGTTCCAGTCATCTTGCCAAGCACTGACGACTCGTTGATGAATCATCGGGATTATATCCGGATACGGGAGTCCGATATTATAAACAACCCCCAGTCCGTATGCTGCATTCTTTGCCCAGAGATCGACTGTTTCGTTTCCCGCTATATGAGAATGCCCCAGAATCCACATTATAACCACACATTGTCCAGTGAGAGTGAATGTATTGAAATACTGCACTATTTGGTAAAGATACCAATTATTTGAGTTCTGAACATGAGGTAAAGCATTAATGACACTCAACGAATCCGTACAGATGAGCACCTGAGGAAGACGCTGGGTGTGAATATAATGACAGGCCTGGCGTATAGCAAAGGGTTCAGCTGTAAAAAATGAAAGATTAGAGGGTAGGCTACAAGTGCGAAGAACCTGTAAGTCTGGAGCGTAAAAGGCCGATCCCACGCGATCAGGTCGAACCATCTTTGAACCATCAGTATAAAAAATAGTATAATTGGAGTACAAATTCTGAATATCTGGAAATGCATGTGAAATGATATCCGGATGATTCTTGAACATTTGAAATAGAAGTGGAAAGGCAGTATGCAGAATCGTAGGTTGGGTATGTAATAACCTGTAGGGTACGAAATATGGGAGTGCCAGACGGGTTTGTAACACATCCTGCCGGAAGGGTAGTAATATCTCGTAAGCCATGACAAGAGCAGGTTTATACGAGCAATCTAATCGATTTAGAGCGTAATATTCCGTCAGAAACTGTAATTTAGAGATAATCGGGGACGCCATTGTCGACATTTTGTAGACTAAATATTTGCCCGCTAAAAAGTGCGTCTATGTGATAAAGGTAACTCACCAGCTTCCACTAACAATGCACCCGTGGGGGTAGAGGCCAATGCCCCTAGAATTAGGCGGATAGCTTTATATTGTAATCTGTCTTTTGTTTCCCTTACTTTTTTTTGTTTTCCATTTCTTCTTCTAGAATGTACAGTAAGAATGTAGTTAGTTTTAGTTGTATGTATGTAGTTAGTTTGTTTATTAGATATATTTCATTGTTCTATTAGACTGTGGTTTGTGAGTGTGTCTGATGGCAGTTGAATTGTTTATTAGATATAGTTCATTGTTTCATTAGACTGTGATGTGCGAGGGTGCATGTGCGTGTGCCTGGTGACAGATTGTTTTAGTGGTAGTATTTGCTGTTGGTGGAACTTTGGTATTTTTTTCGTTAGTAGAATTTTGGTATTAATTGTTAGTAGAAGGTTAGAATTTTTGTTAGTAGAATTGCTATTTACTTATTCTGAAAGGGAGTAGCAGGCTTTCAGAATTAATCAATTCTTTTCTTGTCTTATAGACGGTTAAGATATTGATAATATTAGCCAACTAATGGCTACATTGCGTTCTGCTGCACGGCTGAAAGCAAGGGTAAACTACAGCCGTAATGCTATTCCCGAGGATATGCACCTCTCTATGCATAATTATATGTGATGATGGCCTCCTCCTTTGTAAAATTTCAATCCGGAGGTAAACTAGTCCCCCGTTCGGATCTCCGAGTGGGGACTACTCGAGAGGCGGTTAATATCACAGAAGTGACAAAGAGAAAATCTGACATTCTACGGATCGGAGCGTGGAATGTTAGAAGTCTGCTAGGAAGTGATAGGTTAGAAAACTTAGAAAGGGAAATGGATAGGTTGAGGTTGGATTTGGTTGTGATGAGTGAAATGCGCTGGCAGGAAGAACCGGACTTTTGGTCAGGTGACTATAGGGTCATTAGCACTAAATCAAACAATGGCCAAGCAGGGGTTGGTCTCATATTGAGTAGGAAACTTGGACAGCGGGTGGAATATTATGAGCAATATAGTGAACGGACTATTGCAGCAAAAATCAATACTAAACCTACGTGCACCACAGTGGTACAAGTCTATATGCCTACCAGTCAAGCTGATGATGAGGATGTTGAAAAGGTCTACGAAGAAATAGATGTAATTCTGAGGTATATCAAGGGTGATGAAAATGTTATAGTAATGGGAGATTGGAATGCTGTGGTAGGAAAAGGGAGCGAAGGGAAGATAGTAGGAGATTTCGGATTAGGTGAAAGGAATGATCGAGGAAGCAGGCTGATGGAATTCTACACCGAGCATGAGTTGGTTATAGCTAACACCTTATTCAATAACCACAATAGAAGAATATACACATGGATGAGACCAGGAGATACAGGGCGTTACCAAATCGACTTCATTATGGTCAAGCAGAGATTTCGAAACCAGATTTTGGATTGTAAAACATATCCTGGTGCTGACATAAACTCCGACCACAATCTGGTTGTTATGAAATGCAGATTAAAGTTGAAGAAACTGAAGAAAAGTCAAAAGCCAAAAAGGTGGGCGATAGACAGACTGAAATTGAAGGATGTAAACGAAAGATTCAAGAAGAGTATAAAGGAAGGACTAATGAAAAACCCTAAACAAACTTCAATTGCAGACGAATGGGCACTTTTGAAGAATGAAATAACAAAATCCGCAGAAAAAAACATTGGTTGGAAAGAAAGCATAGGTAAAAAACCGTGGATCACTCAGGATGTACTAGAATTGATGGATGCAAGGCGGAAACACAAGAATGTAAGAGATGAAAAGGGGCAAGCAGAATACAGACGTCTGAGAAATGAGGTTAACAAGAAGTGCAAGGAAGCGAAAGAAGAATGGTTGAAAGAAATATGTGCAGGTATAGAAAATTGTCTGAAATTAGGAAAAGTAGACACAGATTATCGAAGGATTAAGAATACTTTTGGGGGAAAGAAGATTAAGTGCTGTAATATTAAGGACACAAATGGAAAGCCTCTAACAGATAGGGAAGAAAAGGTTGAGAGATGGAAAGCTTACATAGAGTCTTTGTATAAGGGAAAGGAGATTGAGAATCATGTAATGGAAAGGGAGGAGGAAATTGATAAGGATGCAAAAGGAGATTTAATATTGAGATCAGAATTTGACAGAGCATTAGAGTACTTAAACAGGAACAAAGCACCAGGCATAGATGATATACCGATTGAGTTGCTACGCTGCATAGGAGATGAAGGTCTGTTCAGGTTATTTCACTTGGTGTGTAGGATAAATGAGACAGGTGAGGTACCCCCTGATTTCAAGAAGAATGTTATTATCCCTATACCAAAGAAAGTGGGAGCTGACAGATGTGAAGATTACCGTACAATCAGCTTGATTACTCATGCTTCAAAGATCCTGGCTAGAATAATTTACAAGAGGATGGAAAGCCAGATAGAAACGGAGTTGGGTGAAGACCAGTTTGGTTTCAGGAGAAACAAGGGAAGCTGTACTAAGTCTTAGGCTGATTTTGGAAGATGGAATAAGGAAAGATAAGAGAACGTTCATGGCATTTGTAGACTTAGAAAAGGCTTTTGATAACGTTGGTTGGACTAAATTGTTTGACATTTTGAAATCTATTGGAATAAAGTACAGGGATAAGAGGGTGATATACAATCTATACAGAACCAGACAGCAGTCATTCGAGCTGAAGGACATGAGAGAGAAGCTGGTATTCAGAAAGGTGTAAGGCAAGGCTGCAACTTATCACCCATACTTTTCAATCTTTACATTGAACAAGCAATGAAGGAAATTGTAGAAAAATGTAAAGTGGGAGTGAAGATTCAAGGAGAAATAATTTCAACTCTGAGATTTTCTGATGACATCGTCATCTTGGCCGACACGCCTGAGGATTTGAATGAGTTTCTGAATGGTATGGACTCCGTCTTACGGAAAGAATACATGATGAAAATTAATAAATGTGAAACAAAAATACTGGAATGCAGCCGAAATAAATCATAAACCTCTATGGACATCAAATTGGCAGGTGAAAAGCTGAAGGAAGTAGGAGACTTCTGTTTTTAGGAAGCAAAATAACCAGTGATGGACGAAGCAAAGAGGATATAAAAAGTAGGTTGGCTCAGGCAAGGAAAGCATTTCTACAAAAAAGGAATCTGTTGACATCGAATATAAATTTAGGAATCAGGAAATCATTTTTGAAAGACTTTTTCTGGAGCGTGGCGCTCTATGGAAGTGAAACTTGGACTATTGGTGCAGCAGAAAAGAGGAGAATTGAAGCATTTGAAATGTGGTGTTACAGGAGAATGATGAATATCAGATGGGTAGATAGGGTTACAAACGAAGAGGTATTAAGACGAGTGGGAGAGGAGAGATGTTTCTGGCGACTGCTAATGAATAGAAGGGATAGGCTAGTAGGACACATACTAAGACACCCAGGAATAGCAAGCTTAGTAATGGAAGGAAGGGTTGAGGACAAGAACTGTAGGGGTAGACCAAGGTTAGAATATGTTTAACAGCTTGCCTCGGATGTAGGGTGTGGTAACTATGTAGAGATGAAACGATTAGCACAGGACAGGGAGGCATGGAGGGCTGCATCAAACCAGTCAAAAGACTGAAGACTCAAACACATGAACAATAAATTCCGTACCTGCTTCCACCTCGATAGTCAAAACAAAAATGTCCGACCTGGAGACAGACACCTGTGCCTGCTCAGGCTACATAGGCCTATTTACTCAACATTTAAGATAACCACTATATATTTACCTGAAAAGTAAACATGGGTTCAAATAGAAATAATACTTTCAGACGAGTTTGCGCAATATTATCAATTTTAATTATCATAATTTAAGATAATAATCACGTTATTTGCACAGGCGGATGAACACGGTATTTCGTCCATTACCAACCGCACATCCATGCCAGGAGCACGTGGTTGTTCAGTTTGATAATGTGACTTTTCAATCTGGCCGACAGAATATGTTCCCAATATATTCCCAATTACTTGGACAAGCGAAAAAATAACCTGAAAAGACTTACATATGATTAAAACATGTATAGGCTATATTTGTTATGGACTATAGGTTATAAATTGAGGCTCTCCTTAGGGAAGTTGGCAACCCTAGCTGTCAAAAAAGTGCAAAGTTACAGTAAACGAATTCTAATCTTGCGCACTGAGAGTAAACCTAAGACGAGTGGCCATCCGAATGTATCAGCAACCGAGCGGTCACCTGAGTGACTGCACCCAACCTCAGCCGCCGCGACGCGACGGGACTGTCAGCTCCAAGACAAGCCACGCGTAATGTGGGTAAATTGCACACATCAAATCGGTATGCAAGCAGATCTGTAGGGACATTCATCCTAATCGTTTATTATATTAACAATATTGTTTGGAAGTTTCTAAACATCAACGTTCATGACTTGACTAAACATATGCTATGTATATTGTATTCATTTTGTTAACGAGTCAATACTCGTATAGGCCCAGATACATCGTGATCTTTATATGTCAGCCAGTGGCTACATTTCCTAGAGTGCAATGGCGTAATGAACCACCACTTAATTCGTCCGTCAGCACAACATATTAAATGGCAACTCCTAAACGTACTATACCCGAATTCCAGGAATGATCCACCAATATCCGCAGTTGGAAAATGGATCGTAGCATCTTGAAGTTCCCGGCTAGTAAAACTACACAGTGCTACTTGGCGAATACACTCTGGATAAGGGACAGGGGAATACAACTGAATGTGCTATAGTAACTAACTACAAAACATAAGGGTCCTCAACACTACTCGGGAATTCGGAAATCAAAAATCTCAGGTCCCTAGGAAGAACCTCCACCCTATAGCACATCCCTCTACCAACTAACTACAAAAGACAATTGACACGTTCGTTGGAAATATGAATTCCAGTTACAATTAAAATTTTCAACAAGTCTTAAAAACTTACGTTCAGTTTGAAAATAATATGTTAATAACATGAAAACTTCCACAGATTAATAATATGTTCCTCTAAGAAACAAAGAATTAACTAATCTTGCTTATGTAAGCTCAAATAAAATAATTCCTAATAAATTATTGTACACGACTGCTGTGCCCTGGATCACGGGAGTTAACAACAAAAATAAAATTAATGTCGTTAATTTTAAATTCCCCGCAAAACAAATGAATGTAACGTTCTCGCACGCTGATCCCAAGGTTGCAGGATCGAATCCTGGTGCTTCAGCTGGCATTTGAGGGTGTGCAAATGCGAGGGAGCCGTGCCAGTACATTTACTGGCACGTTAAATATCCCCTTCGGGGCAAAATTCCGGCACTCCGGCGTCTCTAAAAGCCGCTGTAGTTGAAAGGGACGTAAAACCAATAACATTGTTCTTCTCAGTTGAACCCCCTCGAGCTAACGTACAATAAAATATCTTTCATGGCCGGTTATTTACACGATAGGACTGTTGTGTCAACTGGGCATATATGTGGAGCTAAGACCATGGTCATGGGTGCACCCTTCAAAACTGGCCCGGGAACGAGAACGAAGTTTTATGTTAACGTAATAAGATGGATGATGTGCTTACTGCCCTTAAATACGTACTTATTGCTCCTAATTTCCGTAGCTATGGATGACATCGTTTTCAATTGCCCAGAATTTATTTTGGTAACACAGTACTCTGTTTTATCTTAACAAAGAGGTTAGGTAAATTATTTTAGGCCGATAATAGTGTACCATAGTCCGTTAAAACAGCATTTATAATGGCTTTTCTTCATTTAAATGAATTTATAAATTATAAAAATGATCATTAACTTTAGTACTTAAATCACGACGAGGTAGACTTAACTGACAATGATGATTTTGCCTTCGCCTCCTCAATACATAAAGGAATGAATGACATTACTGTGCATATTTGGACTTCGTACTACTGAATATAATTTCTATGGCCAGGACAGGACAGGCGGTGCTGGTGTGACGTCATCTCACACCGCTATTCGTGCTCGCACCGAAGACGAGTGTAGCGTGTGACATCAGCGCGCTTCGTACGGCTGCCGCAGAGGACGTTGATTTAGTTTGAGGTATGTGGGGTGCAGCAATGTAGGAAAGACAGGAAACATATAACACAACGAGCTGAACGTCTTGGATGTCGTAATGTTAATGCTTCTTGTTGCAATTACACAATTGATCACAGATCACGGATCACCAATGACATTTCGGCTCTCTCCTATCAAAAAATATGTAACAAAAGTAGTTAATGTGAAGGACAGTCATGCTATGACGTAAATAGAACTGAAGAGAGTGTCATGAAAAGAGCCATACAGAACAATACAATCACGGGGACATTTTCCGACACTTTCTGTTTCTTTTCGAACTAGTTTATCAATGCTATGCCGTAGTGTCCGGGAAAGTTTTAATCGAAGGCTGCATTTTAGGTTATGATCTGACAAGGTACTTAGAGATTTGGACTTGCCAGTTCCATGATAGAAAATAATTTTTCCCACACATACGTCGAACCAAACATACATAATATCCGTGCAGCAAGTGCATACAACCTGTTCGCATCAAGAGCTCTACAGCGGACTGACCCTTCCAGGTCCGTACGCACAGCTCCGTTGATCTAGGCAACAGCATGGTGTTACACGGCTCTCGCCTGTCGTCTCACGAATTGATAGGCTTGCCCTTCGTTTCGACAAGTCACACCGCTTGAAGCTGTCTTCCCCTAGGTTACACAGAGGAGGTATAGCATGTACTCCTACAAATCATAACCCACAAAGCACTGCCTTGTATTCCAGCAGGTCGAACTGAAGCATGCGGAGGTGTGCTCTCATTTCACGAGTTCCCGTGTGACAGAGCTAGGTGTAATGAATGGCTTAGAGTTATTTCCCGCGATAAGTTTGTTCCGAACACGAACTCTCCTCCGTATGTTGTATGTAGTCTTCATTTTAAGGAAGATGATTATTCACATGTAGGCAAGTGCAGAAGGCTAAAGAACACTGCTGTGCCGTCGGTGTTCGCTAATTATCCAGTCAATAAGTACCTGTTATAAAGAGACCCCGAAGGAGCATTGCCAAGTTGAAATTACCCTCACCAAAAAAAAACAAAAAAACAAAAACGGAAGAGTATTGTACATGATGAAGAAACTCCAGCTGTGGAAATTCCCAGTTCGCCCTAGTCTTACTCTCAGTCAGTGAATATAGGACACTCGAGCACGCAGACTGATGCCTACGACATCAAGGAATTGATAAAAACGATTAATCGGTTGCGAGTGAAAGTAACACGGCTGAACAATTCTCTGCATAAAAACAGGAGGAATTAATGGAAACAAAAATTACACTTAACCAATTCAAAGATGATATATTTCACAAAGAAATTGAGCACTTGAAGCAAGATGCGACTTGAGGAGAAATTCAAGCGAAGTTCATTTTTGAGCAGCTACTTTCGTACAGTAAACGCAGACCGAGTTGGAGTTTAGATACTATTAGGGAGTGTATTATTTTTCAATATATCTCACCGAAGCGTTATTCCCATATAAGGAAAAGGGGCTATCTGAAATTACCCTCAAAAAGGACTCTATGTAGATATTCCGGTTCTAGTGATTGTGCGACAGGTGTTACTACAGAGATTAAAGATAGGCTTATATTAGAGGCAAACAAACTGAATACTCCTGAACGTTTCTCATCCCTGGTTGTAGATGAGGCTGAAATAAATCCTAAGATTATTTATGATAGGAAACTCGACTGCTTCTTCGGGTACAATGACACAATTCCAGCACCGTCTCATAAAAGGAAAGAGAGGATAAAAATTACAGGCGGGAACAAGTAGCAGCCAATCGAGTGTTGTGTTTTGTACTAAGAGATCATTCGACAAATTATCAGATACCGCGTGCCTTCTTTTTCACAAAGCAGCTGTCAGGACGGGACTTACATAAACTCGTGCTGGACGTTATTCTCGAGGTTGAACAATGCGGTTTCTTAATTATGAGAATTGTCTCTGATAATCACAAAACTATCACCACAATGATGAGGCATTTAGGGGGAGGGAATTTGCAACCAATGGTCAATCACCCATACGACGAGTCTAGGAAGTTATTCCTTAGTTTTGATCAGTGTCACATTCTAAAAAAACATTAGAACGCAGTTTCTGGAACGAGAGATGACTGATGGTACTGGAATAATTTCAGGGAAATACTTGTTATTACCATACAAAATGCAAAAGGATGAGATCGTCAAACCTGTCAGACACCTCACTAAAAACACTGCGAACCCACTAATTTTGAAAAAATGAATGTTCGGCGTGCCAAGGAAGTGTTCTCATCAGAAGTTATTGGTGTCATTAGTACACTGAAAGAAAATGTAGGCATGCACCCTGAAGCATACACATTCATGGACGCAGAAGCAACCATAATTTTTATGAAAAACGTTAATAAATGGTTCGCTATGCATGACGTAAGCAACACATATCAACATATTCAGTCTAGAAATCCAGATAAAGGGCATTTTTTCTCATTAAATGACAGTCGCCTAAACTGGCTAGAGGAATATTTTCTTTCTTACCTTGAAACTTTGAAAGCTGCTAGAATGGACTTCCTGACTTCCGAGACTTACGAAGCTATACAATTAACCACGGAATCAACTGCCCTGTGCATAAGGTATCTTCTAAACAAGTAGTTCCGTGAAGAACTATACAGCCTATTTTCATATGTCCTACTTATGTTAATTGCAACTATCAACATACACAATTTCAGTTTGATTGCTGTAATAGATTCGTAGATATTGAGAACCGACTAAATATTTCGGATGGTCGCCATGTTGGATTTTATATATGTAGGTCCTAGAGTTTACTGTTACATGCAGATTATTGTGAACGTGTAATATTCAAACTTCAATCGCATAATTAAGACACAAGAAAAAACAAGGAGATTTAAAAATTTTTCACAGCTACCATCTTGAGGTTATGGAAACAATTGAAATAAATTAGATGCCAGTGGATTAACATTCGGATAAAGATTTACTGTACCAACTTTCACTGCACGCGGATGGTTAAATTGCGAGAAACGTCCATGTGAATATTTATAATTCGCGTCACCGCAATGTTGGATTTGTGATCACCAGGTTATTTAAAGTCCTATAAGTGAACTTACGTTCATAGCCCCTATGAACATTAAAAATGCAGTTTGATTGCTAAAATAGATTCGTAGATATTCAGTATCGTCTAAATATTTCGGATGATCGCCATGTTGGATTGTTAAATGTATAGGCCATAGAGTCATGTATCATTAAAGGAAAATTATTGCGTAGGTTCATTATTCAAACTTTCACTTCGATCGCATGACTACATCACAAGAAATAAAAACTTAATTTTAAAATTCGCACTGCCGCCATCTTGAGGTTATGTAAACAATTGAACTAAATTAGATACCAGTGGATTACAATGTGTATAAATATTTCCTGTACCAGGTTTCAGTGCGCTTGGAACATTAAATCGCAAGAAAGGTCTATTTAAAATGTTCAAATTCGCTTGGCCGCCATGTTCGTTTTGTAGTTAACCGGTTTTTGAAAATCTTATAGATGGAATTCCAGTAGTGCCCTTTATCTCCGTACAAAATTTTAGGGAGATACCGCTAATAGTTTCAGAGATATAGAATGCCGGTGAAATATTTCGCACATCCGCCATCTTGTGATTATGTAAACAATTGAACGAAGTTAGATGTCGGTGCATTACAATGTATATAAACATATACTGTAACAAGTTTCATTGCGTTTGGTTGGTCAAATCGCGAGAAACGTCTATTTAAAAGTCGCAAATTCGCTTGGCCGCCATGTTGGTTTTGTAGTTACCAGGTTTCCAAAAGTCACATAAGTGAACTTATAGTAGTTCCCTTTATCACCATAGAAAATGTCAGGGTAATATCGGTAATAGTTTCGGAGATATTGAATGCTGGTGAAATATTTCGCACAGCCGCCATGTTGGATTGGTGAGTCGTAACAAAATTCGAAGGGCACGGTCGAGGTCGCCGGGAATAGTGCTATGAACTTTCCGAGTTTCATTGAAATCGCTCCTGCCGTTTAGATTTTATTAGGGGGGGACACACACACGAATCACACACACACACACACACACACACGCACACACACACGGACAAAAGGTGATCTCATAAGCCTATTTTTTCAAAATTGAAAATAGGCTAAAAATGGGTATCATTATGTTCTGACTCGAACATTCTCTAGCGATACTGTTGAATCACTCTTCAGTACATTGCGCCGTATGTCTGGGTCAAATGACATGCTGGACTCAACATCAGTGAGTTTCAGTTTCCAGAGGATTTTGAAAACTGGAATTCTGAGTACATCAACTTCCAGCAATGTAGAAGACTCTGCATCTAGCATCACAGATAACCCAGTTCAGAATTTTATTCTTGGAAATGCACCAGCTTCAGGGAATAGACCTGTCATTCCTCAAAGTATTCTGAATATTTTACAAGATATGTTAAAGGAGCCTGGTATGTTAAATTATCTTTTATAAAGTGGACTAATGATTTAAGTTCTGCACATAACAATAATTACTAGTAAGTTGTGTAATTTACCTAAATCATACTAACTCAGTTAAATTTCATTTTCAGCTATACCTTTGCCGACAATGAAAACGGCAAGTCTGGCTTACGGCGGTGGCTACATTGTACGCACAGTGGAAGAAGGAATTTCAAGTACGGAATGTGCATTTCGCAGATCTCTAACTCCTTTCCACTCATGAGCCTTATCACAGAACAAGATTTAGGACATCTGCGTTGCCCTAAACCTGCTTTTGTGTCAATACTATCTGTAATTCAGCTCTCCGTTGAAAAAGATGTGCCATGAGTTCCTGGGGGAAATGTACTAGATGCTATATGTTCGGAACTAGTTCCTGTTTTGTCCAAGAGTCCACTTTTACCGTGTCCTATTTGCGACGAGACCGCTCCAAACGGACTTGCCATCATTATTGGAGAGAAATTTGTATCGCCAATTTTGGATAATATCGCGCAAACTGAAACTGAAATACTGGTTGCTCCCAAACGCCTACTATACAAACCGCTCAGCAGGAAAATGCATAAACTTTAATGAAAATGGAGTGATTCTGATAGAATTCAACTTTAACGAGGTGCAAGGCATGTCTAATTTCTCTTAGATTTATTAGCACGCTATTTTATTTTGTGATATAATTTGCATTATAATGATAATATATAGTGTCACTAGCAACCCTCCCCGGCTTCGCCCGGGAACAGTTATGAATGTGCAAGGAATTCCTGTAAGACGTAATTTAAGAATGGCCAGGTGCATGAGACACAAATCGCCCTTCCGTCCAAACTAAAAACACTTATAGAGGGCGATGTATTGTGCCCGCTGGCCGAAGGTTTCGGGGAGCAACCGGTTTCAAATGACCCTTCCGATCCCCTCTTCCAGTTAACACACAAGTATAGGGGACGATACATTCATAGGCTGGTGTAGCACAAAGTCTGCACTCGGGGGTGTCGGGAATTAGTGAGGTTCGATCTTTAACCAGCTCAGAGGAATGCATCGATAACAAAACTAAACAAGAAAAGAGAGGTCGGTCTTATGTTAAAATCACAAATCAATTTTATTCAGAATAGATCCCTAGCCTAGCATGAGAGTTGCAAAACGGCTAGTCCGATACTATTCTGCCCTGAAAGAAAATATAAAAAATGTCCTAAACAAGATCTAAATTACTCTCATGGTTCTAATACAAAATTCGACTAAAATGAACAAGCTAAGAGAATGGCACGTAAGATCGGCATGATATGTTATATGCGGTCTCGTGTACGGCCTTAGATTATCTTCTCATTGTATTTGGACATCTTCCGCTGCTAATTCCCCACGCATGATTTAGAAATCACATGCCATCGCGTGGTTGGGGTTGTATTTGAAGATCTGATGGTTTAGCATGATTGTAATGTTAGCGTTGGTCATAACGTAGCATATAATTAACGAAAACTTGCGCGCACTGAAGCTAATATGCGGTAAAAAATTGCCCATTTTCACTCCGCCACTGGCTCTAGTCTTGTCGCTTGTGCGACACTCACTCGTGACTTTTGCACTGATATTTACAGAAAATATTAACATAAAATATTAAACCAAAAATACTGCCCATCCGGCAAACAAAGATTGTACTCGTAGATTTTGTACAGTTAATTAATTACACAGTTTGTGTAACACTGAAGTGTGTATGTTGACCATGCTGTCATAAAGTTTGCTTTACACAAGTCCATCATTTCACCTCGTAGAATGAAAATATTTCACAGTTTATGTAATGATGAATGCGGTCAATCTTTAAATTGTTAAATAATGCCATGATGGCTATCCATGATAAAAATATCCACTGATTTTCCGTGCCACATGGTTTCCCTTCACGGACGTACTTTCACTTGTGCTCCAACATGCACATCGATGTTGCCTCATCCAAAGACAAATAGGAAACTGGTGTTACCAAATATGGCGTGCCCTTAGGATATGAGCTAACCGCGTAAATTGATAGTTTCATTGATTTACGAAGTATGCTGTACTTCAAATATGCAGAATTACTTGGTTATAATTATAATTGATTTTTGGAATGTCCAAAATATATAAAAATATGATCATAAGCGATATTACTTCAGCTTCTTCCCGCCGCTCGCAGGGTATGTTCAGTTACATTCCAGCATAAGGTTTAGTCTCTGTTATCTGAGCAAACATGCGTCAACGGGCGCATACATCTCCACGTCAAGTAAATAAAAATTGTGTAAGTCAATTTTTATTTCATCCATTTACCACTCCTTGGTCTGACGATCTGCACGATCCATTCTGTCAGTGATCCTGTGGTATTCTTCATCACTCATGCGATTGTCTTCACCTGCTGGTTCAATCTCAACGTTGTGAACATCAGCTGTCATAACTTTCTTGTTATTTTCACGACATTTGTTACTTCCATCTCTTCTTCTGACTGATTCTTCATCTTCTCTATTTCTTCTTCTCCGTTCCTGAATGTATTGGTGACTTTCATTAGACTTACCTCGCCAATCATTGTCGTATTGGAAACGAGGGTCATTTTCTCTTCGGTAACCGCCACTGTATCTATAATCTCTCCTGGGATTATCGGTGTATCGGTTATTTCAATCATCACGATCACGTGGCTGTCCTCTGTAACCACGGTTGAAATTATTGTTGTTATTATTATTGTTGCTACTACGACGATTGTTGTTGTAATTGTTGGCTCCATTTTGATATCTGTTCTGGTAATGTTTGTTGATTGTGTCAAATCGACGATTCCTTGCATAAGGTGTATTGTCTTTACGGTAATCATGGAAATCTCTCCTTCTATCCGGTCCCTCGTGATTTTGACGATTGTTTGTCCGACGATTGTCTGTAGGTTGTACCGTCTGACTAGTCCTGTCCACTGAAGTTCTATTTACATCATGTGTGCTCCTGTGTCTAGGTGTAGGTGCAAATTGTTCGTGGCTGCTATCCAGCTTTCTAAGAACTTCGTCACATTTCATGAATGTATTTGCATCTGACGCTATGAGTAACCTTTGTACTTCCATAGGGTATTGTCTTCTAATGGTTTGGACAAGTTCTAATTCGGACAAAGGGGGTTCCAAACATTGCAATTTCGAAAGCTGACTTGCGAAGTAGGTAGCGTACTTAGTTGTTTGAGTACTATCGTACCTCTTATTGTACATTTCCGCCCTTATATTTTGCTGACGTTCCAAAGACCAAAAAGTCTTAAGGAATGCTACTTTAAATTCCTGATAGTTGTGGAATGAGTATCTGAATGCCTTGAACCAGGTCAACGGGCTGTTCTGTAGGTATTTTTCGACAGTCCGTAACTCCCTGTCTGGTCTTACCATAGTTTCTCTCATATATGACTCCAAGTTTCTCAGAATATCTACCGGTGTAACGGAATTGGAATTATTGAATTTAGCCGGTCGATCTTCATGGCTTCTCAAATACACAATATTCGAGTACTGAGTTTGACCATAGTTCGGCGTGACATTAAAGTTAAGTGTCAGCCCATAATTCGGAGTTATGTTAGCATTCGGTGTCACAAATTGTGATGTTGTTCTAAATGGATTATAACCTTGGTTTTCCATTGGAACATTCGGTTTTGCTATGTTGGTCGCGGTGCTTGTAGATGGTACACCCTCTCTATTAGATTTTAATAGACGATTGATGCATTCATCCAGTTCGGCGTATTCTAACACTTTCTCAGGTTGCTTGTTAATTATAGCATTCATCTGTAATTCTATCCGCTCAATTTTTCCTTCAATGCGATTATCGAATTCTTTCAGTTTTCCATCCTGTTCCTCAAGATATACATCTAGTGTTTTTGCTACATATTGGTTGGATCTATGATTGTTTTCACGAGTTTCCTCTCGAATCGCTTCAATGTCTGTACCTAAGTCATGTTTAATTTTGCTGACATCATCCTCCACCTTCCCTACCTTGCTTGCTACACGCTTAGTGTTTATGTGTACGGCAACTGCTATGCCTCGCGTTAGTCTTAATCCAGCGTTAACCATAGCCACATCAGATTTTAACACACCCACGTACGTGTTAACTTCTTCCATACGCTGTTCCACGGTGATAATTCTAGTACTAACAATTTATTTTGCATTAGCGACTTCATTCCTAACTGATTCGATGTTATCGTTCATCTCAGCCTGAACGTTTTCGAGTTTTTGATTTATTTCAGATCTATTCATGCGTATCTCCTGT
Organism: Meconema thalassinum; assembly: GCA_946902985.2. NCBI lineage: Eukaryota > Metazoa > Arthropoda > Insecta > Orthoptera > Tettigoniidae > Meconema > Meconema thalassinum. The sequence goes on from OX336389.2 coordinate 918,855,179, forward strand.
TTAATTCCCTCTAAGTGTGCTTGATATTCCGTGCGATAAGTTTCCATCTCTGCACGCAAATCATCACTAACCTTATTGATTGTAACAGTAATTTCAGCTTTAACTTTGGCAATGTCCTCTCGCACTTCAACTGCATTCTGTGCCATATCTGCCCTAATGTTAGTGTCTAACTGTGCCATGTCAGCCCTAATATTGGTAGTACTGTTGTTACTAGTTTGTAACAGAGTAGCTGTAGCAGTGTTACTGTTCTCATTCATGTCTGCCCTCTAAGTTTCATTGTTTTGTGCCATATCTGCCCTGACAGTGTTTACCTTTTCTGTTACATTGTTTATATCGGCCCTTAAGTTTTCATTGTTCTGAGCCATCTCAGCCCTTAAGTCATTATTACTTCGTGTCAAATTGTCCATCGACACCTGCTAATTGTGCAGTAGGGCAGGCAAGTTTGCCAACAACTCGGCCGTCTCTTGCACAGACATAATATCTTCAATTGGAGAAATACGGGGAACTAACAACTTCATATGCCTTAACAATGGTTTGAGTTGGAAAACAGTAGAAAATCCATTCCTTCATAAATTTATTCGATGATAACAGCTGAACCTCTGGTAAAAATTAAATGACAACAAACAAACTTACATTTACTCAAGACTAGGATAACTGCAAATCAAATCCTCAACTTATTATCATTAATAAATATTACCTAGCCTCATGGTGTTAATTCTGGAATAAGAATGCCATGTAGCCATCCAAAACATTAGTACGAAATCTCGATTCGTTACTAATCTGTTGGATTTGCTAACAAAATAAACCCCTCACAAACAAACGAATCATGGAGATCGAACACAAGTTTCAATGCCCAACGTTGGGCACCAACGTACTATGTGTGCCCGCTGGCCGAAGGTTTCGGGGAGCCACCGGTTTCAAATGACACTTCCGATCCCCTCTTCCAGTTAACACACAAGTATAGGGGACGATACATTCATAGGCTGGTGTAGCACAAAGTCTGCACTCGGGGGTGTCGGGAATTAGTGAGGTTCGATCTTTAACCAGCTCAGAGGAATGCATCGATAACAAAACTAAACAAGAAAAGAGAGGTCGGTCTTATGTTAAAATCACAAATAAATTTTATTCAGAATAGATCCCTAGCCTAGCATGAGAGTTGCAAAACGGCTAGTCCGATACTATTCTGCCCTGAAAGAAAATATAAAAAAATGTCCTAAACAAGATCTAAATTACTCTCATGGTCCTAATACAAAATTCGACTAAAATGAACAAGCTAAGAGAATGGCACGCAAGATCGGCCCTAAGCAATTACATCGAAATGACTACGGGAGGATCAAACATCAGAAGAATCTACAGCAAAGCAAGACATTTACTTGTTTACAAATACTAGAACATTTACATTTAGTAGCAAGGGGGAAGTTTGTCCTATGCTATGATGGTGCCATCTCTAACATTTATCTTTAGAGTTAATTGTTTAGCTAGTCCTAAATATCATTAATTATTAAACGAGATGCGTTTATTACTAAGAAAATCAAGCTATGTGCACGATGTTGCTGACTAAATAAAAGCTATGCTAATACAACACAAATGCATACAATAATTCAGCACTCCTATGGTTGTGCAATTGGCACTGCCTGCGTACTCGATTTGTTACTGTTTGTAACAAACGGTCATTGTGTCAAAGTGTTAAGAAAGTAGAAAAATATAGGAAAGCCTGCAAATGCGATAGTAATTAAACAATTACATCGACTCATATTGCTACTAATCTGATGCGTGTGCTTCTGTTATCACATCACCAATTAGTTGTCGACTATTCATGTGAAAATGTATCAAAATGTATCTAAAACAGCTCAACAATATCTAAGTGTTAACATTTGGTCCAGAAAATTGTTTATTTTTAATTTTTGTAAACTTTATTTAGACTCTGGGGGAATTATGAGATTCGTTAGTTTTCAAAACCCTATTATTGATTATTAAAGTTTCACACAATTATTTATCCCTGACAGTATTGTTGTTCAGTTTATGGACCTTTAAAAGCGTTCGGTGTATTTAGGTAACGTGTGTACCCAACTTAAGCAAAATAACCCAATAGTTTAACAGTTTACTAGACACCCAGTGCCTTCACCAATATTTCTTCATTTTTAGACATCCTGTGTCTCCACCAATTACTTCATAATTATTAGACATCCTGTGTTCTCACCAATTACTTTACTCTCATTTCGGATTCATTGATCCAGGCGCCCTCGGTTTGGTACGACTTCAGATAGTTCATTACCACCGGTATAACCACAATAACAATGTCGGAGGTATTAATCCACCGTCACGACTCATATGATACTCTCATAACGTTAATTTACAAAAGTGTGGATTCCTAATTGATACACGTTTGAGGTGCTGGTAATAAAGATTATGTGTACAGAAAACACATCCTGACAACGCTTTAAATAAACATGAAGGCTTCTGATACAAGCTAAAAGTGTGTGTGAGCATTTATAAAATTGCCTCTTCCCTGAATGAGGTCGAACCTGCGTTCATTTGGTTACGAAATACAGTTGCATGCATTGCCTGCGTGGCTTCTATTAAAGAAATAACCCTGTTTTCAAGTATTGATCTGGCCAACAAATGTGAATAACGGAACTCTGCATTCCACTTGTAATGATGTTAAGAATCTCACAGCCTTCTAAACAAAATACTAATGCACTGCCTAGAATCGAGTGTGCTGTGTAGTGGGTTTGGCTTGTAACCTTGGCCTCGATTTAACATCTGCCAAACTAGTTTATTTGTCATCAGCCTGACAAAATAAAAGTTGATAATAACTGTTTTGAAATGACACGAAATGAGCATTGAAAATCCAGCCTTCCTGGCGTCTATAAATATTTAATAAAACTATTACTTTCCACACGCGTCTTATAATTAACTACCTGCATTGTGCACTTAAATAAATGAAACCAAATTAAACTAATCTACTGTTTCCAACTCATTACAATACGCTACAAATATTTGGTCTGACTTACCGATGCAGCGACACTTGGTTCGTGACCCGCCATGAGATGTTATATGCGGTCTCGTGTATGGCCTTAGATTATCTTCTCATTGTATTTGGACATCTTCCGCTGCTAATTCCCCACGCATGATTTAGAAATCACATGCCATCGCGTGGTTGGGGTTGTATTTGAAGATCTGATGGTTTAGCATGATTGTAATGTTAGCGTTGGAAATAACGTAGCACATAATTAACGAAAACTTGCGCGCACTGAAGCTAATATGCGGTAAAAAAAATTGCCCATTTTCACTCCTCCACTGGCTCTAGTCTTGTCGCTTGTGCGACACTCACTCGTGACTTTTGCACTGATATTTACAGAAAATATTAACATAAAATATTAAACCAAAAATACTGCCCTTCCGGCAAACAAAGATTGTACTCGTAGATTTTATACAGTTAATTAATTACACAGTTTATGTAACACTGAAGTGTGTGTGACCATTCGGTCATAATGTTTGCTTTACACAAGTCCATCATTTCACCTCGTAGAATGAAAATATTTCACAGTTTATATAATGATGAATGTCTCCAATCTTTAAATTGTTAAATAATGCCATGATGGCTATCCATGAGAAAAATATCCACTGATTTTTCGTGCCACATGGTTTCCCTTCACGGACGTACTTTCACTTGTGCTCCAACATGCACATCGATGTTGCCTCATCCAAAGACAAATAGGAAACTGGTGTTACCAAATATGGCGTGCTCTTAGGATGTGAGCTAGCCGCGTAAATGGATAGTTTCATTGATTTACGAAGTATGCTGTACTTCAAATATGCAGAATTACTTGGTTATAATTATAATTGATTTTTGGAATGTCCAAAATATATAAAAATATGATCATAAGCGATATTACTTCAGCTTCTTCCCGCCGCTCGCAGGGTATGTTCAGTTACATTCCAGCATAAGTTTTAGTCTCTGTTATCTGAGCAAACATGCGTCAACGGGCGCAGTATCGAAGATAGAGATATGCTCTCACGGACTTTTTTGTAGAATTTTTCATGCTGAACAATTCTTACACTCATAATATATTGATATTTTTAACGGTGTGCCCAGCGTAAGCTTAAGAAGTGCACGGACGCCAGGTTCTTTTTTCGAAATTTTCACTGAAATTGTTACTGCTTGGCTCCCTTTGATCATAAATAAATTATTTTTTACAGAAATCGTCCTCTAGATTACCTTTACAGAATGGTGATAGCCGCATCAAAATCCATCCAGTCGTTCTCGAGATTACCCGTGACATCCAAGAATCGGGGACTTTGTTTTATACTAAGTAGAAATAAGTCTTTGTCGTGCTATGCTTGGCGACAGCGCTGTGTGAGCAGTTGAGTAACTAACGGGATTTCATGTAAAAAGGCTCATTGTCTTGGCCAGTTGTGGAGAACGCAGCTCGCATCCAGTCGGCCGTGGTTTACAAGACCTAGTTCCTTACGTCTCTAACAGATAGCAGCAGGCATAGTCTGAGGAAAGGGGAGAACGACACTGAATAGAGGGTGAGGAAACTTTCACTTCGAACCCCACGAATACGCCGCTCCGGAAGCATAGAGATGAATATGTTTTGATAAAATATCATCTATACTATATTGGATATCAACAGGAGATAGCATATCCCAACCCACAGTAACTTTCTGTGAGTGCAATGGGCCATGCTATCACCTCAGTTGCAAGATTTTTATGCAAGAGCTGTTAAATACCCTGTATTTTTAAAGCAAGCAGTTTATCTTTTTAGGCCGGCCCCGTGGTGTTGGGGGTAGCGTGCCTGCCTCTCACCCGGAGGCCCCTGGTTCGATTCCCGGCTCCATCAGGGATTTTAGAAACTGACGTGAGGGCTGGAACGGGGTGCACTCAGCCTCGTAAGGACAATTGATTAGTTGTCTGACAGTGAGGCAGCGCCCCGATCACGAAGACCAAGATAAACGGCCGAGGGGAGCCGATGCGCTGATCACGCGTCTTCCTAATATCTGCAGGTCAAATGGCTGGTCGGCGGTTGCTTGGTAGGCCTAGGTCCTTCACGGGTTGTAGTGCCCGGGGTTATTATTATTGGTGTGATTAGTTACCACGAACCATTGGATCAACCAATTAAAGTTTTCCATTATCAGACAGAATTCTGAGTGTGCTCAGAATCGAACCAAGTTTGAGCGTTAAGGAGTATGAAGGAGATATTAACATATGCAAAACAAGAAAAAGAGAGAGAGCATGTTGCTTTTACATATGAAGGGTGCAGGGAAAGAAAGGGCTGAGTCACATTTTTAAAATTTTGAGTAAATGGCATTTAAACAGTTCAACTCTGTTTACCAACTTTATTTTCTAAAGTGAATCTCAGTTACATTTATTTCCTAGTAGCTGTATAATTTTTAAATAATTTTAACTTACATTTTGTGTAAAAACTACATTCTACTATCGGAAAAATAAAATTTGCTCTCCTAACTAAACTACATAAGGGGAAAGAACGGGCCTATTCATACAGAGGGTATGTGGTAAAGATGGTGTCCATTCCATTCTTTGACAATTTTTCAGTTTTATTTAAAGTAATTTATATACTGTATCATAATTATAATTATGGAAATGATCATTACTGTGAGCGAACAATCATATCGGAAAATAAACCAAAACATTTTACATTATTTTCATTATTATTTTAACGAGGAAGTAAAAGAAACAAATGCCTGATTTTACCAATATTTGTACAGTAGACTAAAGGCACATTAGTAAAATTAAGAGTATTGATTCGTATAGAATCGTTGATGTTTAACTCCAATCCACTCCTCTCCTACTGTCTTGAGAGTGCTTGAAAGAATGCTTGAGCCTTTGCTCCACAGCATTTTGCCAGATGTTGCAAGTCGTCGTACTTTGCCTTAGATATTGGGAGAGAACCTGAAACAAAAAGTAATTCTACCATAACTCACTTTGCTTCTCACTGTGTAACATTATTTTCCATTGGTGGATACAGGGGTAAATTATGTTAATGCAAATTTAACTTACCAGTAGAGTAGCTACGTCCTGGCAAGAAGAATTGTCCTTCGGGAAGCTGTTTATGGGTCCTAGACATCATTTCCTGATCAGTCCATTCCCCATTGTATGTGCAGCGGAACTTTATTCCACTGTCATTGTTGTCCAGAATAATCTAGCGAACAGGTTGAGTGGGGAATTTCTTCTTGTAGAACTGAGAGAGGTGCACTGTCCACTTCGCAAAAATGAAATCACTTGTGGCAGAAGACTTGGCAAACGATTCTTCCGATGAATGAAGGAACCGAACTTGAAAAGGTGAGGGTTTTTCTCTGGCTGTGCTGAAGACGTATTCCCAGTCTTCAGGGGTTTCAATACGTGCTTCTTGGTTAATTAGGCCCATGTTGCGTTCACACTCCATGTAACTGTGACCTCGAATAGGGAATGTTACTTTTATTGAATCAAATCTCTTCTCAAAATGAACAAGATAGTGAAGAAATCGAAAAACAGTGTGATTCTTATTTTGGTCTGCGCAAGAGTCACAGAATATTTGAATGTCTCTAATTTTCATGGGCAGATGATTATAAAAATAATCATGCAATAACGAACAAACGTCGTCACTGCCTTTCTTTCCTTCAACTTCTGTATAGAGATAAAACTGACATTCGCCACAGGATAGTCTATGAATATTGAATACATAAAGAGACAGCTGTCTCTTGTAATAAGGATCATTAGTTGGTATGTTAGGGACCGACAGTAGTGGCTACGCTGGCTAACGCGCAGCATTAGGTCATGGGGCCATGCTCTCTGCTGACTCGTTAGACGCGTGGGTTTGAGCCCCACCGTCGGCCGTCCTTGAAATGGTTTTCCGTGGTTTCCCATTTTCAACACCAGGCAAATGCTGGGACAGTACCTTCTGACAGGCCACGGCCGCTTCCTTCCACATCCTTGCCCAGTTTCATTCACCATCATTCATTTCATCTCTCATTAACTCCTCTTCTGAGGTTGGCGTCAGGAAGGGCATCCGGCCGTAAAAATCATCGCCACAAAGACTTCCATCGCATCTCATCCCCGACCCCGTTGGAAAACGGGAATAATAAGGGGTAGTCATACAGTTGGTATGTTAGGGATAGGCAGATTTCTACCATAATCAATACAAATTTCTTCTTTTACTCCTGAACATTTACAACTTAACCGCGTTTTCCGTTTTCTGACATAGAAAGTGTCAGACCTTGTAAGATGGACCCTATTTCCAATAGAAAGTCTCCTTATTTCGTCAGAAATGTGTGCAGCTCGAGCCAAGTCCCCACAGTTTGCCTTTTCTTTCTCTAAAGCGGTGACCTTTGCTTTGCATTCATCGCAGGTAGAACAAGTGTCCGTTCGTGGGTAACCAAAACTGATATTGAATTCATTGTTGAATACTGAACGGTAAATTTCATACGAAAGCTGGATCGTAGGGTACTTAGTTTTGAACATACCATACATTCTCTTGATATTGAGATCTTCAGCTAAATATGCTTTTTTGGTTTCTCGTATACCATAGTGACTGTTTCTTGAGGGAAATGATTTTATATGTTCACGAACAGCATCTAAACTTTCTTCAGGAATCCTCCACGGCCGATTGTAATACTTTCCTCTCATGTTCTTTGGACTTACGCCGGTTTTAAGACCTCTTACCAGTCGCTCGACCCTCTTTTTACCGATGCCATGAATTGCAAGGAAAGCTTTACGGCATACATCGTAATCATTCGTTACACCGGCACATCCCCTCACTCTGTACTTGTACGTGGCTTGTCTGTCAGTATTTGCTTGACCCTCCGACTTTCTAGGCCGTCGACGAGCGACTGGTACAACAGAAATGAGACCGCATATGTAAGAATCTTGTATGTCCCTGCTTAGCATGAGATTAAAAGTCCTTAAAATGGTTTTCCTGTTTTCCTCACCAACAACATCAAAACATTTCATCTTACAATTGCAGTTCTGCCCCATTACATAACTACTGAGGTTAAGTTTGGTCCTGACCTCTGACATTCTTCCATGACGTCTCCTTTTCTTAGTTACCTTGTGCTGATTATCCTTATTAATTGAAGAATCTGATAGTTCACTTAAGTCACACATATTGAAGCATTAATGAACACTTTCTTGCTGAATAATTCAGAGAGCACTTCCAGAAAAAATGATTACACATCAACTAACCTCAATGGTAAAATGGAGGGAAATAGTAATTAATGTGACAGGGTTGGTAACTTAAAAGTACAAAACTACTGTTTGAGAGCCCGTTTATTCCCTGACTTACTGGACATGACCCCTTCTTTCCCAGTGCACTGTTTCTTCTTTTCCTTGTATTTCTGGACCTGGCTCCTTCTTTCCAAAACCACATGAGGCATTGTTTAGGACCGGGAATCAACATCTCATCCACATTAAAATATCAAAAATCAAAAAGATGGACTTAGCCCTTTCTTTCCCTGCACCCTTCATATGTATATTTTCAACAATAGTATAAATGAATAACACATTATTATAACTGAATTTTGACACTAAACGAGTTAGCACAAACTAGAAAAAAAAATACATTGAGAAGACTTTGCTCCATTAATATAACAAATTACTAAAGAAGAAATGATGTAGCTAACTTCCACACATATGGAACACTTTGAGTTTTTGATCCAAAATTGGTTTTAACATGATGAAGGAAAAGGGTGAAAAAATGAAAACCTTTGTGAAAGGTACACAGATCATTTGGTATGAAAGAAAAGAATAAAAACATAGCCTATAGAAAGAGCTATGACGGTCAGGGCCTCACTCCTGCCACACCTTATGAAAGAGAGAAAGGAAAAGCTGTGAAAGCAGTTACAAGAAAGGGCATAACCTATAAAAGGAGCTATGACGGTCAGGGCCTCACTCCTGCCGCACCTTATGAGAGAGAGAAAGTTATGAAAGTTATAATTTAAATGAAAGCAAGCCTTGAAATATTTCCAAAAATGGGAAAATGGCAAAAGCAAGCCGTTACATTAAATTTACGAAAGTAAACCATGAAATTGTTCCTAAAAGGAAAATGGCAAATGCAAGCTGTTACGTTAATTTTTCCTCGGAAAGCATGAAGAAAGTTAAAGTAACTATGACTAACAAAAGGTTACAAAAGTCAGTAGATTTAAGAAAACCATGATGTGAAAAAGGCATAATTGAACAGTACATAAATTACATTATGCAGTTTACTTAGCTTTATAGTTTTGAAGGTTAGCAACCTTAGCAGAATTCCGAGCAGCTGATGCCATTAGGTATGTCACACGTGGTACACTTGAGTACGCAGGATGGTTGAATCACTTGTAGAATTTTGTAGCATTCACAAAAGGAATAGCTTTCGAGAACAGCCATTGAAGACGAAAACATAGGTAATAAACCTATTCACGTTGTAGTAGGTGCGTAAAGACACAGTTTCTCGTCGCACAAATGATGTGAAGTTCACACATGAAGAATGTTCATTTTTCAAACATGTCGTTTGAAACACGAAGATTGTGATCAAGGATATATCACTAAGTTAAGATGTCTTAAAGAAATTGCGAAGTGTAATTATTACTTCTTAATGCAGAATTTAAGATGATACATTATGACAAACTTGAAATTTAAGTCCGGTGAACAAGACTGGTGAACAGCTTAACCACTGCAAGGAAAATCACAAATATCCGAGCTGGCCTGCCGTTTAAATAGCCAGCAGGAAGATGTTCTCGGACATTCCATGACACGTAGTGAAGAAGACGTGCGGTGATTGGCCGAAGCGTGGAGACCGACCAATGAGAGCGAAGCTATGGAGTCCAGTTGAACACGAGGTTTCATTGCGTTTGGAATGAACGTAATGTCACCCTAAAACACTTGGTGAAATGTCTTAAAAGCGAGCATGGCTTATGAAATAATACGTAAGTAATTTACAATATACTTAATTTGAAGTAGAAGCATTATTACAAAATGAAGGATTACTGCCACGTGGTGACCGTGAGAGGTTATGAACAGCAAAAGAAAAAAATCGATTTTTGTCTGACTGACATTTTACATAAACTTGCAAAATTAATGAATTAATTCATTCGAAAATGCGAGCAATTATTATTATTATTATTATTATTATTATTATTATTAGTTTATGTTTTAACTTATTCTGTCATCACATTTATAAACATATACGGTATATCCAAAAATTGTGGCATTGCACTGCATGGACGTGCCTTCAAAAATATCATTGTTATTACAATAATTATTATAGCCTGTTGTGTATTGTGCCCGTCAGAGGAGATTGGCGGTGTATCATTAACCGAAATGGTAGTCCAGACAATCCCATCTGTCAAACACACAACCTGAGAGGACCGGATACACTTCTTTTAAGGCTAGCGTAGCACGAGTGCTATGGTCTCCGGGGATCAGGTCCATACATGGAGGATATGTCATAGACAGCTAAAGAGGTACACCCTCAAACACAAAGCTAAGAAATGAAAACATCCAAGCTTAAGTAAAATCTCGTGAACATGTTTATTCAATAAAACTAACCCCTATCCTACTTCGGAGGGTTTGTTCAGCTAATCCGCAAAGCTAATAAATAAAATAAATAAAGAGATCAGGGCCCTAACTGAAGCTAGGTTAAACTCTCTCGAAAGTCCTGTGGTACAAGAAAAGTAAACAACAACAACAAAGTTTGGAATGTGGCACGTAAGGTAATCCCTACGCAATTATAAACAAGTCACTAATATCGGAATTTACATTTAACAGGACAGCAAAGCAAGGCCAAGGTTATGATAGTACCACTTCCATATTTACATTTAATTTGAATTAATTTAGCTAAGTTCTGACATGATGAAAAATTACGGCGAGAAGCGTCCGTAAACAAATAATTACGACAAAAGCTAATATGACAACCAAAGTCTAGCAATAAAAACAATATCTGATTACAACAAATATACAACTACAATACGGGTACAAGATAGGTAAACACACAAATAAATCACTGAACACATAGGCGTTCTTATTGTAAATACTACCTACACAAATTGAGGAGATGCTTGCCCTCAATTGTCATTCGAATGTGTGTAAATTATGTTGACAACTGCGTACTAATAACCACGTCTTATGTTGTATGAGTATGCGCTCCAGCAGTTACGAACTTTTGGTCCGGCCGCAAGTCCATCGGTCCAAAATAAAGTGTCAGCTTAGTCCAATATCACCTCCCTCTGGGAAATGCTTCAGCACATGGCATCAGTAGGCAAGCAAAATGTAGGTTCAAGCATATATCAATCAATCATTAATTAGTTTAAATACGTTAGATAAATTAGGCTTCATGATTTATAGTCGTAGGTTTAGGTTCCCTAATTAGTTTTATGTCGAATACTGATGATAATCTATGACACAGGCTGAATACAAAATAATAGTGTGTCACCTCTGAGATCATCACAAGATCGGAGACTTCCAGTCACAAGAATAACACGAGCTAGCACCGGCTCGGCAATACAATCACACTAGCTATTAGCGGCACACACATGGGTCGCATAATAAGCCTCGGAATAAGCCTGGCAAAATCGCTCAGTAATTTTCCGGCAACAACAATAATGGTTGTGATTATTAATCCATCCAGCAACAGTGCACTCTACGGGCACTATAGTAACATCAATTAACTATTCTTATACACAGTGTCATCATGGTCATTATAATATTGGGTAAACCTTTCATCATTTCCTTACATCCATGAAGTGATTCCTATCAGAACTGTCGCCTCAAATAGCGATCTCAATGTGCGCGATGGTCATTCATATTACGGAATATCAAGCAGCTGACTAGCCTACATTTAAGCTGCGTTCCTTGACCTTGTCAAAAGTACATTCCACACAGTTATGTGACGTCAGAATACGTCTTAAAATAATCAATAGTCTAAGTCTCACATGTAGCGGTGCGGTGACTTATGGGTACAGTAAACTGGTTTTTCGCTGGCTCGGTTATGGCAAGTCTTATAGCGTGCGCGTGCAACTAACTGCACTCAGAACTCCTGCATCAAGCAGGGAAATTTTACTCTCATTTAAGCAAGGATTCACATGATACAGTCGTGGTATGTGAACCGTACACGTATTTACATTATCACACAATGAATGGTGGATTGAATACTGCCTAGATTTACGCAGTACAGCGATAAAACATGTTTAAAATAGCAACTAAACTTGAACGAGAGATATTACACCATCTCCAAACTGCTTTGTTTTTTCTGAAAGACATTCCACTCCATCTATTCACAAGTTTTCATGAATAATGTTCGCGTGTCGACTCCTGGACACAAATTATAATTAAACACACACCTTCTACTACTGCGTTGTTTAAAATGATACGGCGTTATATTACAGGGTTCGATGCTAATCTGATAACATGAATTATACGCTAAATCAGTTCTCACTCAGAACTCTGTGGCTTCAGAGATCCACAATGGTTAAAGTAATCCATTTAAAAATGTGGTGATTAATCCTCAATGACACCAAATGATACGACGATAAGACAGTGGCGTGGATTAAATGATTAAATAAAATGCCAGAACAGGGTGTCCAAAAATTGCCCTGATTATTTGTACAAATGGCAGTTCATCCAGTTATGATCAGTCTAGGCTGATAGAAAAAATAGCTGAGCAGCTATGACAAGTTTAATGAGTTTCAAGACTTGACGTTTTGGTACGCCCAAAAGAAATGCACCAATGGAATAAATCCAAATACACGGTGTCTCACCAATATTGAAACATTCAGAAAAATTAAGACACATGATGGATCAAACTAACTTACTAACCCTACCTAATTGGTTGTCAAAGAATTCAGTTAATTTCTACACTAAGTCTACCATCATAAAAGAAAACCCCCACAAGAAAGAGAAAACAAAACTCACAGGACCATAAGTAATTCACCTCACTCCTAGCTCGGAATTGAGGGGTATACAACTTCTCGTGATAGAAGGGAATGAATACATCCTAGGCCATCCACCCTCGGCCTTTTCCTCTTCTTAACCATTTCCTGCGTCCTCGTGTCTCCTTCCAGGTGGTTTCCTCTTCATGATAGGGGTTCTCATTATGGGCTCCTCATGGTTTGCATGTCCCTCGTGGTTCGTAGGTTCCAACCCATAGTGCAGCTTTATCTCAGGACATCTCCCTCACATGGGTAGCTTAAGCCATCTCACACATTAGGAATGAGAGTAGCAACATATCGTACACGTGGTTGACTAAGTGATGCATAATTTGAAGAACAATTCACACGTGTTTTTCACAGAATTTATGTTTAAGCGCTGGTAATTTTCTCTCACAGAATTTATGTTACACAATTGATTATAAATTTCTCAAATGCTTTATTCACTTGCAGACAATATTAAAAATGGCCATGGTAGGTCTGCCACTGTAGTTACCATACACGGATGGTATCGGCTCACAGGCTTTATTACTTTTCAAACACTGAAAATCACGCAATATCTCTGCGATCGGCGGTAGAAAATTTGCGCACAACTCGTCGCAGTTTATTTGCAGCAGTGGCGTGCTTTTAATGTAGCTTGAATAATATTCACTGTTCACTTTGAAGATATTTTTGCCACCTCGTGGTCTTTGATAATGTTAGCAGCGTGGTTGAAAATGTGTGTTCCACGTGCTGGTACGTCGAAAATGTTACAAATCACAAAATTCTCAAATTTACAAAAACTCTTTCACAGACGTGAATTATACGTGCCCAACTTGGCGATACAATTACAATTTAGCACACTAATGTGCTCTTGGTGCACGATGCTTGTAGATCATACTTTCTTCACTCAACTGAGTGGACTTGGATATCTGGGCTTAACAGACCCTAACGTAGATGCGTCCGTCCTCGATAGACTCGAAACGTGGTTTGTTAGATGCCGCATCAGCGTTCTGGGTTCAAGGAAGTACTCAAGTCGTTTAGAGACTAATTATGTCCAGTTCGCATATCCGCGATAGAAATACCTTTGCCGTAAATATTTAAATACACATCAATGTGGTAAATTCATACAGAATTACAAAATGAAAAATCCCGAGACTCATAGAAGCAAAATTTGTAATAAAATATGCTCAGGGAAAATAGTAGCATGATTCTCCAAAGTCAAGAGAATATCCAATTTCATGACAAAGCTCAGGCTGGCTTCTGGGTGCGTTCTGTGCTGTGGCAATGCACTTACACATTCCTTCAAGAAAATTATCACCAGGGATGAGCTCATACGGGCTCAGTATGCGTTGCTGAATTGTACTGTATGAAGATACCTTCAACATGTTTATTTTGAAATGTATTTATTTATTTATTTATACCTTCAACAGAGCTTAGGCTCCAATTACAGAAGGCGTACATAGCACTATATTGAATAGTTACAGATTTAACAAACGAAAAAGTTACATACTAGGTCTATATTACAAACAAAAATGGAAAGAAGTTTTAGAAGAATATTTGACAATGGTACATAAGTCACACTATAGCTCAGATATAACAAGAGTACTATGCATATTTACACATAAATACAAAATTACAGATTACATTCCATACCGGTAGTTGCTAACATTTACAATTTATTCATTGACAATGTAAGAATTGTAGCTCTTAAAACCTTAATATATACTGGTAATGCAGAGCTGAAGTCTAAACTATTGTTGATTTTGGCAAGTTTATTGTACACCAGACACATTCTTACTAATGGTGAATTTTTATAATATACTGTTTTTGGTATTTTGCAAACTAAGAGATCTCGATTTCGCAAATTTCCTGCTCTGGCATTGAAATGAATCTGCTGCAAGAAGCCACTGTTGTCTAACATTCCATTAACTGTTTTATACAAAAACACCTGCTGTAAGTTTTCGCGCCTTGCTGCCAAGCTAGTGTAGTTGAATTCATCCAGTAGTTGAGTATATGATTTATTTGATTTAAATGCAGATATATTGTTGTCTTTGTAATATAAGTACCTTAGAAAACATTTTTGAACTTTTTCGAGGCTCGCTTCCAGTGATTTATAATACGGATGCCAAATAACTGAAGCATATTCTAACTTGCTACGGACCAAGATTTTGAATAGATGATCGACGGCTTTAATGCGCGTAAACTCTTTAGTTGTCCTAATAACAAATCCCAGAGTTTTGAATGCCGAATTGGCACAGAAATAGATGTGCTGCTTAAAACACATGTTATATGTTAAAATAACTCCCAGGTCCTTGACAGACATAACTGGTTTTAAGTTTGTTCCATTAATTGTGTATGTATAATCGGATGTACATTTTGCTGATGAAAATTTAAGGTAAAAGCATTTGTTTATATTCAGTGCTAGCTGATTTTTAATGCTCCAGATAAAAACACGATCAATGTCTTCTTGTAACTTTACTGCGTCTTCTAAATTTTTTATAACTTTGTAAATTTTAAAATCGTCTGCATATAATTGACATTCTGAATGTTTTATTCTTTGTGGTAGATCATTGATGAATATTATAAAAAATAATGGGCCTAAATTTGATCCTTGTGGAACTCCGGAGTTGGCTATGAATTCATAGGATTCATACCGATTATAAAAAACGTATTGCCGTCTACCGTTCAAATATGATGCAATCAAGTTCAATAGCAGTTCACAGATGCCAAAATCAGAGAATTTTTAAATTAAAACATCATGATTTAATCTATCGAAAGCTTTCGCGAAGTCTGTAAAGATACAATCAACACGGCTACGATCATGAAATGCATTAATTACGTACTGCACAAAATTAATTAAATTAGTAGTGGTCGAGCGATTAGGGAAGAATCCATGCTGTTTATCCGTTATGTAGTTCTGAACGTGTCTAAATATTCTATTGTACAGAATAAATTCAAATATCTTTGCAGGTGCACATACAATTGATACAGGCCTATAATTTTCAATTGTGTTCCTATCTACAGATTTGAAAATTGGGCAGATCCTAGTAGTTTTCCATAATAACGGATAAGTTTGAGTACGCAGTATCAGGTTAAATATTAGACACAGTGGTTCTCTGAGCACATCTGAACAGCCCTTTACTATATATGGCGGAACACCATCAGGACCAACTGAATGCTTGGGCTTTAGATGTTTGGCAGCCATTTTGTATTCATTTTCAGTCACATCATTCAAAAATGGAGAATAACTTTTAGGACCAGCTCCTTCTGCTTGAATGACGTATTTTGCAGCTTGTGGCAAATACATACTTTGGAAACATGCAGCGAAACCATCTGCTATATCTCTTGAATTATTCAGCTGAATACCTTTGTATGTCATTATTTGATTGTTCTGATTTGTGCTACCTTTCTTATTTTTAATAAAATTCCAGAAATATTTTTGGTTATCGCCTAAGTTTTCCTGAACCTGTTTTATGTAATTTCGGTAACTCCTGCTTATCATAGTTTTAACATTTTTCTTAGCTCTTTGTATGATTCAAGACTTGCTTGACTGTACATCATCCTTTTCCGGTGATAATCTTTAAGTTTTAAAGCATTAATGATTTCTTTATTAAACCAACAAGGATACTTTCTTTTTGACTGAATATGTTTTATAGGACAATTTGTCTCCAAAGCTGAGTTGAATATTTTGTAAAAATATCCAACAGCTTCTTCAACATTGCAAGATTGTTTCAATGGGGTCCAGTCCGAATTTTGCAACGAGCTATACAGGCCTAAAAAATTTGCTTTCTTGAAATTATATACTTTTTTGTAGTACTATTTGTTACCCTTCCTATACGATTGCAGTTGATAACTAAACTTAGTGCAGGATGGTGAACATCCTCTGGTACTAACGGATCCCTATCCCTAAAAACTGATATAGTATTATTTATATTTGTTAATACAAGGTCTAATGTTCTTTGATTGGAGTTTTGAATATTGTTATGGGATGACAAGTTATACAATGACATAAAATTTGCAAGAACTCTACTGCAAGGTCCACCCGCAATAAAATCGTAACATGTACCTGAAATTGTTGGAATATTGAAATCCCCTGCAATGATTAAATTATGGTTTTGATAATATTTTTCTTCAATTGCACTGAAGAATGCAAGATAAGACTCTAGTTTGGAGTTCGGAGGGAAATACACAGTAATGATAAAATGATTTTTTCCACTAATTATTGCTTTAACACACAATGCTTCTAAGCCCCCGGTATCAAAATGGCAGTTACTCGAAACAATATCTTTTCTCACAGCTATCAAAACTCCGCCCCCTTTTTTAGTTCCTTCCCTATTTCTTTTATGTAGAGTGAATGTATCATCAAATAGCTCACCATCCTGCATACTATCCGAAATCCATGTCTCTGTATTTATAATTATATCATATTCACAATTAAGTGTATTAAGGTAATATTCTTGTGTTTTACTATTCAGTCCTCGGACGTTTTGATAGTAAATCCTAAGAGACTTGTCCTCTGCCATTTTGTTTATCTCAGTTTTTCAAGGTCGTCGGGTGTCCGCAGCTCGTAGACATGTCTATCTTCAGCTTTCTTCCTCAATTTTATTGTACCAGATCTGTCAACCCAGAGAAATGCGTACGGTAGTTCTTTTCGCGTTTGAGCTTTCTCGCCTGACCTAAGATGACCTACGGTACGATGTTAGACTTTGGTTGACATAAATTGGTTCGTTGGAAACATAACCTACCATCAGGGAGTTGAGATTGCGTTTAACTTTTCGCCTTTGCAAGAACTGCTCTTTATCGGTTCGCCGCACAAACTTCACAACAATCCCCGCGCTGGTTTGGTGCGGTTGTTTCCTGATGCGGTGACAAATGTCAATCATTGTTGGTTCAATGTTCATATCTAGAGCGATACCTACTTTCTTTACAACTTCAAACGTGTCCTCATTAGGCATTTCTGGGACCCCTACTATTTCTAAAGTGTTTCGCCTGCCGTATTGCTCCAGGTCATCCAACTGTAGCGTGGTTTCATGCAATCGTTTTTTCAGCGTCATGTTCTCTTCTTTAAGTTTTTCAATAACTTGTAGACAGTTGGTCAGTGATGATAGACTATTATCATTGTTATTATTATTATTGTTGTTATGGTGGGTATCCAATTAGTTACTCTTCACTTGAATACAGTGCTTCACTAGTCCCGAGAGTTACTGCACGCCACTGATATACACAGCACTGCAATAAGTTCTGTCAGTACTTTCAATGCATATAACTACTAAATTATTAGTTTTGTCGTGTGGCCTCCTGAGAGGCAAGTGCAGGCCTTTCTAGTCGACACCCGTGGGCGACCTGCGCGACGGGATGAGAGATGGAATGGATGAAGATGAATGAGATTGGGCAAGGATGTGAAAGGAGCTCGAACCCACGCGTCTACTGAGTCAGCTGAGAGCTTGGCCCCATGACCTAACGCTGCGCTTTAGCCAGCGTAGCCACTGCTGTCGGTAACTACTAAATAAAACTACGCAAACCCATTAATATACACATATTCTGAAGGAACACAAATATGCTACAGAATGAACATACAGTACTCGTATTCGAAATTATCAACATGTGCGGCAACACCGCGGTGAAAATGTTGAGGTCACTCATAACTTAATAGCTGTACGAATCGTTTCCAGTGAACATGTTTTGTCAGCTGAAGTGATTGATTTTTTTAACATCTCAATATTACGGAGCCATTTTTGGCATGCTATCGCCTCGAGCTTCTGCCACAGAGAATACTCCAATGGATTAAGGTCCGGACTTCAACTAGGCCAGTCAGCACGTGACCTTTTCCAACATTGTCTGGTAAACAACTTCAGAAGTCTTTTCTCCGCCTTCGCAAATATTCACCTCCGATGCTCCCCGCCAGCAAACCGCCCACCATACCATGATAAAGCCAGGTTATGTCCACGCTACACACATGGAACTTCCTCTTTGCACTAACACCATTCACTATTTCTTTTATGCGTACACACTTTGGACGGCCCGATCTGATGCAACCGACAGTTGCATCCGTCTTCAAACCATGTTATTGTCCGAAACACAAATCGTTCATTGATACCGAGAGGTCTCAGCGTAGAAACAATTTCCTTAGCTCGCTTCACGCAACGAAATAACGCCAATGCAGCGATACAATTCTCATACACTACCCACTATATCTTTCACTGCTGCCTAATAAAAATACAATAATATATATTAAAATTAGCTTATAGACATCCCGTAAAGGCAAAGGCCTCCTGTTTGCACAGGGACGTGCTCGTGATTAGGCTCCGAAGGTGAGCAATTCTTGGGATCTTTGCACACCAGTGGCGTACCGACGGGGGGTTAGGGTTTAAACGCCCCCCCCCCCCTCCCCCAGAGATAGTCCTTTACTTGAATCTTTATACTTTCCCATCTATCACCTGTTTTACGCTATCGCTAGTTAGGCGTCTTAACCCCTGTATATATTTTAAATGTGGTCACGTTCCTCACTTGGTAAATGTCCTGCACTTTACTCGCAGCGAGACTCCTCCGTCAGTGTTGGAGTTACCCATGGATCAGTTTTGCTGTTGAAGTGTGCGATCAGTAACCTTGTTCACGTCGCTTCGGGTTCCTTTAATTGTGTGTGCCAGTTTCGTTAAAGATAATTCAGTACACGAGACGTTTCTGCAATGTATTCCAACTAATGATACAGATAAAATCATCAAGATAGACAGATTTTGAGAGTCAATAGCAAATATTGCAGTAGGAACACGGAGAGCAAAACATTATTTTTCTCTCACATGTTATGAATAGTTTAAGCAACCACGTAACTATGGTCATGATGATACCACTGCATCGTTTCAGTTTTCAATATTTAGTTACTGTGTTCCATATTATTTAGATTTCTTTTTTCATTTTTTTATTGTGTCAAAAAATGAGGCATAAAATAGTTTTCATGCAAATAGAACGGTTATTTAATTGTTGTTTTTTATTAATATTAATCGAAATATCATTTTAATTATGATGATGACTGCTGTTTGAAGGGGAGGAACAGCAAGGACATCTACCCCTTTAATAATGTACACAATTACCCTATTATTTTAATGACCCCCCCCCCCCAAAAAAAAAAAAAAAAAAAAAAAAAAAAAGGAAATCCTGCGTACGCCACTGTTGCACACTACAATCCGGTTACTGGCAGAGTCATGAAGGTGGCATTGTGGACGACGACATACGGCATTGTTACGCTCTTTCTTTCACAATTACCACACTATAGCTGATAGAACTTATGGCCGTACTGTGTAAATTAATAAATAAAATGTACCAGTTTCGGTCGTACTATGGCCTTCTTCAGCGGTATTGCTATAAAGAACTAAAGTGATTGCGATCAAAACTTTGTTGTTAATATTTCATTTGAGTTTTTAAATCAAATCATGGAAGAAATGAATTCTAATTTATTAGTCTATTAGTAGAATACAATTTATTTAGCGTATTGCATGGTACATCTACATAATTACAAGCTAAGGAACACATTAAACATATTATACATTAGCAATTAAAAGAACAATAAATACTAAAATCAATTTTTATGAGGAGACACATATTGAACAGATTAAATGTACAGATTTACAAGGAAATATTTAAATTTGAAATCCAATCAAGAGCAGGCTGCGTTGCATCATGAAAGTCTTTCAGGTTCCCATTATAGGTTCGAAGGCTGCAGTCCTCCACAACAGGCCCGTGCTGGGCCGCCGGGACACCGGGACGTATCCCGGTGCGTCCTCCAGCCTGGAAATTTTGGCGCCCTCCTGTTCCGGAACTGACAAGTTTTACGACGAGGCTTATCGTCGATATTGCCGAGCGGCCGGGTTGAGTGTTGAGACCGTAGGCTACTACTAGAATGGACTAAGTTTCTTCCAGTACCCGCGCGGCGCGCCCTTGGCAAATGGCGGGAGAGGGGGTGGAAGGGAGGAACTAGACGTCTGCCAAGGCCGTCTCAATTTCGTCTGCCTGTTGTTACTTGTCTGTCACTCACTAGTCAGTAAACTCACGCAGTCGGCCTGTTTGTGACTTGAGTAGTATTTTATTTTAAGTTATTCTGTGCTGTTACTGTTCTTTTCATGCAAGTTTCAAATCCTTCATGATAAAGGTAAGTGTCGTTATTGTTCGCATTAATCTTTGAAAACATAACAAGTAAAGTGCACCTATATTCCACATGGCACCTAATTTCTACACGTTCCGAGAATTGTAGGCTACGCTTATCGTAATTATCCATAATACTTTTTTTAGAAAGCCTTATTACCTATCATGCAATCTAAACATTTTAAGAACATGACAAATATGACAGTGAAATCGTTGTTCCCTGTATTAATAAAAATATCAAACATAAAAACGATTATTCCTTTAAAAGATTTTGAGAAAACTAAATATTTTAGCCCGAGTATGCTTTTTCAGGATTTTTTAAATTTTACATCGCTTCAATTTTATATTGCATTACATTAAATAAACAAATGCGCATTTATTTTTAATTTTGTTGTCATTGCTACGTAGTGGGGGACTGACTGTGCCCTATGTGCTGGCCTCTCCTTTTCGTCTGAATTATTGTCACGTTTATTTTTTCATTAAAACATTCAGTGTTTCTATTGAAATTTCACATCTATTGTAAAAATATAATGTATGTCTACCCCTTATTATTCCCGTTTTCCAACGGGGTCGGGGATGAGATGCGATGGAAGTCTTTGTGGCGGATGATTTATATGGCCGGATTCCCTTCCTGACACCAACCTCATGAGAGGAGTTAATGAGAGATGAAATGAATGATGGTGAATGAAACTGGGCAAGGATGTGGAAGGAAGCGGCCGTGGCCTGTCAGAAGGTACCGTCCCAGCATTTGCTTGGAGTTGAAAATGGGGAAACCACGGAAAACCATTTCAAGGACGGCCGACGGTGGGGCTCGAACCCACGCGTCTACCGAGTCAGCAGAGAGCTTGGCCCCATGACCTAACGCAGCGCTTTAGCGAGCGCAGCCACTACTGTCGGTTATTGTAAAAATATAATGGATCGGATAAATTATAAACGTTCAAAATCATTGGAGAAATTTACTTTTATCAATTTAATTAATTGTGTTACTTACCTGAAAAATGAAAATCCACAGCCTGCTTCCAGTCTCCGACTGGGTCAGGAATGGAATGAATGAAGCCCCTATCTAGCGGCGAGGATATGAACTGTGCCGGCTGCCGAGGCCTGACGCACTCCTCTGGGGCAATGATTAAATGAATGACAGATGAAATGAAATGATAGTGGAGAGTGTTGATGGAATGAAATTTTGACAGGGAAAACCGGAGTTCCCGGAGAAAAACCTGTCTGCCTCCGTTCTGTCCAGCACAGATCTCACATGGAGTGACCGGGATTTGAACCATGGACCCAGCGGTGAGAGGCCGGCGTGCTGCCGCCTAAGCCACGGAGGCTTTGTGTTACTTACCTAAATAAGTGAATTGTTTAATAATAATCTAAATAAATTTATAAATTGTTTTTTGCAAGTACATAAACTAATTAGTCATATTTGTTTTAGCGGGCTACAAATAATGGACAAGAAAAATAAAAGAAAAAAGTGGACATGAATTTCGTCAAGAAAATAAAAACAAACTTCTTCTCGAGTCTGCAAAATCATGTTCAAAAATAACAACTTTGTTTAAAAAAACTCACGGCCCATCCGAAGATGAAAATCTTGAATCACATACACAAAACAAGACGTTTCAGGAAGCACAATTTGTTAGCTTGTTTTCGCTATCAAACTCATCAAATCTTGATTGTTCCAAAACGACGGAGAATCAACAGACGACCAACGTTTTACGATTCCAGTTCTGATAAATTTCAAGGATTCACAGTAGTGGAAAATTCACAAATTCAAGAGGAAGACCCGATTAACCTTAACCCTCGTAAACTAGAAGAATCTTCATTCGACGCAGGAAATTCTGCTTGAGGATGTAATCCTACAGTAGAAGAATCTCAAGAATCTACAATGAATTACTTCAAAAAAAAACAAGCGAAAGAGATTTATCGGCATATTTTGATTATCATCCAATCCAACCTGACGAAAGAGAGCTGCCTTTCAATGACAAAAATCCTTCATACTTTGTAAAACGAAACGATGGAGAAACCCTTCAGAGACATTGGATTTCATATGAAGAAAATTCAAAGAAAATGTTCTGTTTTATTTGTATCGTTTACAGCAGCAACTCCAATTCAGCCTTTTGTACAGGGTTTGAAGACTGGAAACATGTCCACCAAAGATTTAATGAACATGAAATGTCCAAAGCTCATTTTAAATCTGTCGAAGCTTTTTTTGTTAGCCAAACGTAAGAAAAGTAATCGTGACCTTCCTTTTTGTGATCAACTAGATAAGAGGAAACAAGAAGTTTTAGAAAGGAGACATGTGGTGACAATTGTAATAGATGTCTTGGAGCTTATAGGAAAGCAAGGATTGGCTTTTCATGCATCAAATGAAGCTGCCTACTCTCTTAAAGATGACACAATCAACCATGGCAACTTCGTAGAAATTATTCTATTAATGTCCAGTATGATCCACGGTTAGAGAAACACTTGAAAAAGGCTATTGAAGAAAGTGATATGCGCATGACTAAAAGGTCAGGAAAAAAACTGACGTGGAACATGTAGGGAAAAGCAAAAACAAAAAGGTGGGCAGAGGAAGTACCGTGACATTTCTAAGTAACAACACAGTAGCAAAAATAATGACCTGCATGACAAAATAAATAACATCTGTCGTGGCAAATGAAATCAAATCAGCCGGCAAATGCTCAGATTTGATGAACACGACAATATACATATGTAGCATCAATCAAAGTGCAATGGTAGCCAGGTATGTTAAAGGACATGAAGTGCGCGAGAGACAACTGGCATTAAAAAGTGTGGTTTCCACTACAGAAGAGGCATTATTTGACACTCTCTCTGGAACATTGACAGACCTTGAAATACCTTTGAGTGATTGCGTAGCAAATGCATTTGATGGCGCGTCTAACATGAGCGGCCAGTATAATGGTTTGACTGTACACATGGCCAGCAAAATCCCAAATCACATTCACACGTGGTGCTACGCGCACGTTGTAAATCTTGTAATTTCTGATACAGCTCAGTGTCTCACTGTATCAATCTCATTTTTCAGCATAATGCAAGAGACCCAGGCTCTTTTTAAGGATTCAATTAAAATACTGGACAAGTTCAGAGAGCAAATTCCTGAGTACAAGTTGGAAGCCACTGGGGTTACTAGATGACGAAGCCGCTGCATCGCAGCAAAGAAAATATTCGGCAGAAAAGATGAGTGAACCTCTTCTGAAGAACAGTCTTCAAACACAGCTAAACCTAAACACATTTATCTGGAGTTGGTATTGGCTCTGTTCAAAATTTCACATTCAACTGATTTCAACGCCAAAGTGAGACATGAAGCAACCGTTTTACTTAACAAGTATCTGGATTTCGAAACAATAGTTGTTGGTATGGTATTCTTGCAAGTGTTCAAAATCAATACGCCACTATCGGATTATCTCCAAACAAAGTATCTAGACTACCCCCAAGCGTGGAGGAATATAGAGTCTTGTTTTGTAGTCTAAAACGCCTGAGGCAAGTTTTCTGAAACTTTGAAATCAGCAAAACGCTTTGTTCTGAAAATGACGCAGAACTTGAAGAAAGAGCAAAGACCGATGAAACTCTTAATGACATCGTTATTGGCAAAGCAATAATTGATAAAAGAAGGAAGAAAGTAAAGAAAATGGCAGGAGAACTTGCTGAAGATGACAGTGCTGGAACTTCTCCCGAAGAAGAATTCAAAATAAAGATCTTCTTCGTTATTGTGGATACAGCTGTCCAAACTATGGAAAGCCGTTTTGTGCAGCACAAATCGCTCTATTTGGATCTGGCCTGTTTCGACCCAAAAAGATTCAAATCCCAAGAATCTCTTCCTCCTAAAGCATTGAAGAAAATAAAATTACTTTTGAACGTTGATGAAGAAAAGCTGAAAGAAGAACTCGTTCATGAATGTATGGCCCCTGATTTCAAATGCAAGTATGAACGCTGACTATGAGTATGAAGATGTCTCAGACGAGAAAATCGATGACCACGTGATGATGACGATGATCAAGAAGAAGATGATGATGAAGACCACGAGATCCAGTGCATAGTGTCGGCATCATGCAACAGTTGTATCAAGTGTGCATACAATACCCAGAACTTTCAAAAGTATACACATTTCTTCTAACCATCCCATTGACTCAAGTCTCTCGCGAACGAGCATTTTCTAAATTGAAACTTAAAACCAGATTGAGATTGTCTTTGACAAACGAAAATTTAGAATCTTTACTGTAAATGCACTCAGAAGCTGATATTTTGAACTCCATAGACCCAGACACTGTTATTGATTATCTTTGCCACTCCAGCTCCGAATTTAAAAAGACTTCTTCCGATGTAGTTTGTAAAATTCACTCAAATAACATTACATTTGTGAACATATTTGTTTTTGTTAATTTCCTTAAGAAATTAAGTAGTAACTGCTGGTAACTTTTTGTGAAATGTATGTAATGTAAAATTGTCTCGTCTTTATTTTCTATGTGTGTCAGTTTACCAAAATTACACTAATTATGTTTCAACTACTACTTTGTCTTTTATTTTGCCCTAAGACATTGCAAATATTTGAAATGGATCAAATGAACATTTGAATTTAGCATACAATACAGTACATGGTCATTTTGTTTGACAAATACCGGTATGATATGTGTAAGTGTGATGATCCGTTCGTACCGTGACCAGCTGCCAGAAAAGCATATTGGACCCAGCGTCATGTGCGATTAACGCTTTAGTTATTATATTCCATACCCCCAGACCTCCCGGTAGTCCTCCCACTGCATAGTGCTGGCGCCCTCTGGCCATGGCCGTCCACCGCCCTAAGAAGGGGTCCAGCACGGGCCTGCTCCACAATATGTCGGATGGTCTGTCTTTCAAATCCACAGTCGCACTGAGGTGAGGAAGCCTTATTCCACTTGTATAAGCTGTCTGTGCAGACCCCATGTCCCGTTCGAATCCTGTTGAGTGATTTCCACGTATGGTGTGGTAGTTCCATGCCAACTGGTTTCTTGATAGGATCAATTAAGTTTCTGCATTTCTCATGGAATAAATTATTCCGCACCTCAGACCACTTGTTGTCAATCTGAGAGTTATTACATTGTAGAGATTCCGGGTTAGGATGGGAGTAAATGTTAATAAAAATATTATGCTTAGAAAATAGAATTTCTAATGAAAAGAGTTCAAACCTAAAAAAAAAGTATTCTTAAAATTGACCTATATACTAAATACTGTATATTGGGGTTCTAATATTAATCTATGAAATATCTCTTATTTATTTATGTATTTAATAATTATTAGATACAACCATGAAAAGATCATTTTACTCTAATATTTTAACAATTTCAAATAATATTATCAAAAACAACAACAACAACAACAACAATAACAGGTAACAAATGGCAGTGATGGCAGCAAGGGATAAATCTCGGGAAAGACGTAGGGAATATAAATTGTTAAAAACAGATCTGTACAAATGTTGACTTTATTTTGATGTTAATAAGAATCATATTGCAAATATGACATACCGTATGTATAAATAGTTGGTATTGTATATACCTATAAATTAGTCTAAATATGTCTTTAAAAATACTTTGGAATTCATCATGTGTTGATTTTTTTTAAATGTGTATGTCTATATGCAATACTACAATTAAAAGCACAATTGAAAACTAATACATAACGTATGACGATATCCGACTTTGTTACAATAGAGTCCTATCCTGTCAAGGCACAACCCGGGCGCGTTGCAGAAATTAAGAACTATCCAAACGGAAAATACTGTAATACAAAATAGACAAAGCACATAAAGTGAATTGCAGGAAGAAAATAAATTTCAGTAACTGGAAAAATATAAGACAAAAGTGACTTGCGATGAGGTAGAAAACACAGACACCTTAAGGTCGAACAAAAAGAGGGGGAGGGGGAGGGAACATTTAAATACATAACAAATATCAGATTGCGGCACTTTACTTTAGTCGCGCTTACATTCAAACAAATAATCAATCAAACATTTATTCATCCACACAATCAATCATTAATTAATCAATCAGGAATAGAAATCTGCAGCACTTTTACTCTCCATCAAGCTGTATGTTAAATGCATCCGGATCAGACATTGATTTTGTAATGTTTTCTTTGAGACCCCACTGTTGGGTGACAAATGTAACGTTGTTTCACTGGTCTACTTGTGCTACCACGTGTGATATTTAATTGATCGATTGGGCGCCAAGGCATCAACATGAAGTTGAAACCGGAAATTCATATTGAAATCTAATTTTAAATTCAGTAAATTCAATAAAATCATAGCTCTGTTATTAATTTAAATTCAGCCGACCTCCAATTTCTCGTAACTTCATGTGGTAACCGTAAACTCTTCTAAAGCTCTTTTATATCAAGTAAATTTACCACATAGTCTTATTTGAACATTGAATTCCTTCTATTGTTGATGCAATCTTTTCTTTCGGTAGTTAGCATTATGTATAGGGCAAACCTTTCTTCCCAAGCAAATGTTACTAGGGTTAATGATGGAATCATACCACGGTCTGATTTTAAAGAGTTGTGAAACCCTTCATAATCAGACCGTGGTATGATTCCATCATTAATCCTAGTAACAATTGCTTGGGAAGAAAGGTTTGCCTTATACATAATGCTAACTACCGAACAAAAAGATTGCATCAACAATAGAAGGAATTTAATGTTCAAATAAGACAATGTGATAAATTTATTTGATATAAAAGAGCTTTAAAAGAATTTACGGTTACCACGTGAAGTTACGAGAAATTGGAGGTCGGCTGAGTTTAAATTAATAACAGAGCTATGATTTTATTGAATTTACTGAATTTAAAATAAGAAAAAGAGGGAGATTGCGTAGTTATGCGTCATTTCAGCTCACCACCGTTGATTCTACCTGGATCGGAAATTGCTGTAGGTTCTCGTACACTGGCATCTTCTTCTTGGTTGAAGACGACGTTCCGAATACGTCGACGAAAGTTTGTAAATTATAGATAATTGTGTTCTCTAATTTCCTGCTTGCGGTGGATCAATATCCATAAACCACATTTATACCACCTGCCTTAACACAACAGTTGATACGGTGCCCATGACTGTAGTTTGTCACTGGAACACCCCAGTATGCAAAACGAATGTCTTTCACACAATGAATAACGAATGTCCGTCACAAAATAGAATGAATCTTAAAGACTCCACCAGAATGAATGGTTCTTCACCCGACGTATATTGTATTGAACCCTTATTACACATGCTGTATAATAATGATTAATGTTTTATTTTATTCGTCATATTGGATTACATGTATTGTACAGTGGAGAAGGCAGGGAACCGGATGGTGTTGCAAGGTGTCTGTAGCGAGGAAGGCAGTTGTTGCAAGCGTGATATTAACAGCCAGTTCTGGGAACTCAGGTGCATGAACTTTCGATCGTTGCTTGGTCCCTTTGTTGAGGCAGGTCAGGACAGAGAAGGGAGACCAGTAATGAGTAGAGATGGAGATATGTGTGACGTCAGGAAGGGCGTGGTGATGGAGCGTAACCCAACGTAAGAGGCTTGAAATTAACGAATCACAGAGGGGACGCCATCGTAGCGCGCCAAAGATGCGTGATATCAGAAAGTGCGGGAACTGCGTTTTGATTGATTGACCGAACGGAATGAGATCCGCTGACCATGGATGTAACCTGCGTGAAAAATGATGATGATTGATACCACGCATGAGTCTGTAGCTCATCTGCGTCGATTAAAATATTTTTATTAGTCCCCACCCCTGAGTTTGTGCCATTTTTGTATAAATGAGACCACGATGCTAGTCTGAATACACATTTTCTGAAGTCTCTGAGGAGACAGGTAGCTGCCCGACGATACTCTAAAATTTGAAGTAATGTTTGTTTGGGTCTCAATGGAGGCAACTTTATTACTTCGAGTGAACTTATAAATTTTCAAGTTAGACCGTGGGTCTAATCAACAGTAACTTTGTAACAGTTTTAAGTTTTGTAATAGGAATTTTGCGTGTGTTAGTGCGTGTGGAGTTAGGCATTTACAATAAGTAGGGAATGTCTACGGTATAAATTGCACAGGACTGTGAGTGAAACTAGTAGTTCATGTGGCAATTTTAGCAGGTTATTTAGTGTACATACATTTATATTATATGAACATTTTCATCTTTAAGAAGTCCAAGATGTCGACAACGTGGTCAAGAACCTGGATGGTGAACGTGGAATCTTCTGTCGAGATGGTCATGGCAGAGTACAGAGATCCTGCTGGGGCCATGTCTTGTGGCGTACGCTGAGTGAGACGCAGTAATGGATAAGTACTAAAAATTGAATTATTTCAATCATGTAGTTAGATTTTGGTCTGGGAACTGTATATAGTTTCATTTAGATTTTGCTCGTGTTGTTTTTCGATTTATGTTGATAGGGTTTGTTCCGACACTCATATTTAAATGTAGGATGACGCGTGACTATTTGTTGTTTTTATTTGTAAATATTTCAGTGTAATGTTAATACAAGTGCCGCGTGTACTTGAATGTCATAATTTGTTTTTGCGAACATGAGTTACGGATCGTGTGATAAGTGAGACGTTGATAGATTGATTTAAAAATAGATAGTGGAGGAAATTAGATAGTTTTGGTAGCTGTTTGGATTAAACAGGCTTTATTGTTCATTTATTATTTTGAGTTTGCCTTTGCAATCGGTTTTGAGAGGAACTGTCTGTTCTCTAGTTTGATATTTATTTAATTTTTGTGTGAAGCTTTTGTCGAGTCTATGATCTGGTGCACTGCGTGTGGGTGAAATTATTATGTTTTTTTCCAGATATTGTCAACCCAGATGTATGCGTTGTGTGTCAATTTGTGTGTTTGTGTGAAATGTGTGTATTTTGCGCGGAGGAAATGGCCTTGACCTTCTTTGTCTGCTGCAGTGAATGGGCATCAGATGTTGCTCTATGGAGACTCTGTTCTGACCCCGACGAGGTTCTTTAATTCTGTGTGAATTAATGGAACTATTTGTATTTGGTGACACACTTGGTATTCTTCGGATCTTGGAGCTATGCATTAGGCTAGCCTAAGACATTTTATGACACACACACATTATTTTACTGGTGTACAGTAAGAAGTCTTCGTTCTTGGTGGCATGCCTCAGTCGCTGCACTGGGATATTTGTTTACGTATTGGGTTGTTGAAATGTGGCAGGCGAGACACTCACCGAGCACAGATCTATAGATAAGGCACACTAATGAGTAAAAGGGGCTGGCTTGTCCTGACCTAGTAAATCTTAGATGCCTGTTAAGTTGAAACTTTGATTATTTAAAGGGCCAGATTGTCACGCACGAACGGTATTCTCATGTCTCGTTAAAAATAAACTTGTTTTGTAGTATATAATTGCCATTGGGCAGTGTGATTTGATATTCTCATTTAATGTTTGATTTGTATTTGTGACACCTTGTTGGTGTGTTTGTAAAAGGTGACGGCGGTCATCAGTTGATGTCAGTTGAGCGTAGTCACGTGCGTTCATACTTGTTTTGATTTTATGAAGTCCTGTTTAGGCATTTGTTCATGTCTTTGACACTGGGTAAAGATTTCGATCGGAAATCTCAGTTGTAATTTACTAAGGCTAGCGAGTGTCGGGTATTTGTAATATTTTGTGTAGTTGTAGTTTGTATTCCCAGTACCATGTCTACCTCTCATACACGGACCCGCAGCTTGTCAGCTGTTGCCTATGGTCGCGGGTCGCGCATAACATAGTACTTATTCCATTTTCTGTTTGCTCGTCACATCGCCACACATGGGTTGAAGGAGTGACAGGACCATTGTTGGCCTGATTTTTGATATCATCTCATCAGAGAGATTTTTGTTTGATATCTGTTAATTAATTAATTTGTGGGTGTAGTTTTGGGAGTTGTTTATTCTTTTTATTGTTATTTTGATCTGATATTAAATTTGTTTAGTTAAATATTGGCTTAACTTTCTTTCTTTAGTGATATTTTTACCTACTGTATGTTACCTTGTTATGATAAGAAGCAAATATTTATAACAACAAAGGTATGGACCGAAACACTTCCCTTGATAAGAGTCTCACTACGCTTCTTTACAAGGGTTCAGTATGTCTCTTCACCACCGCGCGCACACTATATATGATTGAGGCTCGCTCCCCTCCACGGTCACACCAAGCCAGCCTCCCGCCTTGCCTGATGACCAATCACCGTACGTCTTCTTGCTTCTCACAACAGCTGATATCGGCCTTCCTTCTTCTGGTTGGTTATCACACCACGCGCTCGGTTCCCGCTGTTTTCAATCTTCAATCGCTGAACTCTGATTCACCCCAAGCGTTCGTATTTTCCGTTCAAGCACCTCACGTTTTCATAGTTGAAACTGTTCCTTTCTGGGTTGTGAAATATGTTGTTGAACTCAGCCGGCTATTCCTGGACTCGTAATTTCCCGATGACGCAAATCTCTCTACTAGGCCCTAACTGAATAAAATCCGTACCTCTGTTTCTCATAATTGGCGTAGTTATCGGAATAATCCGATTGATAGTATTTTCTATGAACTAGTAAATCTATCTGATATGTTTAAAATATAAAGCTCGACATATTACATTTAATATTAATAATAATAACAATCTTAAACCATATTCGCTTGGCTAAATGATTTGCCGCATTCAATTACACATTAATTACATACCATCTGCCTTATGTCATTGTTGTAAAACACCCTCCGTAAAATAGGTTACAATTTTTGTGGATATTAATTCTTGATCTGACCCGATCGAACGTGTACTTCCCGTCTGTTGATTATCTGAGGGGCGTGAAAATCCAAGTAGGCTAGTAACTGATTAGAATCAATTCCGCTATTCTCCAGCTTCCAAAGGAATCTCACGTCACCCAGTGTGCGTCGATGCTCAGTAGTGGAAGACCGTACACATCGCAATAACTCTCATATTCAGCTCTGTGGTACGATCGTCCACCCTTGTAACGGAGCCGTTTAACAAATGTCTTCTGTACACGTTCGGTGGCGTTTATTTTTTACTACTGTGGAAGGAATTCCAGATAATGCTACAATATTCTAATTTAGGCCGAACGAGTGACTTAAATAATTTGGAAAGTGTTATGTGCCAACAGTGACATATCAAGTCAAGATCCTGCTAAATCCTCTTGTGCATTGTTCACAACACGAGCGGACTACTGTATCTACACCAGCGAATAACTTACGTGTAGCTGTATCTTTTCCTGCAATAAGCAGTTACCGATTGCAAGCGAGATCACTCTTCAGCAGAAATATAACATAACTATATCGTTACAGAACAAGTGTACATGTCAGACCTGTAGCATAGACAGATTTATTTTGTAATTGCTCAATTACTGACGCCAGTTTCATCAGAGGAATTATTGAGATGATTTTAATTACCATCACAGCAAACAATAAAACATCTTGGAGTCAGTGAGGATGATTCCGCTTGGTGTACTTGGGCATAAAACTAATGATGGGCACAATCGATGAATTCAGCAATCTATACCAATGTTATGTTTAAAAATGAAATACTGGTAATCGATATTTGTACATTACCTTTATAATGATTACATATGTATAATACATCTTACATACTTTGTTAATATCTTCTGCACAAGGAATTCTCCATACACCAGACTCTTCATTTTTCCACGCAAAGATTTTGCCATTGTTTGCCCAAATAAATAAATATATAAATAAATAAATTCATTAATTAATTTTCACATTTATGATGTGAGGAGAAGCTTTTATGTGGCGGATGGTTTTCACTGGCAGATGCTCTTACTGACGCCAGTTTCATTAGAGGAATTATTGAGATATGAAATAAATGAAGATGGTTGAAACTAGGCAAGGGGTCGGAAGGAAGCACCCGTGGCCTATTATAAGGTACTGTCATAGCAGTTGCCTGAAGTTGGAAATAGGAAACCACAAAATAAAAATAATTAAATGATGATCGACGGTGGAGCTCGAACCCACTCATCTTCTGAATCCAGAGATGTTATCAGGCTCGGAACAAAGCTACCATCGATGAAACCCCTACAAACATTCTTTTATGCATCTATGACATCATTGGGACGTTAAGGGGATAATTCTTTACCTGTGGCGAGGATCGACTCTGTTGTTGTTCATATTACGGGCTAGAGACACTATGGCCATCAGCCCCGTGTGCTAAGTTGTGTGTTGGATTTGTCTGATGACCAGTGTTTCTGTGGTCACTGAAGTAAGTTGGTGTGTGTAACTGCAATTACAGTATTGGGATTGGATTGGAGTTGGTGCCCGGGACTTGAAATCAGGTAAATGAAGAAAAGGAATGAAGCTTGCAGTTTAACGTTAATCCCGCAATCATAAGCCACGAGACCTCATTTTTACGTGGAGTTGCATCCACTGGACGTGATATTTAATTTCGAAAATGTATATTGAGGGACCATTACAGCAATTGACAGGAGGGAGTGTGGAAAAAACACATTCAGAATGACCGCTCTCAGCGCCGAGATTCAAACCACCTATCTCCAGGCTTGCTGCAGCTAGAGCTTCTCCATCAGGGTGACGTCACTGAGACCATATCGGAGCCGTGGAGCTCTCTCGCAGCAGGCTGATCTGGTCAGGCTGGCTGTGTGCAATAGGCTGGGGAATGCGTTGAGTTTGCTCGGATTTTGTGATCCTTCTACACGACTTAAATACCGTACGGTACCTTTGCTCTTTGCGTAAGGCTTATTTGTAAGATTGTCCCCTAAAGACCGTAATTACAAGTACCATGTTCTGTATTTTCTTTACACAAGAACATAGTAAATATATTTCCTTTAATCGGTGATAATTTCATTTTTAACACGAACACGGTACTACTCGAACTTCTATCATATTCAAGGATTTAGTATTGCTCAAGTGTGTTCCATAACCTTTGGGCTTGAATAACTACATGTCCATGTACAATGTGCCGAGTGAAGGCCAGGGTATTGGTGGATACTCTAACTGATGTGAAGAGCAAAGGTATTGGTGTGGTACTTTCGCTCAATATATGTCTTCCCATTTTTAACTCCAAGCAAATGGGTTGGGTACCTGTACCAAAACGGTCACAAACGCTTCCTTTTCCAACCCAATAGCCAATTTCGTTCATTCATTCATCCTCATTAGCCGTTTCTGTCGCTAAGTGATTTGCGTGCTATCTTTGGCCCGAAGGTTCTCAGGTTCGATTCCCTTACAACAACAACAACAATCTCCACCATCATTTCCATCTTTCTCACACAGTAGGCTATGTATGTGTAATGTTGAAGATGATCGTCCTCTTGGAGGAAATTCTTGGGGGGACGTGCACGGCGTGTCCCCCAGTTCCCCGCCAGACACGCCCGTGTTGGAGCGCATGCGTACAATCTGCGCTCAATACAGCTCGTTCAGCCCGTCAAGGAAGTAAATAGGGAGTTTAATGACCTTAAGCTAGTAAAAATCGATTGAAATAGCCTACGTCGCCAACTGAACCAGTACTCACTCAGCAAGCCAGGGTCGTGAGGTTCAAGACAGCTGCTGGAGCATTTGGCGGCCGGGAAGTCAGCATTTAGTAGCAGCCTATTTTTCCTCAGGGGCGGCAGTAAAATTCCAAGCGTTCACCCTCGTACTCCTAACAGCTGCGCGCGGTCGCACTTACCCTGTAGTGCTCTGTTCGGTCGGCACAAATTACCGAAAGTTCATCATATCAAGATTTTGCATGGCTCAAATGTTGTTGTAAATTAATATTTGAACCATTTTTATTCCATAATGTTTAATATTTATTCGTGCTTTTAATAATAATAATAATAATAATAATAATAATAATAAAATAATGATAATTATGATAATAATAATAAAATAAAATCGTGTAGTCCACTGCACTGGCCTTGTCTTCGATATTTACTCCACTTGGATGACTTGCATGCAGAGGCGTAGCTCACTTCTTGCCTCTACTCTGCAAGCAAAGCATGAGGGGCCTCTGAAGAAGATTAAGGAGAAGAAGAAGAAGAAATAAGCTTGAAATGTGATTAGGAAACCTGAAATTGGTTTCACAAGCACGAAAATTTGAAACATTTAGATGTACAATAAATCCGACAGGATATTAAGTCGTAAGAAAGAGTTGTGAAGACAAGCTTGTTGAAATCATTTCCATTTCATGACACGCGCAGGAAATCTGAAAATAACAGCCATACCGACGTTTGTACAACGGTATGAACCCTTCATCTCAGTCATCTGTATTTCACGGTCCTAAATATTGAGGCCCCCTTCTCCTAACTCCAGAAGCATGGAAAATGAAGTTGAACTCTGTCCGCTGTACACACATTAAAGACAAGTAACTCCGTGACGAATTAAAAAGCCTACTTTTATTTTGAAATCAAATACCCCATTAGTATATTTTGACATTGCTATGTAGTTAAAATCAGTAAGATTTATGATGTGATTATTTTTATCTATACCGGTAATACCCTTTAAATCGCATTACGTTCCTAAATCCATGTTGGTAAAGAAGAAAAGAGGGAAGCTCTCTACTGTGCCACATTAAGCACACCTATACAGTGACACTCAACGGTGTCCTATACTTAATTTTATAGTACAGTTTAGTATTCGGACTGTACTGCAGGCATCTGAATTTGGGGCTCACTTCTTGTGCATTACCCTCAAACAGAATTTCGTCAGAATGCTAAAATAGTTCGTCAGTTGTCGGGCCGGAAACCGAAGGTCCCAAGTTTGAGACCTGGTCGCTCCAGACATTTAAAACTTGTAGGCTACTTGATGTGCTCAACACGACTTGAAAGACCTTATTTGGTATTGAGAAAATTAATGTTCACAGTTTATAATCCGGTGACAGACACTAAATTGTGCCTTTAAAGCAGTAGGCCTAAATCTCTCGTAAATACTACTTACTTGTCAAATTTATTCATCACTGAATTGTCTCATGTACTGTTGGTCTTATAATTTATACATTCAAAAGGCGGCTGTATGTAACATTCCGTCCGATAATCTTCTGCAAGCGAGGTCTCTTATAAAATATTTCTCTTTTACAAAGTTTCATGCCTACTGCTCAATCATATTCTGATTGATCGTTTGTAAAGGTTTGAAATTATTCCAGACCGCCATCTTGTATGTATAAAGCCAATGGTTTTCTTCCTTTAGTCGAGCGAAGTTATTGCATGGTACTGCCACCTTGCCGAGTTTCGATGGTGAATTATAGATTTTAATATTTTATATATTCAAGATGGCGCTTGTGCGTAATATTCAGTCTTATAAACTTGTGAATTTTGCAAGTGAAGTCTCTTTCAGAGAATTTTGTGCCCATTGCTGAATTAGCTTACTCCCTTCTACAGTATATATTTTCTTAAGTTGTAATAGTAGGCCTACGCATGACCACCAAGTTAAATTTATTGAGTTGACGAAGTTGTGTCTTCAGCTCATGCAAGCTTCAAAACTGCAAGTTTATTAGATGGTGAATTATCTATTTTAATATTTTTTATAAGTATATCTAATATGGTTGATGTGCGTGATATTTAAAGTTATGCGTTGAAATTTTGCAAAACTACTTTTCCTTGCGAGTTGTATCAATGTATCAAATCCCGCATCATTAGGATGAATGGCCTCAGAACTATGTAGTCTATTGCCATAAATAAAAAATGGCGTCTTATTTGCAGTTGGCAGCAATGGAGCACTTGGAAATAAAAATGTCAGATTTCCTTATTTCCTTAAAGAGGATTGACGCATACCATTTTTATAGAGTTCTGTTCAGGGTTTCAAAATTTAGAAGAGGGGGAGGGGTAAGAGACGGACAGACGAATATACAAAAGCCCCTGATTAATCTTGTAATCCTCTATAGCTTTTTGCAAAATGTTAAAAATAGCAGAGAAGAGCGAGCCATTTCCCACTGAATGCTGTTATGTTCCTGCCAAAGGGAGCCTTGTTTTATCTCAGTAATAGAGGTTACTTTCATATTTCCGGTACGCTAATAAAATATCCCTAGTATCGACGTATGCTCGCTGATAAACGAGCCCCAGCTGTAACCCTTATAAAGGAACTGTAGGCCGAAACGATAGGACGGGGACAGCTACTAAGCCCCTACTTGTATGTCAACGATATCGTTCGTGTAACTGAAACATGAATTAAATTTCTTGGTAGAGCCGGGAATCGAACCCGGGTCTCTGGAGTGGCAGCTAACTATGTTAACCACTACACCACGATTTGATTTATGTCACTGCAGTTAATTTCACACTGTAATAATAATAAATTTAGTTTATTATTAGGGTGACATTCTAAATTGTATACACGCGCATATAGCCTACACCGTTACTCACGTAATTCACAAAACCTTGCAACACAAAACGAACCTAACGTACAACGAGATTCAAACCACGAATCAAAACATTTTACTACAGGGTGTCTCAAAAATGTTCTAACACTTTGAATGACTATAAAATGATTATTTATGAACATAGAGACAAGTTTAAGGGCTTCAATTATAGAAGAGACTTGTAATAAAAGACTCATGTTCGCAAATGTTCAAATTGATCACCGTCTGTGTCCAGGAGCTCGACAAACCGCCACCAACGCACCGGACCATTGCTCACATCAGAAATAAATTTGAAGCAGATGGAACCGTTCACAACGTCAACAAGAAACGTTCTGGACGACCACGGACATCCGCCAGTCCTAGAAAAGAAGAACAGGTGCAGGAAGCCCTCACTCGATCCCCACCGAAATCACTACGACAAACGGCTCGAGAGACACACATCTCTAAAGATAGCGTCTATCGCATCATAAAACGTCTGCGCTGGAAATCCTACACTCCAACACGAAATTGGAAATTGACAGACAATATTACGAAATTGAAAATGAACTTTGTCGTAACGTTTTGCGAATCCATTGCTTCGCGTTATCAGCTTTGTCTGGACACTGACGGTCATCAATTTGAACATTTGCGAACATGATTCTTTAATTACATGTCTCCTCTATAATTGAAGCCCTTAAACTTGTCTCTATGTTCATAAATAATCATTTTATAGTCATTCAAAGTCTTAGTACATCTTTTGAGACACCCCGTATAATCATCAAACGACGTGCTATTGAACCACAGTAGTGAATTTACAATAGTGAAAATTAACCTTAAAACAGTGATAATGATCTGATGATGGCCACTTGAGGGTCGAAACGCGTAATCTTAAATTGGCCATTCAAGTGTGATAACTAACTAATACGTGTGAGTCGTCTAGTATCAAAACCGGCCAAGTCACTGAAGGCATATTTTTCAGTATGGATGAAAAACCTCTAGAGACAAAGCAATGGTGGTCACAAAAGATTTTATTGCATAGTTATATCCCTAATGGTTTAATATTTAAGTTCTGCTATTTTGAGAAATCTGATTCATAATGAACCCTTCTTTTTTGCTAATATTAATTTTGACTTGGCCGTTTTTGTTGCAATTTGGTATAATTTTAGTCCCTTTTTGTAAAACTTTTCTTTTTAAATTCCAAATTCCAGTGAAAAAAGGCAATTAAATTAAAATAAATTGACATTTTAATTACCTGTTTTTATTGCAATAAAAACGAAAGCATTCTGCTTAAATTGGATAGTAATATATGAAGATGAACATCAGAAAGCTGAGGAGAATACAAAATAGGTATTATATCATTAAAAGTTAGTAGTTCACTAGATCTTGAACACAGTAAAAGAAACTGAGTCACTTATGTTAATAGATGTTAAAATAGGAACAATATACACGTTACACTACACAATAATGACAAAATACGAGCACACAGGAAATACGATTGCTTTCGCGCCAATGCGGTAATAAGCCCGCGAATACAGAAGTCAGTGTTGCAAACGAACAAAATACAAATTATTATGACTTCGAAGAGTTAACAAAATAAGGAACAATGTTGCCTACTGATATCACATTCATGCGTAATCTAACAACGCTAGATTCCAGACAATAATGCTGCGACATGAAGATTGCTACTCGTTCTTTGACATGGCCGGTTTTGAAAGCACTGCCTGCATGACTTGGCCCATTCTGTTGCACGACCAAGAATTCAGTGCTGTGTAACATGAAGACATGGACGATTTTGAAGCATATTCTTGTTTCGCCTGATAGTGCTGTACTTCTACTTCAAATTGATAACCATAACTCATTTTCGTAAATTTTGTGACTTGGCCGGTTTTGATACTAGACGACTCGTGTATTTTTTTTCCAGGAGAGTGCTTACATATTTATAACTTGTACCCCGCCCAATTCATTGGGCACAATCGTGTTGACTGACTGAAAAGCAGCAAGAGACAATTCGTTTTTAAGATCTAATACAGTTAATGTACTGTATATATAAAACTGCGTCCGATGCTTGACATAAATGGGCGATCACGCATAAAATTTACCGTTTTTTTTTTTTTTTACTTTCCACGACATCTTTCAGATGTTTCCTTCAGGCGTCGCCGGACGACTGTCTCATCTTCCTTTCTTCTAAAGAAATAATGTGCGTGTCTACCCCTTATTATGAAAATATTTGTGGCGGATGGTTTTTAGGGCCGGATGCCCTTCCTGACGCCAACCTCATGAGAGGAGTTAATGAGAGATGGAATGAATGATGGTGAATGAAACTGGGCAAGGATGTGGAAGGAACCGGTCGTGGCCTGTCAGAAGGTGCCGTCCCAGCATTTGACTGGAGTTGAAAATGGGTAATCTACGGAAAACCATTTCAAGGACGACCGACAGTGGGGCTTGAACCCACGTCTACCGAGTTCGCAGATAGCTTGACCCGATGGCCTAGCGTTGCGCATTATCGAGCGTAGCCACCGCTGTGGGTTTCTAAACAAGCAATAATAATAATAATAGTAGTAATATTAATATTGATGATAACGATAATATTTATTCTTGGGCCTGTGCGAGAAATCTTGCGTGTGTTAAACCACCCGCCCGGCTTTACTATTATGCGGGCTCGACGCGACACAGTTCTGGCAAGGACTATCGTCTTGTTTATTTGTTAAAACGCACTTTATAAGCAAATAGGCTAAATATATTTCCATTGACGTTTTAAGAAATGCAAGATTTTTCCTGTACTATTGAGACGATTTGGAAGATTTTGGCAAAAACCGCACCTTGTAACTCCCTCTGGTTTAATAGCATGAGTTTTGTGAAATATACACCAATTGTTATAGTGTACTGCAAGCATTACCGTTCCAAATTGACTCGCTCGCTGCATGAACTGCATTGGGTGACTAACAAAGTGCACAGGAGTGTATTTAATGTACTTGTCGCATCAAAAGTATTGTATGGAGTGGAAATATAGGGTGTAGAATAAGAAACTGCAGTCCTAGATGCCATTGTAGATCAGTTTGCTAATACAGTATATTGGGCTACCTAATTGTACAGCGAACAGTGGAGCAAGAATGATGTGTGAGGATGTAAGTATTCGAAAATATATTGTGAAAATAATAATCAAATACTGGATATGGCTGAAAGTAGGGGGAGGGTGTAGTAGCACACCAACACCAAATGAAGCATCAGAAAAAAGGATACTTGGTGGATGGGGTAAGAAAGATTAGGAATGGGGTACTTTTTGGACAGGGGTTTACGAAGGAAGGAGGAAAGGATGTGCAGAAAGGTGTACAGAAGTGTAGTTACAGGAGAACCTTAAACGAGTTTAAGGTATTGTATGAGAATAAAGCCTAAGGATTGAAGTATTCGAAGCCATTCTTCAGTGCTGCTCAGTTCTATTATGAAATGTGAGGGTTAATTTGGTGGTTGATGGGGGTGTATAAGAACAAAGCATTGAGAGAAGAAGGAAAAGAGGACCTTTTCCTTTTATGTTATGGGTAGAGCACACCTAACAGAAAATGCAACGAAATCAAGATAATAGATCAATGTTTGTAGATAAGGGATACGATAAGATCACCAGAAATGTCATTTCGAATGTTTGAAATTTGCGTGGTCGCCAGGTGTGTTTTTGTATTTATCAGGTTTTTCAAAGTCACATATACAGTATGTACGTACGACATAGTCCTCGATCACCATACAAATTCAGTTTGATTGCTGCAATAGTTTCGGAGATATTGAGAACCGGTAAAATGTTTCAAGAGGCCACCATCCTTCATAAAGGTATTCGGGTTGAAATCTATCTGACAGTTGAGTAGCCTATGATATTCCTTACTTTTTTTTTACATGGTAGCGTAGTTCTTTGACTGGAAAATGTCGTAAACGTAGGCTGCAACATTCATTCTTTTTTGCCCATGGGCTCACAACTTGTGGGACGTGGGTTGGCAACCACGGGACCCCAGCTGAGTCCGGCATTGCTTCTACTTACTTGTGCCGGGCTCCTCTCTGTTATCTTTCCTCTCGACTTCCCTTGGTCAACTCTTGTTCTTTTCAGACCCCGACGGTATTAGGGTATCCGAGGCCTAGGGAGTCTTTCACTTTCCCGCCGTAATTGGCCTTTGTCTCGTCTTTCCTGATCCCTCATTCTTTGAGGGGTCCGACCTCTTGTTTTCTTTTCATTGTATCTCCTGCCTTCTGCTCAAGGCCCTAAAGGAGGCGGGGTGTGTGTACCCCACCACTTATGGTGCACCCTGGATTGTGCTACAGCCTC
Organism: Meconema thalassinum; assembly: GCA_946902985.2. NCBI lineage: Eukaryota > Metazoa > Arthropoda > Insecta > Orthoptera > Tettigoniidae > Meconema > Meconema thalassinum. Next base: position 918,896,784 of record OX336389.2, read on the forward strand.
AAGGCCTCACGTCTAGTGAGTTCGAGAGTTGGCGAACCTGAGGGTTTCCTGAGCTGGGTCCGGTTTTTCTCCTTCTTCCATTGCCTTTTGGGCGGACCCTCTCCTCTTTCCCTTTCCTATATGACATTCATGGCTCTCCTTTTCTTCAAAGTCCCTCAATCGTCATTCTTCGACGGTTAAGGGCATTTCGTTTCCTCCTGTTCCTTATTTGCCTTATACTCCTATTGTTTTCCATTTCTTCTTCTAGTATGTAAGTGTGTAGTTAGTTTTAGTTATAGTTTACATTGCATTCTTATGTTTCACTATCACCCAACCCATTAGGGACCGATAACCTACCTGTTAGGCCCCCTAAAACAGCAATTATCATCATCATTCTTTATAACGCGTGTCCATCCCCTTCCCCGTTTGTCCTACGTAATTTGCATGACCAATTGTAATGCGTGGTATTCCCTAAATCTGGAAATGTAAATGTTTTCAGGTTTAGGAAATACCACCCATTACAATTTGGGTACAATCGTGTTGACCGACTGAAAAGCATTTCTTTTACCAAGGCAACACTGAAATTTGGCTTCCAACACGATAATAAATATACTTCTGTTGCTTAATAATTGTAAATACTGTTGTACATAAGTGTTATATGCAAATCCACTGAACCTAAATTAAGTTTATGTGAGCAGGATCTGATGATGTTCCCTTGACGAACGAAACTAGTCATCCAATTTACCCCGCATTTATGAAAGTAGCGTATACATAATAATTCATGTAATTTATTTGAGGCACTATGAAATTAATTGTAACTCTCCACCCAAACTTTTTTTTAGCGTATGGCTTTTAGTGCCGGGAGTGTCCGAGGACATGTTCGGCTCGCCAGTTTTGTAGCTGCTTCGAGACGGACACCCAATGGGTGAGCTACAAGTACCGTTGGGGAGGAAAGTTGGAAGGGAGGGTCGAGGAGTTGGAAGGTAGCGGCTGTGGCCTATAGTTAAGGACCAACCCCGGCATTTGCCTGGAAGGAAGATGGGAAACCACAGAAGACCATCTTCAAGGTTGCCGGCGGGGGGATTCGAACCTCCTCGCCTCTCGGATGTGAGCGACTGCCAACAGTCATGCCGCAACGACCTCGGCTAACTCACCCGGTTCCACCCAAACTAATTGAGCACACTAAACTGGCCGGCTGAAAAGCTTATAATAGTAAATCCGAGATTCGGAAGAGAGGGCATTCATATTCTAATACTAATAGTTTAGCCCATTGGCGCTCACACTTTGGCAATAATTAAATAAATCATCAAAATAAAATTGAGAGTCGAATATATCAAACTGTGGAGCTTGCAAAAGATCCAGCGAACTATATAAGGTTTATAACTTAAGGGAAGGTGGAGAAATGCCTCCAGAACTTACCTCTACTCAAGATTCAAGATCTACTCGTTGCACTTTGTCATGGTAGTCCAATCAATCTGGACATCTTGTTGCTAGGGAGAGAATATGGATAAATTTGTATATAAATGGCTTTTATTTTCATATTTTGTAAACTTCGTCCTTTTCCATCGTCGGTCCTTAATTAGATGTCAAATTTCTTGTCCTTAAGCTGTGCCTGTGGCGTGAAATGCGTGGACAACCCTCTGAGTTACGCTGGCCGGGGCGGGCTGGTCGCATCATCTGTATATCGATGTGTTTTTGAACGGGTATGGTTACTTATTGAGTAATTTGTTCAGTCATGTCAATTAGGATAACATAGAGCCTAATATAAAATTATTTCCTGGAAAATAGAATATGAAGATGTTGGTGTAGCTTATATGCATCAGCCCACGTAGCTGAATGGGTAGAACACCAACCTTCCCTTCACATGGGTGACATGCTCGGATCCTCACATTTTCGAAACAAGTTTGAGGAAATAACTCCAGTTATATCTATTTTCTCATGTTTATTACTTTTATATGGATTTCTTGTAGAATTATAGGGAAATTGCAAGGAAATAATCTTTATCAACGCTTGTGTTATCTCTGCGCAAACATGTAGCCTACAATTAGTACACAAGCAATTATTTTATTAAAATATTAATTGAAAAGCTACACAAACTGTTTAAAAAAGTAATACGGTACATTTTTTGAAAACAAGAAATACAAGAAAAAGAATTCCTAGATAGTGCAAGGAAGTACTTAAGATTTCTTTTGTTTCTACAGCATTTCCATCTTTTTAGCCTACGTTAAATGTAAAATTATTGAGAGCTTTCTCCCCGAGAAGACTGTACTAAAATACATTTTGTCATGCAGATCTGCTTTCAGAAGCAAGCCAGATATTTTATTTCTTATGCTTCTTCGACTTACAAGGCTGCTAATATACAAAGCTTAACAATCCTAATGAGATGAAAGAAGAAAAATGAGAAGGTTAACACAACACGAGTAATGAACTATGAAATGTATGACACATATAAATTATAATAAAAGACCTGAAGAGTGGGCAAGCCGCAACTAAAGATAATTTAAATAGTTATTCAGCCTTAAAATACACACAATTTACGAATATAGGTGATTTCTCAAAATACTAATTGATCCTTTAAGGGCTGTTACTGCTATGGTATTAATGGTGGCATTTGCGATACGAAATTTTCTACACGTTACAGCAAAAAGAGGAGGTATTGTTCCCCGGGCCCCCACTAATAACCCAATAACTTCTATTTCTTGAAGACGGTATTTTTCCTTGTAGGAAGGGACTGTAGGCTCGTAAATATCCTTCTTCTCATTGTGCACTTCGTCTGGCTGCTCGGCATGAGTTTCAAAACGCACGGTTGGATCCAATATATAACCCTTCTTTTTATCCTCCTTGTATGCTATATCAATGCGCCTGGTACTGCCTTGCGTGGCTAGCCCTGAAACGTCTTCATGCACCACGAAGTCAATATCCCTCAGACTCTCCGCGAGGATAGATCTTACTCAGTGATGTCTTGTGTTACGTAGAGCCTCACCATCATTGCAGAATCCAAGGACATGAGGGCGAGTTTCAATCTCGTTGCCACAGCGGAGACAACGGTTATCGTCCCGGCTTCTGCATGGTACAGCTCTAACTGCGGCTACATTACATACAAGCTTCAGTCCATCCTTCCATTCAGAGCTGGAAAGACCCTTGTGGTGCCACACCCATTTATTAGGTGGCATGAACTGCTTGTAGAGAATAACCCCTTTTCCTTTCTGAGAAAATCGACACCACGCTTCAAACTGTTGATCTCTTAAATATGATCGTACCTTTTGAGGGTCTACAAAGTTATCTCGAGGACCAAGAAATGTTTGTGGTCCACCTACGCCAAGTTTTGTTAAACAAACGTCAACCTATTTTCCAATGTCTCTCGTGTTCAGAATATATTCATTTTGTATTTTTCTGAGAGTTCGTAAACCATTTATTTGCTGGAGCACAGCCTCCCATTGCATCCTAAATAATCCGAGACATTTGTACTTTCTGTGAGTATAGACCATTAAGTCTGGAGTATCTGTGGGTAATTGAATTATATCTTTCAAAGCTCCCTTGATCATTTTGTAGCATCGTCTAGAAATTTCATTGGAATTGATTTTAATGGCATTGTTTGGAACGTATAGATGGGGGATGGACAAATGGAAGTGTTCATAATACAGAAATTTTGGTCGGGATGTAATAGTGGGCTAGACGAAAGGAGGTCGAGTTTGTCTTTCAGATCCGTCAGGGCCTCTTGTGGTTTGAAAAGACAAATGTCAGAAAAATTTATGCCTAGGTAACGAACGCATTCGTCAGAGGATATGCATGAGATAACGGTGTCTGGAGAGATTTCAAGGTGGTTGGTAGTTAGTTTTCCTTTGCAAATATTGATAGCTACAGATTTTGCCAGATTTATTTCCAACCCAAGAGTTTGGAATCTTGACATGGCCATTCGAGTAAGCTCCAAAGCTGATTTTTCATCCTTAGCTATCAGAACCGTGTCGTCTGCAAAGCCAAGCACTGTTACTGGACTTAAACTCGGAATTAGGTTGTATCCAAACTCGCTGGCAATTGATTCTTCAGAAAATTCATTTAGTATGTGATTTGTGGCCATATTGTATAATGTGGGCGAGAGTGGAGACCCTTGCATTACACCACGTTCTAGAACAATGGGTTTTGTTTTCCTACGATTAACTTCCACGAAGGTCTGGTTATTAGACTGCAGATTTAGAACTATAGTAGCTAATTTAGAAGGTATATGAGATACTTCAAGTGATTTCTTTAAACGCAGGTGTCCGATGTTATCAAATGCCTTTCTGATATCTAAGAAGACGATAGTGACGTTACGTTTCTGAGTTTTGGTTGATACCATAGTTGATCTAAGCAAGGATGTGTTCATAAGTGTACCAGGTGATCGAGTAAATCCACGCTGATGCTCATTGAATGAGATGAACTCTCTGAGACGTCTGTCTAGCACTCTTTCGATGTCTTTGCGAACTACGAATACAATTGTGATATCATCTTTTCCCCCCTTTATCAACCAATACCGTTCTGGCTCTCTGAAAGCAAGGAGGAACGTGTCCCGTCTGCAGCATTCTTGTGGCGATTAGAGCGATAATTTCTATCGCCATTCCATCCTTTATAACTCTTGGTAAGACGTGATCAGGACCAGGGGCAGTATCAGATTGTATCATATTTATTGCGACGGATGATTCTTCCTTACTTACAGTTGTTACGTATGTGTCATCTACAGTGATTCTCTCAGTATCATTGAGCGATGAGACGTATTCTTGTTTGTCATTGTCATTGGGGTTAGAGAAATGTGAAGTGAATGCATCGCACACGGTTTTCTTATCAATCGCACATCTGGGCTTATCGTTCATAAGTACTGATCTGATTACTTTCGGACGTTGGTTGTAGTAATTAATCTGTGCTAGCTGGTATTTATACTTATCACGGCGTTTCTCTCTGCCCTTCTTCGTGGACCTCTCAGGATTAGAACGTTGCTTATAAATTTTGAGTATTTATGTTACGGCTACCCCCACGTGGTGACCGGGGTTTAGAATTGTCCCACCGTAGCCCATGCGTGTCGTAAGAGGCGACGAAAATGGGTACCCGGTGCCTGGGGGTATAACTGGGCCACCCTATCTCCTGGGGACATAAATAAGGAGGCTGGGAAGGCAACCCAACAAACCACTTCACATTTGGCTAATCACCCATGTGGGGGTAGAAATGATTCAAAGCAACAACAGTAGCCTCGGATTGGACGGATCTCCACGACGACAACGACCGCAATGGAAACGGAATATGAGATTTGGTACATGGAATATCAAGACAATCGCTGGAAAAGATGTAGAGTTAATACAGGAAATAAAAAGTCATAAACAGGAAGTATTGGGACTTTGTGAGGTGAATAAGAAAGGAAGTGGAAGAAGAGATTACAAGAAGGGCATGTTCTGAGATATTCTGGGGTTGGGATGGACAGTAGGGCAAAGGAAGGTGTGGGCATAGTCACCAGCGAGCAGACTGAAACCAAAGTGAGTGGATGGCAATCAATAAACTCGAGAATAATGGTTATTAAACTTGACAAAGAGATGAAAGTGTCCTTCATACAAGTATACGCCCCAACAGAAGACACCAACTTACTCGATAAAGAGGAGTTTTATGTTCAACTCCAAAGGACCGTGGACAAAGAGGTTGCGAATGGACGCCATGTATTGATAGGAGGGGACCTAAATGCAAGAACAGGCCAGGACAAAAGAATAGCACATGGAAGCATGGGCAATCATGGTGGAGAGAGGACGCTGAATGAAAATGGCAGGCGACTTATAGAATTCTGCATTGAAAATCAATTGTTATTGGGAAACTCATTTTCCCCCCATAAAGAAGTACATAAGATAACTTTTGAGGCTGAAGGTAGAAATGCTAGGAGTGTTATAGACTACTTTATGTACCCTCATGGCATACGGAATAACATCATGGATGTGAAGGTCATACGAGGAGCAGAACTAGCTACAGATCATAGATTGCTGGTAATGGACACCAGATTCAAGAGGCCAATCCAACCAAGAACCAAAAGGTTTGAGGTGATCCGATTGAAGGAACTTCAAAAAGAAGAGAAAAGGTCCCAGTATGCAGAATTAGTGAAGGAGAAGATGCAAATAAGAACTAATGGAAGTGAAGAAATCAATGGCATGTGGAATGACATAAAATCAGTGTTGCTAAAGTCAGCAGAAGAAGTGTGTGGAAAGGCAGTGGTAGATACCAGAAAGAAAAGAACAAGTTGGTGGAATGAAGAAGTGAAGGAGAAGGTAAAGAGCAAGAAAGAAGCATGGGAAAGATACATAGGATGTCCTACGGAAGAAAATAGGCAAGAATACATCAAAAGAAGGGATGGAACGAAAAGAGTAGTGAAGGAAGCTAAGAGAAAATCTTGGGAAGAGTTTGGGAATATGGTTGAAAGCAAAGCTAGAGAGAAGAATACAAGAAGCTTTTGGAAGACCATAAAGTCTATAAGAGGGAAGTATGGAAAGCAGACTAGGACAATCAAGAATGGGAATAACCTAGTATCAGAGAAGGCAGAAGTGCTTCAAGTGTGGAGAAGGCACTATGAGGAGAAGTTCCAGAGAAATGCGGCAGAGCAAGAGGATGGGATTGTTTATGGACCACATGAAGATGTGCAAAATCCAGAAATAGAACGGAAAATAGAAGAAATGGAGGTCATAATGGCAATTAAACAAATTAAGACTGGGAAAGCAGCAGGTCCTGATGGAATTTCTCCAGAGTTAATCAAATATGGAGGTGTTGAGATAGTGAAGCAACTTACTAAGCTGTTTAGGAGAATGTGGGAAGAGAACAGAATACCAGAGGAATGGAAGAAAAATCTAATTATCCCGTTGCACAAGAAAGGGAACAGCTACGACTGTAATAATTACAGGGCTATCTGTCTATCATCTGTAGCGTACAAGATCTACACTCGGGTGCTGGAAAGGAGACTTAGGAAGGTGGTGGAAAATGACATTGAAGAGGAGCAGACAGCTTTTAGACCAGGACGTCAGACACAAGATCACATCTACACAATTAGAACAGTAATAGAGAAGAGCATTGCCAAAAACCGTGACCTCTACCTTCCAAATGGAGAGAGGAGTAAAACAAGGTGATAGCCTCAGCCCTCTACTGTTTAATATCGTCCTGGATGAAATAACAAAAATATGTAAGCGACGAACCCATAGGACCAAGCTTGGTATGTGGAGACTAAGACCTGTATACTTGCAAGCACTCCTCTATGCAGATGATATAATAGTGATTGCTGATACACCAGAAAGACTTCAGCAGGCCGTGGTGGAATGGTATGAAGAATTGGAAAGGAAAGGAATGGTAGTGAATACAGATAAAAACAAAGTAATGTGGGTCTCAAAACTGGACAGACAGGAACAACAACTTGACATAATTTGTGGAGGAAGACCTCTCGAAAAAGTAGAAACTTTTGAATATCTTGGCACCATATTAAGTAGTGATGGGAAAATAGAGCAAGAGGTACTCAATAGAACTAAAAAACCATCTCAGCCTACTATCAGATGAATAATACAATAGTAGGGAAGAATGAGATAAGCATCAAGACCAAAATGCAGATTTACAACACGGTTATGGCCCCGATCACCCTATATGGCACAGAGAGTTTAGCACTGCAAGACAAGCATCTCAGTAAGATCACTGCCACTGAAATGAAGTATACAAGGCGAGCAGTGGGGAGGACTAGAAGGGATAGGATCCGGAATGAGAGAATCAGAGAAGAAGTAGGACAAAAGAAGGCGATAAGTATGGTGATTGAGGAACGTCAGTTGAAGTGGTATGGACATGTCAGGAGGATGGAACAAGAGAGAAAAGCGAAGCAGGTTTTTGAAATGCGAGTGGAAGGGAGAGTAGGAAGAGGAAGACCCCGTACCACTTGGGATGACAGAATTGAGAAAATCGGACAGAAGCGAGGGAAAACAATGCTGGAAATGAAGAGATTGTGTGAAAATAGATCGAAGTGGCAGAGATGGACAGAACGAGGCTACCCCGACGCTTAAAGGCACAAGGGATACGAAGAAGAAGAAGATGTTACGGCTATATTTTCTGGCCTCATAATACTGTCTAGCGGGGTGTTTTGGGCCGGGTAGAAGATCGATGGCATTCGCCAAGAAGTGGACGAATTGTTGGACTGTTTCATCAAAATTTAGGTCACTACCGGTGCAACTAAAACGTGCTTTCCATTCCGCAAGTTCTTGTTTATATTTGCTTAGTGGGCCACTGGGTGCTAGCTCCTGCTGTTCATTTTCAGACATTATATAGTATAACGATAGTTTACAGAAGTCTGTAAAATCATCAACTGTAACACGAATTGTAAGAAATAGGAATAATTAGTGCTTTTGCGATAAATATCACCTAGGTTATGCATAACTTCTTCCCATGAACCATGTGCGTGTATTTCCAATTGTTATTAGACGTTTAATTTTTTGCACGTCTGATGCAAAATGAACAACATTAATCAAAGGGAGAAAATACACACGAATGAAATCATCACCTCAATTCCAATCTTGAAAAAAAAAAAAAAAAAAAAAACACATCAGTATGACTAAGCAAATAATTCTATAATGTAACCATACACTCTATGACGAACCGAGCTCTACGAGGCAAGCGATACGACCAGCCTGCCAGTGCCAAGTGAACATGCTATGCAGGTCCGGGTTCGATCCCCAGCTCTGCCAAGACATTTTAATTCTGGTCTGAGGACTGGAACGGAGCATACTCAGCCTCGTGAGGAAAAACTGAGATGAGGAGGGTTCGATTTCCCCCTCAACCAGCCTGGAAGTGGTTTTCCGTGGTTTCACACTCCTACTCCAGGCAAATACCGGGATGGTTCCTAACTTAAGGTCACGGCCGCCTCCTTCCCAACCCCTTCCCCAATTTACCAATACACACACTAGTACAGCCATCACAATAACAAAGGTTATCAGACGAATTCCACACACACCCAAGTACACGGGGTTACATGGCCACATTTGGGGCAGATGACCTCGTAGTTCCGCCCCTTAAAACAACAATGACTAACTAATTACATGACCACAATGGCCCAAAGTCCCTAAAATAATCTACAACAAAATGTTTAATTAGGTAGACTACTATTCCGGAATTCCGGAAACCCACGGAAAACCTCTTCTAGGATGGCTGAAGCGGGAATCGATCCCACCTCTTCTTAGTTTCACGTGCCGGAATGTACCCAATTTTAGCCCTTAAGCCAGAATTAAATGCCTTGGAAGAGCCAAAAATCGAACTCGGGACCTCAGGGATGGCAACCTGTAACTACATCACGAGACAGTTGGCTTATAATAGCGTACTGGCCGGGCGGGATGGGAAAAGGAAACACATACCGAACTTAATACAGTACCGTATATCATTTCTAAGTACAGTAGCAGAAGGCTCCGCGTTAAATCGCGCACCACGATCGCGATGAGCAGCAAGTCCGGAGATCGGAGGTTCGAGTCACGGCACTGACAACGGCTATCCTGACTGGCTTTTCCCCGTCTTCTTTCACACCCCCTCCGGCAAATGCCGGGATAATATCTTATCTTAAGTCCTGGGGCGCCTATCCCTAATACAGCTACACACACTACTACAGTCATCACACAAACACAGACTATCAGATAAGTTCAACACACACCCAAGTACACGTGGCTGATGACAGAGATCCCTAAAATGAATTAACAACAACAAACTCTATGAAGAAGGAAAACTAAATTAATTATGAGCCAAATACAAATAACCAAGATATAAAATTTAGATAGATATTTCAGGGGGAGGGGAGGGGGAGGGAGTAAATGATCCCCACCCACGACCATTATCAAGTGCAGAATGCAGTTTTGCACCCAAGTCATTGTCTCGATTGCATGCAGTATATTAGTTTCCGGGTAGTTGTTCTGGTTTCTACTAGTCATTTCTGTGCCTTATACCAATCTGAAACCCCTTGAGCACTTCGAATACTGCTTTTTATATTTTGCTATTGCAGTATGCCTGGGCACATTTGAGGATTTAGGACTCAACATTTCTCTTTGAATGTCCAGAAGTCCAGGGGAAGAGCCTATATTTGTAATACCGGTACTATAGGCTAATATACTGTATCTTTTAATTTTTGGTCGAAGTTTATCACCAGAATTCTTATTGTTTATGTTCGTAGTATCTTGAGCAAGTATGTTCCTTATATGCCTGGATGCAATACAGATTACCAATGCGTATTATTTTCCCGATACGCTGAATGAAAATTAATTAATTCCATTCCAGCCCAGCTGAAGGAAAATTAAAAGTAGGCGCCTATGGAAGGTGCCCCCCTCCACCCCGTTCCTACAAATATGCTATAGACTTGGGGCAGATGAACTTGCTATTCCACCCCTTAAAACAATAACTAGTATTTCGGTTCTTGTTAATACGATGCTCCCCTCCATGGCGCGCCAGCTAGCTCTGGGCGCACTGAAGAGAGTGCGCTAGTGTCGCTGCACTTCAGACTAGAACCCGAGTTTATCTTATAAGACCCACAGTGTGCGAACAGCTGTTCTCGTGGTGTGGTGTGTGTTTAGGATCGCACAACTCTTCAGCGTGTTCTCTTTTTCTTCTCTCTCTCTCTCTCTCTCTCTTGGCCTAGTCGTGAGGTTTTGCTAGATTTGCAATATCGTCTGACACGGGATCATTTTAGATTTCTTGTGTTGTCTATTTCGTATTTCCTAAAATGGATCAACGTGTCGTCAAGAAATCGTCCTGTCGATTTATAAGTTCTGCTATTGTAGGGAGCATCGAAAATCTGTTTTACAGGTTAGTACTTGTATTATCTATTGGGGAGGTACTGTGTGTTTAATATTTTCACCAGTAACCATTAGATACGGTACCCTTTTACTTAACAAGGGTTGAAGGGTACGTTTGCTCATGATTTTGTTTGGGGTTGTCAGTATTGAATTTTTTCCAGGAATAATTTTAAAGTACTCAATAAATTTTATGTGCCTTCCTTAATGTCATATTGCTGCTCCCCTTATTCGAAATAATTTTCCTACATAGAAATTGCTAAAACGAGCAGCCTAATGTTGAGTGAAAAGCGGTTGATGTACTGTACTGATTCTTGTGGTATGAATAACAAATGTAAGTGGCATGTGAACGCCGGGGCCGCTTGTAAATCAATAGTAGTCAGCCGAGTTGCACGCGAACCTTCGTGGTCAAACTTCTGGATAGACCAGGCATTTGTACCTCTATACATCGCTTGTCTAATTCGGTTTTCTGCATCAGGTGGTCGCAGGTTTGACGTTTTCCAGATCGCATCGCCGCGAGTGGGCGGACCCCGGCTTATGGCGTGAATGTGAAGTTTGGAGTACGTCGCGTACTCTCCACCTGTAGCCTAGCAGAGCGAGGGGGTTGATGGGAAGCCCGGGACTCACTTCTGTGAGGGTGTGGCTCCAACAACCCCACTCAAATCAATTAAACTCTGTCTCCTTGGCTACGACATGACTGGTGGTAAATATTTCCCGCCATATGTGAAGGTCTATATTCATCTCTCGCTCCATGCCGTACCCACGCGAGTACGCCTTGTGACCTGTGGATCAATATGGAATACAAGGAGGGAATCTCACTATAGCTTTGTTCGAGCTATTCCTATGAGAACCTGCAGCAAGTCCATGGTCTGAGTCTCTGCCTATGTCCAAGAAACATCCACCTTCCTTGAAGGAAGTGATCGTCTCTTTTACTTGTATCATAATGCCATCACTAGGACAGTACGATCGATAAATGTTCAAGGAGAAGTTTTGATAAGTTTCTCGGGGTAGGGCCAGGTGACCACGATGTTCCGCCCATTATACCAACAAACGCCGCCACCACCACCACCATTAATGGCCACCAATGTAACTTTCCCTCTTTTAATTGTTCAGTTTATGGACTTTGGACATAGTGGTTGCCAGCCCCGTGTACTTGGTTATATGTGAAATCGGCATGTACTGAGGTGGTGACTGTGTATTGGAGGCTATTATTAAGAAGGAGGTGCAGTTAAGGTATTGTCCCGATAGTTGAAGTGGAAATCTACGGAAAGCCATTTCTAGTATGGCCATGAGTGGGATTTGAACCACGTCTCTTCTTAGTTCTTCCCACGAGACTCACCACACCTCCATGGCAGAACTGTCTGGGCTACAAAAATTTGAGAGGAAGAATTAAAATAAATTCCACTTAAGGTGGTGCTTAATCATTATTTTGCTGGATATTCTTCTTCTTATATTATTATTATTATTCCTTTTCACTTCCTTCTTCTTATAAAATTTACACAGTAAAGAGGGTCAATAATTTGGTCCCTTAATGACCATAAAGAAATAAACTGCAATTAGTTAAACTGACAATTTAATGCATTCAAGTTTGTTGATTTCCTTTGCCCAATTCCTGTCATTGATGTGTGTTTTTTTTTTTTTTTTTTGGTGTTGCTGCATATTCTATAATTTGCTTCAGGATGTGTTTCTTCAATTGAAAATAATTTCCATTGACCAAGACTAGCATGTTAATGGCAGATGAGTTCGTTAAAATACCAATCACCACCACCAGACTACCATCTTCTAAGAGTTAACTGTATATCAATGGAGTAACATCTTATTAAGATTTAAAAATAAGATTGCAGTTGGAATTCGAACCTGAATCTCCTGCAGTCCAGGAAGGCACGTTAGCCAACTACATCACTATGGCCTCCATCGGTCCACAACTCATTTCTATGTCTTAGATGAAGAGGGCACTTCAAAATGACTCACTGGTATAGTACTAATATATTCTAAGCATTATCATGAAAAATATTTAGAAAAAACGTTCAATGAAATGAAATTGAATTCAATTATACCAAAGTACATCAGCAAGCATCATGAAGTGACATGTAGTTCATCATATATCGTTATTCTATGGCATTTACTGCGGATTGGGAACTATCCCGGAATTTGCCTGGTGTACAAGTGAGTAACCACGGAAAATCACTTTCTGGAATTGTAATTCATAAAAAAGGAAAGGAACTTTTTAATTTTATGTGACGGGACCTCCATTTTTACGTGGAATCCGAACCACAGGACATGATATTTCACTTCGAAAATCTCACATGTATTGACCGGGAATGGAATCCGGTCTGCTTGTTCACTGCGTAAAATGGAGATTTATAGGATATACATCTAGATCATATGCCTCTAAAAGTTTGGGTGATTGTGAAAGTGATGAAATGAAAACTACAACTAAAACTAACTATTGACTACAGATACCACAATAACACAGGCTATCAGAAAACGTACGTACATTATGGTGTTTGAAGCCGTTTTTTCAGTGTTAATTGTATTTATTAATCCCATGTAAAGGTTTTTTCAGGTTTAGGGAACCATCCATTACTATTGGGTACAATTGTGTTGACCGACTGAAAAACATTAAATTTCGAATCTTATGAACTGCAATAAGAAAAGGACAAAACAAAAGAAACAAGAGAAAAAGGACAGAGAAAAGAAATGCCCTCAACCTTCGAAGAATGAGCTCCATGAAAGGCAGATGGAAAAAGGAAAAGAGAAGAGGGTCCGCCCCAGAGTCAGTGGAAAAAGGGGAATGCGGACCCAACTTAGTAATCCCTTGGGGCCGCCTACTCCCGAGCTCATCAGCCATGAGCCCTTGAGGGTGTAACGCTATTCAGGGTGCACCATGCGAAGTGAGTCTACAATCATACACCTTGCCTCCTTTAGGGCCTCGTGCAGTAGCCATGAAAAAGAAAAGCAGAGGTCCAACCACTTGACAAATGACGATGCAAGGGCTAATTAGGCCTCGGATACTCTAATACCGTTGTGGTCGTAAAAGACCGGCAGTTTACCAAGGGAGATCGGCAGGAAAGATGAAAGGGAGGTGTCCGACACAACTAAACCGGACTCAGCTGGGGTCCCGTAGTCGCTAACCCACGTCCCACTAGTTTTGAGTCCCTGGGGGACTTTCTGTAATGGCTGAGGGTGGAATCAAACCCATTTCCTTCCCAATACTTGTCCCAATCACAAATACACACACTTCTACAGACTCCACAATAATACAGATTATCACACACACACCCGAGTACACTTAATGAGCTGGACTATACCTGCAACTAGTGACATTTTTGTAGGGAGAATGGTCACGGTGCTCACTGTAAGTTTAACTGTCCGCATCGGCAAATTGGCTGTTAATTTACTCACAACCGATCTTTTTGAGCCTTAGAGAAAATATGCTGGTACGGCGTACCACTAAACAAGATTTTTTTTTTACTTTTTATTGTATTTAATGTTTTAATTTATTATTTATATAATTTTATTTACCATTTATTTTTATTTTTTGATTTTGACCAAGGTCCTAACTGCATATTTTGAACATTTTGTTTTTTTGACTTTTTAATTTTATTTAACAAGTGTTTAGTGCTTTTCAGTCGGTCAACACGAATGTACCCAAAAGAGATGGGTTATGCCCTAATCCTGAAATAAATTACATGAGATTAATAATACACTAGGATGACCAGTTTCGATCGTCAAGCGATCATCATCAGATCCATTACACTTAGGCTATAAAATCTATGTTTGAAATACAGGTGAAAATATTTACAATATGTACAATTATTTAGTTGCAGTATTGGTACTGCAACTGTCAGTGTATGCTAAATCCAGTATATATGTTAGGTGAAATGCTAAATGGTGATAGCTATCCGGAGATTGTACTTTAAGAGAGATTATATGGTTGTAAACTATGGTTAAACTATAAAATTTTAGGCTAACTACTTATCTGATTGTCTTCCGTACTACAGCTACTCGCAGTTTTCGTGTTTACTAGAACTCACTGTGCGGTCGACTGCGGTGGTTATCTTAACGACTGTTTTTTCCCTCCCTTCTCCCCCCTACCCCTACGTGCTGTGGGGAGTGATCGCGATGTGTTTATGTGAGGTGTTGCCAACCTAGATAAGATGTATGTTATTGAATGAGGTGGGTCTGCAACTATTAAAGACCGTGGATTAGCCCTCGCCACGCGTGGAGCATAACCCATTCGAACTAAGCGTTGACGGTCTTATGAGGACGTCCCGGCACCTTTAATACTGCCGCGAATATGGGCCTTGGTTTATTGCAGAAGAAAAGTACATCGTACACCTGATCCAGATAACATTTACCTATTAAAAACCCCCTAATTTCCCCCCTTTTTTATCTAGCTTGGCTGTGTCGCTAAATTGTGTTTTGTTTCCGACAGGGTGTGTTTTTTAGTAGCGTGAAGAGGGGTGAGCTCTCCATGAACGTGTGTTCATTTAGATTGTTGGGATTGTTTCGTTTGGCTAGGTGTATCTCGATTGCTTCCTTTATGTCAAGAGCTCTGCCTTTCGATTCGTGATGGATTATTTTAAGGTCCGACTCTATGTTGGTAAAGCTGTGCCCTGCGTCACACATATGTTCGCACACGGCTGAATGTGTTCCGTATTTTATCGCATTCCTATGTTCATTATAACGTGTATAAGGCGAGTAGACACACGTTATAATGAACATAGGAATGCGATAAAATACGGAACACATTCAGCCGTGTGCGAACATATGTGTGACGCAGGGCACAGCTTTACCAACATAGAGTCGGACCTTAAAATAATCCATCACGAATCGAAAGGCAGAGCTCTTGACATAAAGGAAGCAATCGAGATACACCTAGCCAAACGAAACAATCCCAACAATCTAAATGAACACACGTTCATGGAGAGCTCACCCCTCTTCACGCTACTAAAAAACACACCCTGTCGGAAACAAAACACAATTTAGCGACACAGCCAAGCTAGATAAAAAAGGGGGGAAATTAGGGGGTTTTTAATAGGTAAATGTTATCTGGATCAGGTGTACGATGTACTTTTCTTCTGCAATAAACC
This sequence comes from Meconema thalassinum, assembly GCA_946902985.2. Lineage (NCBI taxonomy): Eukaryota > Metazoa > Arthropoda > Insecta > Orthoptera > Tettigoniidae > Meconema > Meconema thalassinum. The sequence goes on from OX336389.2 coordinate 918,912,655, forward strand.
AAGGCCCATATTCGCGGCAGTATTAAAGGTGCCGGGACGTCCTCATAAGACCGTCAACGCTTAGTTCGAATGGGTTATGCTCCACGCGTGGCGAGGGCTAATCCACGGTCTTTAATAGTTGCAGACCCACCTCATTCAATAACATACATCTTATCTAGGTTGGCAACACCTCACATAAACACATCGCGATCACTCCCCACAGCACGTAGGGGTAGGGGGGAGAAGGGAGGGAAAAAACAGTCGTTAAGATAACCACCGCAGTCGACCGCACAGTGAGTTCTAGTAAACACGAAAACTGCGAGTAGCTGTAGTACGGAAGACAATCAGATAAGTAGTTAGCCTAAAATTTTATAGTTTAACCATAGTTTACAACCATATAATCTCTCTTAAAGTACAATCTCCGGATAGCTATCACCATTTAGCATTTCACCTAACATATATACTGGATTTAGCATACACTGACAGTTGCAGTACCAATACTGCAACTAAATAATTGTACATATTGTAAATATTTTCACCTGTATTTCAAACATAGATTTTATAGCCTAAGTGTAATGGATCTGATGATGATCGCTTGACGATCGAAACTGGTCATCCTAGTGTATTATTAATCTCATGTAATTTATTTCAGGATTAGGGCATAACCCATCTCTTTTGGGTACATTCGTGTTGACCGACTGAAAAGCACTAAACACTTGTTTACTAAGGCAACACTGAAAATATGGCTTCAAACACCACAATTTTATTTAATGTTTTAATTTATTTTATATGTATTTTTTTACCATTTAGTTTTTAGTTTTTTTTTGATTTTGCCAAAGGTTCTACCTAGTGACACTAGGCGTTCGGCTACGCTGATTGCCGCGCGGCTCTTGTCCCGATATTTCGCGAACCAATGATCAGAGGATGTTGTGTCAGGTGTCAAATTACTCGACTTTCTTACCCTCTTTACCGTACTGTATGCTATTTATTCCTTCAAAGTTTGCCACAAAGGTCCTAAATGCACATTTTGAAAATTTTGGTTTGACTCCTTAAAAAAAAAAAAAATGTTTTTAACTAATTATTATTTATGTCATTTTTATTTATTATTTATTTTTACTTTTAGATTTTTGTCAAAAGGGCGTAACTGTAATTTTTTTAGCTATTTATTTAATTGAGCCGTAGTGGTAGCTATCTCAAAAGAGGATACCCCCTATGCGGGAAGGGTAAGGAAGAGGAAGTGGTGGATGGCTAGGGAGAATTCTATCTTATCTGTAGCCATGAGCGTTAAAGCACGCACTGCGATTGCATGTTGCATCCCGACTTTAGCTGATATCTCGCGAACCCATAAATGTACAGACTTGAACGAGCTTGTTTTAATGGACTTTTTTTTCTCATTTTTACCAGGAACCACATATTTTTTCAGACTTTTACCAAAGAAACATAACTTTTAAGCCATTGACGTTTTTTCTGAGATTTTGAGAACCGTAACCCCAAAGACTAACTTATCTCAGGTGTCGAATTACTCGGGATGAACCCCCCTTTTCCTATGGACCACTCATTTAACGAAATAACCCAAAACTGCAAGGTCATTGACCTGAGATATCTCGAACTAATAATCGTAGAAACTTTATCTAGGATTTAAATTAATACATGTAATATATTTTTTATTTTTAGATTTTGATTCCAGATTTTGCGAACTAGAGATTTCTCGAATTCATAATCGTAAAAACTTGATTTAGGATTTAAATTAATGCATGTAATATTTTTTATTTTTAAGATTTTTAGATTTTGCTGATTTGCAACTGCTGCATTGAAAATGTTAAAGATGGTAACGAACTATTTTTAAATATAACTAAATCAAAGTTCGTAAGATTCAGTTTAAAAGCAGTTGATGATTTTAATGAACTAAAAATACACACTTTGAACTGTAATCAGAACTTTGACTCTCCTAAAATAGCTAAAGTGGATACAGTTAAATATCTGGAATTATTTATAGATAGTGACATGAAATGGAAAAGCCAATGCAAACACCTTACAAGTAAAATAAGAAGAACAATCTATATATTTCACAATTTTTAACATATTGTCAATTACAAATTGATACGAGACATCTACCATGCTGTAGTCCAGTCAGTTCTTACATATGGTATTCTTGCCTGGGGAGGTGCCTATGAAAATGTACTAAAAAGTGTTCAGATAGTGCCGAATCTCATACTGCGAATGATGTTGAAGAAAGATAGATTACAGTATATCTATGAGACTGTATGCTGAGACAAAGGTCTTCAACATTAAACAATTGTATGTTTTTGAAATATATAAATACATTTTTAAAGATATAAATAGAATTCAAGTTAGTCATGGAAGTATTACAGAGAATCACTCTATTTTATATCAACCTAAGTTAAATATAGCTAAACGTAACTTTCTGTATCTCTCACCAATTAAATTAAAAGAATTTAAAGGAAATCATGCAAACCTGAAAATGCATATAAAACAGTTTCTCAGAGAAAACAAAATTAAAATTGAAAATATAATTAGTTGAGCCTACAAGTTTATACAATCGCAAATTCAATTTTCCTTCATATTCATTATTTTTTAGTGTATACATCATTTACATAGAACGTGTTATTCGGCTAAGAGATTATACAATTTTTAGAAATAGTAATCAATGATAATCATGCCACACACAAGGTTGCACCTTTTTGTGGCATATGTGATATTTCTTCCTGCTCTGTATGAATTTGATATCCTATTTCGACCTGTCTTTAACATATTGTAACAATATAATTTAATAATTGTAAATTTACAGGTTAAACAATGAGTAGGAAGTGTAAGGAAATTCATAAAATGTGTACAGTTATTCTGAATTTTGCACAATGTGTGTATTTGTAACGATTTAATAAATAATAATAATAATAATAATAATAATAGTAATAATATACAAATAATTAAATTTTATTTATCACAAACACCGGACAAGCAGTTTCAGTATTCGATGCTAGCCTATATTTTTCTCGGTAAACCGCGTTGTAAGAATTTAAACAAATACATTTTGTTTGAATATGACTATATTTTTATTGACTTGAGATTTTCCAAACGAATAATTATAGAAAGACATATAATGAATTGTTTTACTCGGGATTTTATTTCCTTTACCGTGAATTATTTATTTTTAGAATTAGCCAAAGAACGAAACTGCAAGGCTACGAGGCTACCCGAGATTTTAAAAACTAATAATTGCAGAAACCTGTTTTAGGATTTAAATTAATTCATGTAAGATTTTTTAAATTCAAGATTTTTAATATTTAGATTTTGCTGATCCGTGATTTCGCGTACAAATAATAGAATTTTACTTATCACAAACACCGGCCAAGCAGTTAGAGTACCCGAAGCTAGCCTATATATACAGTATATATATATATATATATTTTTCGGTAAACCGCGTTGTAAGAATTTAAAGAATTTTGTTTGTACCAGACTATACTTTTGAATTAACTTTTAGGTTATTGACTTGAGATTTCCGAAACCGATAATTTGATAATGTTATACAACAGCTTAAATTAAAAAGCGCAAACCCTTTAATGGTAGACCAACTCATTTTAAAAAAAATTTGACAAACGAGCTAAGTTTAAATTTTAAAATTTCAGTTTTATAAATGTCTTTTTTTTTATGGTAAACATTTCTAAATGTAAAATAGGCTTTAACGAAGTCTTATAACATGACACCTGGCTGTACTACTACAGACGGTTAGGATAGCCAAGTATTATATCTAAGAGACATTTATTTTTTATTAATTATTAATTATTGTAACATATTGTAATAGTAATCACGAATCAACTGCACTTGCCTGAGGCTCACCGACTGTTAATATTTCTTTCTTTATTTAATTACAGTATTTATTTATTTCCCAAAATTCAAAAGTAGGCTAAAACTTTACATAGATTTTTAATATTTAATATTTAATATTTCTTTCGCACGGCAATGCATGTAGAAAGATGATTATACTATACCTTAAGACTAACCAGACACGAGTTAGCTGTCAGGGAACAGTTTTGACCAGTGGGTCATGATAATCATGCCACACACAAGGTTGCACCTTTTTGTGGCATATGTGATATTTCTTCCTGCTCTGTATGACCATGTGGGCAGCTGAAGCAAGTCCGGATATCGTAGGTTCAAATCCCGGCACTGACGGTGTACTCCGCTCCACCCTCAGGCCAGAATTAATTTTTTGGCAGACTCAAACCCGGACCTCTGGGATAACAGCAAAGAGAGACACTCCACCAGAAAGTGGACCCGAAATTATTGCAGTAATCAACCTGGGATTTACAGTAGTATAGTGTCAGAGGACTATAATGTAAGTTCGTTGCGATATAGTGTGTGTATTGTATTCGTCTATTTTTCATTTGAACAGTCCCACGGCGTAGCTGTGTTTTTTATATCGTGCACGACGACCATGTGGGCAGCTGAAGCAAGGCCGGATATCGTAGGTTCAAATCCCGGCACTGACAGCGGCTATCCTGAGTGTGTTTTTTCCACACTTCCTCTAGACAAATGCCGGGATAATACGTTGTTTCAGGTCCCGGGGCACCTATTCCATCCCTGTCCCTAATAGAGTTACACACATTACTACAGTCATCACTCATCACATCAATACAGATTATCAGACAAATTCAACGCACAACTAACTACACGGGGCTGATGATCAAGATGTCCCAAGCCCTTAAATTGAATTAACAACAACAAGCATTCATTTGAATAAAGCCTTATATTTACACCGGCCCGTTGTGTAGTGGCTGTCACGCGGAGGTCCGGGTTCAATTCCCGGCTCTGCCAAGAAATGTAATTTTTGTCTGAGGGCTGGAACGAGGTACACTCAGCCTCGTGAGGCAAAATTGAGAAGAGGTGGGTTTCTATTCTTACCTCAGCCATCCTGGAAGTAGATTTCCGTGGTTTCCCACTTCTACTCCAGGCAAATGCCGTGATGGTAGGCTACCTAACTTAAGGACATGGCCACTTCCTACCCAAATCCTACCTCGATTACAAAGACACACACTAAGTTAGTACAGACATTAGAGTGACATAGGCTATCAGACGAATTCTACACATACCCATGTACACGGGGCTACATGGCCATGATGTCGCAAAGCCTCTAAAAAACCAGCAACAACAACTCTTATATTTACAAACCATTGTGAAGCACAATAGATCGCAATAATACTTCAATAACTTTTACGTTTGGTATTTTAAGCAGGACAACCTTATAGATTGGCTTCATTCATGGTACAATAAACAAAATGTAGACCGAATGTTACTCAATATAAACGACTTAACGTAAATTATATATATGAAATATTTTTAAATAAGCAGAAATCGTGAAAATTCGCACAAATCGCTTGATATCGCGAAGATAGTCGAGGTTCGTGACAACCTCGTGATTATAATTAGTGTCCAATCTAAGATATGTCATAATATGTAAAGTCTTGAAGCCATCTTTTCAGTGTTGCCTGTACAAACTGTCAGTTGTAGCTCTTCAGTCGGCCAACATGAATTTGTCCAATGACTGGTCGGGGGTACAACGTATATAATATATGAACAATAAGTAGGCTAAATAACACTCATGGAGAAAATACATATATTAGTTATGATCTCTATTTTAATGAGGCAACTTTAGGATTAGGCGTTTTGACCTTCAAGTGGCCATCATCAGATCCTGATCACGGAATTTAGGTTTAAATGTATATACAATGTTATCTAACTACATAAATGTTATAGTGCGTATTTTGATTCACAGTTTGAATTTCGTTATGTCAAGTTAGTTAGTTTTGTGTGCTGTATACGGGTTCGTGAATTTCAAATTGCCCCATTATAATAATGTTCATAACTAATACATGTTTTTTTTTCAGGAGTGTAAATGGTATTCTGAGCTAAGTAGTGGGTGCTGAATTCGAAAATGAAATGCGTTTTCGTCTATCGGGCTCTGTTTTCGCAATATGGTAGCCTCTATCTTTAAACACCTTGAAAATGCTGCATTTTTGATTACGTTGGTATTGCTTAATTAATTTGGTTTCAGTTTCCTTTTGCGGATGTAATTGTTGGAAAACAATCAATATATATATATATATATATATATATATATACAAGGACGTCCATTCATTATCCTCAGTTCCGAAATCCACCGCCAGGGTACGAATGAGGCGGATGAGTCATGCTCCAACAAATTGCAGCGCGTTGGTGTTAGTTGCATAGTTTGTTGTTTGTTCACTTCTCTTTACTCTAATGTAGCTCATATCTTTGATTAAGAGGTCTTTGGAGGCGTATTCGGCAGCATGCTGAACTGCTATGCCCAAGATCGCGGGTTCAAACCCGGCCGAAGTCATCGGATATTTAAGAGCGTTAAAATCCTCCAGTATGCCTTCCTTCGGAGGGGAAGTAAAGCCAGCGGGCCTATGTCATAGATTTATGGCATGTAAAAGAACCTAGCACTAGAATTGGTAGTATGTAGCTAAATTTGTAGGTTATATTTAGCTGGTTACGCTCTATCAAGTTCCAACGTTCGCCGAGAGGTGTCAGTGACAGTGGCATCTCTGGTAGTCAAAGTTGGAGCTACTTGAAATTGAACTTGCTGGGAGCCTACGTGCTTTCAGTTAAAATACCCCGCTATGGCTATTGGCTGCAATTCAAATATAATATACATTTCTTTGAATAATTTGTGTACTAACACAAACATTTGCCAGATACCTGTAATATAAAGACTGACACATGCATTTACAATAGTACATTATGCAACGAGCCTATAATGGCTATAATTAAGACACGAGTATGTTTATAAAACGAGCGTATGCGAGTTTTATAATTTCCATACGAGTGTCTTAATTACCATTATAGGCGAGTTGCATACGACTGTTTATGTTCGACGATAATTATAACTTTATTATATGTTTTAACATAAATATTCATAAATATTTGTTCAGTCACTAGAATGTTGTGATCGGGTGCTGCGCTGGGTAGTATATCTCCGTTTTCCAAGCTCTCTGGCCAACCGACGCACGCGCTCTGTGTGCTTCAATGCCATATGTTCAGATTGTGCACCAGTATTCAGTTAAACTGTCACCGAAGTCGTTTCAAAACAACGCGCTGTGTAGAGATTGGATTTGGGGATATTAAGGTACATTGCTATTTCTTGTCTCATATTCACCAGTTTAATTACGCGAACATATGGACGGTGCACTTTCGGTAATTTATATAGACATGTTGGATTTTGAGCGCATGAGCGAAGGTATCCTTATCTAATTGGTCACAAAACTGTTTCTTGATCTCTGATTGGTGGGAGAAACTGTTTCATAATGAAAAATAGTATTATAATGAGCCTCATTATGATACAGTTTTCTGACACATAATAGTCGGGGCCGAACATAAAATCCATTATAACATGGAAACTGAGACCCATACATAAATTCTGAGATTAGATCTGGATTCAGTAACAAATTATCTTACAGAAACAGCTTGTATTGTTTTTGTAACAAAAAAAAAGGGTTTTATTTTTGTAGACCAGTGTGACATTAAGTCAACAATGTAATTTCACAGCTGTTTCGTTTTATTTGTTAAAATCCGAAGCGAGTCCCTGTAGGTAAATACCGGAATGGAACTTCATGTGATGTCCAGGAGCCACAGATATACAAACACACGAGGCTAATTACCCGTGCCCCTAAAATTAATTAAGAACAACAAATATCGTTAGACTTGCTGGTGCTCCCAACTGTGACGTCACCACTGTGCTATTTGAAATCGCTAATTTGGGATTAGCATTAGAAGTTCAATTGTGGCTACTTACCAATGTCAACTAGGGTTAATCTAAATTAGCATATTGGGCTCTTTATCTTAGATTTCTGGTCTTCTGCTTATGCTATTAGCCAACGGAACATGGGACCTCGCAAGGTCTCCCACCCTAATGAAATATAGCAGAGTCTCCTTCACATATTTCTACCCCATTATTAATAATGACCACAATTAATACATGTTTTATTTTCAGGGGTGTTTATTTACTTATTACGTCATTGGGCAAATTCGTGTTGATGAACTGAGGAGTTACAACCAACAGTAACTATTTCTATAGTCCGCCTCGTTGCGTAGTGGCTAGCATTCTTGGCTGTCACCGCGTTCGATTCCCGGCTCTGCCAAGGAATATAATTCTGGTCTGAGGGCTGGGACGGGGTACACTCAGCCTTGTGATACAAAACTGAGGAGAGGCGGGTTCGATTCCTACCTCAGCTATCCTGGAAGTGGTTTTCCGTGGTTTCCCCACTTCTATTCCAAGGAAATGCCGGGATGGTACCTAACTTAAGGTCACGGTCGATCCTACCCAAATCCTGCCTGAATTACAAATACTCACACTAGTACTGTCATCACAATGACATAGGTTATCAGACAAATTGTACATACACAGAAGTTCTCGGGGCTACATGACCACGATGTCGCAAAGCCCCTAAATAATCAACAACATCAACAACTATTTCCATAGTGTACAATATCGACAGTGGGAATGCAAGATCTCCATTCTCCTTCTTGTAGCTGGTCTAGACGTACGTGGATATGCACTCCCGTCGAACATGGTATTTAAAGTTCAGTTTTCGAATGGCGAAGTGCAGAGGAAATTGGAACTGAATATAAAGTTCGACGGGTGTGTATATCCAGTCATTGCCAGGCGTTGTATTCTAGACATAAGGAGGAGAATGGAATTCTTACCGTTGGCATATTTCCTATCATACATACGGCACTAACCCCAAAGAATGTCGTATCGAACAGTCTTAATAGACCAGTGAGTACAATATTTCCAATAGTTTAAATCTGTTAAGAAATTAACATTACTGTCATGTTTCATACGTTGTTGTTGATGATTCAATTCAAGGGTCGAGACATGTTTGGTCATCAGCGCTGTGTATATTTTGTGCATATGGTATTTATCTGATGAACTGTGTTATTGTGTGACTATGGCAGTATACTTGCCTGGATTGTGGGTGGAAATCACACTGAAGATGGCCTCTGTCAATGCTGGATCTTGTCCCAATGTGCTGGGTCACGCTCTATAATATATTACTATAATCTTCATTTCGGCCAAAATACGTTGTTTTTCTTTCCATCCATACTCTTCTCAAGTATTATTGATCGAGCACATGAAATATGGGGGGCTGCAGCAAATCCAAATATTGGAGATTCCTATCACAACGCTGACTCCCTGTAGGCAAATGACGGGGCAGTACCTTGTTTCCAGTCTCGGGGCATCTATCCCATCCCTGTGCCTGTAACAGCTACACACACTACTACAGCCATCGCAGAGACGCAGGTTATCAGATGTTCAACACACATCCAAGTACACGGGGCTGATGTCCAAGATGTTCCAAGCCCCTAAACTGAATTAACAACAACAAAGTCATATCTGTTAAATTCGATGGCTGGCTACGTGGTGCAGAGGTAACGATCTCGTCCAAATCCCGGCGCAGTTGGTTGGCATTCGAGGGTGATTAAACCCAAGGTAGCCATGTCAGTAGATTTATTGGCACGTTAAAGATCCCCTTAATACAAAATTCTGGCACCCTGGTGTCTCTAAACGCCACAGTAGTTGAAAGGGATCTAAAACCCATAACATTATTCTTCTTCTTTCTTCGTTTTGCCCACTTAGGGAGCGCGCTTGAACTTGTTGACTCGGGTTGATGGAGCTTTCCCCTTCTTCTCCTCCCAAAATCTCCTCATGAACTCACTATGCCCCTTATTACGTTCCTCCGTCCATTTTTTTCAGTGGTCTTTTTAGCTTTTTCGGTGAAAGAGTGATTTATAACTAGAGTTCCAAAAGTTTTCCGATTCATGATTATATCATCTGTAATGTTTATTTCCTTTAAGTCCTGTTTGATTTCTTCTAGCCAACTGATTTTGACCTTCTTTGAATTAATTATATCAAGCAGTTGTTTTGCACATCTGGTGTTGTCCATTCGGCAGATGTGACCATAAAATTTCAATCGTCTCTTACGCACGGTATCAGTGAACTTATTGATTACTGTGTACAAATCTGTGGATTTCCTTTTAATCCATATACCATTAACATAAACGGGGCCATATATTTTCCTGAGAATTTTACGTTCCTGGATTTCGATTTCACCAATTTGAGAGTGGCCTCTTAGAGATATAGTTTCGGAGGCGTACAATGCTTCCGGAAGAACAACTGTCCGGTAGTGCCGTAGTTTTGCATTTCGTGACATAACTCTTTTATTGTAGTGATTCCATGTTATTCGGTATGCTTTCTGAAGTTTGGTAGCTCTTTCTAAATTAGCTTTCCTGTCCAATCCAGTTGGTACAATAATTTCTCCTAAATATTTGAAGGAAGGTACGTGTCTAATTATTCCATAGTTGGTCTGTATTGGAGATCTCGGGATATTCTGGTGTCCATTTACTATGAAATGCGTCTTCTCATACGATATTTGGAGTCCTGTCTTTGATGCTAACTCATGTAACTTCTCTATGGCATACTTGGTTTCTTCACTAGTCTTGGTAAAGATAGCTAGATCATCAGCAAAAGCTAGGCATTTTACTTTTATTTTCTGTTCCAGAGTACCAATGATTATGCCTTTGATGTTGTTTTCCCACTCCCTGATGACTTTGTCTAACACTAAGTTAAAAAGCAGTGGGGAGAGGCCGTCACCTTGTCGAACTCCAGTATGTACTTCGAAAGGCTCTGATAGTTCACCTAGAAACTTCACTTGAGATGTTGTGTCAGTGAGAGTCTGGCGGATTAAGTCCCTGGTCTTCCTGTCAACTCTGAGCTCTTCTAGGGTGTTCAGAACAGTTTGTCTGTCAATAGAATCATACGCCTTCTTAAAATCCACGAAGGTAACAAATGTGTTGGTACTGCGGCGTATCCTTAATATCGTCTTTAGGCTCCAAATCTGCTCCGAACACGATCTACCTTTCCTAAAGCCTGCCTGGTATTCACCAATCAAATGATCAGTTTGTTGTTCTACTCTGTTTAAGAGTGCTTTAGATAATACCTTGTATATAATTGGTAAAAGTGATATACCTCTGTAGTTGTTGGGGTCCGCTCGGTCACCCTTTTTATGCAACGGATGGATAATGGCATTCTTCCAGTCCTTCGGAATTATTTCGCTCTCCCATATTTCTGTTAGGAGTGTATGAATTCTCCTTATGAGGTCGTCTCCTCCTATTTTTAACATCTCAGCAGTTATTCCATCGTTCCCAGGGGCTTTGTTATTTTTGAGCGATTGGATTATCTCTTTTATTTCTTGAGTTGTTGGGGGAAGTGAGTCTGGGTTTGGTACAGGTTTTTCAAACTGCAGCCTTTCCACTGGAGGATCACAGTTCAGTAGAGTTTGGAAATAATCAGCCAGTATCTTGCAGTTCTCCTTACTGTTTGTTTCTAGTCGTCCATTACGTCGACGGAAACTTAATGTTGGTGGTTTGTACCCTGACAAGTCCTCACGGAATGTCTTGCAAAAATTTCGAGTGTTGTTTTTCTGGAAATCCTGTTCTAACCCTTCGAGTCTGATTTTGCTGTAGGCACGTTTTTCGCGCCGGATTGTTTTAGAGGTCAGTTTTTGAGTTTTTAGGAAGTTCTCCCATCTTTCCACTGTTCGATGTCCATTACATTGATGCCATGCTTTGATTCTGTCATTGACGGCTTCATCGCACGTTGTGTTCCACCATCTGTGCTTTCTTTTCCTAGGTGGTTGTCCTAATTTCATGGCTGATGACTGTAATGTTTTGCGAAGGTCTGGCCACTCCATAGGATTTTCTTCCTGTAAATCTCGTACGAAAACCTCGGCGTTCTTCCTCAAGCAGTCCGGATCAACTCTTGGAAACCGGTTGCCTTTAGGTTTGGATCTGTTTGGTTGAAACCGAACCTTGATTTGCGTGAGGTAGTGATCCGAATCTATCACTCCCTTCCGTACCTTAACATTCTGAATCTCAAGCATATTCTTTGCGGAAATAGCCACATGATCTATCTGAAATTCCCCTAATAACGGGTTAGGTGATCTCCAGGTTTTCTTTTTGTGTAATGGTCTCATAAAGTGCGTGGACATGAGTCTCAGCATGAATGATGTACAAAAGTTTATTAGACGCTCTCCATTCTTATTAGTCCGCCGATGTGCGGGATGGAGTCCTACTATTGATCTGTATATCTTCTCTCTGCCAACCTGTGCATTGAAATCCCCTAATAAGATATTCACGTGATGTTTTGGGATTTTACTTGTAGTTTCCTCTAGTAATTCCCAAAAATCTTCTACATTCTGTGGATTTCTCTTATTGTCTATGTTAGTGGGAGCATGGGCATTTATCAAGGCATATGCCTTGTTGCTTGATTTCACTGTAAGCACTGAAATTCTTTCGCATGGTGATGTGAAGTCGATAACTGAATCTAAGATAGTTTTCCTCACTGTAAAAGCCGTCCCAAACATTAATAAATTGCCGGTGATATTAATGGCTGGTTTACCCTTACATATCCTGAAGTTTTCAGAGTCGAAATGGTTCTCATCTTGGAATCGTGTTTCCTGAATTGCTAGGATTTGAATATCAAATTTGTCCAAGACGTCAGTCAGTTGTTTGAGCTTTCCTGTTTTCAACAGGGTATTGATGTTAATAGTGCCCAAGAAGTTCTTTTTCTTGGGGCGAAGAGATTTTGAGAAGCTCCGATCCTTCTCTGAAGCATGATTTCGTTCCCGATCCCCCAGAATCCGATGATCGGGAAAGACCGGACGTGTGTCCGGGGCCTGGGGTAGTTGCGTTAGTAGTGTGTGTTCCATCATGCCTTAGTTACAAGTTGAATATACAACCAGTGGTGATCTTAAGATAAGATCACGAAATTACTACTCGATTGTTGAGATCGAGAGGTGCCTGTAGGTGTTCTCTGGCTTAAGTGTGTTTGGTCCGCGAGAGCTATTTTATTTCGCTCAAGTCCGCCGGCAAGCCGGTGAGGACCCCCCTATCCGCCACCTGGGACGCGCCACGTCGGAGTATCACCTCTCCGCCTGCTACGACAGCGTAGTAGGTTCGTGGTATAACATTATTATTATTATTATTATTATTCGTTAATACGAAGAGAGTTAAAGCAGCCTAGAGACATGATTCACACATGCGTTATTGCCATCACTACAGTTAATTTTTGTGATGCTATCAACACATGATTCAACAGTATCTACTAAAACCTGTAGAATATTAGGTAAGTGAACTGTTTGGTAAGTTTGGAAAGATAAATGAGACTTTTAAGTCAATAATCAAAATTTGCGTGTCTTGTTGTCGAGACCAAACTAAGTCACGGTGCATTCCCATGAGTCACATCCCAGGAAGTGTCATGTGTGATTCGTGCTATGGTGATGTCGAATTTGTTTTGCTGCGTCATCCCTCACTTACAGATTCACGCTCCCTGATCACCAACACACTCATCAGGTATGACTGATTTTCATTTAGGAGTGCAAAAGGGTTGGAAAGTAGCATTCGAACCCGCCTCTCTTGTCAATTTCTCTCACAACGCTGAGTGTATACCGTCCTAACCTTCGCATCAGAATAATACACTCATCCAGTGCAGAGCCTGGAATTGAAACCAGCAACTATAGGCCTACTTATCACAAGATCTTAACTTAAATCTTCACCATCTATGCCGTTTCCGCAGGCTGCTGATACTGTTGGGTCTCTATAAATAAAACAAGCTTCCTGTCCGAACATTTGGAGTCTTCGGCTCAAACTCTGTATTTAATAGGAAAGCAGTTAAAAATCGCTTAAAATCGACGGAAGGAGGTGTTCAGGCGTGCAGTAACGGCACAGCTCCGGATGTTCTAACTGATATTTGAGGGCGACAATGAAGTTAGGCTGTCTTCCCCAAAATATTTTCTTTACTTTGCTAAGAATCGAATGCATTTAAATTAAGAGTTGGGAAAATGTCACAAATAGAAGTCAGATTCCTTCCAAAAGTGCGAAAAGGAATTTGTGTTGGTTTGGTGTGTCCATAGCCATTTTAAGGGCTAAATTTCAAAAGCACTTAAGACCTACCCATAAAACTACATTCCGGTTTATCCCTTCGACTGTGTGATTTGGCAATTTTAATCGCCAGGTTCTTTTAGTTGGCCTTGCTTGATTTCGTATCGTAAGTGATAGCGTCGTAGGCTTCCAGATCTACATAATGAATTCTGAGTCGGCAATGCAACCACTTACGCTACGAAGACAACGGGGAGAGAGTGTATTATTTAGCCAAGTAAACAATGTATACACACTACTGCCAGTTCTCCTAAATGCTTTGTTCATACAGTGGCGGCTGGTGCAGAAAATCAGTTGTGTGCTGTAACCTATAACCCCTTCAAAAAATAAAAACATAACTACCTAGGTATAATTTTTATAGCGCATCGATTAACAAAATGTGGCTATAGAATAGGTAATTTGTGTGATTAAAAGATCTTCTGGCGGGAACAGCTGATGGCTTCCTCTAATATTTTCCCCCGTTTGCTTTGAGCGATTCCCTGTCAAATGCTACCGCAGACTCGAGAAGGTGCCATCTGCCACGTTATCTTTTCGCGTGACCAGTGCTGCCTCTCTGTGTTTCAGCGAGGAATCACTGTGAAGTCTTGGTTCTGGTCTTGGCTGTTGTCCCAACAGCACAATGGAAAGGTTGGGAACACATGCGTAAAAGGCAGAGTTCATGTTTGCTGGCAATAAACGTAGAAATTCTCACTGAGCTGCAATCTACACAGCCAGTGCCGGACGCGTTGTGGAGCGCACGACTAGATACGTCGTTGTGAGGGGAGTTGATATATTTCCTATTCTTTTGCTGACATATTTTTTAATGCGCTGTATTTGACTGTCGATAATACTATTAAAGTAATGTATTTTCAAATAAATCTATGTGCTACAGCACTTCAGCACATAAGGTGCGGCCGCCCCTGTGTTCATATCAGTTTAAGCTTTTGACATGAATAAAGTCTTCTGTATTTTCTTTCCTTTATAATTATGTTTCAGAAAATCTCAAGAAAGGATTGCAAATAACGGTAAGTGCTACACGCTTTTTGTTCTGTCCGACTTGTGTCTCCAGGGTGAAACCGAGTCTGGGCATGTACGAGAGCCGTAAAGCGTATTTAAGTAATTACGAACCCAAATGGCCTCGTGAAATGCATCGACGATAACCATGCATTTGTATGTCTACCCCTCAGTATTACCGTTTCCAACGGGGTCGGGGATGAGATGCGATGAAATTCTATATGGTGGATGGTTTTTGCAGCCGGATGCCCTTCTTGACGCCAACCTCATGAGAGGAGTTAATTAGAGATGAAATTAATGGCTGTGAATGGCACTGGGCAAGTATGTGGAAGGAAGTGGCCGTGGTCTGTCAGAAGATACCGTCCCAGCATTTGCCTGGAGTTGAAAATGGGAGACCACGGAAAACCATTTCAAGGACGGCCGACGGTGGGGCTCGAACCCACGTCTGCCGAGTCCGCAGAGAGCTTGGCCCCATGGCCTAGCGCTGCGCTTTAGCGAGCGTAGCTACTGCCAACGATAACCATGCATTAACTCTCCTATTTAAGTTAAACAGGAATTAACTACTCGTTAACAAAGAGTTGATGTAAACGACCCTTATTCTCCTTTTGTAGTAAACGTTAGTTTAGAATGAACAGGCGGCATCACTCACTTTGTGTATGAAGGGTAAGCATCTGAATGACTGTACCTCTCTGTCCATTCTGTCACATTCTGCAAAGATTCAAGCTGTCAATCAACTTGAGATAGCCTTGCTTTCTTTCTCCAAGGCTATATAGATTTTCGGCAGTTATGCTACAAAGAGGTGATGGGGTAAAAAGGAAGCATCAAATCCCGACAGTAAGAGAACTGCGTAATGTTCGTACAGTAGCCTATATCCATCTCTTGATATGAAGCCGTAGACTCAAAACGCGCTCGAGACTGCTGCGAATCACTGAGTACTCCCGTGATAAGGCGTGCATCATTCACTTCGCACGGACGGTGGAGTGAGTCTATACGCACGCTGCTTAAACTGTCTCCGGCCCGGAGTAGAGCATTTCACCCCACTGACTTGTTCTAAACAAAGAATGTGCTATAGATTACAATGTTAGTAAGTACAGTACTATATTAACTATGTACAATTGTCCGAGCTTGAAGGCCGTGGTACAGGCAGGATATCTCCCGACGTTTCACCGGAAACTGCGTTCGGCATTATCATGGGTTCCGCTCCTTTCGTTAGTCAGCAGTGGCCACGGCCTACAAGCCCGGACGTATCTAGTTATGAACGCCGGCCGTGAAAGCCTAAGTAGTATATTCTACATGAAACATAGAGTTAGTGTAATTTACTCCACCGTTAGCGATTTAAAGGGCGATACTCTCCTCCATTTCTCTGTCATAGAACAGGGATATGATCTAGAAGTTGTCCGTCATGAACTGGGTATAAAACTCACCTTATTATTAAGAAAAGCAAGATGTTCCATAAAGAACACATAGGCTATCTTGCGTTCTTTGAAATTCATGATTCCATTTCTAACCTGTTTCCTTATCGTGCAGTACAATGAGGATGATCATATTTCTGCACAATATATTAACATCATTCAGGGAAAAGTAATATTCACTATAGTTTATACTGGTACATGAGGCTTTTCTCTTATATGAACCTACAATCTTTCCAATTTCCCTTCCTGTAGATTTATTACATCCTGAGCTCTCTATTTAAATACAGGGTTATTCATAAATCAGTGTCACATTTCGGAAGTTTATTGTGAAATAAGTACTTTACAGATCTGTGTGAATGATATACCAAAAGACGGGTAATCTATCCAAGTTGGACTATCGGCTGGATGTCTGCCGTGTATCCAAAGGTGCACACATAGAACATTTTGTAAGGTATGCCAAATAAACTTGGAGAGATTGCCCGTCGTTTAGTATATCATTCACACTGATATGTAAAGTACTTATTTCACAATAAACTTCCGAAATGTGACACTGATTTATGAATAACCCTGTCTTTTATACATTCGAGACGGCAGCTATGCGTAATGTGCAATATAACAGTCTTTCGACTTAAATAAGTGATTTCTCATATTTGTTACTTTGTATTAAACCGTTTAATAACTGGTAAATTGATAGAATTGTTTAGATTGATGGATTCAATGCACTTAACTGATACAAGTAATACTATCCTGCTTCATCTTCAGTGTGTGTGAGTGTCTGAAACCCTGTGTTATTGTGGTACCTGTACTAGTTGAGAAACGGGAAGCATCCGTGGCCACAATTTAGGTGCAGTTCCGTCATTTGTTTGTAGTCAAGGTTGGGGTATAACGCGTAGCTTGTAACGTGCTAACCGTTACTTTACGGTAACGTGAGGACAACGAGTTACTTTTAAAAATAATTAACTGTAACGCCGTACCTTTTAAGAATAACGAGGTAACAAAAATGCTTGTTACTTTTTCAAGATAGAGCAATGAGTTGTCAATAGGATGTGGGAATGGAACCAACAACTCTCCATTATGGACCAGCCCAATACAAACAACAACCAAAAAAAACTGTGAATTTATGATGGATTTAAAAGGTTTGAGTACCTGCGCCTCTAGCCGCAATAATTGTGGCATATCTCTATGTAGACCATTTACTTGGTGGCATGGGAATAGAAAACGTCCCACAATTTTCTGTGACACATTTAAGGCATATATAAAAGTCTGCAAGAGATTAGACCCAATTTTCAATCAGGGTTTATGAACAAAACGTGCAAAATGGCTCCTGTAGCTGCTATATTTCGGACATTGTATTCTAAGATACATATTTTCTACTAGAGAGCCTGAGAACACCAAGCACCATTTTATTACTTACTTCGTACCTGTTTAAAAGGTTTGGGGATGGGGAGGGCTTGGAACCGAACCTCTGTCATTTTTATGGTGCTCGCCAAATGTCTTGTTAAAAATATTCGTGAGGTGTTATTTTTCTAGAGATTGAAGTTATGATATTTATATCAAGAGTTGTGCCATTGTTATGCAGCAGAAAGAAGAGAAAGTGATGCCTTAGCCGTCATACGCCGGTATTTGTTAAAATCGGATTGGAAGAATTACACCTTCAAATGTAAAGTGTGCACAGGTGAGAGACAATACAGAGCAGTCGCAGTTTCGTAGTGAACTAATAAAAGAAGCTTGTCTACAGTTACCGGCAGTTAACTCTGCACATCCCCATCCCACTCCCCCCGGTGTACTACTGCACCGTAAAACATTTGCCACGTTGGGCGTGTTTTGTGTCTGATTGTGAGAAACTATTGTTACGTGCGGCAATGCTCTCAGATAGGGAAGTATTCGGCACGCTCCCCGCATCGCTCGACAGTCATCTCCTACCGCTGAGCTCTAAAGGTCAAGTGCCAAGCTGAACGTCGCTATCTGTACGTAAGGATTCGGTAGCTTGATATTATTATTAATAATATTGTTATGCGTACAAAATAGTTTATAGTTTAACTGCATAAAATGAAATATGATGTTTGCTACACCACGACGAGCGCCAGGTTGTTGTAGTGATAGTTCATTTTGTCTCACCATATTACTGGAATCCACTGTTCCCCTCAAATCAAGTAAATTATATTAGCGGGGAAAATGTTTTTAAGCAACTATATTTTTAAACAAAGACAACGAAAATGTAACGAATTGTAACTGTAACGGTAACGAAGTTACTTTTGAAAAGTAATTTATCCAACCCATTTGAAGTAGCAGTGAGGAACTTCTCCCCACTTCTCTCAGATATCGCCAATCCTCATATCGGAATGAAGTTCTTGACAGAGCCAGAAATCTAACCCAGGGCCTTCTGAACAGGCATCTTCAGAGTCCCAATCTTGCATGTTTGCTACCTTGGGTCACTGAAGTCATCAATCATAGCCTGCGCGGGGTTCCTGGGACAACTCACAAACATGTTCACCAGATTCCAACCACTCAACACGTCATGGCACAGAAAGAAAGGGCAGAGAACTCATACAATGAGCTACCGTTATCATTAAGAATTGATAGTAGAGATAAGGAAATGGATTCGTCAATCAATGGATTCGGGAGTGTGGTTGGTGCTACCCTGTATCATCATGAACAAATACTGAGACAGGATGAAATGTCGTCGCTGAACCTGCAATACCACGTAGGCTACTTGACAATGCTCTTCGTTTCCGTTATTGTCCTTGTGACTGATCGCGCCTCCCAGCCATGTGTCCAACAGAACAATTCACATTAGGGCCATTTTCCTGTGTGGTGACCTAACGGAAAATGAGCTTTAAATTCATTGCACTGTAGAGAAGTACAGTATATTTCCGTGTAGTTACGCACTGCTACAGTGCAGTGTACTTAAGGTTCATTTTCCTTTAGATTTACACACAGGGAAATGAACCTAGCACATCCACATATGGCTGGGAGGCGTGGCCAATCATAAGGACAATAATGGAAACGAAGAGCATTGTCAAGTACGTGGTATTGCAGATTCAGCGACGACATTTCATCCTGTCTCAGTATTTGCTTCATGATGATAGAGGTTAGCACCAACAACACTCCCGAATCCATTGATTGACGAAAGGGTGGTGCCATGAAATACTCGATCAGGTGTGATCCACTTCCTTATCTCTACTGTTAATTCTTAATGATAACGGTAGCTCATTGTATGAGTTCTCTGCCCTTTCTTTCTGTGCCATGACGTGTTGAGTGGTTGGAATCTGGTGAACATGTTGTTTGTGAGTTGTCCCAGAGATAGCAACAGAAACTTCGCTCAGTGAAAGGCAAGTAGAAATAAGCGAACACATGTTTCGGCTTATCCGTAGACACTCGACACCGTTTCCGAGAACATGGGTTTTAGAGTCATGGGATTCATGAGTTACTGTATGTTACACTGTTATGATAGGTGGGAAAAATTTGGACTGCATTATGTCTCCTTCCCTCCTTACTTTAGACTAGAGAGTAGGCCGAATGCACTGAAGTGAACTCATCCGAAGCTGTGCCTAGTGTTTTGCAGGTTGAACATACTGCTCAGAATTATACAGATCCCGGCGTCTAGCTCAGCACTTGACGTTGAGAGCGCAGCGGCGGGAGAGGGATGTGGAGTGGTGCGGAGATCGTGTCGAATACTTCCCCGTATGAGAAAAGTGACTCCCGCGCGACAGTAGCATATTCCCTCGGACATTGCTGGTCTTTTAATGGTCGTTTCCACGATGCCTCATATTCTTTGCAACATTGCATGCATCTTGCTTCTTGCAACATGCGTCATGCGGCTTGCCTCTAGTCTACACGTGCGGCAGTGTTGTGCGAGATGATCGTGCTGCCGGTGTCCATGCAGCGTTGATCATAATTTTACGAAAGAAGGAAACAAGAAACTCCCCGATATTTTGGCAACGTAACTATTTGGAGTCAAGATTATTGGGAGGTGACGTACTGAGCGACGTTCGCGAACCTGATAGGGGCCGACTCTTTGAAAACTTGGCAAGGATGACTGTAATTATTGATTCCGACATGCTGCTGGCTATGATTGCACCTGCGATTTCACCCAGTTTAGAATAAACGTAGACTGCAAGACACATCACTAATTTAAAAAATATATACTGTCAAAAAGACAAGAAGAGAGCAAGACACTGCCAGACTGGTGGTCAGGCACGGCCGCCGGTCACGGGTAGCACGTGCGCCTACTTGCCTCCACTCTTGCAACTAGACTGCTCAACAAAAGTTTGGAATAGATAAATTTTACTACAATGACTTCTTATACTGTAGTAAACCCATTGGGTTTACACAATATCTTACTAACAAACTAAACATCAGTCCTTTTGAAAACAATAACAATTGTGGTTAGGTAACAATGAAACGGTACAAAACAAAGCGAACTAGCTCCGAAGTGTCCCGTTGAAAATATAAACTTTGAAAATCTGTATCTCATGATGATGAGTATCAGTCTTTAGTTGTCCTCCCCGCACACGGAGGAGGCATGCTCTGAATGAGCCCATCAAGTTTATCTTGGGGTAAGAGGTCCCACTCCTCTATGGCACCGACAGTATACAATTGATGACTGTGCTCCAAACTTTTGTTGAGCAGTGTAGTTTTGAGGCACGCGGCTTGGCGTGCAACACCGTACGCTTAGGCGCATGAGGCAACATGCATGAAAAGAGACATAGCCTACGTCACTCAAGCCAGTGCCACTTGGCGTGGCAAATGTTTACGCTGCAGTAGAATGCAGAGCTATCCTATAGTCTGTGTTATGAAAGAAGAATGCTGACGGTTGTCAAAAGCCAGCACGTGGGGAAATGCCGCGTTGCCTCTGTGACAGGTTATCTCGAGGGTATATTGCCGGATGCAAGTGTAACACGAGAACCTCTGAACAGATTTCACTGTCCTAAAGGATCTTCTATCCTGTGAAAGAATAACCACATAAATAGCTACATGGGATAATAGTGACAGTGATTGACGAGACACGCCTCGCAAGAACACTGGGTGTATGCTCGCCGCTGTCTGTGAACAACATTTCAACACGGCTCGTTGTAAATATTGAAGGGGCGTGATGGCGCAGCGGTCAAGCTGTTGGCCTCTCACCAAGGTGGACTGGGTTCGATTCCCGGTCGATGCTTGTGAGATTTTCGAAGTGAAATGCCATGTCCTGTTGTTCGGATTCCACGTAAAAAGGAGGTCCCGTGTCTCATAAACACAAGATTCACGGTCACGTAAAACTACAATCTCCCTTTTTGTAAACATGGAGACCGTTACTCCGCTCATCTCCTCTACACACCTCACTTTACGAGTTGATGACAGCTGTCAGCGTTCTTCTTTCGTAATACAGACTATAGCTGTAGATACCGTGTGACCCAACCACCCCTTGCATTTTAGTTTTATGCAAACCGCCACGTTTATTACAATTCTGAAAATCATCGGCCCTTCTCCCTAATCCCGGGTAATATAATGAGATGTGTAGTTACGGGCTAGAAGACAGCAGGAATCGTGAGCGCCACTATATATTCATTGTAGGTAGACCGAATAAACCCGTAAGACGAGCATATATACGAATAATAATAATAATAATAATGTCATTCATTTTACGTCCCTTTGAACTATTGAGGCTTTTAGTGACCCCGGGGTGCCGATATTTAGCTCCGAAGGGAGTCTTTAACGTAGCGGCTAGCATAGTTAGCTGCCGCCTCGGAGATCCTGAGTTCGAATCCCGGCTCTGCCACGAAATTTGAAAAGTGGTATGAGGCCTGGAACGGGATCTACTCAGCCTCGGGTGGTCCAACTAAGTAGAGGGGGTTCGATTCCCACCTCAGCCATCCTCGAAGTTGTTTTCCGTGGTTTCCCACTTCGTCTTCGGACAAATGCCGGGATGGTACCTCCTGTAAGGCCACGGCCGCCTACTTCCCCCTTCCTTGTCTATCCATCCTAATCTTGCCCTCCTCCCTTCCCTCATTAGGCCCCTGTTCGCTTTGCAGGTGAGGCCGCCTGGGCGAGGTGCTGATCACACCTCACCAGTTGTATCCCCTCCGACCAAATGTTCCCAGCTCTGGGACACTTCCTGGAAAGGCAGTAGAGGTGAGTTCCCTCGCTGAGTCCGTAGGAGCCACCAACCTGGAGGGTAAGATTGACTAAATTAAAAAATAAAAATAAAATAAAAAAGGGAGTCTTTAACATGCCAGTAAATCTACCGACACGGCACCCTCACATTTTCGCACCCTCAAATACCAACTGACTGCGCCAGGATTCGATCCTGCAACCTCGAGCACAGCAGGCGAGAACGTGACCGCTGTGCCATGCAGTCAGTCGATAGATGCTAAGAACACGTACGTTTCAACAGGAGATCAGGTGAGGTGCTACGATTCAAGTTAGTTATTGATGTTTTAAGGGGCAGAACAGCGAGGTCATCTGTCGCTGATACGGTCCAAATTGTTTCCATAAATTATAGTCCCTACGAACACCTCAACAGTGGCTCGAGAACTTCCGCTGGTGAGGGGCCCTTCAAACACAGAAACCTACCAAGTTTTACGAGGGTCTTACGCACCATCTAAAGGCGGCATGATGAAGTTGTGGTCACCTGCTTCATTTTTGTTTATCGCGTATCCCCCAAGCTTGGCTTCACCCACGGACTCGGTGAAGGATCATTCCTCTACCGCCACAAGGACAGTTTCTTGAAGCTGGACTCACTTTGTCAGCAGATGCAGCGGAGGATGGTGATAGGCCGATCGCCCAGGCGACCTCTAACTTGGGTTTAATGAAGGAAAGGTCAGGGAGGGGAGTGGGAAGGAAGTCTGCCGTGGACCTGTTGAAAGGAACCGTCCCGGCATTTGCCTGGGGTTGAAAATGGGAAGTCTACTGTTGTAGATTCACGCTGCAATAGCATAACTGCAGGCCATTATTTATGACATAATCATGTGCAAACTAGTCTACATGAAGTGAACTTTGGTCTACAGTTACTGTAGGTACTGTCTAATAGAGCAAGCAAGGAGAGGTCTGACCCCTTAAGAATTAGAATATCAGGGAAAGAAAGGTTCCAAAAGGCAGAGAAATGAAAGCCATCCTAGGCCTCTGACACCCTTAATATCAACGGGGTCGGAAGGGAACAAGAGCTGGCCAAGAGAGGTCGATAAGAGAGATGAAAGAGAGGAGACTGGGGTCCGTGGTCGTCAATCCACGTTCCACTAGCTGTGAGTTCCTGTGGAGATGGATAGATTAGCCGGCATTGCCGTTACTCAGTAGACGCCACTTTTGGTGGGGTGTCTTTCTTTGACGCCTACATGGTAGGAGGCGGGGCTGCCAGCTGAACGGTAGGGTAATGTTTGAGACATAGCGGGAAGAGGGAGTATGTGAATTGATGTTGCATTATTTCGGTCAACTATTAGAACTTATTGGAGCCCGACGCGACTGTGGGGCCAGGCTACCTATAGACTCGGTAAACTGCCGGCCGTCCTTAAAATTGTTTCCCATTTTCAGCTCCAGGCAAATACCAAGATCGCTTCCTTCCAACCCCTTGCCCAGTCTCATTCATTTCACCTCTCATTAACTCCTCTGATGAGGTTGGCATCATGAATAGCAACCAGACATAAACGCCATCCGCCAAAAAGAAACTCAACTAACCTCATCCCTCCCTCCATAGAAAGGGGAATGTTTTATTACTACCGTTAGGCTATAACTTACTGGATTTGGGAATGTAGCCTACTGTAAGACTGCACCTTTCCCGCGAGCCACAGCTACTGCACCTCTTAAAGTCATCCTTGACGTGCATGGTACTGCACTTCAAGGTCCATGCCTCACGCACTGCTTGCCGTTCGTTACCTTGTACGCGTAGTAACAGACTGGTTAAAACTAGATCATCTCTGACCACGTCCGGCTCCGTGGCTAAATGGTTAGCGCGCTAGACTGAGGCCCGAAGTGCCCTGGGTGTGATTCCCGGCCGAGCCATCAGGGATTTTAATCTCCTGGGGTTAATTCCCGTGGCTCGGGAACTGGGTGTATGTGACATCTTCATCATCACTTCATCCTCATTACGACGTGCAGGTCGCCCAAGGGCGTCAACTCAAAAGAGCTGTACTCGGCCTCTCCGGAGGCCACACAATTATTATTATTATTATCTCTGGCCACCACGGGACACGAACACCGGGATAAATCTCTCATTTCGTTGAAACTACGCACAGATGTTGTCCTGATAGCAAGAAAAACATCTGTGATGGTATTTTGTCCCCATATATACAGTACTTGGGCTATCCCTAGAGATGCACCAAATGTGCACACAGTAGTGAATCGTGGGTTCTCTTGGAGGCTAGGTTGAGATATGATCATACTCTAAAGAAATAAAAGTGTCTCATTCCTCAAAAGCCTTCTTTCTCCATCTTTATAAGAATGACTTATTATTATTATTATCATTTATATTACGGTATTATTAATATCATTATTATTATTATTATTGTTATAATTATTAACACCACAATTTCATCGCTGAAATATAATATTAATTTTTTGGGGGAAGGAGGAAAAATGCTCCTGAGTTGCAGACTACCGACTAAAACTCCCCCCGTTACTTCTGAACACTACTGTAGCTTGGAACCGTTTATCACATTACTTCAAGCTAGAGCCATTTTATCTTTGCCCGTAGGGCACACTTCCGTAGTGAATTATCTTCAGTGGCGAACCAGATCTGTCTTCTTTGTTCGGAGGATATTTTCAACAAAACTTGCTACCAGCTTCCAATATTCTTCATTCTATAGCATCACCGCAACAATGTTGTCAGGGGATATCTCATTCCTCAAAAACCTTCTCTCCTTCTTTATAAAAATGTCCTTCTATTATTATAATTATTATTATTACTATCATTATCAATATCATTGATATTATTGTTATTTTTATTGTTATAATATATTATTATTATTATTATTATTACCACAATTTCACCACTGAAAAAATACATTATGCTAAGAATAAAACAATTCCTTGCCAAGAGTCAAAATCCGTAATATTTCCTGTAACTGGTAATGTAACATTATTTGCGCGCCCCGTTTAGAAACGCGTAGGCTAATTAGCCAGAAACGTATACAGATTATTTTCAGCCCTCATGAAATAGGCCTAAAAACAAGGTGGTTGTTGTTTCATTTGAGGGGCTTAGACATCGAGGTAATTTTAGCCTCATCTACTTGGGAGTATGTAGAATTTATCTGATAAACTATGTTATTGTGGAGTAATTCAGTTGAGGATTGGGAAGGAGGTGTTTTTAGCCTCGCTTGCCCATATGTAGGTGCCACAAAGTTTATGTGGAGTTAGAGGTGCTGCGTATTCCGTAAATGTGTGTATTTGGGCTTGCAAGCAGGACCACTTATATCCTCTTATATCGACACAGCCTCCATGTCTTGTTTGTTGGAGACCATCTCGTGGTGTAGGGGCTGTCGCCCCGGAGGCCCGCATTCAATTCCTTGAACGGGGTATACTCAGCCTCGTGAGGAAAAACTGAGAAGAGGCGGGTTCGATCTCCACCTCAGCCATCCTGGAAGTGTTTTTCCGTGGTTTCCCATTTCTACTCCAGGTGAATGCCGGGCTGGTTCCTAACTTAAGACCATGGCCGCCTCTTTCCCAATCTTAATCTCAATTACAACTTCACACACTAATACTGCCATCAAAATAATATAAGTTATTAGGCAAATTACACACACCCAAGTACACGGGTCTACATGACCACGAATTCGCAAAGCCCCTAAAGAATCAACAACAACAACAACAACAACAACAACAACAACAACAACAACAACAACAACAACTTTGTTGTTAATTCGTTTTAGGGACTTGGAACTTCTTAGTCATCAACCCCAAGTACTTGGAATGAGTTTAGTTGAATTTCTATTCGGTATTGAATTTGTCTGATAAAATATGTTTTTGTGGTGACTAGTAGTGTGCGCAACTGTATTTGTTAGGGTGGGGGGATGGGGGTGGGAAAATATCTGGGGTAAAACAACACTCACCATAGCCACTGTTAGCGCCGGGATACGAACCCCTGATCTCCGGACTTGCTGCCACTCCCTCTCGCAGTCGTGGTGAGCACTTTAACGCACACGGTGACGCCGCGGGTACTGGCTTCGTTGGAACAGGGAGTAGCTGGTCCGTCTAACACCAATATTAGAATACCAGAGCTGCATATGGCTGTTCCTTGAATATCCCAGTATGTGCTGAGATGTTATCGTATGGTAGGTCATTTGCCCCTAATTATAGGAATAAAGAAAAAAGGAAGTGTGTAGTTTTGCGTGATCGTTATCTTACGATCATAAGCCACGGGACCTCCTTTCTACGTCGAATCTGTTCCACCAGACGTGACATTTCACATCGAAAACCTCACATACATTAACGAAGAATCGAACCTGGTCCGCCATGGTGGGAGGCAAATAGTTTTATAGGTGTATTCACTAGCCATCATTATTAGACTATTATTATTATTAGTAGTAGTATTATCATTGATGGTGATGATGATGGTAATTGCTGCTTTAAGGGGCCTACCATGGAGGTTATCGGCCCATAATGGTTTGGATGGTAGTGAAAATGAAGGATGACATGAAACCTACAATTAAAACTAACTACGGTACTGACTTAACAACTAACCTTCTTACTAGAAGAAGCAAAAATAGAGGTAAAAACCGGACAGAAAAAAGATTGCCCTCAGCCCTCAAGGAATGAGGACTGAGAGACTCGGAAATAAGTAGAGCCATGAAAGGCAGATAGGAAAGGGAAAGAGGAGAGGGTCTGCCCCAAAGGCAATGGAAAAAGGGGAGAAACCGGTGAACAACTCCCCAGGCCTTGTATACCGCCGGGCTCGGAAG
The DNA here is from genome assembly GCA_946902985.2 of Meconema thalassinum. Taxonomy (NCBI): domain Eukaryota; kingdom Metazoa; phylum Arthropoda; class Insecta; order Orthoptera; family Tettigoniidae; genus Meconema; species Meconema thalassinum. The sequence goes on from OX336389.2 coordinate 918,939,947, forward strand.
AAAACATGAGTTGACGAAGGGAAGTCAACAGGAAAGATGGCAAAAAGGAGCCCGGGAGAAGTAAGTGGAAGTAATGCTGGACTCAGGTGGGGTCCCCTGGTCGTTAACCACGTCCCACTAGTCGTGAGCTCCTGGGGGGGGGGGGGGGGGGGGGATTATTATTATTATTTATCCAAACATTCAATCGGCTACAATTTAAAATAAAACCCACATGGAGAACAAGATAAATATGTTCGTTTCCTTAGCGTAACAATTGGTTTTCCATTTAACAAAGTCATTCACTCAGCTGTGCGGATTGCCTGATACTGGGACAGATATCCCTCACTCACTCGGTGTTGCTGCACTATTATTACTGTACGTTGCGTCTTGCTCGCAGAATTCTTCCAGTCTGTCTGACTGTTAGGTAGTCAGCCTGGAGGCTGGCTGGATCCTCAAAAAGCACCACCATAGGTTAGAAGGTAGAAACCCACAAAACCGAGACAGCACAATAATGAGGCGTACTAGGCAAGGCGAGGAATGAGGTAGTTTGCCATTGCTTTCCTCACTGAGTCAGTACAGCTGTACTAACCCTATGAGCTATAAAAGTATAATGTAAGCTGTAATGGTATTGACTTTACGTCGCTGTTAACTACTGAAGCTCTTAGAGACGCCGGGTTGCATAAATTTAGCCCTGGAGGAGATCTTTAACGTGTCAGTAACTCTACTGACACGACTCCCTCGCATTTTCACACCCTCAAATACTAACTGACTACACCGGGATTTGATCTCGCAACCGTGGGCACAGCAGGCGAGAACGTTATCGCTGCGCCACGCAGCCAGTGAAATAATGTAAGCAATATTATGCGTTGCAGGAAGTGACTTTTGAATAAAGAGCGGATTCCATTTAATTTCGTATTTATTTATCAGTACCGGTCATGGTGGCTGAAAGCGCTAATGCACTACAGTAGAGTAGCAGTGCCGATCCTGAGTCACTTCTTATTGAGCCACCCTCGTACCGGGCCTAGAACCCGATATCTCGCGAATGCATATTGCTAAAGACGTGTGTGAGGTGTCAAATGACTCGGGATAAACCCTCCTTTCCTGTGGACTATTTACTTTTTAGATTTTTACAAAACAAGTTTAATTTGGAAAGTAGGCTATATTTTTAAAACTATATATCGTAGAAAGCTTAGCTTAAACGTAAGGATTTCATATACCCCTTATCGTCACAACAAAAAATTGTTTTTATAAAAATTGTCAAAAAAATAATTCGGAAAGTAGGCTATATTTTTAAAACAATTCATCGTAGGAAGTCGTATGTTGGCTTAAACCAAAAGTCTTTATACCCTTCATTCCCTAGAACAAGTTTTATATCCCTAACACGAAAAAGGTAGTAGAGAGATGAGGGGAATTTAAAGCCATAGCGTCAGCAGATTTTAAATTAGCCAATATTTCCCCCTCTTAAATGCAATATCTCTGTCTCGCAATCAATCAATCGATAATTAACTAACAATAATTATCAGTTATGCCCTTTTGGGACAAATCAAATACAAATAAATAATCTACAGGATGGGGGCCAATGGACGGATTAATTCGACCTCTAGCCCGCATTTCTAAAATTACGGGTTCCAAACATATCAAGGGGTAAAACACATCAATGACTTAGTTGTTTTGGGTTTTCCGGGGTAAAAATAATCCACGGGAGAGGGGGGTTCATCCCATATGTCCATCTACGATAAATAGCGAGGGAAATATCGGCTAATTTAAAAACAGCCGACACTAAGGCTTTAAATTCCCCTCATCACTCTACTACCTTTTTTTTTTCGTGTTAGGGAAATAAAACTTGTTCTAGGGAATAGGTATAACAACCTTTGGTTTAAGCCAACATACAACTTTCTACGATGAATAGTTTTAAAAATATAGCCTACTTTCCAAATTATTATTTTTATACATTTATAAATACAATGTTTTGTTCTAACGATAAAGTGTATAAAAACCTTTCGTTTAAGCTAACATACAACTTTCTACGATGAATAGTTTTATAAATATAGCCTACTTTCCAAATTAAACTTTCTTTTTGTAAAAATCTAAAAAAACCAACAACATAGGAGTCCATCCCAAGTCATTTTACACCTCACACAAGTCTCTAGTAATATGCATTCGCGAGATATCGGGTTCGAGGGCCGGTACGAGGGTGGCTCAATAAGATGTGACTCAGGATAGTCACTGCTACTTTACTCACTACCTCGTGCCTTGCTGGCATCGGGAGAACGTGGGTTTCTCGGCCGTCCTGAAAATGGTTTTCGTGGTTTCCCATTTTCACCATCAGGCATATGTCGGGACGTATCCTTTTAACAGGTCCATGGCCGACTTCCTTCCAAAATCCCTGACTCTTCCTTAATTAAACCCAAATTAGCGGTTGCCTGGGCGATGGGCCTGTCACCATCTCAAGTTGTAACTGCTGACAAAGTGTGTTCAGCTCCCAGGCACCGTCTTTGCGACGGTAGAGGAATGATCTTTGGGTGAAGCCGAGCTAAGAGGATACGTTTTTTAATTTTATATATCAGTGCAAATACAATACGGTATATTTACATTACACTGTCGGGAGATTCTTAAAAGATGTTGCTATTTCATTTGAGCGTCTTGGACATCGTGGTTATAAAGCCCCATGTACTTGGGTGTGGAAAATTTGTCTGATAACCTGTGTTATTGTGGTATCTTTAGTATAGTGTGTGTATTTGTATTTCAAGTGTAGAAGTGCGGAAACAACGAAAATAAAACAATTTCAGGATGACTGAGGTGGAAATCAAACTTGTGTATTCTCAGCTTTGCCTCACTTTGCTGTGGTGTCTCAGGCCGAGCTCTCAGATCAGAATTATTATTTTTGCCACAGCCGGGAATCGAACCCGGACCACTGGGGCGACAGCCTAAGAATGTTAGCCCCTATACCACGAAGTAGTCACTCTCTCGGAAGAAAAAAAAAAAGCCAAGCTCCATTTCACATTTGAGAAGCGTCAAAGTCCCCGCTATATATACAGTACTAGATAATAGGCTATTTACTTATGTGCACAAGATGGTAAATAGTGAGAAATGAGTAATAGACGAGCCAGTATCTCCAGATAGGCGACAGTTACACTTGAAGCTCGATATCGGAGAGATATTTGGACATAAATATATGCTTATGCTGGCTTCGATAATAAGAAGCTTTGAGCTTGAGGAGGGTTTCATCCAGTCCTAATTGTTGTCTTTTGAACCATGTGCACGCCAGAATTATATGGCTGAGGTCTGCTATTTCGTCAGGGTCAGCCAGACATGTTGGGGAATCAGCAACCTTGATTCTATACAAGTGACTTGGGTAACACCCTAATGATAGTGATAATATGTTCTATCGTGAAATGTACTGTATACAATTGTGCCGCGGTTTCTGCGGAATGAAGGCAAAATTGATGTTTAATGTTTCTCTTTTCTGAGTTGTGACACTGTCCCTGCATTTGTCCATTCGAGGCAGACGTGTTTTTTCTGATGTTGGTGAAATCTGTATATAGAAGTGGGACTGGTTGTAACTGACCCAGTGTGGAGATTTCCTTTGCTAGCTGGTCGTCAATTTCATTATTTACTGCACGCCTCTACTACTGACTACTTATTATCATCCAGCTTACCTTACATACCAGAAGAGGAAAACGTTAACAAAGAATTATTGGGAAATAAAAGCTAGAGAAAAATAAACCTCAAACTTAAATAATGACAACTAAAGGGCATTGGTGGAAGTAGAGCCATGAAAGGCAGATAGGAAAGGCAAAGACAAGATGGCTCACCCCAATGTCACTGGAGAACGGGTGAACAAACGGACCCAGCTTGGGAATCCCTCAGGGTCACCAACCAGCCGAGAGCCCTTGAGAATGTAGTGCTATCTAAGGTGCACCATGTGTGGTGGGGATACATATACCCAGTCCCCTTTAGGACCTCTTACAATAGACGGGGGGTATAGGTAGCCCTGGAGGTTGTAGTGTTATCCAAGGTGCACCATGTGTGGTGGGGCTACATATACCCAGTCCCCTTTAGGGACTCTTACGATAGGGAAGGGGTAGAGGTAGCCCACGAAAAATGAGCTTATTAGTAAAGAAAGGAAAATGGCTAACTATGGCGGGAAATTGAGACACCTTAGGCCTGGATACCCTAATGCTGTCGGAGTTGGAAGATTGGAAGAGAACAAGAGTTAACCTAGTGAGATTGACAATAAAGATGGAAGAGAGGAGCCCGACACACGTAGGTGGAAGAAATGCCGAACTCAACTGTGTCCCGCAGTCGCCACTAGTAGACTAGTGAATACCTGGGGTATCCTAGTTTCTATTAGTACAATAACAGCTTGCATCTTCCCCACAAACACGCACAATAGTCAATAGCACAGTGTATGAGACAAAATCCACACGCATTACGCTCGCGGATCTGGTGACTGCGTTGACCTTAACCCGTAGTTTGAACAGCAATAACATACAATTATCTGGCGTAAACACAATATATGAAAGTACTAATTTAATTGATAACTAACTCCTAGCACCTAGTTTGAACTGCTACGTCCCCCAACTCGGGGAAATATCAGATCAAACCTGCTAAACACACCATATAGAAACTCTTATTATTTATTATTTATTATTTATTATTTATTATTTATTATTTATTATTTATTATTTATTATTTATTATTTATTATTTATTATTTATTATTTATTATTTATTATTTATTATTTATTATTTATTATTTATTATTTATTATTTATTATTTATTATTTATTATTTATTATTTATTATTTATTATTTATTTGTTTCTTTAATTTCTTATACCAATACGTAAGTTATTATTAGTAGTAATAATAATAACCCTTCTCGAATTCATATTCACCTTTAGGGTTCCATAAACTAGACATTAGGCCCCCTTCCATCACCAGCAACTTATGAAGATATCAAGAGAAATACGGTATTCATTAATCAGTTTATCTGTAGAAATGTTATAACTAGGACTCGGATTTTTAGGCAAATAAATATATTTTTATGTAAATACATATTTTGAGGATTTTTTCTATAAATACATAAATTCCTGCTTTTCACTTATTAGCACATAAAAATACATAATATTTACATTTTTAAAACCTTTCAGTTTATTGCATTTTTGTTCTGTGTTACTTCAACGGGGAAGAACCTGTGAGCTATCTAATCTTCATGCAGTGTGCATGTCAGCTTACAACTGTGTTATTATTAACTTATCGCCCCATGTCACTCACTGTGGAAGCCGGGGATTTCCTTGTCCATAGCCATATTGCACCACGTGCTGGACCTCCCCCTCCCTCAGCTACCTGGAACCAGTGTCGCTCACATGCAGTTCATTTCTGGCACTGTGAAGTGTAAGGCAGTTCTACGATGCCTAAAGTAAAAACAACTACAAGTTATCGTCTGTTGCAAATTTTGAAGATAATTTTACCTCCGATTGGGGCGTTCTTTTCTGCCAACCATGTGGGAAAGCAATCAAGGGTGAACAGCGATCTCAAGTTACACAATACCTCAAGGGCAAGGAACATATTGCCGCAGTTTCGCGATAATCTTCGGTCATTTGTGATGGACAACCTGAAGATGTATCTCGTTGTGTATTGCAATTCTTCAGTAGTCAGTGAGACGTAGCATAAATTGCATTCGTGAGTACTGCATATTGTTTATATTCACATTAATAAACTAAATTATAATTAAATATTTTTACTTTTTTGTCACATACTTCAAGTATTTTTAATACATAAAAATAAATATTTTCCCGATTTTTAGCACCTAAAAATCCGAGCCCTAGTTATAACATTAGTAGTTGGGCAACACTGCACTGCAGGGCAGAGTTGAATGCGAGCATGGGAAGCGATAACCGAACTACAGTATGTGACCTGGATAACTACCGTGCTTGGAGGACTCACCTACGTAGACATCGTCTTCCCAGGAGACAAGCAACAAGCTATGTGTTGGCAAAGTTTCAAAACTTGATGTATGAGGATGCCAGCATATGAAACGAAAACGAAACTCCTTGCTTGCGAGGGGCAACCTGTAGAGCAGCCTTTTACTACCAAGTCTCACGGAAGTGGGATCCGACTCCACTGTCTGTAACACACAAACCCACCGCGCCGGGAGCACTCCCAGGATTTCACGAAACAGGGTTAAGTTCTAACAATAAGAACAAGAAAACTAAATAAACTTGAACTATTGATTATTTTCATATCACTCATTAAGTACGATAACGTCATATCGCAAAAATATTATTTTAAACTTAGGATACCGTTCAATGTGTTTTCGTGCGTAGTAATACGACTAGTAATAACCAATCCTGGGTAAGTGTAAGAGAGGGCCGAGAGCCCTAACGTCGCCACTCAAAAGACAATAAATAAATAAATAAATAAATAAATAAATAAATAAATAAATAAATAAATAAATACATGTGCCAAAGTACGAAAGATGATGATAATTGCTGTTTTAGAGGGCCTAACATCTAGGTTATCGGCCCCTAATGGTTTGGGTGATAATGAAAGATGAGAATGTAATTTTCACTACAGTATAACTAAAACCACACTTACAACTAAAACTAACTACACACTTACATACTAGAAGAAGAAATGGAAAACAAAAGGAGAATAAGGCAAATAAAGGACAGGAGGGAAAGAAATGCCCTCAACCCTCGAAGAATGAGGATTGAGGGACTTGGAAGGAAGGAGAACCATGAAAGGCAGATAGGAAAGGGGAAAGAGGAGAGGATCTGCCCCAGAGACAATGGAAAAAGGGGGGAAAACCAGACCCAGCTCAGGAATCCCTCGGGGTCGCCAACTCCCGAACTCACCAGCCGTGAGCCCTTGAGGGTGTAGCACTATCGAGGGTGCACCAGAAGTGGTGGGGCTACGCACACCCTGCCTCCTTAAGGGCCTTGAGCAGAAGGCAGGAGGTATGAGGAGAACAGAAGAGGTCTGACCCCTCAAAGAATGAGGGATCAGAAAAGATGAGGCAAGGGCCTATTAAGGCGGGAAAGTGAGACTCCCTAGGCCTCGGATACCCTAATACCGTCGGGGTCGGAAAAGAACAAGAGTTGACCAAGGGAGGTCGATAGGAAAGATGACAGAGAGGAGTCCGGCACAAGTAAGTGGAAGTAATTCCGAACTCAGTTGGGGCCCCGTGGTCGCCATCCCACGTCCCACTAGTCGTGAGCCCCTGGGGGAAAGTACGGAAGAATTGATGTTACAAAAGTATATAATATGTGAGTAGAAGAAGAGTTGTTGACTGATAGCCTGTGATGTAGGATCTAAGGATGGCATTAGGTGTTACATTTAATTATAAATGGCTATAACCTTGAATTCTCTTAGTCAGAAATTTCCAAATGCTGCTGAAAATAGGTATACTTTCACTTCTACAATGATCTTTGATTCAATTTCTCCGAACATGCCGGTGTTACGAGTAGTAGCTATGTGACAAATTACTCTCCCCCTTGTATAGACTACTACAATTATAAGGAAATCAATTTCGATACCTTAAATAAAGCGTTGAGGAAACCAGCTGAACCGCCCTATGCATAAATTATGTTTGTAGTTATATTTTACTTATGCTTTGTCAGTATTGTAGTATTTGTTGTTGTTGTTGATTCATTTAGGGGCTTTTGGACACCGTGGCCACCCCACGGCATAGCCGTGCGTGTAAAATCGTGCACCACGATGAGGAGCTGCAGCAAGACCGGAGATCCAAGTTTGGAATCCCGGCGATGACAGTGGTTATCCTGAGTGTTGTTTTTCGTCGGGGTTTTACACATTCTCTCCAGTATCTTAATTTAAGTCCCGAGGCACCTACCTTATCGCTGCCATTACTACAGCTACACACAGCACATTAATCATCACAAAAATGCAGGTTACCAGACAAGTTCAACACAAACCCAAGTACACGGGACTGATGACCACGATGTTCCAATCCCATAAAACGACAAACAACAACATCGTGGCCATATAGCCCCGTGTACTTGGGTTGTGTCTCATGACCTGTGTTATTGTGATGGCTGTATTAATTTGTGTATTTGTAATTCAGATGAGAATTAGGAATGAGGTGGCCGTGGGCTTAAGTTAGGAACCATCCCGGTATTTGCCTGGAGTAAAGTGGGAAACCACAGAAAACCACTTCCAAGATGGCTGAGATGGGAATCGAACCCTCCTCATCTCAGTTCTGCCTCACGAGTCACTAGGTAGACTTGCGTTTTGTGTTCGTTTCTGACTCAAGGGGTTTTGTTTGGTGTTGCGAACTGTCTCTATAGTAACACTTGCTGCTTCCGCTGACTCCAGATTCCTTATCTCCTAGCCAGTTGGAGAAATCCTGCATCGTAGTTGTCCACGTTAAATCGCTCACCATGGCGCTGACATCGGCCATCCTGAGTGAGGTTTTCCGCGTGTTTTACCATATTCCCACCAGGCAAGTGACTTCAAGTCACCTCAATTACAGTTACACAAACTATTACAGTTAGCATAGTAACGCAGTCAGATCCAACAAACTTCCAAGTAAACGGGGCTGATTACAAAAATGTCCGAACTCACTGCGGCAGCATCTGCAGGATTTAAAGAAAGTAACTACCGTACTTGACCATAATATGAGTTATATTAATGCAACATATAGTTCTGTCGTCCAAGGTTTGATTCCTAGCTCTGCCAAGAAATTTTAATTCTGGTCCGAGGGCTGGAACGGGGTACACTCAGCCTCGTGAGCCAAAACTGAGAAGAGGAGGGTTCAATTCCCCCCTCAGGAACTTTGGAAGTGGTTTTCCATGCTTTCCCACTTCTACTCCGAGGAAATGCCAGGATGGTTCCTAACTTAAGAACACGACCGCCTCCTTCTCAATCCTCATCCGAATAACAAATGCACACACTAATACAGCCATCACAATAACACAGGTTATTAGACAACTTTTACACACACCCAATTACATGAGGCTACATGACCACGATATCGCAAAGCCCCTAAACCGATCAAACACAATAACAACAGTATAGTTTAATGTAATTGAATATATCATCACTGGCTGAAGTCAACATTACACTGTTTCGCAGGTTTGTAGTACTTGTTCAAACTTTATTTTTGTTGTCGTTTTATTCGAGGGGCTTGGACATCGTGGTCATTTATTCCCGTGTACTTGGGTGTGTGTAGAATTTTTCTGATGACCTATGCTATTGTGGAGTCTGTAGTAGACTAGTGTGTGTATTTGCAATTGAAGCGAGGATTGAGAAGGAGGTGGCTGTGGCTTTAAGTTAGGAACCATCCCGGCATTTGCCTAGAGCGGAAGTGGTAAACCACGGAAAACCACTTGCCAGATGGCTGAGGAGGGATTTGAACCCACTTCTCCTCAGTTTTGCCTCATGAGGCTGAGTGTACCCCGTTCCAGCCCTCAGACCAGAATTAAATTTCTTGGTAGAACCGGAAATCAAACACGGACCTCTGGGGCGACAGCCAAGAATGCTAGCTGTTACACCACGAGCCGCTCTAACTCAAAACGTGAAGTTCTGAGATACTATACTATTAATTGGGTCCACCGATGTGTGTAAACTAGTGATGTAGCCTACACTCTGAGATTATGTGCAGGGCTCAACGCAACCCGCAGCGTAGCGCAGTGGTGTTAGGCCGGTTGCAAACACGGCTGATTTTTCCGAGCGGATAAATTAACGACGCTGCCGTTCCAACAGTAATCAATTGAAGTAAATTAGAGCTTACACATTTGACGAAAAAAAAACCGATCGGTCAGTATGCCGTTGGCGGTAGCTGTGCAGCCGTCGGGTGCCACTGGCGCTGACGGAAGTTTTACCGCCGTCTTGATCTAGTGGCCTACGTAACCAAATGCGCGTTTACACACACAGCGGATTGTCTACCGCTCCAGCTGCTGGCACACCGATTTGAACTTCACATTGGCAGAGAAGTATATAGCCTGAACATCGTTTATACACTCCCCGGCATAAAAAGCGAAACACTAGGAATTTCAGACAAAACTCAATGTTGGACCGCTTCAAACCGTGTATTAATCAAATAATATGACATTAAAACAACATGGCAATGACTCATAAGTTAATTAACCTAAATAGCACAATAATTGATACAAATTAATCATCATAACAATCACAACAGTGCATAAACACGAATTTGGAAATGTCGAAACCTGGGATCCATCGTACTGTCCTCAGACCCGTTACACTGTATGATTACGAATGATTACTTTACGACTTAGTCCGTTTGTCCACTTGTTTGTACAACATTTCCATTGGCTCAACCTGTAGCCACAGTTACAACTGTGATTCTATCAGGCATGATCAGGATGCAATCTCGAATGTTCTCTTGTGGTATGAGCTCCAATCCTTCCTAGAGCGAAGCTCGAAGTCATGAGAATGACTCCTAGCACGTCTCCCAAGCATATCCCAGACATGCTCTAACGGGTTTAGGTCGGGACTACAAGTAGGCCACACCATGCGCTCAATTACGACTTCATTCAGATACTCACGTACACAGACGGCAGCGTGTGGGCGAGCATTGTCATGCATCACGATAAAGTTCGCTCCAATGACAGGTGAAAAAGACACGACGTGATGTACTTAAATCTCCTTGATGTACCGGTGGGCTGTCAGGCTCCCATTGTCAACGAACACAAGTTCCGTGCGCGTATCCGTGGTAATCCCGGTCCAGACCATCACAGAGCCTCCATTGAACGGTGTCCTTGCAGAGAAGGTACAGGGTGAATAACTTCCCCAGGCCTTCTCCATACTCTCTCCCTCCCATCCGGTGCCCTCAAACAGAATCGGGATGCATCCGTAAAGAGCACTGAGCTCCTCTTCTCCACAGTCCAGTTTCGATGAACTTTGGCGAATTTCATCCGAGCGGCGTGGGGCTCATGTCTAAGGAGAGGTCCTGTGGGTGGGCCTCTTGGACTGTAAATCCACTTCTTATGACCTCCTCCTTACTGTCCTTTCACTCATGTTCGTGCCCCGTACTTGCTGAAGCGATTTCAGGCCTCCACAGGTGTTTTGTGTCGATCACCAAGAACATGCATTGCGAGACAGCGATCATCGCGCTCGGTAGTGCTTTTCCTACGACAAGAACCGGGCCTCCTGGAGTAGATATTGTCCTCTCGGTACCTTTTAACAGTCCTGTACACGTTATAACAAGATGTACTTACAACGGTTGCCACATAGCGCATACTGCGCCCATCCTCCACTAATGCCACTGCCCTTGCTGCGTTTTCAGGAGTAAGATCCATTATGATCTGACTTAGGAGCGAGAATAACTATTGTAGACTAGCCGTAATGTCCACAAACATATGCGGCACGAGAATTCACAGCAATAAACCTTTAGACAGCCGTCTGTGGTTATTCTTGTCCGAAGGCGGGAAACAGTAATATTGGTGCTGTAATTGTCACGATCAACAATGTTTATCAATTATTGCGCTGAAGCTTCTCAAATGGGCTAATTAACTCATGATACATTGCCATATCGCTGCAATGTCACAATATTCAATTTGTACCAGGTTTCAAGCGGTCCAACATTGAGTTTTGTCTGAAATTCGTAGTGTTTCGCTTTTTATGCCGGTGAGTGTATATCGTGAATATCGTATCATTTTTGTAAAAATGAGTGACGTGATTATTTTCAACTTTTCAACTTTATAAGTTATTTTCACTTACTGTTATTGCCAACATTTCTACTGGTGGAATAGAGTTCCTCATTTTTGGCATTTTTGCGCTGAATGGTATCTTTCAACCAGCCATGCAATTCGTCAAAGGAAGTCATCGTCATTCTGAAATATTGGAATTTCGTGTCATCCTGCCTCAACTCTTTAAATAACGTGTAGCAAGTGCCAACCTCAACTCTCCTTTCATTAATTGGATGAAACCAAATCAGTCGACTCTTTCTTCTCCTTTTCATTCGACGACGGAATAACAATAACGCAAGAAGCTGGTCTCTGTTCATTTCAAACTACACAAGCAATCAATAATTTGAACATCTGAGGGAGTGAGTTGGTTTCAGAAACTACACTGTAACTACTCGTACGATGGCGACGGAAAATCATCCGCCGTGTGTGTAACCGGCCGGCGGATTTCCGAGCGGATTTTTTCGGTCGGAGATTTAACCTCTTGATATGAAAATATACGAAAGACCATTTAGCTCTGCTTTGCTCTGTACAGTCAGCAGGATGCATTTTTCAACACATCCTGTAGTTGAACGAAAATTTAATGCTTTTCAGTCGGTCAACACGATTGTACCCAAATGAGATGGGTTATTCCCAAATCCTGATAAAAAGTTACATGAGATTAATAAATACACTTGGATGGCCAGTTTCAATCGTCAAGCGATCATCATCAGATCCATTACACTTAGGCTACAACATTTTAATGTCTGAAAATATGGGTGAAAATGTTTACAATATGTAGCCTATACTTCTTTAGTTGCGATATTAGTTGAGATAGTTCAACTCGTCAATATTTGTTAGTTATAATAATAATAATAATAATAATAATAATATCGTATGGCCTCGGGTGCCTGGTGCAAGCTTTGTTAATTGGCAGCCAGAGGGCAGCTTGCATGTCGAATTTCGTCGTTCTTTTGAACGCTATGAAAGTCAAGGAGGTTAGATATCTAAGCTCCTTGACACTACAGCGCTTTCTTGTAGAGAATGGAGGAAGTTTGTGTTGGCGGAAAATCTGGAGATTAATTTTGCCATTGAACACGGCCTACTGAATTCAAATGGGTTCTTTAACATGCCAACAACGTATGACATCCATGTCGTGATTTTTGTCGTATTTGTTAGTTATAGTCTATGTGATGTTTTGTTAAAATACTGAAAGTGGTGATTGACCTCCAAACTTGCTTGTTTAGAGTGAATATGTGATTGTAGTTAAATGGTCAAGTCAGGTTGTATTGTAAACTGGTCATCCAAGAGTGCATTTATTAATCTCATGTATTTTTTTTTCCTTCAGGATTATGGGATAATCCATCTCATTTGGGTACAATTGTGTTGACCGAATGGAAAGCATCAAACTTTCGTTTACTAAGGCAACACTGAAAATGGCTTCAAACGCAATGTTCACACACCATAATGCACTTGTAGTTCTCACGCATTGTGTCACTCGCTCTCACTCTGTAATCTCCTAATCGTGATGGATATTTGCATTCAGGAATATTAAATTATATGCACCTGGCACACTCAAACGTAGTGCTGAGTGTCAGCAGTAGGCTACAAAATTCGTGCCTAAGGCTTGAATCCCAGCGAAAACAATAGTTTTGTTCCCGAATGAATACACCATGTTGACTTCAGGCAACGAACACATCCGAATTTGGCCAAGCTAAAATTGATTCTAAATGCTTCACTCCGCTCTGAAATAACCCATTATTCAAATGAGCATGTCCAACATTGTAATTTTAGCATTCGTGAGGCAGAGATTCGGTGTGGCGTTTCGCCTAGGGCTGGTCAAAGATTGATACAGGAGAGGTGGGTGCCAGGGGACATTGGACATCTAACGGACAATGGTATTAAAGCGGAATTCTGCTAGGGAAGAAGGGAACCGTTTTGTTGAAACTTCACAGGATACGCCGTTGTTAAACTCTGTAGAACTCATGCAGACGACCAATTTTCTTGGGCGTCCTTACACTGTCCGTAAACGATTACGAAAAGTCGGTCTCGTTTGCAGAAAAGCTGCCACCAAAGAATCTCTATCGTTTAACAGATGATCGATCGGTGCGCCCTTGCCAACATGGGGTTAAATTGTAATCAGGATCATTTTTGTGGCCTTCTTTGACAAGACTTCTTTCAGTTCGGCAGAGATTGGACCGGTTCATGTTTACAGGCCGTGGGGAACACGATACGACAAAAAATATATAAAAAGAAGCACAGCCGTGTGTTCACGCAGTGGTCGTATATCTGTGTCATGTTGAGGCTGGAGTGCTTTATGGGATAGATGGGCATCTCACATCGTACCAATATTAGCAAATTCTACACAAATATTTGGTTCTGAGTGTGTTTGAAGAGAGCGCTACCCAGATGAAGTAATACAGTTCTGTACAAAAACAACTCCCAAATCCACTACGAGCGATAGTATTCAATCCCAGTCTCAGTTACAAATACAGACACCACAGTAATATAGGTTATCAGACGAATCCTACCTATATATACCCAAGTATACGAGGCTGATGACCACGATGTCTCTAGCCCGTAACTGAAACAACAACAAAAGTTATACGGGAGGGATTGATCTCATAATCCTACGTTTACATTTTGTAAGTATTAAAGTAGGCAAAAACGTGAGTAGTGGAGTAGCGATGGTTCTAACCAGTGTCATGGCCGCCGCGTGAGTCCAAGCCAATATGTCGTGAACCCATGGTCGGATGTTGACAAATGAGGTGTCGTTGGACTCGAGCTGACGTCCTCTTTCCTATGGACCATGTATTGTATTTTTCAAAAAATTTTAGAAAATTTTTGTTTTAGAAAGTAGGCGATAGTTTGAAAACCAAAGATGATAGAACGTTGTGCCATGGCTCATACGAATGGTCTTTATGACATTTATTTTTTGTAATAAAACTTTTTTATTTTTTATCTTTTTTTTTTGAAAACCCTCGAATTTTGAAAATCCTATATTTTGGAAACTAGGAATTCTACAAAAAAGTTTGTTTCATGTAAATCAATGATCCCTACCCCCTCTACCCCCAAAATAAATTTCAAGTCTCTAGGATAAAAACCTGTAGTAGTGTGGTACGGAGAGAGCTGTCTCACTTAGCAAGTTGTGAGCCCCTGCGACCTTGGAATGGAAGGAGTCATGCTAGGAGGGCGTGCTTGGATTCGTTTTTTTCGTCTCGTTGTGCACTTTACGGAAATGTATGTTGTGAAAAGGTGAAATGCTGGAAACACGGATTTTTTGGGGGAAAAACGTGATTTTAAACTTTTTGCTATATTTCGCGAACCAATCATGCTAGAGGCATGTACGACGGGTCCAAGGACTCGGGGTGACGTCCTCTCTGCTATGGACCACTCGTTGTAATTAAAAAAAAAATGGAAACTCGATTTTGGGGTAAACACGTGTTTTTTGTGATTTTGCCGATATCTCACGAACCAATAACGCTAGAGACGTGTACGAGGTGTCCTAGGACTCGGGCTAACGCCCCCTTTCGAGTGTGGTAGATATTTTTTCCAAAAATAAAATTCGCAAAGGGCCTAACGCCATACATGTTGAAAAAACTTTTTCTTTTTCTTTATCTGTTTATAATGTTTATGAAGCATGGTGGTTGAGAGAGACGATACGGCTGGGTGTGTGTGTTTCAACGAACCTGTCGCTGACCACGGTGGCTGTGTTCAATAGAACAATCGCTATTTCGACGGGTCGGTTTATGACAGAGCAAGGGTGCGTTTTTTTTCACACTTTTTACCCTCGAAGGGGATTTTTGACGTGTAAACGGTGATGAGAACTTGGTTCTATGTTGGTCGAAGCGAGTAGAGAAAACAAACTTGCAGAGGAGCAGGAGGTGAATGTCATTTGAGCTTATTGGAAGGCGTTGATCTGACTTGACAACAGGTGCAATGGAAAAATGACCATGACGCTTGAAGGTGAAATAATCTGACCATCGTGGTGGCAGGGAAGAGCGAAATGCATGTGAACACATGTGAAACCACATGAGGGCTAAACCAGTTACATCCTGTTTGCTTCGTACGTGACAAAATGCAAGTTGACGTGAAATTTGATCTGCCACAGGTGTTCGCCTGGGACGTTAGCTGTCCACGTGCGCGATAACTGTTAACAAGTTACATCCTGTTTTGCTTCGTACGTGACAAAATGCAAGTTGACGTGAAATTTGATCTGTCACAGGTGTTCACCTTGGACGTTAGCTGTCCACGTGCCTGATAACAGAATGTTCAAAGCGTGGGAATCGCTGAATCAGTAAAAAGTATGATGCAACTTGTCGGAATGATGTCACAACCAATAGATAGGCAAGAGCTGCGAACAGCAGTGGTGGGAGGTGAAGGGAGGGAGAGGGGGAGGGGTAATGTAAGAGAGAACACAGGTGGAAAGAAAAAGAAATATGTGGAGCTGAGGACTGTACACATAGAGCTATAGGTAGTGTACAACATGTGTGAACAAATAAATTAAAAATTGCACAGGTTCACACAACATGTAATTTATTGATCCAAGAATTAAACGTAGAGTTAAACCCTAACCATTTGACATAGAGTTTATTTCCTTTTTGTTTCAACACTTTTTCCACAAGATAATGCTGAGGAAATGCTGTTTTCTGAAGTTCATGGAGATAAAATCTACCTTTTATGGGTTGGTGGTTGAGGTCCTCGAGTAAATAGGTGACTGGAGTGTCCAAGTTGACTTGACGAATTCGAAATAGTTCAGTCCCCCACTGAGGCGTGTAGCCCTTATTGAAGGCAGACTTAAATTTGCTCACACGAACAAAATCCCCAATGTTCAGTCGGTGACGTTTAGGATCGGCTGTTTTTATGGGGTTAAACAGTTTATCCAATCGCTGAATATTTTTGGTCACGAGGCGTGGCTTGGTCCCAATCGTTCTATGTTTGGTGTCATTGTAACGTGACACTAGCTCAGGTAACATGTCCAACCAGCGATACGTGCCCTGAGCGGTAAACGCTTTCCACATATGGGTTTTCAATGTTCGGTTGAACCGCTCGACCACACTGGCTTTGAGGTTGCTGTACGTGGTGTAATGGTGAATATCCTTAGATTTGAGAAAACTGGAGAAATCCTTGTTGAAAAATTCTTTCCCCTGGTCAGTTTGTAGCAGCTGAGGTTGACGTTTGGAGTGTTGAATAATATGTTGAAAGGCCTTGGTGACTAGTGGGCCAGACTTGCGACGCACAGGTTCAACAAAGGCCATTTTGGAATAGACATCAATGACGGTCAACATATAGCGTACACCGTCGTTAACGCCAGCATAGGGTATCATTTCAACCAAGTCAGCCTGCCAAAGTTCATCCACACCTCGTGAAATCACCTTGAGTCGCGGATAGTGATGCCTAGCTGGGCGATGCAACTCGTGAGCAATACCCATTTTAATGGGTGAGGGCTTAAACAATAATTTTGGCATTTCGAAGTTCTTGTTCAATTTCTTGAATTTCCCAATCGTGACCGGTATGGCCAGCTTGACGTGAAGCATGCAACAACTGTAGCCGCTGGACGAGCTTATTGGGATTGTGCCACTAGGTAACATCCACAAGGGGTTTTAATGGTTTAAATGTCAATCCCGAAGCGGACGCTTTACGACGAGTACTTTGACTGGTGGAAAACATTTTTGCAATGATGGTTTTATATTTTTGAGATATATTGGCATTCACTTGTTGAGCGGGATCATACTGTCTTTTGTGGGCATGGGTATCCAATAAAATGGATTTATATTTGTCATGATCCTCTGGAGTATAATCATGGAAAGAGGGGGTCCGAGAAAAGAGCAGCTTTAACAGTCCTGGCGTTAATTTATAGTTGATGTTTTTAATGACAGCTTTAGTACGAGCAAATTTAATGGATGAATCGCCAATTTTAAAACTATCATCCTCATAGCGAACACCATACGTGGTATCTGTGTTTCCAATAAATAGATCGGTGAAATAGGGTTCCAATGTTGATCCATAATATTTTATTAAAATGGTTTTCAGTTGAGCTTTATGTTGAGGGGTGGCCAAGAGTTGTGAAAACGGAGACGCTCTGGAAGGGCAAGGTACGACCATGGCCAAGGATTTCTTTTTTCTCAAAAACTCTGCAAGGGGTGCGGCCTTTTTTGAGGCGTAAACACTTGTTCCTCCTCATCCTCAACTTCACTAACACTAGTCAAATCTTCCTGTTCCTCTTCCTCAGGGTCCTCGTGCAGCGTCTGCGTGGCTTGTGAAACGGTGGGTAGCGTTTCAGATGGCTTGAAAGAGGGTTTCAACATGGCTTTTAGCGGAGGTGCTAAATGTTGTTGAATAAACAAAGCATGATTTGCACGTGATTGTTTCAATTGACGAAACTTTTGGCGAATAGTATTTTTTGCTCTAATAATATGCTTTTTCAATTGACTCTCTGCTAACGCTATGGTGTCTTGACAAATGACTTGACAAGGAATGAGACAGGGCCTTAAATAGCAATAAAATGATCAAACCCTAAGCGATACCGTCCTTGGTTGAGTTCACTTTGTTTGTCAATCACTAAACAGGCATGACGTTGAGTGTTCCAACACTTGGCACACAATTCTGTAAACATTTGAAAGGTCATATCCGGATTCACATGTTCATTATAAATGTGACGACTGTTCCTCTCGTCCTGACGAAATAAAACAATGACATTGGCATTGTCACGAATCAACTGTTTGGACATTTTAGAATACGTTTGTCCAAGATAGAAGCAATCGCTATGTTTGTGACGACCCATGCTGAAATAGCTTTGAATGATGCCTTGACGTTCAGTGGATACATCATCGAAAATCATGAGTGAATCAGGCTTTACCTCATCCGGTGAAATCACATTTTCTTGCATGGAAAATGTAAAATAACCCATATTCTCTTTTTGTAATCCAGACATGACTTGATCCAGAAACACGTAGAGGGGTTGGTAGAGAGATTTTGCAAAAATATAAATATTTTGAAAACGCAGACCATTGGGTGCCGTAATGAGCGTTAGCAAAAGATTTGTCTTTCCACAGCCGGAAGGCCCCACAATGATGCAGCGAATGGAAGATGGAAACAGTGAACCATGGCGTTGTTCACGTGATGTGGGACAGAGATGGGAAACCATGTCCCCCACGGGGAATGACTCTTGCTGCTTAATAATCTTCATTTCAACTAAGGCATAGACAGGCTAGCAGGCTGTCTATATACAGGACACCGAACTTTGTCATAGAAACAGTAGACTGGTACTACAGGTTGACGATGGATGTCTTTGGACGTGCGTTGATGGCCAAAGCTAGGCCTGTCCCCATACATGATCCTAAACAAGAAACAGATCCTGCTAATAAACACTATGTGGATAGGTCAGTAGTGCCACGCACAAAACAGGGAGATTATGACTTTAAGGGAAAGCGGTTAACCCATGTAAAACATCCTCAAGTGTCTACAGACGTTACTACGAAAAACGTATGTGGATAACAAAGTGTATGAGTTTTATGACAAAGTGCCCCAGCTTACGGTGACTGGCTATAGCGCTAATCACCATCGGATTATTCACTTGGAAGACCCACAAGACGAAGACGATGTTTGTACCAAGCGTTGCATGACCTATGAAATGAAAAGGCTTTATAAATTTATCCCATCTGTATTTTTAGTGTATCTGACAGATGAAAAACCTGTGAATGACAGAAACCATTTACCGCTAGTCCATGATCAGCACTTGACCTATGTGCTTGCTTCGGGTTTAAGCCACTATCGATTACACTATGATGGAACCATTCACATCATTTACAAATAAAGATAAATGGTCATAGGATGTTGATCCATAACCATGAAATGGTCAATGCAGGTGACGAATTATCCTTTCATCTCATGTTGACATGGGATGAAAAGCAAGCGGGAAAAACCATAAACGATTTCCCACTTTATGTGGAATTGGAATATACAGCCATGAAATAACCATCTGACGTTAGTTGTGATTTAAACTTTCTTGTGAAAGGTTGTTGGTCATTATCATCATGGTGAAACAAAGGTATGCGGTGAGAAAGACTAAAAAAAGGACCTTGTCCTTGGCAAATCCTGGGCTTAAGACATTCGTGGGCAAGCCCTTGCGAAAGAAAAAAGAAAAAATAATGTATTGACCATAAGGAAAGCCTTTCGAGCAGCACAGAGACATGTTATTCCAAAACGTCGGCGACAGGTTTCAAACCAAGGGCGAGTGATTCCCGTCCCCAAACGAGCGGGATTTTTACCTGCATTATTTGCCGGTTTGGCTGCTCTGCGTTCACTTTTGGGCGGTGCCAGTGCAGTGGCGAAAACCATTAAAGCCGCGCAGCAGGGCAAGCAACAACTCAAAGAAAGTCAGCGACACAATGAAACGATGGAAGCGATTGCCATGGGGGCTAGAAATGCCAATTTAAAGCCAGCCTTTTATCAACAAGGATTTGGGATTTCACCATTTCGAAATATTAAAACAAACAAAAAAAATTAACCTCAGCCATAGCAAGACATGCCCTGACGCATCAACAAGTGGAAAGCTTTGCTAAACAACTAAAGCTTTCTCATTTTCGAGGTGTGTTAATGCGAAACCAATTACCCCCACGACCCTGGAAACAGGAATGTGCTGTTGTCAATTTGGATGATCACCGAGGACCAGGAACGCATTATGTAGCTTATGTCAAAGAGGGATCCATCGTATGGTACTTTGACAGTTTTGGGAATTTGCCTCCGCCCATGGAACTAGTGACCTATTTTGGAAATAGGATCAAGATATATTATCATGTGAAACGAGAGCAAACGTTTAACAGTCAACAGTGTGGACGCTTGTGTTTAATTTTTTTATATAAGACGCAGCATAAGCAAAAACGCCACCAGTATGTCGGCAGAAAGTAAAACGTTTACACTGCATGGACGTGGACCTGAAGTCAGCCTAGACTTTTACCCGCCTATCGAATTGAGTGAAAAACCCTATGGTTTAGGACTTGTTTCTCTTGAAACGTACAATCGAATATACAACATACGTGAAAATGTGAACAACAAGTTTTACTATGATGATTCTGTGCTCACCTTGAACTCTGGCGGATACACGATCGATGACATTTATGAACACATTTATGTGGTGTTGATCAATCAATATGGTTTAAAGTCATTTCTCGACGGAACGCACAAGTCTGAACTTGTAGGAAATACCAACACTCATCGCTGCAGTATTTTCTCTACCTTCAGCATTAACTTTAAAACACACCCCGATTCCATTGGTCCATTACTTGGATTTAAACCACGTGTGTTGGAGCCCAACAAAAAACATGAATCGGACCATGAAGTGAAATTCATTGAGGACCATCATGTGTCGGTGACGTGTAATATTATTAGCCAAGTGTACACCAATGAAGAACCATCGCATTCGCTTTATGACTTTATTGTGACATCGCCCAATGGGTATATTATTCGTGAAAACCCTCCAGTGGTGCTTTTTCATTCTGTGGCTGTCGATAGTATTAGTAATATAACATTAAGACTGATCAATAGAGAGCAACAACTCATTGATCTAGATTCTACCACACCAGTGACTTACAAGTTGGTGCTAAAGCCACTATGAAGTTTGTGTATAAAGCAACAACACCGTCTAGGAATGGTGTTAGTTGTTTGCCACGTGAATACACGTTAACATCTCAAGGCAAGCAGATTTTACAGCATTTGGGTTACCACGTCAACCCTCATGATGAATTCTATCCTAGAGATAGCGAACCGCATCGAGGAGCAACCAGGAGTGGTAAGAATTGATCTCCATTCCTATCAAGCTCAAACACCTGGACTCAATAACAATGATGAAATTCAATTTGTTATCAACAACCAAGATATTTACACCCTACCGCATGGAAGTGTCATTCAGATTGAAGGTCGGCTCACGAAAGCCGATGGCTCTACACCCACCACATCCAAGTTGGCCAACCATGGTTTGGCCTTTCTGTTTTCTGAAGTGCGGTATGTCATTAAAGATATCGTGGTGGATAGTACTCGAAATGTGGGCATTTCCAGTGTCATGAAACTATACCCCTCTTATAGTGAGGAAGAAGGTAAAACACTTTGCATGGCAGGTTGGTGTCCTGACTCTACCAATGACTGGATGGTACACACCGATGGGACCTTTACTGGATATTTACCTCTTAAACTGATTTTAGGCTTTGCCGAAGATCACCAACGCATTGTGGTCAACGCAAGGCAAGTGCTTTATCTAGTGAGAGACAGGAGTGATAATAATGCACTCAAGGGAGCCGACAATGCCCCCATCGATTCAAAAATTCAACTACAACGCTTGCTATGGAAAGTGCCTCATGTGACCCTTGAAGATAGCAAAAAACTTGACATACTCAAAATGGTAAAGAGAGATATGCCTCTACCCATGGAATTTAGAAGCTGGGCACTCCATGAGTATCCGCTATTGCCCACCACCAACACACACAGTTGGTCTGTAAAAACAGCTCGCTATACAGAGAGACCTCTCTACCTGATCGTGGGTTTTCAAACGAATGGCAAGTATCAACAAACCAAAGATGCCACGCAATTTGATCACCTGCAATTGAGAAATGCACGTCTTTTCCTCAACGGAGCCGTGTTTCCCTATGAAGGACTGGATTTGGATTTTTCAAAAAATAAGTTTGGCCCCCTGTACGACTTGTTTTCTAAATTTCGATGGTCATATTATCAAAAAGAGAACGGCCCCATGCTACTACCCCAAGCGTTTAAGGCAAGAGCGCCACTGATTGTCTTTGACTGTTCTTACCTGGAAGAGTCTGTCAAGCCATCCAATATCGACACTCGACTAGATTTTGAAACGCATGACAATGTACCAGCCAATACGACGGCCTACTGTTTGATTATTCATCACAAACAAGTCAACTATTATCCACTATCCAACCAAGTGACGAGTGTATAAATAACAGCTCAACCCACGTCAAGCCGCTCAGTCATGTCTTGCTTTAAAGCCTCAAGAGACGTTACATCCATGAATTTAAACTCTGAGGAACAACGTTTCAAGACTTTTGCCACGTGGCCGGTGCCTTTCATAAACCCTCAAGCCTTGGCGGGCGCTGGATTCTACTATTTAAAAACAAGAGATGAAGTGAAATGTGCCTTTTGTCCCATCATCATAGACCAATGGCAGGAGGGCGATGAACCCATGCAGGAACATCAGCGCTGGTCACCCACCTGCACTTACCTGTGCAGAATGGAAGTGGGAAATATACCCTGTCATTCAAGCTATTCCTCACTTGTGTCCCTGGGTAATGAAAAATAAACAAGTTACGATACATGTGGGCCGTATGGTATCCATGGTGCTTCGGTGAGCAGCTCACCATCAAAAACGCCTAGTTTAGAGACATTGGGACATCATCGGTGTTATGGACGTTACAAACACAAGAGACTATATTGTTGTATCAGTTGCTATCGTCCTTATCCTAAAATGAGAAAAGCCTGTAAGACGTGTTATGATAATAAAATGATGTAATTCTTAAATTCTTATTTTTGCATGTCCCTCTGTCCTACCCTAACCTTAATTTGAAACTAGCATGGCAGGTAAGTCCATGTCATGATCACACCTGATCGTCAGTCAGTCGTCAGTTGAACTTGGTCCAGGCAAGCGTCAACATGTTGCGCACACTCATTGTGGATTGCCAAGGGTTTAAAATTGGTGACAACAAATTTATATTTAAACAAGTGGCCATGATCGATTGTACCAGGTTTTGGATATCGCAAGCTACGCATTTGCTATTTAAACCACCCCATGCTTTTGATTTGTTGTGTGAAAAAGACCGTAAACAAACCCAGTGGATTGAAAATCATAGGCAACTAGACTGGAATCAGGGAACCATTTCCTATAAATATTTGGACGTGGTCATGAAAGCACACTTGTCCTCGGCCAATGTGGTATTTGTGAAAGGTAATGAAAAACGTCAATGGTTGCAACCATTTTTGGCGTCTTACTGCCAAAAAGACGCAACCTCATGGAGTTGGGCTGCCCCTCCCTGCAAACGCTCATGGATACTTGTTTCTGTGGCAACATTACCCATACAGCCCTATCGCATGCGTGGCATCTCTTTCATTGGTTAACCACCCATGCCTGCTGGGAGTTGTTGAACAAAATTATAACTCATGATTTACCTGTGAATGACGCCAGTGAGATTTCTACAAGCGACGTGTAAACATCTACAGCACGTGATACCATGGAGAAAGGCAATGCTACGGACAAAGCCATCGGCAAGTTCTTTGTGTGCAAAAAGAAACTAGACAGTTTTACCAAAGAGGAATTCTTGGCACTCCCCAAGTCGTTCATTTATTATGTGGCCGCCAACGCAGTGAAAGAAGTCTGGCAACATGTACCAAAATCACGGAATCAAGACCCTGTGTTGAGTGAATTGCAACCCTGTACGGATTACGATCACCATAAGCAAGTGGCCATGGCAAAAATACCGTCTATGCGTCAGTGTGCGACTTGCCAGCTAGTGAAACTGTATCACGGTCATAAAAGTCCGTGTAAAGACTTTGTTGAATCACTCCACGGGTGTCATGACGAGAAAAAGCAACAACAACAACAAACACAAACATCGTCCACAGAGGAGGAGGAAGACCAAACCTTTTTACCATCAATGGAAAAGGATATGCCAGACCTGTACTGGCAATGGCGTCATTGACAAAGTGATTCAATACCTACCTTTCGAAATCCATCTTCCAGGTTATCGTTTTTGCGGCCCTGGAACTCATCTTGAAAACCGTTTACAACGTGGTGATGTACCCATTAATCTTTTGGATCAAGCATGCAAAGAACATGACCTTTCTTATCGCCATAGTCATGCTGGTTTAAGACATGTGGCAGATAAATTGTTATTGAAGAAAGCTAAACAACGTTTCACATCCAGTGTTGCCTCAGTGGGTGATAGGATGGCAGCCCTGATTGTCATGTGTGCTATGAAAGGAAAGTTGATGATGCATGGACAAAGGTTTACCAGAGCACGATGTTTTGTTATTTTTAATTTTAAAAAATCATGATGTTGATGGCTGATTTCTCATTTTACACATTTCACACATTGCCATTTTGCCAATTTGCAATTTACAGTTTTTGAAAACGTTCGTTTTAAGTTTTGCGTTTTTGATGATATGGATTTTTCCATTTTGCTGATGACACTTTTTAAACAATGTCCGTTTGAAGTTTTTTGAATTTTCAAATTTCACACATGGCCATTTCCAGATTTTTAAAAATGTCCGTTTTAAGTTTTGCGTTTTTTTGGTGATATGGAATCATTGATTTTCCATTTTGCTGTTTTCACATTTTTCCATTTGGTGTATGTCGAAAGTTGAGATTTGACAATGATGTTGATGCAAGTGCTTAACCTTGATAATACTGCAATGTGTTAATGCGTGTTTGGAGAAACGTCGAGGTCTACGACTACTGCAGGTAAGACTGTTTTTACAAAAATAATGTCTATTGTCTGCCACATTTCAATGAAAAAAAAACTAATGACAAAACAAAATGAGTATATAAGTGACCATTTACCCCCTCCCCACCCACCCACCCTACCTCACCGTGTTTGCTCTGGTCAACCATACACACCAGCTTTCTCTCTCTACTCATACATTCACACCTGTCTTTGGGAACAAACACAACCACTTTATTTATTCCCAAAAGCACATTCTCGACATGCACACTCATCCCAAAAGCTTTTTTAGTTTATCATTTACATTACGAAAAAATAATTAAATACTAATTATTAAAGTTACTAAAAATCTTACTTATTTCATATTTACAATAAAAAAAACTTCGTACTGTGCCCAACTCTAGGAATGGGTATTCCAAGTTTCAGACACCTAGATATCAAGGGAAAGGCTGTAGCCGCTTTTGAAAGTTCAGATATTTGAATATCGCGCTACATTGCTTCGAGAAGCATTTAGAAGAATTTTACCGATAGTTGGATGTCAAGTGACGTAGCGAGTAATAGCAGAGGTGGAGGCTATTTATTGATTAAATAGTTAACTATGGAGTAGAGACTTGAGACTGGGATCAGATTACTGGCACAGCCAAATGAAAGAGAATGCAATTAGTATCAAGTATATCGGACCAGGGATTCAAGAGATATGAGGATTTCTAGATATCAGGCGATGACGCGTGACCCTGACCGTTTTGAATAAAAGCCAGCTGGAGGAGGCATGGTTAGCTCATTCTAACACAAGCACTTGGCAAGCAAGTTGCATCTACGCTGAGCCAAGGCACATGGTTGCCGTATCTACGCAGAAGTTCTTTTCAAATCGTGATAGTCACGAGAAGTGCTGCGCTTCGAGTTGAAACTTAGTAAGTTTCTGGTGAGGAGAATCACTGAGGTGATTGTTTTTCTACAGACATTGGTGGAAATATTTATATTTCCAAAAGGACATATGCTAGACTTTGTCTAGAAAATAGTATTTTGTCACAGTCCAGTAGTAACTTAATACTTGGATGTTTAAATCCATTTCAAGTCAGTTTTCATTTTTGTAACTAGTTAACCACTTCGATCTGTCAGTACACTGAAGACTAGTCTATAACGGTGGCGTTCATTAGTCTACGCAAGGGAAACTGCAAGTTGTCTAGCGCATGGCAGATGGTGATATACAAACCATGCCCAGGGAACGATCTTCAGAACAGCCGTTAATTGCTTAGACTGTCAATGTTTTTCTTGTACTGATGAGATTACAGTGAGTTATGTTACAACTGACATATTTAAGAAGAGATCACTTAGATCTGACCCTATTTAAACAAACTGTTATGGCTTGGATAGAAGCCCATATTAATATGGAACCACAGTTTATTCAAACGTCGAAAGATACTACCACTATGTCTGACTAGACGAATTGTGGGTCTACAATGGCGGCCGATACAAGGATTATACGTGCTTGTCCGATAGGGCATGTCTATGGATAAATCTGGTACAGACCAGGTTTACTACACTTCAAGACCAACAAGAAATGTAAGCCACATTTGAATTGTATTATGCCTAGCTAATTGGAACAAACTATTTTCTTTCTGCAGATGACCAACACATTTTTTCGTCGTATTTAAATCTTGCAATGATTTACGCAAGACTTGTTAGAGTTATTCTGAGCATTTTCAGCACTCAGATCAGTTTAGGATCGATGACCGAGCATTTCGAGCATTTATTTGAATTTTTCATATTTTAAGGAAGCCACGGAAAACACCCCGATGTAACTGTAAAAGTTAAATTTATTTTTGTTGAGGAATGGATATTTTTTTCCATATTCGAAGGTTCGAACATGTGGATTCTCACATAATGAGATGATAATTAAACATATTTAAAATAATAATAATAATAATCCACTAATAATAATAATGATAATTTTTATAATTTTTCTAAATAATTCTTGGATATTATATTTTATAATAATCATATGTATTGAGAAAGAGCCTATGAAGTAGTTTAAACATTTCTAGTTTGGAACAGGAGATTTTCCGAAGGAAAGTGGTTACCGCAAGCCCGCATTCAACCAACATGTCAGTTCTGGTTGAACAGTTGATATTTGCTATGAGCAAAGTATATTTTTCAGATAACACGGAGAGGCATGAAACGGGAAGCAAATGATATTTGTATCAAATAGGATATTTTTGTATTTATATAAAATCATGACGTAAATACACTCGAAAGTGAAATAAAGCTTTTCATAAGTATGGTAAATTCACGGGTCGAACTGAATGGTAAAATAAAATAAACTTGTAAGTTTATTAATCTTCCAGTGTTGATAACAAGCAGAGGCTTGATTTATTGTATAAATTTTGGGAAGATAATTTATGTGTGTGGAGTAGTTGAAATGCCATTCCCAGGTGCGCATGTTAAGTCGCAGGAATGAAGAGGTTTTTTCGAGCATCAATCAAATAGCAGGTTCGATGGCTCAGGTTTATAGTAGGAGTATTGGAGCCACACATTTCGTCGTATGAATGACCCGAAGGTTATTTCTTTGAAACCATCAGTTCTTATTTCAACCTTGTTTACGAACTCCATTTAGACTTTGATTTTGCTAGAACCCGGATTTGTCATGATAGTAGTTTATTCTTCTTCAGAGGAAGACCTTTGCCGTTGTTGTTGTTGTTGTTATAATATTGTGTTCTTACACAAATAATAGAATGGGCCACTGCCAATTAAAAATAATTCTTTAACCACGAATAATTTGAAGGATATTTTCAATCCTAGTGCCATGAACTAAATGAATTCATTATGAAACTACAATTCTAATTTCCGCATTCTGTCGAAGAATTGCAAGTTGTGAAAGTTACTAAGAATGGCCATAAATATAAATATTTTTATAATAATGATTCCAAGTGAATAATTGAATAGTTGAATGGTTCAACCATTTATTGATCAAGCTGATGATTCAGAAATCATATATTTTGTTTGGAACTTGAAGTTCATAATCGAGTCACTTCTCGAATGTTTAATGTCAGAAGAACAATTAATTGTTGTTGTGCTTCGCACAGTTCTTCGATGCTATGCTCAATGGTCAAATACTTTTCAGATGTTATTAATATGTGTTAATAATTTGTGTTGCTTCTATGATAATAATTTTTTCGACAATATATTTTTGAAACTGGAAAAACAAGTGAAAGTTTAAGAATTCTATAAACATTTATTCTACGAGTGTTAATATCATGTAAATAGTCAAACAGTGATCTACGTTATTTCCAGTATAGACAATTAATTTTGAACTGGAATTAAATATTAATAATTTGGAACACAGTCCACAGGACTATTAATCGGACTTGTGTTTCCAAAAAGATTGTCAAATGTGTTTGGAAAATTTCTGTATATTGTGTGTAAATAAGAGTGTGGATCGCCACACGTGGATGATGCTGCTTTGAGCATTTTTGCAGTCAGATTTTAACTTTAAAATAAACTGAGATAATTTTACCAGATGTGTTTCTCCCAATTAAATCTCCTTCTATCCTTATTGTTGCATTGAGCCAAAAATCAGTAAAGCATTTTTTTTAATTTGATGTCGTTTTTGCGATTTGCTTTAACCCATCTGGCGCTCCGGGATATTTTGATTCTCGTGCTGACTGATTATTGGTAAAATGCATATGTGGTCGTGCGGACTCCGGTCTAAAGGGGCACATAAAATAAGATAGAGAGAGAAATGGCTTCGAACGTGGGTCCCGATTTAGACATGATCAATCGCATGCCGATTTGAAATTGTGATAATTTTTATTGAAATATTTTGGGAGTTGAGAGATGTCTGGTTTGGATGAATAAATTAGTAGGAAACCCAATTAGTGGGGAAAATTAAAAATTTAACTTGGTTAATAATTAGAATGGGTTTGATTATTTTTGATAATGGCTTAACCATTAGGGCGTCAAGTAAATTCAGTAGTAAACGTTCGATGACTGGACATACACATTATTAGAATCCAGGTGGAGGATATTTGAGAACTTGCATATTTTTCTTGTGATATTGTGGTAAATGTAATTCGTAAAAGTAGAGACTTTTGTTTTTCCATCACGTCGACATTAGGACAAATCTCATTTTATTATAGTGTTCCAATTAGCTATTCATATTTCTTGTTCTAGTTATAAGCTTGTGTTTGCCACTGTTGTATACCCCTAAGTTTTGATTAATAATTGAAATTATGGAAGAAATGATGAGGATGATGAGGAGTTTGGAGGAGAGTTCAAAAGAGGCTGGACGGCGTGTAGCCGCTATTATGAAAGAAAATACAGAGGCTTTAGAAAAGAAACTTAAAGAAAATTCTGATTCTTTAGAAAGTAAACTTAAAGAAAATTCTGATTCTTTAGAAAATAAACTTAAAGAAAATTTGAATGATAAACTTAAAGAAAATTCTGAGTCTTTAGAAAATAAACTTAAAGAAAGTTTGGAGGATAAACTTAAAGAAAATTCTGATTCTTTGGAAAGTAAACTTAAAGAAAATTCTGATTCTTTGGAAAATAAACTTAAAGAAAATTCTGATTCTTTAGAAAGCAGGTTAAAAGGTAACTTGAAAGAAAATTTAAATAGTAAATTTAATTCAATGGAAAGTAAATTTAAAGAGAATTCTGAAATTTTGAAAATGACACTTGAAAGTAAAATGAATAAATTATGCGATAAAACACATGAGCTCGAAACTTCATTAGCTACTAACGCAAGTTTAATGGACGAAAAATTTCGCGATGCCGATCTTCGATCCCAAAGCTTAGCTGATAGGATAGAACATGGTCTTAGGAAAGTTGGTGAAGACATGGTCAACCTGGAAGTCAGAGTGAAGAAGGAGAGTAACGAGATGGGAATTCTAGTTCTTCAACGTTTAACGGAACAATTCAAAGAACTTGTCATGGGAGAAATAAGAGAAGGTGTGATTAGTGAATTGCAAACTGAAATCAAAACCACAGTTGTCAATAAAATTAAAGACACACTCAAGCTGGAGAACCAAGAGGGAATCAAGGAGATTAGGGAATATTTGTCATCCCATATTGAAGTAATTGCCAAAGATATCCAAGCAACTCAGAAGGACATATCAGATATGACAGGGTCATTGAAAAGTCATGAGGCTGTTATGAACCAGATATCCATTGATGTTAAAGACAATTGTAAAGAAACTGAAGCAATTAAGAAGATGGCAGAAGAAAACCAGAAGGAACTTGAGGCTATGAAAACTCAAATCAAGGATGAGAAACAGTCTGATCATCTGTTGAAAATGCCAAATGTAAGGGGAAAGGAACAGATAGATAAATCTAGAGAGACTGAAAGACAGGATGAGGTCAGGACAGCATTTCAATCCAACCCCATAACTGTATTTAAGAATATAGAAGATAAGCCTCCTAAATTTTCAGGGCGAGATTCTGTAACACCCGTGGAATTTTTGAGAGAAGCAGGTGATTACCTGAAAGATTCTAAGATCCCTAAAGAAAGACAGATCCGAGTGATAGGGAAGTTCTTGGAAGGTCCTGCACTTCTGTGGTTTAGAGCATTTAGATCCACTCTAACCACTTTTGAGGAGTTTTCTCGTGGGCTATTGAAGAAGTTTTGGTCCCCGGAAACCCAACAGCAAGTCAGAGCAGAGTTATATTCGAAGAGATTCTCGACGTCACAACCTACTCGATACTCTACGTACTTTTCTGGACAGCTGTCTAAACTTCAACATTTAGATCCGCCGATGCCAGATAACGAGTTGATTACTGCATTGATACGTCAATTTCCAGCAGACGTCCAGAGGACTTTGATCGCAGCTGATATCTACAATATGGAACAATTTGATGAAGTATTACAGAAGCTGGATCATACAAACGCTCAATTCTTCCATCAGAAGGGAGCAAAGAATAACAACGCTGTGTACGCTGTTATGGCTGATAGTTATTCTCAAACACCTCGAGAGATTCGAGAGGAGCGAGAAGAGAAAACGCCGAGGGAAGATCCAAATAAAGGAGGATGGAACCAGTACATTAACAGATACAGTTACAAGCCTTATGCGAGACCAGATGGTGGTAATCGATACAATACTCGATGGAGAAGGCCACGAGATAGTCAAGGAAGGTACCAGGAAAGAAGATATTATGGTAGAAACAACTACAATAACAGAGGGAATGTAGATACTCGTCAGTCCAATGAAGAGTTTAACAAGGACACGAGGAAAAATTTGGAAGCAAGACACCAAGATAACTTGCAATTTTTGGAGCAGAGGCCCAATGAACCAGGTCCATCGGGAACACAACAATCCCGGGGGAATGGTAATGAAAAAAAAACTTCGAATTCACAGTAGAAGATAGAATTTTGAACACTTTCACTTCCAGAATTATTAAATGGCAAGCAGAGGATGATGACTTAATTCAACAGAATGACGAACGAAAAGAAATGGGTACCAGAATTAGAATGCCAATCATATCATGCGAAGTATTTGGTATGCCTGTCGATACTTTGATCGGTACTGGGGCTATGCTTTGTCTGGTGAGTGAGAAGCTTTATATTCTGTGGAAGCTCAAAGAGAATTTAGAGGAGATTCCAGTATCAGGAATTAAGATCCAAGGAATAATACCCAATAAAATATCTCTGTGTAAAACACAATTATACTTATGTATTACGATTGGAGGACATGATTTCCGACATGTATTTGTTGTAATGAAGGACATGGCTTTTGACATGATATTGGGAGCAGATTTCATTCAGAAATATCAAGCAGTGATAGATATGAAGACAGAGACGATCAAATTCAAGAATACCGAAGAGATAAACTTCGAGGGAAAAGAAGAGGAAGACATCGAGGGAGATGCTCAATGGTCTCTGATTTTTCATGAAGCTGAAGGAAGAGAAGTCTACACTGAGAAGGAGTCCCCAGAGCTAGGGAAGATTTTGGAAGAGTATCACGATATTTTTGATATTAAGCCTGGTGAAATTGAAGATTTGGAATATTGAGGAAGTAAACAATAATGGAAGCTATGAAGTAGCCAATACACGAACTGGTAACATCGTGGGAACTTATAATGCATCGAATTTGAAGATTTATTATTCAAGAACCAGATGATTTAATGTGTAGATAGGAAAAATAAAAATTTTTCAATTTTTATTTTTTGCTAGGTGTGGGGTGGATGTGCCCAACTCTAGGAATGGGTATTCCAAGTTTCAGACACCTAGATATTAAGGGAAAGGCTGTAGCCGCTTTTGAAAGTTCAGATATTTGAATATCGCGCTACATTGCTTCGAGAAGCATTTAGAAGAATTTTACCGATAGTTGGATGTCAAGTGACGTAGCGAGTAATAGCAGAGGTGGAGGCTATTTATTGATTAAATAGTTAACTATGGAGTAGAGACTTGAGACTGGGATCAGATTACTGGCACAGCCAAATGAAAGAGAATGCAATTAGTATCAAGTAAATCGGACCAGGGATTCAAGAGATATGAGGATTTCTAGATATCAGGCGATGACGCGTGACCCTGACCGTTTTGAATAAAAGCCAGCTGGAGGAGGCATGGTTAGCTCATTCTAACACAAGCACTTGGCAAGCAAGTTGCATCTACGCTGAGCCAAGGCACATGGTTGCCGTATCTACGCAGAAGTTCTTTTCAAATCGTGATAGTCACGAGAAGTGCTGCGCTTCGAGTTGAATTCCCTTTCGCCCCATGGGGTCCTAACTTGGCGTCTCGGACCCCATCGACATCGGATTTCTCCTAGGGCTTAGGATCGACTGACTCGTGTGCAACGGCTGTTCACACGAAACCCTTCTCCACGTCAGTCCTCCAGGGCCTCGCTGGAGTATTTGCTACTACCACCAAGATCTGCACCGACGGCGGCTCCAGGCAGGCTCACGCCTAGACCCTTCTGCGCTCACCGCCGCGACCCTCCTACTCGTCAGGGCCTCACGGGGCGGGCCCCGCCGAAGCGGAGCCGCGCACCCCTCATTGCCGTGCTGACGGCAGAGTATAGGCAAGACGCTTCAGCGCCATCCATTTTCAGGGCTAGTTGCTTCGGCAGGTGAGTTGTTACACACTCCTTAGCGGATTCCGACTTCCATGGCCACCGTCCTGCTGTCTTAAGCAACCAACGCCTTTCATGGTTTCCCATGAGCGTCTATTCGGGCGCCTTAACTCTGCGTTTGGTTCATCCCACAGCGCCAGTTCTGCTTACCAAAAGTGGCCCACTTGGCACTCCGATCCAATGTTTAATCTCGCGGCTTCATTGCTTTAAGCAAGCCGGAGATCTCACCCATTTAAAGTTTGAGAATAGGTTGAGGTCGTTTCGGCCCCAAGGCCTCTAATCATTCGCTTGACCGGATGAGACTCGTTCGAGCACCAGCTATCCTGAGGGAAACTTCGGAGGGAACCAGCTACTAGATGGTTCGATTAGTCTTTCGCCCCTATACCCAGCTCCGACGATCGATTTGCACGTCAGAATCGCTACGGACCTCCATCAGGGTTTCCCCTGACTTCGTCCTGGCCAGGCATAGTTCACCATCTTTCGGGTCCCAACGTGTACGCTCTGGGTGCGCCTCAACTCGTAATGAGAACGAGACGCCCCGGGAATGCGGGAGCCGCGCAGAAGCGCGCCCCATCTTCCCTCGGTCCGCACAAGGCGGGACCTTCACTTTCATTGCGCCTTTAGGTTTAGTGTCAACCCAATGACTCGCGCACATGTTAGACTCCTTGGTCCGTGTTTCAAGACGGGTCGTGAAATTACCCGAAGCTTTTGCGCCGCTGACGGGAGTCTTAGAAGATTCTTCTGTCTGAGGCACACCCGAAACCAACAGCGGTGCGGGGCCAGAGCCGGGCCAGAGGTCCGTCATCCGTACCGCGCGCACGCGCTTGCCGAGGGCCGGACGCCCACCCCGAGGGGCGGCGAATCAACTCCACGCACACATACCGTCGAGCCGTCGGCCGGGAACACCAGGGGTCTGCCCGACGAACACGTCTTGCGACGCAGACGAACAGACTACCACCCGGGCCTTAGACCGACACCCAACGGGTCGCGACGTCCAACGTGGAGAGAAGTGCGGCCCACCGACCTCACCACTGCAACACAGCCGAGTGAAAACCGTTGCCACCCCGACGCCGGATTGCTCCGTGCGGGGGGTCGGACCCATCTGGCAGTGAAGAGGGCAAGGCGCGGATGAGGCTTGAATCTCTCCGGTTGATGCATTTTCGGGTTTCTCACGTTTACCCCCGAACGGTTTCACGTACTCTTGAACTCTCTCTTCAAAGTTCTTTTCAACTTTCCCTCACGGTACTTGTTCGCTATCGGTCTCGTGGTCATATTTAGCCTTAGATGGAGTTTACCACCCACTTAGGGCTGCACTCTCAAGCAACCCGACTCTAAGGAGAGATCCTTACGGAAGCCGCAGCGGTCTCTACGGGCCTGGCACCCTCTGCGGGCCGTGGCCCCATTCAAGAAGGACTTGAACTCGCCGCAGGAATCCGGGATAATCGGACCCTCCCAAACACCACATTTCTCGGCAGGGTGAACCTGCGAGATTCGGTGCTGGGCTCTTCCCTGTTCGCTCGCCGCTACTAAGGGAATCCTTGTTAGTTTCTAATGAAGGACATGGCTTTTGACATGATATTGGGAGCAGATTTCATTCAGAAATATCAAGCAGTGATAGATATGAAGACAGAGACGATCAAATTCAAGAATACCGAAGAGATAAACTTCGAGGGAAAAGAAGAGGAAGACATCGAGGGAGATGCTCAATGGTCTCTGATTTTTCATGAAGCTGAAGGAAGAGAAGTC
Organism: Meconema thalassinum; assembly: GCA_946902985.2. Lineage (NCBI taxonomy): Eukaryota > Metazoa > Arthropoda > Insecta > Orthoptera > Tettigoniidae > Meconema > Meconema thalassinum. The sequence continues at coordinate 918,974,835 of OX336389.2, forward strand.
TACACTGAGAAGGAGTCCCCAGAGCTAGGGAAGATTTTGGAAGAGTATCACGATATTTTTGATATTAAGCCTGGTGAAATTGAAGATTTGGAATATTGAGGAAGTAAACAATAATGGAAGCTATGAAGTAGCCAATACACGAACTGGTAACATCGTGGGAACTTATAATGCATCGAATTTGAAGATTTATTATTCAAGAACCAGATGATTTAATGTGTAGATAGGAAAAATAAAAATTTTTCAATTTTTATTTTTTGCTAGGTGTGGGGTGGATGTGCCCAACTCTAGGAATGGGTATTCCAAGTTTCAGACACCTAGATATTAAGGGAAAGGCTGTAGCCGCTTTTGAAAGTTCAGATATTTGAATATCGCGCTACATTGCTTCGAGAAGCATTTAGAAGAATTTTACCGATAGTTGGATGTCAAGTGACGTAGCGAGTAATAGCAGAGGTGGAGGCTATTTATTGATTAAATAGTTAACTATGGAGTAGAGACTTGAGACTGGGATCAGATTACTGGCACAGCCAAATGAAAGAGAATGCAATTAGTATCAAGTAAATCGGACCAGGGATTCAAGAGATATGAGGATTTCTAGATATCAGGCGATGACGCGTGACCCTGACCGTTTTGAATAAAAGCCAGCTGGAGGAGGCATGGTTAGCTCATTCTAACACAAGCACTTGGCAAGCAAGTTGCATCTACGCTGAGCCAAGGCACATGGTTGCCGTATCTACGCAGAAGTTCTTTTCAAATCGTGATAGTCACGAGAAGTGCTGCGCTTCGAGTTGAAACTTAGTAAGTTTCTGGTGAGGAGAATCACTGAGGTGATTGTTTTTCTACAGACATTGGTGGAAATATTTATATTTCCAAAAGGACATATGCTAGACTTTGTCTAGAAAATAGTATTTTGTCACAGTCCAGTAGTAACTTAATACTTGGATGTTTAAATCCATTTCAAGTCAGTTTTCATTTTTGTAACTAGTTAACCACTTCGATCTGTCAGTACACTGAAGACTAGTGTATAACGGTGGCGTTCATTAGTCTACGCAAGGGAAACTGCAAGTTGTCTAGCGCATGGCAGATGGTGATATACAAACCATGCCCAGGGAACGATCTTCAGAACAGCCGTTAATTGCTTAGACTGTCAATGTTTTTCTTGTACTGATGAGATTACAGTGAGTTATGTTACAACTGACATATTTAAGAAGAGATCACTTAGATCTGACCCTATTTAAACAAACTGTTATGGCTTGGATAGAAGCCCATATTAAAATGGAACCACAGTTTATTCAAACGTCGAAAGATACTACCACTATGTCTGACTAGACTAATTGTGGGTCTACAATGGCGGCCGATACAAGGATTATACGTGCTTGTCCGATAGGGCATGTCTATGGATAAATCTGGTACAGACCAGGTTTACTACACTTCAAGACCATCAAGAAATGTAAGCCACATTTGAATTATATTATGCCTAGCTAATTGGAACAAACTATTTTTTTTTCTGCAGATGACCAACACATTTTTTCGTCGTATTTAAATCTTGCAATGATTTACGCAAGACTTGTTAGAGTTATTCTGAGCATTTTCAGCACTCAGATCAGTTTAGGATCGATGACCGAGCATTTCGAGCATTTATTTGAATTTTTCATATTTTAAGGAAGCCACGGAAAACACCCCGATGTAACTGTAAAAGTTAAATTTATTTTTGTTGAGGAATGGATATTTTTTTCCATATTCGAAGGTTCGAACATGTGGATTCTCACATAATGAGATGATAATTAAACATATTTAAAATAATAATAATAATAATCCACTAATAATAATAATAATAATTTTTATAATTTTTCTAAATAATTCTTGGATATTATATTTTATAATAATCATATGTATTGAGAAAGAGCCTATGAAGTAGTTTAAACATTTCTAGTTTGAAACAGGAGATTTTCCGAAGGAAAGTGGTTAGCGCAAGCCCGCATTCAACCAACATGTCAGTTCTGGTTGAGCAGTTAATATTTGCTATGAGCAAAGTATATTTTTCAGATAACACGGAGAGGCATGAAACGGGAAGCAAATGATATTTGTATCAAATAGGATATTTTTGTATTTATATAAAATCATGACGTAAATACACTCGAAAGTGAAATAAAGCTTTTCATAAGTATGGTAAATTCACGGGTCGAACTGAATGGTAAAATAAAATAAACTTGTAAGTTTATTAATCTTCCAGTGTTGATAACAAGCAGAGGCTTGATTTATTGTATAAATTTTGGGAAGATAATTTATGTGTGTGGAGTAGTTGAAATGCCATTCCCAGGTGCGCATGTTAAGTCGCAGGAATGAAGAGGTTTTTTCGAGCATCAATCAAATAGCAGGTTCGATGGCTCAGGTTTATAGTAGGAGTATTGGAGCCACACATTTCGTCGTATGAATGACCCGAAGGTTATTTCTTTGAAACCATCAGTTCTTATTTCAACCTTGTTTACGAACTCCATTTAGACTTTGATTTTGCTAGAACCCGGATTTGTCATGATAGTAGTTTATTCTTCTTCAGAGGAAGACCTTTGCCGTTGTTGTTGTTGTTGTTATAATATTGTGTTCTTACACAAATAATAGAATGGGCCACTGCCAATTAAAAATAATTCTTTAACCACGAATAATTTGAAGGATATTTTCAATCCTAGTGCCATGAACTAAATGAATTCATTATGAAACTACAATTCTAATTTCCGCATTCTGTCGAAGAATTGCAAGTTGTGAAAGTTACTAAGAATGGCCATAAATATAAATATTTTTATAATGATTCCAAGTGGATAATTGAATAGTTGAATGGTTCAACCATTTATTGATCAAGCTGATGATTCAGAAATCATATATTTTGTTTGGAACTTGAAGTTCATAATCGAGTCACTTCTCGAATGTTTAATGTCAGAAGAACAATTAATTGTTGTTGTGCTTCGCACAGTTCTTCGATGCTATGCTCAATGGTCAAATACTTTTCAGATGTTATTAATATGTGTTAATAATTTGTGTTGCTTCTATGATAATAATTTTTTCGACAATATATTTTTGAAACTGGAAAAACAAGTGAAAGTTTAAGAATTCTATAAACATTTATTCTACGAGTGTTAATATCATGTAAATAGTCAAACAGTGATCTACGTTATTTCCAGTATAGACAATTAATTTTGAACTGGAATTAAATATTAATAATTTGGAACACAGTCCACAGGACTATTAATCGGACTTGTGTTTCCAAAAAGATTGTCAAATGTGTTTGGAAAATTTCTGTATATTGTGTGTAAATAAGAGTGTGGATCGCCACACGTGGCTGATGCTGCTTAGAGCATTTTTGCAGTCAGATTTTAACTTTAAAATAAACTGAGATAATTTTACCAGATGTGTTTCTCCCAATTAAATCTCCTTCTATCCTTATTGTTGCATTGAGCCAAAAATCAGTAAAGCATTTTTTTAATTTGATGTCGTTTTTGCGATTTGCTTTAACCCATCTGGCGCTCCGGGATATTTTGATTCTCGTGCTGACTGATTATTGGTAAAATGCATATGTGGTCGTGCGGACTCCGGTCTAAACGGGCACAGTACAGCTTAAAAGAATCAAACTATTCACCAATCAAAAATAAAAATAAAAAAAGGTTGCATAGAACTGTTTTAAAGAGCGAAAGGTCCAAGTGGTTTGCCACTATTTACAAAATCTACTATTTACAATGACAAAAAACCAATATTTACAAAATACTAAATCTACAAGTTACATAAAGCTATGTCCCATAAACGATTAAACAATGAAATCACACCTCCTCCTCCTTGTGATCATAACCCCAGGGCAGGCTGGTGAGCAGATCATCAGCCCACACACGCTTGTTATCCATGGAGGCGAGGGTGCGTTTTCTCTGTTCCACAAGATACAAATGATGGTTGCTGGATTGTATCCTGCACTGTGTGTGAGACATAGCTTTACCAGTGCGTAAAACCGCTAGATAGTCATCAACACGTAGCGATTTTACCACTGCCCTACCTACACCTTTTCCTCTTTTGGTTCCTTATAGTCTAGTGTGCGGTAAGCATACATTTTCGAAGCCAAACCTACGAATTCCGTCATAATGGAATCACCGCATTCATCTTTTAAAACGCCCATTTCCTTCTTGTTTTTTATGGGCAGCTGAAACACGTTGTCAGCGCTATAGCAAGAGGTGTCGAACCATTCACTATGCTGCCTCATGACGTCATAGGGGTTGCAGTGGCGAATGTGGTAAATGAATGAGTCCGTATCCATATACAAAAGAGAGACGCTCTCAAAATGGCGTTTGGCAAACTCATAGTGAAATCGATACATGACCGATTTAGAAAAGTCTAAAATGACTTGACCCAAGTAAATGGGTTTATCCATGGTCACGCTGGTCTTACTCATTTCAATAGTAGCCAAATCCTCATCGATAATTTTGATCGATTTGAAATTTGGCTTGGCAATGTACCGCCGGGCACCCCACCGCCCCTCCCAGACATTCACCAATTTAATGTCACGGTATTTGCGAACATTCTCCATAGACTTGCCATTAATTTAAAAAAAATAATTTCAAACTGCTGTGTTGCCATTTGTCGGTGCTCTGTGTTGAGTTGCATGTATGGCTCAAGCCATGCTTTTTCAGCAAAAGAAAAACCCCTGTGGATTTTCTTCAACACCAAGCCTTGGGCGAGGCATTGCACCAACATTTGGATATGTAGCACATACCGATTTTTGTTGTAAAGTGTGCCCTTGAGTTTTTCAATTTTCACTTTACTGTCAGGGGGGACCATTTGCTCAAGGCAGAATGGGAAATCGGCATGTTCATCATACAAGGATGAGGGATATTCAGTATCCACTTCTAGCACATATCCACGGCCTGTTTCTTGGCTAGCCATGTTCACATCAAATTCTAACACTTGTTTGTCTGTCAGCCAAACCAACTTCCCATAGGACAAAGGCTGACTCATGGCGTAACCGTACAAATTATTCACGTCATAGTACATTAAGTACGATTCTGGTTTGTCTGGTGAATAATCAGGCATGTAGACATTGTTCGCTTCGGCATGGCGTTGGTTAAGCGACACAAAGCCGCCACGAATGCCCTTTTCAAAAAATAGAACCATGTCTACGTCAGTGAGTAAATCCAATTCCACTTGAGTGTATTTCAAAGCGGCATCAAACGAGAGTCCAGGACTCGTATAATAGTGAGCCGGGTCAAGACCGTAAATGTGTTGACACAAGTTACGGAATTTTTCAAACACATTGGTGAGAAGCAATACATCCAGTTTTAGGTAATGCAAAGCATATTCACTTAGCGTGTTAATGCCAAACACTCGCCAAACTTGACATGCATGTGCATAGTCTTCATCGGAAACGGTACTGCGTGTTAGTTTCGAGTAAAATTTCTCTTGTGGTGGGAGTTTTCTTTGCTTTAACACATCCCAGCTGTTGCAGAAATCATACGGGAATATACCTTTCCGAATGCACAATTGAAATTGCTCAGGATCATTAAAATGCATTCTAGTATTTTTAATTCCTCCTCATTCAAGCCATTCACAAGGCTGTCTAGCGAGGATGCCATAAACTTAAAGGAATCCAAAAATCGAATGCTAAAGTCGCCCAACCACCATGTCAGGGCCGTAAAACGCTCATGGTTTTGGGGAATAATGATAAACGAGCCCTTGTTGACATGACCCAATTCACGAATCAAAAACTGAATGTCATAATTTGCCAGATTGTGGAAAAAGACACTGATGAAACGAGGAGCTGGAAAGTTCAAGTTGCATTTACTATGCGCAGCTCCACGAAACTCCCCCGTAAAGTGCGAGTGATCACGAACGGTGTCTTCAGCTCTGATCAGTGGCTTTTCGCAAATATGGCATGTCGTGGCATGCTCATACTGCTGCTGCTGTTCTGGAGATAGGCTCATGGGTACTGGCTGGTCCAGTATTTCCTGTACATCATGAGCCAACTTGACAAGTTCATCCAAGAACCATTTGGCACAATCTGGCCCCTCACGGTATTTGTAAACGGATTGTATGGGGTCATAGGCACACACCACATTAAATCCTATGGCAAAGGGGTCATGTTTTTGAATGAGTGTGGTTGAGCTCATGGTGGGATCTGGTTCACATCCCGCCATGGGTGTAGTGAGAGCTTCGAAATCTGCATATACCACATAGGGGACAGTGTCACGCTTGTGAATGTCCTTAAACTTTAACACAGCCTTGTCCCCTTGTGGCAATATCAATCTCACCGCTTCCTGAGAAACACAATCTACCCTATGACGTTCCAAAAGCGTAAGAGTGGTAAAATATTGCAGACAACGATCACAAATATGTTTTGCACGCACATGTTTGGACATTTGTCTGCTTAGCAATCTACTTAGGCTTTTAATGAGGCAATAGTGTTTCACTTCCCCGTAAGACAGATATAAAAGATGAATGTGGTGTCGTTTCGGTTCTTTTGTGGCATAAAGAGGACCCACAATCTCATCACCATTAAGACCATACACCATGAACGAAAAGTCCTGGTTATCTTGTTCAAACCTATGGATCTCGGTTAAGTCCATAGGGAACGACACTCGAGTTAAATTTAAAGTTTGTTTCAATTCATCAAACTTGGCCTTGTACTTTCCCGACCAACAACCATGATGTTGTACCGGCTGCAAATACGCAGCCACAACCCACAGAAAGCAATCATTGTCACGATTCTTAATATTCACCACAGCCTTTTTCGAAGCTATTGCTGGTGGTGTTTTAATATAGCTAGACCCAGCATTCAACGGGTTGAATTGAAAAATGTTGATTTGTAAATGATGAATTTTGTCTAAGGCAAGGCCACTCGGTCCTTGTTGCAGTTTATCAAATTTTGATAGCAAGGCATTCACCACGTGGGTTTCATACCACTGTTCCAAATTATGGGCTATGAATAGCTCTTGCATTTTACTGCAAATATAAAATGTCTCTTTATGCTCCACGTCCTTCTTTTTATATATGAAATCGCACACCAGTTCTGTATTCACCTTTAAAGCCAGATGCAACCTTTGTGCTGTACAAATTTCAATTTTAAAAATTTCAAAACAAGATTGTAAAAATTCTTTGAGAATCAAACTTTTTCTAACATTGACCACGCGGCCAGAGCACACACGCGATTTGAAACAAGACTCAAGGGGCTCCCAAGTTAACGTATCCTCAGCAGTAAAAGACATTATTTTGAAAGAACACTCTCACCTGAGTTTTCATCTGTAGACTACTGGACAATGGCCCCAAACACACGCGTTCCAGGTTATCACAGTGGTCAAGCGTTTTCCAACACTCTAAAAAGAAATAAAATAAACCACCATAAGTATATCCATTCCATATAGTTTATGCATTTCATAAACAAAACAAAATCAAACAGGTTATATATTAAAAAAAAACAAATCTCACCTTGACGTGTAATGCTTTGCTATATTCCCGTCTCGTGGGCTAGTGTGGAAATGGTTTCCTTTTCTATCTGTCTGTCTTTCTCTTTCTTTAATATATTTCCCACAGACACACGACAGGTAGGCTATACACGTTATCTGCAAACAAATAAATAAATAAAATCATTAATTACCTAATCAATAAATAATTGCATGTATTTATATAAAATCAATAAATATATATATATATACCTACCCCACAACAAGGTTAAGTATTTTCCACCAATACCAAAACTGTTAAACAAGACCAGGGGTTTCATGCAACACAGTGTGTTCAAAGGTAGTCACCTAAGTGAGAGTGGAAATCATAACGACATGTCTTTATATATGCTACGTTGCATGTATAATCATTTTTTCCCACGCTTTGAACATTCTTTTATCAGGCACGTGGACAGCTAACGTCCAAGGTGAACACCTGTGGCAGATCAAATTTCACGTCAACTTGCATTTTGTCACGTACGAAGCAAAACAGGATGTAACTTGTTAACAGTTATCGCGCACGTGGACAGCTAACGTCCCAGGCGAACACATGTGGCAGATCAAATTTCACGTCAACTTGCATTTTGTCACGTACGAAGCAAACAGGATGTAATTGGTTTAGCCCTCATGTGGTTTCACATGTGTTCACATGCATTTCGCTCTTCCCTGCCACCACGATGGTCAGATTATTTCACCTTCAAGCGTCATGGTCATTTTTCCATTGCACCTGTTGTCAAGTCAGATCAACGCCTTCCAATAAGCTCAAATGACATTCACCTCCTGCTCCTCTGCAAGTTTGTTTTCTCTACTCGCTTCGACCAACATAGAACCAAGTTCTCATCACCGTTTACACGTCAAAAATCCCCTTCGAGGGTAAAAAGTGTGAAAAAAACGCACCCTCGCTCTGTCATAAACCGACCCGTCGAAATAGCGATTGTTCTATTGAACACAGCCACCGTGGTCAGCGACAGGTTCGTTGAAACACACACACCCAGCCGTATCGTCTCTCTCAACCACCATGCTTCATAAACATTATAAACAGATAAAGAAAAAGAAAAAGTTTTTTCAACATGTATGGCGTTAGGCCCTTTGCGAATTTTATTTTTGGAAAAAATATCTACCACACTCGAAAGGGGGCGTTAGCCCGAGTCCTAGGACACCTCGTACACGTCTCTAGCGTTATTGGTTCGTGAGATATCGGCAAAATCACAAAAAACACGTGTTTACCCCAAAATCGAGTTTCCATTTTTTTTTAAATTACAACGAGTGGTTCATAGCAGAGAGGACGTCACCCCGAGTCCTTGGACCCGTCGTACATGCCTCTAGCATGATTGGTTCGCGAAATATAGCAAAAAGTTTAAAATCACGTTTTTCCCCCCAAAAATCCGTGTTTCCAGCATTTCACCTTTTCACAACATACATTTCCGTAAAGTGCACAACGAGACGAAAAAAACGAATCCAAGCACGCCCTCCTAGCATGACTCCTTCCATTCCAAGGTCGCAGGGGCTCACAACTTGCTAAGTGAGACAGCTCTCTCCGTACCACACTACTACAGGTTTTTATCCTAGAGACTTGAAATTTATTTTGGGGGTAGAGGGGGTGGGGATCATTGATTTACATGAAACAAACTTTTTTGTAGAATTCCTAGTTTCCAAAATATAGGATTTTCAAAATTCGAGGGTTTTCAAAAAAAAGACAAAAAATAAAAAAGTTTTATTACAAAAATAAATGTCATAAAGACCATTCGTATGAGCCATGGCACAACGTTCTATCATCTTTGGTTTTCAAACTATCGCCTACTTTCTAAAACAAATATTTTCTAATTTTTTTGAAAAATACAATACATGGTCCATAGGAAAGAGGACGTCAGCTCGAGTCCAACGACACCTCATTTGTCAACATCCGACCATGGGTTCACGACATATTGGCTTGGACTCACGCGGCGGCCATGACACTGGTTAGAACCATCACTACTCCACTACTAACGTGTGACTGATACAACATTTTTTGACAGATTAGGATTCAGCAGTTTCAAAAAATAAGAATTCACCTTCCTTAAATTAAAGTTAAAATGTATTTTTATTGTGAGTCAATTAATTACGATCGCGACGTATAGACACAGTGCAGTCACCAGAATTGCCTTTTGCAGGTTATTTAATTTATAATGCAAATAACGATGTCACCTCCACAGCGTAGTGGTCAGCATGGTTAGCTGCCGCCCCGGAGGTCCCGAGTTCGATTCCCGGCTCTGCCACGAACTTTGAAAATTGGTATGAGGACTGGAACGGGGACTACTCAGTCTCGGGTGGTTCAAATGAGTAGAAGGGGTTCGATTCCCTCCTCAGCCATCCTCGAAGTGGTTTTCCGTGGTTTCCCACTTCCACTTCGGGCATATGCCGGGATGGTATCATCTGTAAGGCCACGGCTGCCTCCTTCCCTCTTCCTTGCCTAGCCATCCTGATCTTCCCCTCCCTTCCCTCATGAGGCCCCTGTTCGCTTTGCAGGTGATGCCGCCTGGTCGAGGTGCTGATCACATCTCCCCAGTTGTATCAACTCAGACCAGATGTTCCCAGCTCTAGGACACTGCCCGTAGAGGCGGTAGTTGTGAGTTCCCTCGCTGAGTTCGTGGAAGTCATCAACCTGGAGGGTAAAATCGCAAAAAAAAATAACTATATTATATTTTAGAGCATTTTTACGCCCCATTAGGGCAGACAGTATATTCATGAATACTTGGCCATTTTTAGTGCATGATCTTCCAAGCTGGGTCAAACTGACTGTGTCCAAGGTCCATAGGGTTCAGCCACACTTGTGAGTGACGCACACTATCACATCTGAATCACTGGTTTACATTGTAGCGTGTGCTCTTTTATTGCTTGGAGAAGACCGAAAAAGAGAATGGAGCACTGTCGCTACTCAAGTTGCGGCTGTGAGTAGGTTAATTAGGACATTGAGTGGAGCAAAGTGCTGTGGGTTCACCTCGTGGCGTAGTGACTAGCATCTTTGGCTGTCACTACAGAGTTTGGAATTCGATTCCCGGCTCTGCCAAGAAATTTAATTCTGGTCTGAGGGCTGACACCGGGTACACTCAGCTTCGTGAGGCAGAACTGAGAAGAAGCTTGTTCGATTCTTACCTCAGCCATCCTGGAAATGGTTTTTCGTGGTTTCTCACTGCTACTCCTGGAAAATGCCGGGGTGGTTCCTAACCACGGCCGCCTCCTACCCAAATCTTAGCCCCAATTACAAATACACATTAGTACAGCCATCACAATATAGTACATTATGCAACGAGCCTATAATGGCTATAATTAAGACACGAGTATGTTTATAATCTCCATACGATTGTCTTAATTACCATTATAGGCGAGTAGCATACGATTGTTTTTGTTCGACGATAATTATATGTTCAAACATAAATATTCATAAATATCTGTGGAGATTTCGCCAGTTTTATGTATTGAACAGAGCGCATGGGACGCAGAGAATACCTTGTATTTGACCATGGCCTCCTCAAATACCCCACTATGACACTAGTAAATTTGAATTTAAAATAGGAGGCCGTGGAGGTCAGCGCAGATGCGATGCTATCCTTACCTAATTGGTCACACAACTGTTTGTTGAGCTCTAATTGGTGGGAGAAACTGTTTCATAATTAAAAAATAGTGTTATAATGACCCTCATTATGATACAGTTTTCTGACATATAATATTTACATTTCGACATCGTCGGACATAAACGCAGTTTATAAAGCCCACGTACATGATCACCATGTCAGCAACACAACAATAACTGTGGGCTGTTATCTCCAGTCGTCAGCGAGAGGTAGATGAATGACGTAATGCAAACGCTAGCGCATGTTACCTGAGCTATAACGAAGTGCGGGAGATTTGAACCTGATCTCACTATACAGTAGACTACCTTCTCCACTTTTCACCTACCCTCCCTTTCATTGAGCTCGCTATTCCACCCGAGTGATTTGAGGCACTGTATGTCTACATGAATACTTTTAGCATACAATCCACATATTGAAATACTGTATGAACAATGTATGTAGCCTGTATTATTCCCGCTTCCAACGGGTTCGGGGATGATATGCGATGAAAGTCTATGTGGCGGATGGTTTTTACGGACGGATGCCCTTCCTGAAGCCAACCTCATGAAAGGAGTTAAAGAGAGAAGAAATGAATGAAGATGAATGGAACTGGACAAGGATGTGGAAGGAAGCGGCCGTGGCCTATCAGAATGTGCCGTCCGAGCATTTGCCTGAAGTTTAAAATGGGAAACCGCGGAAAACCATTTCAAGGACGGCTGACGGTGTGGCTTGAACCCATGCCTACCCATTTCGCAGATGGTTCGGAACCATGACCTAGCACTGCGCGTTAGCAAGCGTAGCTACCGCTGTCAGTTGAAATATGGACAATGAAAAGGTTTAAATAAGCGCACGATGCAACATATCTACAAGGCTTACAATTACACACTGTATAGGAGATCGTACACGGGAACATGTCCCTTCTTACTGAGGTTTGGAAAGGAACTACTGAGGCATCAGAGGAATTACAGTAGGCCCTAATTGTATTATATTTATATGTTTTCTGTTCACAGCACATCTTGAGAACTGACCAGGTCAGTTGAACTGTTTACAAAGACGGTAATAGGCCTACTTATCATTACTGCGAAACCAATCACGTTTCTTCCATACTAGTGAAAATATAAAACTTAGAAGCGATTTCATCAGTGTTGCCTTTTTAGAGTCTATGTAAAAATGCTCGCTCCACACATACAGGGATGTCCAATTATCTTGGACGGTTAATGTTAATACAGTGCAATGCACACTTGCAACTGTACACCTCACTACATAAAATTGTTCGGGGAGAAAACATGTTTCATGCGTCAAGTGAAATCAAAAGAACAACCCCTTTCCAAAAAAGAGGAGAATTAAATACGCTACAAACAACACCACGTAAGAAATAACAAATATATTTCAAAAAACACGGACTATAAGGCTGTTACCGCTGTTGTTTCAGATAACCTCGTGTACTTGGTTGTGTATATACAGATGGAATTTGTCTGGTGACCTGTGTTATTGTGATGTCTGTAGTAGTGTGTGTATTTGTAATTCAGGTGCAGATTGGGAAGGAGGTGGCCGTGGTCTTAAATTAAGAACTATCCCGGCATTTGACTGGTGTATAAGTGGGAAACCACGGAATACCACTCCCAGGATGGCTGAGGTGGGAATCGAACCCCTCCTCTTCTCAATTTTGCCTCACGAAACTGAGTGTACCCCATTCCAGCCCTCAAGCAAGAATTAAATGTCTTGGCAGAGTCGGGAATCGAACCCGGACCTCCGGGTCGATAGCCAAGAATGCTAGCCACTACACTACAAGGTGGTCGCGGACACAAATTAGCATTCAGAACCCCGAACACGCTTAACAGACATAACAAGAATTTAGCAAAACAAGATTCTTCTCCCTGTTAACTTGCCAGGGATCAGGTTATAACACTATTTTGGACAAGGTGGTAGGAAATTTGGTCCGAGGTACAAGGCACACAGAAACGCCATTAAGTACAAAAAACATTCAGGTGTGTGATCACATTTATGACAATAATCACAAATTCACTCAATTCGAAACAGATCTAAATATCAAAAAGTAAAATCCTCAAACATTAGAAAGTGCATCGAAATAATCAGTCTAATTTGAGCGAGTACACTATTATAGAACATTCACTGATATTCACACTACTGAATATCAAGTCAGAACAATACACTCCAAGTGAAAAGCATAACACGATGTAGCGGATATGAAGGTAGGCTGTGGAATACAAAGAAGGGGCAATTTCTTTAAAAGGGTTGGGAAGGAAGTGCAATGCACCGAAGTATTTCGAAAAACCTGATTTTTAATCAGGCAATAGTTTAGATTTTCAAAGATGTCCTTGTTGTGAAGTAGTTCTGGAAGATGCCCAAACCCGCCACCATACAGCATACAGTCTTACCCCACCGAATACTGACGAGAATTTCAAATATTCTGACTAATCACAATGCCAGGAAAACAATATTCTTCGATATTTCGGAATTAAATACATATAATAAAATAACAAGATAGACCAGTCGGTGGCAAGATGGCGTCACAGTGAAAGTGTAGTGAAATAGCAGCTAGTGTAAATATTTAATAAAAGTGGTAAAATATTATAACAGAGGTTTAAAATCTATAAAGTCACTTTCCTTAGGCCAAGTGAAATACGGAATATTGATAGTATTTAGAAATTCTTATCGATAATTTAATAAACTAAGTTGTGAGAACGTGTATCCAAAGATTCGGCGACTTCTTCAATCACTGTTTGAACCAAGTAGAGCAGTGGTGCTTTTACGAGATTTCACCCGATTGGAAGATATACGTATTTCACATTCTTCTTTATCAGTAGGTAATTAGATTAATTCATTTAGGTAGTAATAAATAAAATAAATTTGGTGTAATTTGGTGCAAACATCTATGCTAACTTAGATCTCTAGTACGTCGTCAGTAAACAGTGTTAGTGTCTCGTCAGGTAGTGTAACCGTTACGGATTTATGCTCGTCGTGCAAAATAAAAGTTAAAAATGCAAATAAAATCATCACAATATCTCAGGTAAAATTGAATGAGGAGAAAAGTGAAACTGATTGTCCTAATGTACCGGTACCGTCATGCGAATGTCATAACCTGAGAAACGAACTGTCCTCAAAAGATGAAATTATAAAGCTGCTAGAGGAAGATATTGCTAAGTTAATGGAAGAGTTGAATAAATTAAAAGGAAACACAGAAGAAAGCAAGGAAACTTGGTCAACAGGGGTTGCTGCTAGTGTAAGATCAAATGAGCCTAGGCCTAAAAATGGAGTACCGGTAACTGAAATTCCCGTCTCAAATTCATTTGGAGTGCTCGTCGCAGGCGCGGATCTAGAGTTTGGCTAGATCAAGGTCACAGAATCGAAATTGTTAAGAAAAATGGTATCACTAACAACGAAATCACAAAATAACCGAACGTACAAAACCAGACCAATTTTTTTGCAAGCTACATGGATAGAAATTTGATGCGTTTAGCGCACCAAAAATATTCGTACAAATTGCAACGGCGTGTTTTGCGACTTTTACATCGAGCTTCGAGAAAAGTATCAAGGTACGTTGCAGTTTCGGCAAGTCGAGTTGGTACCGACAAAGGGAGAAAGTCACAGCTTAAATTGCCAACCAAGCTTGCAGTTTGGACGTCGGCAAAATTTTTTGGTGCGAAAAAAGCCCCAAATTTCTATCCGTGCATTGCTGCACATTCATCGTGACATCACTATAGACATCGATTCGGTAATCACAAGATTTGCTAAACAAAATAGACGAGTTGATTTTGTTATATAAATAATCGTTTTTATATAACAGGTATGAAGTTGTAAATATGTACAGTTGTAACAGAACATAATAATTGCAATAAAGATATTTTCAGTATTGAATAAAATGAAAAAACTGTTTTTCAGTTAAAATTCGTTAAGTTTTATTTGTCTGGTTATTGTGTTTTCTTTTTTGAGTTTGCGCAAAAAAAAATTGGTCTCCGTTTGTGGGGGAGGGGTCATGATCCCCGTGACCCCCCCCCACCCCCCCCCCCCACCCCTTGAATCCGCGCCTGGCTCGTCTAAGAAAATGATGACTTTCTTCAAGAAGAAAAGAAGAATGTGATAAAGAGAAAATCCAGGAAGATGCGGATATTTGCGGATAGTCACGGGCGAGATATAGCAGCAAACGTTCTGGAGAGAAGAGTAGAAAATAGAGGTCACTTCGACAGTAAAACCAGGAGCTCCCATTGCAGCGGTCACGGACGGGATGGTAGGAGATTGTGCGTCCCTAACTACAAAGGATTATGCAGTCATCATCGCTGGAGCAAACGACGTGTACAGAAACGAGAGTAAAAAGGTAATCAAAGATTTAAAAGGTACACTGCCATCCATGCATAACACTAATGTAATTGTTGTAAAAATTCCGCAGAGATATGACCTAATTCCCAAATCATGTGTAAATGTAGAAATACAAATGGGAAAGTTAATAAAATTTGTAAGAGTTTTCCAAATGTCCGAATCATAGATGTAAGTAAATTAGACAGGAAATTCCACACTCGGCATGGCCTACACTTAAATCGGTTAGGAAAAGAGTATCTTAGTGATGAAATCTGCAAAATTGTAAATTCAAATGGTAAGAATAGTTCAACAGTAATATCTTTAGAGTGGAAGCAGGGAAACTGGCAAAAGAAGCCAAACGTGAAGTTTGGCATTCAGATGAGTATCTTTTGATGTCAAATTTAACTGAGTGCAACAATGGTATTTTGGATTTGTCTAGCAACAATAATAATAACAATTATGATAATAATAATGTAAATAACTCACCAACACAAGCTTGCAAAAGTAACGAATTTAAAATTTACCACCAGAATGTTCAGTCTCTCTATAATAAAATTGATTACTTAAATCTAATGCTTAAGAATGAACTTAAAGACATCTTAGCATTATGTATTTCATAACATTGGCTGGAAGATGAACAACTCGAAGAAATTCAATTCCCGGGGTTTATACTAGCTAGTAAATACTCTAGATCTAATATTAGCAATGGTGGTACTTGTATCTTCTTAAGAAATAATTTAGATCATGAACAGTTAACTGCTTATGATTATCTAATTATGGAACAGAATTTTGAATCCTCTGCCGTAAAAATACAGCAGTTTAAGTTAATAATTGTATGCGTATACCGTTCTCCGTCAGGAAATTTTCGTTTATTTATAGATACATTAGAATTGTTACTCAATAACATGAGCAAAGTAAATTTCGATATAATAATTTGTGGGGATGTAAATGTGGATTACTTAAAATGTGATAGAAATTGTGAATTATTAACACAGTTACTAATTTCCTATGGACTGAAACCTACAGTAAATACCCCAACAAGAATAACAAAATTTAGTAAAACCACTCCTGATCAAATTTTTATAAATACAGATAAATATCACCATTCAATAGAAGTCTATTGTCCGGGTTTTAGTGACCACCAAGGACAAATACTGAGTTTTGAAGTACCCGAAACAATCAATAATAATGATAATGGAATACAATCAAAGTGCAGGTTATTCACTGAAACAAATGTTACATATTTCAACGACTTATTAAATAAGGAAACATGGTCAGAAATTTATAAACTAGAAAATGTAAATGATAAATTTAATGCATTTAAAACACTATTTTGAAACGGCATTCCCCTTTAAACAAAGAACTATTCAAAATAACAAAACTAGCAATTGGATAACAACAGGGATTATAAATTCATGTCAAAGAAAGAAATTTCTACACAAATGATATAAACAATACCACACAACACCTGAATTCAATTTATACTACAAAAATATACTAGCATATTAAATAAGGTAATAAGACTAGCAAAGGAAATGCATAATGATAATTTTATTTCCTAATTATCTAATAAAAACAGGACTATGTGGTCCGTGATAAAGAACTGGAAAATCTGCTAAAATACAAAGGAACATTACACTGACCTGCAATAATAAAGTGATTAATAATCCAGAGGAAATAGCAAACACTTTTAATGACTATTTTCTGGAAATTCCACAAAAAATATTAAATAAATCACAGGTAAATACACTAAATTCTGATAATAAAATAAATATATGCAGTGATTATTTATTTATAAATCATGTCACAAGTGAAGAGGTAAGAATAGTTATAAAAGAGCTAAAAATAAATTCTGCGCTGGTATTGATGGTATCCCTGATGCAATTTTAAAGAAATGTGCAGAAAATATAATAAATCCACTTACGCACTTAATAAACAGTTCAATTCTCTCAGGAACTTACCTGGATATTTTAAAGTTATCAAAAGTAATTCTAGTGCACAAAAACGGTTCTAAAGATGAATTAGATAACTATCGACCTATTACCTTACCAACTGGTATTGCAAAAATTGTGGAAAAATCATGTATAAGAGACTGATAAGTTTTATAGTAATAAATAAAATACTATCAAACTCACAACATGGATTCAGAACGGAAAAATCTACACATACAGCAATTTATGAATGCATTAATAGTATACTGAAATCAATTGACAAAAAGGAACATGTAACTGACCTATTCTTGGATTTATCGAAAGCATTTGATGTTGTTGGCCATAAAATTCTCCTTATAAAACTAAATCAATATGGTCTTAGAGGTCTAGCTAATAAATGGATAGAGTCTTACTTAACAAGGCGTAAACAAATAGTAAGCTTGAGACACAAGGATGATGGACCCAGATTACTTAATGAAACATTGTCCAATGAGGGTATTATTAAATTTGGAATACCCCAGGGATCGGTTTTGGGCCCACTACTCTTTCTTCTATATATCAATGATATAACACAGAACGTTGATTCTCACAAGGAAATTTTGTTTGCAGACGATACAACACTCGTAATAAAGGGTGAAACTAAACAGATCTTACAGTAGTCTGCTGACTCTGTTACAGAAGAGTTACCCAAATGGTCACAAGATAATCGCCTCATAATAAACTATAAAAAAAACAGTATGTCTAAATTTCCACACTATACAGAATAGGAATCCTGCGACGCCCAATATAACATTAAATGGCCATCAAATAGAAAATAAATCAGAAACAAAGTTTTTAGGACTAAGGATACAACATGACTTGAAATGGAATAAACATATACAATATCTGAATACTAAACTGAACTCGATGTGCTTTGCGTTACGTATTTTGAAAACTTGCACTAGCATGAGCACATTAAGAAATACTTATTTTGCTTATTTCCATTCATACTTAAGATATGGGGTCATATTTTGGGGTATGTCACCAGATGTACTAAGCACGTTTAGGATACAAAAGAGGGTGATTAGAATTATGGCAAATGTAAACACTAGAGAATCATGTAGACCTCTGTTTAAAGATTTAAACATTCTCCCACTGCCCTGCATATATATCTTTGAAAGTATTATGTTCTTTTAAAAGAATTTAATGAACAAAGACATTTTTCTTAAAACAAACAATGATGTTCATAGACATAACACAAGACAAAATCAAAACATTCATATTTCACACGCACAGACAAGCATATATCAAAAAGGAACTTTTCACACAGGAGTTAAATTATACAATAAACTCCCCCAGTATATAAAATTTGCCACAAAAATAAAAACCTTTGAAAGAATGTTGAAAGCTTATCTGCAGTACCATTGTTTTTACTCTGTAGTTGAATACCTTAGCATATAGGAGTGATAATTATAATTATATTTTAATTGTAATACCTAGCTGTAAGTTGTTGTGTATATAGAATTAAGTTTTCATATTGTGATAATAGAGTAAGATGTAAATAGTTGTCCAATATGATTGTCTGTCTTAAGATCTGTTATTACAATAATTTATAAATAGTTATAGTATTAGTAATATATACATGTAAGTTCTTTTATTTTCTATGTAATTTTTGACGTGTCCTATATCAAAAATGTATTGTATACATGTAATTGATCAAATGGATACATACAAATCTAATCTAATCTAAGAAAAAGGACGTGCGCGTGAGACCAAGCCAAAGCGAGGCACATGCAGAGTGGTCAGAAACAACGTGAACCAGGAACTGTACCGGCATATGAACGCTAGAGGATTGGTCGTACTGATAAATAATTTGAAAAGAAGTCAATATCACACGCCAGTGTCAGTCAGTTGCTTATGGTAGCCAATCTGATCGCTTCGCGGGTGAATTAAAATGCGCTTTGCGGGGTGGTGCACGTGGCTCAAAACCGGCTTGAGAGGGCCAATTGAAGAAAAAAAACTTCGTCAAGAGATGGCTGGCAGGATCACGCCATAGCAACTACAGCAAAACAAAACTAGGTCTCTGCTGCAAACCGTTGCATGATGATGTCGACAGTGACAAACCTTGCGTTGCAATTTCAACCGAGTCCATTACACGCACGACACATGGCTGCTTACAAACATTTCCGTGAATGACCGATCGCCTAGCAGCTACCGCTGCCGAGAAATCAGCATCAAGACAGACACACCGTGGATTGCAGCCGTACACGATCCTGTCAGCCCAGAGGTCCGAGTTCAAATCCATCCCCTGGCGGAGTTTTTCTTCGATTGGCGCTCTCAAGTCAGTCTTGAGCTTGGCAACATCGCCCCGCAAAGTCCATTTGATTCCTCCCGCGAAGCAATCTGTTTGGCTAACTTCAGCCGCTGATGAAATGACACCAGCGCGAAATATTGACTTACATTTTTCAAATCATTTAATAGTGTGGCCTTTCCTCGAACGCTGTTATACCCGGATTACGTTGCTTCCGACCACTCTGTATGAACAGCAACAGATGCGAGCTGTTATCAGTCAATGACCAACATTCCACCGGACTGTGCAGCTTTCAGAAACAGACCACAGCCAGATAAGCATATTATAGCATTTTAACACAGTGTCCGTAGACAATTATAACTTATTTTGTGTCCACAGATCTAGTCACTAAAACATCTCACAGTAATGACCATACACACAGTAGTAACTACAGGCCATGACTCGTTGTAATGTTGTAAATAATTAGAATAATTAAATAATGACGACTTAGTAATAGTATTACCGACCAATTATCTTGCGAATATAATTAAACATATTGTTCCCTGTCAGTTGTAATTCTTCATTCGGTCAACACAAATTTGTCGAATGACTGGGCGGGGTACAATGTATACCAGGTGAATCAGCTGCCCCTAATAATATTGTTTACTTCAGCCCAACTAACGTGTTTTATCAGGAAGGTTGACATTTCTCTGCTTGTATCGCGTGTGTTACTAATGCACTGCATGCATATCCCGCAAACGATACTGAACACTATTTTTGTCCCCTCGATCATATTATTTGGACGGTCTGTATTCACATCGAGAAAAAGTAATAGTGTTCAGTATCGTTTGCGGGATATGGTTGCAGTGCATTAGCACCATACGGGATGCAAGCAGCGAAATATCGTCCTTTCTGATAACACATGTTTGTTGGGCTGCATAAACTAGTAGCCTTTTACAGTATTAGGGGCATCTGATTCACCTGGTATAATACAGTATATGAATAATAAGTAAATAACGCTCTTGGAATAATGTACATGTATTAATTATGGTCACTATTATAATGGAGCAATTTTTAGGATTACGCATTTCGACCTTCAAGCGGTCATCATCAGATCCTGATCACTGTGTTGAGGTTTAAATTTATATACAATTATTATCTAACTACAAACAATTTTTGTAGTGCGTTTAATTTATGTTTTTATTATGATTCGGAGTTTGAATCTCATTATATAAGGTTAGTTTGTTTTTATAAGGGTTTGTGAATTACGTAAGAGTGATATGCACGTGTATATAAATTAGAACAACACAATATGTGTAGTAAATAAAATAAAATTAAAATTAGAGCATGCACTTGAATTCTATTATGTAGCCTATATGGAGCAACTGTACGACCAACGGCTCCACTGAGATGAGTAACCATGTTAGTACATAAAAGCAGGTGTACTGACGAGGATAAAGAGAATCATACGGGATTTTGTACCAACTATCACAACAGCTTCCTTACCAGCGAGTGTCATGTGATACAGGCTTTACTCGCAGACAACAACATTGTTCTATATCTTACCTCGTATACATTTATTTCGCCGTAGTCACAAACCTCTGCTATTACTCACCTTGCTTAGTTATGCGCATGAGGGTAACCCCTGCTACATTTCGTTGTCTTGAAGTCACATGGCCTGAGTACCTTCTAACATATAAGTGCCAGAGCCTGACAGCCATATTAAATATGTCTGATGAACGCAGTATTCCCCTACAATATGGAAGTTCGATCTACTCGTCTCATATAATTCTTTATTTTTTCAAAGAACATACTGTAATTTTAAAATTTCAACCATGTAATCATTTCTTGTCTTGGCATCCGTATGGCATAAATAGATACAATTACGTTCGGTATGCATTTCTACTGAACTTAACCATTTTATCAAATAAATTCATCATTTTCTTTCTATAACAGTTCGTACGCCTCATTCTACTGAGCTATGATACATGCAAAAAATATCTAAGTGAATGTACTAATCTGGCTGATGGACGGGATACATCATGATAAATTTCACCTCATTGGTATCTTAGGCACAGACGGACATTCCTTTTTACTGAGTCAGAAAATAGGTTTCTTCCACCGCTCTACCAATGTTGATGATGTTAATTACTGCGTCCATCTTCCGTATTCTATGCATGGTACTACAGCTATATAATAGTCAACATTTCATTCTTAGATAACATATAAATCACTCGACTAGATTCACAGTCTTCATAAGTTACTTATAACAAAGCTCATCACTGTTTATGAGGGTATGTTACGAATTTATGACCGCACGGGGTGCGAATATCTGAGCTTCAAACTCACGTGTTCCCGAACAGCACGAATTTCACCTCGCGTTTCGCAACGCGTAGCCTACTTCCTTGATTTCCACTTTACCTTTCCTGACTTGACTGTAGGCACTTGGAAGTTGCGGGTAATCTTGAGAACCACTAGATGGATTTTGATGCGGTTTTCACCATTCTGTAAAGGATATCTCGAGGAAGGTTTCTGTAGAAAATTATTTACTTATGACCAAAGTAAGCCAAGCAGTAACGATTTCAGTGAAAAAGTTGAAAGAAAACCTGGCGTCGGTGCGCTTCTTAAGCTTACGCTGGGCAAACCGATAAAAATATCTATACTGTATACTAAGAGTGTAAGAATTGTTCGGCATGAAAAGTTCTACAAAACGGTCAGCGACAGCATATCTCTACCTCCAATACATTGCCCACTTTTTTTTACGTTTTCATATCTTCCAACAAATTCCATTCAATTACTAGCTTCGAGATAGTTCACGAGCTAGCTGGCTGGCGAGAGGACCTATAACCCTAGACACTGTCGAGTCAAGACTTCAGAGAAGAGTGGATGTGTTTGGAGTTTCCCTGGAAGTGCAACTCGGATTTTCTCTACTTCGTCTGTGAACTTTTCGTTCCGCAGAATACACAGTCAAGTTTAGATTGGACGGAAGGGGGATTTGTGATTCATGCACCTCGCCATTCTTAAATTACGTTTGACAAGAATTCGTTGCACATGCTATCTCCGTGATAATATAATTAATAATCCAGTCAGTGATTTAACCCATCATGCCGAGACGAAAAAACGATATAGGTCGTAGTTCATTGAAATCGAAAAAAATACGCTCATCACGGAACAATGAAACTAAGCAACAATAATTTGTCGATTGTCACAAGAGAGAGAGAAAAAAAGAATTCACAAAGACAAAGGGAGTCATCCCCAAAGTTCCTATGACACAGGGAAGAAATGTTCATAGTTTGTGGTCCAATAAAGAGAATTCTGCTATGAATTATGTTTCCTCCATAAATTATATAAAAGATGCTTCGGTTGCCAGGCGAAGCCTGGATATAATTTGCGTACAACTGACAGTTGACATATACTGTACAGCTTCACGAATGTATAAATAAAGACGAAAGGTTATTCAGGTTCATCAGAAGTTGCAAGATTATACGCAAATTCTGGGGCATTGTCATCGTTATTATCGTCAACTTGTAAGGGCGATTGGTACCCAACGAACCCTGTCGCCTATGAAAGAACCGCATTTTTCAGGACGTAATTTCACACAATCAGTATCAGTTACATTAAGCCACATATGATCGACGTAAGTTATATTGTACATAAAATTTGTTTAATCGATTCTCAGCATGGCGGAATCGTATTTGAGCCGAAGCTTTTAATCTTTTTCATAAATGGTTCATTGTCTTTCTTAGTCGAATATATATTTTTAATGCGATATCTGGCGTCATTTGATTACTTGATGCCATACATAAAAGCAGTAAACTACTGAACTACGTCTATTTTTCATTGACAAAAATGTCGGTTTCATCTGTTAATGACGCAAAGTTTTCTGGTAAGTCTCGTTTCTTCATTTCTCTTTAAATGTCTGACTTTTCCTTTGTTGAACAAATCTGCCGTGTAGTCGTAACGTGTAAACGCATGGAAGGCGGGTAGACGAAGGCAGATAATGGATCCCAACCTAGGTCTTTGTTATTTCCTTCCTTGATCACTGAACCTTCTAACCAAATTTCTAATTATGGAACATTAAGCCTATTGGCCAGAAAGAATATTCTTGAACTTTGCGAGCATGATACATAATTCACTCATCTGCTTCTTTATCCTGAAGAGTTACAACTGACAGTTGACATAAATACTGTACAACTTCTTCAGTTT
This sequence comes from Meconema thalassinum, assembly GCA_946902985.2. Taxonomy (NCBI): domain Eukaryota; kingdom Metazoa; phylum Arthropoda; class Insecta; order Orthoptera; family Tettigoniidae; genus Meconema; species Meconema thalassinum. The sequence goes on from OX336389.2 coordinate 918,998,614, forward strand.
TTATGACATGAATATCTTGTATTTGATAAGAATAACACTCATCTCTGTTATAAAACTTGCTTTTATCTGCATTATTGGTACCAAATGATTGTTCTCTCAGTAACTAGCTAAGAACTGTGCCAACGCCTCCTTTAAACGATAATTCTTAAGACTTCCCAACACATTGGTAGTCTAGTTAGTAGAGGTCCTGAAATATTATTCGGAGTATCGAAATCTTGTCGACATAGACGTCCAGAATCTTTGATTGAGAGTGTTAAATAGCGGTCAAAATGTAATATGTATCTCCAACCATTCTCGGCGGTGGTGTTGTCTTTGTCTATCGCACGCTCAACGCTTTTCTGTTGCGCACCGCTCGCTTGATCAAATACACGACAAAGCGCTACACCCGTGAGTCTTGACCGATTTTGCTTAGGCAACCTAATACCAACATGTTCGCAATAATATTATCTTTACTTTAGTATGTATATTTCATTGAGAAAACAAATAAAAATAGGAATTTAAAAAATATATATTTAAGGTAGCCTTGACCTGATATAATTAGACACCCCATCCGCGATTTGTTTGTTTACATATTATGTTACATTACATTGCATTTTCATTCGCGACTGTTTTGCCTTTCAGCGCCCCGTCTAGTCTGCAAGTCTCTGTTTGTGAACAAGTCACCTCCATGATCCCCAATTACTAGTTAGCACTGCGGCCTCTTCTGCTTCTACACCTCTCACTTTGAAATCGTTCAAAACTGAATCTAACCATCGCCTCTTAGGTCAACCTCGGCTTCTCCTACCCTCTACAACCAAACTCATTAACCTCTGAGATCATTTCATATGTCCTATTCTCTTCAAATGGCCCCACCATGAGTTGGCTCATATGAACAGCTTCATCTAGCGTGTTCATTTCTAACTTAGCCCTTATCTCTGCCATCTCTCCCATCTATTAGTCCCAGCAATCATTCGTGCTGCCCTCATATCAGTTACCTCTAGCTTACGTATCAGATATCCTGAATCTAACGAGCTTTCACTTCCTTAGAGCAAGGTCGGTCTAAATGCTGAACTATGTAGGGAGATTTTCGTCTTCTAATAACTTCTTCCTTGCAGAATACTGAGAGAATACACAGCCCAAGTCCTTAAAATGGTCCACCTCCTCCAATTTAGTTCCTCCTACCTGGCATACTATTTTCTTGCGTTTCTTCCCTACCGACATAACATTCGTTTTTGAAATGCTGATTTTCATATCATACTCTCTACATTTCTGTCCAAGTTCAAACATGTTGGCTTACAAGCTTTCGACGAAGTCTCTCATTATAACCAGGTCATCAGCATATGCCAGACTGCTTGCCTGGTTTCCACCTAATTAAATCCCACCCAGCCAGTTTATGTTCTTCAGCAAATGGTCCATGTATAAAATAAACAGTAGTGGTGAGAGGTTACAGCCTTGCCTCACTCCTGTAACAACATTGAACCAAGAACTCATCCTACCATGAACTCTCACTAATGCCTGATTATCAGGATAAATACTTTTGATTGCCTGTAGCAACCTCCCCTCGATACCATAATCCCTCAGTATGCTACGTATCTTCAGCCTCTATCGTACGTCTTCTCTAGATCTACAAAACAGAAACACAATTGTCTATTCCTGTCGTAGCATTTCTCAGTAACTTGACGCATGCTAGAACGTTGATCCTGACATCCTCGTTGTGGTATTAAAGCCACACTGGTTTTCATCCATCTTAGTCTCGGACAATTATTGAACTCTCCTTTCTACAATGCATGAGTACACTTTGAAATGCCTCTATAATTATTGCAATATTTCCTGGTACCTTGCTTATTAGTTAGGACAATTACTGCTTTTGTCCATTCGAAGGGTACCTTTCCTAAACCCCGTGCCAATTCGATTATCCTAGGCAACAATTTCAGGCCTGCTTTCCTACTACACTTTACCATTTCTGGCCGAATTGCATCTACCCCTGCCGCTTTGTGACATTTTAGTTTATTTACCACCCTCTCAACTTCCTCAAACGTGATACTGTTCCCGTGTTCATTCCCCTCCTGCATATTCTCAAAATCTGCTACATTGCCACATAAGTCTCCATTAACATTTAGCAAGTTTTCGAAGTATCTACAATGAGTTTCCCCGAATTATCCAAAACACTACTCATTTCTCTTTTTCCTCCAATTGTAAGATTTTCCCAACAAAATAGAACGGAGAACTGTGAACCGTTTTATTATTTGCATTTACAGGCCTGATGGAATATCTCCGAAGGCCAGATGTGGCCCGCGGGCCGTAGCTTGGAGACCGCTGTCTTAGCTTGTCGGTCGGAGTCGATATCCACGCCACGCAGTGGTTGAAATCACGTATCTCGGCGGACTTAACCCCTAATTGAAATTATTTTTTAAATCTTTAGTTCCTGACTGAAGTTAAAAGAACAATAACTGTTGCACCACAGACATTACAGTAATTATATTTGACGTGACATGCAGTTGGCAGCACTTGTCCAATGTCCAGTCACTGATATTCTTCCCGTGCATCCAGTGACCTATCCTGTCTTCACTGAGCGAATGCAATGATAACAGTGTGATAGTGACAATAACACCATTACCATCGCATGTAGGCGGGATAGGTCTCAGGATAGATGGGAATAATATGCTCAGACTAGGTAAAAATGCCCATGACTATACAGTTTGACCTTCATGTGTCAACCAGCTGCTTAGGCGAGTCAGTAGTTTTGCTTTGCCCGATATATTGACGAATTATCACTCTTAACAATGATAAAGGCAAGAACTTTCGATTTCTTTTAATTTTAGGACAAAGACTCGACTTTTAGGCTGATTCTAGGCTTATTGTACCTGCATGGTACTTACTCATGAAATGGAAACGCATGGCAAAACATTTCAAGGACAGCCGAAGGCGGGGTTCGAACCCATCCATTTACCGAGTCACGAGATATTCTTTCCCCATGGCCTTGCGCCTTGTCACATCGAATATTTAATATAGTGAAATAGAATGCTCAGCATCTAATAAGGCTACAAGTGCGAAATTTAGTGAGACAGTGGGTGTATGTAAGGGAGTTGGTAAAAGAAAGGCATGGAGGAAATAATAAGAGAAAATGCTCTGAGCTCGTTTGATTGAAACCAAGCGCTGGGTCCAAAGTGGGCGTAACCTTAACTTGTATTAGGTGTTCCGTGACTTGCATATGGTTGTACGAATCGAATAAGTGCTCTGTTTATTAATTTTAAGGTTCGTATTCTTGAATATCAAAATGTGTACGAACAATGAGTGAAAGTGGCTGTGCTCAAAATTTGGCCTAAAAACTGAATGCCTCAACACCAATAAGAACTTAAAAATCAATTTGGTGTAAATACCGTGATTAGTTCGGCATCATTATGATAGTTCCCAAGATGTTCCTTCCTTGGTATAACTCGCACCTTCAGACACCTGTATTCAATTTAATCAGTGTTTCAGCGTATTATTAGACTACGTTTTGCCGCGTCTTTCTTACAAAACTAGCCTTGCATAGGTGCTCTCATATTTCGATTTAAATTGGCTTTTAAAACGATAACTCAGCTTATTTGTGCCAAGTACCGTGATGTACAGAGTGTATTCTGCCTATCCAAGAACGAATCTTGACGTGTCATTGCAGTTTTATGTCACTAAAATCCACGACTAGTTGGAGTGGTTTACGGCTTTAAGCATAGGAACAGCCATTTTCTTGCTACCCAAAGTGGGCGTGCCGTTTGGCTTCCGCAGCTTGCACTAGGCAGCGCGGCGAAGGCATCTCCTTCCGTTCTTTCCTCCACGAAGAAAGGTCTTGTATACCAACATGATACTTTTCCCAGTGTTGTGGTATGTGCCGCAGATATTTGACCACCCTGATTGTACTAAGATAACAAGTAGTTCTGTTAAGAACTAATGTAGCCCATTTTCACATATTCTACTGGTGCTTTCTATTTCAAAATTCTCCCGCCAATTTTGGGAAATCCGTGTAATTTGGACCGTCGTCGTGTCGTGTAATTTGGACTGATGTTACTTTTGGTATTTGCAAGTTTGGCAACCCCTTGTCTCAGGCAAGGTCAGCAAGACAGTTGAGTGTCCCTTTCGCCCTGGGAGTTCTTCTATTTTCGGACTGAAGGTTGAGGAGTAATGAGGAAAATAAGTTTGTGACCACATTCCTTGTAAGATTATACGACCGGGAGGTAGGTTGCTGCCAAGTAATTATTTCAGCGAAGAAGGTGGGTTGCTTTCACAAGTACTACTGAAACATCGTGGTAAGCTCTAACATACCTTCATTCATCAATTTTAAATAATGTTCAAATTATTTGAAAAATCTGATTAAATATATCCACGGCGTGTAATTTGGACTGCCCGAGAGTGTTTAATTTGGTCCGTTGAAACAAATTTAATCGCTACGTTTCTTCATAGTGTCCATCTCGTGGTGTGGCATCTAGTATTATTGGCTGTCGCTCTGGAGGTCCGGATTCGATTCCTGGCTCTGCCAAGAAATTTTAATTCTTGTGAGAGGGATGGAACGGGGTTTGATTCCCGCCTTAGCTATCCTGGAAGTTGTTTACCGTGGTCTCCCAGTTTTATACAAGGCAAATGTCGGGACGGGTCGTAACTTAGAGCCACGGCCGCCTCCTTCCCAATCCTATCCCCAATTTACAAGTACATCCACTAGTACAGGCATCATACTAACACAAGTTATCACACAAACTCCACACTCACACAAGTACACGGGGCCACATGACCACAATGTCGCAATGCCCCTGAAATAAGCAGCAACAACTTTCTTCATAGTTTTATTTCTGATTCTGAAAGAAGTTGGTTTGTGATCTGAAAGGGTTTTGTTGTTGTTATTGCTTATTTTGGTGGCTGCAACATCATGGCCATACAGCCCTGTGCATTTGGGTGTATGTGTGTGGAATTTGTGTGACAAGCTGTGTTATTGTGATGACTGTACAAGTGTGTGTGTATTTGTAAATTGCGAATAGGATTGGTAAGGAGGTGGCCGAGGCCTTAAGTTTGCATCCATCCCAGAATTTTCCTCGAGTAGAAGTGGGCAAACCACGGAAAACCACCTCCAGGATGGCTGAAGTGGGAATCGAACCTTGACCTCCGGGGCGACAGCGAAGAACGCTAGTCACTACATTACGAGGTGGTGTTATGAGGATGATTGGATTCAGTGCGACGGTTTCAAAAGGTGGGCTCATGAAAATTGTGCCGAAATTAACGATGAACTGTTTTACTATTGTGCTACATGCCAAAAGTGAAAATCAGAATTCGCAATATTGTATTTTATTGTTAAGTATTGCCTAATCAATAGCTTAAATAACTTACAAGTGTTTGTATTTAGCAGTCCAAATTACACATCACCCTGGTTCAAGTTACACGCCATCCGGTCCAAATTACACGATATTACATTTTGTTATAAACATAAATTTTACGTTATACGCTGAAATAATATTGACATTTATTTGCACCAAAACATTTGATACATTGTACTAATTATCGTCCATAGAATTTGAGAAAGTTTAATTACGGTCAAAGAAGTTATTGACGTTTAAAGTTAAGTGGTCCAAATTACACGGACTTCCCCTATATGGATTTTTTTTTAGTCGTTTACCCTCCAGGTTGGTGGAACCCACGGACTCAGCGAGGGAACTCACCACTACCGCCTCTACGGGCAGTGTCCTAGAGCTGGGAACATCGAATCGGAAGGGATACAACTGGTGAGGTGGGATTGGCACCCCGCCCAGGCGGCCACACCTGCAAAGCGAACAGGGGCCTCATGAGGGAAGGTAAGGGATGGGTAGGATGGATAGGCAAGGAAGAGGGAAGGAGGTGGCCGTGGCCTTGAAGAAGGTACCATCCCGGCATTTGCCTGAAGACGAAGTGGGAAACCACGGAAAACCACTTCGAGGATGGCTGAGGGGGAATCGAACCCCCTCTACTCATTTGGGCCACCCGAGGCTGAGTAGACCCCGTTCCAGTCCTCGTACCACTTTTCAAATTTCGTGGCAGAGCCGGGAATCGAACCCAGGACCTCCGGAGTGGCAGCTAACCATGCTCACCGCTACGCTACGGACTTGATTTTTCATGTGATGGACTAAATAACTTTTGGTTATTTTAGTCAATAAACTTAAGAATAACATTTTAAGATAACATAATGGTCTGACTATGGGACTAGTGCTTGCCCTGTCTTTCATTGTTGCTCAAGGAAACTCACATCAACACACCTCCATCCTGCAAAACATGTATCCCAAGCCACTATCTACAATACATGAATACAACACTAAAGAATTGTGTACCAGAATATTTACTTCATGGTACTGGTTCATCAACTATCCGAAAGATCGGTTCAATAGTACATCATTATTACGCACAAAACCTCCCATTAATATTACTCTTCATAAATTCGTCATCACACTGTACGTTTACAGTGGTTGTAGTTTCCGATAATCACGAATGAGAGCTTCAAAATGAGACCACGTTTCCTGCTGTACGCTTATCCTGGGCTGAGAAAACGTTACGTCAGAAAAAGTATAATAACTTTTTATTGGGAAGAATTGAAACTTGAGATTTGCACTACCGATAATTGTGCCTATCACATATAAAAATGTCACTACCCTCAGCCAAGTAGTTTTCCATGTAGGCCTATATAGTTTTAAGTGAGCGGTTCCTAGAAAAGACGTCAAAAACACGGACAATGTTTCATACAACTACAAATAAATAAATAATATACTTGACAATAATTGGCTTATGTAGTCTAATGCAGAATTACACAAAGACAATATTGGTATACCTCGTTTTTCAATAGTTCTGTTGATTTGCTTGTAATTAAGGCCTAAACTCGAGTATCCATAATAAAACATCCGATAGTAGTTATTCATTTTTATAAATTAGCATGCGTATAATCTATAATTTAGGCTACTATACCTTCACCAGAAAATTGGGGCAGATGACCTCGATGTTCAATCACCATCACCACCAACACTACGTACTAGAATATATAACTTTTGGTATCAGTTAAGAATGACTACAAGGGGCGTGGTGGCGCAGCGGTCAAACTGTTTGCCTCTCACCAACGAGGACCGGGTTCGATTCCCGGTAAATGCATGTGAGATTTTCGAAGTGAAATACCATGCCCTGTGGTTCGGATTCCACGTAAAAAGGAGGTCCCGTGGCTCATTATCGCGAGATTAACGGTCACGATAAACTACAAGCTTCCTTCCTTCAATAATGACTCCTCCCGTAGAGATGGCATCGTTATGTAACGAGTTACAATAGTTCATTTTAAGTGAAGTCATATTCCTGGCTTCCATAATTTACGAAAAGTAAGCTAGATAGATTAATAATAATAATAATAATAATATTAATAATAATATCGTATGGCCTGGGGTGCCGGGTGCAAGCTTTGTTAATTGACGCCCAGAGGGCAACTTGCATGTCAAATTTTATCGCTCCTTGAACTCCTATGAAAGTCAAGGAGGTTAGATATCTAAGCTCATTGACACTACTGTATAGCGCTTTCTAGTAGAGAAATGAGGAACTTTGTGTTGGCGAAAAATCCCGAGTTTAATTTTTCCATTATGAACACGGCCTACTGAATTCAAATGGGTTCTTTAACATGCCAACATCGTATTACATGCGTATCGTGATTTTTGTCGCCGTTCAAAATTCGTTTACCACGGCCAGGAGCGAACCCGCAAGCTTGGGGTTGGCAGTCCGACACGATAACTACTCACCCACCGTGGCAAGCAGCTAGATACAGTAGATTAAAACCAGTAGATAAAGATTATGGTGGGTCATTAAACGAAGCTACACTGTGATCGCTTGAATAGGATACACCCAATAAGATAAAAACACATGTTCTTAAAATTTTCGCACTGCTGTCATCTTGAATTTCCTGAAAACAATTGAACATAATTAGATGCCAATATATTGAGCTAAAAAAATAAGATTCGCTGCTCTAAGTTTCAGCACGCTTGGATTATTAGATCGCCAGGAAGGTAATTTTAAGCATTTGAATTTCGCGTAGCCACCATGTTTTATTTTATTTTATTTGTGGTTATCAGGTTTTTGTAATTCGAATATGTGTATTTTCTTAAAAGTCCCCGATAAGTATAGAAAATTATTAGTGTCTGAGAATTTGAGTACTGGTGACATATTTCTCGTGGGTGGTTGGATTGTTTCTTTTGTAGGCCTTCAGATAAATATGATAGCAGTATTTCATTAAACAAAGATCGCTTAATTCGGACACAAAAGTAAAAACATGATTTTTGAATTCCATACTGCCGCCACCTTGAATTTGTCATAACAATTCAATTCCATGAAACGCCAATATATAAATAATGATTTACTGTTCAAAGTTTCACTCCGTTCGCGAGAAAAGTCGAGTTAAATATTTCACCTTCGCGTGGTCGCTATGTTGGTTTTGCACTGTCAGGTTTTTGAAAGTCACATATGTAAACTTGCTTTAGTGACTTCCATTACCGTAAAATATTAAGGTTGATTGCAGCAATAGTTTCGGAGATATTGAATAACAGTGAAATACTTCACGCCACCGCCATTTTGGAATTTGAAATTTAAAAGGCACAATTAGGGCCAAATGGCGTAGTAGTCAATTGTCAACCAACTGCGACCGGATTTGATCCCGGAACCGTAGGCATAGCATAGTCCTTACCAAATTTCATAAAATCGCTCCAGGGAATCAATACGTATTAGACAGACAGACACACACACACACACACAAACGGGCAAAAGCTGATATCATAAGCCTATATTTCATATGATCCAAACAAGCTATACATGAAATCATGTATGTCAAAGAAAGTAGGCTACGTATTCTTTACATTTTGTTATAAACGATTTTTTTAGAATTTTGTTAGTTATTATTTTCTTTGTGGCGTAAATACTTATCTGTAGTCCTTATACTGTAATAACCAGTGTGGTTTGGATGTGATTAGATAAATAAAACAAATGATAGTTTAAGATGGCATATTGGCCTTCACGGTGAAGCATTTAAACTTCAGCAAATATTTTTTTTACTGTCGCCTAGGTGCACTAAGTCAGGCTCATCAGCAGGCTCATGGCTGGGGTACCTCTACATTCTATGATAAGCTGAGGGAGCAGCAAAATAGCACAGTGGTGTGCTATAGTATGGGAGTGCAAGATACGCTACCCCAGTGGTGGTCCGGGCAGGGTGTACCAAGAGCCCGCTGAAGACTCGGATGAGCCTGACTTGCTGCACCTGGGTTAAACCCTACAACAGACACGACAAAATCTAAACCACTGTGGTTTAAGTGGAACGGAAAATTAACAGCGTGGGATGTTCCTTGACGATTGTCTATTCTAGAGAGTACTATACAAAGGTAGAATGGTATTCGTTCAAAATGATCGAAACTCCTTCCTTTAATGGGCGACCATGTTAACTTATGGATGAGAAACAAGCCGTCCATAGCGAACAATTTTAAATGTTGGACATTTTGGTCACTATCCCGTGTACTTGGATGTGCGCTGAATTTGTCTGATAACCTATGTTTCTGTAGTGACTATGTGTAATTGTTATATTTAAGGTCTAGAAATGGAGTAGGTGTCTAGGGACTTGAAACAAGGTACCGTACAGGTATTTGTCTGGAGGGATGGCCGCTGTCTGTGCCAAGATATTATGGTGTGTGACTGAACGAGAGGTTTGAGATTCTCCTCTGAACATATTTGTTTTTGTTTCAGATACGGTCATGCTATTGGAAGTCATCCGTGGCGGTTCATCATTAGTTGCTTAGGCATTGTGGTCCTTAGTAGCCTTGGCGTGTTACGCTTCCACCAGGAGAAGCACCCGATGCGTTTGTGGATTCCACCAGGTTCCGACTTCGCGCGAGACACTGAGTGGCTCATGGACCAGTTTAAGGAAGGGATCCGAGTGCAGTCCATCTTAGTGACGGCCCCGGACGTGCTTCAGCCGGAAGTACTGCAACAGGTAGGACATGCCTGTATAACCCGTTAACGAAACCTCATCAATCTCGCCCTTAATTTGATTTGATAGAACACGTTATTAATGCTCTGAACTCACGTGAGTGAAACAGTTGGTCTCAAAATAAACCTGTATAATATTTTCTACAAAAGGTATACAGACTATTTACAAAGGTAACAAAAATAAATTCTGTTCGTTTTACAACGAAAACAACGTAATCAAACACAACATAAAATAGCTCTGCTTCTTTAGACTTAGTAATCTTATATTTCACCTATCCAGCTGTATTCGACCAAGTATTTAATGATGAAGGTATTGGAATCTGTGCTAGCAGTTTAATTCCTCTGAAGTATGTACCCTTTATAGAGTGATTCAGTGGTTATCCAAATAATAATACTACTACTAATAATAATAATAATATTAACACGTTATCAATTTGATCATTAGTTATTTATAATTGTTTTTTTTTTTTTTAATTTTCAGTACACCATACTCAGCACTATTCAGACCTTGCTATAAAAAGAAGTAATTTCCGTTTCAAATCCCAAGATAATAGGTTTGACCCTCACTCAGTCCGATGGCAGATAAGGGTGTTCAAATGTGACAGCTTCGTGACAGTAGAGATACCGCCACGTTATACATTCCCTATTGTTGTTTGAGTCTTCAGTCTTTTGACTGGATTAATGCAGCTCTTGCCTTCCTGTCCTGAGCTAATCGCTTCATCTCTACATAGCTACCACATCCAACATCTGAGGTAATCTGTTTAACATATTCTAACCTTCGTCTAACCCTACAGTTCTTATCCTCGACCCTTCCTTCCATAACTAAGTTTGCTATTTCTGGGTGTCTTAGTATATGCCCAACCAACCTATCTTATCTCTTCAGTAGGAGTAGCCACAAACATCTTTCTCCGCCCACTTGTCTTAATATCCTTTCATTTGTTACTCTATCTACCCATCTGATCTTCATCATTCTCCTGTAACACCACACTTCAAATGCTTCTATTCCCCTCTTTTCTGCTGCGCCAACAGTCTAAGTTTCACTTCCATAGAGCACCACGCTCCAGACAAAGGCTTCCAAAATGACTTTCTAATACCTAAATCTATATTCGATGTCAACAGATTTCTTACTTTCCTTGCCTGGGCCATCCTACAAGCTGATGGAGCACCTTATTTCTGATTACTTAAGGGAACAGTGGGGAAAGTTATCATGGCTTAATGGGAGGCAACACGGATTTAGACAAGGGTACTCATGTGAGAGCCAAATGTTATCCCTCTTTCAGGATATTAATGACTCGCTAAACAGGGGGGTGCAAGTTGACGCTGTGATTATAGATTTTGCGAAGGCATTTGATGTCGTCCCACATGACATACTACTCCGTAAATTAGCGGCAACGAAGATTGGTAAAAGAGTAATTTTATGGATTCAAGAGTTCTTGACTGGTTGCTCGCAAAAGGCTGAAATGGGTAATATATTCTCGGAGAACATTTTGATAACGTCAGGTGTCCCTCAGGGTAGTGTGATTGGGCTCCTGTTATTTCTGGCACTTATTAACGACCTACCAAATGGGATTCGAAGTGACTGCCGATTGTTTGCGGTTTATTGTGTAATATACCGAAAAATTCAAATATCACAAGACAACGCTCAGTTGCAAACTGACCTCAACCTGGTTCATAAATGGCGGTTGATAACAAAATGAAGATAAGTACGAGTAAATGTGTAGTCTCATGAGAATAGGTATAGGGCGAAGGCATGATATTCGATATAATATCGGCTCGGAAATACTTGTAGAAGAAGACTCGTGCAAATACGTGGGCATCCATCTAAGGAATGATAAGAAATGGAGTACTCATGAGGGTTGTGTTGTCTCCAAAGCGTACAAATCTCTTCATTTTGTAATGCGGGTATTAAAAGGCAGTAGTTCCACCGCAAAAGAATTAGGATATTTGACCCTGGTGAGGCCAATCTTGGAATACGGCTCAGTGGTTTGGGACCCATATCAGGTAGGGCTCATCAATGAGCTGGAGATGGAACAAAGAAAGGCTGCTAGGATTGTGCTTAACGATTTTAATCGTAGGGTGGGAATCTCTGGAAGATAGAAGGATGAAATCCAGACTATACACTATGTTTAACACTTACACTAATCGACCAGCATGGGGAGAACTAAGCAAACGTCTGGGAAATCCCACCTACTAGAGCAAGGCAGATCATGCACATAAAGTCAAGGTCCGACCACAGCCTACATATTGTGGGAAATATTCTTTCATTAACCGTGGTATTGATAATTGGAACTAATTACCTGCCTCGGTCTTAGAGCCTTTTCCCAAACATATTGATGTGTTTAAGAGAAGATTGAAATTTTGTGTAAAAACTAAGATGTAATTACTGTAGTTCCTAAATTGCGAATTGTGTACCTATTGTGTTTGATGTTATTGTTGGTGATTTTCTGTATTTGTACAATTTGCCACCGGGGAATTAGTCCCATTTGCAAATATTATATATAATAATAACAACAAGGGCAAATTTCCGACACTGGTTAGTTATTGTTGTTTTAAGGAGTGGAACAGGTAGGTCATCTGCCCCTAATTCAAACACTCTGGCGTCTTGAAAGTCACTGCAACAACCTCATGACGTTAATATTCAATTAGATTTTCCAGCTGGTGTTTCAATAGAGCTTACGAATACATAAAAAGAGCCTCTCGGTAATGTGCAAGGCGTAGGAATGAGTACTTACGATATAACGATCAGGAATTGAGTAGAACTACTCCCAGCAATTCAAATGATTTTAAAATGAAATAATTAACGGAAATATTTATAGGGCCGCTGTAAGCATTAAAAATAAATGTGGCTTTCAGTGTATCAATTTCCTGCTAGAGATTTCCCTCAACTCTTTCTGTGAAAGTCTTGCGGATAACCAAGCTTCCATGCTGAGAGGTGGTGTGAGTCAGCACGGAGATATGCAGTAGTCGGTGCGGGTGGGTTTTTGGTACATAGAGTGGCCCAAAGCACCACCAAATTTCTTCTTCTCGAGAACGTCCAGGAGGGGCGCCAAAAAATGCTATTTCTTTTTCTAAACGCTTGGCCATCGGGAGCTCCCACTTGTGGCCAAACCCTGCATATAGGCTACCATACATTTGGATGAAATCGGTGATGACGAGTAGGCGCGGTCTCCGTGTAAGAACGAAGACGAAAGGCGTACAGCGTATTTTCCTTTATAGGCCTATTCACAATACTATTGATCATATTGGAAATATTCCGCAATCCCCTAGATAGGACTTTGTTAGAAGCTTGTAGTTTAACGTGACCGTCAATGGCGCGATCATGAGCCACGGGACCTCCTTTTTACGTGGAATCCGAACCACAGGACATGGCATTTCACTTCGAAAATCTCACATGCATTGACCGGGAATCGAACCCGGTCCGCCTTGGTGAAAGGCAAACAGCTTGATCGCTGAGCCACCACGCTCCTTTAGAACTTTGTTAGTTAACGTTTAGGCTCCAGAAAGGATAAACTGTCCCCATTAGTACATCCTGGGGTATATAAAGTTCATTGCACATACGGACAAAGCATGCAGGTACATTGGGACTCGTATTAGGGAACATGAAAGGAGTATCGGCACAACCAGCCACACAGATCTGCTATAGATACAGTGGGTGAGGTAAGATTATTTTGCATGACAGGTAATTTTGCAGTATTTTTTATACGCTTCCTGCCAGGGTTTGAAATTTCCTCAACAGATAGCGTGAGGTGTTCCCTTCGAGCTGTACTGCTGTAGAGACCGCCCGCGGTCAGTTGAGGGGACAGACAAAACAAATACCATTCCTTGGTGTGTTCGCTGGTGAAAAGCATTGTGTTCTGTTCTCTAGAAGATTTAGGTCTATTCTAGAGCTGTTTGAAGCAACTTTCAGACACTTAATTCACATCCAGTAAATAGTGCGTGGTTCATAGTGTTGTTTAAGAGATTTAGTTGATTATTTTTGTGACTTAGATGCGAAAAGGGACGTTAAGAAATCAACGCTTTTTGTTACAATAATCTACCTTCAACCTAGTCCATACAGTTCCATCACTGTTTTAGTAATTCTTACTCGAATTCTACGAGTTTCTGCAAGGCGATTGATGTTAATATTATTGAAGGCAAGTATTTCACATGCATAATGATAAACAATATTTAATTTTGGACTCCTGCCAAATTACCTACCTAAAAATATATATATTATACAGCCATATAAGCATTATGTAGTTATTACGCTAATATTTAAAATGTACGTTCTTGTTTGTTGCAGGATTTTGTTCAATATGCCTCCTAAAAAAATAAGTGACATGCCTAAACAAAGACAACATGAAAAATCAAAATCTACAAAAACTAGTAGGCCTAAAGTGATAAGTGAAAAAGTGTATAGAATGTATGAAACATCAGACCTTATTAGTGCAGCTAGGAAAGTGAAACACGAAAATATGACGATATATAAAACACCAATGTTATATGGTGTCCCTTACAATACTATTAAAAAGTTTGTTTTCGAAAATGAAGACATTGATCATCCACAAATGAAAAAACTGGGTAGGCCATTTGTACTGCCAGCTGATATTGAGAAGAGTGTTGTCAACTACATAGTTGAAATGCAGGAGTTAGGTTTTGGACTAACCGTCTTTCAAAGAAGGAAGCTTGCCTATGATTTAGCTGCACATGTTCAATCCTGTGAAAAAGGTGGCTAGTAAGTGGTGGTGGTCCAAATTCAAAGCACGATATGGGTTAGGTATAAGGGTTCCTGATAATCTATCAGCATATCGTGCTTCAATGGTTAATCCCGTTGTGATTAAGGACTTCTTTACGAAGCTGGATGCTCTGCTAACAAAGTTGAACATAAAGGATCAACCACGTCGGATTTGGAATGTCGATGAGACTGGACTCAGTTACGTAGTGAAGCCCAACAAGGTCGTGTGCAAAATAGGGAGAAGTATGTTTACAAAAGAGCATATGGTGAAAGAGGAAAAACTCATATATTAGTGGGATATGCTTGTGCAAACGGTACTTTAATACCACCCTTCGTCATCTTCAGAGGGCTTAGGTGGAATGATTCACTGTCAAAAGACTCGTTACCTAATTCGGTGACAAAAATCTCACCAAAAGGATGGATTACCTCACAAATATTTATTGAGTGGTTTCGATTTTTTATTGCATCTGTCCCATCACAAAGACCGTTTGTTTCGTTAATGGACTCACACAGTACTCACGTTGGAATTGACGTCATAAATATGGCGAAGGAAAATCAGATTTATTTAATGGCATTTCCTGCTCACACAAGTCATTTGCTGCAGCCTCTCGATGTGGTGTTTACAGGTCCTTGAAAAGTCATTGGTCCCAAAAACTTAACTCCTACATGTTGAAACATCCTCATAACAAACCCAATCTTTCCAACTTCTACGAACTATTCAACACTGCTTTTCTTGAAAGCTTTTCGCCATTGAACATCATGAATTCATTCAAGAAAGCCGGTGCGTGTCCCTTGAACTATGATGCTGTTCCAAAAGAGGCATTGGCACCAATTAGGTTGACTGAGAGAGTGCAGCCATTGATTCAAGCCACTGTGACTGAGGGGCCATATAATGCAACTTCTAATTGTGCGGTAACTTCACCAGGAGGACACCTGTTGCCGTCACCAATTGCAACACCTGGGAACCTGCTGAAAATTCCTTCTGTTCCCAAGAACCCCACGCCACTACAAAACTGAAGGAAAAAAAGATTCGCTTGCCATGCGTCTCAATCTAGTTGAAAGCAGTCAGGATCCATCAACTTCTAATTCCACCGTTGGGAACACTGCCCAAATATTTGAAGAGAGTGCAGACAACGTGAATGGTGAAGATTGGGTTTGTGGTGTTTGTTTGAAGCCCTATTCATGTGATGTTAAGAAGAAAAAAGGTGCATCATGGACGCAATGCTCTTTCTGCTTGACACCTTACCACGACACATGTCAAAAGGAGCCGACAAAGGAAGCTGTCCAGATGTGTGACAAATGTTGTGATGACTTGGCCTCTGAAGATGAGGACCGTGTGCTGTAGAGATAATGAAAACAGTACTGCCAAATTACCTTACCACTACTGCCAAATTAACTTACTTGTTGCGAAATTACCTACCTATGTAATCAACATGTATAATCATCATAATAAATAGTTCTAATGTACAGAAGAACGCAATATAATATTTGTGTCACATATGTAGTTACTAAATGTCATTACTTCCAACCATCTGGGTTACTGTGTTGCAGTAAAATATTACATTTCGTAAAAGTACTGCCAAATTACCTTACCTTACCCTATATACGGGCGCTGCGCCGCGCAGTCGGTAGAGGCACTGAGCTTCTAATTGGAAGGGAGTGGGTTCGATCTCCACCTGGCTAGTGGATTTCAGAAACAAAACTACCACTTTCGGAAACGCAAATAGCCATGGGCTTCACCCAGTCTACATCACAAATGAGTACCAGGGTAATTCCTGGGAGCAAAGACGTCCGTTCGTGGAGCTGACAACTCCATCCCATCTAGTGCCTATGTCACAAAGAGTGGTAGCCTCTACCTTCCACTACTCCCAGGGCCTCCATGGCCTGTACGGAGTTGGCTTTGCTTTTAATGTGGCAAAACGCAGGGAAGGAACAAACTGGATTTCGAACTTACTACAGCTCCCCCATTCTTGACTGGATTGCAACGTTGAGTCGGCATTCCATGTGTAACCTTGTAACAGGATTCACTAACACGCAACGGCAAGGAGATTATAAAGTGCACAACTACTGTAGCCTATTGCAATGTTTAAAACACCAGCATTGCCTTCAAATTTTTCGCTTGCCTCAAAGGACAATATTGCAGATTTTCATATTTAGGCTCATGACAGTGTATGCCCGATTGTTTTGGAAGACCTTACGGTGCCAAAGTTTCTCGAATGAAGTAAGATGGATCATACAAGGGAACTTTCAATGAACTCACATTGAAACTCCATCTCACGTTTTGCCACACACATAATTTGTCATTTGAAGTCTACATGTGGAATTTTAGTTGCGACTTTCCATGGGAGGTAGCTTAAAATAATTAGTCTATCAAAATTGATGTGCGCGTGACCTGAAAAGTACCGTATGAAAACCCCTCCGCTTGACGCTAGCTGGGATAGTATGATCTTATGTCGCTTCGCCTGACGCGGTGAGCCCTGGATGTTGACATGTTCATAGAAGTCTATGGTTACGTTATAGAATTATTTGTTCAGTCATGCCGACAAGAAAAACGTATAGCCTAGATCTCAATTCTAAAATTTAAGGAAGGATAGAATCAGAAGATGTTGGTGAAGCATATAAGCTGTTAAAAGATACAAGGAACAGTTAAGCCCACGTGGCTGAACCGATAGAGCGTCAACTTTCTATTTAGGGTTCAAATCCTCATAAGGTCGTAATAATAATACTATTAATGAACTAACCGGGTAACGAACCCAGCCCATCTTGGTATGAGTCAGGCAGCTTGACCGCTAAGACAGTGGCGTAACAAAGAAAACTGATATTTGCCCCTGCCGCCTCAAACTCTGGTAATGTGCATAAATGATGTGTTTCCTATTGCAGCCTTCATGTAGCACGCCAGCCTCTCAACCGGGTTCGATTCCCGGCTCCATCAGGGATTTTAGAAACTGACGTGAGGCCTGGAACGGAGTGCACTCGGCCTCGTGAGGACAATTGAGTAGCTGACTGACAGTGAGGCAGCGCCCCGGTCACGAAACAAAGATTATTGGCCAAGAAGGCCCGAAGTGCTGACCACATGCCACCCCACAATCTGTAAACTGAATGACTGGGCGGCGGTTACTTGGTAGGCGAAGGCTCTTCATGGGTTGTGGTGCCACGGTTATTTTTTGATTTTATTTTTTGTGAAAGCTACTGAGTTATGGATGGCATTCAGTGCCTGTGGATCTGTACAAGGTTCTATCTACATAGTGAGGAAAGCAATGGAAAACTACCTCACTCCTCACCTTGCCTAGTATGCTGCTTAGGTATATTGGGATTTCTACCCACTTAACCTACGGTGGTGCCTTTTGAGTGACCAGTTGGCCTCCGGGCTGACTACATAACAGGTAGATATCAATCCCTAAATGCTCACATAATAACTCAGCACTCCTGGCTTCCACCATAATTTTCCGAACAGTTGTTGCTTCATTACCCACACTCCACATTAATACTCCTGGTTTCTTCACTTTTAATGGAGGGGATAGTCTGAAACCTGGCACCACGCAGGTATAAGCTTTAACTATCGCTCGGTGGATGATGCTGTAAAGTGAAATACGTTGAAGGCTAATAGTTCAATCATTTATGGGTTTGCGGCATCGTGGTCATTTAAATCCGTGTGCAGGATTTGTCTAATAATACGTGTTATTGTGGTGTCTGTATTTGTAATTGAGATTAAGATTGGGGACGAGGTGGCGTGGCCTTAATTTAGGTACTGTACCGTTATTTTATAGTCCTGGGTTCATAATATTATCGAACAATGCACTACGACTCTGTAAGACGTGAGACAGCGAAGTATATGTTACGTCACCAGCAGCTGAGAATGCAGCGGGGCGGATTGCCGAACTCCTGTGGCAGTTTCAAGGTCCCGGCGGACGAACACGAAGGGAGGCGAAGCTTGTAGCTCAAGTTAGCAGCCATCGATATTCAGATTATTCATATCGAAACACACGCCTGAAACATTATTATACTGATTATAAGGAATTAAGGGCTGTTCGTGCAGTTTTTTCTATAAGATGGTGTCTTATATTGGCATGAAGTTTATACAATTGTATTTTTGTTGAGATTAACGCTGTGTGAGGCGTAAGATGTATTTATCAGCATTCATATGCGATTAACATCGACTTCCCAAAGGAGACGCCATACCCCTCAATTGTAAGGAATCATGAGGTGAATAACTGTAACACGCAGTAAGTCCTGTACTCTTTTCAAAATCATTGGGTGAAATAGAAGGTTTGATCACCACCTTTATAAGAATATATTCAGTTTATATTTGAGTAATGTTCCAAGTGGGAATGAAATAAAATGTTAAATAGTAAGGTTATTCGACAGTGCTAAATACGTCGAACCCCAAACTAATTCGTATTAGTTAAGACAGCCAGAGTGTGCAGGCGTTGTCAAAGTTACCCAAACATGATTATGATTTAAGCCATTATGCGCCTCATGGGTACACGAAGAAATGCGTTATACACGTGGCGTGGCTTACACATCTTGTAGCGTTGGAAACAATTATTTAAATCACAGAATTTACTGTTACACAGCTTTCAAACAATCACAGCTTTTACTTCACAGGTGCAGATGAGTAACAAAATTGCCCATTTCACAATCTGCCACTGAATATAGAAGATACTCGGATGATATCAGGCACACAGACTCTATTACTGTTAAACACAATCACAGTGTATCTTCATAATCGTGCGTTCAACTTCGCGACACGAATAACTTGTACAAATATTGTGCAGTTTGGCGTACCTTTTTACGCAATTAACAAATAATGCAGTCACGATGCAATAAATTTTCCAATACATAGAATGTCACTGCAAGCAGCGTGAACAAGCTGCAAATCTCAAAGTTGAAATTATTTCTCCTTGAATCTTCACTCCCACTTTATTTTTTTCTACAATTTCCTTCATTGCTTGTTCAATGTATAGATTGAAAAGTATGGGTGATAAGTTGCAGCCTTGCCTTACACCTTTCTGAATACCAGCTTCTCTCTCATGTCCTTCAGCTTGCGTCGGGAGGAATAGCTTTAATGAGAAAAGAACCGTAGCCATGTCCGGCTAAATTATAACATGAACACTACATACAGAGCGTAAGCATGAATATTTCGTGAGTAACTACTTGTGAGCTCACACAGAGTGTTTCAAAATATTATTTACACATGGATGACTGATATCCTAATAAGTTCAGCACTCGGCTGACTAGAAAAATTGCAGCATCCTCGAAGCTAAGTCATATTAATGGTGATTTTATCACATGGTTATGCAGGTGATTGTAGGCGATTGTAGATGCACCAGCTCGATCAAAATCGGCTATAGGGTGTCTAACTAATTCTTGACCAAAGCTATGAAAGAAATACATCACTATAATAAATACTGCCTAGTGGTTGCTATAATAAATCGGTTACTACAACTAATCTGCCATATCAGAGACCTTAACATGAAAGCTCGAATGACTGCTGTCTGGTTTCTGTATAGATTGTAGATCACCCTCCTATCCCTGTACTTTATTCCAATCGTGTCGATGAATGGTTCACCACGTGCTGGATAGCAAAATTAGTTATAAAATTAACAGTTTTATAAATTTCGTCGGCAATTCAATTTTGCTTAATCGTCGTAACTTAGTGCTGACTACTATGTGCACTTTATCACAATTTTAGTAAATGATGGGTGCGGATACTACACTGCTCAAAAAAATTAGAGGGACAACATTTGAAACACCTGCATTATTTTGCCAGGAATGGGTGGAGTGAAACAACCATGTTATCTTGGAAATAAAAACTTTATTTAACGAAATTGCACATATCTTGTGCATGTCGTAGCATACATATTGGTGCTATGACCAGAAATGCAACACAATAATGTCGTTAACCAAAGTGGAGAGTCCTTCCATGAATGCACGGAGTGCACGAGAAGAAACAGTTCAATATCTGATAGACCCTCCAAGTGCCCGTATAACTTTCTCATATTTTCGTGACATGCTCCTGACAAGTCCTCGAACAGCTTCTTGTGGAATTTTGTCCCACTCCTCCATAAGGGCCTCTGCAAGTTGTTCCAGAGTCTGAGGCTCTACAGGACGGGCCCGAAGTAGTCTGTCAAGCATATCCCATAACTGCTCAATGGGATTGAGGTCAGGACTCAACGCAGGCCAGTCGTATGTTTGAATCGCGATGTCCTGTAGAGTTTCCATGATGGCTGATGCTGACTTAGCTCTCGCATTGTCGAGTTGCAGGATTTACTGGGGACCCATTACAACTGTAATGGCCATAACATGACCTAGTACAATCTCGTTGATGTACTTCTGAACATTAAGTCGGCCCCTGATTATCTGAAGGTCCGATCGGCGATCAATTGTTATGCCACCCCAGGCCATGACAGAGCCGCAGGGCTGCCAGCGACTCACTTTTCTCACTATTATTCACTATTTTCAAAGCAGCCTCACTTTTCTCACTATTTGCTAAAATTACTCACTTTTCTCACTTTTTTTTTACAAAACTGGTCACATTCTGCGTTAAGAATGTTCTCATGAACAATCAGATTTCTTACCCAAAATATACCAAATGAATGGGTAGTTCGTTTTTCTGCCACCGCTGCCTGAGCGCGCTGCCAACAGCGAGCTAGGCGGCCAGAAACATAAAAAGCTTCCATGGTGCAATACCACAGCCGGAGCCGTGCAGCGATCGACGAAAATTTTAACAATGCGTTTTTTAACAAAAGTGTTGTGACGGAAAGGAGCGTGGCGGTGCCGTATATTCTAGTATTTCACAATTTATCAAAGGTAAGTCAATAGTTGGCCTTACACTGACGAATTTTCCGTCGGTTTTAGAATGACATACCGACCCCGCCGATCTGGACTGCCACTGTACAAAACTTTTTCAACTCATACACCACCATTCCAGATCTGCTGAATAGTTCTAACATTTGATATGTAGGTATATGGTCAAATCTGTCTACTTTTCCGTGGTTATGGTTTGTCCATTGGTCTCTCGACATTGAAGAAATATTTTTCGCAATTCTGAACGATTATAAACCGCGTGACTTGTTTCGATTTGTGAAAATCTTAACCATTTTTTGGGGGCGAGTTAACCTTTAATTATTAATTAAAAATTAAATAATTGCGTATTATAATTATTATTTTATGTATTACCTTTTATTCACCGCTTTTAAAATGTATAAAAATAAAACGAAAATAAAAATTGCCATTATAGGCGCCTATGGCTATCATTGCGCAAAAATCTTCAAATCGTAAAGAAAGTTTCATTCGCGGTCCGTAATATACTGAACCCTTGCAAAGAAGCTTATGAGACTCAGTTTCGGAGGGTGTAACAGTCCATTTCGTAAGTTGTTGTTAAAGCGCTTCATTAACATGCAAGGTAACACATAACAAAATAACATGCAGGAAGAAGTGAATACCAGGGTTATAACAAATGAATTTAATAACAGATCAACTATTTACAAGAAAAAATAAACAAAACAAATCTCCCAAATGACTCCCAACTGAATAAATTACTTGCCATAACTAGGCTTAATCTCAGGAGAGATTATAACTTGGACCAAATGTCCCAAATCTTCAATGACATTGTGTATGTGTGCGGCTGTTCTACATGATTAACGATGAGTACAAATAAATGCGAGATTCGCCATCATCCGGTAAACCTTCAGAGGACGAATCTGCATTGTTTAGAGCTAGACAGACGCGGGGAACCAACTATACACTACTTAAATTAATCTGACACTTCCTACACTAAATAAACAACAAATAATTTCCGCTTGAAATTGGAATCAAGAACTGCCGTAGCAAAAACATGAATGCCTAAAATTAGGACTTTTCAAAATCAACACAAGTAAATTAGCACGTGACCAACAAAAATACACATATGACCGCCTGTCATTTTTACAAGTAAAATACAACAGACAAACTAACATGACGTGAGTCATAAAAAATCACTAGTCTCAAAGCCAACATTTACATCATTAAAACAAATTTCCATTCATACGATATGCGATAATTCGTAACAGACATGGCGAACTCCCCAATTAATTACGGTCCAAATGACCATCACAAAAGAACAGGTTTGCTAATGATAGCTTATAGGGGTCAGTCGGTCAACAGGACTGCCTAACAATGAGTCACCGAACCTAAACGGGCGCTAAGTGGAAATCTGCACATCTGTCAACCCACGTGTCAATACCTCGACCTCCCGTGGCACGGGATAGAGTCTCGAAGAAGCGTGCTCCCAAAGCACAATATACGTGTGTGTGTCAGAATAAAATATCTCAGCATTTCCCCTAGGAAATCCAAGAAAATCAACACTGGACAAGGTACAGTAGCCTCCGAGGAGCACCCTGCCTTTCCATCAAAGTGAATACCACAACAACAACAATATGAGGGCGGTAGCACCACCTACCCCTCATCACGAAGAATCAATACACACACCTGACACATGAACACACACAGAATCACACGTATGGGTTTGACAGAAACCTGAAATAAATGACATAGATATTTTTCCACCAGCTTGCGCTTCCGTTCTAGTCCGTGACTAACAAACCTGAAAAAGGACTCAAAAAATGCTAAAAAATTAGAACTAAAGTGTTCTACAGTTACATCTTAATTTGTTGCGCTCGGCAACCCTAGTATGAGTAATAACCTGTTCATAAAACATCTACAATAATTACCTCCCTTTCCTATAACAAAAAAATGAACTTTAATAAAGCACCACTTATCGAATGTAACGAGTTTCGCATTCGCATGGATAAAATCAAATACACGCGCCGTGTACACTAAATATGACTCCAAAGAAAAATATACAACAAACAAATTTGGCCACGCGCCAACGTACATTTACAGATGATAGTGTCAGCACAAAAAATCTAAACTCAAGAAAAAGAATGAATGAACTATTTACAATGTTCCCGCGCCTTATCTAACTACATATTGAGTAAATCAATTTTTGTACATCACAGTTTCAGCTCGCAGAACATTAACCTCCGTCCCGGTGCATTTCCCTACGGGAAATTTAGCTCTCCATCGTCGACGTCGTTGTAGAAGCGATGCACATCAATCCATCACATGACCAAACGTCGGACATCTTGGCGAAGTTTCTTGGACAGAAATGTTCAATGTTAATAATATTGCCTAGCTATAATCGCTGTGAGCTACTACTTTCACTCACGAATAAGTCCTAATGCGATTACTGATCGTAGACTTGCCCTATCTTAGCATTTGCTTAACACACGCACAAATATCACTCACTAATATAATGCACAAATTTACATAAAATTACACACTTCAAACTCATCGTCACTGGCTTGAAAACCAAGTCTTAAACATGACTATCTTGCAGTCCTTATCTCGCCTAGAGATCTCCACTGCTATACGTGAACCTTGCTCACTTGAGCACAAAGTAAAATGTTAGTAAAGTACGCTCATTAGCGCTTGAAAATCGTGACGCAGAGTGACGTGAACCTTGCTCACCAGAGCTCAATAAAGTTGTCCTCGAAACAGCTTCTCACCGATCAATTTATTGGAAACTGACAGAATGAGGTAGAGTGGGGAGAATTTGAAACAATAATCTGGAGTTTTCACCTCACAAACTTGGGACTAGTATCAATCTTCATCATTTTATCCAAACGTCTCAGTGCACTATTGCGGAATTAATTCGGATCGGCGGTTCTTTAGATACACGTTTTCGCGCGTTTTACCAGGGTACGCAACTTACCGCGTGGCTTTTGGCGTGGTCTCTTCTGATTGGGTGATTCAATCCTGGGTCGGTTGAAACTTTACTAATTTAGGTGCGCGCTGTTACAAAATTTGTCCTTGAGCTCGGCTTAACCGGTCGTCTTCAGGAATAACTACCAAGCTTGCTTCTGTTGTAATCATTGCAACACACTACCTTGGCTCCCCCTTTGTCAATTTCAACATGTACTGCCTGGGCATCAGTAATAATAATAATAAAATCATGAATACTTATTCATCGATAGATTAATAAGGGTTCAATACACATACACAAAAATTCCTACACCACAGATGTAAGCTGGTTTCCCACGTGCTTTTTAATGGCAATCAACAATTGCTTTGTTTTGAATGGGTTTATACACACCACGCGAATGTTCGTAGTTTTGATCGATATTGTTGATATATATTGTAGTAAACAATACTTTTGTCAAATCAAGTTCATATTTTCAAAATCATTTACTATACGTATTTGTGTAATGCGTAAATAACACACACTTCCAACTGTGTTCAATACAGTGGAATCTCGTTAGCACGTTCTCGGTTACCGGTACCACGTTTTTCCGTTTAACTCGATGATTTTCTCAAGTCCCAGTCCCATTCATAGCAAATACATGTTGATATATCCCCTTAATATGTCTTCTATTCCCACTTACGACGATCAATTTTTCGTTGTACTATTTCTTAGGTAACCGGATTTTATTCTTATTTCATTATAAAATTCGGCATCTTGATAACATGATGCGATATTGCTTCCTATTCTCTGATAGTTATTGACAGTGTAGACGATTATAGTGTGCTTTGACGGAGTGGAAGTGGCATGAGGTATGACGCAACACAGAAGATAGCTGCCGGTGTAGAAGTGGCTTGAGACGTGGCCGACGAGAAAGACAGGCCATGGCGCGGATCTGTGACGTCAGAGGAGTGGTGTCGCTCGCTCGCCTCGCCGCATTGATTGCACCAAGGTATTCTCATCTATAGAAGCCTACCAATAGCCGAGTAATTTGTTAGTGTGAATTTAAGGATACTCAAAAATAAAGTTAAAAGCTGTGGAAGAAATCCACCCCTATCACTAGCTCAAAACCTTAGAGCAGTAGAATATTAAGCAG
The DNA here is from genome assembly GCA_946902985.2 of Meconema thalassinum. Classification (NCBI taxonomy): domain Eukaryota; kingdom Metazoa; phylum Arthropoda; class Insecta; order Orthoptera; family Tettigoniidae; genus Meconema; species Meconema thalassinum. The sequence goes on from OX336389.2 coordinate 919,024,171, forward strand.
TGTAATACAAACGTTGAATGGATGTTCCAGTTTATGCAGATATACAAAACTGTACATATTATCCTCTTATCTTCGTTCATCAATAAGTTGTTTCCATACCAGTTTACATGTAAGTTTAACTTTAAAAGCAGCTGGAATTTAAAAAAAAAAGAAGAAACAACCAAGCATTGCATTAGGAGAAAGTATCCAGTGCTTCATTTATTGCAAGGGAAGGGTCATTCATGCCCCAAAATAATAAAAATGAATATAAGAAATTTGAGCCAACACTCGTGGTTTTTAGCATTTTGCTTTTTTGAGTAGGCCTACCATAAGACAATCATTTTCAACAACAAAAATTTAATGCATAGGACTACTTCAGATACATATATGAATTGCTGAGATTATACTTACCTCCTTTAGCAGAGAGCCTTTTATCTGACACCAATCCCCTACAGTGCCAGGTTTACTTCTTGTGGCAACTACTATCATGATGGACATGTTTAACGGTTCTCTCCCGTTCCCAGTTAGGCTTAGGTCAAATTTATGGTTTTATGGGCTCAAGATTTTTATAACGAAGTATATTACTACAAGTGAAGGACCTTGGAAACTTATTCATTGTGAGTTAATTCAGTGGATTGAAATGTCGTGGATATCAGCCCCATGCACTTATGTGTGTACTGTACTTGTATTAGAAAAGGATGTGGTAGTCGTTTTCAGTTAGCTTTTATTTACAGTTGAGTTGGGAAGACACTTCCAGGATGCAAGGAGTGGGATTCAAATCATTCTGTCAAGAGCCTTTGTGCGAAGCTTTGAAGAATAAATCCTATATCAGGTTTCAAATAATCCTTCGCAAAGCAGGTCACCTGGACAAGAAGCCACTTTACTTACCCCTACTCCATTTAGGTGGAACTGTTCCATTTATTAAAATTAAAGAAAGACCATACTTGACATTGTAATTTGGATCTATGCTGGCTACACGGACATGGTATCTCCCTCCCAATAAGATGTCCAAGATCTCCACCAAACGTCAAACGAGACCCTTCAAATTATTCAAATGAAAGCATTCCTCAACTTTTAATTATTTTTTCTTATTTTTTGTTTCACCCTGGTGGTCTGGGGATGAAGAATTTTATAACATACCCAGTCCCCCCCTACCCCTTCTTCCCATAAAATATCGTATACTCCTCACCACATCCATTCCCCCTGAAAAAGAACATGGGCATCCTTGCAGGCCACATGGAAAATAAGCAGTTAACAGTACTACACACTGGGTAAATCGGTTTGAAATGGGTAAATCTAGAGCTTTAACAGAGAATTCTGGATGTGGTGATTGGTAGGGCCCTGGAGTACAAAACTATACTTGTATCTTCAAGAACACTAGCAAATTGCAAGTAATCTTCATCCAATGACACAGTAATGTTTACACTTAATTATAATAAGCACACACAAAATGTATTACAGACATTATTTTATTTAGGACATTGGTTATAAATATAAGCATCTCAAGCACATTAACACATTGTCTGGAAGAATCTTAGAATGTAGAAAATGAAGTTTGCAGGTTTCACCAAGTAGACTATAAAGGTGATATCTTGCTGATCTTGGATATATTACTGGCGATTATTAGGATCTAATATCCTCCAGCTATTAATATTCTCAAAAAATCCTGCACTGCACATAGGGCCTACAGCCATTATACCCTGCTGATGATTCATGATCTCTTCAGGATTTTAAATTTTTCTGACACCATTTCCCAATCTCACTGGAGCTTAGTGGGTTACAAATTCATCGTTACAAAGATGCATGAACACAATTTGAGGACTGGACATGTCTAACTTGCTTCCAGCTGCCTTGCTACTGTTTCCTTATGCAGTACAAAATCACTATCAATTACATTGGTATCTTGCAGCCTTGGCAACGATAGAGTCTTCTATTAACTCTTGTACTATTTTCATCTCTAATTTATCTCAACAAAACAAGCCTGCCAACTTGTGTCAATAGCTTTAATGTGGACATGGAATGGAATTTACACTTACAAAATTCCCCTAGACACAAAATGGCATGACAACGTGGACAACACTTAGGGTTTAAACGCTGCATACATGTTAAATTCTATGTGTTATACTCTGATTTACAAAAGATGAACGGTGCAAGCTGCCATCCGCTTGAATGGTGAGGTGAGGAGTGGAGACAAGAGGGGTAACGGTGTCCATAGCAACAGCGAGCAGTGTTGCAATGAATGCCGACACAGCAGTGAGCACATGGTTTGACGCAGTGTTCTACTGTGAACTAACTCGTCACTGCCATTAGTAATATCCCGAGTATATATTGAAGTGCATTTGCTTATTCTTTCATAGGCTACAGTAAGCGTTATCGTTCTGTTTTTGTTGGAAGCGTGTGTATATACAGATTTTGAGTTTATTTCTTTTATTTGCATCATCGTGTCTATTTTCGTTGTGTAAAAATGGCATCGGTACATGCTCGCGGAAGGCCCAGGATCCATTCTCTGCGACAGAACAACTTCAGGCCGTAGTGTGACTCTCCGTAGCCAAGTAAAGGAGATGGTATGTGCGGTGAGGAATTTTATGGAGGAAGAAGAGGAAAATATGCGCTTACGGGAGGAACCTCTGATTCCATTTGTTCAGGTGCGGAAAAGAACTGCCAAGACTCTTGGTGTGAGTGAAATCACTGCATACCGAGTGACGGAAGGGAAGTTCCTGTCTGATGATGCTGGCCCGTCTAAACTATCAACTCCAGGGAAGAAGAGGCATAGAGAAGGGGTGGTCACTAATTTAGATGGCTTTCAACAAGATGCTGTTAGACGGCATATTTATAGCTATTATTTTAGGAAAGAAATTCCAACATGTCGCAAACTTCTTGTTTTTGCTCAGAGAGGCACAATTATTTCAAGGAAGCCTTTCTTCACTGAAAGTGTTGCACGATCTGGGATTTAAATATAAGAAAATTAATGGGGGGAAGGTGATCATGGAGAGGCCAGATATTGTGGCTTTGAGGTGTCAGTTCCTACATGAAATGGGGAGACCCTACTGAGTTGTAGGCCAAAAATTACAAACAAAAAACCAAAATCTGGTTTCATGTCCTAGAAGTTACCTATCACTTGGGGCACTTAAATATACATTTGTTTTTTAAGTACGGCCATTTTTAAATACCTTACGGGGGCTTTTAAAGAACACGTGCTTAGGTCTTGAAATGGGCAACGCCTACTTCCTAGAACCAAAAACCCCTCAATTTTGTTGTAATTTCATACTCTTGGCCAATATTATCATGCCAATCATCTGAATACAAGCTTATGGTGCCATCTGTTGGTAAATTTATCAGTTATGAGTAGCCTAGGCAATGTTTGTCAAGTGTGAAACTTTTCTTAGAGCATTATTCTTACTTTTCTTACCGTACATGTTATTTTCTTATCCCATATAATTTTTAACTGTATGGCATTCACTAAAAGAATATCATTACTATACACATGCACATATTTAACATCGAACAGAAGTATTTTGGTTTGTAGTAAAGTATAGGCCATTTTGGATACATGGTGGAACCATGCGTCTTTGTTTATTTTGATGGTCAGTGGCTTTAGTGAAGTTTATTCGCAAGAATTATATTTTTATTGGTTTACTGTGAGTGGTGGAACTTGTGTAAGTTAATGGTATTTTAGAGATTTGTGTGCAGTTTATTAGATGTATTCTGTATCTAGTCGATGGTGTAAACCGAAAGTCCGTGAAACAAAGAAATGGAATAGTGCTATTTAGAATGTTGACAAACAGTGGGGTGATATTACATGTGAAGTTAAGTAATGCAAGTTCAACAGCTGCAACTACTTCTTCTGCCAGTGTCAGAAAACTGGAATAGGCCTATTTTAGTGAGGAGAATACTGTTTGACCTAGTGTTAATGACAAGCACATTCTCATTCATATATGGGTGCCCTCCAAAATTTGTTTACAGACCTGTGTGGTGAATGTGGCAGTAAATCTTCGTGTCAACATCAGGGAGAAAGATGGGTTTAGTAATAAGTTACCTCTGAAGTGTGGGAAAAGTGATTTGTAAACTCAGGGAAGTCTTGATGCAGGAAATTCCACTAAAATACTGTATTTTTTAATAAAGTTAGCTTTTTCTCAATACCATATTTTTCAGCATTTTAAATGTTCCAGTTGCCTGCGTTTTGATCCCATTACCTTCAAACTTGGTTTTCACATACAACTTTGTGGTCTTAATAATGTGTGGAATTCATTTTGAAAAATATTAATAACTTTCAGAAATATTTAGGTTCAAATTTGAAAAAAATGACATATTTTAACAGAACAACAGGTCATTCTAAAAAAAAAACCATTTTAATAATAAACCATTTGCACTGATTTTAAAAGTAATACCAATTTTTATTTGTAGACCATTGATGATCATTCCATACAAGTTTTAGATTGATAACTTTAAATTTGATGTACCTGGGACATTTTCAAAATTTGCATATTTATTACATAAAATGTTATAATTTCTAAATGATTGAACCAAATAGCTCCAAAGTTTAGAATTCCCTTAATTATGCTCACTTTAAAGAACCTACAAAATTTGGTGAAAATTGGGTGAAAATAGGCTACTGGAAAATTCAAAACTTAAGTTAATAGGGCAAAAATGTTATGGATATTGTGTGGTTAGGTGAAATGTGGGTCAATGCTGGTCACACAGTGTCTAAGGGTTGGAGTGACAACTCAGTTCAGGGGACAAGGAAGGGCCGTCAGGCAGAGGGGGTCGATTTATTATTCTACATGCCGGGCAATCACACGGCTTTGTTAATAATACACTTTTGCTCTTTAGGTCGAAAAGAACTGGTGATTTCCATGAAGACATGGACTACAACTAGTTTTTAAAATGGTTCCAGGAACAATTGTTACCCAACATCCCTGAACACAGTGTTATTGTAATGGACAATGCTTCGTACCACATAGTACAGATAGAATAAGCTCCAACAACTTCAAGTACGAAGCCGCGAATGTTGGAATGGCTCGACCGCCATCATGTAGCCTACCATGCGACAGCTCTCGGACAAAAGGAATCCTTCTCGGTAGTGCTGAATGAACATAGAACGAGCGATAACACTCTATATAATACATGAATTAGCCAAAATACCTTATAAAAGGATGAGAAATAAATCAGGAAGCAATGTTTTAATAGATGTTTCCTCCTCCGCCGTCTGTGACCCACCCAGCCATTCCAAATATAGCGAAAATTACAGCAGTGAGCGGCATTGTTCAAATCAATCATCAAAAAAAGTACCATAACAGTACTGCCAACCTCGCCCTTACGGTACTATGTGAAACAAAAAAGTGCCCAATTCAGTCTCTAGTGGGCATCATTTGTTCGCAACACTCAGTTCACGACTCTAATTATGCTAGTGTGTGCAATATTTCGCATCTCTGTACGGCTGAAATGAGTGTTTTTTGTTATCTGCTCAGTAATAACTATGCAGTATATCGCTCTCCTGTAATATGTATGTCTATTTTTTTCCGCACAACTGTGGTTTTGACAAAGGTTACAGCCTAACGTGCCCAGATCAATGGTTTTGTGTCAACCATGCCCCGCTAGCAGCGCGCGGCCAAGGCTGCACCTACACCTGACCATTCTTACCTTCACTTTGTCCAATCCAATGGTTTTTGACAATGGTTACAGCCTAACGCACCCAGATCAATGAGTTTTGGCAATGGCTACTGCCTAACGTGTCCCGATGATTCTTTTTTTATCAACAGTGATTTTGCATCCCACTTCTTTTTATCAACAGTGATTTTGTATCTCACATGTGTGCCTCGATGCGTGCTGCTAGAGTGAGCCTTGATGACGGTTAAAAGAGATCAAGTGCTATCGAAGCATGGCAGCTGTTTTTAAAATAGCAAAAAATAAAAACACATATTTACGTACTTTAGCACATATATGAGGTTCAGTAGTAAGTTTTAATTAGGGTTCCTAATTTCAATACGTAATATCGCCCAAAAAATGAAACAAGGACACAAGGAATGTAAAAGTACATTCATGTCTGCTACAAGTGTATAAGCCGCGTTCCACTTTCATTCAGAATTAATATCCTTCTCAACCTTATACAGCAGCGCAAGCCTAAATCCATGTAGGCTACCACGTGGATGAACTGGCGAGAAAGCATGGCCATGAGATCATCACGCTGCCCCATATCATTGCCACTTCAATCCTATAGAAATTATATGGGGTCAAGTGAAGGGTTATCTAGCACGGCATAATAAGAATTTCACACTCCGTGAGGTTGAGAAGCTTACCGTTTAGGCTATTAGGGAAGTGACTTCATAAAACTGGAAGCGTTTTGTGTTAATAGTGCAACGAGAACTGGATGAGGCTACGAAACGTGAATGTATACTCGATGATGGGGTAGATTGGTTCATCGTTTCCCTGGAAAGCAATTCCAGATCCAATTCAGACACAAGTGACGAAGAGGGGGCTATGAAAGGAATAGACCCATAATTAAGTTAGTAGCAGCTAGAGCGATTAGGCAACTAAAAATTCCCCTAAACTCGCGTGCATCGCAATGTTTAATTGACCCTTCACACGAATATGGCTGACACACCACAGATCCCAGTATTTGTGTCTTCCTGGAAGCTTCTTGGAATGTTATGAGTCATGATCTGCCTCAGTGGCAACGCAGCATTTCCTCACGTGTTAGCTTTGACAGCTGCCAGCGCTCATTATTGGTACCGGCAATACAGAGTATTCTTTGCGTACAAACACAAACCTAACCCCAGACCTCCTTGCTTGTACTACTAACAATAATTTTGGTCCAGATAGTCGCCTAACCAAGTAGCGACCAATGGCTTTGTCTCGCCATGGCTTTAGAAGAGTACAGTTCAACTTTTCCATTAAAATGAACTACGGTAAAAGTAATTTATGAACATTCATGATCTTTCAAGAAATTATTCTTCTTTAGACTGAGATAGGCTACTCAATACTCCCAATAATGTCAAAAGTACTCAAATCAAACTTACCAAGCAACTTTTGAAGATTTGATGGATGAGGCAGATAAGTCTGACCACTCCGATGTAACTTTTTGTACACTGATGACAAGTGAACATATTATATGGAAGCTGCCAAGAGTAACGTGTCTCCACTGTACCTACGATTGTTTGCCTAACATCTAAAAAATTAACTTGCTCTATTAAAGACTATAATGGTGTGCAATCATCACTCGAAAAACTTCTCTGTAGGATGTTCACAGGAGCATTCACTGCTGACAACTTTCTTCCATTTTCATCGCACTCAGAATTTTCAATGAAATGAAGTAGGCTAGTTCATCAAATGAATTTTTATCAGTAATGCAAAGAAAGTTTTGTGGAACTTAATGTTTGGGAATCTGCAACCCATTGACAGCCAGCTCAATGCTGAGGTTATTTAGAATACACACAGAACCTGTAATTATGGGCACTGCATCACTCAAATTCTTCAAGCACTTCACCAACTTGTCTTCTGTCTTGATATGTGTCCATTCCTGCTTAAATTTATTCCTGTTGGAGGAGAAGTGTTCAGATATATCCGATAGACTGTGCACAGAATTCTCTTCTTCGTAGTGGCTGAAGTCTTCCAAGCTCGCTTCTATGGCTTTATCCGAGATTTTCTACCTCTGCATCACACAGTCTTCTAGAAGAAGGCCCAGGAGTGGATAGCTATCCTGGCAAATTCGAAAATATTGAAGATACTGCATCAGGTTTCAACTTCGGATAACTCCTAGCAAATGTCTTTATTTCCCCATCAACTTGCTCTGTCCTGATAACAGAGCTATCAGGAAAATGTTTTATACAAATTATAGGCTTGCTCACTTTAGAGAAGTCAGTGGGAATTTTTCTAGGCCATATATTTCCTAATTTTTCGTCCTTTGGGAGAGAAAATGTAGAAACATTTTCATGCTGAGATCTGTAATTGTTCTTACAGCCAGCCACATTACAGCATCTCGGCATTTTGATTTCCTGTAAAGAGACACATTCATTAAATATCTAACTTTAACTCAGATAATTAACTTAGCATGCATTCTAATAGTCCTTAACATCCACAATATTAGGCTAACGAAGTTCGTACATAACCTGCACCACACGTGCGTTTGATTAACCTGTATCATTAATGAGAAATAAAGTGTTAACACTTACCCTGTAGGCTACGTGATTATTGCAGCTACATGATGCACCACAACACAAGTTGGATGTAAAGTTGGACATTACACTTTATAAAACACTAACTATTCTCACACTGCTATTCACAAGAAATTCACAAGTCGACTCAACCAGGGTCACTACATCGCCTACGTCACAGACAAGATGGCTGTTCGCACTGGGGCCAGTATCTTTCGTCGGCCACGGGCTTGAGAGCTATGACGCAACACAGAAGATAGCCGACGTGTCTCTCTCGCGCCAGTAGAACATGCAGGCTGAATACAAAATCGCTACCTATAACACATTTTTTTTTTCGAAATACACCACAGATTGGCGTGCGTATGCCGGCCGACCACTAGCGTCTCGTCCTTACGCGAATGCTGCAGCGTGCATTTGACGACCGGTCGGCATCTCTCGTATCGTGCGTACGTCGGCCGGTCAGAAAATATTAAAATAATATAATAATATTATTAAAATATTATTTTAAACTGCAAAGAACCACGATGTCTTCACAACTAAAATGTAAAATTCTAGATGGATTGTTTGATTTGAAAATTGATGGGAAATAATGGTCGCAAATCATTTGCATCGAACAGTTAATCGCCCCGTATGAATCTGAAATAAAATGAACTATTTTAAACCGCGGCAATTGAAAATCACGTCCGCCAGTTGAACAATCGCGTCGTGTGAAACCACTTTTAGTCCGTGACGGACCAAAACTGTCGGAAAATCCGTCTGTGTATTTATTTTATTTATTTTCCGCCTTTTGTTCATGGCATTGCGGCTAGGGATTTCTTTTCATTCTTGTTCATTCTTAGATGGCGGCTGAATGCTCGGTGCGGGACGAGTGGTTCAACAAAGAAGACGAACTGGGACACAAGTACGCTGTGTGGGCCGCACGAGCCAGCCGTACTACCATCTCGTGCAGGCTTTGTAACTGCATGTTCAGCATTGAGCAGAAGGGCTTCCAGGCCCTCCAACAGCATGTCAGGACGAAGATGCATAAGACTGCCGTGGAGGTCCAACTAAACCCGCGGCAACTAGTGCTAGCTGCACGACAAGCGGCAGAGGCTCAGCCCGCCGGCCAGTCTACAGCTGGCGCCGCTGGGCAAACCCCTCCCGCAGTGCTGGACCAACCTCTTCCCCTTCACCTGATGTTACGGCAGCCCGGTGCCTTGCGCGCTGAGCTCATCTGGGCCATGAAAGGCATTCAATCTAGTTTTTCCGCCGCTTCGAATGTTGGAATCGTAGAGGTTTTTAGGGAAATGTTTGGGAAGGAGCATGTCCCTAGGAATATGACTTTAGGCAGGACCAAGACGACGTACTTGTGGACTGAGGCCTTGGGCCCTTATTTTCATAGTTGATGCTGGAAGATGCTATTTCAGCAGTTAGCTATACTATATGTTTTGATGAAACTACCAATGAGAAGCGCGCAAAGGAACTGCAAGTAGGGATAAGGTTCTATTCCGAGAAAAGAAAAGAAGTGGTGTTTCATCACCTAGAGACATTTTTTATTGGAAAAGCTACAGCTGACATTCTGTTCAATCTGTTGGTCAAATCAATAGAACGCGCTGCTTAGGACCCAGGTAAAATGTTGATGTTGTCAGCTGATGGCCCAAATGTAAATAAAGCCATTTATAACAGGTTCCGTGACAAAATGAAAACTGAGTGTGATAGGGGTCTATTAAACATAGGTTTTTGTAACTTGCACATTTTGCACAATGCGTTTGAACGTGGCTTAAGTGTTATGGGGTCTGATGTATCGGAACTTGCAATTTTGGTGTACAATTTTTTGGACTATCCGAGTAGATTTGAAGTTTATGAGAAATCGCAAGAAGACAATAAGGTGCCATGTCATGCCATTTTAAAACATGTGTGTTCTAGATGGCTTACAATAGGTCCTGCAGCTGAAAGATTACAAGAGCAGTGGCCAGCACACTCTACTTACTTTCTGAAAGTTCTGCCACCTAAAAAGGAAAGGATGCTTAAAAATTACTGCAATCAAAATGTTATCAGGCTATTGCTAGTGCTCTAAAAGATGATACTTTCCCCGCTCAGATTGCGTTTGTAGTATATAGTGCAAGTATTTTTGAAAGATTAAGTATTTCAATTACAGCAACCTTATGATACATGTTCTGTATGAAGAAGTGTCAAATTTGTTCATATTGCTCTTGAGTAGGTTCTGCCAGGCAGAAGCATTGAAGAGTACCAGTGAATGTTTGAAAGAATCTTTCATCATGGATGGCAAAAATTTTATGGAATTGAGAAATTTTGAAATAGGGAAGAGTGTTGAACGTCTCCTGATCGATAAAAGCTGTAGTGAACTGCAAGTATTGAAGTTTCATCAAGAGGCGCGGAAGCATTATCAAGAGGTGGCGAAGTACGTACTTAACAAGTCCATCCTTAGTACTGGAAAGTATGCCAAGCACTTGAAATGCTTGCAGCCTCAGTCCATCAAAGAAAGTAAGTCTCTGATGAGCATTGTCTTTATTTACAAAATGTTGCAGCTGCCTTTGAAAGATGTGTACGAAGAGAAGCTTTGCAATGAATGGAAGCTGTTGCAGCTAGAAAATCTCCCACATTTTGAGGAAAGTCCAAGGATTGACCACTTTTGGCGTCAAATTTTTGAAATTTTAGACTTTAGTGGGCAGGCAAAATATCCGCTTGTGAGCAAAGTCGTGAAAGCCATCCTACCAGCAGCTCATGGAAGCTCAGGTGTGGAACGTGGATTTTCGGAATCAAGAAATCAACTTCCGGCAGATAGAGCCGCAATGGAAGAGCGCACCCTGAATGCTCGACTGAACATTCATGACGGTATGAGGGAGTTCGGTGGGTGGGCTGAAGCGGTTCCCATCACAAAGGCGCTTCTGAAAGCGGCAGCTGGCGCTCACAGCAAATATGAAAACTATTTAGAGGCTAAGCCCAAGGAGGCAGAGGAAGAGCAAAGGAAAAAGGAAGAGGCGAAGGACATTCGGCGCAAGCAAGAAGAGCAGGAAAAAACTCAAGTTAAAGAAAGAAAGGAGATGGGAAAATTACAGGAAGAGTTCAGGAAGGCAAAAGAAGCGGAAGAAGAGGAGAGACAAGCTTCTGATTACCTAAGTGATGAGGCCAACCAAAAGCTAAAAGCTGCTTTGGTAAAGGGTGATCTGAAAAGTGCAAAAATTGCCCAAGGTATGCTAGAAGGTGCCCGCAGCATGCGATCCCGGGCCGAAGATCTCCGCAAAAGGCAGACAGAGCCACTAAGGAAGAAAGTCGAGAAACGCACCTCCACCCTACTTGAAAAGCTCTTCATGAATCATGGGAAACGACGGCGTGATGAAAACAGCGACGATCCAGATGACCCTGACATTTGAATTTATTTTTAAAATTGATAACTTGTGAATTTTATCTTAAGACTGATGATATCTACTTTTCTTTTTATGTGGCAGTACGACAATATTATTTGTTTTAGGTGTGTTTTTTTTCCTAGTAAGGAGTCTATTATAACATAAACATTGTTTTATCTTAAGACTAATGATATCTATTTTTATTCTTATGTGTCAGTATGGCAGTATTATTTGTTTTAGTTTTTTTTTCTAGTAAAGAGTCTATTATAACATAAACATTGTTTTGTTTTCCACATTTATATTTTTGTTTTACGATTTTAATTTCTTGAGTGTTGCATTGATTTTTCCAATCCATTATTTCCAAGTGTCCTCCCTAACTATATGAAAAATGACAAACAGTACTCAGAGATATTAACATAGGCGCAATTTGGTCGACATTTGGGGGGGGGGGGGGGGGGTTAATTTATTTTTCAGATACACATTCTTAAAAAAATTGTCTATTTCAATATAGTTTTGTCACGTTTTTTTTTTTTTTTTTGGGGGGGGGGGGGCTACAGATTGCGCCTACAGATATCAACAAACGTTAAAATTATGAACCAGATATACGGCCATAAATGCGAATAATGCTATGAATTTACTCACTATTTACTCACTTTTTCAAACAAAAACTCACCTTTTTTCACTTTTTTGAAAAAAACTACTCACTATTTCACTATTTTTGGACGAGTGAGTGGATGGGAGCCCTGCAAAGCCGCGGCCTAAGCTGTCCCCTTCCTGGACTGCTGCTCCATAATAACGTTCACCACGACGACGATAGACACGTATACGCCCGTCACACCGTTTTCGGCGAAAGCGGGACTTGTCCGTTACAACACATTGCGCCAGTGACGCAACTGCCAGTTCCTATGGTCCTCAGCAAATCGAAGTCCTCTCTCTTGTGCCGAGCAGTTAATCGAGGGACCTGATACGGTCATTCTGGTCTTAAATCTGCCTCTCGTAGTCTGTTGCGTATTATGTGGTCACCGACACTGCTACCAGTTGCTGCTCATAGATCATTTTGTAGGTCCCGGGCGGTCGCTGAACGCCGACGGAGAGAACAATTCACCACATAACGGTCGTCTCTGTCCGATGTTTTTTGTTTTCTCTATTGCCCTGGCTTTCGTGTGCATGAAGCAGTTTCAGAGCATCGTTTCCAAACCCTCCCAACAACAGATGAAGCCACATTAAGCTCTGTAGACACTGCACGAATAGTCCAACCTTACTGCAATAATGCAACTGCTTGAACTCATTCTGTCTCATTCAGATGCTTCATTTCGACTAATGCAACATACACCAAGTGGATAGTAACGTATTCTTCACTTACACGCACTCGAGGACGGAGTGCGATATTGCTTGGCCATTTCAGTGTAAGGCATAGCACGATACATGTGTCTACTACCACTAAGCCTTGGCATTCCAACGACATGTGGAGGTGTCCTCGCAATCTTAAAATATGTCGGAAGAATACGGACAACAGTATGTATCGTAATCACGGACTACGTACATGGTCCACACGATCAAAATCCTGTCCCTCTAATTGTTTTGAGCAGTGTATTTTCCTCGTTGCACAAATATAAATGACACATCGTAAGAGCTACAGGACATCACATCCTCTCCAGTCGAGCTCAAAACGTGGTACAAGTCTTCCTCGGAACTGCGTTCCGGTCTCCAATGAATTTATAAGTCGTGCAGAATTTATTTACATAATTTTCGCATATCTGCGAGGCAATACCTTTTACCTAGTGTTAAAAGACCATGTCGATTATGCAGAATTACTTCTTATGGACTCTTATAGTAAACAAAATGATATATTGGGTTAAATAAAACATTCCTGGATTTATTCATGAGAGTTCCAAAGTCAAAATAAAGTATCTTGCATGAGGAAGTCTCCTCGAGTTTCCGGGTGTGTTCTACACATCGTTGTAGCAATTGACCAGATGTCCAAAGAATATACTGTATCACCAGCATCAGCTCATTCGGGCTCAATACCAATTCTTTGATTTATACATTTAGCACTTCAACCATCTTGAATTTCTCATGAAAATTGAATTAAATGAGATGCTAGTATTTTAAACCTTGTATAAAGATTCACCGTGCCTAGTTTCTCTGCGTCGTGAGAAAAACCTATTTTAACATTTAAAGTCTACGTGGCCCCCATGTTGGTTGTGTGCTCATGAGGTTATTGACTATATCATAGGTGAGCTTATTTTAATAGCCTCTAATACTCTACAAAATTTAATCGACAGCAGTAGCTCCGCTCGCTAACACGCAGCGGTAGGCCATGGGGTCAAGCTACCTGTGGAATCTGTAGACGTGAGTTCGAGTCCCACCGTCTGTCGTCCTTGAAATTGTTATCCATTGTTTCCCAAATTTAACTCCAGCAAATGCTGGGCCGCTACCTTCTGGCTGGCCACGGCCGCTTCCTTCCACGTCCTTGCCCAGTTTCCTTCAACTTTATTCATTTCATCTCTCATTATCCCCTCTCATGCGGTTGGCGTTTTGAAGGGCATCCGGCCGTATAAACCACCCGCCCACCCGCATCCCATCCGTTGAAAATATTTAAGTTTGATTGCTGAATAGAGTCGTAGATCTCGTATGGTCGCAATGTTTGATTGTATTACATGTAGACCGTAGAATGATATACCAGTAGGGGGCGTGGTAGGGCAGCGGTCAAGCTCTGTGCCTCTCACCACGGCGGACCGGGCTCGATTCCCGGTCAATGCATGTGAGATTTTCGAAGTGAAATGCCATGTCCTGTGGTTCGGATTCCACGTAAAAAGGAGTTCACGTGGCTCATGATCGCGCGATTAATGGTCACGTTAAACTACGGTGGTTTATCATACAAACTTTCACTTTGATCACTTGACTGGGACTCAATTTATCAAAACATTTGCCAGATGCCAGTAAGGCAAGCCTTGTATAAAAATTTCCCGTGCCAAGTTTGACTGCACTCAGATTATTAAATCGTGATGAAAGACCATTTAAAAATTAGAAATTCTCATGGCTACCATGTTGGTTGTTTGCGTATCAGTATTTTGAAAGTCATATAGGTGGACTTATCTTAGTATCATTTATCACCATACAATATTTTATGTTGATAGGAGTGATACTTTCGGAGATATTGAATGCCGGTGAGAACTTTCGCGCGGCCACAATGGCATTGGTAACATTTGTTAAACTTTGAAAGGCACGCAAGAGGTTGTCCTTACTAAGTTTCATTGAAATCACTCCAGTCGTTTGGATTTTATTAGGGACACACACACGCGCACACCATAAGATGAAAATAGGCTAAAATCTGGCCAGCCAAGTTAGTTAGTTAGTTAGTTATTGTTGTTTTAAGGGGCGGAACTAATTTTGCCCATCATTATACACCGGAAACTTGAAATATGATCAGGAAGGAAAATTCATCGTCTGAATGATATTCGCAAATTTTAGTTTTTCTACGAGCTGAGAATAGCCTATATATCATTCAATAGTTGTTGTTGTTTTAAGGGGCGGAGCAGCGAGGTCATCTGGCCATTCATTCATACTTTCATAGCGAACTGCAAGCCGCAGGATTACTATATTCAGGCAACAATTAAACTCTAATATTCGGAGCCTTTCTTCGATCTTAATTCTTACATCAATCGCCCTCTCGATGAAGAATATAAATAACAGCAGTAATAATAATAATAATAATAATAATAATAATAATAATAATAGTAATAATAATAATAATAAATAATTATAACATGGAGACCTGTTTTGGAATGTTCAGCCCTATTAATTATTGTATTAATACTTTTCTCTCAAATAATTTTCTTCCCTTAGAATCAGTGCCTCCGTACGATTATACGAGGCACGTCCAGAAAGTAAGTTCCGTTTGGTAATACAATTAAATTGTGTACAGATACAGAAAAAATATTTATTGCACAACATTCTACACCTCTTAAACTACTTTTCCACATAACTGCCGAACTTTTGCAGGCATTTGTCATAGCGTGGCACAAGTTTTTGGATACCTTCTTCATAGAAGTTTGCCGCTGACCCGTAACGAGAGTGAAGACTCCCCTGTAAGATATCCTACGGTTTGGCCACCACTGTTAGGCAAATTGCGTGCTTACCAGGAGAACTGCGTATGTTTAGGAGTTCTCCTGACCACATACGCAATTTGCCTAACAGTGATGGCCAAACAGTAGGATATCTTACAGGGGAGTCTTCACTCTCGTTTACAGGTCGGCGGCAAACTTCTATGAAGAAGGTATCCAAAAACTAGTGCCACGCTATGACAAATGCCTGCAAAAGTTCGGCAGTTATGTGGAAAAGTAGTTTAAGAGGTGTAGAATGTTGTGCAATAAATAATGTTTCTGTATCTGTACACAATTTAATTTTATTACCAAACGGAACTTACTTTCTGGACGTGCCTCGTATTACGCCACTAATCTCAGACTCTTGGAGGCCACACGCTAATTAGGATGAGGTAGAGTGAGAGGCGTGGGAGGATAAACACCCTCTCCCCCACCCTCCCTGAATTTGGAGCTACCTGGCTTTTGACTGACCTTAAATTGGATGTATAGCTTTAGAGGAAATCATCATAGTTAAATTCTACGTAAATAACAACTCATCTTTTCTGACTGTTCGTATCTAGGCCTGAAAAAAGCTGCCCTTCGGTAGAAAATTCTCCCCGGGCGGCTGAAGATGATAAAGCGTATCAATTTGCTGAAACCCAACATCGTAGTAGGGAAAGAGGGGTAGATGAACTTCATAGCACACAATTACAACCGCAGTCACATGTACTCGCCATGTTTAGGAGACGATGTCTTCATTTTCTATTGATAATAATTGATATTTCATGTGTCTGGGCCATCAAAATAGCTCTGCTATAGGTGGACCACCTATTGAGAAGTCTGTGGTGGGGCTAGTACCGTCAAACCAAAACAGTGGCCCACGTGTCAACTGTTCTTAAAACTCAAATTTCAACATTTCCCATTTTCTTGTCCCTTTTTTTTCTTTCTTATTTCACCCAAACGCCGGCCCCATGGTGTTGGGATAGTGCGCTTGCCTCTCACCCGTAGGCCTCGGATGCGATTCCCGGCTCCGTCTGGGATTTTAGAAACTGACGTGATGCCTGGTACGGGGTGCACTGAGCCTCGTGAGGACAATTGAGTAGCTGTCTGATCAGAGAGGCAGCAACCCGGTCAAGAAAACCAGGATTAATGGCCGAAGGTACCCAACGTGCTGATCACACGTCACTCCACAATCTGTAATCCAAATGACTGAGCAGCGGTCGCTTGGTAGGCCAAAGCTTTTCAGGTACTAAGTGTTGTTCTTTTCTTTTACGCAAAGTGTGCTATGCGTAGCCTAATGTTATTTTTTAACATACAATAGGCTACCTATTGATATAGAATTGACAGGTGAAAAAGCTAAAGGAAGGTAGGAGACTTCTGCTACCTGGGAAGCAAAATAAGCCATGATGGATGAAGCTAAGATGGTAGGCTATATAAAGGTTGTCAATGGCAAGGAAAAGTTCTCTACAGAAAAGAAATCTGTTGATATCAAATATAGATTTAGATAATAAAAAGTATTTTTTGAAAGTCGCTGTCTGGAACGTGATGCTCTAAGACGAGTTGGCGGGGGATGTTACCGGGGAGTGCTAACGGAGAGAAGAGATAGGCTACTAGGGCACATACTAAGGCACCAAAGAATAGAAAACTTAGTTATTGAAGGAACGGTCGAGGACAAGAACTGTAGGGCTTATTTTGCTTCCCAGGTAGCAGACGTCTCCTACCTTCCTTTAGCTTTTTCACCTGTCAATTCTATATCAATAGGTAGCCTATTGTATGTTTAAAAAAATATATTAGGCTACGCATAGCACACTTTGCGTAAAAGATAAGAACAACACTTAGTACCTGAAAAGTTTTGGCTTTGTTAAACAGATTGCATCAGATGTAGGATGTGGTAGCTATGTAGAGATGAGACGATTAGTTTAGAACAGGGAAGCATAGAGACCTGCTCCAAACCAGTCTAGACTCAAAAACACACATTTCTTACCTTAATTTTTAAATCTGAACGCATACGACAAACTAAACCATATCCTGACTTTAAATCACTTCCTTTTAGTATCATTTACTTAAAAGAAAGGAGTATCCTTTGTTGTTCAATGGAAACATTTCTAAAGACAAGCCATCAAGAAAGTAAGAAGAATCGGTAATTTATTTATGTACTGTCCGCATCAGTGTACTGCGCTTGAAATCATGATATACACATGCGTGGTAATCAGTGAACTGTACGCAAGGGCTAAGAAGGAATACATCTCTGGAGAGTTAGTGTCTCCACTTCCTCAAATATTATATAATTGTAAAATAAATAATCAATAATTACTTCACTTAGGTTTATGGATGGATCACCTCGCAAGTGAGTTCAGATTCATTGATTTAAGAGTTAGAATTATTCGATAGGCTATACCTAAAGAAAACTAGCGTAAGACGTATAGTGCCTATATGATCTTACCTCATTCCAACAATTTGCCAATTATCATATTATGAATCCCTGTGCCATTGTGTTGGTAACCATTATCGAAATAACGAAGAAATGACTAAGTTGATCAGAAGTAGGACTGCTCACTACCAAGTTTCATCCAAATCTGTCCAGCGGATCAGTAGTTATTAGGGAGCACACACCCTTAAGCCTACATTTCGTATGATGAAAACAGGCCAAAATGGCATTTCATAAAATGGAGTAGGCATACCAAAGTAAGAATAGCCACTACAGTTCATGAAAGTAGGGTGATTAGTTTAAAATGGATCTTCTTGTTTACTCATGCCTTGTTATATGAGGTTGGGGATGAGGTGAGATGAATTTCTATATGGCGGATAGTTTTTAAGGCTGGATATCCTTCCTGACGCCAACCTCATCAAAGGAGTTACGGAGAGATGAAACTGCGCAAGGTGTAACAAGAAAGAGGATGAGGCCTATAATAGAAAATCACCCTGTCATTTGCCTCGAATTGAAACTGGGAAACCATGAAAAGCCAATTCAAGGACGGTCAACAGTGGAGTTCGAACCCAATCGTCTGACAAGTCCGGGGATAGCCTGGACCCATGGCCTTGCGCCTTAGTGCGCGTAGCTACTGCGGTCGGTGAAACTAATTGTTTAATTTCTTGTTCTTTGAGTAGACTGAAAGAAAATGAAGTTCTGGATCATAGTGATTCACTATGAAGACAGCCTTGTACTAATTAGGTTTTCATTTCTCGGTTCCAATATCATGATATTAATAGTCTACGTTTCGGAGAACACGCAAGGGCGATCAATACCTTCCTCGTACAAGAATTATAACCCTTTCGATTTGTTTCTAGGAAGTGTAGCCTATGCCGAAATTCTGTTCACCTGGTTCTTCTCTCCCTGTGGTCGTCACCCTTAGGTTCCCTATACAACTCTAGGAAATGCTAGGATGGTGTCTTTCCCCATGGACACGCTACCTCCTTCGCAGTACAAGCCTAAATAAATTACTAATTCACACAGATGTACATACAACACAGTAACCTATGTTATCGGGTAGACTTCAGTCAAGCAGTAAGTGCACGGACTGATGTCCACGATATCCATACAACAACCACCTAACAAGAAAGTGTGGATACAGAGATCTTTGTAACATAACAGTTTGGTTACTTCACCACCAGTAGCGAGAGTAAAATACCTGCTATCTTCTCTCTTTCACGCTGTTATAACATAATAATGCTATTGGTTTTATTTTGTAAGTATTTTCAACCAAAACCGCATTTCGCACGAATTTTGAATCTACATTGCATTTTGTTTGGTGGGCATTTTGCACATATTTTGATTCTCAATTGCATTTTGTGGGTATTTTGAATCTAAATTACATTTTGTCAAGCATTTTCAATCTAAATTGCATTTTGTAAGTATTGTCAATCCACATGAGTCGTTTGAATCCACCGTACATTTTGTAAGCATTTTCAATTTCAATTGCATTTTGTAAGTATTTTGAATTTCAATTGCACTTTGTGAATAATTTGGATTGCAACTGGGATATTTCAATCTGAATTGCATTGTGTATTTTCAAATTCAATTCCATTTTGTAAGTATTTTGAACCTCAATTGCATTTTGTACGTATTTTCGATCTCATTTGCATTTTGTAAGTAATTTGAATTTCAGTTGCATTTTGTAAGTATTTCGACGCTACATTGCATTTTGTACGTAATTTGAATCTAGTCTACGTTTTTTGGGTCTTTTTCAATCTATTCTTTTTGTGAATCTTTTCGTTCTAAATTCCCTTTTGTGAGACCATATTGTGAGTTGTTTCCTTCTGAGTTTCTCTTTGTACGTATTTTCCGTCTCACATAATTTTCCTTCTGGTTTCCATTTTATTCTCATTTCCGCTATCACCCAGATCATTAGGGGCCGATAACCTAGATGTTAGGCCCCTTAAAACAACAATTATCATCATCATCATCATCATCATCATCAGCTATTGGTTTTACGTCCCTTTTAACTACTGCGGCTTTTTGAGACACCGGGGTGCCGGAATTTTGCCCCGAAGGGCATCTGAAAAGTTTTGTAGTGTTGGGTTTGTGACGTTTAGTCGTATCTTCGCCGATTAGATTGTGCTAGAAACGTAGATTTTGCGTAATTGTCTTACACTTTTCACACATTATTTTCGTTTTTCCATGCTTATAGTGCAGCAAGATTCCTGAAATTTGGTGGTCATATCGGCGCAACCAACTACCACATGCAGGTCTATTGTTGATGAACGGCCAAACATCTATAAAAGAGAAAAACAATACGAATTCCATCTGCAGCCTCGGACTTGACGAGACCTTTTCGCCTTATATCTGTCGATTACAACTTAGATAATGTGTGATTTTTAATGCATGTTTCATATTTTCTTTTACTTTGTCCATACCTATCCTACAGGGCAGCCAGAGTCATTAAATTTGGCAGCCATATTATCGCAACCAATTTGTTCCAGTCACTCTGTCGAAACTCCCCGGTCTGTCAAAACCCTCCAGGATTTGGGGACGAAGAGTGTTTATACGTATATAGATTTGAATGTCTGTATGTATGTGGGTGTGTTTGTTCTCTGTACAATTCTATACCGTCCCACCGATCCCAACCAAATGTTGCATACATATATTTTAGGACCCAGAACAAATCACTGGTTACATGAATTTTGGATAGTCTTTTCCATTCTTCTGATTTTGACCCTTTGGCACTCAATCATAGGCTAATATAGGCAAAATTTCAACGTTGTAGAACAAGGACTGGACAACGCCCATTTTACGCCCCTCGATGCGGGCCCTAAAACCTACAGTTTCTGAGATATTTCCAGAATACTACCCTCGTTCTGATAAACTGGTCAAAGAATAGACAGCCGTAACCATGGCAATGGCAGCTCATGAGGTGACATTCAACTCTCCACCTTGTACCCGTATTCGATCTGGCAACATTGCAACTGAGTGAATTTGAAGTTAGCGCGGAAAGTCCGGAACGTCACGCAGTTTGAGTGTGGAAGTGATGAGGCACGAAGCCCAGACCAACCAGCAAGGCCGATTGGAATAAATTGTGTTACGCCGATAGCCGACAAATGTAAATAAGTTGGAAATCAAGAATGGGTAAGAGACAGCATGCAGAACACCTAGTTTAAGTTTGGAAGATATTCATAATATAGGTGCAGAGATAGGCGTTATGTTTTGACCCAAGGGTGAAGGCTGGATTCAGTGACGTTTGAGGCGTGACGTCAGGGTCAGATTCAGTATAAAAGAGGGGCGCAGAGGACAGCAGTTATCTGTATCATCTATATCTATCTGATTGCGTTACAGCAGTCAACCAAAGTTCGGTATGAGGACTGAAGGTCCCATATTGTCACGAGAGTAACTTGGCTTAAACAATCCTGAAAGACTGATTCTTTTCAATCAACATTTTTCCACGAAAGGGTAAGTATTTTAGTACGGGAGTGTGAGTCGAAGTTCTTGCTACATGAACGGAATCGTGAAATGACTTGGAAAGTTTATAATACGCAACCTGTATAGCACGCTTAGCCAGCGACAGAGATGCACACTTGAGTCGTAAGTTGATGGATTTCACTATAGGCTATACTATTTGACCTTTAAACATTTAATAAGTGTTTTAAAGTGGAGTTCACTTATTCGTGAAATATTTACATTGGCAATCAAGTGGACAATGTTCTGTGGAGTAACCTACTAACTGAGATAGCAATATCATTATTTACGACCAACAGGTGAACTAATTTGAAACAGTTCATGAACAACATGACTATGTGGAACAATTGGAAGACTGACGAAGGATTCATGACGTCTACAAACCCATGGTGAAATAAGGATAAGCTACTGTATAGCCTATAACAGCCTGAGTAACAACATGATACATATAGAATTAATGCACCGTTTTATTATTGTAGTGTAGATCAGTCATGAATTTGATCAAGTACACTTGACAACGTAGTAGGCACTTAGCAGTAGTTGATTATTCTTCGTTGATAATTTGACGACAACGATGTGGCATTATTAATTTAATATATTCTGCAGTAACATGTTACATTTTATACAATTATTTTGAACTCTAGTTATGCGTGATAGGCATGTTCTT
Source organism: Meconema thalassinum (assembly GCA_946902985.2). Classification (NCBI taxonomy): domain Eukaryota; kingdom Metazoa; phylum Arthropoda; class Insecta; order Orthoptera; family Tettigoniidae; genus Meconema; species Meconema thalassinum. The sequence continues at coordinate 919,046,289 of OX336389.2, forward strand.
TGAGAACAACAGCTGAGTGGTAGGAACATGACACCAACTAGTCGCCCAGGTAAAACCTAAATTTTACGAGCTTAATAATAATAATAATAATAATAATAATAATAATAATAATAATAATAATAATAATAATAATAGTCTAATAATAATAATAATTCCATGTCAGAGTAAACTAAAATATGGCAGAACTGTAAAATGAAACACAAGTTCATATAACTTCATACTTTAGCAGACGTGTAAATATAGAAAAGAGAGTTGCATTTCAAAATAATAAGTCTAACGTGAATTTTAAAGTGTACTAATAGCAGAAGGTTAGCTGAATATTTGATATTGTAAGTAGCCTGAGTTGTTAGTTAGATCATATAGGCCTACAGTATCTTTGAAAATTTGTTGAAACTTCATTATTATTGTTATATAAATACCGAGCTACAAAAGTAGAAAAATTGAAATATGGATAATGGATATGAAAAATATAATCAACAATCCTTATTGGAGACTTTTGCAAAGCAACTCACTCTGATAATATATATAGACGTAATATTGCAACGATGAGTATATTTATAGTAATGAAGTGATTTACTTTAATAATCACCAGTTCCATAAACAGTATTTTCAATGTATTTCTGCAAGTTTAATGGTCGCCATGGCTGGTTTGGTAAAAATAAATGGAGAAGATTTTTACTGTTGAATAGTTGCTCTAATGGATAGCCATTTAATCCACTCAGAATGTGTTTGAAAATATTTTAAATTGGTAACTTAAATTTTGGGAGTCATGTGGATAGCTCTTTTTGTTGTAAAATGCTGTCACATTATTAGTGGTGAAGAATGAAGACTTGACAAACGACAGAAAACTGCCACTGTAAAATGTTTGAAATTATTGTTGCGTGTTGCCGCGGGGCGGCAGGTGGCTCCCGGGGGGGAGGGGCAGTGTGACAGTCTAGTGGCCTTGGACAAACCCCGCAGGGGAAGGGAGAGAGTGCCCACACCCTCTCGGTTCCTCCCACGGCCATACATTAACAAAGCGCCTGTGAGTCAGTGCGAGCCGGCCAGAGAATACGCGAAAATTCTGGATGTGGAACCAACCAGAACAGACTCTGCGGCAATGGGTTGTGACATTCGAACTTTCCAGGCCAGGGACTGATCCCATATAAACCAGTGAGCCGCGGCGAGGAGGCAGTGTATTGCAGTGTATTGGACAGTGTATTGGTCAGCGTTAGTGTGTATTGAAGTGTGGCCGAGTGAGTGAGTGCGCAGCAGTACAGCGATTACTACTGGACGTCTACGGTAACAGAGTGGAAGCCTGCCTGCCAGGGTGCAACCTTGAGTCAGGACTGTTAGTGCTTGGAGGTGTCGCGGTGCTTCGTGGAAGTCGTGGTCGTGGGATCGACACGGGACGAGCAACAGCGCACAAGGAGCAGCAAGAGGACTCTGGAAGTAAATGAAGTGGCAGGACAAGGCTGTAGAGAACCTGTGTAGACTGTACGTGTGAGTGTAAGCTGGAACACTGTAACGCCTCACGGACAGAGAGAACATAAATAGCGAGGACAGTGGTGTGAGGGTAAATGTGGAAACTAATAGTGACTAGTAGTGATTTCTGAAGTTAGACTCAGGGTGTGTATGTGTGTGCACTGTGTATGTTTGTGGGCTGCAATAAAATTATATTTCTTTAAAGGAACAATTGTGTTTGTGCTTTCGCCCACCGTAATACAGATAACGAAAGTGCCACTAGGGGGTGGCACGTAACATTATTGTAAATAGAAAATGAAAAATGGGGTCAAATGATAAATTAAATAAATTATTTTTGCAAGATAATTAATCAATATAATGATGATCAAATCGCAGGAAGTTAAAGAATTAATTATTTTAATTTGTGAATGAAAATAATTTGTCCAGTGAAATGAAACACTTTTGAACATTAAGACATTAACTATGGACTTGGGAAGTTATTTATTTCAGTTTAGAATAGGACTTCTGAGGGATTCAGATCAGGATGTTATATTTTTCCACTTAACTATATAGTTTGAAGGAGATCTCTAAAGAGTAGGAGGATATAATTTTGATTTTCTACTTCCAAATAAAATTGAGCTACTAATTTATATTAATCGTCTTGTATACGATGCATTTTTCTTTACCCTTTTTCCTTCGCGTGTGACGTGAGGGCAATGCATTAAATCGATACATACTCGGATAATTCACCCTGCTCTCATGCTCGCACTGTTCTCAGGTTCCACGTATGTGTCCAGTGGTTCATTCATGCGAGGTGGTTTGCCACCAAGTGCTGGTGGTTTGACGCAGTCCATTTATTGCCTAAATCACGATACGAACGGTATGAATCCTCCTTAAAGTGATACATACATGCCAGCTCTAAACTGCTATAAAAATTAAATAAATGGTGAGTCAAACATATAAAGAATTCTCTAATTTCATACCCAACTCGTCGACGTAAGGGAAATTACATACCGCAGGAAAAAAAAGAGTTCTAAACCTTATAAATTATTATTCAACCTTTAATAATGCCTCATATAAACTTTCAATACCTAATACTCAAGAAAATAAAGTAATATATGGCCTATGCGTATCTAATCCCTTTTCTTCTGAGAGGGAAATCCAGGTAAAAATATGAACCAACAACTTACTGCAGAATTCATAGTTTGTAGACCAGTTTGGGAATAGTGTAAACATAAATAGCATAACGATGGTATATTGGCTTTCACGGTCTGTGAATAAAACTCAGCAATTCTTCTAGGTTTGTGCCGTGTCTTGTGTGGGGTTTCGCCTAGGACACCAAACTGGCTCATCAGCAGGCTCTTGGTGTCCCCGCCCGGACCCCCACAGGAGTAGCGAACTACGTGCGTTGTCCTATTCTATCCTCTTGGTGTACATATTATAGTCCGCAGTCTCTTACGAGAACCATTAAAATGTTACTCGGTTCTCTGGTTGTTGAACATTTCCTGTGATAGTATGGTTATTAATGGAAAATTAGGAAGACTGAGATAAATGAATTCCTTTTTTAATTTATAATAAGAAATCAATGTTTATCTTGCATTTGTATTGCATGTATCCTATTAGTGAATAATTTATGCATCAGTGATAAAATATTAACTGAATAATCAGTGAGCAATTCTAATTACTTATGTATGGTGGTGCTTGTTGTTTTGTGGGGGAGTTTATTGGCTCACAATCACCTAACTAATTACTTTCACCAACTAAAATATAGGCTATATGAAAAGGATATTATTTAGAAATCACAGGTACTTTCCAAATGAGATCGCTTCATCAGTGAATCTTCCATAAGAAATGAAGAATTCCGCTTTAAATTATCATATCGGTTGCCACGTTCCCAATCCCATTCCCAGTTACAAATACACACACGACTTCAGATATTACAGTAACACAGGTTATGAGACAAATCCTAGACACTCCCAAGTATACGGGGCTAAATGACCCCGATGTCGCAACCCCTTAATTAATGAAGAACAAAAACAACAAAACAATATATCAATTGACCAATGAACATGGAGCTGAATGTGGTGCTCATCCATCTTCAGAGTCACGGGATTCTGTCTGTTTCATTCTTCGTTATCTTAAAGGAGTTGAGCAGACTGAAGTAGAATTATTATCTCCATTGACCTACATCAATGGTCCAACCTCACTTCCGTGTGGTATAGCAATTGAAAATCTTTGAGAGTTGAGTTCAGAAATAAAATATTTTTTTTATATTTTGGAATATTTAAGAGGCTAAGGAGGCCTAACATATTTGGGGACCAAGTATCTTTCCCGACATTACATTTACACACAAATGGTTAAAACAAAATGCATTAAATATTAATAATGTTTAGGTATAGGCTAGAGCATATTCGAGGATGTTACTTCATTTCCTTGAGCTTGATGAGGGGGAGGTTACTTACGTGTAACATAATGCATACAGCAATGCAGTTGCCTGAAATGCCCATTGCATACACACTGAGCTACTGTATGCTCAAGAATCCCTCATTATTCAGGCCATTTTAGGGGGATATGGAAGCGTAAATATATTTGACAACAAAATTCATACATCTCACAAAAATTGAATAATTTAAATATTATTTCCTTTCAAAGCCTCTCATGTGGTGTTGGGGTAGTGCTCCTGCCTCTCATATAGAGGTGCCGGGTTTGATTCCCGGCTCCGTCATGGATTTTAGAAACTGACGTGAGGGTTGAAACGGGGTGCACTCAGCCTCGTGAGGACAAATGAGTAGCTGTCTGACAGTGAGGCAGCGCCTCGGCCAGGAAAACCAAGATTAACGGCCGAGGGGACCTAACACGTTGACCACGCGTCACTCCACAATCTGCCGGACAAATGGCTGGGCAGCGGTCTCTTGGGAGGCCTTCGTGGCCTGTAGTGCGACAGGGTTTGTTACTTTCCTTCAAAAAGGTTTAGGAGATATGATTTAATAGTGATTTTTCTAGAAATATTTGATCGCAGCCTTACGAATACTGCTATATGTTGACCTAATTACCCCGGTACATCAAGGACAAATACCATCGGGAAAGTAGTTGTGAGAGTAGCGCTTCCAGGATTGTGTATATATTTCTACGTTGTTGTTCTGTGGTGTTCAACTAGGCCTAGAAAGAATTAATAATGTTTTTAAATAGCGAGGAGTGATGAAGTAAGTACAGTACTTTTTGTGTAATACGTAATTATTGACATGCACAGCTCTATGCCACCCGGGTGTCGCCGGGCTCAATAGCTAGTATAAAATGAATGTCAAAGGTTTTTTGTTGCAATTTTTAGAACGTAGTATGCAAGTACATAGGAACATATCTTAAATATGCTATGCCTATTGAATAAAACTTGTATTACATGAACTCCCGAGGTAATGCAATGAAGTTTAGTCATCAGATGCGACTTTCACAGGTAGCAGCAAATGTTTGGTTAGCTCATTAGAAAAAGAAATAATATGTTCTACTGTGATTCTGGATTTACTTTAATTTCCTTTTATTTATTTCAGCTTGCAAAAATTCATCACGGAGTTGTCAAACTGACATCACCCAATGACATCGCGTGGGAAGACGTTTGTTTCAGGTAACGTATTCAAAATACAGCAAGTACTTTATACTTGCACTTTTCTTATTTCCGTTTAGTTTTCAACAATAAAACATTTACATATTGTTAAAATATTCCTTCCTTCCTTCCTCTTTGTACCAGTATTATAGTGTTATTTTTGTATATTCCCCTCCTATGATTTAAAATTCAATTTTCGACGATATTTATCGGGATTGGCCTAACGATCTTCCCTCAATAATTGTATTTGTTTGTATAGACCACAAACTACAATTTTTCATTTCTCTAGATTCGACTGTTACTTTTAAGTGCTCTTCACTGGATCACGCATGTCCTTATTTAATTTTTTAACCATCACTGATGTTCTTTGTGTGTTTCAATTTTAATAAAAATAGTAATTTTGGCATTTTCCTTCGGCATCTCATTTGGATAAAGCCTTTGTTTCTTCAATTTCAATGTCAATTTGCATGGATTTCGTGGCGGAGGGTATTGTATACGTTGTGTGGGAAGACGATCAGGCCGGTAGATGGGAATAGGAGGGACTTTACTTTCCTTTACCCCTCCCGAAATGAAATCCTAGCTAAGTCACTGACGTTAGGGTCAGGGTTTGGGTAGGAGCACTGGGTCTTGAAATGAGGAACCATTTGGGCATTAGCGTGAAGGGAATGTGGAAAATATTGAGAAGAATCCACACTCAGGAAGGCTGCCGTCAACTCCAGGATTCAAACCATTAATCTTCGGGCTAGTTGCAGCACCCTATCACAGTCTTGGTGCATGGCTACGCCTCGGGGTCCCGTTGGATCAAAACACCTATGGTTGTTTACTGATTTTGTTTTGCTTCAGAACCCTCCCCAAAGTTCGGTACCCTTGGGAAGGTTTGAGAAATTTCGTTTCTTCAAAGGATCTTGGGGGTCCCTGTTACCGAGTTTCTAGTGTCTGGAAAGTGACCTACTAGTTCATGCCCAGTGTAATTTTTATACGTTTCTACATCGTTACGCTTCGACTTTCATTTATTAGTAAGATAATTTTGTCGTTACTTTTGCAGGTATTATTGCAGATGATCATGAGTATTAAACATGGTGGAACTCATGCTCTAAGTCACAAGAGGGGAGAAAATATCTTAAGTCATGGTTCTCTCTGAGTGGCGTTATGATGGTTTAAATACGTTGAATCTCATCAAGCGGCACATCCAACAGTTAATTGTCGCATTTATTAATATTATAACATCTGGGTAATTATAAAACAGCAAATATGATAAAATTCGGTAGGTTGTGGGTGGTGTATGTAATATAGTGAAAGAAATAATATAAATTTAGTATTAAATGTTTTATGTCGCCTCCGTAGCGTAGCGGTCAGCATGGTTAGCTGCCGCCCCGGAGGTCCTGGGTTCGATTCCCGGCTCTGCCACGAAATTTGAAAAGTGGTACGAGGACTGGAACGGGGTCTACTCAGCCTCGGGTAGCCCAAATGAGTAGAGGGGGTTCGATTCCCCCTCAGCCATCCTCGAAGTGGTTTTCCGTGGTTTCCCACTTCGTCTTCGGGCAAATGCCGGGATGGTACCTTCTTCAAGGCCACGGCCGCCTCCTTCCCTCTTCCTTGCCTATCCATCCTAACCATCCCTTACTTTCCCTCATGAGGCCCCTGTTCGCTTTGCAGGTGAGGCCGCCTGGGCGAGGTGCCAATCCCACCTCACCAGTTGTACCCCTTCCGATTCGATGTTTCCAGCTCTAGAGGCGGTAGTGGTGAGTTCCCTCGCTGAGTCCGTGGGTTCCACCAACCTGGAGGGTAAACGACTAAAAAAAAAAAAATTAAATGTTTTATAATGAAGGTGTAATACGCTGAAGAGATCTTTAATTCCCACCTTCACGAGATTCAAACCCGGCTACACGTGTGAGAGCCAAGCATCATAACCCTTAGACCAGCGTATTTTATTGTGGACAGCAGTGAATAATAGGTTAAAGTAAAAATGTACAACGAGTACGGTAATGATAGGAAATAAGGGATCTCTTGAGTGTGATACAGTATAATGTTACATTTCAACAAACAAACTACTGAAACAATTTTCCTCTGCGTCTACTATAGTTGCTATGCTACTACCCGTAAACAAAGTATTTTTGATGTGTAATATTTTTGTGGGAGTGATTTTGAAAAATGGGACGGAAGTGTGTAAGACGTGATCCAGCTGGCAGTGGTACCATGTGGAATGTGTATCACATACGGATTACCGGTACTTTGTAACAGCAGAGTATCAAGAAGGCAGTACGAGAGTAGAAATATCAAGTAGGCAGTGAAGAAAAAAAAAGAGAGTCTTGGAATTGTTATGTATTATGATAGTGTAAAAAATAAAAAGATTTTTTGTGTGTTGATGAATGTCAAGGATAATAAAAACGGTAACAACTTCAAGGTAGGATGTTACACATCGTATGCGACTACTGTAAGGCTCGTATCTTTTTTTATATGCCTAGTGATGCATTTTATGGGCGTGCCAACCCAAAAATAGAACAGTTCAAAAATCATGGAAAACTTATTGCAACAGTTTGAAACAAATGATAACCGTGACCAACAAGACAAACAAAATCTCTGAAGATTAACACTGCGGAGGCTATTTCCCACATTTCACGAATGCAATAATAACGTCCAACTAGCTCTCTAAATACTTTAGTTATAATTTTTGCCTTATTGTGAACATCGTCCTTGTGCAAGTAATTCTGCACGGATGGGATTATGTCGAAATAACGCACAAACTGTCGGGAAATCTACGGTATTCTTTACTTGGCCAGCGAAAATCTTTGACTCTCACTGTAAATTCGCTTACAAGGGGAACCCGCCAAGTGTAACAAATTGATTTCCCAGAAACGTCGCTCAGTGAAAGAGGGATCGAAATAAGCGAACACATGTTTCGGCTTATCTGTAGGCACTCGACCGTTTGCGAGAAAATGACGGCCGAAGTGTGTCCGACCGGTTTATGTGCCTAGCGCGAACCAGATACTACCGACGCGACTCGGTGGCGCATTGGTTAACGCCGCGGCTTTACACTTTTGCACCCCGTGTTCAAACCCCGATTAATGATGTTTTACTTTTTAATTCTTTTTCATTTACCCACTGATGCCTATTGATAATTACTACACGAAACATGTGTTCGCTTATTTTGACCCCTCTTTCACTGAGCGAAGTTTCTGGGAAATCGGGTTGTTACCCTTGGCGTGCTCCCCTCGTTAGCTAATCAAAGTACGGGATGGAGTGGCACAATGGCTTGCCTTAAGAGAATAAATTCAAGCATCGCTCAATCGTAAACCGCCCTTCGCCACGGAGGGCTTAAGCGGCCTATGGTGACACCGGGCCAAGGAGTCTCCCTTCAAATATAATGGAGGTGATGGACGCATCAGGGTTTGTCGCCGCAAATGACAACGCAACGTTACTGCAGTAAATCGTGAATGTCATGGGGTGCCATCAGTTATGACTCGTGGTTTTGAACGCATGAAGAATGAACAGATACATCAAAGAGGTTCTGCAGCCCAATTTTTTTTTAGTTTTTCGCAGCAAACCTAAGGCTTTTACGCAGCAAAATAATGCCCGTTCCCATACAGCAAGAGGTGAGCATGAATAACTCGTGGACACAATGCGTGGCCTAACCATTCGGATGAGGGTAAGGATTGAGTAGGTAATGGCACTATGCCGACTTCTAGTGGCAAGGAATGGAACTCAACGCGGTCGAGTGTGTGTCCAGACTGCACAGATAAGCGGCTAATTGTAAGAGAGGGCAATGCGTCTATAAACACACAGTAATGAGACACTCACTCTACTTGTAACGACTGGTCTGTTATCAACTTGCTGTTACTCCTTTATGGTCCAAAATTTACATGTCACACCCTCAAAATATCCTTGAGATGAAAATACAATTTTCAATTTCTGGAAATGTCACGAATAACATATTTTCATATGTACAGACCAGCCTTCAAATGTTGTGCACTATTTATTTACTGTATACCAGCAAACAATATGGCGAGCAATATTATGCGTAGTAGAGTCATTAAATTCGTGGACTGGCGCCGAGAATGTAGGCCGCCAGCAGAATCAGTGAGTATTACATGTTGCCGTACAACACGGCGTACACTTAGGCTACACAGAACCACATCCTCTCTTATTGGCCGCTATGCACGTCTGCCAATGTTCGTATAATTGCTGGGAACACCGCTGAGAGATATTGGCAAGGGGAAGATGGCCTCGCTGTTCCGCCCCTTAAAACGACAACAATCAATCAAAATATATTAGCAGGAAGGTCACGTACGACTTCTCTTGTGGCAAAAATGATCTCCTTGGCCGAATGAAATCTACGCCCACGCAGCTTTGCGTTCAACCTGGGAAAGAGAAAGTAATCGTGTGGAGCGTGATCAGGTGAGTACGGAGGTTTGGGCAAAACGGTGACCCGTTACCTTGCGAGTTCCTCTTGGACAAGCACAGAGTTATGTGCCGGGGCGTTGTCATGTAGCAACAGCCAGTTCTTCCTACGCCCAAGCTCAGGACGCTTACGACGAATTGAATCGCGTAGACAGCGACGGATTTCCTTGTAGCGGGGCTTGTTGACAGATGATCCTTGTGGGATGAATTCCATGTGAACAATAACCAACAAGTCGAAAAAGAGTTCAAGCATCACCTTGCCATTTGACCCGTCTTGATGGGTCAATGCGTCGTCACCGTACACTTGATCATAATCCGAAATGTTTCACTAGCGGATTTACCTCATTTTTGGCAGAACTAAGTTTGTCCTTGCTCAAACTGCTACATTCTCAAGTTCCGCTGCGACATCGTGGTCATATAACCCCGTGTACTTGGGTGTGTGTAGAATTTGTCTGATAATCTGTGCCACTGTGATGTCTGTACTAGTGTGTGTATTTGCAATTGAGGTAGGATTTGGGTGGGAAGTGGCCATGGGCTTACGTAAGGTACCATCCCGGCATTTGCCTGCAGTAGAAATGGAAGACCGTGGAAAACCACTTCCAGGATAGCTGAGGTAGGAATCAAACCCGCCTCTTCTCAGTTTTGCCTCACGAGGCTGAGTGTACCCAGTTGCAGTCCTTTGGCAAGAATAAAATTTCTTAGCAGAGCCGGGAATCGAACCCAAGCCTCTAAGGTGACAGTCTGGCTGCGTGGCTCAGGGGTAACGTTCTCGCTTGCTGAGCCCAAGGTTGTTGGTTCGAAACTGGGCGCAGTCAGCTGGCATTTGAGGGTGCGCAAATGCGAGGGAGCCGTGTCAGTACATTTACTGGCACGTTAAAGATCCCCTTCGGGGCAAAATTCCGGCACCCCGGCGTCTCTAAAAGCCAGTGTAGTTAAAAGGGACGTAAAACCAATAACATTATTATTATCTAAGGTGACAGCTAAGAATTCATATCAGAGCTTGTTCTTCTACCGACAATGTATGCACACAACTGCCTCTAGCTGGGGTGAGAGATTGATTCACACTGCACCATCCTGCGGCGCAACCTGTCTCTATAGTGCACCACAACAGCAATATGCGCTCAGTCCACCAACTTGTTGACTCTACCACGTATTTAGCCTTTGTGATTAAATAAATTGCTCACATTGTCGGTAGAAGTACAGGCTCTGTTGTAAATTCATCGCTGTCACCGCGGAGGTCCAGGTTTGATTCCCGGCTCTGCTAAGAAATGTTATTCTTGTCTGAGTAATGCAACTGGGTACACTCAGCCTCGTGAGGCAAAACTGAAAACGTGAATGACCAACTTCCTTCGCAGTACTGCAATTTCAGACAAGATACCTGAGAACTTAGCTAGGGCAAATTAACTTATAGTGGAGTTAATTGCAAATAAAGTCTGTCCAACGAGAGAAGGGTTCTGTGAGAAAGCGCCACTGTCGCTGAACAGCCCACTATTCCTATTAGAGAGGAATTGGCCTGTTGCTATGGCAATACGCCAGATCTGCTGACGCCGTCTAACACGTGCTTCCTACGCTGGTCCATTTGCTATCGTGAATTCGAAGAGAACACTGTGTTAAAATTTATGATTCATATAGACGATTGATCTACGGTGTATGGACCTATCAAGAATAATGACGAAATTAAGTTGGTAATACTGGCATTTATGATTTTTTCGAAATATACCCGAAATATTGTAGCCTAATTGAGCTCTACAGTCTCTTTGAAATTGTTTCCTTCCATGGATTCTGAGATACTGAGAATCTACGGCTCAAATACTCAGAGAGAGTTATTAGGTAGTTATTAGGCCAGCTGCCTCTGAAAATGAGCACAAATATATCCCTTATGGCATACACACGATGTATAAAATTTGTTAGTTATCCATTAAATGTTATGGAAGTTAGATGCAGTTAAACACAAATATATCCCTTACGGCATACACACGATGTATAAAATATGTTAGTTATCCATTAAATGTTATGGAAGTTAGATGCAGTTAAACACTGAACCTATCAGCACGCGTAGAATTATGTTGGCAACACTGTCACGTATGGGTTGCTCGAAATGAGTCTGCAAAATTATCGTCCATACACTTATGCCAAAATTGAACTGTTTGCCTGCATACTATGGTTCAAAATTATGGAGAGCATTTATCAATAGTTGGTAGTCCTGATGTCTCCAGAAATATGTCGAGTTATATCTCCTGAGACATACATTACAAACACAAAATTAGGTTGATATTGTTATTATGTATGTTACATGCTGTCGAACGTTGATCCTATGCGCTATACCAGGCCCAAAATAACTGTGAACATGAGGGAGGAGCCAGATTACCTCGCTCACTCGCGTCAGCCAATAGCATAGCGCGGCGTTGCCTAGTTAACTCAACTCTCAGGGCTCGCTGCGCCGTACGAAATCGTTATTTCTCTCCGCGCACGAAAATAAATAATTCTTCAATTATTTTGATGACCATATGTTACAGAGCTAAAAATTTTGAAGTTGACTGTCCAAACCCCGTGACGCTACGACCAGCCGTTCGAGAGATATCATCTGCCCTTGAACTGAAGGGATAATTAGAGAGAGAATGATTTAGGTGTAGAACTATTTAGGTTCGCTAGGGAAGACAACGAAGAGTGACGGCATTGCTGTATCAATTCAGTAGTGGAGCTTTAACAAGACGTGCTGTGAGCTCAAGTTTTGAACTCATAACAATGTCACTTAGCAAGCCGAGTGGCAGCCGAACAGTTTTACACAGCCAGGCAAGAAATATAATTTTCAGGGTATATGGCCTTTAAAAGAAGTTTTCGAATACAGAAGTACGTGAAAACACAAAATCTGATAACCTATGTTATTGTGGTGTCAACAATTATGTTTTTTTTTGGTAATTGAGTCGAATAAAACTCACCTCTTCACAGTTTTACCTCACGAGGCGTAGCGTACCCAGTTCTAACCCTGAGACCAGAACTAAATGTCTTGAATGAGCCGTGAATCGAATCCGGACCTCACGGGTGGTTGTGGTTGTTGTTGTTGTTGCTGTTGTTGATGATGATGATGATGATGATGATTGTTTTAGGGGCTTTGCGACATCGTGGTCATGTAGCCCCGTGTATTTGGGTGTGTGTGGAATTCGTCTGATAACCTGTGTCACTTTGATGTCTGTACTAGTGTGTGTATTTGTAATTCAAGTAGGATTTGGGTAGGAAGCGGCCGTGGCACGTTAGGTACCATCCCGGCATCTGCCGGGAGTAGAAGTGCGAATCCACAGAAAAACCACTTCCAGGATGACTGAGGTAGGAATCCAACCCACATCTTCCCAGTTTTGCATCACGAGGCTGAGTGTACCCTGTTCCAGCCCTCAGACCAGAATTACATTTCTTGGGAATCGAACCCGGGCTTCCGCGTTGCTGCCAAGAATGGACAGCAAGTGTGCTAGCCAGTACACCACAAGGTGGTCTCCAATAAACAAAAACTGATCCCAATAAATTGTTTTCTGTGTTTCTATTACCTTATAAAGAGTCCACAAGCAATGTTAATCAAAAAGACTTGGGGTGTAGATTACGTCATGTGAAATAATAACGTCATCGTTGTTGTTGTTGTTGTTGTTGTTGTTGTTGTTGTTGTTGTTGTTGTTGTTTCATGTGAGGTTCTAGGACATCTTGGTGCTTTAGCACCATGTACTTGTTTGAAAATCTGGGTTACTGTGGTGTCTGTATTAGAGTGTGTGTATTTGTATGCTTGTGAGGATTGGGAAGGAGGCGACCGTGGCCTTATGTTAGGAACCATCCCGGTATTTGCCTGGAGTATAAATGAGAAACCACTTCCAGGATGGCTGAAGTAGGTGAACCCACATCTTCCCAGTTTTGCGTCACGAGGCTGAGAGTACCCCGTTACAGCCCTCAGACTAGAATTAAATTGATTGGCAGAGCCGGGAATCGAACCCGGACCTCCCGGGCCACAGCCAAGAATGCTGCTCGCTACACCAGGAGGTGGTCACTTGCACGAATATGTGATATATTATATCTGGCTCATATCACATTGTGCGCACTCCGTTGTGAGCATAGATATTCGTAGGCTTAGGCACCCCAGCTCGTACATGCTCTTACATTCGGAGCGCATTGTGTTCACGGAGAAGGTCGTGCGTATACTGCGAGTGTAGAGCTGTGTTACCTCCTGCCAGTCTCACTGTGGCAACAGCGCTCAGCTGGACGCACGCTACTGGGCGAGCCCATGTTCACAGTTGTTTTGGGTCTGGTTATAGCATAGGATGATGTTGCTAGCACTAACTTTGACTATTTACTCTAAATATGTCTAAATCATATTGGACTAACAGTTTGCTAAATTTGAAGTGCGTTCCATACACATATTCCGAGATATTCAATCTAGAATTTCAAAATCTACAGATTATTATACGCAGTTGGTAGCCCTGCTGACTCTTATATTAAGCCCAGTTATGTGTCCTAAAACATACATTGCACTTACAAAATTAGGATGAGATCCATTTCTTAGTATGAAAGTTCCATGCAGTTAAACGTTGAACATAAAATTAGCACGCGTAGAATCATGTTGGCAACATTGCCATGCTTGGGTAAATCAAAATTAACCTGAAATATTATGTTCTATAAGTGTGCAAAGTTTAGATCTGTTGGCCTGCTTACTTTCTAATCTACTGAGACTAGGGCTTGAAATTGTAGAGGGTTTTTATGAACAGTTGGCAGCCATGGCGACTCTGTATTATATTCCTAGCACCACCTCCTAAGGTACACAATGAACACAAAAAAATTGGTTGAAGTCTAATACACATCACGTGCTTTTAAACATTAAATACAGTATATCAACGCACATAAAATTATTTTGGCAACACTGCCATAATAAGTTGCTTTAAATTAACTGTGTTAACTGTTTAAATGTGGGTAGTTACCCCACGTGGGGGAGGCCTACTGTGTCAGGTTTTCCCATCACTGACTGTCAATGTCAGGTTTAACTGTCTTTTAATGCCAGCACCTCAACTTCCCAAAATAATACATGCTGGTTGAGGTAGCTTGGTAGGGCTCAAAAATAGTCACTTTCATGGAATTTTCTTATAATAAATTTGATTTTTTTTTTTTGATTCTGAGTGGAATACACAGCCCGATGAGCTGCATTCTTACACCGCAATTCATCCACAGAATGCTATCTCAACATGTCTCCAGTGCATTTCAAAAGAGCGGTAGAACTTCCCAAAATATCTATTCGTGTCTTACATACTGCAGCAGTACTCTAGTAGTCGTATCAACATGAGTTTTTTTTATGAATAAACTTCAATTATTCTTATCCATCTCTGCAACTTAAATTGTTTTAGGGTTATAATTATCCGTGTTTTTCCAGCATGCTGAAAAAACTCATACTCGCGCGAGCTTAGAACGCGCGTTTACATTTCTCCCATTAGGTATCATATTTTGTGACCATTCAGTCCTCGATGATAGATCGTGATGCAGAGATTGTAAGAAAGTCAGCAAATGATTTTTCATCCAAATAGATCCAGTAGTTTTTGAAATATTGAAAAAGAAACAAACGAGCTCCTTATCCTAGGTTGCTAGTAGTAGAAAGCTAGCAGGAATATTGACGGGTGCCCCACTCCTCGCAGCGAGATTGCAAATTCTAGTTCAGTTTTAGCATAAGGAAGATTACGGAATTCTGACTGACTGTTGCGAGGAAACATGGCGGCCAAAATCTGTTGCGAGATCAGAATGGGTTTGAACACACTCAGTTATCATGGTTGGTAGATAAACTAGCATTTTTGGCTGAGGGATGGAACGTGGTCCAGTTAGCCTCGTGGGGCAAAACTGAAAAGAGGTGGGATCGATTCCCATCCCAGCCATATTGGGAGTGGGTTACCACTTCTACTCCAGGCAAATGCCGGGTTGGTTCTTAACTTAAGGCCACGGTCACCTCCATCCCAAATATACACATTAATACAGCCATCACCATAACACAGATTATCAGACAAATCCCACTCACACCCAAGTACACAAGGCTGAATGGACGCGATGTCGCAAATCCCCTCAATGAATTAACAAAAAAGAAAGAAAATCTAGGCTTGTGATTCTGAAAATTCATATAGATACCGTCACCCGGAATCTTGTGTTCTTGGGTGTGTGTGGAATCTGATAACTAGTGTTATTGTGGTCACTCTACTAGTTTGTATACTTGTAGAACTAGGTGCTTCCTGGCGTAGCCGTGTGCGTTAACCACGTTCCATGGCTGCGACGCTACGTGGGGCTGTAGCGAATCTGGAGATGACAGAGACTATCCTGAAGGTAGGTTTTCTCCGTTTCTTCCCCCACACTTCCTTCAGGCAAATGTTGAGATGGAAACTTATTTCAAGGCCCGGGGCACCTACCAAAATTATTTAACCTATTAATACAGTTACACACACTACTACAGTCACTGCAGAAACACAGGTTATCAAGCAAATATACGGTAACATTTACCCAAGTAAACGGGTCTGATGAGTTAGGCACCATTCCAGCATTTGCCTGGGGTTGAAATGGTGTAGCCGGAAAAACACTTTAAGGATGGTTGGAATTCGAACCCACCTTTATGCTCTTCTCAGCCGTGCTTACGACGCTGAGTGCATCATGTTTCAACTTTCATGGCAGACAGAATGCTGATCAATCTCGGATTACCTAGCTAACAGTTATATCAGTAGCGTAGCCAGGATTGACCAATGGGGGGGTTATAGGTACTCAAGCCAAATTCTAAAAGCATTTCGTCCGGCGGCGTAGCCGCGCTCGTCAAACGTGCACCATGGTCACGAGGGCAGCTGTGGTAAGTACGGATATCGTACGTTCGAATCCCGGTGCTGACAGCGGTTATCCTGAGTGCGTTTTTTCCCTGGGTTTTGCCACACTCCCTACAGGAAATTGCCGGGATAGTGCCTTGCTCAAGTCCCGGAGCGTCTACTCCATCCCTGTCCCCGATACATTTACACACACAACTACAATCATCACAGCAATACAGGTTGCCAGACAGCTTCAGCACACTCCCAACTACACGGGGCTGATGACCAAGATGTCTCAAGCCCCTCAAATGAATTAACAAAAAGTCAACAACTCTACAAGTATTTCCATTTCTCTATGAGATATTATTACACAAGAAAAGTTTCATGTATTTTGATCCCGAATTTTTCGAGTAATACAATATGCTCAAACGACAAAAACAAATCAGTTCTTTAAAAATTAAGTTACTTTTTGACTAAAATGTCTCACCTCAATGGTAAATCTAGAACATTCCTGTTCCCCTGATAGGAACAAAATAAACTCAAATACAGGACCTATCAGTGCTTGTGTGCTACCAACATGAAGACTGCGTATCTCTCAACAAAATAAATTATTTATAGAGGTCTCAGCAAAAAGGGCATGTCCTCTCACGATGTAGCATGTTGAATTATGAGTAATTCAATACCGGTACTCATTTTTATGTTTATTCAGTTTTTCCAACAAGATCCTGTGGTTTATATTGCAATTAGCCCTGAATGCCTGAAGTATCATTTTCGAAGATTTTTATCACCTACCAAGGGCTTTCTTACCTTACAAATGCTACATGCAGCCGGAAAAAGGTTGCTTACACTACTCAGGCGAAAAATTTCACTCATTCGTAACTGGGAGATAACCGTAATTCGGGGAATTGTTGGACATATATTTACGTAATATGAATCAACTCGGCTGACGGTTATCTCATGCTCTAGATGTTAATAATGATCCCAAAATTAGCGTTAATGTACCCATAGAATTTTCTAAGTCTTTATTAAAGCGCGTTATTTTAATTTAAAAAAACTAGATTAATTTACATATAACTTATCTCCCGCCAAGAAAATAAAAAAGCTAATATTGTCCCGCTGTGTGGGATTCAAAATTATTTGACGCTAGCCTCAGTTTGGAATAAGCCATAAGTTATTTCGTGGGGGAAAAGTTAGATTGGCAACCCTGGGAAGACGGATCTGTATTACCACAGTCTAAAATACACAGTCGCGAACCTCGCTGCGTTACGAAATTGCATCCTCTTTGTAGGTTAAGTGACACTAGCGCTCGCGGCGGCCAGCAAGCTGGCAACTGCCTTGAGCACGTTATTCGCGGTACAGATGATTTTACTTTTGCAAGGGTTTTTTGAATTTTAACTCACCTCAGTGATTATTTCCATTGTAAATATAAGTCACGTTAAATCACCAACTACTACAGAAAAAAAGCCACAATGTTGATATACTGTACACTTTTAATTCATAGAAACATAAAAAGAATGCTCTGTTTTTATTAGTCCAGTCCTCTATAAGTATCCATAGGTACAGTTGCATAACGTATTTAATGAGTCTTACGTAGAATTCATAGTCCATACTACTACTATGTTATTCGCAGTATTTAATATTAGTAATTAAGGCAATTTAGAATTAGTAATTTGATTTATGGTCGACAAAAGTCGTGCCAGCAGTCGCGGTTATACGTAGGACTTGAATGAATATTATCAGTGTTAAAGTTAGTTTGTTTAGAAAAAGATTTTAATTAATTTATTCATGTATTTGTTTTAATGATAGTCGCTGGCATCTCTACATAAAACCAAGTCCACGATTCCTAGATGTAACGGGTTATCATTAAATCCACTGAATGGATTTTGATGTGGTTTTCACCATTCAGTAAAGAATTTCTCGAGGAAGGTTTCTGTACGAAAACATTCATTTATGACCAAAGGAAGCCGAGCAGTAACGATTTCAGTGAATCGTGTCGAAGGAAAACCTGCCGTCCGTGCGCATTTTAAGCATACGCTGGGTAAACCATTAAAAATATTCATACACTGTGAGTGTAAGAATTGGTCAGCATGAGAAGTTCTAATAAGAAGTCCGCGACAGAATATCTTTATCTTAAATACATCGCCAACTATAAGTGATTTTACGATTTAATTTCTTCCAACAATCTCCATTCAGTGGAAATTTAAATTACTAGCTTCGGAGCGAGCCCATCACCCCAGCTTCGGCCAGCATTAACTGTCGAGTCGTGTCGAGTTAGGACTTCAGAGAAGAGTAGACTATAAATGTTTGGAGTTTCGCTGTTCACCTCGGTCTTTCTAAATTGCGTCTGAGACCTACCGTCCGTGCGCCTTTTAAGCTTACGCTGAGTAACCCCTTTAAGATACCGGGAAAAGCCGGGGCAGGTTGATAGTATGGGTATAATATAATATCAAATTCGTAGCCATATCAAACGCTAGTTATTCCGAAAAAAATGTGTAACATTAGGCTATAGTTAATTAGTAAAAATACCAGTGTGATTTGTGAAATGAAACGAAAAGTATAAAAAGATCTTAAGGTCTTATATGGCGCAATTATAGGTACTTCGTATTTTTATGTGGGTTTGAAACATTTTATTCCTGAATTTGCCAAAATAATACAATGCCAATTTTACAAAATATCGGCAATAACTATTGTGTACCGCACCTTCACAGCAGCCAAGTGGGAGACCAGATATTTCATAAGAGAATTAACAAACAGTGTACCAAATCTAAGTCTGTGAGCATTATCCTGACGATGTAAATTGGCTTGTTTCCAAAGGATTCGAGAATAGGTTTATATTATATAAACAATTCATGCTTTTGGGCTAATGCCGTGTGTATTTTTAATTTAAACCATACGTTTCGGAGAAACCTTGCCTCCTTTTTCAATGGAAATAAACAATGTGGCCAAAGAAAGTATATCAATGAGATTACAAAAAATATAGATAAATTCCTCTGTTCGTCACCAGAGAGCAGCTGCCAGAAATTACTGTATGGACCATGGTGGAACGGCGGACAAAGTAGTAAGTAACCAGAAGGTAAAGGGGGCGGTGTGAAAATATAGAAACTCCTCGAAGAATGAGGAGGGGGGGGGGGGAGGTGGGAGGGTTACATGGATATAAGGAAACATAAACAAAAGGGAATTGTATCTGAACAATACCTAACGTCATACAGTCAACGGCGAAAAAACAGATGGAAACTCCTCCAGTGACGAACAAAGGAGATCAAATCCAGGCTCTGAGCCCTAGAGGGAAAATGTACAATTTTAAATATGTGAAGAACAGAGAGACTGAGAGGAACTATCTCCCTAGATCCTTAATAACTGGTAGCCAAGTGTCACTTAGCTGATATCCAGTGTCTCTGTTAAAATTATTGGGATTTTTACGAATTTCAACTGCCTCCCTTATAATTCTAGACCAGTTGTGCTTAACAAGGGCAAGCGCATGAGCATCCTTGAAACATACATCGTGCCCTGAAGACAGGGCATGTTCAGCTATAGCTGATTTGTCAGGTTGGTTTAGACGGATGTTCCTTTGATGCTCTTTGATGCGAGTTGCAATGGAACGTTTTGTTTGTCCAATGTAGACTTTTCCGCAAGTACAAGGGACTTCATACACCCCAGGTTGTAGTATTGGAGACAATTTATCTTTGTTTAATGCTAAACGTTGACCAATTTTCGTCATAGTGCCGAAAACTGTTTTTATCTTGTGCTTGCGGAGAATCTTAGCAACGCGGTCAGTGGTGTTGTGAATATAAGGGAGGTAAGCAGTTCCTCTCACGTCGGAGCTCTGAGAAGGTTGTCTATCCCTCCTTCTGGGATGTAGGGACCTATATATAGTGGATTCATTATAGCCATTACCCTTAAACATGGTTTGTAAGGCATGTAACTCTTCCTGAAGAGTTGATGCCTCACAAATACGTTCCGCTCTTTTGGCTAGAGTTGTTATAATTCCTTGTTTTTGTGCTGGGTGGTGGTGGGAGTCCGCATGTAAATAACGGTTAGTGTGAGTTGGCTTACGGTAGACGCTGTGCCCCATGGAGCCATCCGCTTTCCTCCTCACAAGAACATCCAAAAAAGGTAAGCATCCACCTGACTCTAGCTCCATTGTGAAGTGGATTGAAGGATGCAGCTGATTAAGGTGGTTCAGAAAGTGGTTCAGTTTCTCAGAACCCTCCTCCCACACCACGAACGTATCATCCACATACCTCCACCAAATCACAGGTTTGAAAGACGCCGAAGATATAGCCTCCCCCTCAAAATGTTCCATGAAAAAATTTGCCACGACAGGCGAGAGTGGGCTTCCCATGGCCACACCATCAGTCTGCTCGTAATATTTACCATCCCACAAGAAATAACTGGAACACAAGCAGTGGTGGAATAATCGGGCAATGTCCTCAGGAAACAAATCCTTGATGATTGACATGACCGAGTCCACCGGCACTCTGGTAAACAAGGACTCTACATCAAAACTCACCAAAATAGCATTTGGTTGAACGGCGATGGTTGACAATTTTTCGACGAAATGGCTTGAATCCCTAATGTAGGACTGTGTGCGCCCCAAATGCGGCTGAAGCAACTTGCTGAGATATTGCGCAAGAGCATAAGTTGGAGAACCTATTGTGCTAACAATTGGTCGAAGAGGGACGTCTTGCTTATGGATTTTTGGAAGACCATACAATCTCGGAGGAACAGCATCTCTCGGAATAAGACATCTTCCCTCTTCTTTTGGAATAGATGACAGTTTAACAAGCTTAGCAGTGGCATTGGATACACGAGTGGTTGGATCACGAGTGCACAGTGTGTAGACAGGATCAGATAACAGAATCGAGATTTTACTTTTATATTCAACGGTATCCATCACCACTGTCGCATTTCCCTTGTCAGCATGAAGAATAGAAATGGTGTCATTATTTCTTAGTTCCTTCAATGCCTTTCTTTCATCCCGAGTTAAATTGGGTGCGGGTACTTTCGAGGATCTTAATATCCTCACACTTTCTTGTCTAACTTCTTCAGCTTCATCTGGAGGTAAATTGTAGATGGCAGCCTCAACGGATGTGATCAACTCCTCTGTAGGAATTTTGAAGGGTGCGAGAGCAAAGTTGAGACCTCTGCTTAGTAAAGTTGTTTGATAGTCATCTAAAGGGGTATTAGAAAGATTGACTACAACTTTACTAGTATCAGGAACCGTACGAGGAGCTGTTTGTCTCGAGGACAATCGAAGGAACTTAGCTCTTTGTCTATCTACAGCCCGACAAAAATTATTCTCGGCCTGAATAGCGGAGATACGTTCAAAGAACAGCCACAATTCCTCTGAGAGAATGCTACTAAGAAGCAGATGTAAGTGTAATAACTCACGGGAAACTGCGTCCAATTCAGTACGAGAGTTCTGGATCCTCTCGATAACGAGTGCCTTGCTAGCGCGCTGATAAATTCTCATAGCTTTATGAGTGTGTATAGTTTGCTTCAATTTAACACAGTTGGGAATGATGTTATGATCCCTGCATCTAAGAAAGAAGGACAACGATGAAAGGAGAGAGCTCCTTCTTCGCCTCAACTTACTAAATTTAGATCATTGTCGAACAACTTCCTCCCCATAGAGGTTTCTAATTTGCATATTAAGGCTTTCACGGCCCGGATTATTATATAAACAATTCATGCTTTTGGGCTAATGCCGTGTGTATTTTTAATTTAAACCATACGTTTCGGAGAAACCTTGCCTCCTTTTTCAATGGAAATAAACAATGTGGCCAAAGAAAGTATATCAATGAGATTACAAAAAATATAGATAAATTCCTCTGTTCGTCACCAGAGAGCAGCTGCCAGAAATTACTGTATGGACCATGGTGGAACGGCGGACAAAGTAGTAAGTAACCAGAAGGTAAAGGGGGCGGTGTGAAAATATAGAAACTCCTCGAAGAATGAGGAGGGGGGGGGAGGGGGGAGGGTTAGATGGATATAAGGAAACAGAAACTCCTCGAAGAATGAGGAGGGGGGGGGGAGGTGGGAGGGTTAGATGGATATAAGGAAACATGTTTATGTTTCCTTATATCCATCTAACCCTCCCACCTCCCCCCCCCCTCCTCATTCTTCGAGGAGTTTCTATATTTTCACACCGCCCCCTTTACCTTCTGGTTACTTACTACTTTGTCCGCCGTTCCACCATGGTCCATACAGTAATTTCTGGCAGCTGCTCTCTGGTGACGAACAGAGGAATTTATCTATATTTTTTGTAATCTCATTGATATACTTTCTTTGGCCACATTGTTTATTTCCATTGAAAAAGGAGGCAAGGTTTCTCCGAAACGTATGGTTTAAATTAAAAATACACACGGCATTAGCCCAAAAGCATGAATTGTTTATATAATAATCCGGGCCGTGAAAGCCTTAATATGCAAATTAGAAACCTCTATGGGGAGGAAGTTGTTCGACAATCATCTAAATTTAGTAAGTTGAGGCGAAGAAGGAGCTCTCTCCTTTCATCGTTGTCCTTCTTTCTTAGATGCAGGGATCATAACATCATTCCCAACTGTGTTAAATTGAAGCAAACTATACACACTCATAAAGCTATGAGAATTTATCAGCGCGCTAGCAAGGCACTCGTTATCGAGAGGATCCAGAACTCTCGTACTGAATTGGACGCAGTTTCCCGTGAGTTATTACACTTACATCTGCTTCTTAGTAGCATTCTCTCAGAGGAATTGTGGCTGTTCTTTGAACGTATCTCCGCTATTCAGGCCGAGAATAATTTTTGTCGGGCTGTAGATAGACAAAGAGCTAAGTTCCTTCGATTGTCCTCGAGACAAACAGCTCCTCGTACGGTTCCTGATACTAGTAAAGTTGTAGTCAATCTTTCTAATACCCCTTTAGATGACTATCAAACAACTTTACTAAGCAGAGGTCTCAACTTTGCTCTCGCACCCTTCAAAATTCCTACAGAGGAGTTGATCACATCCGTTGAGGCTGCCATCTACAATTTACCTCCAGATGAAGCTGAAGAAGTTAGACAAGAAAGTGTGAGGATATTAAGATCCTCGAAAGTACCCGCACCCAATTTAACTCGGGGTGAAAGAAAGGCATTGAAGGAACTAAGAAATAATGACACCATTTCTATTCTTCATGCTGACAAGGGAAATGCGACAGTGGTGATGGATACCGTTGAATATAAAAGTAAAATCTCGATTCTGTTATCTGATCCTGTCTACACACTGTGCACTCGTGATCCAACCACTCGTGTATCCAATGCCACTGCTAAGCTTGTTAAACTGTCATCTATTCCAAAAGAAGAGGGAAGATGTCTTATTCCGAGAGATGCTGTTCCTCCGAGATTGTATGGTCTTCCAAAAATCCATAAGCAAGACGTCCCTCTTCGACCAATTGTTAGCACAATAGGTTCTCCAACTTATGCACTTGCGCAATATCTCAGCAAGTTGCTTCAGCCGCATTTGGGGCGCACACAGTCCTACATTAGGGATTCAACCCATTTCGTCGAAAAATTGTCAACCATCGCCGTTCAACCAAATGCTATTTTGGTGAGTTTTGATGTAGAGTCCTTGTTTACCAGAGTGCCGGTGGACTCGGTCATGTCAATCATCAAGGATTTGTTTCCTGAGGACATTGCCCGATTATTCCACCACTGCTTGTGTTCCAGTTATTTCTTGTGGGATGGTAAATATTACGAGCAGACTGATGGTGTGGCCATGGGAAGCCCACTCTCGCCTGTCGTGGCAAATTTTTTCATGGAACATTTTGAGGGGGAGGCTATATCTTCGGCGTCTTTCAAACCTGTGATTTGGTGGAGGTATGTGGATGATACGTTCGTGGTGTGGGAGGAGGGTTCTGAGAAACTGAACCACTTTCTGAACCACCTTAATCAGCTGCATCCTTCAATCCACTTCACAATGGAGCTAGAGTCAGGTGGATGCTTACCTTTTTTGGATGTTCTTGTGAGGAGGAAAGCGGATGGCTCCATGGGGCACAGCGTCTACCGTAAGCCAACTCACACTAACCGTTATTTACATGCGGACTCCCACCACCACCCAGCACAAAAACAAGGAATTATAACAACTCTAGCCAAAAGAGCGGAACGTATTTGTGAGGCATCAACTCTTCAGGAAGAGTTACATGCCTTACAAACCATGTTTAAGGGTAATGGCTATAATGAATCCACTATATATAGGTCCCTACATCCCAGAAGGAGGGATAGACAACCTTCTCAGAGCTCCGACGTGAGAGGAACTGCTTACCTCCCTTATATTCACAACACCACTGACCGCGTTGCTAAGATTCTCCGCAAGCACAAGATAAAAACAGTTTTCGGCACTATGACGAAAATTGGTCAACGTTTAGCATTAAACAAAGATAAATTGTCTCCAATACTACAACCTGGGGTGTATGAAGTCCCTTGTACTTGCGGAAAAGTCTACATTGGACAAACAAAACGTTCCATTGCAACTCGCATCAAAGAGCATCAAAGGAACATCCGTCTAAACCAACCTGACAAATCAGCTATAGCTGAACATGCCCTGTCTTCAGGGCACGATGTATGTTTCAAGGATGCTCATGCGCTTGCCCTTGTTAAGCACAACTGGTCTAGAATTATAAGGGAGGCAGTTGAAATTCGTAAAAATCCCAATAATTTTAACAGAGACACTGGATATCAGCTAAGTGACACTTGGCTACCAGTTATTAAGGATCTAGGGAGATAGTTCCTCTCAGTCTCTCTGTTCTTCACATATTTAAAATTGTACATTTTCCCTCTAGGGCTCAGAGCCTGGATTTGATCTCCTTTGTTCGTCACTGGAGGAGTTTCCATCTGTTTTTTCGCCGTTGACTGTATGACGTTAGGTATTGTTCAGATACAATTCCCTTTTGTTTATGTTTCCTTATATCCATCTAACCCTCCCACCTCCCCCCCCCCCCCTCCTCATTCTTCGAGGAGTTTCTATATTTTCACACCGCCCCCTTTACCTTCTGGTTACTTACTACTTTGTCCGCCGTTCCACCATGGTCCATACAGTAATTTCTGGCAGCTGCTCTCTGGTGACGAACAGAGGAATTTATCTATATTTTTTGTAATCTCATTGATATACTTTCTTTGGCCACATTGTTTATTTCCATTGAAAAAGGAGGCAAGGTTTCTCCGAAACGTATGGTTTAAATTAAAAATACACACGGCATTAGCCCAAAAGCATGAATTGTTTATATAATAATCCGGGCCGTGAAAGCCTTGATATGCAAATTAGGTTTATATTATTGTACACAATCTTTATTCATTAAATCAGCTCTCTGACTATTAAAAAGCCATTTTCTACACCTGAAAAGTAAAATGTCGGCACGCGTTTCAGATGACATCTTTTACGTTTACTTGGCCTACCGTATGTCTTAATTTTCAAAATGCATATATATTTATATTTGATTTTCAGCCAATGGCCATAGCAGGGCATTTCACATGAACGCCCGTAGGTTTCCCAATTTCAAAGTCAAGTAGTTCCAACATAAGCTACCAGACACCACTGTCACTGAAGCCCAACGGCGAACGTTGGAACTTGATAGAGCGTGTCTAACCCAATAGACTACAAATTTTGGCTACACACTACCAATTGTAGTTGTAAGTTCTTTTACGTGCCATTGTGCCCAAATCCAGTTGCCTAGATTGAAGGGTACAAGCCGTGAGCCTAGATTTGAGGGAACAGGCCACGATTCTAAGTTCGGATATGGATGTTTGAATAGCGCGCGCCAAACCTTCTTAGAAGATTTTCGAAGGAATTTACAGCCAAGAAGTGGGTAAGTGACGTAGGAGGAGAGCGTCATAGTCGAGGCTATATGTCACTAAATATTTCCCGTTGAGATGGAAACATGAAACCTATATCAGATTACTGGCAAGAACAAGAGAAGAAGAATGAGCTTTGTTCCAAAGAAATTGATCGAACAGAAGCCGAGTTATGAGCTGTTTTATTTCCAGCGTTTCCGCCGCAGTGACCTCAAGCCAGTAAGCGGATGGGTATATAAGGCGAGCCTCGCAGGCAGAGGTAGGTTCACTTCGTCACAAGCACTCCGTTGACTTGGTCGTGCTACGCTACGTAAGCGCTCTAGCCGCTTGACTATCACCGAACTTCGAACATCGTTATTATCGCCGAGCACATGGTTGCATTTAAACTTCAACTTACAGCACAAGCTGTGGACTTAGAATTTTCGACAGTCCATGGTTACTGAAAGTGTTAAACTATTTCGAGTGAGTTTAGAACTTTTCTTCGATTTCACAGAAGTGAAATAAGTCTGTGGCACTTGGTAATTCTTACCGCTACAACTTGGACATATGGTAGACTATGTCTACAACTTTTTCTTCAGTCCACATTCACTTATAGCTGGATTATTTATATCCAATAGTTGGACCAGCCAAGATAAGTCAGTAACTTCAAAACCAGTCTTGCATATTACAATTCGAAAGCCGAATGGGAATACAGGTTTAGCCTTGTGCGATCTGAAAAGTGAGAAGCTTTGCCCAGCCAACTCGACATAATTTGTAATTGTGCTGAAAAGATTGTAAGAGTATTGGAATACTGATTGTATCACAGTGGGTCTTGGTAATTATTTCATCATGGATCGCTTAGATCAGACCCCTGTCAACTACACCAGCTCTTGAAGTTGCCAACATTTTTCTGCAAGACATTATAATCGCCACTATGTCTGCGTAAACAGCTCGTGGGTATAACATGGAAGCTGATACGAGAATATAAGTACGCGTCCTAATGGTACAGACAACAGGAAGACTGAGTAGTCTGGTTCAGTCCAGATTTCTACCATCAAGACCTACAAGAATGTAAGCTGCAATTTTCATTATTTCTATGCGTAGTTAGTTGGATTTTCTCGTATTTTCTACAGTCTTGCCAACACATATTTTTTTCTCTATAGTCATCGATATGTTTATTTGCTTTTGCAAATATTTTCTTTCGAAACCTGAGCTAGGACCTGAGTTGATTTTTACTCAGATTTATACGATTCGATATTTATGGACGAGCAGAACGAGCATTTATTTTAGTTCGATATTTTTTTCTTATTGCTGTCATTAGCCGTCATAATTTGAGATTTAAGAATTAATCTAAGTTGAGGAATGGATAGTTATCCATCATTATGAAGTCGAGGGTGATATTCCCCGAACAGTTTGATAACGTTAAACCTAGTTTTGAACACAATAATAATAATAATAATAATAATAATAGTAATAATGGGATTTAATAATAATTATTATTTTTCTGGAATAATAATAATAAACATTTGTGGTTTATAATAATCATTTTCTGGTTGTATGATTAATACAGTTGACATTTGAAGTCATACTCTAAATCGGATATTTGTTAATTCCGAAGGTTAGTGGTTAACACATGCCCACTTATAATGAACAGTTTGAATTCAAAGAAATTCTTTCACGTTTGCATTTCATATTTAAAGCTTTGATAAAGACACGGAAATAAGTGAAATGGGAAGCTAAGCATGTATAAAGCAGGTTTTTTGCTAGAGTTTATATAAAATAAAATCATCATGATGCATCGTCTTTCACAACGTTTGCTAATATTAACACTGTGTGGAATTTCTGATGGTGAAATTATATTGGATATTGTCGTAAACTCATTGGTGAGGTTTAATGATTTTTGAATCTTCCATTTGTCATAACAAGCAAAGGCTTGATTATTTTGTATAATTTGGGAAGATGTCATTGTGTGTGTGCAGATAATTATATGCCATTCTGAGTGCGCAATTTAAGTCGCAGGAATGAGGTTGTGTAAAATGGAGCACCAATCAAATTGTAGGTTGGATGTTTTTGATGTAGTAGGAGAGTCGTTTTTCGCCACACATTTCGTCGTAATATAACCACAGGTTATTTTGTGAACCATCATTATTAAATTACTGTTGATCCACGTGTTTGAAAATATTTCTAGTAATTGCTTACCCGGAAAATTATTATTCTACTAGTTCCTTTCATTCAGGAAGGCTTTACCGTTGTCTAAATGCTGATTTATAATTCTGTGATTTTTATCACGTGTCAATCATATGGGCCAATGCTGTTGTTTGAAATTGTTACTTATTAACAACCACTATAAGCTGAAAAGATTTTCAGATCCTATAAAAATAAATATACATTTTCTTTAATAAGTTGATGCTGAACATATTTGACATTTTGTCAAATTCACTTTGATGATAATAATAATAATTTGTTTCATTATAAAACATGTTAAATGATATTTCAAATTTCCTAATTAATGTTTTCAAGGAATAATTAATTAATTTGTTGACTGAATCCATGTGGAATGGAAGTTATATTTGGGATAATTATATTTTTGATGAAGTCAAAATTATTTTTGACAGGCTTTGGATTGAGATCTATGTTGCAATAGATATTTTCTGTTTTTTTTATCCACAAAAATGCTCTAGGTCCATGTAAATCATAGTGTATTTCACTTATTATGAACAACTTTGTATTTGACAAATCCTAATATTCCTATTGCCTAAAAAGTGTTAGTCGAAATGCTACGATAATAGTTTTGAGAAATGAACAGTGAAAGTGATTTTCCAACCAGTGATAAATTTTCTTATTGATCTTCAACGTGTGAATGCTAAATAATTTAGGGATCTGTATGGACGATTGACTTTGCGTTGATAAAACCCTATCCCTGTATATAATTATGTTGAACGAAGTCAACAGGACTGATATTCTGACCTCTCGTTTCAACTTTGTTTGTGTTCATGTGTTGGCGATATTGTATATTGTGTAAATAACTTACTCTTTTCCAGTCATCTTTTATGCCATTTTGGGCATATTTTCTTCATGTCATTTTAAAGTTTTAATAAAATGAGATAATTTTATGGTATGCAATCACCGTTTTCATGAATCTCCTTCTATCCTTATTGTTGCGTCAAGCCGAAAATCAGTTAAGCATTTTTTTGTTGGGTCTTTGCATTCGACTTTAACCCATCTGGCGCCCCGGGATATTTTGATTCTCGTGCGGACTTCGGTCCAAACGGGCACATAAAATAAGATAGAAGAGAGAAATGGCTTCGAACGTGGGGCTCGATTTTTATACGGTTGGTTGTACGCCGATTTGATTTTGCAATAGATATTTTGGGAATAGGAAAATGTCTGGTTCGGACAAATAAATTCATAGGAAACCCAATTAGTGGAAAAACTTAATTTAAATTAAATATTGAAATAGTTAGAGTGGGATTTGTTTTGTTGTATAATGGCTTATCCATTAGGGTGTCAAATAAAATTTTAGTATACGTTCGATGGTCAGAAAGATTGCATTACATTAGAATCCAGGTGGAGGATATCGACTTTGTATTTTTTTAATATTGTTGTTTAAATCTAACTGTTAATAGTAGAGTTTTTTTTCATCACGTCGATATTAGGGAATATCTCATTTTATTCTGTGAAATCAATGTAGCTACGCATAATTCTTGTTTTAGATTTAAGTCTCTGTGTCTGCTTACATTTATACCCCCAATTTTGAATTGTATTCTGATAAATCATGGACGAGATCATGAGGATATTGAAACGTATGGAGGAAAGCTCCAAGAGCGCTGCACTGCAAATGGCAGAAATTATTGGCAAAACTGATCAAATGGAGGTTAAGCTTAAAGAAAACTCTGATACTTTAAAAGAAAAATTAATGGAAAATTCCGATACCCTAGAAGATAGGTTAACCGCTTCTTTAAAAATTAATCTAGAGAATTCAATGGAAAGTAAATTTAAAGAAAACTCTGATTCTTTCGAAAATAAACTTCAAGAAAATGCTGATTCTTTAAAATCTTCTTTAGAAAATAAACTCAAAGAACAATCTGATTCGTTAGAAACTAAACTAGAGGAAAACTCAGTAAATTTGAAAGCTAAAATGAGGGAAAATTCCGATGCATTAGGAGCTTCTTTAGAAACCAAAATGTCTAAACTGTTCGAGAAAACTCATGAACTCGAAACTTCTTTAGCTTTAAACACTAGATAAATTTCGTGATGCCGACCAAAAATCTCAGTCATTAGCTGATTGGATCGAGCGAGGTATCAGGAAAGTAGGAGAAGACATGGTAAACTTAGAAATTCGCGTTCAGAAAGAAAATACTGACATGGCAAATAACGTCATGCAACGTTTAACTGAACAATTTCAAGAACTGGTAGTAGGAGAGATTCAGCAGAGTGTAGTCAAGGAGTTGACAACTGAGATCAAGACAACAGTTATCCAGGAGGTCAAAGACGCACTTAAGACGGAAACTCACGACGGAATCAAAGAGATTAGGGAAACTTTGACGTCGCATGTCCAGGTCATTACGAAAGATATCCAGATAGCTCAAAAAGACATCGTGGATATGACAAGTTCACTGAAAAATCATGAAAAGATGATGAACCAAATTTCCAATAACTTGAAGGAGAATTGTAAGGAAACAGAAGGAGTCAAAAGAGACACCGAAGAGATCAGAAAGAAGTCTGAAGAAAATCAGAAGGAGATCGAGGACATCAAGAATCAAGTTAAAGAGAAAAGTCAGGGTGATTATTTTCATAGCAAGGATGATAGCGAGGAGATAAAGAGATTAGTAGGTGAGGAGAATGCCGAACTTAAGGAAACCATAAAAGCCCTTAATGACAAATTTTTGAATTATCAAAAACAAGCGAAGAGCATTGTAGAACCTCAGAGTAAAACTACAGCTACAAGTAGAGATAAAGACATTGAGGAAATAAATAGAGTAGGAAATCATCATAGACCAGAGGAGGTTAGGACGATGATGCAATTCACACCGATAACCTTCTATAAAAATGTAGAAGATAAACCTTCAAAATTCTCTGGAACCGGAAGTATGACGCCTGTAGAATTTCTGAGAGAAGTAGGAGACTACCTTAAAGATTCCAAAATTGGGAAGGAAAGAGAGATTAGAGTGATAGGAAAATTTCTGGAAGGATCCGCCTTGACGTGGTTTAGAGCTTTTAGATCTACTCTAACCAATTTCGAAGAATTTTCTAGAGGATTATTTAAGAAATTCTGGTCCCCGGAAACCCAACAGCAAGTGAGAGCAGAGTTGTACTCGAAAAGATATTCCACTTCACAACCTACTCGTTACTCAACTTATTTCTCAGGACAGTTGTCCAAACTTCAACATTTAGATCCGCCGATGCCCGACAATGAACTGATTACTGCTTTGATCAGG
Source organism: Meconema thalassinum (assembly GCA_946902985.2). Classification (NCBI taxonomy): domain Eukaryota; kingdom Metazoa; phylum Arthropoda; class Insecta; order Orthoptera; family Tettigoniidae; genus Meconema; species Meconema thalassinum. The sequence goes on from OX336389.2 coordinate 919,077,744, forward strand.
CAATTTCCTGCAGATGTCCAGAGAACACTGATAGCAGTGGACATATACAGCATGGAGCAATTCGACGAAGTTTTACAGAGACTGGATCACACGAACGCCCAATTCTTCATTCAGGAAAGCTTTACCGTTGTCTAAATGCTGATTTATAATTCTGTGATTTTCATCACGTGTCAATCATATGGGCCAATGCTGTTGTTTGAAATTGTTACTTATTAACAACCACTATAAACTGAAAGGATTTTCAGATCCTATAAAAATAAATATACATTTTCTTTAATAAGTTGATGCTGAACATATTTGACATTTGGTCAAAATCACTTTGATGATAATAATAATAATTTGTTTCATTATAAAACATGTTAAATGATATTTCAAATTTCCTAATTAATGTTTTCAAGGAATAATTAATTAATTTGTTGACTGAATCCATGTGGAATGGAAGTTATATTTGGGATAATTATATTTTTGATGAAGTCAAAATTATTTTTGACAGGCTTTGGATTGAGATCTATGTTACAATAGATATTTTCAGTTTTTTTAAATCCACAAATATGCTCTAGGTCCATGTAAATCATAGTGTATTTCACTTATTATGAACAACTTTGTATTTGACAAATCCTAATATTACTATTGCCTAAAAAGTGATATTCGAAATGCTACGATAATAGTTTTGAGAAATGAACAGTGAAAGTGATTTTCCAACCAGTGATGAAATGAAAATCCACAGCCTGCTTCCAGTCTCCGACCGGGTCAGGAATGGAATTAATGAAGCCCTCATCTAGCGGCGAGGATATGAACTGTGCCGGCTGCCGAGGCCTGACGCACTCCTCTGGGGCAATGATTAAATGAATGACAGATGAAATGAAATGATGGTGGAGAGTGTTGCTGGAATGAAATTTTGACAGGGAAAACCGGAGTACCCGGAGAAAAACCTATCTGCCTCCGTTTTGTCCAGCACAGATCTCACATGGAGTGACCGGGATTTGAACCATGGACCCAGTGGTGAGAGGCCGGCGTGCTGCCGCCTAAGCCACGGAGGCTTCATCCAACCAGTGATAAATCTTCTCATTGATCTTCAACGTGTGAATGCTAAATAATTTAGGGATCTGTATGGACGATTGACTTTGCGTTGATAAAACCCTATCCCTGTATATAATTATGTTGAACGAAGTCAACAGGACTGATATTCTGACCTCTCGTTTCAACTTTGTTAGTGTTCATGTGTTGGCGATATTGTATATTGTGTAAATAACTTACTCTTTTCCAGTCATCTTTTATGCCATTTTGGGCATATTTTCTTCATGTCATTTTAAAGTTTTAATAAAATGAGATAATTTTATGGTATGCAATCACCGTTTTCATGAATCTCCTTCTATCCTTATTGTTGCGTCAAGCCGAAAATCAGTTAAACATTTTTTTTGTTGGATCTTTGCATTCGACTTTAACCCATCTGGCGCCCCGGGATATTTTGATTCTCGTGCTGACTGATTTTTGGTGAAATGCATATGTGGTCCTCCGGACTTCGGTCCAAACGGGCACACCATTAATCTATTACATGGGTCCGACGACTTCGACTGGGTTTGAACCCGCGAACTTGGGTATAGCGGTTCAGCATGCTACTGACTACGCCACCGAAGCCATGCATAGATATCCTACCGAGACATGCTTCTGATTTATAACCGACTGACTCCGTGGCTAAGAGGTAACGTTCTCGCCTGCTGTAGCCAAGGCTGCAGGATCTAATCCTGGCGCAGTCAGCTGGCATTTAAGGGTGCATAAATGCGAGGGAACCGTGTCTGTAGATTTACTGGCACGTTAAAGATCCCCTTCAGAGCAAAATTCCGCCGCGGTGTCTCTAAAAGCCACAGTAGTTAAAAGGGACCTAAAACCAATAACATTATTATTGATTTATAACCAGTTAAAGACCGAGTTCCGTTGTTTGATTAGAAAGCTTTATAATACTTTCTACTGCGTATCCCAATTAGAGAGCAGCAACTCCAACTGAAACCCCAGAAAAAATGCGAACTACAAGCCCGCTGTACTCTCTGTCACTCTGGCTGACGGAGCTAGCGTTCACGCAGGGTCACACTTCAAGTTGCTGAGCTCTAATTGGGGTCGCCGGAGCCAATCAGGCTCATTTTGGTTTTGGCCGGGGATTTAAGGCCGGATGCCCTTCTTGACGCCACGTAATTTTTCGGTGAAAATTCCACCCCACTGTCACCGGGATTGGAACTCCGGCCGTCCGAGTGATTGACGAGCAGCTAAGCCACTGCACCATCATGCTCCCATTGAAAAGCTTTATAATACTAGCCTCTAAAATCCATAGCTCAAATCTTACCTTTTAGGGTCCTTTGGAAACTCGGGTGTATTCTTGCTATTTGGACAGTCTGACTTCCAGTCGGTCAACACGTATACACCAATTAGATTGGGCGAGGAGTAACAATTAATTTCCCTGTGTAATTCATAATACAATAATTATTTATAGGCCTACATTTAATAAAACCCTTCTCATACAACCCCCCCCCCCCTTTATGTGAGAAGTGTTTTATTGATGTGTAACATCTTTCCGCTCGGTTGCTGGATAGCTTTGTGGGAGTGATTTTGAAAATTGGGGACGGAAGTGGATCGGAACGCTCGAGCTGGCAGTGGTGGATCGAACGGAAGTATGCACTGCCCGCTCGATCGATCGAACGGAAGTGTACTAGCTGGCAGTGGTGGAAAACGGAAGTATGCACTGTCCGCTCGATCAATCGAACGGAAGTGTACTAGCTGGCAGTGGTGGAAAACGGAAGTATGCACTGCCAGCACAATCGATCGAACGGAAGTGTACTAGCTGGCAGTGGTGGAAAACGGAAGTATGCACAGCCCGCTCGATCGATCGGTCCAGCGAGCAGTGGTAAGACCCAGCTGGCAGTGGTACGAGAAACAATGTGGAATGTGTATGAAATACTGAACGGAAAACTCTCATGCGAACTCGGGTGTCAAGTGATTGAAACAAATGACATGGTACATGTTCGAAGTCTTCGTATCAGTCTGGCTGCGTGGCTCAGGGGTAACGTTCTCGCTTACTGAGCCCAAGGTTGCAGGTTCGAAACCTGGCGCAGTCAGCTGGCATTTGAGGCTGCGCAAATGCGAGGGAGCCGTGTCAGTAGATTTACTGGCACGTTAAAGATCCCCTTCGGGGAAAAATTCCGGCACCCCGGCGTCTCTAAAAGCCAGTGTAGTTAAAAGGGACGTAAAACCAATAACATTATTATTATATCTTCGTATCAGTATTTAAATGGGAAAATGCCTTAATATCAAACATTGTAAGTAGTCGGCATTGCCGGTATTAAGTTTCTGCACAATGGCTATTCAAATATTAACCCACATAACGGTAATGCAGTCATCAATATTATATAATCGTTGTGGTTATACGAGAATTGAGCAAGCCTTCATGAACTATTACTGAATAAATTCTCTTTACTCACAAGAGGGCCTATTCATAAGGCATTTTAAACTCAATTTCACGCAGGAACATTATCGAAAAAAACAAAATATAAATCAAACTTAATTCCGTAATGCAGTATTATTGGAACGTGGAAATAAGTTACCATCTTGTGCACACAATTTGCGTAGTCGAAATAGCCGAGGGGTTAGTGCTTATGGTTGTGAATCTAGAGATCGTGGGTTCGAATCCCGGACGGTGTAGATATTTTTGCTACCAGATTATCATTTTAAACGATATTTTTCATATCAATATGACTCATTTTAACATAATCCATATGAAATTACGTGTTGGTCTATGAATGAAGAGGACCTGTTTATAAAGAATTTAACTTAAGGTTATGGGCGGTGTCGCGTCTATTTATCTAGTTGATCCATATCGTATTCTTTTTTTAGGCTATTGCTGGTGGAAGCTACAAATCATCTAATAAAATGAGTTCCGTATTATAAACTACAATATCTGTAAAACACTCCCTTTTACAATAGATTAATATTTGTGCCAAAATAGTACAAAATACCGGTGTATCAACAATTTCACGTGAGGTTTCTTCTATGTCAGGTTTAACACATCATATGCGACTACTGTAAGGCTCGTAATTTTTTTTTCTTTTTTTTGCTTGTATAAACGATTCATGTATTTTTATTTCAGGTATTAGGAGGTAAATTTTCACTACCCACCTATTCTAATTGGGTACCGTACACTCGTGTTGACCGACTGAAAAGCGATCATATAGGTTACTTAGCAACACTGAAATATTGCTTCTAATATTAGATCTGTTTATTGAACTGCACATCTCCTCTTGTAAAGCACACGTTAAATTAAAGATATAACCTTTACACAATGCTCACATACCGGTACAGTAAATCCAGCAACAATAACATACACCAACATAGCGCAGTCGGCACATTCTTGGCGGCTGCATGAGTGCATTATTGTCTCGCGGTAGAACAATGTGAGCCAAGCTTCGCGATCTGTGGGTAGACTGTGGTTATACGTTGTCATGAAGACGTGTGTAGCCACAAATGGGGACCCGGGCCGAAAGGCGACAACAGTACATCACCACAGACATAAATCACAACCTGCCGATTTTCCAATGGGGGGGGGGGGGGGGGGTTCTAACCCCCCCCCCCCCCCCCCTTGGCTATGCCTCTGAGTTATATAAAGGTTTAATATAGTGATAAAAGGATACACTACACACACTGATATAAATGAATGGTTAAAAAATCTATTGTTTAAGTGTGTTTTGTGATAATCTATTGTTGGACCTGGAGACAGATCACATCGTGTCACCTGGAGGAACGAATACATATCATTTTCCTGGTGTTGAACAAAACCGCAGAGTAACATTTTGATTGATTAATATTCAGATTTTACGGCTTATTGTTAGAGAAAATACAGGTACCGGTAATGGGAGTGTTGTCAAAATAGGACAAAGAAACTGGGAAGTGAAGGATACCGTACCCTCGTTTCCAGCCATAACCTAATCCTCTATAACAGCGGGAATAGCGTCAAGGTTAGATGATGGTAAGTGCTGACCAAGGGAGGTCAGACAGAAAAAAACAAGTGGAAACGATGCCAGGCACAATTCGGTGGTCCATAGTCACTATCTAGATCTGGCCAGTTGTGAGACCATGAGAAATATAGGCTAAATTTTGGACACCTCCCTTGTAGTCTGAGTTCATATTTAATAAATCTATATTGCGAGATGTAGTGACGAAGGTAATACCGATAATGATTCTTCGTAAGATGATACGATTGCACACTACAAACTACAGTAATTCACAGTTCATGCCCGTATGCACGCAGCGAACACTCAGAAATGAAAACCAAAGATGAGTGATCATTTCCCTATATGAAAACATTACGTTTGACAACACAACTTTCCCTCGAACACGGTGAATATAATACACTACTTAATCGTGGGAGGAAGACCTACAGTGGGAAACGTACGTAGATTAATATTTAAGAGCTGTTTGGTCCTGTGTTCCGTTTACTGGAATGGGGTGCATATGACCTCCCTGTTCCGCCCCTTAAAACTTATCATTAGCCTCCAATAATTTTAAAAAGCCTGCCATATAGCCTCTGGGAGCTGTCCTCCCTGCAGATGCTATGTGTGCAGGCAAGGATCATGGCATAATAGATCCATCACTATTGGTTATAAACGTAGCTAGATAAGGCCGCCTCAGGCTATGTTGCATTCTAGCACTTCTGCCAATACAAAGAGAGAAAGGCCATATGAATGTTTACTATATCGCGCGTAAACCAACGGTATTGCTAGAAAAAATGGAAAGTATTGTATAATAATATGTACCGGATGCGTAATACGAAATACAGTATATATGCGTCCCCAATTAAATACTTTGACGGTCAATTACTTCAATGTTGGTAACACCTTGACTGAAATTAGTTCTCTCACGGCTCTTAATTTAGTCTTATATCATTTAAATATTGTTCTATTACTGTGTACAATGCTGCCAAGTTCATATATCATTATCTAAACGCCCACTGCTTTCATTATGGGACTTCCATAACCTCACTTATGGACCACAATTGTCCACTCCCACCCCCCTCTCACTGCTACCCATGCCTAAGTAACATTTGAAATAGAATTTAATGGACAAAGGGGAAAAAGGCATTTGATTGCAAACTTTATATTTATTCAAATATAAGGGAGGTAGGCTGCATCAATTACGGAATAAGTGATGATGCTGATTTGTCACATCTCACTAACAGTTGTAAGCACTCCATAATACGTAGGCTATTATTCACACAATAAGTAAGAAATATAGTAATACTAGGTCACAATAAAGCAGACAGTTCTTGTAACTTATGAAATGTGTTTTGAGTAAAAGAAAATGAGAAGACGGAACCACAAAACAGCACGAGGCCGCAAACACCACTTCTGAACACTTTCCAAAGAATGCAAACAACTCTCGCCGATCGGTTTCAAAGAATATAGGATTGGGTTGGTGTGAGCGTTGATGAGTGCCAATTACGATACCTTAGAATTAAAATGAAGCATCAGGGCTAAGTTGTAATTACAATTTCCGAGGGAATAAAGCAGAGAAGGTGCACAGGACTGGTTTTGTGGTTACTGTGATATATTGTGGTCGTGAGTGCATCAGTTCCCGGACCTAGGGCAAGGCTGGAGCCTTGTCCCGGCCCGGGGACTGAGCACCCACGGCCAGTCAACTTCGGTGTTTGAAACTCGAATATAAAACTGCTTTATATAATAGCCTACGTATTATGGAGTGCTTACAACTGTTAGTGAGATGTGACAAAACAGCATCATCACTTATTCCTTTGCTCTGTGACTTGTAATTTTGACTTTACGCCAGAAGTGCAATGCAAGAAATAATGTGACACTTAAATGCAAGTAAAGTAAATAAGACTATATATATTAAGTGTTAACTTCCAGAGTTTTATATTGGGATGCAACGTCAATGTCAATATCAAATGCGTCGTTCATTTATTGGAACATAGCCGCAAGCGCCATCTGTTAGTCTACCAAAAAACTATTGTTTTTATTATCCAAAAAACTTGTTTACTCTCAATATAGGATGACAGTTTTGAGAAGTAGGAAAGGTAGACGTTTTAAAGCACCATGCAATCTAGAGCTTTCATAAATATGGCAATTTGACTAGAAAAGGCTTTAATTGCTGGAACACGCTACAGTGGCACACCTGGTGAGCCCCAGGCGAAGCTGTCATTATATTTCCGTTTTTTTTTTATAGCAAGGCATCTACTGTATATTAGGTCTACCTCTCATTTTTAGCCTACTTTTCAAACTGTGCAAAATTGATGAAAAAGTAGTCTTATGAGATCACTCGGGCAGATGTGTGTCCCCCTATCCTAAACGGCTGTAGCTATCGAAACCAAATTTAGTATGAGTAAAGATCTATGCCGGGATATCTCACGGCTATATTTGAAAATGACGTCAGTGCTAGCAACTGCTAAAACATCACAATTCAAATTTGAGTTCTACGCTGGATATCTCGGAAGGTATGCAGGGGACCTGTTCCAAAATTGGCATACATAGATAATATTTCAGAATTATTTTCAGGAGCCCATACATGTCAGTGTTTCTAACGTGATTATACGTCTCCTGATAGGTACAATTTTTTAAATGCATGTAACTTCCATATTATCCATTGGATTCCAATTATTTTCGTATAAGCTTTACCGTAACAGATATGACTATATGTATTCCTTAGTCACCAGGGCTGCTAACTGTTGATAAGTTAAATGATCTCTATATTTTCTTATCCTAATCTCAATATATCAAAAAGCAGACAGATTTAAACCTTGCACACGTATAATACCTAAAATTGTAGATTAGTTTTGAGTAAGCGATATACAACAGTGCTGTCAACATGATTCTACGCGTGCTGATAAGTGCAATGTTTAGCGGCATGTACCTTCCATACTAACAAATGCACATATATAGGTCATAATATTTCAGGTTAATTTAGAGAAGCCCATACCTGGCAGTGTTGCCAACGTTATTGTACGCGTGCTGATAGGTTCAATGTTTAACTGCATCTAACTTCCATAATATTTAATGGATAACTAACAAATCGTACATAGTCTATTGTGTGCATTTTCAAAAGCATCTGACCTACCAACTACCTAATAACCCTCTCTGAGCATTTGAACCGTAGACTCTCAGTACCGGTATCTCAAAGCCATGATCCCATCATCATCATCATCAACATCATCATCACCAAATGCATCAATAAAATTATGTTGAAACAATGCTGCCTTCCATTTATTTTCACTCTCATAGCAGTTTAGCAGTTTAGTGGTCCTCGTTTAATATATCGCCATACGGCAACTCCCCGTTTCAAACCTGTTAGGTAGTTAGCCTCATAAAGTATCCATGGAAGGAAACTATTTCAAACAAACTATAGTTCTCTATTAGACTAGAATATTTCAGGTATATTTCGATCAAATCTTAAATGCCAGTATTATCAACATAATTTCGTCATTATTCTATATAGGACTGTATAGATCAATGATTGTTACGAGTCATACATTTTAAGAAAAGTAGACTATTTAGTTCGTCCCGGAACTACTTGTTTAACGTAACTATTGTCATAGAAAGATCAATTCATCTAATGTGATACAAATTCCTTCATCGCACGCTTGTCCATGAATTTGAGGTTTAAAAATATATTTCTTTGGAAAACTTACATGTTGAAGGAAGTGTGTTAACCGTGTTCTTTCATTACTATAGCGGTACTGGCACCAGTAGCTAGTATAAAACACTCGCTTTACGCATGCGCACAGTACCTGTGGGAGAGTACTGCCCTTCTGCCTCTCGCTCGCTTCTTGTCTGGCTAGTGTAAGAAACGTGCTGTTGTTTATTTACGTAATTAATATAAATCTATACCCGACAGTAGTGGCTACGCTGGCTAAAGCGCAGCATTAGGTCATGGGGCCAAGCTCTCTGCTGACTCGGTAGACGCGTGGGTCCGAGCCCCACCGTCGGCCGCCCTTGAAATGGTTTTCCGTGGTTTCCCCATTTTCAACACCAGGCAAATACTGGGTCGGTACCTTCTGACAGGCCACGGCCGCTTCCTTCCACATCCTTGCCCAGTTTCATTCACCATCATGCATTTCATCTCTCATTAACTCCTCTCATGAGGTTGGCGTCAGGAAGGGCATCCGACCGTAAAAACCATCGCCACAAAGACTTCCATCGCATCTCATCCCCCACCCCGTTGGAAAACGGGAATAATAAGGGGTAGACATACAATACAATAGAAATCTATACACAATGTTACAAATGACGAGTGAAGCTACTGGTATGTCAGTGAGTTCTGTAAGAACAATCAGTGTTTGCTGTTAAGTCATTTGAGTGGATTGGGACATCTTGGTCATCACCCCTGTGTAGTTGGGTGTGTGTTGATCTTGTCACACAACCTCATTTATGTGATGACTGCAGTAGTGTGGTCAAGTAGCCCCGTATACTAGGGTGTGTGTGGAGATGTTGTCTGGTAACCTGTGTCACTGTGATGTTTGTACTAGTGTGTGTATTTGTAATCGAAGTAGGATTTGGGTAGAAAGCGGCCTGACATTTGCCTGGAGTAGAAGTGGGAAACCACGAAAAACCATTTCCAGAGTGGCTGAGGTAGGAATCGAACCCGCCTCTTCTCTGTTTTGCCTCACGAGGCTGGGTGTACCCCGTTCCAGCCCTCAGACCAGAATTAAATTTCTTGGCAGAGCCAGGAATCCAACCAGGGCCTCCAAGAGTGTGCTAGACACTACGCAACGAGGCTTACTACAGTAGATAGGAAGCCATGTCGAAACATAAATTGCTGCTCCACGACCTGCCGAGACCAAGAGGGAGATGGTAACGTACTGTACTGTAACTATAGAGAACAGCCATGATATTCTCAAGGGATAACCATCACCTCTATTCAAGTTCATAAGTTGTTTAGTTATTTATGTCGCCTCTCAAATGATTCTAGGTGTGAAATGTTTATCCATACTGATGCCAGATGTTTCGTAAAAAGGAATGAGTTTGTCGTTTTGTATGACATGTTCAGCTACAACAGACTTCTCTGGTTGGCAAATTTGTTCCTTGTTCCTTCTTGTGATTCTCCCACTAGTCTGTCCAATAGGCCTATACTGTATACGTAACCACAGGGACCTGGACTGGAATCTTATGTATTCCAGCACCAACTGAATAGTGGCATTATACTTGAACATGGTTTTTATATTGTGTCTTCTGGGAATGTTGCTAATCCTGTCCCTGACAGATTGCACAAACGGTAAATAGGCCAATTTCGTGGGAGGAGGTTTCTTCGATAGACTAATCTGTATTTCGGCTTAGGATGTGGCACCTCATTAATCTGCCCATAAATTTAAGAAAAAGTAGGTTATATTTCTCTAGTGAACATTTTCTTACATCATCAGTTCCGGGAAGAATTATTTATTAATCACGTCAATACTGGTGGGGAAAATATTTCTATAATAATCGTTTATGTACTTTGGTTTCATTATCATGAATCGTAACAAGCAAAGAGCGGTAGTTTCTATTGTTTAGTCAAATATATTTTGTAACCGGCAAAGTTGCTGAAAATCGTAGTTTAAAAACAACAACTAAAGATCACATTTGAAAGAATTTCGTTTGCCTTTTCCATACAGTTTACACCTAGTAATTTCGCCTCAGGGAAGCCTCCGTGGCTTAGGCGGCAGCACACCGGCCTCTCACCGCTGGGTCGTGGTTCAAATCACGGTCACTCCATGTCAGATTTGTGCTGGACAAAGTGGAGGCAGACAGGTTTTTCTCCAGGTACTCCGGTTTTCCCTGTCACAAATTTCATTCCAGCAACACTCTCCACTATCATTTCATTTCATCTGTCATTCATTTAATCATTGCCCCAGGGGAGTGCGAGAGGCTTCGGCAGTCGGCACAGTTCACATCCTCGCCGCTAGATGGGGGCTTCATTCATTCCATTCCCTGACCCGGTTGATCGACTGGAAGCAGGCTGCGGATTTTCAATTTCGTCGCAGCTGATGCATAACAGTCAGCTGCTTGTCCACATTTCTAAAGCCGTCCCATTGAATGCCAGGTCTCTAGTACACGGGCTATAACATACCAGGTGGATCCTCTCTCAGAGAGTGTTTTTGAATATATATCTTCAATAAATGCATTTAGAGTCTTGAAATGTTGCTGGTTATCCAACCATGACAGTCAATATATTTGGAATTGTCGATGTTGTTATTTCATTTAGGGGCTTGTACAACGTGCTCATTTCGGCCCAATGTACTGTGCGAGTCCGAGCTCTATGAACTTGCGGGATGAGGAGAAAGAGCAGGGAAGGGTCAGGCGAGAAGAGAAGGGCCTGTCAACAGCCCGCCGTGTTACTTGACATGATCGTCTATTCCAGTACTGCTAACATAGGGTATTCTCTGAAACCACTGTGGTGTTACGAATGAGTCAGTGAGTCACCGACCAATGTATTTGGTTCTGTACTATGCACGGACCGAGAAACCTCATCACTCGTCAACACATTCCTCTCAGGTTCACGCAGCTTAGACTCGAGCAGTACTTGGGTGTATACACAGGGTGTTTCAGTATGAGCGTGCCAAACTGATGCCAGCAATTCGGGTCACCACACTGAGCACATCGACATGTGGTCTCCGAGGCCGAAAATCATTTTCAGGACGGCCGAGGAGGGATTCGAACTCACGCTCTCCCGGTGCCAGCGAGGAATGAGATAGCACGTTATCACTCTTGGCCACCGTGGCCGTTATTGGTTTTCATTATATCTGCCAAAGCTCAAGCATTTAGAGCCTAAACATGTCTTGCCAACCCCCTATAATCTTATTTAGTAGCTGCAGTTGGTGGTGTTCACTCTTCACTTGTGTTACTCTCTAATGAATTATTATTAATCGATATGTTATCAGAATCACTGTGAGAAGATTAAGTCCGCCTCATTGCGTAGTGGCTAGCATTCTTGACTGTCACCGCGGAGGCCCGGATTCGATTCACAGTTCTGCCAAGTAATTTAATTCTGGTCTGAGGGTTGGAATGGGGTACACATTCAGCATTATGAGGCAAAACTGAGAAGAGGTGGGTTTGATTTTTACCTCAGCAATCCTGGGAGTGTTTTTTCGTGGTTTCCCCACTTCTAATTGAGGCAAATGCCGGGAAGGTACCTAATGTAAGGCCACGGTCGCTTCCTACCCAAATCCTACCTCGATTACAAATATACACACTAGTACACACATCACAGTGATACAGGTTATCAGACAACTTCTACACACACACCCAAGTAGACGGGGCTACATGTCCACGATGTCGCAAAGCCCCTAAAGAATCAACAACAACAGAAGATTGAGTGATGTTTTATTTGTTTACTCAAATGGTATCCCCGGTAACACTGAAAGAGAAGTTCAAATTATATCTGTCAGAGAGCTACATGGTATGACAGCGGTAGTGGTCTAATGCCACAAGCCACGACTGGAACACAGTCTACCTCATTTCAAACGTCTCATTATTTTGTTGTTATTTCATTTGAGGGGCTTGGACATTGCGGCCATTTCGCCCCGTGTACTTAGGTGTGTGTGCGTGTAATTATGTCTGATAACCTATGTTCTTGTAATGGATAATATTATTGTTACTGGTTTTACATCCCTTTTAACTACTGTGGCTTTTAGAGACGCCGAGGTGCCGGAATTTCACCCCGAAAAGAATCTTTAATGTGCCAGTAATCTATTGACACGGCTCCCTCAAATAATACCAACCTTGGGCACAGCAAACGAGAACGTTACCGCTGAGCCACGCAGCCAGTCCCTTGTAATGGCTGTACTGTATTAGTGTGTGTAATTGTAATTCAGTTGCGGATTGCGCAAGAGGCGGCCGTGGTCTTAGGCTAGGAACCATTCCGGCATTTGCCTGGAGTAGAAGTGGGAAAACAAGGAAAAACACATTTCCAGGTTGGCTGAGGCGAGAATCGAACCCACGTCTTCTCAGCTTTGCCTCATGAGGCTGAATGTTCCCCGTTCCAACCTCCAGACCAGAATTAAATATCTTGGCAGAGCTGGGAATCGAACCCGGACCTCCAAGGCGGCAGCCAAGTACATTAGCCGCTCATTTATTTCTCTGGCACTTCAGTAAAATTATTATCCCAAGCCGCCTTCTGTAGTTTAGGGCCACGTAATAAGACCCCTGTCCCAAATGTCCTCCGTTAGATTCTAGAACCTGCCAGGAAATTTAATTCTGGTTCAAGGCTTGGAGTGGCTCCACTCAGCCTCGTGAGGATAAATGATTTGTTTGTTGTTGTTGATTCGTTTCGGGGCTTTGCGTCAACGTAGTCATGCATGCCCGTGTACTTGGGTTGAGTGGAAGTTGTCTGTGTTACTGTGATGGCTGTATTGGTGTGTGTATTTGTATTTGAGATTAGGATTGGGAAAGGAGGTGGCCTCGGCCTTAATTTAGTACCATCCCAACATTTATTGGAGTAGGAGTGGGGAAACTATTTCTAGGATGGCTGAGATGGGAATCGAATCCACATCTTTTCAGTTTTGCCTCACGAGGATGCCAGCTCTCAGACCAGAATTAACTTTCATGGCAGAGCCGGACCTCAGGGGCGACAGTCAAGAATACTCGCCACTACTCCACAAGGTGGTCGGTATATCGGGTTCTGTTTCCAGCAGGGTGTACAGGGTTATTCAAAACATAATGTAGATCGATGAAAGGTGCTCTCGTGAGCCTGAAACACATTGGAAAATGTATTGCTTTTTGTTGTAAGCTGTTGTGCTAGAACGATAACGTCACATCTTGATTTCACGCTTTTGGTACATCTAGAAAACGTGAAGGAGCAATAACCTGTTGTGTGGTAGTGTGTGAGTGCCAGTTTTTATAGATGTGTTTAGAACTGAAGCTAAAACACTATGTTTTCTTCTGGGCTTGGCTGCGATGTCACCGGAAAACCAGCACTAACGATCCTCAATGCGAGTTGACGTCATGATAACTTAACGCCACTCCACAAAATTGCACAAATGCACCTCCAAACACTTGTTTAATATACCAGAAGTTTTCAGTGGCGTAACAAGGGGCTTCTGGAGAGGGATGAGCTGAGTCAAAATTACTTTGGGGAGGGAGGGGGGGGGGGGGTGAGGTTTCGGACATAATGAAACTGTCAATTAAAGCAAATATACGATCCCGAAGTTTCAAAACCTCCCATATATATATACACTGCCGAAAAAAAAACAGGTCCCCCTTTTAGAGGTTACCAATTCTCTCAAGATTTATTGTAGCAACAGTGCATATGGAGTAGGCCTACATGAAATGATTATACAGATCAATAGGTCAAGCGGTTCAGAGATACCAAGTAGGGCCTATCGACCCATGCTGAAACACCCATATTAGTACGAGGTGTAGCCTCCACGGGCGGCAATGCAGGCACTGACTCTTGCATCCAGTCGATCATACAGATGGCGAATACTGTCTTGGGATACGTTATTCCACGCCTGCTCGACCTGTTCACACAGTTCTGTAAGAGTTGTGGGTAGACGAGTCGCACGAGTCACGTGCGCGATTGGCGACGAATCCGGCGATCGTGCTGGCCAGGGAAGTTGCTGCACGTCTTGCAGTGCACGTTGAGTTGCACGGGCAGTGTGTGGGCGAGCATTATCCTGTTGGAACAATACATCCCCTCCCTGTTGCAAGAACGGCAAAAGAACGGGTCTAACAACATCCTGCACGTACTGAGCGCTGGTTAGCGTTCCCTCCACAAACACCAAAGGTGAACGAGAGTTGTAGCTTATCGCACCCCAGACCATAAGGCCTGGGGTGGGGCCGGTGTGTCTTGGACGAATGCACTCTAAGAGACAGCGCAAACCAGGTCTACGTCAAACACGCCAACGACCATCACTTGCGTGCAGGCAGAATCTGCTTTCATCGCTAAAGACCACGGCGCGCCATTCGTTCTTCCAAGTGATCCCCTGACGGCACCAGTCGAGCTGTGCACGTCGATGCTGTGGCGTGAGTGGAAGACGGGCTAGAGGTGTGCGTGCCTGTAGTCCCACTGGTAGTAACCGGTTCGCAACAGTTCGTGTTGACAGTTCTGATCTCACAAACTCGTATCTGAGCTGTTGTAGCTTTACGATCTGCCACTGCTGCCCTTACAATACGACGATCCTGGCGGACGTCTGTGCTGCGTGGACGTCCAGAACCTCGTCTACGAGTGTGAGAATGTTTACGTGACCACTGATAGCAGCATCGTTGCACGACGGGCACAGAACGTCCAACTTGTGTGGCAATTCTCCGAAAGGACCATCCCGCCACTCGGAAGGCCACAATTTGACCCCTTTCAAACTCGCTCAGTTGGCTATAGGAAGCACGAGTGCGTCTCCGTGACATTGTACTTGCTTGCTTCACACGTTTTGCACCACAATGAGCCGTATGGCTGTGAGCTTTCCCTATTAAATGGTAGACACAGATGACGCTCTGGTAGCTATGCCACTACGCTATCTGTTGACGAACGACGTTGAAACCCTTATCAGTACATCTACTATCCCTATATATATATATATATATATATATTTCATTAGTGTTGGATACGTTGTATTTATATTTAAAAGTGTGCAAATGCTCGAAAACGATCAATTCTGTTGATATTAAATTTTCGGGAAATCATCTGGTCCTTTGTATTCCCATACATCATCATTTCCTTCCAAAATCCCTTCCCTCACCCGTCCTGAAAATAAAATAAATGGCCATTGGCTGCATTACTAATATATTTTTTATTATTCGGCTATAAGGGGGGGATCGAAACCCCCTCCGGTAGTTACGCCACTGGAAGATATCCCTCCGCGCATCTCCTATCTTTCTGTTCTCCTCGTGTTTCCGGCATGGCACGCAGCGAGTCGAAAATTCGTAACTGATTCACTTTAATTACGAATTTATCTACGGTATGTTCACAGAGCCAAGCATGTGTGGAACACCCTTGTCGATACCCGAGGCGCTGTGATTATTAAAAACGAACTTTCATTACATTCAGTGCGGGCCGAGTAAACACTGTAGGCCTACGTTGAAACGCGATTCTAGTATGTACAGTACCGTACATTTAAAATAATTTGTTTGCACCTCTTATTTAACTTCTACCCACTTGTATTACCCTCATTGAAACATACAGCTGCGATTCGAACACGCAGATTAATTTTAGGTCTGCTTCACTTTAAAATCGAATTACTCGGCTGCTCTTTTGTATCAATGGAATGAACTCATACAGGGTTTATAGAGAACGAAATGTAATAGAGGGCATTTATTTAATTGCATATCATTCTTCTCTGTTATTCTGATATCTGCACAGTGACACTGTGTACTGATAGTTGCATTTTGTCACGAACATGTCGTTGAATAAAGATCGAAGTGCATCTTCCGCTAAACTGATGGTATTTCACATTATACACAATGTAGGGTACATAAAAAGAAAAACAACACACACTCTGCTCTGCAAAAGAGACAGAAACACACAACGAATAACAAAAGTGATAATGTGGGACTTGGTACACACTTCTTTTGCATTGTTGAGGCATATCAATACCGTGTATGGCCACCACGAGCCCTAAGGCATGTTTGCAGACGACAAGGCATACTGAGAACCAATGGATCCAACCCGGTTTGGGCAGATTATCACTCTCTTGATCAGCAGCTTAAATCAGTTGCTTAAGGCTAAATGTCCCGTTTTTTAGTTTGTAATTCTAACACCACGTAGCAGCACCAAAGTGAGACAATTTCTTTTTTCAGTTTTCTCTTGAACGAAAGCTCGTATTTGCAATCTGAAAACCACTATGTATACTAGACTGCAATTGAATTGATATTAATTCGATGCATTTTCCAAAATGTGAAAAATAAAAATGTTACTAAGAGTATTTTATATATCTGCTTAAAATATGGAAAAAACCTGGTAATACGAAAATGGAGATTTATTTCCTGTTTCCAATACATTTTTCAGAATTAAAATTCGATGAATGGAATCGACAGCATTAGTTCGGGAATTGTTTTGATAAGGGTGGTAGGCGGCGCGGCTCCACAAGATTTCTTGCGCAAGGAAAATGATGAACACGCTGACAGGGGGGAGGGAGAAGGGAACAATTTGACGACAGGAAGGAGTTGTCTTCCTCTTGTCACAAATATTATAGTTCGACGAGTTACTACAAGTGCCTAGGCGTGGAAAATATCTGAGCAATAAAATTATACTGTAGTCTAGTAGTATCACAATATGTAACGTTGACACAATGTGTTCGTACAGATGCTTTTCTTACTTCCTCTAACATTCTTGTTGACAATAATACATTGTAGAGGCTTGGGACATCTTGGTCATCAGTACCTTTGGCTGGCTGTGTGGTTCAGCGTTCTCACTTGCTGTGCCCAAGGTTGCAGGATCAAATCCTGGTGCAGCCAGTTGGCATTTGAGGGCGCGCGAATGCGAGGGAGCCTTGTCATTAGATTTACTGGCACGTTAAAGATCCTCTTCGGGGCAAAATTCCGGCACCCCGCCGTCTCTAAAAGCCGCAGTAGTTAAAAGGGACGTAAAACCAATAACGTTATTATTATTATTATTATTATTATTATTATTATTATTATCATCAGTCCCATGTAGTTTATTATGTGTGTAACTGTATTAGAGTCAGGGATGGGACAGGTGCCCTGAAACTTCACGTACGGTACAATCTCGGCATTTACCTGGAGGGATTGTGGAAAAACCGGTTAAAACACACTCAGGATAGATGCTGACAGCGTTGGATTCCCTTCTAGATAACTGTTTTAGTGTTATTTGAGGAAAAACTCCCGAACAAAAAACATATTGTTCCGACATTAGTAATACTTTGTAGGGCATAATTCTTACCGCACAGATCAGCGACTGGTTTCACTCGATGCGAAATTGAATACTGTATAGAAAGATATGGCTGGTTTGTAGTTAGCACGTTCTTGATATTTTAGAAAAAAGATGAACAAGATATGTTCGTGTTCAGGTTTATTGGGAATATCTATTCTAAAAACCATCCGATGCGGACGTCCAACTCTAGGCATCGTCTTCTATACATAACAAACAAGACCACAAACCGTGACATATTCTAATCAATTATCGATTTATAAGAGGCCAAATGCGCACGCACATATACCTACATGCATACATGCATACATTTATTTTGGTGATTCGTATGGTTCTTAGGTTCTTTTGAGTCTAATTCCCTTTTTTTTGTGAGATCTGAAACGACTCCGTGTGGCCAATCACTATAACTTACTTCAATTATCATGGACGTAATAATAAAAGTTCATTTATGTAGGACATTTTATTACAATAAACAAATTATGAAAATGCATACCAAGAGCAAAATTATTATGTACATAATAGAATTAAAGTTCCTAAGATATTCTCATCTGCCTATTGTTAGCACAGGCAATAGTACTGCGTACTTTAAACAAACAAAAATATTATACCTAATTATTTCCTGTTCTTGAAATCAATGCTTCAATTTTTTTCATATCAAAGATAGCGTTTCATGTTTTACACACACTCAGTATTTTACTTCACCTCAGGTTCTCTTATATCCATTGATCTGGTCATCCTGGGATCAATGATGTCTGGCAACAAGATTCTCTCGGAGCAGCATGTCAGTTACATAAGCATTTTTTGCCTCCAGAACTTTTCGTCCCTCTTTATTGTTTCTATGTGAATGTCCTTAGGCGTCCATACCACAAAATAACATATTTCTCGCTATGTTATTTCCAACTGGCCCTGGTTGTGGAAATAAAAACCATGTGAGTGTTAGAGAGTTATCAATCTGTTCTCTTCTGAAAGGCACTGTTCTTGACATTCTCTGGCTTTCTTTTCCGCTTACTTTCTGCCAAACAAAATCCCTTTAGCTTTTTGCAGGCTTCCAGTATGGTCATATTCCGTGCAGAATAAGGGCACTTGACTTCGACAACAGCGTCGTCTCCTATTAATCCGTCTGGGGAGGCACCTAAAAACCCATAAGTTTTATGTAACTTACGAAAATACCACATTCTTCGACTTTTCTACCGATATCTCCTCTAAATTTCGTTTTCCAATTCGCTCATTACCGCAGTCATACTGCATTGCTTTTGAGTGAAATTCGCCGTACAGAACGTTTTTTGCTAATGGAGCCCATTTCGAAGTAGGTTTCCTCTTGCATACATATCCAAAATTGGATGCCGTAAGTCTGTCCTTTCTAGCTGTGTGCAACTTTTCATTTTCCCTTTGGCCCCTTGTTTCCTTTTCCAGTTTTTGTATATGGCCTTCACTAACCGTTAGTTGCTTGATCGTCTCATCACTAAACTCTCTCAACAGTACCTCATCGAAATCCAACTGCATTGATCGGTTTCTATAATCACGTGAGACAGTACGTTTCATTTCATTACACTGTTGTCGGGACATTCTTTTCCCTTCTCGCGACGCAAATAAACTTTTTTGGAAAACTGCTCTTCTTCTCTTTCTGCTGAGTGCAGTGTCCTTCACTATTGTGGCAGTTTTTTTTCCTAAACGGATTTCTGAATGGATCACTGAAAGACCAGTCCGGCAGCTTTGGTTCTATGAATGAAGGAACCTCGTTTCCCTCGATTGATCTGTTTACCTCCCGTGAATTTTGCAACAAGGGACATATAATTTTCGGCAGCATTGCTGGTGGTGTTTGATACTAGCTGTGAACTTTTTGCAATTAGGGGCTGCAAGCAATAACGCATAAGTTTGGTTGGAGTTAGCTGTTTATCTTCACCTTGCCCACTGGTAGTTCAAAAGTTCTGTTTGCAGTCTTTATGGATCCCAATCCAATCCAGTATTTCCGGAAACCAATTTTCCATTTTCACATCGCTACGCCTTTATTTTTCCACACAACGCATTGTTTTCATTTGAAGTCGAACTTTCTTCTCTGAAAAAAGTTGACACTGAATAGTTCGTAATTTTGTACTCCTATACTTATGTATTAGAAGTAAAAAACAAACTACAACCTTGGCGCGACAGCCCATGAAGGGCCTAGGCCTACCAAGCAACAACTGCCCTGTTCAGCCATGTAGCCTGCAGATTTCGGGGTGACGTTTAGTCATCCAACTTGTAGGCTACAGGTAAAATATAAGAGAAATCATAACTGCTCAGAGCATTACAGATTCTCTAATGCAAGCGTAAAGAATTATATAATTTCAAATATAAACTAGGGGAAAACACTTACGGGTGTGAAGAGTTTTTTTTTTAGGGTCTGGCTTCCTTTTCTTGGTACTTAGCCGCAATTTCCTCTGGGATTTAGTGGAACTCCCTTGAATCGGTTTTGGTGGTGGCTCCATTTTTCAACAAAAACGAAAAAAAAATAACTCCACGTGATGACCGCAACACTCTCCACCAGTCGTGGTCTAGCGTAGCGGTCAGCATGGTTCGCTGCCGCCCCGGAGGTCCTGGGTTTGATTCCCGGCTCTGCCACGAAATTTGAAAAGTGGTATGAGGACTGGAACGGGGTCTACTCAGCCTTGGGTAGTACAAATGAGTAGAGGGGGTTGATTCCCACCTCAGCCATCCTCGAAGTGGTTTTCCGTGGTTTCCGACTTCGTCTTCGGGCAAATGGCGGGATGGTACCTACTATAAGGCCACGGCCGCCTCCTTCCCTCTTCCTTGCATATCCATCCCAATCTTCCTTTCCCATCCCATCCCTCACGAGGCCCCGGTTCGCTTTGCAGGTGAGACCGCCTGGGTGAAGTGCTGATCACATATCCCCAGTTGTATCCAATCCGACCAACGGTTCCCAGCTCTTGGACACTGCCTGGAAAGGCGGTAGTGGTGAGTTCTCTCGCTGAGTCCGTGGGAACCACCAACCTGGAGGGTAAAATGTACTAAAAGAAAAAATCTATTCTACCAGAAATACTGTCCAAAAAATAAAGTGCCGAAAATAGAACACCTAACGGGCATTAAAAAATAATACTGTTGCAGGTAAAATAAATTAAATAAAAAGTAATTAATGAGATCGATGAACTAAAAACAAGAAGTCGTAACTAGAAACTGGTAAAATATCAAAGGATCACTCAGAAATATCCAGACCTTGACAATAATTCAGAACTAACCAGCACAGTCAAGATGCTCGGGAATTCCATACCATCTGGCAAGGTTGTCGCTCTCTCAAATAACTCTAGCTCCACTCCCTTCCCCCCAACCCTCCGCCAACCCACACACCATGACCTTGTTCTACTGCCGCGCCTTGTTGCAAATACAGTAAGAGTTTTATTCACAAACTTCCCAAAGTGATCCCGACGGTTCTATTCAACCGATTTAGGTTTTCGATGCGGCTTTGGAATCAGTGAGTAAAGCTCAACTATCGTATTACCCGTTTTCTTTCGAATTTTAATCAGATATTAGAAAAACAAACAGCAACTTTTCTGTTTTTGAAATTAAAAGGTAAGCAATGAATTAATATCAATTCTGCTACTAGACAGAGTGCATAGCAGTTTTCAGATCGCAGATCGGAGCTCCCCTTCGATACAGAAATAAATAAATAAATAAATTCAGCTTCGCTTGTGCTGCCATCTGTTGAAATATATTCTTACCAAAGTGTCGGTTACATTTAGCCTTAATGTTTGTTGGGAGGCTGGGATGGTGCGAAATTGTCCTCTTTAGATCTTTCCATGCATGTTCAATACCGTACAGTTCATGTCCACAGAATATGCAAGCCACTCCATTCTCCATATGCCATGCATCTAAAGCAGTGGTTCTTAACCGGTGGTCCGTGGACCACAGGTGGTCCGCGAGGGTCTCGGGATTGATCCGCGGGAGAAAAGGGTCCACCAGCACGTATAGAAATGTGGCCAATAAATGGGGATTTCGAAAACGATGTGCGTTGAACGTGAATCGTCCGATTGTATTCGCGGCGATGACTATTGACTATTTTGAATTGAAATATATTTAAAATAAGTGTTATTGAGCCTCCGTGGCTTAGGTGGCAGCACGCCGGCCTCTCACCGCTGGGTCCGTGGTTCAAATCCCGGTCACTCCATGTGAGATCTGTGCTGGACAAAACGGAGGCAGACAGGTTTTTCTCCGGGTACTCCGGTTTTCCCTGTCAAAATTTCATTCCAGCAACACTCTCCACTATCATTTCATTTCATCTGTCATTCATTTAATCATTGCCCCAGAGGAGTGCGTCAGGCCTCGGCAGCCGGTACAGTTCATATCCTCGCCGCTAGATCGGGGCTTCATTCATTCCATTCCTGACCCGGTCGGAGACTGGAAGCAGGCTGTGGATTTTCATGTTATTGAGGAAGGATTACAACTGATAAGGTGTATTGGGGAGAAGGGGGGGAGGGGTGGTCCGTACATGATTCAATTTCACGCTGAGTTGTCCGCAGACTTCTACGGGTTCAGAACCACTGATCTAAAGGAACTGATTGTCCACCCTAGCTCGATGGGGCGAGTATTATCGTCCACTAGTGTAGAGCCCTCACTCACGGTGGAAGCGAAACCATTAACAACAGGTTTGAGGATGTTGTCTCTGTACTCCAGACCTGTCGTGTTACCGTGGATAGGAATTATTAGAGGCATAAGTCGACCAAACATTATCCCACTCTAAAACCTTGCTGTAGGTGGCGTTCCTGGATGACAGGCTCGTGAAATCTCTCACCCACTCGCTGCCACACTCGAATGCTCCTACTGTATGGGTGCAAACAAATGGAGACAATGGAGGTTCAATAGCTTAAGTGTAATGGATCTGATGATGATCACTTGATGATCTCATGTAATTTTTTTCAGGATTAGGGAACCATCCATTACAATTGCGTACAATCGTGTTGACCGACTGAAAAACAATAAATTTCTATTACTAAGGCAACATTGAAATAATTTTTTTCAAAACTTCACATAGCCAGATTATGGATACATAGCAGCATGTGCTGTTAACCAGTGATTTAGTTGGAAAAAATATTTACAGGAACTCACCTTATTAATTCAGCAATTTCCAAATGGACTCGTATTGGGTGTCAAAATCAGCGGCCTCGTGTTTCCGACAAGTTGTTTCATCAGCTGAACATCTCCCCTTTCGTAGCCATGACTTGACATATGGTTGTGGGTTAAATAAATGCACAGGAGGTCCTACGCTGCTTATGAAAATAAGTCCGCTTGATCTTTCAACCAGCAGCCTATTTCTCTTTTCGGTGTGGATCTCATTCATGGTACTGAATGCTCTTTCAGCTTCTGATGAAGAGATGGGAATGGTCTGTACAGTCTTGATTAAAAGCATCAGCTCCACTGGAATTACCTTGGTCTCGACATACTTTCTAAAAGCATTAATGTACCTCCTCTCGTCTGACATGTGGAAAAAGTCACAAAGATTGCCGACACTCTCATCACCATAGCAGATATCCAAAGTAGAAGTGGAGGGCCAATTATTTTGTATAGTACTGTACCATTATACTCATACTGCACTATGATGTATAGTGCAGTTTGAAGTATATGTTGAAGATCGGCGCGATCCACAAGTTGCAAACCGAAGCAGGAGTCAGCTGCTCGATTACGGTATTTTCC
Organism: Meconema thalassinum; assembly: GCA_946902985.2. NCBI lineage: Eukaryota > Metazoa > Arthropoda > Insecta > Orthoptera > Tettigoniidae > Meconema > Meconema thalassinum. The sequence goes on from OX336389.2 coordinate 919,101,270, forward strand.
GAGTACCGACGTGCACGCACGAAGGCAAGCGGATATGATTACAACATGGCGACCAATGACCCAGTTTATTGATCGGTCACCAGGATTTCATTTTTATCAGCAATAAGAAGAAAACAGAATAACATGCAAGATTTGCAACATTTTACGATACCCTGGAACAGAGCATAATGTGTATTTTGTTATCTATACATGTTTAGTATCTGTCGGAGACATTATAAATTATGATTTACATCCACCAATGAGAGATCAGTTCGATTACTGTCACGTCTGAGTGGGGGTAGCGTGAAGCTAGGTGGATGGACACACAGACAGCTGTGAGCAGATAACTTTACGGAGCGCTTGAGAACATATCTCTTTGTGAAGCTTGAGAACGCGTTTCGTTATTGCAATGTGACGCGAGGTTTATATCAAACACTTTAAAGTGCATACAGAGCCAGTGTCGAAGGACTCTGTTCGTTTTCACGAGATGCAATCTATACCGCTACAAGGGTAAGCAGTATTAGAAACTGTAAATTCAATACAGCAAGCTACTAGTCACCACAGTGAACTTTCGTGTTGAAAAGCAATCTCTGTTTCCATTGCAATGTCATCGAGTGCGCAGCAATGTGTTTGAACTCTAAACACTATTCCTCATTGCGAACAGACATATTCTTAATCAAGATGTCAAGAGGAATAATTTTAGTGCTGTACTTTTCGTACTATCGCCATGGCCCCAGTGATGACTGATTCTGATTGTGTGACCACTTGTGTCTACCTCATTCGTAATCCTGAATGCTATTCGCATGGGCAGTCATTCGTCTTTCGTTCATTAATATTTCGGCCCGATATGAATAACGCGATACTACTGAGAAACGAACTGTGCTCTGGAAGATGTTGGAGACGTGAAGTAGCGATTCCTGAATATTTACCCAGGATGGGTACCGAGAAGAACGTGCTGATTGGAGAAGGTGTTTCCTGGTTCGATTCCCGACGACCTGGGGAGTGCTAGTTACAGCTACATATGGAAAAGGTGTGATATGCAGGCCGTATCAATGCTCGCTCTTGGAAATTCATCTATCAACAAGGTACAGCTTACACAACTTCGTCTCTCGTAGCTAAGTGTAGGTATTTCAATGTTAATTTACGCCATTATTTTTTAGCATATTAATTTTTGAGTAGTATGTCGGACTGTGGAATTTAGGCATGACGTTTTAATCATGACTGATTTCACAATCGACAGGTTTTAGACTTCCATAAGAAGTGCAACCCATTTTCAGCTTGTATTTAAGTATGTTTAAGTAGATTTCATCTTAAATTCAGTAATATTTCATGAAGCTTTCTTAGGGTAGTGAAGAGGACATCGATAGGCATTTTGTGATTCAGTGTAGTTTATCAACGTGGCGAGCTCTTTATTATGTCAATTTGTGACATTCTTCGCATCGTTAGATTGTGTTTTTGTTGGGCTACATTTTCCTACTGCATCTTCGAACATTATACATCCGAGTGATTGGTTTATGAATAGAAGACTGATTTTGATAGCAAGTTATGAGTTTTTTGAAGTTTTATTTTATATTTATATAGAGGAGTTCGATGTCTCGCTTTTGTTAGGAACCATTCTTTGTGTTGTTGAAGGACAGAGACTGGTAATGTTTTCTAACCAGACAATTGTGCTAATTGTTATGATTACCATGTCCGGTGGTGTAGAGACATTACTTTGTTTCTCGAATTCATCCGTGCAGGGATGTACCGAATGTTGGCTTGATTAACTTTCTCTTTATTTGTATTTAACTTGTTTTTTTGATTCACGTTAGCCTCTCGCGTGAAGGCACAGTTGAGATCCATGGTTGATGGAATTTATCATTGTTTTTAATTGTCGTCATTTGACTATATTATATCTCAGAAACATCATTCACTTTTTTAACCAAGGTATATCCCAAATTTAATAAATGTATAAATACATTCTGATTAAGGAAAGTCGATGCTATTGCAATCTCTCATAGCATAGGTATTAATTCTAAAAGGATATTTTGTTATTGAGAAAATCCAACCAACATCATTGAAAACTAATGTAAACTATGTATAAATTTAAACAACGATGTAGTAACAACAATTATCGGCTGAGAATGAAATTCGTCATTAAGCAATGAGGGTGATCCAGTTACGTTAAAATATGTATGATTATAATAAATTAATTTTGAATAGAGTACTCAGGGGAGTACATATGTATAATAGTAGAGCCGCGTGAAGGCAGTAAGAGAATGAAATAAACATTAAGATATTTCATGGAAACTAACCCATGATAATTGTGATTGAGTAGTCAAATATAAGTTGACTTATTTTCAAGTTTAATTCAGCGTTTTACTACAAGCATTTTGTTGTTGCTTAGAAGCATGCAAACTACAAAGTAAAACATTAAAACATGTATTAAATGATGTCAACCTTAATATTCTGGACTTAATCACCATGCTGACGAGGGTTTTACAGTTATCCTGATCAGTTATTTTGGTGAGTGCAATAATTATTAAAGTGACAGATTACCTCTATTGAGCTTTGTCACCTGGTTGGAAAGGACCAATTTAAACATTTTCGAATCAGTTAAAGGAAACTAATGATCTTATTCTAATGGAAGAATGTTAAACTGAGGCTTGCGAATTAAAAAGAAAAAACACACTTGGAGTGTGCCATTCAATATATATATTTCAATGTAGATTTTGTACATACATGATGTTGCTAGCTGTAGGATTAGTAATGACCTACCCAAATGCGGAATTAATTTTCAATAAGGCTTTTGAAAAAGGAAAGGAAGCTTGTAGTTTAACGTGACCGTTAATCTTGAGATCATGAGCCACGGGACCTCCTTTTTACGTGGAATCCGAACCACAGGACATGGCATTTCACTTCGAAAATCTCACATGCATTGACCGGGAATCGAACCCGGACCGCCTTGGTGAGAGGCATACAGCTAGACCACTGAGCCACCACGCCCCCTAAGGCTTTTGAGTCATTGCTTGTGCCATAGTAGGGTATTATCTTAAAGAGTGTTCAATTTTTTTTTAATGGAGAATACAGTGTGTCTAGTAATGACTAGAAGTTGTATTCAGGTCACTATGATTTGAGCTTCCGGTTGAAGCTGCAATTGCTTTTCATTTCTTGTAATAGTGTTATAGCAATTTCTGTTATAATGCATTTGTGAATAAATTTTGGAGAATTCTATTTGATTCTTTTAGAGTGATACTTTATAGCTGCGATAGGAGGTCACGTTAAGGAAACCATTGCAGGCATTTCAGTATAATTCCACGCTTTGGAGATTATGTTTTTTTCTCGTTCTTGTGTTCTATCGAGCTAGATTTTTCTTTTGTTGCTATGTTTTTTCTTGACGTTCCCTCAGTTCGGCGATCCTTGTGCCCCATTATGTCCGTCTCTTGGTGAGTGGAATCTGGGGGTTTTTAGTCAGGGTTTTCAGGTTCTGCAATCCAGCTACCATCGAGGGATATCAACAAGCTGACGGTAGGTATTTCGGGTACATAGAGATTTGGCGCACCAACGATTCGGGGCTCGAATTAACTGAAATACCCTGTAGTAATTCAGTAATTCAGGTCCGCGATGGATGGGAATTCGAGAAAACTGGAATACCAGGTTCGAGGCCAGCCATAAGACGCCATTTCATGTAAATTTCGAATCTTGTGTTCGAACACGTGGGAGGTGTCTTGTGTTAGCCAACTCTGACGCCATTACAGCGATCATTGCGAATTCGTTGAATGAATGTCAGAAAGTAATGGTATACCGACATTCTTAGCACGAAATGTTGGAATTCACTTGTGAACAAAGCGTTTATGAGATAACTCAATCTGCATGACAGGCATGTAGAAACGCAACCATTATTAGACTTTGATTTTTTTTAGTGGTGCTACACTAATTTGTAATAGATTGACGATTCGAGCATGAGCAGTGAAAGACATGTTTCGGAATCTTTACTGACGTGTTCAATCGAATGGAGGCATTTGATGCAATTCAAGTTTGACCTGCATTCAAATAGCTTGACTTAGTTGAATCCGGCTGATGGGGATTTCTCACCTCATCGTAATAATAGGATCTTTCATTCATTTAAATACTTGTCAGATTAGGATATTTGAGGAAACATCGCAGATATAAGGTATCACACATTTCACTGTAGGGAATTCCACATTTGTGTAGGTTTTAACATTAATTAAATTTAGTATAGCTGTAAGGATTAATGCTATACACTAAGAAAGGTTCAATTACGGCAGTAAATTTTCATTGAGATGTTCATGCTTTGCTTAGTTTTAAGTAGTGTTCATGTGTTTGTGTTTACTTGTGTGAAATATATTACTACATATTATGTCTGATAAAGGTGAAGAGGAGGTCACGGACCTTAAATCATTGTATAAGATGCTTCAAAATAAGCTAGACTCAATACACGAAGCATCGGAAGCCCGGAGTAGAGGGGTAATTCAGGACGTAGTCACTGAAAGCCTACGTAATGAAATCTCTGGTAAACAGGGTACTTTAAAGTACTTACAAGACAGTTCCAAACAAGTAGAACTTACAAGACAGTTCCAAACAAGTACTGGTTAAAGTTAAAGATGTAGAAATTACAATAGAGGATGTACAATCAGATGTTAAGCAAATACATTCGGATGTTCATTTAATTAGAGTGGATTAGGCACTGTCCAAACATGGCAACTTAAACAAGAGTCTACTACTAGTAAAATACAATCCACCATTGACAATATTCAAATAGAGACCACTAAAATGCAGTCCACCATTGATAAAATCCAATCAAGCCAGGATAGTCTTGAATCTAATGTCACTAAAATCCAATCAAGCCAGGATAGTCTTGAATCTATTGTCACTAAAATCCAATCAAGCCAGGATAGTCTTGAATCTAATGTCACTAAAATTCAATCCACTGTAGATAAATTAGACTCTAAAATGGTTAGGATTGAGTCAACCCAAAGTAATATGCAGGCGACTCAAGGTCAAATGCAGACGACCCAGATTAACATACAAGCTAAAGTAGACATTGTTGAATCTAATCAGAAACTGCTACAAGTCCAATTAAATGAAGCAGAACAAAATCATAGGGACTTCCAAATGGAAATTAGATTAGAATTGTCCAACCATAAAAGGGACGCTAAAGCAAACTTAGATGCCCTCCAATTACAAGTGTCTAATGGAACCATCCATACGCAATCTACTTTAGAGCAGTTAAGGGATGAATTGTGTCTTTTACAAACGCAAGTTAAAGATCATAACCAACTTATAAAGGATGATTTTGACATTGACATAAAAGGTATAATATCAGATAATGTAACTATTCTTAGACAAGAAATGGTTAAGATTAACGATGACTACTTCAAAGATTTTAAGTTGGAAGTTAATCGAAAAATTGTAGAGGGAGAATTTAGAGCAAGTAAGGAGATATCTGATGTACGGGAAGACGTAATTAAAAGATTGAATGTGTTTCAGAATTCTCAAACTAATAGTCAGACTAGTATTGAAGAAAGGATTAAGTCGATAGAAGTTAAAGTCGATCAAGCCAAATTAGAAGTAAATGTAGTCAGTGAGAAAAATACATCTGAAATAAATGAGATTCGTAATAAACTCGAACGTATAACTTTGGAAGGCAGTATAAATGTAGATAGTTTACGGGAACAGTTGAGGGCGCATTGAAATGCGGATTTTCTAGCTACGATTGAACGGACGAACGTTAGAACGCAGGACAGGGAAGTCAATTTTCCACAACCAGCTCCTATAGCAGAGAGTAGTCCCCATTCTAATGCAGCACATAATCCCACTGTAACGCAATCGTATATTTCGCCGATAGCAAGTGCAAGTACAGGGGCGTACACACATAAGACACCAGATGGGACATCGCATGTCACCATTATAAGGAATTATGAAGACAAGCCGAGACGCTTTAATAACCTTGACGGGAATACTCCCATTGAATTTATCAGGAGTGTGAGGGATTATTTTATAGAGACACATGTTCCGAAAGAGAGTGGTAGAGCGTTTCTTATCAGACGCACCACTTCAGTGGTATCATGCATTCCGCTATACATTCGACAATTTTGACGAGTTCGCGGAAGCATTCATAAATCAATTCTGGAGCATAGAAATACAAAGCAACGTGCGTTCAGAAATGTACTCTCGCAAGTACTCAAGTACTGGTCCAACGAGCTATTCTGAGTACTTTGCAACACAGCTCTCAAAACTCAGATTTTTACAACCACCATTAACCCAAGCTCAGTTAATAGAAGCCATATCTCGACAACTTACGGTAGAAGTTCGAAAGAATGTAATATCATCTGCCGTATCCGATTTGACAACCATGGATGAGTTGTTATGAAGGATTGACCATGTAAGTGCTCTTACGACACCTACGGTGGCCAGGAATAACAGAAATGAACCTAGAACTGTTAACACAATAGTCATGGATAGGACACAACAGACTGACAAAGTCAGGCCCGAAGAGAGGAATTATAATCGAACAGGAAATAGTCGTAACAACAATTACTACCAGAGAAACAATCGGCAAGACAACAGGTACGCTGAATACAGGGAACAGCCTTGGCAGCGTAGATATGAAGAACGCAATTTCTATCGTAGAAATAATGGAAACTATGAAAGGAATAGAGATAGAGGAAGCCCATACAATTCCAATGACAGACAATATCGAGGATATGGGAGGTATAAAAATTATAGGAATGAGGAATACGAACGTAATCGTGATAAAAGGCTCAGAGGGGAGCAAGAACAGTCTAAAGAAAACAGACGAAGAGATTCGAGAGAGAGAAATACAAATCTGGAAATCGAGAACAGGCCTGGTACAAGTCGTCAGGGGAGTAGAGAAAGAAACCCTGACGAAGAAAAAAAAACTCAGATTGCCAAACGCAAGTAAAGACTCAGATTTTAACACCTCCATTAGAAATCACGATTCATGAAACATTTAACGTCTCAGACGAAGATTTTCTGTTTGAAGAAGAGACTGGAACAAAGGGAAGACCCACTGAGTTACCCGTGATTCAGGTTCAAATAGGGGAACAGTCATGTAGAGCCCTAGTTGACACTGGATTGATGATCTCCATTATAAGTGAGGACTGTTTTGAGAGGCTCAAGAAGGAGGATTCATTTGTAATTTTACCTGCTTCTCCTATGAAAGTCAAAGGGATATTTAAGGATAAATCTATGAAGTGTAAAGTACAAATCTTGATGAAATTTGAAATGAATGGGAAGATATATGAGAATACAGTGAAACCCCTCAAATCCGAACCCCGGAAATCCGAAATCGCGGGTAATCCGAACGAGCTTTTTCGACAATTTTAAGTTATTAAAAACACTCAAAAAAGAGAAACATTTATTTAGTGATATAACAATTATGCATTCTACCTTATAAACTTATTTTGCATATTTCGTTGAAAAATTAACAAAGAAGTACAGATAGCATACCTATATAACATAGTGGTAATGTGCCTACATACGCATCTCATCCAGGATTGAAAAACGAAAAAGTTGGTTATTGTAATTCCTTACGTTAATCACTTTGCAAAAACAATGAAATGACAACAGAAACACACAAAATATCACGTAATCTTTCACTGGAAATCAGTTGTCTTCAATTGTCGAAGTGACGAAACCTTTCCCGTGGACACAATTGCGCGCCACAGTTGCATGTAGGCCTACATGACATCGTTTGGCGTGGGTGCTGCGTGTTATTCTACGAAGTGCAATGCGATGTCAAGAGCAGATGCAGCTTCAGTATAAGTCACATTGCCTGTCGAAGTTCTTCTTCCTCACTGTCACTAGCTATATTTCTGTCATGTTAACTTTGGACTAGGCTCACTATTTCGTGTTTGCTGCGTTCTTCATTGATATCATCTGCTGCCGACTATAGACAACCTTGTATATAGATATTTTTCGGCTAATCCGAACAAATTGAAATCCGAACAGGCTACAGCCCCAATTAGTTCGGATTTGAGGGGTTTCACTGTATATTCATCTTGGTGAAGAATATTAACTTCGATCTAATTATAGGGATAGACTTTATCACTAAAGCAAGGGCAATAATAGACATGGACAATAGATTGATCAAGTTTCAGGAAGACGCTACAGAAAAGGTAGCAATTGAAGAAAAGGAACCCCCTAGACAGGAAATCCTAGAACACCTCATCATTGAAATCGAGCAAGAGAGGGAGCATTCCGCACTCAAAGCCGAGGGATTTGAGGAAGTGGAACAGGAATTTCTTAACCTAATAGAGGAATATCAGGACATTTTCTATGATAAGCCCGGAATGATTAAAGATTTTAAATATCAAATTCGCCTTACCGATCAATCTCCATATCAGGCGAAACTGTATCCCATCCCGCAGAAATATTATGAAGAGGTGAAAGTCATTATAAAGAAAATGGAAAAAGACGGCATAGTAAGAAAACAGTCATCCTCATTCTTGAATCCGATCACAGTCGTTAAGAAGGCCAATGGGCAGCTTCGTCTTTGTTTGGATGCAAGAAAAATTAATACAAGAATTCTTTTAGAAACTGATCGACCACCGAAAATCAGGATCTACTGAAGAAATTTAAAGGAAAGTCTTGTTTCAGTGTTCTGGATTTAACGGCCTCCTTTTACCAGGTAGAACTTGAGGAAGACAGTTAACAATTTACCGCATTTCTTTTTGATCAAACCACATATGTGTTCTGTAGAATACCATTTGGTTTGATTAACAGTGGTCCAGCTCTCATACGTGCTTTGGATAGCAAATTAACAGAGAATGTTAAAGAACATGTTATTTGCTACATAGACGACATCATTGCGTCATCGGCGGATGTCAAGGAACACCTGAACCATTTAAAAATGTTATTTGATAATCTACGTCAAGTAAACATCAAATTAAACTTTGATAAATGCAGATTTATGAAGGAGTGTATTAACTTCTTGGGGCACACTATAGACCAGGACGGTTACCACCCCAATACCAAGAAAATTGAAGCTATTGCACAATTTCCAAGGCCTAACAAAATTAAACATCTGAGAGAGTTCCTAGGTATGTGCCAGTTCCTTAGCAGTCATTGTCCAGGTTACTCGGTTACCATGGCACCACTGTACGAGGTTTTAAAGAAAAATAACAGGTGGAAATGGACTGACGAAACCAACCGAGCGTTTGAAGCAGCTAAGAACATGCTAAAGAATTGTGTAAAGTTAGAATACCCAGAGTTTGATAGGGTATTTTTCATCGAATCAGATGCATCCAGGATAGGAGTAAGTGCAGTACTTTATCAGAAAGATAACAAAGGAAAGAAGCACTACCTGGATTTTCATAGTTGGAAGTTGAAAGAGCATGAAATGAATTACTTCACTACGGAATTGGAGGCTCTAGCTTTCGTTTCTGCTCTGAAAAAATGGAAGAAGATCCTGATAGGATATCAAGTGGTTATCGTGACAGACCACAGAGCGCTTCAGTTTATGCTAAAGTCCGATCTTTCCAGTGACAGGTTAACGAGGTGGACATTGTTCCTTCAGCAGTTCAATGCCACTATCGTGCACCAGCCTGGAAAAGATAACTTGTTAGCTGATGCCCTCTCAAGAAATCCCTCAAATGATATCGAGATTCACGCTGTACAGTTGGAGAGGGAGCATGTGGCAAACCTAGAAAAGCTAAAGAAGATAGCCGTGTCACAGAAGAGACACACCCCAACAAGGATAATGTACAGGTTTTTGAGAGGGTACATGGATAACTCCGATCCTGAGTTTGAACAAGCTAGAAAGTGTTCTGTGAGATATCTCATTTGTGGAGATACTCTTTGTAAGTACATCGACAAGGAGAGGACGAAAGTCCGAATTATAGTTCCTCCTAAGTTAACTACGAGTCTAACGTGGCTTGCTCATAGCATAACGGGCCACGGTAGCGTGGACAAAACGTTCCAAACGTTATTGGAAACGTTTACGTGGACCAGAATGCGGGCTACCATCGCTGACGTCATAAAAACATGCCTTGAGTGCCAACGCGGTAAATACCCCTCAGCTTTGTCAAAGGAAGAGCCTCGAGCCATAATTCCTTCAAGGCCGAGAGAGCTGATGACGGGCGACCTGTTCGACCCGTGCCCGAAGGGGGCCAGGGGAAACCGATTTCTCTTGGTCACAGTCGATGTATTCTCAAAATACGTTACCCTTGATCCTATTCAGAAGGCCACCTCTACACAAGTTCTTAGTCGGTTGGAGAAGAGGGTGTTTCCCAAGGTTGGAATACCTGAAACACTCTTGTCTGATCATGGAACCCAGTTCACATCTCAAGATTTTGAGACAGCCATGAACAGACTGGGCATTAAGCACGTATTTTCCAGTATACGTTACCCGGAGTCGAACGTATCGGAAAGAATTATGGGAAATATTTCAAAATATGCTCGTTTGTACTGCCCAGAAGATCACGCCAGCTGGGTGAAGTTTGTGCCACTAATGGAAGAGTTCATGAACTCGACCTTCCATGAGAGCATCGCTGACGTGCCCATGACTGCACATTTCAACACAAAACCTGTTAGACCTTGGAACACTGTAACAGATTACATTCCCAAAGATGTAGAACGCACTGCAGAGGAAAGGATACAATCTGTGCGTGAGAGTTTGATGGACGCAGCCATAAAGAGGCAAAAGCGAATTAGAAATAAACGCTATCGTCCACCGTTCAAAAAGAACGAATTGGTCTTAATAAGAAAACCAACGAAGGCAGATGTAGCTAAGAAGCTATACACGAAGTTCGCCTACGTGTTTTCCGGTCCGTTCCGTGTAAACCGAGTGTTTGGGAACAATTGTTACGAGATATCTAATCTGAATGGAACTGAGATTATTGGCCGCTACAACTCTAAGAATTTGAGGAAATTCTATAAGAAATTAACATGAGAATAATGATCAATTATATGTGTATTAAGCTTATATGATATACATAAAAGCACGTTTTCTTCTTTTATGTAAAGATATCAAGAGGAACATGTACCATTATACTCATATTGTTATGATGTATAGTGCAGTTTGAAGTATATGTTGAAGATCGGCGCGATCCACAAGTTGCAAACCGAAGCAGGAGTCAGCTGCTCGATTACGGTATTTTCCGAGTACCGACGTGCACGCACGAAGGCAAGCGGATATGATGACAACATGGCGACCATTGACCCAGTTTATTGATCGGTCACCAGGATTACATTTTTATCAGCAATAAGAAGAAAAGAGAATAACATGCAAGATTTGCAACATTATACGAGACCCTGGAACAGAGCATAATGTGTATTTTGTTATCTATACATGTTTAGTATCTGTCGGGGACATTATAAATTATGATTTACATCCACCAATGAGAGATCAGTTCGATTACTGTCACGTCTGAGTGGGGTAGCGTGAAGCTAGGTGGATGGACACACAGACAGCTGTGAGCAGATAACTCTACGGAGCGCTTGAGAACATATCTCTTTGTGAAGCTTGAGAACGCGTTTCGTTATTGCACTGTGACGCGAGGTTTATATCAAACACTTTAAAGTGCATACAGAGCCAGTGTCGAAGGACTCTGTTCGTTTTCACGAGATGCAATCTATACCGCTACAAGGGTAAGCAGTATTAGAAACTATAATTTCAATACAGCAAGCTACTAGTCACCACAGTGAACTTTCGTTTTGAAAAGCAATCTGTGTTTCCATTGCATTGTCATAGAGTGCGCAGCAATGTGTTTGAACTCTAAACACTATTCCTCATTGCGAACAGACATATTCTTAATCATGATGTCAAGAGGAATAATTTTAGTGCTGTACTTTTCGTCTATAATGGCAGGCTAAAAACGCAGCAGCATGAACGCTACTAGACCGGCATTGTATCGAACATTTCAATGAACTATCGCCATGGCCCCAGTGATGACTGATTCTGATTGTGTGACCACTTGTGTCTACCTCATTCGTAATCCAGAATGCTATTCGCATGGGCAGTCATTCGTCTTTCGTTCATTAATATTTCGGCCCGACATGAATAATGCCATACTACTGAGAAACGAACTGTGCTCTGGAAGATGTTGGAGACGTGAAGTAGCGATTCCTGAATATTTACCCAGGATGGGTAACAGCCTTCTGAACCGAGAAGAACGTGCGGATTGGAGAAGGTGTTTCCTGGTTCGGTTCGATTCCCGACGACCTGGGGAGTGCTAGTTACAGCTACATATGGAAATGGTGTGATATGCAGGCCGTATCAATGCTCGCTCTTGGAAATTCATCTATCAACAAGGTACAGCTTACACAACTTCGTCTCTCGTAGTTAAGTGTAGATATTTCAATGTTAATTTACGCCATTATTTTTTAGCATATTAATTTTTGAGTAGTATGTCGGACTGTGGAATTTAGGCATGACGTTTTAATCATGACTGATTTCACAATCGACAGGTTTTAGACTTCCATAAGAAGTGCAACCCATTTTCAGCTTGTATTTAAGTATGTTTAAGTAGATTTCATCTTAAATTCCGTATTATTTCATGAAGCTTTCTTAGGGTAGTGAAGAGGACATCGATAGGCATTTTGTGATTCAGTGTAGTTTATCAACGTGGTGAGCTCTTTATTATGTCAATTTGTGACATTCGTCGCATCGTTAGATTGTGTTTTTGTTGGGCTACATTTTCCTACTGCATCTTCGAACATTATACATCCGAGTGATTGGTTTATGAATAGAAGACTGATTTTGATAGCAAGTTATGAGTTTTTTGAAGTTTTATTTTATATTTATATAGAGGAGTTCGATTTCTCGCTTTTGTTAGGAACCATTCTTTGTGTTGTTGAAGGACAGAGACTGGTAATGTTTTCTAACCAGACAATTGTGCTAATTGTTATGATTACCATGTCCGGTGGTGTAGAGACATTACTTTGTTTCTCGAATTCATCCGTGCAGGGATGTACCGAATGTTGGCTTGATTAACTTTCTCTTTATTTGTATTTAACTTGTTTTTTTTAATTCACGTTAGCCTCTCGCGTGAAGGCACAGTTGAGATCCATGGTTGATGGAATTTATCATTGTTTTTAATTGTCGTCATTTGACTATAAAATATCTCAGAAATATCATTCACTTTTTTAACCAGCGTATATCCCAAATTTAATAAATGTATAGATACATTCTGATTAAGGAAAGTCGATGCTATTGCAATCTCTCATAACATAGGTATTAATTCTAAAAGGATATTTTGTTATTGAGAAAATCCAACCAACATCATTGAAAACTAATGTAAACTATGTATACATTTAAACAACGATGTAGTAACAACAATTATCGGCTGAGAATGAAATTCGTCATTAAGCAATGAGGGTGATCCAGTTACGTTAAAATATGTATGATTATAGTAAATTAATTTTGAATAGAGTACTCAGGGGAGTACATATGTATAATAGTAGAGCCGCGTGAAGGCAGTAAGAGAATGAAATAAACATTAAGATATTTCATGGAAACTAACCCATGATAATTGTGATTGAGTAGTCAAATATAAGTTGACTTATTTTCAAGTCTAATTCAGCGTTTTACTACAAGCATTTTGTTGTTGCTTAGAAGCATGCAAACTACAAAGTAAAACATTAAAACATGTATTAAATGATGTCAACCTTAATATTCTGGACTTAATCACCATGCTGACGAGGGTTTTACAGTTATCCTGATCAGTTATTTTGGTGAGTGCAATAATTATTAAAGTGATAGATTATCTCTATTAAGCTTTGTCACCTGGTTGGAAAGGACCAATTTAAACATTTTCGAATCAGTTAAAGGAAACTAATGATCTTATTCTAATGGAAGAATGTTAAACTGAGGCTTGCGAATTAAAAAGAAAAACACACTTGGAGTGTGCCATTCAATATATACTGTATATATATATATATATATATATATTTCAATGTAGATTTTGTACATAAATGATATTGCTAGCTGTAGGATTAGTAATGACCTACCCAAATGCGGAATTAATTTTCAATAAGGCTTTTGAGTCATTGCTTGTGCCATAGTAGGGTATTATCTTAAAGAGTGTTCATTTTTTTTTAATGGAGAATACAGTGTGTCTAGTAATGACTAGAAGTTGTATTCAGGTCACTGTGATTTGAGCTTCCGGTTGAAGCTGCAATTGCTTTTCATTTCTTGTAATAGTGTTATAGTAATTTCTGCTATATTGCCTTTGTGAATAAAGTTTGGAGAATTCTATTTGATTCTTTTAGAGTGATACTTTATAGCTGAGATAGGAGGTCACGTTAAGGAAACCATTGCAGGCATTTCAGTATAATTCCAGGCTTTGGAGATTATGTTTTCTTCTCGTTCTTGTGTTCTATCGAGCTAGATTTTTCTTTTGTTGCTATGGTTTTTCTTGACGTTCCCTCAGTTAGGTGATCCTTGTGCCCCATTATGCCCGTCTCTTGGTGAGTGGAATCTGGGGGTTTTTAGTCGGGGTTTTCAGGTTCTGCAATCCAGCTACCATCGAGGGATATCAACAAGCTGACGGTAGGTATTTCGAGTACAGTACCTTTGAATCACTGATAACTTTTGTCATTCTCTCATGTCTCTGCTGACTAGAGCTGGAAACAAGATGAGATGATGTGGACACATTTTCCATAAGCCTGTTATTTAAATTATTCACAAGACTTCTGAAAAACTGCTTTCTGTCAATTTTTACAACTTTTTTAGAATCATGTAATCCTATGTATCTAAACTTTTTGTTTTCTGCTGCTTTAAGAACTGTTCTGTAGTATTCTCCAGAAGCTGAGTTGAGCCTCTGTCAGACTTGTCTCTCTTTTCTGCAACTCTAATGACAAATCAGCTAAATCAACAAGAGCATCATACATAATTGCAATATTTTCTAGAAATTCTACACAAGTTAACATATTTTCTAGACCTTGGAATTTTGCCCTTTCTTTGGAGTCTCTCTGGTGGTCATTTTTGGCCTCACTAAAATGTTTTACTAGAGCACTGTAGTTTTCCCAGACAGCTTTTACAGTTCTCTGGCTTGAAACTACCCATCTTATTGTAAATATTTTCCCAATCTTCTTAACTCTTTGTTCCAGTGAAGCAGCACAAATGTTGAGTTCCCTTTAATTTTTGGGAGACATGCTGTATAAAGAATACAATTTGTCAAAGAAAGAATGGAAATGGTTAACACTGTAACTTCATTCCTTGTATCAGAAACGGCCAATTCCAAGCGATGGTTTAAACAGTGCCAGATTACTATATCTGGAAATAACTTTAAAAACTGTGCTCCAACTCCATTTTTTCTACCTAACATTACAGAGGCCCCATCACATGCTAGACCAACTAAATGTTCTGCCAGAAAGTTTTCATTCATCCCATATGAAGAAAGATTCTTCAATATCTCTCGAGTAATAACATCTGCTGTAGTTGATTCAAGTTCTATCAAGTCCCAGAAAAAGGAAACAACTTCAGAGTTATCTGAAAGAGCACATCTCAAACATAATACTAACACTGATTTTACACTAACTGTTGTTGATTCGTCAATTATAATACTGATTTTCTTCTGATTTTCTGTTATAGATTTTGCTATTTCATTTCTCATTTCCTGTGAAATGTGTTCAATAATATTAGCACAACTAAAATTTGTATGAAGAACTCGTCCCACATCTAAACCATTTAATTGTTGAAGTTCAACATAAGCCTGTAGGTCTACGAAGGGTCTATTTCTTTTCGCAATTGAGTATGCTGTTCGAAATACTCGAACGGTGGTTTCTAGGTGTTTGACATTCATAGTGTCCAAGCAACTTTCAAATATCTTTTTATTGGATTCTGATTTTTGCAACATAGCTTTTTTTGTGAGATTCTGAATTTTTGTGCTAAAATATTTTTTTCCTAAGGCTTGTTTGTTGTTGATTAATATTATTTCCGTTGGGATGAACCTTGCATTCTACCCATACTTTCATTAGCTTAAGTCCTGCCCCTTTAGAAACTCCTAATCCTAATTTACTTTCCTCTTTATATATATTGCAGCCTAAATTTTTATTTCCTGCAAATTATTGAAAATACAGAGCACAAATTGTGCACAGGGTTAATAAATGTGAATATACATTGGTGTTTTCACCTTCCACCTTCACAAAATTTCACAATGGAAGGACCCCGGTTCTTACATGTGATTATGTGGTACCGACTACATTGTTTACCACATAATTTACAAGTACAGGATACGTCTATGTCATGAAAGTACTCGGTGACGCACAGTTTATGGTGGTACCCATGTACCGCCATCGAGTTAACGAAGTGTCGTAGGTCTTGATTGGTGTCAGCCCATACCCTATTCGTCATGGCTTCCGTTATGTAAAATTCGAGCCAGATTTCATCTCTCTTCTTCACTCTCTCATGCATCAGTCTTTTCCAGGCGTCCGTAGATGGTAGTCCTCTCTTCGTCCGTAGGTCCTCAATGAAGAAGTTCTCCTTGGCAAGTTCGTACACTAGTCTAGATTTTGCATATTTTGATAATCCCAGGGTTGCTTTTAGGAAGCGCGAATTCACTGCCTCGAGCGTCCTCAAGTCCACCAGGGTCAGTTTCTCCCAGATGATTTCTATCCCGTATGTGGCGATGGGCGCTATTTTCGCGTCAAATAATCTCATAGCAGTTCCCAAAGAGAGCTTCGTGAGTGATTTAATGTCATATATGGCTTTAGTTACCGCCTTTGCACGAGACTTGATGTGGACTCTGTAGGCTCTAGCTGTTGTTTGCATTGTAAATCCTAAGTATGTGAATGTATTTACTGTCTTGAGGGGATTCAATCCTAGGTATATCCTGTCTCCCGAGGCCTCTCTGCCACCTTTCCGAAACGTCATTTTTACTGTTTTCTCTGTGTTAATTTTCATCTTGTTATCCTTTGCCCAAATGTCGAGATTTTTTATGGCTTTTTGCACTTCATGTACGGAACTCGAACCAATGACCATATCGTCAGCGTATAGGTATATTTTAACATTTTCCGTTCCTAGCGTAGTTGCCGTCACCACATCGTACGTTGCAATGTTGAACAGTAGGGGGCTGAGTGGGTCTCCTTGCAATACACCGTTGGTTTGTGTTATCAAATTCGAAGTTGCGACACGGTCATCAATTTGAATATAATTTGTGGTCAGAATGTTGCTTATCAGTGTCGTGAGCTTGTTGTTTTCGCCCATTATGGCTACGAGTTTCGCAATTATTAGCGACCTGCTTAACGAGTCAAAGGCTTTCGCATAATCGACAAACACTACGTGAAATTTGCCACTAGGATGTCTCAGGGTTTCTTCAATGTCATTGAGTAGGTTGTTAATGGCGTGGAGAGTGCTTCGTCCTTTACGGAATCCAAACTGTTCCTCTGGGAGTTTATGGTCTACTGCTTCTGTGATCCTTTTAGCGAGGAGTTTTGTCAGTATCTTCATCATGTTCTTTTCGATAGCGATCCCTCTGTAGGAGTTTGGGTCTGATTGATCGCCTTTACCCTTGAACAGCACTTTAATAGTTGAGATTCTCCATGCTGTGGGGATGCTACATTCATGTAGACAGAGGTTCATTAAGTCTGAGATTGCCGGAAGCAACATCTCTTTTGAGTCATTCACGTGTTCGTTACAAATCCCGTCAGGTCCTATGGCCTTATTGTTTTTGAGTGACATGATAGCTTCTTCTACCTCCTCCGATGTGAACGGGTTGGTTTCATTTTGGTATGCTCCCATTTTAGTTGGTTCAAGATGGCTGACATCTCCGTCTACATTTAATATGTTCCGGAAGTGTTTTTCCCATTCAGCCATTTCTATTTTTCCAAAGCCATGTGTTTTTTTATGGTTCAATTCTACAAATGGGTCATTGATGGCTTCCTCTACTATTCTTATCGCCTCTTTTTCCAAATGTTCCTTACGTTTTACCGATAGTAGTCTTTTGTAATCCATCTTTATGATGCTGTATTGTAGTAATGCCTCCTGGTCCATAGTAAATTTTGCGACATGCAAGGCCTCGATGACTCTTTTTCTCCTCAGATAGCATTCTTTGTCGAACCAAATTCGCGATCTTCTGCAAATAACCACTCGTTCTCTGACAAAAAAATAACGGTACTGAGACTCCTTCCAACAGTCTGGAAAATCTTGTTTTCGGTAGGTGGGTCCTTGAATTTCACAGTCGATGGTAGAAGGTGTAGAACCATAACCTAGATTCTCCCTTGAATCTGCATCACACGTTTCAGCAACATTTAACCCAGGGTCTATCTCTATACTCACGTCTTTAATGAAACTAATGTTCTCGGAACTCCATTCAGTTTGGTTTTTACTTGAGCCATCACACACCTTTTTAGTATTCTTTGATTCTTCATCTTCATCCCCAGCACGTTTTTTTGAACCCAGCTACTTAAGTAAACTCATTGTTACAATTTGTGACTCACAACTCACTTTCACAGTCACTGGAAAACTACGGGGCTACTGATGTTCATTAACTGCAGAGAGATTCCGTAATATCTGCTTCACAGCAACACATCGAGCAAAACATAAAATAAAACTTGGATTCACACAAACATAACGAGCGGAAGAAAGTTGTTGTGCTCACTTCCCACTCTCCGTATCCAATAGCAGTGAGCCAACCATAGAGAACCAGAAAAACGCCCAGGAGTGTAAAAGCGACCGTATTTTATGAACATAAAACCGTAAGGTTCGATATTAGTCCGCTAGAGTACACCCGTGACGTTTCAGCGCTATGTATGGATTATAAACGATTTTCTTACTGAATGTAAAATTGTTACGTCATTCTAAAGTGGGAAGATATTTTCCGGAACGGCGTTCCGGTCCAACTAAACCACTGCTGTTAACTCCAACAACAAGCAGCGTTAGCCTCTTCACAGCAACATGCTCTGGGTTGGGGTCTCGCCAGTTATTGTTGAATAACGCTGTACATGCGCACGGTTAAATGCTACGTCAAACCGTTTATCTCGTTTATTTGCCGTCGATGCACGAGAGACACATACACTGCATGCATACAGTATGTCACGGTTTGCGGTTGAAGCCTCGGTCGATCTGGCTCTAGAGAGTTGAGGGCTCAAGGAAACGTTTTCTCACTTGCGGTGTCGTCGTGGGATTTGAATTCACGAGCTTCAAAGTTCATCTTCCCCTAAACTGTTGGTATTTCACTGACAAAGGGATTTCACTAACGTGAACTTTCCGGCATTAATAAACATTGGCAAAGAGCACAAGGCAATCAACTGTGATATTTGGTCCCCAAATTCATTTGGCTATTTAGAAAGGGGGAATTGCATGGGTTTCAACAAACATGCTAGCTGTAACGTGCGAGATCGTAGCCATCAGCCCCGTGTATTTCGGTGAGTATGGATGACCTTGGTGTCCCACCTCTTAAAACAATCACCGTCACCACCACCACCACCACCACCACCACTATAATGAAAAATCACGTGATCGAATATATAATATCAGTATCGGTAAATTATGACTCCTCCCACAGAGATGGCATCTTTTTTTTAACGCATCACAGGAGTTCATTTTAAGAAAAGTCAAATGTACGCCTTCTATAATTTACGAAGCGTAATCTAGAGAATCGACTGCCAGTTGATAAAATTATGGTAGTTCAGTTTACGAAACATGACTTCGCTGAATAGGATATGAGAAATAGAAATGTGTTTTTGGAATTTCGCAATACCGCCACCTTGAATTATTTTAAACAATTGGTTAAATTAGATTCCTATCTACTTAACCCTAAATTAAGATTCGCTGTGCCATGTTTCACTGGGCAAAAATGATTAAATTGCCAGAAAATTAATTTTGTCTGAAATTCGCGTGGCCGCCATGTCTTTTTCTGCTTAGCAGGTTTTTGAAAGTCCAGTTTACGTACTTACTTAATAGTCTTCATACCATACATATTTTCAGTTTGATTACTGTAATGGTATCGGTGATATTGAGTACTGGTGAAATATATCCCGCGGCCGCCATGTTCAATTGGCTAAAATATAAGCCACAAAGTTACAGTATGTAATTGTAAATAAATATTGTTATAGTGGTTCACCATACAAACCTTCAATTCGATCGCTTGAGTGGAATACGAGAAATAAAAATGTGCTTTCAATAATAATAATAATAATAATAGACCAATAATAATAATAACGTTAATCGTTTTACGTCCCTTTTAACTATTGTAGCTTTAAGAGAAGCCAGGGTGCCGGAACTTTCCCCGAAGGGGATCTTTAACGTGCCAGTAAATTTACTGGCACGGCTCTCTCGCATTTGCGCACCCTCTAATGTCAACTGCCTGCGCCAGGATTCGATCCTGCAACCTTAAGGGGGCGTTAACCACTACAGCGCATGTTTGATAAAAATATGAATATATCTGGAACCATACACTTGAGGTTCATGAAACTTTAACTGCTTATAGCATACAGTATGTGTGTAGTAATAGGTGAATGAATTCACAGAGTCCTGGGTTCATACATTCTTATGTGAATAATTATTATCGTTGCGAGTGTAAAAAAATATGTATCGGTGCATTATTTCTAAAACCATTCATGCTATTAAGCCAAAATTCAGTATCCAGCTTCCGTAGTGCCTGTATTGTAATCCTAACCTACAAAATAATAACATTTTCGGCATATGCAATTTTAGGAAAGGAATACATTAAAAAAATGGTTATTATTATTATTATTTCCAATCTTTAGACCTTATTCTATATTCTTGAAGGTTTAAAGCACTGTACATACATAGTAGAACTCAAGTTGCAAATTTAATGTCAATGGTGATGTTACTTCCAGAGATAATATACCTTTTGTATGATGAAGAAAAAAAAACATTATCAGTGGGAAAATGAGTTCAAATTGAAGTGAGTACCTGCACGACTTGATTTCTTCTAAAGCATCCCAGACCTGTAGTCTCCTGCTCCTGCCTCTTTCTCCTTGTCTTGGTATGCTATCTTCCTTCTTCTTTTCTTTATTTCTAGTCCATTTTAATGATTGTCTACCCATATTCCCAATTACTACACTTCCACTAGTAATATCAATAAGACTATACAGCACAAGTGGTCACACGAAAAGCACATGTCATATGACCACCCACAAGTAGCAAAGAACATAAAGCCTCGTCTCCAAGCATATACTGGTTCTATCTAGTGGCCAAAATACCAACTACTGTCAAGCATAGAGAAGCGGTCAATTTGAATCCAGATAATTATGACAAAATCCCGCAAAAGCTGAGAGAACTGGGACTTTTAAACGCCACGCCTACCTTACAGCATGAACTAAGAGCCATGGCAATTAAACTAATTGAGATATCATCATGAAAGAAGTTGATTTTGATAAAGCGATATAGTGGCCCATAAATGAGCCAATAAATAAATGGATATTTTTCGGTTAATACCCCCTTAGGAACAGAAGGCGAGAAAGTTACCGCTGCACCATGCAGTCAGTTTGCTTTTATAATTTTCACCTGACGTCATTTTTTAAAATAATTGAATATTATTAGATGCCAATACATTAAACTGTAAATTAAGATTAGCTGTACCATATTTCACTGCGCTCGGATGATTAGATCACCAGAAAATTCATTTTACATAATTGAAATTTGCGTGGTCGCCATATTCTTTCTGTGTGTATCAGGTTTTTCAAAATCACATACAGCATTTGTACTTACTTACCATTCCTCTATACAACATTTCAGTTTGATTACTCGGCGCCATGTTGGATTGTTTTATATGTAAGCCATAGCATTATATACCAGTAGATGAAGATCATTAAGGTGATTCATATTTCAAACTTTCACTTCTATCGCTTGATTTGGACACACACAAAAACATGCTTTTATAATTTCGCACAGTCTTCATCTCGAATTTCACATAACAATTGAAATAAATTAAACGCCAATATACTAAGCCTTGTATATATAGAATTACAATGTCAAGTTTTTCTGAGCTCGGATGACTGAGCCGCGAGAAATGTCCATTTAAATGTTTGAAATCCGCGTGATCACCATGTATGTTTTGTGTCTATCTGGTTTTTGAAAGTCATATACGTGAACTTATCTTACCGACAGTAGTGGCTACGCTGGCTAACGCGCAGCATTAGGTCTTGGGGCCAAGCTCTCTGCTGACTCGGTAGACGCGTGGGTTCGAGCCCCACCGTCGGCCGTCCTTGAAATGGTTTTCCGTGGTTTCCCATTTTCAACACCAGGCAAATGCTGGGACGGTACCTTCTGACAGGCCACGGCCGCTTCCTTCCACATCCTTGCCCAGTTTCATTCACCATCATTCATTTCATCTCTCATTAACTCCTCTCAGAAGGTTGGCGTCAGGAAGGGCATCCGGCCGTAAAAACCATCGCCACAAAGACTTCCATCGCATCTCATCCCCGACCCCGTTGAAAAACGGGAATAATAAGGGGTAGACATACACATACATGAACTTATCTTATTAGCCTCTTTCACCGTACAAAATTCCAGGTTGATAGCTGCACTATTTTTGGATATATAGAATGCCGGTGAAATATTTGGCGCGACCGAGATGTAAAATTAATGACACTTAATACAATTTAAGAGGCACGGTCGAGGTCGGCCGAGGTAGTAGTAAGTGTTTACTGTGTTTCAATGAAATCGCTTCGGTCGTTTAAAATTTACGCACATACACACACATAGGTCTACGCACGGACGAAGAGTGATCTCGTAAGCCTATATTTTCATAAGATGAAGATAGGCCAAAAATTAGAATTGACCCAGTACGAATACGCACACACTAGACGTCTACTCCAATGCCTAGACCACTGCGCTACGCTGATTGACCTGTCAGGTAGTAATAATAATACTGTACCAATCCTATGACCTCAGATCTTTTGGTGATCCAACCTCCAATTCCGCCGTTCCGCCTGGCCCTGCCACGCGGAAGCGAAACTGGAACTCTACTATGTGATCTGTGGCTGAGATTTTATTAATTCTATCTTGTTATCACGGAATGTGACACGATAGAGCTTTTACAAGCCGACATTATACGACTCAGGCGTTTGGTAAATTTTTGTCATCCTTCAAAATTCCCACTTCCTAGTCTAGGAATCGAACCCGCGATTTTGGATCATCAGTGGAAGTTCTATCACTGATCCATGGAGGAAGTCGAGAATGAAGTGGTGGTGAAGAAGCACGTTATAATTCGAACCACGATCTTTCGAATGGCATTTGTTGCTTGTGTACTGTAGGCTATACCTCAATTATTACCTGATGGCACATGCGTAAGCAACGAGTTCCGTATACGGGCGAGTCCATGTGCTGTAGCGTGGTTAAGAGGGGAGGAACGTTCACTTTTCTCGATGCTACGGAAATGTTCAAATCGGCCCTTACTGTAACTGTAGCAATATTACACGTTAGTGCCTCCCACGAGCACAGCAGCAGTGACCCCCTCCACTACCTTCCTTCTCCTCCTTTCACCTTTCCGCTCTTGAGTTCGCGCATGTTTGCGCCATCAGGTATTAATTGCTGTCTACAAGCGCTAAATTTCTGTAACATTTTGCTAGCACAGCAAGGGGTCAAATGAATTCGAGTGGTGGAGGAGGAGTATTTGCAACATGAAAGCGTAATGCGCGGAATAAAGTTAACATTGTAATAGATGAGAGTGAACAAGAAATTGAGTTCGTTCATTTTAAAGTAAATAAATGCTAATACTCATTTATGAAGAAGGCTATGATTCGACAGGGCTGACAATAAGTACAGTAGTTACATTATTTTTAATTTATTTACTCTTCTTTCTTTGTCTTTATTTGGGCGTCTGTCCGACGTGTGTTACGCCCACAGACGCCCCGGAATACCTTTCAGTTCGCTGGCGGACTAATGGACGTGACGGGCGATAGTTTAACTTCATTAGATCTAACGAGGGTTCCCAATTAAAAGCTTTCCATGTGCTTATTAAACGCTTTACAATTGTTTTCACTATTTTTACTATTTACCCAAACAAACCATAACTGTCTCTATGATGACTATGAAGAGTGTTCACCTTTATACTGTGAATTACAATCTGGTTGTATTGGAGTATCAATAGGCCTACAATAGCGACAGTCGGAGTAGGGAGAAGAATGAAGTTGTGCCAGGCAGGTGAATAGTGGAATCGATGTTTGTAATTACAAAGAAAAAATGCAAGGAAGGGTGGGGACAGATCACAAGTACACTCAAGTCTATTCGCCGATAAGCCTCAAAGGACAATCCTTCTTTTCCAATCCCCTATGCTTTCTCTTCTACTATGTAGACTAACTGCATGTCGGAGGCACCAGTAGTAAGGTCGGGTGTCACGGGGGCGCCCCCCCCCCCCCCCGAAAAAAAAGTAGCCAAGAAGCTCCGAGATCATTAGTCATGCCGTAGCCCTAGAAAAGACAACACTTGCTGCACTGCATACTGTTGCCTGTCCTAAGCAGCTAAGAACTTATTAATTAATTAATTAATTAATTAATTAATTAAATACTTAAATACATAAACGGTCAATAAATAAACCGTGTTGTAGCATGTAACCAATAAGGCAGCCCGCTTCACATGTAGGCTACGTTGAAGTTGGCGTACGTTCAACAGGCACAACTCTAGGCCTTCCTTGCGGACAGCCATGAAATCACGTGTACAACTGTGTTCACTTCCACTATCTCGACTCGGCGAACAGACTTTAGATGATATTGTTTTATTATTGATTTGTACTTGGTGTCTAAAAGCTAGACATGCAGCCGAGCTGACTACCGACTCCCGACGGGAACGTATTTGCTGCTGCGCACGCGTATAGCGAAAGATGGGAAGTGGGGCAGGTACAGTATTGGCTGTGCAATGCAGGATTCACAGAAACAAAGCTGGGCCCATTAATACACAGAAGGAGGTTTTTTTTAATCTCAATTAAATACATTACATGAATTTTGACAGTCTGTTTAAACACGTAATTGCTTTGAATTGAGACACTTGATTAGGCCGCCTCAATCAGACATTCTTATGTGAAATCGCCTTCAACAAATAACTTCTCGGGTATTGCATTCTTATACGTGAGTTTATATCTCTCGCACAGTGCTCACCATTCAACTCTTTGGATTGGTCACACTCCTATAAAATGATAAGGAAAAGAAAGAAATAGTAATCCAATAATTTTGTGTCAAACAGACGTTCTCACATTAGGAAAAGAGGTAAATTCGAGAGTAAAGTTTCAGTTCAGTTAAGGCAATTATTATTATTATTTTCCCACCTACCCCCAGAGTTCAGTGCAACTTTCGATTCTTCAACCTTCTTTTTGCGATCTTCGCCAATTAAACCATCTTTATGTAGGGGTTCGTAGTGGCTCGCTACATTAGGCTATGCTTTCTTCTTCCTTTTAAATTCTTATGGCATGTATTGCACTGAACATTATATCCAGGATTTTCCCACGCAATGTGAAAGGAGGGGTAATCGCCTTTCCTTCGCTTAGACTCCATTGTGGTTAAGCGGCTAGATTTGGTGTAGCGGCTAGCATTCTTGGCTGTCGCCCAGGAGGTCTGGGTTAGATTCCCAGTTTTGCCAAGAAATTTAATTCTGATCTGAGGGCTGGAACGGGGTACACTCAACCTCGTATGGCAAAACTGAGAAGAGGCGGACTCTATTCCCTCCTCAACCGCCCTGGAAGTAGTTTTCCACTTCTACTCCAGGCAAATACCGAGATGGTTCCTAACTTAAAGCCACGGCCGCCTGCATCGCAATCCTCGCCTTAATTACAAAAGCACACACTCTAATACAGACAACAATAACACAGGTTTTCAGACCATTTCTACACAAGTACACGGGGCTAAATTACCACGATGTCCAAGCCCCTCAAATGACACAACTATTCCATTGTGGTTAGGCACGAATGAAACAGCAACTCAGCATGACAGTTGTTGTTGTTGTTGTTTCATTTGAGGAGCTTGGACATCGTAGTCATTTAGCCCTGTGTACTTGGGTGTATATATACAGTATTCACTTTTTCTCCAACAACCTGTGTAACTGTGGTGTCTTTAGTACTGTTCGTAATTCTAATTCAGGTGAAGATTGGAAGGAGTCAGCCGTGGCCTTAAATCAGGAACCATCCCGACATTTGCCTGGAGTAGAAGAGGGGAAACAACGGAAAACCACTTCCAGGATGGCTGAGTTGAAACGTTTATTAATTAGTGCCCCATGTTGGTAGCGACAATTGTAACGTTTTGCTAGCCCCTTACTGTTGGGTGAGAAATGTAACTGTTTACCTTTGCCTAAGCTATGTTGTTTTAATGGGCGCCAAGACCTCAACGCAATGTTGAAATCTAAATTTGTATTTAACAACGTCTAGCTCTGGCAGAACACATTCAAGACTCTATTCACTCAGATCGTGGTATGATTTGATCATTAACCCAACAAACAATTGTATCAGGAGAAGGAATTGGTCTATATCTAATGCTACCTACTGAAAGCAAAGATTGCATTGTAAAAGAAATAAATTTATTATATAAAACAAGTATAGCAAAATTAATAATAATAATAAGTTTAAAATTTAAATTGGAGCGTTGCGATTTTAATATTACCGATAGAAAATGACGTGAAAACGGAGTCTGATAAATTATTGATTTTACTCTTATTCCCAAGCTATGAAGTTACTGAAATATGAAATATAAAACCAAGAGAAATGAGAGATTGCGTATTTCTGCGTCATTAGCGCTTACCACTGGAAATGCCCGAAGCCTTTCCCTCGTACTGGATGATGCTGTGAGCTTCCCACAGTCTCCTGGATGTCGTCATCTTCGTCGATGTTTGATGAGATTCTGGTAGATTAGATAATTCTATGGTCCGTACCTCGGACCCAAACACTCGTACAACCGCACTGGTTAAGTTTTACAAAAGTTAGTCCTCCAATCCACGGAACATCGGAGCGATTCCCGCGTACAACCGTACTCGTTAAATTCTATACAGATCGTCGCTAACTCCACCGAACATCGGAGCCACTCGCACGCGCACCCATACTCGTCAAGTATTTCACAGATTGTGCTCGTACCACGGCGCGTCGAACGATATATGCACACGTCGGCTCCCCCACCATGGTACCGACTTCCAGCTTACGTGGTCTCCCTGATTGGCTGAGCACGCCGCTACTTCCCCTCCTCTGGTTCATTACACACGGCGCGCGAATGAAGAAGTTGATTTCTGTTCCATATATTCGCCTTTTCTTGACGATGCGACCCAGCCTTGCGTAATACTCCCTGACAAGATTAAGCTTGTATTTGAATTCCCCGTGACTCATCTCTCTCAAATACCCTAACTGACAAAACTCCGTAAAATTCCGTAATCAGATAATTTGCTATGATATCATCGTTCGTAATAATTTGCTTGATAGCGTTTTCTAAGACATAGAAAACCTATCTGAATGCTAATAATTTTTATAAAATGCTCCGAAAATACCTTAATAATAATTATAATAAATTAATAATAATAATAAATTAACATGAAAAATTCTCTTGGCTGAACAATTTGCCGCGTAAATAAATATAGAATGGCTTCCTACTGACTTATGCCAGTTGCATAAAAAACCCTCGAAAAACACGTTACAGGGTGTACCCCGTTCCAGCCCTCAGACTATAATTAAATTTCTGGACAGAGCCGAGAATCGAACCCGGACCTCACCGTGCCAGCTAAGAATGCTGGCCACAATGCCCGGAGGCGGACCGGGCAGTTGTGTAGTTCTAGTCATGTTAGTGTACTGTACGTTGCTCTTAACTCTGGACACGTACCGTGGTGTCTTACTTGCTTACTTACTTTGAAGGTTATTATCGTATTGGAAGCCATTTTTCAGTGTTGCCTTAGTAATCCAAATTTTCGAGTCGGAACCATATCTATGCGCTCATAATTGAAAAAACTGAAAACACTGGAGCCTAATGCATGCAAGGATATTGTTGTGGAAAAAAAAAGAGTGCATACAGGAAGGAATCTAATGAAGTTAAACTATCGTCCGTCATGTCCATTTATACATTAGTCCGCCAGTAAACTGAAAGGTATTCCGGAGCGTCTGTGGGTGGAGGGTTCCTGAAGGTCACAATTGCACAGTTTTCCTTCAGAGAAATTCCAGATCGTGTATGGCGGTGCGGGTATTCAGACGACACGACGCAAGCGTAACACATGAGGTTCATATGATATGCATAGCCCAGGAATTTTAGGTTTTAACCTTGAAATTTTTTTAGTAAAGCTGAAAATTGGTACAGCTGTCCTATTCGATGTTCTTAACAACATATTAAAAGTCCCCGGTCTTTCCGTGTCGGCTTCCTGGATTTCCAGCCGTTTGAACTCCTGGAATGCTGGAGAAGTAGGTAGTGTCGCTGGAATGCGCATTGTAAGCGAACGATTTGGCTTACAGTGCTCTAACATGGCTTAAATTAAAGGAGAAAAAATAAGCTAAAAGTTAATTTATGGGTTGGCCTGTTAGCGATACTTCCGGTCTAACAGGAAACGAAAAAATGCCGCGAAACTTAAATAAAAAGTGCCACGTTTACCTCTTTTTGACGTTTGCTGGCAAACTATCATGAATATCGCAGACAAGTCTTATATAAAAGTTGTTGGCGACAAAATAAGCTTTAATTTGATGTATTTATAATCGATGTCCAAATAATAGTTGCCGAGATATAGCAGTGTAAACAAAAGATTGTTACTACATTCTCTTCTCCGTCTGCGCTACACACACACTGCGACCGGGAGGCACTCTGATTTTGCGTTGTTACATCCGCCAGTTGCGATAGTCCTTCCATACAGATGCACTCGAAGCTCGTTTAGAGAATTGAAGCCCTTTCCGTTGAACACCTCCAGAACAAATTTTTCTCCAGCTATCTTGATATCTTCCTTGGATGCGCCAGGCTGATTGAAAACTTCGACAGTTTTCCGAAGATCTTCGTTGTTTCTGAGAATGGCCCATGGACGCTTCTTCCCTTTGCTAAAAATAGCCGAAGTTTTGTCACATCCGCTCACGGCATGTGCAAATAGCACACAACTTTTTATCTCGCCGATATCTTCCTGAATGTTTGTGATAGGGAAAATCTTTCCAAGAGATTTTGAGTTTCCAGGACTGTAAAAATGGATGTTGTTGTTCTCTCTTGCTTTTGCCAACAACATGCATAGGACATCAATGCTTGACGCTATAACAGTACCAGCATGATCTTCGGCATGTAGAGACAACGCTACGTCGACAATTAGTGTATCTGCGTCCCCTGTCGCCTGACGAACAGCAACTCCAGCATTTCTAAGGTCCTTTGTCAACGTAGAGATGAACCGTCCCTTGTTTTTGGTGTTACTTAGAAAGTCTGCCTGAGAAGTGGAAACCATTGTGTTGGAATCGAAGACGATGTCTATGGACATCCGCTTCCCCGCACGGCGTGCCTGCTCCTGGTCCTTCATGCTTGGAGTCTGATCGTAGTTGCCAAACACAATGGTAACGTTTGAAGGATAGTGCTTGCTTATGTACAACTTGTATGACTGGATTATGTCACCAAAATTTGCAGGTGTTGGCCATACAACGGTATGCAAGAGCAGACCTCCATCAACGACTACTTTGCGTTGTTCTTCAAAATCTTTGGGGGCTTCTGAAGATTTGAAAAGGTGTTGAAGTGCTGACTTGGCTGTTTTTCTCAATAGGGATGAAGGCGTCGGTGCAAGCTTGTACTTCAAGAAATCCACGATATCCGCTTCCGATTTCATCACACATATATTCGCATGAAAATTTAGTGCGGGTTGACCGGGACGATGTCATCACGAATTTTTAGTTGGCACCCAACAACTGACAAAGGGACTACGCGGCTTTTTCTTACGAGCTTGAGACCCTCAAAACTTTTCCCCACCATTTGTTGTATTTCTTCTTCACCAACTTCTCGAGCCTTGTCGCATTTGATGCTGTTGTCTGCAACTACGCCAGTGGAAAGCGATTGAAGACTTTCTTTATTTAAATCCCACGGAGAGCGATCTTCTACCCACGAGCGAAACACTTCTGCGTGGCGGTTCTCCAGCTTCCGCCGCGAGTCACTCAACTCAACGTGCTGTTCCGAGGATTTTGTCTTTATACCAGACACATTTTCTACAGCATCACAAATCGGGATGCACAGTGGAAACGCCGAGACAAAGTGAGCCAGCGCGCTATCGTCCACTCTTCGTCCTCTTGTTAAACCTACACGTGATTTCATAGGCCGCATAAGATCCTGTTCTATGGCTATATCTAACCAAATTCCAGCCCAAAAATCATGTGAGCGTCGGATGGAAAAGTATCCGTTCTTCGTGAAGTTGATGTACTCGTCCACGGGCATCTTCTGATCTAACTTAAGCATTTGAAGCAGGTACAAGTAGGCTGACTTAGCGTTGTAAATATGCCCTGCGGCGTGTAGGGTATGGCAACATCTTCGATACGCAGTACAAATGGAGGTTCCAATTTGATGTTCTCTCTGCCCGAATAAACAGCCGAACGATTTCCACTTGCCTGTAGTACTCCATCCAAAGCTTCGCTGTGCGGCTAGCTTCTGACAGGGTCTTCATCTTGTCTTCCATGTACTCCATGACCCGAGTTACAACTTGATCTTCGCATACTTCTTGCGGTGTTAGTTTTCCTTCTAAAACCTTTTAAAACACAAACAACGACCATCGGATCGTCGAGTGGCTTCTTACACAAAATGCAGTCTTCAAAACTCATTTTTATGAGAACAACACAATAAATAACACTTATACGGCACAACACACATCGGCCAACGACCAACTGTTTAAAATTTAGAAACAAAAGAAAACAAGAAGCTCTGGTGCATTCTTGGAATGCACGGTACCTGAGATTATAATTTTGAATGCTTTTGCACGTTCTTTCCTTCCCTTTTGTCAAACACCAACAGTGATCTTCTGTTCTCTCTTAGGGGTTCAGGTCTCTTATATTTTGTATGAGTCTGTTCCAGATATATATTCTGTGACCCACCTAGCGTCATATAACAACAAATCTCTGAAGCTCTTCAACTCTTCCTCGCGCAAGAGGAATTCCACATCCATTTGGCTACCAGATACTGTTGTCAACTCTTTGAAGACCAGCTCAGCAAAAGAAGATTATTTTCTTTCTGTAAAGTTGGCAATGTTTATATGTTCTCCTTTTGTTTCCTACCCCCACTCTTTTCCCCTTCCGTGGTCTCTCCGTGCTCTGTTGAGCAGCACTCACTTCTACGTCTGCAGTTGACTCGTTCAGTCAAAGCTCCGCTCGAGCTTAGCCTCCTCAAACCAAGAGGCACACCCTCTTCTACGCCATGTTGGCTAGATAGTCTTCATAAGGAACTCCGACTTCAACATGAAATCGAGATAAGTACCATTTTTAAAAAGTTTTAACCTCATCTTCATGGTTTTAACTTTCAAGTGCTTTTAATTGTGGGCAGTGTGAAATTATTTACTTGGGGCAATAATCATTCTTCGTGGGTTTTGCCATGTTGAGCTTTTACTTGTATAAGCCAACCTTACTATAAAAGAGCTTTTCTTAAGCGATTCAAACGAGAAATCCTCTCGCTACGTGGGATATTATCTAATACCCGCTGCCTATAATTTTAAAACTATTTCCTCCGTTGGAGTTTCTCAACCCCATTTCTGCTAAGGTCGTTCTGGAACCTTCTAGAACTTGTTCTCTATCTGCGAGTCCTGCCGTCATGTATTTCTCACGTACTTGGGAGAATTCTGTTTAAAACTAAATTACTACAACAGTGAATTTTCGTCCACCGCTGGAACCTCTGGAAATTTCTATGGCACATTTAATTGTAAATTACAACTTTTTCAAGTAATAGACTCTCATCTATCCAGTGCAATCAGTTCTTTCCATAATTGCAATAACTTTCTTTTTCATGAACTTTAGTGTTTCTATAGTGAACTTTGAATCCATCTTTATAGACTACAGTGATAAACAGTGCTTGCTCCACTTTTCTACCGCGTCGCGATCGTCCGGTTATATTAAATACGGCCATGAACATTGATCCTATATCCCAATGATCTTTCCTTAACCTTCTACTAACGACCATTATTTATAAAATTGTAACTTCTCTATAAGGTGTCACTCACGAGGTGCCCTTCCAACTTTGCTAGTTTAACATTAAGTAAATTCTGCATAATTGCTTGTGTGATACAAGTTTTAAATTCACGTTGTTCCTTTCCCATAATTAGGGAAAACAATGCTTTAAACTCTTGAGCGAGTCATGTTCAGGTTTCACGAAATGGAAACTGTCCCAGTTTACTCGTGATTCTTAATTAAACATAGGAAGCCTAGAAACTTCCTTTTCGCTTTCTCCAGGTTTCACCGTAAGTGACCTGCTCTCTTTGTATAAATCTCACAAAGTAATTCTGTTTAAATATAAGAAGTTGTAGGAACTTCCTTTTTATTCCTTATGTTTTCCATTTTGTTATCTTCGAAGTTGTTATTCTCGTTAGAATGTTCTTTCAGAGGTTTCATATAAGTACACTGCTTGTACTCCTGTAAATGTCAAAACTTTAATTATTCCATTTTGCCTATTTATGAAATCTTACCAAGATTTTAATACACGGTTTAAAAAACCTTAAAAATTGTCAATTGCCTGGAGCAACCGTTTAATGTGGAGAGGTCTGCGACCCTATTTGTTAAAAAGTTCAAATGAACTATGTTTATTAAATTTATATTGCATAATTGTTAATTTCCTCAAACTTCCTGCATTGTTAAATAAATTAAATATTTGTTTTTGGATTCATCATTTCTTTGATAATACAGTTAGGCAGGATCCTGGCTTTCCTAGCTCCTCCTAGGTTTATGCCCTCGTTAACGCTTAATAAAGCTTTTACTATTTGTCTGGCCAGACCATCACCCTTCCCTATAGTACTTTCATTCGTGCTTGGAAGGAAACACACTAAAGCCTCTCTCTGGCAAACTGCCCAAGCCTTAGCTGCGGTTCCCGTCAGCTTCGACCAAGCTCGTAGCCACTTTAGGTATCCGAGCACATATTTGCGGTGGCAACCGCTTCTAAGTGGATTTAAATCTAAACTTATTAATTTTGTGGGACTCTCCTCCTATTTTTCTATCCTTCTTTTCCAAATCCCAAATCTACTTCCTTCTCTTAATCATCTTCCCTTGGTGGGTGGGTTATTCCCTAGCCTATAATCTACCCAAAATTTGGTACCAGAAACCCGGGAGAGTCCATTTGTTATTTCTATTGTTTGTCAAGTGTCATTTGAGAATACCTGGCAAATTTTTAATATCTCCTTTGGATTTTTCAGCTATACCTACGTCGTGCAAAGCCTGTGAACGGGAAGGAGGCCGCTCCTGTCTCCTTTGGTGTGTCCCGTTCTTGCTATCCATTCTCTGCTGCAAACCTGACAGCATCTCCAAGGTTCTACAGTTTCGTGAGTTGTATTTCAATTTATTCTTTTCATCATGGCTCCTACTGAAAAAGATGAAACTCTCATTGCTAGACGTTCTTCTTATAAAGGGCAACTCACTAGATTCCGAAATTTTATTAACAAGTTAAATCCCGCCGAGTGTGATTTAGATATCTTGACTCATCGCCTTAAGTTGTACGAACGGTCTTATGATTATTATGACCAAATTCAAACCGAGATCGAATCCGCTTGTCCAGACCTTCAATCGGATCGGGACGAGGTCGAACCCTTGTACTTTGAAGGAATTGCAAAGGCCCACCAACTGATCCGCAATATCTCAGAACCGGACACTAGGGTCATCAATCCGGCCCAGTTCGCACCTGCTTCAGTTCACGAGAACAAACCGAAACCGTTACTTCCCAAGATAAGCCTACCGCACTTCTCAGGCAAGGAAGGTGAATGGTATTCTTTTTACGAACTTTACTGCTCTTTAATTCATGAAAATATCGAGATCCCAGACATACATAAATTTTACTACCTCCGCACGTCTTTGGAATCGGAGGCCTTGACCTTGGTTGAGTCACTGCCTTTAAGCGCAGACAACTACCACATCGCCTTTAATCTCCTTAAAGAGAGATATGGCAATTTACGTTTGAGTGTCGCTCGACACATCCGCTGTCTCTTCAACTTACCTGCCGTCAAACCTAATGACGTCACATCTTTAAGAGACCTCTTAGATTCTATGCAGTTAAATGTCAGAGCGTTATACCAGCTAAAACAGCCTGTCCAAACATGGGACACCATACTTATTCACCTAGCTACATCAAGATTCGATTTTTCGACACTGAAGGCCTGGGAGATCGAACTCACCTGCAACAAGGAATTTTCCTTCGAACACCTTATCTCGTTTCTCAACAGTCGATGTCAATTCCTTACAGCACTCGCATTTCAGTGCGAAAAAGTCGAAACGAATCCTCAGTGTCAAATTTTTGAAAAAAAACTTGCTTCTTCAAAGGGACATCAGCCCCCATTTGTCGAAAACAAGCAAACCCGTTCTTCTTTTAATCATTCAAGAGAAGATATCAGGCCGCTTAACAAATCGTTAAAATGCACGCTCTGTAAAAAGCTTCACACATTGTATTTGTGCAAATCCTTTAAAGAATTGTCTGTCGAAGATCGAAGAAAGTTTGTCTTAAACAGCAAGCATTGTTTCAATTGCTTATCACCTAAGCATTCTTCTTCGAACTGTACGTCATCAAATCTTTGTTTTCATTGCAAAAAAACCGCATCATTCTTTATTGCACGTTCACGACAAATCGAGGTCATCAGCACCTGCCTCTTTAAGCTCCTTGCAGAGCCGCTCCGAACCAACTAATGCTTCTTCCTACATTTCCAACGCCGAAACTTTTCATAGTGCGCAAACCCTGTTGACCACTGTACAATTTGAAATCCAAGATAAATTTGGAAATTGGTTCAAAACCCGTGGTCTTCTCGATTCCGCTTCAACGCACAACTTTGTTTCGCAATCGTTGATTAAAAAACTAGGTCTTTCGTCATCGCCTACTTCTATCAATGTGACCGGCATTGACAATTTGAAAACTCAAGTTTTGCAGTCTTCAAAATTGAAAATCAGAGACGTTTGCCAAAGAAACACCAATCTTAATTTAAACTGTCTCATTCTTACCAGTATTGGCAAGGACACTCCAAGTCACTCTATCAATACCTCCGGATTAAAGATTCCTTCGCACTTAAGGTTAGCCGATCCTCAGTTTAATGCTCAAGGTCCCATTGATGTACTTTTCAGTGCCAATGTTTTTTGGAATTGCATTCGCAAACAAACACGCAAGTTATCTTCAACCGTGGTCGCTAGAGACACCGATTTTGGTTGGGTTATTACTGGTGAGATCAAACATACCAGTGTTCAAACCAAAGCACAATGTCATTTCGTCACAGCTGACATAAATCCCATTTCTGAAAAAGAGAACGCTCATGTTTCAAATCTCAATATTTTTGAAAACCACTTGTCGAAACGATGTCTTATCGTGAACAACTGCGCTAACCCTGTAAGTTGTTTAAATGGTTTTTCTTTCTTCCCGCACAAAATGGCAATTCAAGTTCGCCTTGCTTTGTGTTATTCCGTCTATCTTCTTATGTCATTTTTTATAGCAGTTAATTGCTTAAACTATTCCTCTAAAACTATCTTCCCCTTGTGTAAAACCATGGCTATCAGTCACCATCACTTTGCTGTACGCTATGTTTCACTTCTTTCGTTATGTAGAAGGATGGCCACGGCCGGCTCCTCCCCCCTTCCTCGCAATTGGAAGTCGCTCATGAAACCGATTGAAACTCTGAATTCTATAGCATCTAGAATAACTATTCTTATGCATAACCTTCGTCTCAATGTCCCAGCTTGTCTTCTTTGCTCGGAAGAATTAAGCTTCTTTTTGTTGAAAATTGTCCGATTTCGTGATCCTCTCAATTATGCGAAATTGATTTTCTACTTTATTTCATATAGCTTTAAATTGCTTTTTCACGTCCAAGTTACGATTGACTGCATTCCGTTCAAACTGAATATCTGCTTTAAGTTACAGCTGATTCACCAAATGTTGTGTGTGTACTTCGAACTGCTTGTTTGTCAGACTTGTATGTATACACGCCTGAGGAATGCCAAGTTGTTTATTTCCTGTACGCTTGACACAGTTCAAAGCAAGTTTCTCTTATCTCAACTTTGGCTGATTGCCAAGCATTGCCTGGCGAGTTGCTACTACGAGTACAGCAGCCGTTTACCTACTTCCCAAAATAAACTTGTTCCGCTTAAGGACTCTGTCAGCTATTTATATGTCTTATCTCGTTGTACTATGTGTGTCAAGGCCGTACTTGTTTACGTTTCTCATTTACTCATGTTCGTATTCTATAACTGTTTCGATCCCTGTTTCAAAACTTTGTTGCGTATTTCTCACGCGTTCATGTATTTCACTTTGCTTGCATATTTTGCGATCTTAATGTTCATTGATGAACAAACTGGTTTTTTCTCGTCGTCACATTCGATGTGTTTTTGTATTCATACTTGTTATGTCACGTTTTTCGTTGACTTAAGTATTTTTCTGAGTAAACCCTTTGATACTCATTATAACTTGAGGTTATTGTTTATGGCTACTCGTTTGTTACCTATGGCGTTCTTGCTTTCTACTCGCATAGTTCCTTTGTTTATTTGGTATATTCTTGTCCTGAATAGATGTACTTGTTCCTATACGCTTTGTTTAAACTTGCCAATTCTTCTTTCTCATCGTATCGCAATCTTTACTAGTGCTTTATTTCCCTCAGCTTCCAGCTATCTTATGATTGAAAGTGTTGATAATTCTCGCCTTTCAATTCCGCTTTCTAATGACCCTGATGACCTCCTTCCACTCACACCTGGTCACTGTCTTTCACGCCCTTCTCTCTCTGCCCCTCCTCCCCTTCCCAATTCTTTCAGGGATTTTGATTTACCTATTGTTGGGCGTAAACTTGAAGCCCTCAGTAATTCTTTTTGGAAGAGGTGGAACTTGGAATATTTAACTTCCTTGCAGGGGAGACAGAAGTGGTTTCTTTCCAGTCCCGACATTCAAGTGGGAGACTTGGTCTTGGTTAGGGATGTTTCACCCCCCCTAGTCTGGCCTTTTGGAGAAGTGACTAAGTGTTACCCTGGAAGAGATAGGAGAGTCAGGGTATTCAGAGTCTTGACCACTAATGGTCAGATCACAAGACCACTGCTCTTCAATTACTGTATTACTCTTAAATGTTTAATTGCTTATTTGTTCCCTGTTGGTGTCTGGCCCTCCCAGTATGGTGCATTCTTGGAATGCACGGTACCTGAGATTATAATTTTGAATGCTTTTGCACGTTCTTTCCTTCCCTTTTGTCAAACACCAACAGTGATCTTCTGTTCTCTCTTAGGGGTTCAGGTCTCTTATATTTTGTATGAGTCTGTTCCAGATATATATTCTGTGACCCACCTAGCGTCATATAACAACAAATCTCTGAAGCTCTTCAACTCTTCCTCGCGCAAGAGGAATTCCACATCCATTTGGCTACCAGATACTGTTGTCAACTCTTTGAAGACCAGCTCAGCAAAAGAAGATTATTTTCTTTCTGTAAAGTTGGCAATGTTTATATGTTCTCCTTTTGTTTCCTACCCCCACTCTTTTCCCCTTCCGTGGTCTCTCCGTGCTCTGTTGAGCAGCACTCACTTCTACGTCTGCAGTTGACTCGTTCAGTCAAAGCTCCGCTCGAGCTTAGCCTCCTCAAACCAAGAGGCACACCCTCTTCTACGCCATGTTGGCTAGATAGTCTTCATAAGGAACTCCGACTTCAACATGAAATCGAGATAAGTACCATTTTTAAAAAGTTTTAACCTCATCTTCATGGTTTTAACTTTCAAGTGCTTTTAATTGTGGGCAGTGTGAAATTATTTACTTGGGGCAATAATCATTCTTCGTGGGTTTTGCCATGTTGAGCTTTTACTTGTATAAGCCAACCTTACTATAAAAGAGCTTTTCTTAAGCGATTCAAACGAGAAATCCTCTCGCTACGTGGGATATTATCTAATACCCGCTGCCTATAATTTTAAAACTATTTCCTCCGTTGGAGTTTCTCAACCCCATTTCTGCTAAGGTCGTTCTGGAACCTTCTAGAACTTGTTCTCTATCTGCGAGTCCTGCCGTCATGTATTTCTCACGTACTTGGGAGAATTCTGTTTAAAACTAAATTACTACAACAGTGAATTTTCGTCCACCGCTGGAACCTCTGGAAATTTCTATGGCACATTTAATTGTAAATTACAACTTTTTCAAGTAATAGACTCTCATCTATCCAGTGCAATCAGTTCTTTCCATAATTGCAATAACTTTCTTTTTCATGAACTTTAGTGTTTCTATAGTGAACTTTGAATCCATCTTTATAGACTACAGTGATAAACAGTGCTTGCTCCACTTTTCTACCGCGTCGCGATCGTCCGGTTATATTAAATACGGCCATGAACATTGATCCTATATCCCAATGATCTTTCCTTAACCTTCTACTAACGACCATTATTTATAAAATTGTAACTTCTCTATAAGGTGTCACTCACGAGGTGCCCTTCCAACTTTGCTAGTTTAACATTAAGTAAATTCTGCATAATTGCTTGTGTGATACAAGTTTTAAATTCACGTTGTTCCTTTCCCATAATTAGGGAAAACAATGCTTTAAACTCTTGAGCGAGTCATGTTCAGGTTTCACGAAATGGAAACTGTCCCAGTTTACTCGTGATTCTTAATTAAACATAGGAAGCCTAGAAACTTCCTTTTCACTTTCTCCAGGTTTCACCGTAAGTGACCTGCTCTCTTTGTATAAATCTCACAAAGTAATTCTGTTTAAATATAAGAAGTTGTAGGAACTTCCTTTTTATTCCTTATGTTTTCCATTTTGTTATCTTCGAAGTTGTTATTCTCGTTAGAATGTTCTTTCAGAGGTTTCATATAAGTACACTGCTTGTACTCCTGTAAATGTCAAAACTTTAATTATTCCATTTTGCCTATTTATGAAATCTTACCAAGATTTTAATACACGGTTTAAAAAACCTTAAAAATTGTCAATTGCCTGGAGCAACCGTTTAATGTGGAGAGGTCTGCGACCCTATTTGTTAAAAAGTTCAAATGAACTATGTTTATTAAATTTATATTGCATAATTGTTAATTTCCTCAAACTTCCTGCATTGTTAAATAAATTAAATATTTGTTTTTGGATTCATCATTTCTTTGATAATACAGTTAGGCAGGATCCTGGCTTTCCTAGCTCCTCCTAGGTTTATGCCCTCGTTAACGCTTAATAAAGCTTTTACTATTTGTCTGGCCAGACCATCACCCTTCCCTATAGTACTTTCATTCGTGCTTGGAAGGAAACACACTAAAGCCTCTCTCTGGCAAACTGCCCAAGCCTTAGCTGCGGTTCCCGTCAGCTTCGACCAAGCTCGTAGCCACTTTAGGTATCCGAGCACATATTTGTGGTGGCAACCGCTTCTAAGTGGATTTAAATCTAAACTTATTAATTTTGTGGGACTCTCCTCCTATTTTTCTATCCTTCTTTTCCAAATCCCAAATCTACTTCCTTCTCTTAATCATCTTCCCTTGGTGGGTGGGTTATTCCCTAGCCTATAATCTACCCAAGCTCCGCCAATTCGACGCATCAATGCTGCGGGTGAACGGGTCAGTTGGCCGCTGAGAAACAACGCAAACACGGGCTGGTTCAGGTCGCGCGCCATTGTTTAAATCTCTGTAGCTCGGCAACTATTACTTGCACAGCAATAAATCTCTGTAGCTCGGCAACTATTACTTGCACAGCAATTATGAATACATCAAATGAAAGCTTATGTTGTTGCCAGCAACTTTTATAGAAGACTTGTCTGCGATATTCGTGATAGTTTGCCAACAAACGTCAAAAAGAGAAAAACGAGGTACTTTTTTTTTAAATTTCGCGGCATTTTTTCGTTTCCTGTTAGAACGGAAGTATCGCTAACATGCCAACCCATGAATTAACTTATCGCTTATTTTTTCTCCTTTAATTTAAGCCATGTTAGAGCACTGTAAGCCAAATCGTTCGCTTACAATGCGCATTCCAGCGACACCACCTACTTCTCCAGCATTCCAGGAGTTCAAACGGCTGGAAATCCAGGAAGCCGACACGGGAAGACCGGGGACTTTTAATATGTTGTTAAGAACATCAAATAGGACAACGGTACCAATTTTCAGCTTTACTAAAAAATTTTCAAGGTTTTGACCGTTTTTAGACTAAAATTCCTGGGCTAGCATCCAAGCTGGTCCTGAGCACAGACTGTTAACTCAGGGTTGCGTCGGGTGGAAAGGATTGTTGTTAATTCATTTTAGAGACTTGGGACATCTTGGTGATCAGCTCCATTGGAAAGGTATAATTACAGACCAGCTCGAAAAACACATCGGAAAGGAAATTATCAAATCTAAAAGAAAATCCACAAATTAAAATGATAAATAATCCATGATTTATTATGATCAATTCGTCTCACACACTCACATATATCTGCATGCCCCTAGCCTACTTTTATAATGGGAAATTGTGCAAAGTTTTAAATCTTAACTAAAATACCCTCTTTAAATAAAATAAAAACATCGTACGTTTCGGTCCTATAAGTCCCCTCAAAGAAGTTCTAACAAAAAGTAAAATACTAGTGATGTGACGCTCGAAGAAAAGAAAACCCCTGTTAATAAATATATAATACAATAATAAAATAATCTTAGTGATATTGCGCTACGCCAGCTGCTCTGGCGTGTTCCAATACCTCGCTGATATATTAACAACATGGATTCTATAAAGCATAGTGATAAAAACAACGTCTAACTGAAAAGGAATTGCCACAGTTCCACATTTATCGTTATCGTTAATCTAGCTACGGCATCTTAATACAGGGTCATCAATTTAAGTCTCGCATCCGATACCGATCACGGCGCGGCAAGCTCTCGCGCTGACACCCGCTCGCTGGCCGGTAAAAAGTGCGCGACTTCTCCCCACTACTTCGCGTCAACATACAGTCATTTAATAGCAATTTCTAGTGAAAATAATTATCTACAAACTTACCTGGTTTTACAAGAAATGTTCAAAGTGTTGTCCGTCAGCTCGCAAGCATGCCTGGCACCTCGTAAACAAGTTTCTAGTCACACGGCGAATTTCTTCCTGGGTGACGTTCGTTATAACTTGGCGAATATTTTCTTTTAACTCCTCACTTGTGTGAGGATTGTTTGCATATACCTTTCCTTTCAGCATTCCCCAGAGGTAATAATCACATGGATTTAAATCGGCACTCTCTAACAGAAGAATACTTCGCATAAGAAAGCACAATGAATACACGTTGTTCTATAGAAAACATCACTTTGCATAACAAAGCACAATGAATACACGTTGTTGTATAGAAAACATCACTTTAAGGCAACACATAAACTGTAAAATTGCCCCGAAACTGCACTGTATGTTAGGTCAAATCAACTAGCACTTCACAAGCTTGAATACGCCGGAGATACTGACTGCTTATTGCAACATTGCCGATCGCAGCGCACGTGTTCATTGCGGGGAGAACGCCAAGGCCACCTTGACCGGCCTAGCGGCCGCATCTGCCAAGGCCACCTTCACCGGCCTAGCAGCGCGTGCATGCGGGAAATAAAATGATGACCCGGTACTATCATTATCCTACCTACAAAAATCAACCTCACGAAATACTATGTACAATTAATATACACATACCATACGTCACCAGATCTAATATTACGTCGTCATCTGGTTATCCAATTCATCCAAAATGTGCCTCAAGTTGCACTCAATTTATCCCCATCACTCATGCATTTCATCATATCACAAATGCAAATCAAGCTCCTTAATAATGATTATTAAATAAACAAGAGAAACAAAACCTAGTCTTCTTGTCAGATCATAATATTATTATTCTAATAACAATTTAAATTCATTAATTATTATAAAGTCGTGCCGCGGTTTATTTTTATAGGATAACTGATCTCATGTATAGCAATTATTTAGCTGGCAAACCTACCCTCAGCTTTTATTTTCTGGTCAATTTAAATGTTTTAATCCCTCATCTTATTCATATAGCTTAGTCATGTGAATTTATAACACCTCGTTAACGTGTTCCTGTCACACGATGCCAATTATCAACTATCATAACACATGTCATAATACTGTCACGGAACTCCCATCGTGAACTAAGTTCCTTAATACTGTATCACCAACAATATTTATCTATATTTTCTCATTATATCACATGTATGTGAACTGCTCAGTTCTCATCATTATTGACCTATAATATTTTCATCAAATGCGTACAATTTCATTTCCCTTCATAATTGAATCGGTGAGTTGAAAATCCTTACTTTTCAGGAGAAAGGAAAAACTGTTTTGTGGCTAAACTTAAGGTTTGATCAAAAAATTACTATTAGGATTTTGTACATCATATATCTGCATATTTATCTACAAAGTATGGAAATCATATTACATACGGTTTTCAAGTTATACCATTTTTATGTAAAGGAATATGTCCCTATTTACACTCAAATTTGAAAAAGATCTTTGTAGAGACTCATAATATACAGGGTGTATTTGATATGATGGAAGTCCATTACACTGGTGATAGAAGAGACTATTCTAAGCAAATATCTTCATAAAATTTAGTCGTATCTTAATTAGTGTAGGTGGAATTAAATCACAAAAATCGTCGGTCAATGTCTTGGAAAAGGGCTTAGGCTGCGTTCCCCTCAGCAGCACAGCTGACTTCTCCCCGTCACCCTCCCCTCCTACGCTGAGGAATGTTGACAAGAGTCTGAAGTCGAGTGACCTACTCGCCTTGTCTGCCAATGGCATTGAAATACACAAACCAAGCCTATGAACAGCTGATTCACACCTTCATGGGGAGTGGCTACATGACTAGTGATGGTGGATCTGTCTAGGATTTTGCCAGCCTCATGGACTATGCATAGAAAATAGAAATCCTAAAGATTTGGTAAATTAATTTAAGGAGCTGTTGGTCTATCTTTGTGGAAGATAGTGCAACAACTGTAATAAAATTATTAATAATACTAATAATAGTAATAATAGGCTTTTAGACACACTAACTTCTTTTATATTTATTTTTGGTATGTCGAGTTGCCAGACTTTTATGTACGTAGGATCTCTTGTATGTGCCATGAAATCCATGGACATCATCGTATTAGATCCCACCCTCGGGAAGGTTAGCACTCTACCACCAGAACTACACATGCTGACTCTTATTATTATTATTATTATTATTATTATTATTATTATTATTATTAGTATTATTATTATTATTATATTATTATCATCTACATGTGGTGCTAGTGTTTGGACAGATTACCATTACCGGCCGATATGCAAGTCTGGGCGTGATGGCGCAGCGGTCCAGCTGTTGGCCTCTCACCATGGCGGACCGGGTTTGATTCTCGGTCAATGCATGTGTGGTTTATTCAAAGTGAAATGCCATGTCCTGTGGTTCGGATTCCACGTAAAACGGAGGTCTCGTGACTCATGATCACGATATTTACGGTCTTGTATAACCACAAGCTTCCTTACTTCCCACCATCACCACAAGATGATTTCCTGTGGCATCCCACGATGCTCATGTTAGGATGTCCCTTCATAAGACCACGGATGATTTCTTTCCTACCGCCGCGGTGTAGGCTTGCGCGTTTAATCGCGCTCCACGATAGCAGCAAGTCTGGTGATTGGAGGTCCGAACTCAGCACCGACAGTGGCTATCCTGAGTTTGGATTACCCCGGATTCTTCCACGTGCTTTCCAAGCACATACCGGGATAGTATGGTACTCGGAGTCCCGGGACACCAACCTCATTCACGACCCTAATAACTACAGCTACACATACTACTACAGTCACCACAGAAACACAGTTTATCAGACAAATTCAACACTCACCCAACTAAACGGGGCTGATAAACAAAATGTCCCAAGCCCCTAAAATGAATTAACAACAACCATCACAACAAGCTTGCAACTTTCTTCCATCAGCATTGTTACCAAAAATATTTATTTCCTGAACATCCTAAACAATTGGAGCCCTACTTAGAAATAAATAACGTTCAGTAAAGACATAATCTCTTATAATTTGTTTACTACTACTACTACTACTACTACTACTACTACTACTACTACTACTACTACTACTACTACTACTACTACTACTACTACTACTACTACTACTACTACTACTACTACTACTACTACTACTACTACTACTACTACTA
The DNA here is from genome assembly GCA_946902985.2 of Meconema thalassinum. Lineage (NCBI taxonomy): Eukaryota > Metazoa > Arthropoda > Insecta > Orthoptera > Tettigoniidae > Meconema > Meconema thalassinum. The sequence continues at coordinate 919,145,396 of OX336389.2, forward strand.
CTACTACTACTACTACTACTACTACTACTACTACTACTACTACTACTACTACTACTACTACTACTACTACTACTACTACTACTACTACTACTACTACTACTACTACTACTACTACTACTACTACTACTACTACTACTACTACTACTACTACTACTACTACTACTACTACTACTACTACTACTACTACTACTACTACTACTACTACTACTACTACTACTACTACTACTACTACTACTACTACTACTACTACTACTACTACTACTACTACTACTACTACTACTACTACTACTACTACTACTACTACTACTACTACTACTACTACTACTACTACTACTACTACTACTACTACTACTACTACTACTACTACTACTACTACTACTACTACTACTACTACTACTACTACTACTACTACTACTACTACTACTACTACTACTACTACTACTACTACTACTACTACTACTACTACTACTACTACTACTACTACTACTACTACTACTACTACTACTACTACTACTACTACTACTACTACTACTACTACTACTACTACTACTACTACTACTACTACTACTACTACTACTACTACTACTACTACTACTACTACTACTACTACTACTACTACTACTACTACTACTACTACTACTACTACTACTACTACTACTACTACTACTACTACTACTACTACTACTACTACTACTACTACTACTACTACTACTACTACTACTACTACTACTACTACTACTACTACTACTACTACTACTACTACTACTACTACTACTACTACTACTACTACTACTACTACTACTACTACTACTACTACTACTACTACTACTACTACTACTACTACTACTACTACTACTACTACTACTACTACTACTACTACTACTACTACTACTACTACTACTACTACTACTACTACTACTACTACTACTACTACTACTACTACTACTACTACTACTACTACTAAGCTTAAGAAAGGGCAGAGACCAAAGAGGTCAGAAGCTTCTTAACAATTACAAAGTCAGAAAATGAAGGAGATATGGGCTAGGAAGAAGACTCTTAAGAACGTGAAACCAATCACAACTCATCAAGCTGAAAACCATTTTGGTTAACCTACGTAGTCCATAGTTGGCTCATTCGAAGAAAGATGAAGAATAAGTTGTTAGACACACTATTTTTTTTTGGGGGGGGGGGGGGGGATGTCGAGATTCCGGAATGTTGTGTTCACAGAGTTTCATGTACGTGCCATTACATCCATCGGCATTTATAACATGACTGAGCCTAGTTCGAACCCTCGCGAAGGATAGCAATGTACTACCTAAGCTACACAGCCTCTCTATCATTTAATTATTAATATTGTATTATACAGTACATAACTTATAGCACATTGCTGGTACATCACAACATATCTATGCGGGCTTCAGGGAACCAAAGTATACTTACTGTACTGAAAAAAATTACAGTCAGTCTGAAAGACTAGACGTTATATCATTTCAAATGACGCATGCTACAAATGCTACACATGTTAGAAAGGCTCAGGACTCTTTCAACAGACTCCATTATCCATTAACTTAGGCTTACCGCTCGGGCACCTCTTTAAGCGTCACCCTGTATTTGAGTCTGACATCTTTTACAACTCTTTAAGAGTCACCCATTATTTGAATCTGATATCTTGCACACCTCTTTAAGGGTCACCCTGTATTTGAATTGAATCTAACATACTGTACACCTCATTAAGTGTCACCCTGTAATTTGCTCTAACATCCTGCACACCTCTTTAGGAGGCACCCTGTATTCTTATCTGGCATCTTGTATATCTCTTTAGAAGTCACCCTGTATTATTGTGTGAGTGTGACATCTTGTACACCTCTTTAGGAGTCACCCTGTATTCTTGTCTGACATCTTGTGCACCTCTTTAGGAGTCACCCTGTATTCTTCTCTGCCATCTTGAACACCTCTTTAAGAGTCACCTTGTATTCTTATCTGGCATCTTGTATATCTCTTTAGGAGTCACCCTGTATTCTTATCTGGCATCTTGTACTGTATTTTGCTCTGAGATCCTGCACACCCTGTATTCTTGTGTGACATCTTGTACACCTCTTTAGGAGTCACCCTGTATTCTTTTCTGACATCTTGTGCACCTCTTTAGGGGTCACCCTGTTTTCTTCTCTGCCATCTTGTACACCACTTTAAGAGTCACCTTGTATTATTATCTGGCATCTTGTATATCTCTTAAGGAGTCACATTGTATTCTTATCTGGCATCTTGTACTGTATTTTGCTCTGACATCCTGCACACCTCTTTAGGAGGCACCCTGTATTCTCGTCTGACATATTGTGCACCTCTTTAGGAGTCACCCTGTATTCTTCTGTGCCATTTTGTACACCTCTTTAAGAGTCACCTTGTATTCTTATCTGGCATCTTGTATATCTCTTTAGGAGTCACCCTGTATTGTTATCTGGCATCTTGTACTGTATTTTGCTCTGACATCCTGCACACCCCTTTAGGAGGCACCCTGTATTCTTATATGGCAGCTTGTATATCTCTTTAGAAGTCACCCTGTATTCTTGTGTGACATCTTGTACACCTCTTTAGGAGTCGTCCTGTATTCTTGTCTGACATCTTGTGCACCGCTTTAGGAGTCACCCTGTATTCTTCTCTGCCATCTTGTACATCTCTTTAAGAGTCACCTTGTATTCTTATCTGGCATCTTGTATATCTCTTTAGGAGTCACCCTGTATTCTTATCTGGCATCTTGTACTGTATTTTGCTCTGCCATCCTGCACACCTCTTTAGGAGGCACCCGGTATTCTTGTGTGACATCTTGTACACCTCTTTAGGAGTCACCCTGTATTCTTGTCTGACATCTTGTGCACCTCTTAAGGAGTCACCCTGTATTCTTGTCTGACATCTTGTGCACCTCTTAAGGAGTCACCCTGTATTCTTCTCTGCCATCTTGTACACCTCTTTAAGAGTATTCTTATCTGGCGTCTTGTATATCCCTTTAGGAGTCACCCTGTATTCTTATCTGGCATCTTGTACACCTCTTAGGAGTCACCCTGTATTATTTTCGCTTCGCTCAAAGACCCAGGTCGCTCGACGCCCCAGGACTCTTTCAACAGACTCCATTATCCATTAACTTCAGCTTCCCGCGTGGCTGCATGACGTCACGCACTCGCCGTCCTTTACCCATTAACTTAGGCTTCCCGCGCGGCTGCATGGCGTCACTTCCGTCTCCGTAACGCAACCGTCTCCGTCCCGCATAACTTTAGACTCAAGCATAACGACGAAGTCGACAAGATCATTTGAAATGATAAAAGCCACTTCTAAGCTGGAAAGTCGAAATCGCTACCCAAGAACTTCCTGACGAGTCGGGTTGTTGAGAGAACTACTGCCTTCTGCATTAGTTTCTACAGTTCAGTATCAGATCCATTCTTTATGGCCTTGGAGCAAGGTACTTGGGATCACGCCCGAACTTGAGACAATGATAGGTATGGGTCTTTACCCGTTCTACTGCCATTGCCTTTTGGTAGGGCCGACCAACTCGCTATATTTCCTTTATTGTTATTATTATTAATATAATTATAACACTGTATTATAACAATGTATTTGTATTTTATTTTCATTTTAGTGTATTTTCATATGTATGTACATTGTTAATTGACCAATAAATCAAACCCCCCCCCCCCCCTTCTCCAGTTTAAGGCCACCCCAGGGCAGGAGATGGGATGGGACAATTCACAATTATGTACATGTGGTACCGTACTAGTATTAAATCTTGGAAGTAGTTTTCCATGGGTTCCCACTTCTACCCCAGGCAAATGCCGGGATGGTTCCTAACTTAAGGCCACGGCCGCCTTCTTCCCAATAACCATAACCGCTGGCAGTGCAGCCCATGAAGGGCTTAGGCCTACCAAGCGACCGCTGTCCAGCCATTTGGTCTGCAGATATAAGGGTGACGCGTGGTCAGTGCATCGGGTCCCCTCGGCCATTAATCTTGATTTTCCTGACTGGGGCACTGCCTCACTGTAGGCCAGTTACTCAGTTGCCCTCACGAGGCTTAGTGCGCCCCGTTCCAGCACTCAAGTCAGTTTCTAATATCCCTGATGGAGCCGGGAATCGAACCCAGGGCCTCCGGGTGAGAGGCAGTTGCGCTGCCCCAACACCACGGTGCCGGCGCCTTCTTCCGAATCCTCACATGTATTACAAATACCCACATTACTACAGAAACCACAAAAACACAGGTTATCACACAAATTCTACCCACACCCAGCTACATGGGGCTAAATAACCAAAATCGCCAAGCCTCTCAAACAAAACATCAAGTATTTTACTTCCGTCTTAAATGCCTAGTTCTGAACAGACTACGGTATGTCGGAATTTTGTCACACTGTATTTCATTAAGTGAATGTTTTTAGTATTTTCAGAAACTATTCAACAGAAGGTCCAACACGGACGCCAATGATACACCAATCAATGAATTCCACACTTACAAAGTAGGCTACACAAAACTACCGGTCCTAACGTCCCAAGCCATTGCGTGCGTTGTCAACAACAACAACAACAACAACGGCAATACACATTTTCTTACAAGACGGTACCGCTTATCCTCATATCAGCTGATAGCCTACCACCCCTGAAGTCAACCGGTAAGGTCAATGCTCCTATTACGTAACAACTTACCCTCCGCACGTCGTCACACCTCGCTCCGCCTCGTTTCCCCCAGCCTGCCGCACCACTTTCTGCTTGATTAGTTTCTGAAAAAACTAAAAACATTGACTAATTAATGATTAATTTTCAATTTCAAGATAGGTGGCAAATGTTTTACCTAGGAAGCTTAGAATAGTCTCTTCTATCACCAGTGTAACGGACTTCCATCATATCAATTACACCCTGTATAATACACTCGAAATTCAAAAGTCTATTGAGCAGTAAAACATTATTATACAACACAACAATACCCCACCATCTTTTGTTTTTTAGTTATTCATTGTCCTGGTTTGCAGCTCCTGCCGTTGACCAAGTGTGGCGCTCCTCATACTGGTCTGGGATATAGGCTAGTTGACAAGCTTTAAAAGATCACACATCTTGCTGGCCTTCATGGGCACATGAAATACATAATAATAATAATAATATGTATTACTAGAAAATACCAAAAATCCATAAATAAAATGGTGCTACATACTTACCTTTCCATCATTAGCCTTGCTTGAAGGAAGCATTATGTTGCTAGTCTTTTTGAGCTTGAAGGTCAGTTGGATTACACAATTGATGATCTCAGATGTTGTCACGTATCCGCTCATGTCACTTCGGTAACATAAGTACTTATACTTGCTTAGAGCCAATGACAGTTTTCTGTCTTCAAGGCTTTGTACGTCTACCCCTTATTATTCCCGTTTTCCAACGGGGTCGGAGATGAGATTCGATGATGGACTTTGTGGCGGATGGTTTTTAAGGCCTTATGCCCTTCCTGACGCCTCTGTCTTCAAGGCTTTCTGGCAACTATTATTGCTTCATACCACAGGACAGACCTGCACTGACAGCTGGCACAGCGTTTAGTTGACAAGGGGACTTTATCCAGGAATGAGTCCCTTCCTCCACTCAATGAAAATTCTCGGTCACTGAAAAAACTGTCCACTGCATTGGAATATGTACCTTTTCAACGTAATAGATAGGGCTCGCCATCAAGAACAAAATGGCTATCTCAGTTAAATTTTCGATATTTAGGAATATGTTCCTTTTGCACTCATCAATTCAATTCATAATTTCTGTATTATAACATTTCATCTAACCTGATTATACTCCATCAAATAACAAGAAGCGGCGCGAGATTCTGCAGATGTTATCAATAACCTATCTCAACCCAACAAACACTTCCTAGTTTGTCATTTCCAAAGTAAAGCGTATCGCCTCTCTTTCTCTCGTGACATTCCAACACTCAATAATACAATAACAATCTCAACTGGTTCATTGTATACGTAGTACTTTTATTGATATATCATCATGATAGCTAGCTTTCACATGAGAAATGCCCTAATTAAATACTGATGTGATAAAATAACATTGTATTTCAGCTAACTCTTGATCCTTTCCTAACTTTACGTTCTCTTCTCTAACTGTGTTCACGGACTGAAAGTTACAATATCAGTTGTTTACAGTATCCCACTACCATAATGTCTGTGTTCTCATCTCTCTATACAAATACGTAATTCTTCTCATTTCCTTCCAGGATTCCGGTTATAAGTTTCAACTTGAGACGAAAAAGAGAAGTAGATGAAGGTGGTTCAATTTTTGACGATTTACCGTTCGGATATGAAGAAGATGATTTCGTTGAACCAAAAGAGAGTGACAGCAATAGCTGGAAGAACTTTGATCCAAGCATAATACTGCCTCTGGGCATGTACTGCGAGATTGTTAACAGTCTCGAGACGGCCTGTTTGGAGAGGAGTTTGCTGGAACTCTGGAGATATGATGTGGATGAACTCAACACTCTTACGCCACAAAGAATTCGTGAAGATCTAAATAAAACAATAAGGTAAGTTTTATTGAGTGTTCAGTCTTTAACAGCCATTTCCACCAGTAGCCTACTTTCAAAACCCAAGTCTCTATACAGACTAAGCATGGTTCCTTGTTGCACTCCGTTCTATTGGTAATTGCCAGCTGAATCAATCTATTCCTCACATCAGCAATCAAGTACGAAACAAGTTCAGGCATCTTAGCATATTCTGTACAAAAGCATGTCCTGAAGTCGCTAGTTGAAGTTTATATCAGCGGTCCGCGAAATTTGAACCAGGGACATCTCACTACAGCCCGAGGCTACGGTACCCATGGCTGAAATCTTGAAATTCTTAACTAAGAGGCCAATTTTTGTTTTAAATTGATACCACATATTAATCGTGACGTAAGGAGACTGTCACTACTGTGCTTTAATTGTTTGGATATTACAGCCAGATTGAAGACATTTTTACTATACTGATAAAAAAAAGTCCCTTGAGTTGCAAATTTTATGTTATTGGTTCCACATTTTGTGAGCATGTTCTTCACGTTCACAGTTTCTGAAATTGCCCTGGGTGTTAATGTGGTCATGCTACTTGGGTCTCTAGATTATTTTACCAATTAGACTAGGCGATAAGCTGCCTACCCGACTTGGATCCGGATTCACCGACGGCCACAACTCACTGAAATCACTGGTTTCAAGCATTCCAAAACTTCGTGAGAGAATTTCCGGAAGCTACAGAAGATCACACGTTACGGTTCCTAATCAATTATATTTCACCTAAACTACCGCACTGCATTCGTAGTTTAAAAAACAAAATAGGTGATAAACTTCATGCTTTAAGATAAAGTATCTATCATTAATAGTGATCATAACTAATACGTGTATTTTTTCCAGGAGTGTTATTTACTAATATTACATATTATATACATTGTACCCCGCCCAGTCATTGGGCAAATTCGTGTTGACCGACTGAAGAGTAACAACTGATAATATGCGAACAATATTTAAATGCCTTAGAGACCTAAATCATTGCACCAGGACACAGATGGCCTTTTTAAAAACTGGAAAGTTTGGTTCATTTTACATCGTAAAAAAAGAAACAAAAATTAGATTTTACATCAAAATTCTCAAAACTTTTGTCATGGGTAACCTGTACGCTCCGACAAGCGGAAGTGGTCATGTTCTATTGGGGAATTGGATGGCCACACTGCCTGCTTCATCGTCATGAGCTTACCTAGCCGGTACTTTCTCTCTCTCTTAAGGTAACAGCTCTGGGGCTGGTTTGCAGCAACTCGCCAAGCATCTCTATTCTCCGCCATCCTCTTCAATTCGTGATATGATTCTGTTCGGTACAGTTAGTGATAATGAAATAAATCTTGTTGTCCCATATTCTATTAATCAAACATCAAAATACACCATATTATCATTACAATACAAATACACGCGCAGATAATACTGGAAGATGTCAAATTCATGTAAGTTTCCTCCTGACCTCCTCAACTGCCTCATTGTCACGATTGTACCCAGGCGCCGCAGGGGAGGGGAGAGACGGTAACTTCATGTAGCTAGATGATGAGATGTACCCTCCCTATTTTCCGTTTCATTTTGCTTCGTTAAATGCAACACTTAGCTGCTCAGAAACCCTTGGCTAATTTGTGGAAAGAATGGGTGGATATTTTGTTATTAGCTTAAGAATTTTTACCATAGAAGTTTTCATTTCCTCTTCTGTGATTCATCGTCAAAATCTTTAGTTCTTGAAACGATTAAAATAATAATATGCCCATGTATTTACAAAAGTGGCCTCCGTAGCGTAGTGGTCAGCGTGGTTAGCTGCCGCCACGGAGGTCCTGGGTTCGATTCCCGACTCTGCCATGAAATTTTGAAAAGTGGTATGAGGACTGGAACGGGGTCTACTCAGCCTCGGGTGGTCCAAATGAGTAGAGGGAGTTCGATTCCCACCTCAGCCATCCTCGAATGGTTTTGCGTTGTTTCCCACTTCGTCTTCGGGCAAATGCCGGGATGGTACTGCCCCCGAAAATTGAATTATTTTGGAACAAAATGAGAGTATTTTCCGTCCCCATGATAAAATTTAACCAGCAAATATAAATCCTGGAAGTGTGACACAAGAGAGTCGTGTTACAAGCTCAAGGCAGTGGGAGAGCCCGATCACGTGATTGCACAATAGATGCTTCTAGAAGGTTGAAATCGGCATAGCAACAGTGATTTAGCCATGAAATATAATAAATATTGTTATAAATTATGCTATTGGATCCCAGCCCAGAGCCAATGAGAAGAGGTCTTATTGAAGACGGGATTAGCTTCAACTACATAATTTGGTGAAATTATGCATTTAGGCCCTTAGAAGAAGATTTTCTTAATTGGCAATGAAGAGAAAATTTAAAGAAAATATGTCTGATACTTTAAAAACCGCAGAACGGTTAATCTACGCAGTTATAAGCATTAGTAATCTACGCGCTAAACTTATGGTGGGAGATTGATATGGCCGCCAAAATTTCGACTTGGAGAGGGAGATCCAAGTATCGAGGTTCTTATTCCAGCAGTCTTTGAAGAGTGAGGAAGTGTTTTTATTGGGTTAACATAGAACCCAAAGCTTTGTCCGAGTGCGGCGATTGTCGACTCGTGGAGACGCTAGGTTAGCAGGATAGAACATTGGAGATTACTGCACTAGCAATATAAGCGAAGTTGAGAGGAATATTGTAAGTAGAATATCTCATATATATTTGAGACTCGACTTCAGCCAAGTGTATATATATATAGAAAGTACAGATCGAATACTACATTCTGTTGAAAGTCGAGAGTTCTAAGTCACACCATTTCGACGAAATAAGCCTGTTAAGACAGTTTTTCAAAAGTGTTGGAAATATAAGCTGAATATCATTTTAGTTGCAACGTGAAGTTGGCGAACGCAGTTCAAGTGAACAGTAGAGTAGAGAACTTTAACATTGGCGCAGCAAATAAACATTATCATAATGACTATTATTATTCTTCGATTAGTTACATTCGACATAATTAACATTGTTGAAATGATGAACTAAATGGTCATGCGCCAGAGACATATTTAATGCAGAGTTAAGATACAACAATGGAGCTTCGATAGACAACGTATTGCAGAATACAGACGTAGTGTACGTTCCACCTTGTACATTTTCGTCAGTCTACGAACACTACTGTAACATCAGTTAGCAATAGAAATAATTCATTCACCATCTACATGAATATTTCTATACATTATTATTCAACGATGAGGCTGATATATTTGCGACGGAGAATGAGGATTCTACAGAAGATGATTGTCAAGATGCTAGGGTATCCCAGCAACAACAGAAGAATTTGCCAGAAGGATGTCGTTCGAGCCCAGACGGAGGTTAGTGAATACCGGAGAGGGAACGTTTTCCTATCTCTGAGGTCGCAGGTCCGAGGTTCGATTGGAGATCCATCTCAGTATCTTGAACTGAGGAAACACCTAAAGTATTGTGTAAATACTTACCCGGATCTTCAAGATATCGTCCAAATAATGTAGCAGTGTCATTTACTTATAATATAGAGCTTGATTAGTGACATTCTGAGCCGACGTTCTTACTCCATATTTCATATTTTATGTACGGTATTTCAGTGTTCTCATGTATTTTACACTTCAGTTGTGTGTTAAGATTTTTATGCTTCAAGATTATTAGAGATGATAGCCTTTCATCTATTTTTCAATTTTATTCTACGAATCAGTTGTTGAACTGACATTAAAAATTTCGTTTGAGGAATCATATTGCCTCATAGAAGACGAGTCGTTTCGACTGTCGAATTTTAATAATTTTATTTGAACCAAGAATTCAGACATTGTGTCATAGTTGCAAATTAAATTCTTTTAAGTTTAATTTGAGCACTTTAATGTAACATCTTCAACTTCAAGAGCAGAAGAAGCATCGAATGATATTGTCATCTCATTATTGTACATACACTTTCGGCGATCTCGGAAATACTAGTCGTTTGATAAGACCGAAGTCTCAATCCCTATAGACATTCTTTGTGTGGAGTGGAAAGACATTACGAAGTTGACAAACCTTTTCATTATTTGTAAAGCTGAGAGCTTTGTTCATTTAATATGTTAGAGGGAATATATTTTGATAGAAGATTATTCAAATCTTTGGCTAGGAATTCAAATCTAGTTTATTCCGGTCAAGATTGAATTCTATTTGACACTATAAATAACATGTGTGTTATTTTACACTATTTGTGTAATATCACGTCATAATGTAGACCTGATATTGCAACGATATGCAATTTAAAGCTTGATAAGTGAGGTGAGACAGAGTCATTATTTTTATTACATGTATTTGTGACAGACGAGTTAACAGTTAATTATCTTTTTGTGTAGTAAACTTTAGGAGGTCAACCACGACAGTCTAATACGGTTCATTATTATTGGAAGTTTCGTTTGAAGAACTTAAGGATGTATAATAGTAGATCAGTAGTCATGTGTAACGATACTGAGGATCATGCCGTTATTTGAGAGAAGTTCCTACAGAAGAAATGTTAACAACAATTAATCCGTTTTATGTTATTGTTTAACATAGTGGATGATAATTGTTTATGCCATATATATTGTTATATGAGGATTTGTAGAGCTATGGAGAGCTCGTGCGAAGGAGGTTCCGCATTTTAAGGGAAGTCAATGAAATTATTGTTCTTTGATAAGAAAAGTCATGGATCATGATAAGAGTCGTTGTATACAAGAAGTCCAGTTTATGTGAAGTAGCGTTTTAGCTGTGTTGACAGAAGGGCTTAAGAGGAAAGCAATTAGAGAACAATTGTCTACTCATGGCATTGATACTATTATTAAATTTTATTAAACCCGGAGTTGAGTAAATACGCACAGTTAATCTTTGTCAGTCGACTGTATTAGATCGACAGTGTAAATAAACCTATATATGACGATGTGTGAGCAGTATATGAAAGCTAAAGAGTGTTAGCAAATGGTTATGTGGAGAAACATTGTAAATAACTAATTGCAAGTTGCATAGTAACAGAGAATCCAGAATCTCGAAGGTAACGTGTTAACAACGTTAAATATTGTCTATTATTATGAACAAATTACTTGTAAATATTTTCCGTAATGATTTAATAATTTAAATAATTTTTACTAGGATTAAATTAACAGAATGTTTTTGGAATAGAGTGTTTTTGTGAGCGAATGTTTTGTATGGATGATTGCCACCTGTTAAGAGTGACTGTTCGACCTAGTCGGTCTAGAACGATTACGGAGTATGAATGAAAGTGTGTATTAACATTTCAGTATGATTGGTAGAGAATTGTTTAAGGTATGAGCGTTTTTATAATGGCAGAATGTAACTTTTATTCGAGGCTATGAGACGCGAGCCAGACAGCAATGATACAAGCAAATGTGGACAGAAAGATGAACCGTTGGCAGTCGAGGTCATGTTGTTATATAATGTGTAGCCAGATGGCCAGCCACTGCCTTGTAAATGGAACAGTTTCATAGCGTAGCACTTTGCTAGCGTTCATTAATGAATCAGGCCAATGCAGGTGCATTTCTAGACGCGTGGCGGAAGAGGTAACCAGTTGTAAGGAATGTTATGAATGCAGGAGCCTCTGTTAAACGTTTTCTTCACGTACAGTAGGCCTAGTTATTTCAAAATGTTTATGCTTGTAATTTATACACAGTAATTGCAGTAGGATTTGTGGTGGAAGAGAAGTGTGTATGATTGTATGGTTATTTCTTGTTGTTGTTAGAATAGTTTATTGTTATTTATTGTTTATATTAGATTAGTTTACACTTGTTAATAAATTTGCACAGGTCGTTGTCTTTCGTCGTTGACGTGTGATTCATTATACATATAAGGATTAGAGTATTGTGGATGTAGTGTATGCGAAGCTGAGTTCCCATTCCCCGAGACACGTAAGTAAAGGTAAGTGTGCCCCGTGTAGTTTGTTGTTTTTCCACAATATTCTTGTAACTGCTGTATGTAAAACCCTAAAGACCATGTTGGAGCGATTTCTAATAAAGTAATTTGCCGGTGCTGTTATAAATAGGCAATCCAGCTGGGGCTATGGATATTCCAACAGGCTACTTTCCGGATTTACGGGTACAGTAGCTCCTGTAAGGCCACGGCCGCCTCCTTCCCCCTTCCTTGGCTATCCATCCTGACCTTCCAATCCCTTCCCTAATGAGGCCCCTGTTCGCTGTGCAGGTGAGGCCGCCTGGGCGAGGTGCTGATCACACCTCACCAGTTGTATCCACTCCGACCAGATGTTCCCAGCTCTAGGACACTGCCTGAAAGTGGCAGTAGGGGTGAGTTCCCTCGCTGAGTCCGTGGGAGCCACCACCCTGGAGGGTAAACTCGATTAAAAATAATAATTACAAAAGGAAACATCAAGCAGTTCATTAAAACGGTTAGCCTATGTTATCTCAAATGGCAGATTTTTCTAGCAGCTAGATAGGCCTATATTTTCAGATATCCTCCAACTGGTGAACTAAACTGTAGAAATAGGCTATCTGTTAAACTCGCCGGATAATTCAAAATAGCACTCACAAGTGAATGATTTGTCAGTTATCGTACTTTAAATCCATGTTTCCCATTATTTTCTAAATATCTAGTTTGTACTCGCCATTACTCTTCATAACCAATCAGGAGTACTCTCCATTGCGCTAGTTACAATAATGAAACAAGCAACAAACTCGTGCACTAGTTGTGTGGTCTAGTCACCTGTATTTTCCTGAGTTAACAACCTGCCAGTGTATTTTCTGTTAGACTGGCTCCGTGGCGCAACGGTAACGTCCTCGCCTCCTGTTCCCAAGGTTGCAGGATCGGATCCTGGCGCAGTCTCTTGGCATTTGATGGTGCTTTAATACGAGGGAGCTGCGTCAGTATATTTACTGGCACATTAAAGATCCCCTTCGGGCCAAACACTGGCACCCCGACGTTTTTAAAAGTCGCAGTAGTTAAAAGGGACTTAAGACCGATTAGACTACTTCATTATTAGGCCTAAATGTAGCAAGCATTGATTGGCACAAAGGTAAGGTACACATCAAGTAGCACACATGTGGTGCATGTTGTGGAAATGTTTCCTACATTGTAGGCTATATTTGTTCTTTATTCTGTATTCTGTGGTATCAAGAAATGTCTGCTTGAATGTGTATTGGAATTTGAATAATAGACTAGGCCTACCTAAGCCTCCGTGGCTTAGGCGGCAGCACGCCGGCCTCTCACCGCTGGGTCCGTGGTTCAAATCCCGGTCACTCCATGTGAGATCTGTGCTGGACAAAACGGAGGCAGACAGGTTTTTCTCCGGGTACTCCGGTTTTCCCTGTCGACATTTCATTCCAGCAACACTCTCCACTCTCATTTCATTTCATCTGTCATTCATTTAATCATTGCCCCAGAGGAGTGCGTCAGGCCTCGGCAGCCGGCACAGTTCATATCCTCGCCGCTAGATGGGGGGGCTTCATTCATTCCATTCCTGACCCGGTCGGAAACTGGAAGCAGGCTGTGGATTTTCACTAGGCCTACCTGTTTTTACTGTGAGTTATAGCCTATTTGATGCGTTGTGAGGAATGAGTGACTCACCAACTGTTGACTTCTCTGCTTCCCTTGTGCTTCTATAGAGGAACAGGAGCATGCGTTTTTCATGCGATGTGTTGGTCTCCCTTTATTGAGTTCTGTTGGTATGCAACACAATAGGTGAAGAGTGAGGTATTCGACAAGGCGCAGATGACCTCACTGTTCCGCCCCCTAAAAAGCAACAATCATCATCATCATCAAAGTACTCGACAGATCCATGGTCTTATGAAAGTCGCAGTACTTTTACAAAAGAAAGATCAAATTCAGGCAATAGAACTGTGAGAGAACTTTTCATAATAAATATTCTGCCAACATTTACTGAAAGGATTTTTTTAAAGAAACAAAACACGAAGTAAGGGTTGCAGCATACACTTAAAAAAAGAAAACATTTCTAAAAATTGAGTGATACAATTTTACAGAATTCTCACCATTTACATCCATTGTTAGAATATATAGATTACATGTATGGTTCAAGTAGATTAATAGAAAATACTTACAATATAATATGAAAACAAAATAACTTCAGTCTTACAATATTCCCGGACACAAAACTCAACATTCCTGTCTTCAGACACACATCTCCAATCTCCACATTCACCTTCAACACTCGCAGCGCAAACAGTGCTCGTAGAAGGCAAAGTACACATCTGTTTTCCTTTCTTCTCCAAATCCAAAGCTCGTTTCATGCCATCCTCGGACCATGAGTTCTTGTTTTTAATTATTTCCTGGACAGACTGGCTGCGTGGCGCAGCGGTAAGGTGTGCCCAAGGTTGCGGGATCGAATCTCGGGGCAGTAGGTTGGCAGTTGTGGGTGCTTAAATGCGATATTTAGATTTACTGACACGGTAAAGATATCCATCTGGGCACAATTCTTGTAACCCGGCGTATCTAAAGCCGAAGCAGTGAAAAGCACTTAATTATTCATAACCTTACTACCTGGAACATACATGAAATGAAGTACCGTATTAATAAACAGAGTTTAAGTTATTCTTGAAAAAAAAAATCACCCTAACCTAACGACATAAACAGTGAACACGGCTGTCCGTGGATACCCACTACAGAACTTGACCTCATATTACAACGTCATTTAAACGAACATGTTTTATAAAACTAAAATTTAATTGAACATAATATTTGCAGACTCTAGTTTCAAGATGTGACTTTTACACTAAGTAATTTTCAGGAAAATGAAAATAATTTTTCTGTGTACCTTTTGCTATGGGATCATTATCCATTTATCATGTAACTAATTAGTTTACAAATTTGAGCTTAAATGTTGGAAAAGTCTCACTATGTATGCTACCTTCTACTGATCCCGCAACTAAAGATTGTGTACAAACGAATAATTAATTTCCTTAATTGTTGTACAGTATTATACTTTGTTGATATTTAACCATGTTTACAGTAGCCTACATAACTACTGTACTTTTTTCATTAGATATAGGTTATCAATGAAGACGCTCAGCATGAGGTTCACAGATACAGTAGATGCTGAGAGTTTCTTTCGTTGCTCAACATTATGTTTTGTATAAAGTTTGGGGCTTCGTTTCGGTGCCTGACACTTCCAAGGTGGTTCCTGAACAGTTTAGCCTGTAGGCTACATGGGCGGTATATCTATGGGATTACCTCGGGACTTGGCCGTGACCGAGGAGTGACCCCGCAGTGATAAGTGGGTTGTATAACAACAACAACAAGATAAGGAGGATTTCTATCAAGACTACTAATTGCCTCCCCCTAGGAAAGTTATTAAAATGTTACCTACGTATCGTCATTTAACAACAAGTAGTTCCGTGAACAACTAAGAACCTTGTGTATATTCTTCTGGTCTTCTCTACCTCAAAATTAATCTGCCAATAAAATAGATATCACATGTCATGCGCTAAATACTTTCCGGTACATGACCTACATTGTGATCAAGTACAGGAAAACAATTTCAATATCCATACATTGTAATCATTTTAGATAATGAACATAAATATAATATGTTATGATAGCAAAATGGTCGTACTATGGTACTAGTGCTTGTCCAGTCATATCCTAAGCTTTCATCGTTGCTCAACATAATTCACATCAACACATCTCCAGCACTGGAAAACATGTATCCAAAGTCAAGTGGTGATGCACTATCTACAATATATGAATACAACACTAATGTATTAGAATATTTACTTACTGGTTTATCAACTTTCCTAACGGCCAATGCAATAGAACATCAGTAAAAAATGTTCCTTCACGGAAATTAACATGCATACATATACTGTAATATACAATTTACGATACGTACACTAGATGTTCCACTCCTTAAAACAACCACCACCTCCACCACTACAGACGTACTAGGATATATAACTTTCAGAATCGGTTGATTATGACTCCTTCTGTAACAAGTCAAAGCAGTTCATCTTAAGGAACGTCAAATGCGCGGCTTCTATAATTTACGAAAACTAAGCTAGAGAACCCAGTGCCAGTAGACAACATAATATTATGGTGGTTCATTTTACAAAGCTTCACTTCGATTGCTTGAATAGGATAAGAGGATTAAAAACAGTTGTTAACATTTAGCAGTTGCATTTTTGAAAACAATTGAACAACATTATATGCCAATACGGTTATACATTAAGATTTGCTGTGCCAATGTTCACTGCGCAGGGATAACACTAGTTATCAATGATTTTGCCACACATGTGAAAATAGGCATATTAAGTTAAGAATTGTGAGTTATTTAACGCATATGAACACGAAAATATCCCATTGTTCTTGTAAATCATTATGATGAAAAACAAACTAAAAGTTTAAGTTAGTTTACCGATACAGGTATTGTGCACGTAAAATTCTGGTGTTATTTTATTTTACCTTCCATTGCCGTGTAGGCCTATACGGTATTAGTGAGATTGAATCAGTTCCTAAAATTACATAAGAAATAACTGTTTTCATTAAAAATTGGAAATAATGGCAAGTTGTTAAAGAGTGATATAGTTTATTGTATATTGTGTTATCTCCCATGAACACACAAGGCCACAGCGAACAGTTTAAAAAGTATATTATTAACAAAATAATTTGTCTGTTTTGCCAGAATCCAGCTCAGTTCTGTCACACAAAAACGTGACGTGTTACAAAGTTTTCACTAATATTTACGTCTTCAGAAGGTTCAGTTTAGTTGACATGACCTCGTATTATTCATGTGGCAGACAAAAAAGTTTATATTCGTTGACTAGTGAAATTAGCTCGCCAGAAAATTCATTTTAAATATTTGAAATTCGCTTGGTTTGATTGCTGTAATAACTTCGGGGTTATTGAAAACCGGTGAACTATTCGCGTGACTGCCATATTGGATTGTTTTAAAGGTAGGTCATGGAAATACGTATCGGTAGACAATACTACTGTATAGTTGTTCATTGTACAAAGTTTCAATTCGATCACTTGATTAGGATAAAAGAAACTGAAAAACATGTTTCTGAAAATTCGGACATGCCAGTAAACTAGATTTTTTTAAGCATTTCAAATAGCTTCCAATATGTTAAAATCTAAATAATGATTTACTATCCCAAGTTTCAATGTGCTCAGGTAATTAAGACGCCAGGAAAGTTCATTTAAGTATTTAAACTCTGTGTGGCCACCATGTTGATTTTTGTAGTTTATGTTTTGTCACATATGTGAACTTATTTTATAGTCTTCCATCGTCACACAAAATTTGAGGTTTTTGCTGCTATAGTTTCGGAGATATTGAGAACCAGTGAACTATTTTGCGATGCCGCCATGGTGGATTGGTGGCACTTATTTAAATGTGAAAGGCACTGCCGGAGTCAGACGGAGTAGTAGTAAAACCTTAACAAGTTTTATTGAAATCGCTCCAGCGAATCAATTCTTAGGAGGAGGGGGGAGGGGCGCACACACACGCCCATACTGAACACACGCGTACACACGTACAAAAAGTGATATCATAAGCCTATATTTCATATAATGAAAACATGCTAAAATATCAGGACATGTTGGGACAAGTTGTATCTGGTCATTCCCTTGTGAGTTGTGTGTTCAATGTTCTGTGATATAGGCTGTTCATATTAAGTTCATTTTCTACACGACAAACAACCTTAAATGCCGAAACTACTGCTGAAGAGTCCACTACTAAAAAAGGAAAACTGTGGGGGAGATGTCAACATTTTGTGAAGATTTAAAGATCTAGTTATACGAGTATACATCAGTGGGTGTAGAATACGCTGGCCCCATGGTGTCGGGGTAGCTAGCCTGCCTCTCACCCGGAGGCTCTGGGTTTGATTCCCGACCCCGTGGGGGTTTTTATAAATTGGCGTGAGGGCTAGAATGAGGTGGACTTATCTTCGTGAGGACAATTGAGTAGCTGTCCGATGGTGAGGCAACGTTCCGGTCATGACAACCAAGATTAACGACCGAGGGGACCCGACGCACTGATCACGCGTCACCCCAAAATCTGTAGACTGAATGGTTGGGCAGTTGTCACTTGGTAGGCCAAGGCTCTTCATGGGTTGCGATGCCACGAGATTTGGATTTGGGTATAGAATACGGTACACTGCATTCCTACAACGTTTTGAAGAACTGGTGTACAATATAGTAGCCTACATGGGAAAAGTTCCAAGATTTGAAACATCTAAAAGCAGTGTATACGGTATGTCCCCCACAGAAAGGGTTGTGAAGTGTGAACTAACATACATACACCTAATTATTTTCCCCTGTAAAATCAATATAAACTGATATTAGTGTTGTTGTTTTCCACAGCCCAGTGCTCGGCCACCCAGTGAACTTCACTCACCAGCTGGGTGGAATCAAGAGGAATGAAGCAGGGGAGATTGTGTCCGCATCGTCTCTACTCTCCCAGTACATGGTCCATGTCAACTTCTCGGCGGTCAATTTGGATGAGACAGGCAATGGTGCCGGAACTGCTGACTGGGTAAGTTCTAGCCCCTTTTCATTTCTATTTCTACGTGGTTGTGATGAGACGAGATGAGTTTCTATGTGGAGGATAGCTTTTACGACCATTTATCCTTCCTGACACAACCTCATCAGAGAAACTCATGGAAGATAAAATGAGTAGAGATAATGAAGAATTAATTGGAAGAAGAAGACGATGGTTTATTAGGACGTAGTGTTCCTGCACTTGCCTCGAGTTTAAAATGGAAAACCATTTGAAAGATGGCCGATAGTAGGGTTCGAACCCACTCGTTTGCCGATTCTGGAGATAGTTCCATGACTTTGCGCCTTAACGTAACGGATTGGCAATGACGGTTCTATCTTGATACTGACGACCACCAAATTACTGTCCGGAGATGCCATGGCCAACGGAGTTATCCACATTTCATTGGAGACCACCTCACAGTCCCAACAAGAAGTGGTGTTGCCATGCTTCCTTGGCCAACAGCGTCTCAGACCTCTTGCCCATCGAGCTCGTCTGGGACCACATTGGACGGCACCCCTTTTTACTAGCCATGTCCAGAAAGTAAGTTCCGTTTTTATACGTTTCCCCGGCATCGCTGCAATCGTGGTAATTGCTATCAGTCAAGGAGAAAGAGATCGCTGTCTGTTGTTTAAGCTTTATTGTACTTGGTTAGAATGGCTAAGTTGATTGAAAATCCCGCCACTTGTGAGTTTAGATCTGCCATTCGTTTTCTGAACGCGAATAACACTAAACCAATCGATATTTATCGAGGTGTACGGAGAAACTGCGATGAATGATTCAATGGTAAGGGGATGGGTCCGACAATTCAATGAAGGACGTGGTCAAGTGCACGATGACTAACGAAGTGGGATCCATCGTTGTGAAGACTTGGTTTGTGGAGTTGAAGAACGCGTCAAGGAAGACCGTAGGTTTACACTATCTGATGTCTCTACGAACTTTCCGCAAATTTCAACATTACTTCAAGCGGCAAGGTTTTATGAAGAATGCTTAAAAAAACTTGTGCCATGCTACGACAAGTGCCTCCAGAATGGTGGGAGCTATGTGGAAAGCTAGTCTACGATTTGTAGTTTGTTTTTCGATAAATAGTTTGTGAGTGTCTGTACTCGTTTTGTTTTTATGACCAAACAGAACTTACTTTCCGGACGTGCAACGTACCTGAGACTCGCTCGCACTCGCCCTCCTTGGTAGACAGTCACAGCGAAGGCGTAAGAGGAGTTAATCTCGCCATCTGCCGTGTTTAATGTCAACCTAGGCTGGAGCTTGCCCTATGAACTAGTGTCACTTGGCTGTTGATACTTTCTTCCAAGCGATCTCTCATAAGTGTCTATACAATATAAGGGTTTCTCTGTAAATTAATACCATTCTGAAGAAATCTTAAACACAGACTGGAAGGATTCACAGGCAAGCTTATCGCCAAGGTTGACGTAATATTTTATAAACATGAATACCCTATTGTTTTCTTTCTGTATTATCGAGGTCAAAGTTTAGTACAATGTGGCAATACTGTAACACTACACTATCATTATCGTTGAAATAATACTGCACTGTAGAAAGGTGGTTGAACAGCCCACGTATTAGCTCTGCAAACTTAAGTTGTTGTTGTTGATTCTTTACGGGTTTTGCAACATCGTGGTCATGTAGCCCCGTACACTTGGGTGTGTGTATAACTTGTCTGATAACCTGTGTCCTTGTGATGTCTGTACTAGTGTGTGTACTGTATTTTGTATTTGAGGTAGGATTTGGTAGGACGTGGCTGTGGCCTTATGTTGGGTCTCATCCCGGCAATTGCCTGGACTAGAAATGGAAATCCACTTCGAGGATGGCTGAGGTAGGAATCGAACCCATCTCTTCTCAGTTTTACCTCAAGAGGCTGAGTGTACCCCGTTCCAGCCCTCTGACCAAAATTAAATTTATTGGCAGAACCGGGAATCGAACCCGGAACTCCGCGGTGACAGCCACTACGCAACGAGGCGGACTGCAAACGTAAGATCTCCCGGTTTGTTAACTTCATGAATCGTCTTTTAGTATTTCTTTATATCCTATACGCTATACCAGGTGATTCAGCTGCCCCTAATAATATTGTTTTATGCAGCCCAACTAGCGTTGTTATCAGGAAGGTCGATATTTCTCTGCCTGCATCCCGAATGGCACTAATGCACTGCAAGCATACCTGCAAACGATACTCATCATTATTATTTTTTCCCTCGATGTGACTACAGACTAATACAAGGGAAACATAATAGTGTTGAGTATCGTTTGCAGGATATACTTGCAGTGCATTAGTGCCATACGGGCTTGCTTGGGCCCAAGGTTGCAGGTTCGTATCCTGGCGCAGTCAGCTGGCCTTTGAGGGTGCGTAAATGCGAAGGAGCCGAGTCAGTAGGTTTACTGGCACGTTAAAGATCCCCTTCGGAGAAAAAGTCTGGCACCCCGGCGTTTCTAAAAGCCAGAGTAGTTAAAAGGGACGTAAAACCAATAACATTATTAATATTAGTACCGTACGGGATGCAAGCAGAGAAATATCGACCTCCCTGACAACACGCGTTAGTTGGGCGACATAAAACAATATTGTTAGGGGCAGCTGATTCACTTGGTATATAAAATGGATTCATCTAACTTCAAATTCTTTCTTCAGATATGTTTAATGAGCTAAAATACATTCCTGAACGATTTAACGGAAATTGCTCTTCTTTCTATGTTTATCTTGATAGATCCATTTGGGGGCTCCGCGTTATCGTGGTCATGTAGCCTCGTGTGCTTGTGTGAGTGTGGAATCTGTCTGATAACCTGTGTCATTGTGATGGCTGTACTAGTGTGTGTATTTTGTAAACGAGGCTAGGAGTTCCCAGGAAGGGTCCGCTGCCTAAGTTAGGAACCATCTCGGCAATTGCCTGGAGTAGAAACAACAGAAAACCACTTCGAGGACTGTTGAAGCGGGAATCGAAGCATCCTCTTCCCAATTATGCCTCACGAAGCTGAGTTTACACCGTTCCAACCTTCACGCCAAAATTAAATTTCTTGGCAGAACCGAGAATCGAACCCAGAACATTTGTATCCGATGTCTTAGTACTTATCCCTAGAGCACAGAAGGCAGTTCATTTAAAACTGATTTAACTTCTAAAGTAGGCCTATATACATGTATAGTTTGCCATTGATGTTCAATGCGATGAAATCTCTACTTAAGAAGGCGATATACAATATTGTTAATCTCTTAAACCGACAGTACGCTCGCTCAGACACAGCGCAAGGCCTTAAGGCCAAGCTATCTGTGGACTCTGCAGACGAGTTGGTTCTAACCACACAGTCGGCCCTCCTTGAATTGGTTTTCCGTGGTTTCTCATTTTTAAATCCAGGAAAATGCCGGGATGGTACCTTTAAATAGGCCACGGCTGCTTCCTCCCAATTCCTTGCCTTGATCCATTCATTTTATCTCCCATTAACCATTTTCATGAGGAAGTAACTGTCTGCGTCAAGAAGGACATCGGGCCGTAAAAAGCACCCGCCACATAGAAATTCGTCGCACCTAGTACCTGGCCCCACTGAACTGGGAATAATTCTTTTACGTACAAAAATGCGACCCAGGGTGGATTCAAACAAGGGATTTTACAGGTATACAAAATTATGGCTCGTGGTTATTACTAAAAACACTATAATACTTCTCACAAAGAAGTTACATTCAACTGAGACACATTAATCGATTACATTGAAAATCAAGAATTCATGAACAGTGAAACAAGGTTCAGCATCGAATAAAATATGAAATACTGAGTGTATCAAAAGCTGAAACCAGCAATGGTGCTGCTGCTGGTGGAGAGACCAGCACTCTCTTAGATTGGCTTCTGGGTGAAAGCTATGCTTATACCGGGTGATTCAGCAGCCCTTTCCAAAATCGTTTGCTGCAACCAACTGACAGGCTAATAAGGCTTGTAAGGGGCTGAAAAGTCAAACACCGACCGTTCTCTTTGATGACCGGTGGGGATCCGTGGAGCGACTGAACTATACACTCATGTTGACCGACTAAAAAGCTTCTAATAATAGATTACTTAGGCAACACTGAAAATGGCTTCTAATATTTCAGATAAATGTATACATTATGTTTCCTCAATGTTGTTGAAACGGAGTTATGGGAAATCATTATGCGCCCAGAACACGAGTCCGTTTCTATTTTGAGTTGGACACTAGGGGTCAAAAGCATCTGACGTTGTTTAAGTTATAGGCATATTTGTTGATAGGTATGAAATAAAGATCATTAAACCTTTTCTGAAACATTTTTAGAAATTACAGTGAAATATTTTCGGTGGCGTAGTCGGTAGCATGCTGAACTTCTATGCCCAAGATCGCGGGTTCAAACCCAGCTGAAGTAGTCGGATGTTTAAGGGCAATAAAGTCCCTCAGTATGCCTTCCTTCGGAGGGGATATAAAGCCGGAGGGCCCATGTTGTTCATGGCATGTAAAAGAACCTACCACTACAATTGGTAGTGTGTAGCTAAAGTTGTAGGTTATTTGGTGAGAAGCGCTCTATCAAGTTCCATCGTTCGCCGCTGGGTGACAGTGGTGTCTTGTAGCCAAAGTTGGAACTACTTGAAATGGAACTTTCTTTCATCTTCATTCATTTGATCTCTCGTTAACTCCTCATCTGAGGTTGGCGTCAGGAAGGGCATCTGGCCGTAGAAAAGATCATCCCACGTGGAATTTCATCGCATCTCATCCCCGACCCCGTTGGAAACGGGATTAATAAGGGGTGGACCAATTTATCAGAAATCCTTCAAAATTCATGACCTAATATTATAATGTAGGAAGTGCCTGTTAAGCTGAGCTGTAATCAAAGATATTTTATGGAAATCGCAATTGTAGAAGACAAGGCCAATTTCTCTAATTTATTTAACATTTTCAATTTCCCCCTAAATATACTGTTACGTACCGCCGCGAACCGGCAGGAGACTTTCGGGTGAGCGACAGTGTGACAGACCAAAGCAGCTGTCTCGTTGGCCTTGGGCCGAACCATCAGCCGGAGAGAGAAAGTTACCACATCCTCCCGGCCCCTCCCACCGGCAGACACAATAGCGGGACATCTGTGAGTCATCGCGGGCGGGCCAGAATATACGTGAAAAGTCTGGACTTAGAACCATCGAGAACAGACTAAATGCGGCAATAGGTTGTCACATTTCGAACTTTCCAGGCCAGGGACTGATCCCATATAAACCAGCGAGCCGCGGCGAGGAGGCAGTTGTGTATGGGAGTGTATTGCAGTGTATTGGGCAGTATTGGTCAGTGCTAGTGTGTACTGAAGTGTTGTCGAGTGAGTGCGTACGGAGCAGTACAGCGATTATTACTGGACGTCTACGGTAACAGAGTGTAAGCCTGTCTGCCAGGGTGCAACTTTGAGTCAGGACTGTTAGTGCTTGGAGGTGTCGCGGTGCTTCGTGGAAGTCGTGGTCGTGGGATCGACACGGGACGAGCAACAGAGCACAAGGAGCAGCAAGAGGACTCTGGAAGTAAGTGAAGTGGCAGTGGCAAGGCTGTAGAGTACCTGTGTAGACTGTACGTGTGAGTGTAAGCTGGAACACTGTAACGCCTCACAGACAAAGAGAACATAAATGTGGAAACTAATAGTGACCAGTAGTGTTTTCTGAAGTTAGACTCAGTGTGTGTGTATGTGTGTGCACTGTGTATGTTTGTAGGCCTGTAATAAATTATATTGCGTTAAAGGAACAATTGGTGTTGTGCTTTCAACCCACCGTAATCCAGTTAAAGGAAGTGCCACTAGGGGGGTGGCACGTAACAATACATATCTAACGCGACCCTGATCCATTCTTAGTAACATGGAGTTTCTCTGAGGACAGTCCGTTCTATATAAAGACTCAATCGATTATAATAGCATCCGATCACTGTGATGCGAACACACAAATAGCTGACACGTGCGAGGACTACGAGCCCAATTATGGCTGTGCTATTCTCGAACATCAAGTGCACGTTATTGATTCCAAACCAGTCCTCTCCATGTTGATGCATCGGGGAATAAACAGTCACAGGCTCTCCCGGGACCACCAATTGCCTCGTACAGTATTTCAAAAATACAATCTCTCAAACAAACTCTTGGTAATCCACCTCACGGACGATTCTCACGAGCACTTTTACCGACGTGTATAGGCCTACAGAGGACCTTCAGAAATTATGTAACAACAGCTCGTACGGAGATCTTCTTTTTATAGGCAACTGAGCACAGAAGTGGAGCACTGACTGACTTCCAAAGCATTACTATCACATATTCCAACGGTACATCGTGGCATCGATGCCAGCATGGAAGAAATTCGCGTCCACTCCATGAAACCACGTCATGATGGCATGCTGAACGGCTATGTCGTCGTTGAATCACTTGGTGCTTCTTCAACGATCTAGCTAGATCAGACCTTCAGTCACTAGCGATGGAGTTGCTTGGCCGACCATCCTGCATTAATGCCAATCCTGTTTTTATGACATGGCATTCACATCGTATACCTCAACAAGTTGCCGATGTATTTGCGCTGATGAGGTGCCCTTCAGACGCAAAATCCGGATCACACTATGCATTTCCACGTTTGACTATTATGTTTCAGCGGACGCAGCCATATTGCACCATCATTACGGCTTCATGATAAAGCTGTGTTCTCCAGCTTCAGCGCTGATAGAATATTGGAGCTCGTCAGTTCGATTGTTATCGTACTACCTTGTATTACACGGTTACTTCACTGATCACTCCAGTCCAGAGCTAGACATCACACTGCTCTCTTGTTCAGTTCGCTAGCAGGTAGACAGTGTGTACATTGGAGGGAAAATATAGAAGTCCAGCATAGCTATTGACGTGCTACCCGCAGTACATACAGCCTGGAATCAACTCACGCCATCTTATCTTGAGCTGTTGCCTGACGTTGCACTGCAATACTGTGATTGCTCCTCCTTCACAAACGTCACTTCACACCTCACTGCCATGTTCTGGACTGCTCCACTCATTCCTTTGGACTCGAGGGCTAAACAAGATAGAAAAGTGTGCAGTTAACAGGCATGTGCTCATTCTTGTTTTGAGCGTCAGTACATTTCTTTCTGAGTATCTTCACTTAGCCACACCGCAGATGCACCACAAACACACGTTTACCTCAGTCAATGAGAGATGGATTGAATTATTCAACATTTTCATGTCAAAAGTTTAAGGGGGGACCTACACCTATAAGGATCCAAAAATCATGTATATTTCACTTTTTTATTCCTCAGCAACAGAAAGTACTAAAGAAATGTAATTTGGTCTGCCGATCACACTATGCTTTGCCAATATGTTCATATATTTACAAGTCATATGGCGAATGCATTTTAGGAAATTAGGCATTTAAAATGGCGGCTGCATATTGTGCACTGTTCCACCGTTTCCCTAATATTTTACACAAATATCATGGTTTTTCAAAAATTCTTTTTTCATTGTATTTACTAATGCAGTAGCTAGAGATGGAATCTAAAAATAAAAAAATATTTTTTATAAAAGCTTATATTAAAGTGTAACGTTTTTGCAAGTTTTTTCACTGAATATTTTTCAGGAAACCAAAACTATGACATGTACAGCAACAGTTCTAGGTCATATTGTTCTTCCCTATACGATACACACGTATACTAAATCTCACTTCATTATCTTGAAAACTCTGGCAGTTACTAAGGAAACGGATTTGAAAATCCAAAGTTTCGGGAAACGAGCAACAAAGTTACCAATGTGTAGGAAAACTTCTAAAACGTCGGTGACAGAGACGGTGACAGTCCTGCACGTTTTTGGTCATAGCTTCGAAAGTATTTACATATCAAAGAAATTGTTGCAGTGATTTGAAGAGGAAGGATCAATAAACGTAGAAAAAAATATATTTAAAAAATGACAAATTTTGATCCTTATAAATGTTGGTCCCCCCCTTAAGTAAAATCTAGTAAACTATTGAAAGCTCTCAGCATCTATGGGAAATTAAATTTGATAATAATAATAATAATGGTCGCCTCCATGGTGTACTGGTCAGCATGCTTAGCTGCCACCCCGGAGGTCGTGGTTCGATTCCCGGCTCTGCCACGAAATTTGAAAAGAGGTATGAGGACTGGAACGGGGTCTACTTAGCCTCGGGTGGTCCAAATGAGTATAGGGGGTTCGATTTCCACCTCAGCCAACCTCGAAGTGGTTTTCCGTGGTTTCCCACTTCGTCTTCGGGCAAATGCCGGGATGACACCTACCGTCAGGCCACGGCCGCCTCCTTCCCTCTTCCTTGTATATCGCTCCCATTCTTTCCGTCCCATCCCTTATGAGGCCCCCTGTTGGCTTTGCAGGTGAGGCCACCTGGGCGAGGCACTAGTCCCGCCTCCCCATTTGTATCCCCTAAACGCTGTCAAGCTCCAGGACACTGCCCCTAGAGGCGGTAAAGGTGGGATCCTTCGCTGAGTCCGTGGGAAAAGCCTAACTGGAGGGTAAACTGACTACGAACGAAGGCTGCGCTGAGGCAAATGTAGTGAGACTATCAAACATACTGTATTATATCAGGTTGTTCCCACCATGCTAACACTGACTACAAACATAGACACAATCAAGTTGCCAACATTATCCACTAGAAACTGGCCTTGAAGTACAAACTTCTTCAAAGCTATTAGAAATACGCATCACCTGCAGTACTCGAAAATGCCACACACAATCTCTACTCGGACAGAGGAGTTGTGATATGTTGCCGTCAGTAAAAATCGGTCAGATATCATTGTCGTCAATAAGGAACACCGAGAGGCATTACTGAATAGATATTGCATGTCCCAAAACATCCAATCGACAGTTGCTGCTAAAATATCTAAGAACACAGAGCTGGCAATTGAGATAAAACAGGTGTGGAAACTTGAGTCAGTGACTACTTACATCTAGTACAGGTATCATACCTAAAACTCTCCACAATCATCCGGCAGTATTGAATGTGCATCCGCTGATATAGGCTACATTGAACTGCAGAAGGCAGTTCTGTTAAGCACATGTATCGTGAGGAAGTTCCTCGGAGAAAGCACTCGGTTCCCTCACTCAGCAAGACTTGAAGATGATTCAGCTACCAACTTAGCTCATTCAACAAATGAGGGAGACTCGTGAAAAGCGCAAGTATGAAATGAATGAATGTTATGTGAGGTTTCTCTGCAGTGTAGTTCAGTACAGATGGTTCCTTGCTAAGGCCGAACAAGGCTGTAACTATACAGGGTGATTCTTATTAACCTTTAAAACTCTCTATAGCGACGTAGATGGCATTGCGACAAGTAATTTGATATAGGACACTTAGGGTCGCAAGTGTCCGGAAATACCTTAAAAGTGAACCACAACTGTTAAACATATGACGTCATCAGGTGACGGCTCAGCTCGAGCGGTCAGGCCCATTAGCCCAATCAATAAAGGTAAAAATATACGCTTTGTCGCAACTAATTAGAGGAAAGCTGAATTTTTGCAGGATGTTAGTATACAAAGTAAATAGCCAAAAATTACAAAGTCCCGACCCCCACCCCTCTTGCTTTCCCCCCCACCCCCTCCTATACCTTGCTAGAGCAGTACTATGGTTAAATGTTTTCAGCTCGAAAACGAATAAAGCTACAGACGTGATTGTTTTTTTATTTTACTCCTTACAATATTTTTAACAATTTATTTAAGAATAAATTTTTATGTAGACAACCTATTATCGCCATAATACATTAATATATGCAGAAAACTGTCATTGCAAAAAACAAAAAGTAATTTATACTAATTATAACTATTTACCCTTATGTCGTAGAAAAAATATGTTCTATTAAAATGTTTAGCTACTGTTATTATCTTTAACGTTATGGGTCTACAAAATGTATTTGTTAACATGATCGCTTCACAGTGTGATGAACAGTAGCGGACACCGCGCATCCCGCCGGGCAGCCGCGTATAGCGTGGTGTGGTGACTCGGCCGCTTGGCTGTCTGCATGAGTCAGACTGCACGTTGCAACTTGTTTGTTTACTGCCCTCTTATCTCTACTACGCTGCTTATTGAGTCCTTTTCGTTATTAGTAGGCCTTGCCTGTTTAGTGTTCGGTTAACCATGGCATTGTGCGGTTCGTTGCATTTTGTGTTTCGTGATAGTTTTACTTTTTGTACAGAAATACAAGTTGTTGTGTTGTGCCAAGTGCAGTAAAATGCTGATAGTTTTGCTATTGTTATGTATTGTTGAGCGAGATAAGCAAGATAAAAGGTAACCCTTAAAAATAGTAAAATCTTGTTAAATCTGAACTGTTACCCACAAACTTTACAGCTAGGCGCTCTTTATTATCAACAGTTTTCAATAATGACTGATTTTACCAATATATGCGTAATATGTAATGAGGAAGTGAAAGATGCCAGGGTAACAGTCACTAAAGGTATAAACACTTTAATAAAATGTAGTATTGAGAGAAAAGGCGAAATCCATAGGTTACTTGTTAACGTCGTTGTAATAAAAGTACATACTGTATGCAGGCAAAATTATACCAGACCTAGCAATATTAAAGCAGAATTAAAAGCTCAAAATTCGGAATCTTCCACCTCGCAGCGCCTTCCCAGAGAATTAGACACCAAATTTGATTTCAAGCATGTTTGTTATGTGAAAAAAATGCTGTGTTTGACTCAAAACTTCCTTCTCAATACCGAACCCAAATTCATGAGGTTTCAACAATTGAAATAAAGCAAACTCTCCTTAATGCTTGTGATAATAGGAATGATGATTGGGCCTGTAAAGTTAAGTCCAGGCTTTTAGATGTGATTGATTTAGTTGCGGCTGAAGCCCGTTATCATGGGCAATGTTATAAGGACGTTTGTAAACCTAAACCTCATGAACAAAAGGTAGGACGTCCATTATTAGCCGAGTCTGTAGATAAATTTAATTTGCTTACTAATTACCTTGAGAGCGACAATGAGTGCCAGTATTCACTAAAAGAATTAAGAGAGATAGTAGTGGAGTTATGTGGTTCTGATATAGACTATAGTGATTATTATCTCAAGCCAAAACTTGTAGATTTTTTCAAAGATCGGCTAGTTGTGCATAATTTATCTGGAAAGAGAAGTATTTTATGTGTCACATACTAGTCACAAGGTATTAGATTCGTGGTACAAAAACAGAGAAACAACTACTGAAGACGAACGTAAAAGAATTGTTAGAACAGCAGCAGAAATCGTTAGGGAAGATATACAAAAAATGAATTATGACTGTGGAAAATACGCAATTGAAACGGAAGCGAGTACTGTATCAAATGATTTGATTCCTGAAACATTGGCACTACAGCGGAAGGATATGGTTACAACACAGGCAAGTTTCAAGTCTATCAAAGTGAGATCTAAACAAGTTTCAATTAACTCCCAGCAAATATTCAATCGAATTTTATGCATCTGTGACAGCCCCGTTAAGTTGAAATCTTATTTTGAGTTCGAATTAGCATCTCACCCACCGTCACTATTTGACGAGGCATCAATACGTAAAGGTACGAAAGCATTGTTTATGAAATTATTTGAAGATGGAACGGTTGAAGAAAGCTTCAAGGCAAATGAAGATGTTTTTGTGATGGATGGTGGATATTTGTTGCATGCTGTGGTTTGGAGAAAAACAGCACTTTTAAGGAAATAATAGATTCTTATTTAAGCTCTATACTTTGTAAATACGGAAATAAAGTTACAGTGGTATTCGACGGTTATCCAAACTTTCCAACCACAAAACAGCAAGAACAAGAGAGATGAGCATCAAAGAAATCTTCTCACTCAATTTTTTTTTATGAAAATACAGTTTGCACAACACAGCAAGAAGACTTTCTAGCAAACCCTCATAACAAAAAGAGGTTGATAGAAGCAATTACAACATTTTGTGTGAATGAGGATATTAAAGTTTTTTCTGCGACCAGGCAATGAAATATGTGCAAACTAATAATACTACAGTTGTTGTCGTGGGAACTGATACAGATCTCTTGGTTTTACTCGTAGCATTAGCTCCCCAACAAGACGCCAAACTTTTCTTCTTAAAGCCTTCGTCGTCAATGTCCAAACTGTACTCTGTCGATTTTCTTATAAATCAACATGTCAAGCAGCAAACTTTACTGCTTTTTTTCTCATTCAATGACTGGTTGTGATACGACGTCTGCTTTCTATGGGCTAGGGAAGTTAAAAGCAGCCGACATGATACGTAAATCAACTGAAGCTAGATCTCAGGCTGAGCTTTTCACAAAACAAGACATTACAAAATATATCCTTCTAGAAAGTGGAGAACAGTTTATCCTAAGCATGTACAACTTATCAAAGTTCAAAACCCTCAATGAAGCCAGGTACTTTAAGTTCAAGCAATTAACCGCAAAAAGGTCTCTCATGTCTAATTTTGATTTAGCAAAACTTCCACCAACTTCAGATGCTGCTCATCAACATATTTTGAGGGTTTACCACCAGATTCAAACTTGGTTAGGTTGTAAAATTCCGGCAGAAGAATGGGGTTGGCAGTATACATCAACTAACAGACTGATACCTAAGTCCATGACGAATCCTGCTGCTCCAAGTGAACTTCTTCTACTGATATCTTGTAATTGCAAAACATTATGTGTTACAAACTGTAGTTGTTGTAAAGCTGGGTTCGATTGCACATCTATGTGTGGGAACTGCAGTGGAATGTATTGTAAAAATTCTTCAGACCAAACCGATGAAACATTAGAAAATGACCCTTTATACTAAAATAAAAAGGAAAAACATAAACGTTGTTTATTATTAGGCCGTGTTAGTTGTGCAGGAATTAATAAGTTATCAGAAATACTATACAATGAAACTTTATTATTTGTCAGCTATAAAAGTGTACTAAGTACAGGATTTTTGTAATGAAAAGTTGAAGTTAAAGTTTTTATATTTCATCATCATAAACTCAATGACTATTCAAGATTAAGGATACGAGTACATACAGCGGTGCCCTACAGCATCGAGTGACAACGGCGCGGCGCTGCTTCGTCTGGCGCGGCGACTCGGTGGCCATTACTGTTCATCGCTCTCTTTGAAGCCTTCATTTGAACGGTAAGCATTATAGTACACATATTTTTAAAGCTAATTAAATTGTCTATAAGTTTTGTGCAAAACATATCATTGTATGACGGAAGGATAAAAAGGTACAATAGGTTGAAGTTACTTTTGTGTTTTGCAGTGGCAGTTTTTTTACATATATTGGAGTATTACGGTGAAATTACGCTATCTACATAAAACGTTTATATGACATAATTTGTTTAGAATAATGTTAGGGGTAAGATTATTAAAAATCGCGTTTGTAACTTCATTAGTTCTTTAACTGTAAGCATTAAACCAGAGTACTCCTCTTGTAAGGTTGGGGAGGGGGTGGGGGGTGGAAGCAAGGGGGGTGGGGGTCGGGACTTTGTGTTTTTTTACTTTATACTTTATATACTAACATCCTGAAAAAAATCAGCTTTCCTCTAATTAGTTGCGACACTAAACCTTTATTGACTGGGCTACATGCACTCATACGCACACCAAACCATCGAAAGCAAACGTTGAATATCATATCACTCTGGCTCCGGGTCTGCTTGTGCGACTTGGGCACGTGGGGTTCGAGGTTCGAATCCGGGGCCTATCCATCATCTTTTTTTGTTCTCTCTCTTCTCCTTTCAGGTGGAAGCAGATTGCTAATTGACATTAAGAACGCTTTGTATTACAAATGTGATCGGAAACGTTCGGGAATTTTACACTGGATTCGATAGGATGGGGCGAAATTAGTAATTCAACAAGAACTGCTGTACTAGATAACAACGGTTTGAGAGTTCTCAGCAACACAGTTCAATACAGTACGTCAAATGAACCGCTTTACATTCTATGAGCTTGCAGACATGCACCTTTGTTATGGTGCTGCAAATTCGAACGTACTTGCTACAAGGCGGCTGTACCAACAACGATTTCCCTAACGCGTTCTGCCTTCTCACGAGACCCTCAGCCGTTTGTGGGTTGTAATGTTTAACAGCAAAAAAGTTCGGTGATACATGCGCAAAAATAAAAGCGATGCTTCCACTTGAAAGGCGAAGAGAGAGAGAAAAAAATGATGATGGATAGGGCAATTAATTGAACCTCGAACCCCACGCGCCCGAGTCGCACACCCAGACACTAGTGTACTCACTTTACACTACTAAAAAGATACATCAAATAAGCAAAATAGAATCATAAATAAAAATACAATAATACTAATAATAATACTGTAATAATTATAATGCGTGTTTTACGTCCCTTGTTACTAACTACTGTGGCTCTAGAGGCGCTGGAGTGCCGGAAGTTTGTCCTCAAGGGGGATATTTAATGTGCCAATAAATCTACTGAAACGGCTCCCTCTCATTTAAGCACCCTCAAATGCCAACTGACTGAGCTAAGATTCAATTTCGCTACCTTTGGCACAGCAGGCGAGAATGTAACCGCCACGCCACACAGTTAACCTAAACGAAATACACTTCTTGTATTGAACAGAAAAGTAAAGTACAGGCTATAGCCTACTAAAATGAAGTAAAAAATAAAAATAAACAAGTGGTGGTAATTGTAGTTTAAGTACCTAAACAACTAGGTCATATGCGCAAAAAGGAATATACAATGCTATTTAATACGCTGACAAAGCTTGAGATGCAGCTGGCTGATTCACAGGCCTATTAAAAATCTAGCTAACAGTAATGACCATTGGTATACGAATGATAAGGAATTAAGTTAAAATATTCTAATGCTTGCGAGTAGTATGGTCTCAGTACTGTTCTGTTAAAAACTTATAAATATTAGTCATATACTGTACAGACGAGGCAAAATCCCTATTTTATTAAACATTTCAAAAAGGACGATGCTACCTCAACGTGACCAAAATGTTTCATACATCCATTTTTCATTGTTCATCTGAACATTCTCCAACATACGTAGAAAGCTCCCCTGAGTAAAATAAATTAAAAATGAACAATGTATTTTCTTTAGTCGGTGCATATTTTATAATTCAGGTTTTCCTAACGTTTAGAGGATATTCGCATGATTGAAGTGATAGAAGCCATTGTTTCAGTGTTGCCTAATTCCATTAAAGAAAGCTTTCCAGTCGGTCAACACAGTTTTGCGTTTTGAAGTGGTAAACATAGTTATTAATAAACTAGTATGAACTGTATGCATCTAATTCTGTACCTAGTATAATAATAATAATAATAATAATAATAATAATAATAATAATAATAATAATAATAATATAACAATTCACTCATTCATTTATCTAATTTGCGTTGACCGACTGGAAAGCATTCTTTAATATTTGCATGATTACATGTGAATCCGCAGCCTAGGCATCAGAGACATAACTTAAACTTTACACCTCATCCCGGGTTAATACGTCGAGACAGACACACTCCCCGGCGCCGAGGGATGGCGCACCCTGTAATGGGCTCACTGGAGCAGCGAGCTAATTACATAAATGAGGTCGGCAGACTGTCTCTCAGAAGCTTCTTTACGGTCCTTAACCTTGACGAAACATATAACTTTTAGCTCCGGTGACCTAACAAGAGAGAGAGACTATCCTAGAAATCTTTTCGTGAAGGAACTTTCCCACTTTTCCGTATTATTCTTGCCTTCTGAATCTTCTCCTTTTTCGGGCTTCTCCGAAGATATCTGAGTTCTTTCTCCTGTTCCTCTTTCCTTAATAGATCTTTCGTTCTTTTCCTCAAAGGGTGGAGAGGACTTATCTTCTCTTCTTGTTTCCTACTTCCAGCGTTGAGTAACCTAATGTGGACTTTTTTTTTTTTTTTGAGCCGAACATCGGGACTCTAACCCGAATCTCTTGCATTCCGGGTAAGCGCGTTAGCCATCTACACCATCATCAGTGACCGTCGAATCATGAGTCCTTTCCAAGTCTTAGATGAAGATGGCACTACAGAGCGAGGTACCCATGATCTCGGTGGGTGACACCAGATGTTTAGAAGTTTGAATAGCTGAGCAAGACTTGAAGTAATTCTCTACAGTCATTTTTAGCCTATTTTCATTTATGAAAAAAATAGGCTTATGAGATCACCTTTTGTCCGTGTGTGTGTATGTGTGTGTGTCCGTCCCCCGCCCCCTAATAAAATATAAACGGATAAAGTGATTTCAATGAAACTCGGTAAGGACATTAGTAGTGGTGTTGTACGGGTTCTGGCCCTACCTCCGCCTCTCCCACCTCCGTAGCTTAACCGAATAGCTTATAAAGTAATAGCGGAAACTCCTCGCCATAACAGGAGACAGCGCTCCCCAGCACCGCCTAGCGGTCCGAGTTGGCAACGTAAGACCAGCTGATTTACAACCGTGAGATCCAACCAAACAATTATAAGAAATTATTGACCTGTGGATGATCTAATTATCCAATTGTAATGGTTGGTACGGGGAGTATTTGTGCCATATATGGCTGTAATAATTATAAACAACAAAGTGACCCAAAATCTTTCTTCAGGTTCCCAAGAAATTATTGTAAACAAGTAGCCTACCATTACACTGATAGTTCGGTTTCCTTTTAATACAGAATGCTTTTACAATATAATTTAGCATATTTTAGCCGGTTCATTATATATATATCGATGCACGCTGTGGGTTATTCGAAGCCGAAGAGCTAACTTAGATGACGTATTGAAAATGAATGGTCCAGAACATTTAAACAGAACTCATGTTGTATGCTCAGACCACTTTGTGGAGAAAGATTTCAGGAACAAAAACTTGTTACGTCAAGGGTAAGATCTTTGGAGGTTGTTGATAGTAGGCCTAATGTTAATATTGAAATAACAGCCTTTATAAAACGTGGTGACTCTACGGTACAGTAGGCCTAACATTTAACAACATGCTTCAATATTTCCGATTGAAAGTGTACGTAGTTATTTATAGTTGTTATAAGGGGCGGAACAGCGAGGTCATCTGCCTCTAAAGTGTACGTATTGCACTATTAAAGCTAAGGAGGTTGGTGTAATCTAACAAGTTCAGAAACACAAATTTTAATTTTACTGCCTTTATTAGGAAATATATAAGAAGGTAACTGTTTTTTAATGTAATTAAGCGTGTTCAACTCGTTTTTAAACACCAGTATGTCAAAAAGGATAGATTAAAACCAATGTGCTAATATTTCCTTGTAATTATCAGTATTTGGCCTGGTGCAGTGCCTTCAGTTCTACTGCCTATGGAAAAGCAAACCATATGCAGAAGCAGTCCAGTATTTTTTAGAATTCTATATAAATATTGTACAGTACCAAGTATCATTTGTTTCTTTTAACACTAATCTTTAAATTATTTGCTGCCTAAATATCAAGCCGAGACATATGTTAACTTCACAATGCAATTTCGGTCGGTGCGCACTCAAAAATGCTAGCTGTGGGTGGCAAGGCGAGTAATGCTGTCAACTCGCACTAAGAGATGGCACTGTGATCGCTGTCTCCAAACGAGCGCATGCTTTTACGGCCGAATTTCCGCTATTATCTTTATAAGCTATTTGGCTTAACTTAACCTAACCTAACCTAACCACTATTGGTTCTGGCCCCACCTCCACCTCTGAACCTTAACTTAACCTAACCCAACCTAACCTGAGTTCTGAACCCTCTTCTTTCTCACGGGTTCTAAACCCTCTTTCACTTTTAAGATGGTGGTCATCAGAGCTTAACCTAACCTATACTACGAGTTGTGATTAGAAACGTTCCAAGATGGTGGTCATAGCCTAACTTAACCTAAGCTTACCTAACCTCTGAACCTCAAGATGGTAGCCAATTATTGTTTGTGGATTATTAACCATCGATTTAGCAATAATTAATCAACCACTAGATCATCTGCCTGAGATTTACAAAAATCGGAAGTATCTTTAGTTGGTCAACCGAGATAGTAGTGGCTAGGGAGGGGTCGGTGAGGGTAGTATTATTATTTATTTATTTATTTTATTGGTTATTATTTATTTATTTGTCAGAGTAGCCGAGCAGGGAGTAACTGCAAACGAAAAGCTTGTAAGATAGCAAACGTAAAAGGAAAATATTATTTCTGTTTTCAACGGAGTGGGGGATGAAATGCGATGAAAGGCTATATAGCGGTGGTTTTTACGGCTGGATGCCATTCCTGACTCCAACATCGTGGAGGTAGTTAATGAAAGATGAAATGAATGAACCTGGGCAAGGAGATGGGAGGAAGCGGCCGTGGCCTATTAGAAGGTACCACCCCAGCATTTGCCTGGAGTTGTAAGTTGATGGCTATAGCATAACCTAACCTAACCTGGGTTCTGGACCCTTTTCCTTTTCTTTCTCTTTCAAGATGACAACCATAGCTTAACCTAACCTAACCTGAGTTCTAAACCCTCTTCGTCCTCTTTTAAGATGGTGGCCATAGCTTAACTTAACCCGACCCAACCAAAACCGAACCGAACAAACCCGTACCAAACCGAACCAAACCAAACCAAACCAAATTGAACCGAAAGTGTTTCCAAACCAAACCGAATTAAACCGAACCGAACTGAACCAAAACCGAACCGAGCCCAAACTGAACCAAACCAAACTAAACCGAACCGAAACCAAACTAAACCAAATTAAACCGAACCGTGGTTTGGAAACTCTTTTTCTTTCTCTAAGATTGTGATTATAGCTTAAACTAAACTAACCTGTGGAGGGGTTTAATGCCACTACCACTGCTAGATATTTGTGAAGCGGGAACGACACATTAGATAAGAAATGAGAGATTTGGACTGGAAGGTGGTGTGAGAAATATGATTTTCGGCGAGACAAGCAGAGTCCCGGCAAGGAGCAACGTATGACGTCACCATGCAATGCTGATTGGCGCGTGATAGGTGTTTAGTATTTTACGATTGCGTTACATAAACTCACTTGCCAAACCGTGAGATCAGCAGAAATGTCCGGAAGTGTGATGACGTAGTATATGATGACGTGATAATAAGAAAAACGTGGGAACACGCTGTATGAACAAGTGAGAACATGTAGCATATGACGTAACAGAAAAGAGGCGTGGTTGATGTTGAGACAGCCTAAAACCTTTTACGGAAAGAGGAGAGGGGGTAATGAATTTATAATGACAGGGCTGGAAGACTGTTATCAATTTCGTGGTGGCTGGTGGTATAAGGCAGATGGGCACAGTTTAAAGTGGGCGCAAAAGTGAGGGCAAATGTGGGCGCAAAAGTGGGCATAAGAGTGGGCGCAAAAGTGGGCGCAAAATAAAGTGGGCATAGTTTAAAGTGGGCTCAATTTCTAGCTATATATCTATCTTGAGAAACCCACCTCGTACCCTTTTACCATTGAACTTATAAAGTTAACTAATTTTCCGCTCTCTCCCTCTTTCTCTCACACACGGTGGGATATGCTTTACACACATACTTTAGGCCAAACAGGACGTTAAAAGGTAGAAACCGCCGTTAACAACACCGCAAGGGTTGTAGCCTTGTCTTACAAAGTTGTAACCAGTACTCTACACCCCCTTTGTGAGGGGCCTAACATTAACCAGTCAAAAGCTTGAGTATGCCATGAAGCCGTAACTCCAGTAAGTTAACTATACATGCTATACGTAAATTATTATCGCAGGTGTATCAACAAGCTTTGCAAACTTGGATTACAAATACATCTCAAAAGTCTACTCTCTCTTCGTAAAGGGTACCATGCATTTTAGTTAAGTTTAAAGTCGTAATTTAAGGATTTAGAGTTATTGATTTTTAAAGTGAGGGGATGTAGTTCTGATGAAATTAACGACTAGGTGAGAAAGCGGCTTTTACGGTTGAATGCCCTATCTGAATGAAACCTCATCTAAAATATCATGGAAAATAAAACTCAACTGAGAGTTGTAAGATGTAATGTGCCCGTTTAGACCGGAGTCCGCACGACCACATATGCATTTTACCAATAATCAGTCAGCACGAGAGTCAAAATATCCCGGAGCGCCAGATGGGTTAAAGCAAATCGCAAAAACGACATCAAATTAAAAAAATGCTTTACTGATTTTTGGCTCAATGCAACAATAAGGATAGAAGGAGATTTAATTGGGAGTAACACATCTGGTAAAATTATCTCAGTTTATTTTAAAGTTAAAATCTGACTGCAAGGATGCTCAAAGCAGCATCATCCATGTGTGGCGATCCACACTCTTATTTACACACAATATACAGAAATTTTCCAAACACATTTGACAATCTTTTTGGAAACACAAGTCCGATTAATAGTCCTGTGGACTGTGTTCCAAAATTATTAATATTTAATTCCAGTTCAAAATTAATTGTCCATACTGGAAATAACGTAGATCACTGTTTGACTATTTACATGATATTAACACTCGTAGAATAAATGTTTATAGAATTTTTAGACTTTCACTTGTTTTCCAGTTTCAAAAATATATCGTCGAAAATATTATCATCGTAGCAACACAAATTATTAACACATATTAATAACGTCTGAAAAGTATTTGACCTTGAGCATAGCATCGAAGAACTGTGCGAAGCACAACAACAATTAATTGTTCTTCTGACATTAAACATTCGAGAAGTGACTCGATTATGAACTTCAAGTTCCAAACAAAATATATGATTTCTGAATCATCAACTTGATCAATAAATGGTTGAACCATTCAACTATTCAATTATCCACTTGGAATCATTATGAAAAAAATATTTATATTTATGGCCATTTTTAGCAACTTTCACAACTTGCAATTCTTCGACAGAATGCGGATATAAGAATTGTAGTTTTATAATGAATTCATTTAGTTCATGGCACTAGGATTGAAAATATCCTTCAAATTATTCGTGGTTAAAGAATTATTTTTAAATTGGCAGTGGCCCATTCTATTATTTGTGTAAGAACACAATATTACAACAACAACGGCAAAGGTCTTCCTCTGAAGAAGAAT
The DNA here is from genome assembly GCA_946902985.2 of Meconema thalassinum. Taxonomy (NCBI): domain Eukaryota; kingdom Metazoa; phylum Arthropoda; class Insecta; order Orthoptera; family Tettigoniidae; genus Meconema; species Meconema thalassinum. The sequence goes on from OX336389.2 coordinate 919,185,304, forward strand.
AAACTACACACATCAAAAAAAGTTTTGCATCACCTCGGTTCCCAGATCTCCGGCATATAGACGTTGACTGTGTATATTGTATCCAAGATACAGTCCCTTTGACTGTTCATAGATGTCACTAAAACTGCTCAAAGATGTAAACAACCATGCATGAGCAGGGCCTATTAGACGGAGGGGGTACGACAGCCGATCAGTTCCAGTCATTCCACCAGGACGAAGGTACGCTGCTCATGTTGTCTGTAGTTCTACCATGCCTAGAAGGTCAATACCGCAGTTCGATCGCGTCCGCATTGTTACTTTGTGTCAAGAAGGGCTCTCAACAAGGGAAGTTTCCAGGCGTCTCAGAGTGAACCAAAGCGATGTTGTTCGGACATGGAGGAGGTACAGAGATACAGGAACTGTCGATGACAGGCCTCGCTCAGGCCGCCCAAGGGCTACTACTGTAGTGGATGACCGCTACTTACGGATTGCCGCTCGGAGGAACCCTGACAGCAATGCCACCATGTTGAATAATGCGTTTCGTTCAGCCACAGGACGTCGTGTTTCAACTCAAACTGTGCGCAATAGGCTGCATGATGCGCAACTTCACTCCCGACGTCCATGGCGAGGTCCAGCTTTGCAACCCCGACACCATGCAGCGCGGTACAGATGGGCCCAACAACATGCTGAATGGACCCCACGGAATTGGCATCACGTTCTCTTCACCGATGAGTGTCGCATATGCCTTCAACCAGACAATCGTCGGAGACGTGTTTGGAGGCACCCTGGTCAGGCTGAACGTCTTAGACACACTGTCCAGCGAGTGCAGCAAGGTGGTGGTTCCCTGATGTTTTGGGGTGGCATTATGTGGGGCCGACGTACGCCACTGGTAGTCATGGAAGGCTCCGAAACGGCTTTACGATACCTGAATGACATCCTCCGACCCATAGTGCAACCATATCGGCAGAATATTGGAGAGGCATTTGTCTTCATGGACGACAATTCTCGACCTCATCGTGCACATCTTGTGAATGCGTTCCTTCAAGATAACGACATCGCTCGACTACAGTGGCCAGCATGTTCGCCAGACATGAACCCTATCGAACATGCCTGGGATATGTTGAAAAGGGCTGTTTATGGACGTCTTGACCCACCAACCACTCTGAGAGATTTACGCCGAATTGTCGTTGAGGAGTGGGACAATTTGGACCAACAGTGTCTTGATGAACTTGTGGATAGTATGCCACGGCGAATACAGGCATGCATCAATGCAAGAGGACGTGCTACTGGGTATTAGAGGTAGTGATGTGTACTGCAATCTGGACCACAAATGCTGAAAGTCTAGCTGTATGATGGTACAACATGCAATGTGTGGGTCTCATGAGCAATAAAACGAGCTGAAATGTTGTTTGTGTTGATCTCTATTCCCTTTGTATTTAGCGGTTCCGGAACTCTTGGAACCGAGGTGATGCAAAACTTTTTTTGATGTGTGTACTATCATGACAAATCCGGGTTCTAGCAAAATCAAAGTCTAAATGGAATTCGTAAACAAGGTTGAAATAGGAACTGATGGTTTCAAAGAAATAACCTTCGGGTTATTCATACGACGAAATGTGTGGCTCCAATACTCCTACTATAAACCTGAGCCATCGAACCTGCTATTTGATTGATGCTCGAAAAAAACCTCTTCATTCCTGCGACTTAACATGCGCACCTGGGAATGGCATTTCAACTACTCCATACACATAAATTATCTTCCCAAAATTTATACAATAAGTCAAGCCTCTGCTTGTTATCAACACTGGAAGATTAATAAACTTACAAGTTTATTTTATTTTACCATTCAGTTCAACCCGTGAATTTACCATACTTATGAAAAACTTCATTTCACTTTCGAGTGTATTTACGTCATGATTTTATATAAATACAAAAATATCCTATTTGATACAAATATCATTTGCTTCCCGTTTCATGCCTCTCCGTGTTATATGAAACATATACTTTACTCAATGCAAATATCAACTGTTCAACCAGAACTGAAATGTTGGTTGAATGCGGGCTTGCGCTAACCACTCTCCTTCGGAAAATCTCCTGTTCCAAACTAGAAATGATTAAACTACTTCATAGGCTCTTTCTCAATACATATGATTATTATAAAATATAATATCCAAGAATTATTTAGAAAAAATATGAAAATTATTATTATTATTATTAGTGGATTATTATTATTATTATTATTTGTATCATTTAATTATCATCTCATTATGTGAGAATCCACATGTTCGAACCTTCGAATATGGAAAAAATATCCATTCCTCAACAAAAATAAATTTAACTTTTACAGTTACATCGGGGATTTTCCGTGGTTTCCTTAAAATATGAAAAATTCAAATAAATGCTCGAAATGCTCGGTCATCGATCCTAAACTGTTCTGAGTGCTGAAAATGTTCAGAATAACTCTAACAAGTCTTGCGTAAATCATTGCAAGCTTTAAATACGGCGAAAAAAATGTGTTGGTCATCTGCAGAAAAAATAGTTTGTTCCAATTAGCTAGGCATAATATAATTCAAATGTGGCTTACATTTCTTGATGGTCTTGAAGTGTAGTAAACCTGGTCTGTACCAGATTTATCCATAGACATGCCCTATCGGACAAGCACGTATAATCCTTGTATCGGCCGCCATTGTAGACCCACAATTCGTCTAGTCAGACATAGTGGTAGTATCTTTCGACGTTTGAATAAACTGTGGTTCCATTTTGATATGGGCTTCTAACAAAGCCATAACAGTTTGTTTCAATAGGGTCAGATCTAAGTGATCTCTTCTTAAATATGTCAGTTGTAACATAACTCACTGTAATCTCATCAGTACAAGAAAAACATTGACAGTCTAAGCAATTAACGGCTGTTCTGAAGATCGTTCCCTGGGCATGGTTTGTATATCACCATCTGCCATGCGCTAGACAACCTGCAGTTTCCCTTGCGTAGACTAATGAACGCCACCGTTATAGACTAGTCTTCAGTGTACTGACAGATCGAAGTGGTTAACTAGTTACAAAATATGAAAAACTGACTGAATGGATTTAAACATCCAAGTATTAAGTTACTACTGGACTGTGACAAAATACTATTTTCTAGACAAAGTCTAGCATATGTCCTTTTGGAAATATAAATATTTCCACCAATGTCTGTAGAAATATCAATCACCTCAGTGATTCTCCTCACCAGAAACTTACTAAGTTCCAACTCGTTTGCGCAGCACTTCTCGTGACTATCACGACTTGAAAAGAACTTCTGCGTAGATACGGCAACCATGTGCCTTGGCTCAGCGTAGACGCAACTTGCTTGCCAAGTGCTTGTGTTAGAATGAGCTAACCATGCCTCCTCCAGCTGGCTTTGATTCAAAACGGTCAGGGTCACGCGTCATCACCTGATATCTAGAAATCCTCATATCTCTTGAATCCCTGGTCCGATTTACTTGATACTAATTGCGTTCTCTTTCATTTGGCCGTGCCAGTAATCTGATCCCAGTCTCAAGTCTCTACTCCATAGTTAACTATTTAATCAATAAATAGCCTCCACCTCTGCTATTACTCGCTACGTCACTTGACATCCAACTATCGGTAAAATTCTTCTAAATGCTTCTCGAAGCAATGTAGCGCGATATTCAAATATCTCAACTTTCAAAAGCGGCTACAGCCTTTCCCTTGATATCTAGGTGTCTGAAACTTGGAATACCCATTCCTAGAGTTGGGCACAGTAAGTCCCGGTCTATTAAAATGCAATGTTCTGATATTTGTCTGTAGAGAGTGTGGTAAAACGTAGAAAGCATTTTCGAAGATGATAGTCTACATGTAAGGGCCATATTATGGAATTTGATTAAATTTGTAAAGATTTGCTGGATTTGGATTGATTTATGGGATCTTATATATTTTTGAACAATGTTTTAGGTAAATTGAGAGAATTAGAAAAATATTGCTATTTTTCGAGAACTTGTAAAAATTTTGATATATTGTAGTTTAGAAAAATTCTTAGTCATATAAATGGTTTTTAAGTAAATCTGTATAAGTTTTAAAAATGTATGTAATTAATAAAATTAAGGGATCCTTTATGTGATCTGTGTGGTCCAGCGAAAAAACACTAGAAGATATAATGCCAAGTTAGAAAATGTACATTGGGACAGGTAGGGCATTTTAAGCAAGTCTAGTTGGACAATGGATTCTTTAATTTGCGATTTACAGTATTCTGTAAGAAAAAACAGTTAGTAGATTATAGTCACTTAACTTTCCCTACATCCCTCTTATTATTAAATTAACCAGATTTTAAACCTCTAAACCCAGGTGTGATCAAAAAGTTCTAAATTGGACGAAGAAGCAAAAAAAAAACAGCGGTACAAGCAGCATAGCTTTTCAGACAAATTTTGTTCACACACCAAAGAACACGGGGCTAACGATCACGATGTCCAAAAGCCCGTAAATAAAAAAGCAACAACAATAATAGACACCAAAAACACGGGGCTAACGATCAATAACTCCCAAGGTTATGAATGAAGAAGCAACAAAAATATTACACATCAATGAACACTGGGCTATCGATCAAGATGTCGTACAGACACCACAATAACACAGGTTAACAGAAATATTCTTCTTTCTTTCTTTTTAATTAATTTATTTAGACAAAGCTGGCAAGAGCTGAGTTTGATTCTCAAATCACCAACATAAAAGTGGTCTTCCATGGTTTCACACGTCTACTAACTTAAGACTACGACCGCCTCCTACCCCATCCTAACTTTAAAACCAGACACCACAATAACACAGGTTATGAAAAATAGCCTTATTAAGAAGAAACAGACGAACCACGGAGTCCCAATATCGTCTAGAGAAATTCCCGGCTCCACCAAGAAATGTAACTCTGGTCTGAGGGCTGGAACGGGGTACACTAAGTCACATAAGTCAAGACTGACAGGAGCTGGGTTTGATTGGTTCAATTTGGTTCGGTTTTTGTTCGGTTCGGTTTTGGTTGGGCCTGGTCAACACCACCTAGAGAGAAAGCCTTGCGATACAATTTATGACGTCATAGCCTTCCGGCCGTCAGCGAGCGCGCTACCCAGCGCTGCTGCTATGAACAACCTGTGAGGAAACGCGACTGAGTGTTTATGTATCAAATTACGTTCTACAGACGCGAATAAATAAATAACGTAACCATAAATGAAACATATGGTCAGAAGTTGATGCGATCGATACATTACTCTAGCTAATAAATCGACGTTTTCGATCATAATCGATAAGTATGCATTTCGAACCTTGCGAGTGTGAACTTGACCGAAAACACTGATGTCTCAATAAATGCGATATATAGAAGAATTCAATAAAAAACTTGACAAATATTCACCCCATTTTAACGTGAGATGTCGACTACACAACGAGAAGAAAAGACACAACAACAAATAACCAATTAATCTGTAACAGTTAAAACAGAAATTAATATCTACAGTATAGTCAATCATATCTGTCCAAAAGTCTAGGTTTGATTCCCATCTCTGCCGAGAAATATAATTCTAGTTAGTTATTGTTGATTATTGTTGTTTTAAGGGGCGCAATTACGAGGTCATCTGCCCCTAAAAATACAATTCTGATTTGATTGTGAAACGAAATTCACTCAGCCTCATGAGTTAAAACTGAACTGAGAAGAAGTGGGTTCGATTTCTCCTTTCTCCTCCAGGTAAATGCTGGGATTGTTCCTAGCAGAAGACCATGGTCACCTCCTTTCCAAGGGCAGATGACCTCGTATTTCCTCCCCTTAAAACTACAATACCGTACCTAACCTTCCCAATTCTAGCATCACAATACACACATACAAATTCTACCCATATCCAAGTACACATGGCTGATGACAGTGATGTCATAACCCACTTACAAAACAACAACAACAACAACTAGCCACAGAAAGTTTTCATGCATGATATGAAAACAGGTAGTAATGGCATACCTATGACAGAAAAGGTTACCTACTGAAATGGAACAGAGCAGCAGTCATGAGACATGAGAACATTTACAAAAGAGGAAACTTTTTGTTGTTGATGATTCATATAGGGGCATGATGATGTGGTAATAATTTAGAAACAAACACTTGATATAGAGTAATCCTATAGTAACAGTTTTCATATGGCAATATTTACAATATCAGGCATGGCATAAGCTTACCCGACAATACATAAAACATGCTAATTACCAGTGATCTTAGCACTTTGTTCTCAACAGAATACAGTGAGTCATCTGCAAAAACATGTTGTTCTCATATTTTCTATGTTACACAAACTGTGCTGTTTTGTAAAAAAAACAATCTATCCTTCACTAGTTACATAAATATAGCCTTTTCAAAAGATCCTTTCCACTTTTCAATACAAAATTGTTGTATTCCCTATTATATTGGTAGCACTGAATGAAAGTAGAACGAGCGATAACAATCTCTATAGTACATGAATTAGCCAAAATACCTCATCAAACGATGAGAAATAAATCAGGGAATGACGTTTTAATAGATGTTTCCTCCTCCACTGTCTTTGACTCACCCAGCCATCCCAAATAGGATCACGACTTATGTAGGCAGAATTCCAGCTGTGGCCACCATTGTCCACATCAATCATCATCAAACCGGTATTGCCAACCTCGCCCTTACGGTACTATGCTGCACCAAGACCCTTCGATTTGTCCAATCCAATGGTTTTTGGCGCGTCCAGATCAATGGTTTTGTGTCAACCGTGCCCCGCTGGCTGTGCTCGGCCAAAGCCGCTCCTACACCGACCATTCTAACCTTCGTTTTGTGGTATCCAATGGTTTTTGACAATGGTTACATCCTAACGTGTCCAATCAATGGTTTTGTGTCAACCGTGCCCCGCTACCTGCGCGCAGCCAAAGTCGCACCTGCACACGACCATTCTAACATTCGTTTTGTCCAATCCAATGTTGTTTGGCAATGGTTACAGCCTAACGCGCCCAGATCATTGAGTTTTGACAATGGTTACAGCTTAATGCATCCCGATGATTTCTTTGATCAACAGTGATTTTGTATCTCACATGTTGGGAACAATGTGTGCGCCCCGGTGCGTGCAGCTAGAGTGAGCCGTGATGACAGTTGAACGGGATGCAAGCGCTGTAGAAACATGGCAGCCGTTTTTAAAATAGCAATAAATAAAAACACATATTTACGAACTTTAGCACATATATGAGGTTCAGTAGTGACAATTCAAATTGAAATCAACGGTAGCGATGAATGAAGATAGAACGCGCGATAAAATTCTCTACAATACATGAATTAGACAAAATACCTTTTGAAACGATGAGAAATAAATCAAGGAGCGATGTTTTAATAGATATTTCCTCCTCCGCTGTCTGTGACCCACCCAGCCATCCCAAATAGGATCACGACTTATATAGCCAAAATTACAGCTGTCAGCGCTATTGTTCAAATCAATCGTCATCAAAACAGTACGATGACAGTTCAGCCGCTAGTGCGCACCACTTAGTTCATTACATCGTGCGCCGAATTGAATCGTTTATTCACCATGGATTGTGGAAATTGCCTCATAACGATCTGTAATTTCAATCGGCGATTCTATGATCAACTGTAGTAAATATTTGGGTTGTTTTTTTCCGCACAACTGTGGTTTTGAAAATGTTTACAGCCTAATGCACCCAGCGTTTTGTGTCAACCGTGTCCCACTAGCTGCGCGCGGCCAAGGCCGACCATTCTAACCTTCGTTTTGTCTAATCCAATGGTTTTTTACAATAATTACAGCCTAACGCATCCAGATCAATGGTTTTTGACAATGGTTACAGCATAACACGTCCCGATGAATGTTTTTTTTAATCAACAGTGTGTGCTGCTAGAGTATGCCTTGTTGACAGTTCAACGAGATGAAAGCTCTGTCAGAACATAGCAACCGTTTATAAAAAGAGCAATAAATATAAACACATATTTATGTACTTTAGCACATAACTTATATGTGGTGCAGTATTGACCAGGTTTCCTAATTTCAATGTTGATGCAAGTGTATAAGCCGCATTCTACTTTCATTTAGAATTAATATTATATTATTTACAGGGTGGATACATTTTTAGGCATTTGCACCTTCAACAGTCCTTATGCGAACAGTTCCTAAAAATACTCTCTAGCACGTATGTTACATTAGATTAAAACTTTTAAAATATGCCTACATTAACGTTCATCCAATTAAACTAGATGTAAAGAAACTTGCAAGACTTCATTCAGTCCATTGTTAAAAATCTGAACAAATAAAAATTTGTTCCAATGAAACATTCTTCAGATTGTGTTCCATTTTATCTGTGAAATTGAAACAAAAGCCCTCTTAGAAATTGTATGTTAAAATTGCATGAAATATCCCATTTAAAGCGTACACTTACCCTCTCCATTCTAACCTTCGCTTTACAACCAACATTCTCCAAAACACTCTGCTGGTTGTAGAGCTATTTAACACTTTCTGGACTGGACGTTTAATGTGACGGTACACAGAGGTTATTAGTTGCATTTTAAACTGACATCTCCACTATAGGACAACTTCTTGCAATCAGTTCAACGTTTGGTATGCTAACAGTACATGCCTCAATAATTTCAAGAAATGGTCACCTATTGTATATGCCAATTCATTGTTCATTCTATACTTCAGTGGCGGCCGGTAATAAGGTTGCAGTGATACACAACGACCAGATTAATTCAATAAAAACAATTAATACCGTAATAATATTTTTAGCAATAAAAGCTGTACGTTTCCTTTTATATGCATAGGAATTCATAATTCTGTTCTTTGATAATTCAGGAAATCGTATAGTAAGTTACTGTGAACTGTCTGAGAAAGCAAAGCGCGCCAACCGTTTAAGAGTGCTCGTTACCAGGCCCGAGCACCGACCGGATCTCAATAGTGAAGGGTATGGCAGAGATGCTAGACCGAGTAGGTCCTATCCCAACAGTTAACTCGGCTGATCGTTGCTTGCTGATTGCAACAAGGGAGCCGAGGAGCGGACGGAGACATCTGAGATGCTCCGTCAACTGCCGATACCATGTCTTGCAGGTTTTCATGTAGCCTAACTATTTAATCCGGTGATCCAGTGGAAATGTGATGTTCTCTGAACTGCGGCATTCGTGATTAATGAGGTACATCCGTTTTACCGCACAATTTCATACAGTTTTCTTTGATATCAAGCAGTCTTTTATCCCCCCCCCCCCTTAATGAAAAAGAACAACACCCATAACAATTATCCACCAGCCGCCACTGCTATACTTACAGATTAGTAATTAGCCATGTACAGAAGTGGATCAAGTAACACAATATTAATTGAACCAGAGGGTCATTATCATGGTGCGCCCTGGAAATCGCGACAAACTATGGCGTCATTTGGCTGGTCAGGTGCGGAGCGAGTGGACCTCGCAATACCCTGCTCCGCTGACTCATATCGATAGAACACACGTGTTTTGTCATTTATATGGATGTGTATCTGCAAAGCTTAGAAGTTAGTGTTGCACGTTTAGTGAGTATTGTGATTACTGTGATTGTTGGTCATGCCTAGACACCAATTGACACAGCGCGAACTTGTGGATATCCATAATTCGTATATGAAAAGCAGAAATTCTTGTTCTTAAACAAGATTAAAATGTCGAATCAAGTTTCCAGGAAGACCTGTGCGTAATGCCAGTACAATTAGGAGGCTCGCCAAACGATTCAAGAAAACAGGCACGGTAAATAATAAACATTTTAACAGACAACGTTGTGTTCTTACAGAACGGGGACACCAAGAGCCAGCTGATGAGCCAGCTTGGTGTCCTAGGCGAAACCCCACACAAGACACGGCACAAACCTAGCAGAATTGCTGAGATTGTTGTCCATTGTTTCATCAGAAAATGTCAGGTGTGTGTTACAAGAGAGGGAGGACATTTTCGGCATCGACTATGAGCACTACATATTATTGAACATGGTTGGTACAAGTGTTCAAGTGTGCACCAACCACCGACTGAACATTGTACGCATGCCCGCGATCAGCGCCAGTCAACGCCGGCTTAGCTTGCCGTGTTTACCGGGGCGCACAATGATAACGACACTGTACATACAATGAAAGAATATTGTAAAATTCCTAATTTCTACTGAACGGCCATGAACAGTTATTGGACAAGCTTCCTCCTCTTATGCTGAGCCAAAGTTTTGGGTGAAAACCTGTCGTTAACATTGTGTACAAAATTATTAATCAAGATATTACTGGCAGTGCCCAGTACAGTCTTTTCAATTAATGCCCTGGCATGCTTTGGGCAGCTGTGCCCCATAAACAGTACAGTGGGCAGACATCTTTGTGTTACATTCACCAAAACACTCTGCTGGTTGCTGTGATGCAAAAATTCTGTCTTGTAGCTATTGAGTAGCTTACTCATAACAACAAAAGTAAATGCAGCACAGTTGACTACATCTGCATGGGGATAGCATAGTCCTCCTCGGTTATTGGCATTTATTAGGCTGGCGTGATCACTCTGGCCTGCCTCATCGCAAAGAAAGACTTTGCAATAATTGCAATCATATCGCTTTAAAAACCCATACGAGCAATAACTACTGATATAGTGTAAGAGAGGCCAATACTCATCTTGTAGGACTTCTATATCACTATCATCAGCAACACAAGCATCAAAAGCACTTATGTCACATGTCTTGTCTTCTTCAAAATACTCGCTCACTGCAGCATTGAGGTCCAGGATGCTCTGAAGGCGCAATTTATTCTCCACCTCAAACACTTGCCTCAGGGAAATATTTTACTGGCTCCCTGCCAGTTGGCGATATTTTCCAAATCGAGCTTCTAGGTTATCTGTCTGTATTTTGCCTGGTAGGAAGAAGCTATGGCCTTTCTCAGAGAGACAAAATTGTGCCATTTCAATCATGCACTTGGTAGAAAGGGTAATTGCCACATGTGTTTCCTTGATCTGCTTTCCAGGCGAGTCAATTGTTTTCCACCTATCTAGCCATGACACGATTTCCTGGAGGCACTCGATATGAGAAGAGTTGGTCGTTATTGGTTCCTGAAGAGGATTCCTAAGGCGTTTTCCTTTCCATAGGGTCTTGACGTTCATGATGTCTCACCATCTGCAAATCAACTCAATAAACTGTGCAGTACTGTCCCAGGAGGGCAAGTTCTTCTTCGGCCCAATCTCCCTTATTGCCACAGCTAGAGGTTTATTAAAAATTTGCAGAGCTAGTGGAACATTCTGTCGTTCCAAATTGGTAGGGTACAGGGATTTCAGAGTCAAGGTAAATCCATATTTCAGGAGATTGTTCTTCTCCAACACATGCAACTCCTTCATGAACCAAATGATGCAATCTGTAGTCTGTCATGCTCTGTCAAATCTGGAAAATGCAACTCTTGGTGCTTTGCATTCAGCCAGTTATTTCTAATACATTTGAGAATGTGCACAGTGTCAATTGCAAAGAAAAGCTTTCTGTGTGCATCTTTGGGGTGACTATAAATGTAATTTAATTCGGGTGGATCGCTCAGGAGAGATACAGCTTTCCTATTAATAGCGCTGTTGTCTGAAATCAGTGCTAGAACTTCAAATCCGACTTCTTCCAGTCCAAGAACGACTTTCTTCATCATATTGAATAATGCCTCACCTCGAATGTTCACAACGGGCATGATGTGAGCAACATCCTTGTATGAAGAAAGCAAGCTGTGGACCATAATCACATAAGCACTTGTTGCACACTCATTGCTATTTACAGCACTACCTACAACCCTACCCTTTTTGTAGTCTAACTGGGGTTTAATGTGAACCTCATCCATCGAAAGGAGGACTAGTTGATCTTCTTCTGATAAGAGTGAAAACTTCTTCCTCATATACAAAAGAAAATTATCACTTTGCTCCTGTATAGGATTCGTCAAAAGCTTGGAACACACTAATTTCAAGGTATGGGGTGCAGGAAGAGTGACATTTCCTGAACCTCTTATAAATCTATAACAGTGAGGAGAAATAGAATGAACCAGCGATGAGAATACAAGCAATTCCCAGGAATAGTTTTTCACTTTACGCTTTGTTAGCAAGTGAACTTGCTCTTTTAAGAAGTCTAATGTATCCTTCTTCTCAGGGAACTTACTCTCCAAGTTCTTAAATAAACTGTCCATAACAGATACAGTATCCTCAACACTTTGATGTTCATATGAATCAGGATCAGCATACACTGAATGGGCATTCCTTATAAGTTCTTCAATTTCTAGCACTGTACCTAACTGTCTTGGTAAAGACATGTTATTACAACGTTTCACTTCTGTATTCGATACATACAAGAAGGCACTCAAACCTTCTGTTATCTTAATGCAGCAACGCAAGTGTGGACTAGGATTTTCCTTCATTAATATAAATTATATACAAGATTCCTCTCTAATACAATTCCACTCAGGATGAAGACTCACACTGTTTAACTTCACCTTCAGTTCCTGAAAGTTTCTAAATGAAACTGCTTCCAGATTCTCCGCCAATGTCTGCATGCTTTCAGCGAGAGCCTTCGATAAACTTTCATTATCAATCCTACGCCTCCTATCATCTGGATCTTCTCGGCAGACAGTTGCAGTGTCAGTTAAATACTCTTGGAACTGAGACGGGACTGCTCCTATGAATTTAATTCGAACATTAACTTACGATACAATCATTTTATCACCTTGCATTACATTAATTACTCTATTTATTCTAAATTTATTCAATCTCCAACCTGATTCACATACACCTCTTCTCCCACCCCAATAAGAAATGTAGCCTAATGAATTAGATTACAGCAATAGAAAAAAATAGATTAATCAGGGCCTGCTACAGGTTATCGGTCTCTAACCTCATGCAGTTAGCTTGCAATTTCAACCCCAATAGAAATGTGAATACTATCCATATTAACACCCACTTATACCTCCCACTTGAAATTGATAGCCCCATAAAACAAATAAACCTAACCTACATTAGCCTGTAGCACATAATATAGGTTAGAAAATTCTGACTTCTACATCTAAATGAATTTTCGTGAACAGAAGAGCTAGCCTATGCTAAAATTTAGGGGTAGGACTATTTGCTTACTAACCTTTAATCAGTCTCGGTTTATACAACGGAGCAGTAACTAGCTTTCCATTCTTTTCATCATACATACTAGTGGTCCATTGAATTTCATGTGGCTTGAAATGGATGCCACAGACCTACAAGAAAAGAGACTTGGTTACCAAGTTCCTTCCATTACAGTAAACTTGTGAGAATTGGAGCGTACGTATTGATTTAACACGTACCATGGAATATTTCGTAGGAATAAAATCCTTGCGGTGAATGGCTCGTATCCATTTCGACTTTTCACCTTCATCATTAGGAAAAGAGAAAACGTTTACTTTCGGTCCATTGGCGTAATTGCCTTTACAATTTGGAACGCTGCACTTATTAGGCATAGCTTTACACTGCACTGATAACCATTAAGTATAACTGGGTAGGAAATCTGAACAAATCAGTAACTGGGACTGTAAACACGACACACAACATGCGGAAAACACACCATAACCTGCAACTAGAATGTTATGTCTCAATGTCCACGGCCGGGCTTCCGTGACGTCACTCACTTGTCAACTTCATATCGCAAGGCTTTCTCTCTAGGTGGTGTTGGCCTGGTTAAGTTAAGCTATGGCCACCATCTTAATAGATGATGAAGAGGATTCAGAACTCAGGTTAGGTTAAGCTATAGCCGTTATCTTACAACTCCAGACAAATGCTGGGGCGGCACCTTCTAATAGGCCACGACCGCTTCCTTCCATCTCCTTGCCCAGTTTCATTCATTTCATCTTTCATTAACTCCTCTCACGAAGTTGGCGTCAGGAAGGGCATCCAGCCGTAAAAAACACCGCTACATATCCTTTCATCGCATTTCATCCCCAACTCCTTTGAAAACAGAAATAAACCAATTTCCCTAATATTTTCCTTTGACGTTTGCTATCTTACAAATATTCCGTCTGCAGATACTCCGTGCTCAGCTACCCATACAAATAAATAAACAATAAACAATAACCAATAAAATAAATACATAACATAACTACCCTCACCGACCCCTCCCTAGCCACTACTATCTTCGGTTGACCGACTAAAGATATTTCCGATTTTCGGAAATCTCAGGCAGATGATCTAGTAGTTAATTATTAATTGCTAAATCGATAGTAAATAATCCATAGTCAATAATTGGCTAGGTAAGCTTAGGTTAAGTTAAGTTATGACCACCATCTTGGAAATATTTTAATCACACCTCGTAGATTAGGTTAGGTTAAGTTAAGCTCTGACCACCATCTTAAAAGAGAAAGAGGGTTTAGAACCCGTGAGAAAGAAGAGGGTTTAGAACCCGTGAGAAAGAAGAGGGTTCAGAACTCAGGTTAGGTTAGGTTAATATACAGAGGTGGGAGAGGCGGAGGTGGGGCAAGAACCAACAGTGGTTAGGTTAGGTTAGGTTATGCTAGGTTAATTAAGCTACGGAGGTGGGGAGAGACTGAGGTGGGACAAGAACCTACACAAAACCACTAGGTTAGGTTAGGTTAAGCTATGGCCGCCATCTTGGGAGGTGGAGATGGAGGTGGAGGTTGGTCCAGAACCCAGATTAGGTTAGGTTAGGTTAGGTTAAGCTTTGGCTGCCATCTTGGGAGGTGGAGGTGGGTCCAGAACACCGGTTAGGTTAGGCTAGGTTAGGTTTGGTTACGTTAGGTTAAGTGAAGCTACGGAGGTGGGGCTAGAACCCGTATGTGAAACCACTACTGACATAGTAATATTTTGTCCGACCCCGACCGTGTCCTTCAAATTTTATTACGTCCCACCAATCCAACAAGGCGGCTGTGCGAAATATTTCACCGGCATTCTATATCTCCGAAACTATTACTGATATCACCCTGAAAATTTGTGCGGTGATAAAGAGCACTACTAAACGTTCACCTATGTTAAGTATAAAACGAACATGGTGGCCAAGCGAATTTGAAACGTTTAAATAGACTTTTCTCGCGATTTAACCATCCGAGCGCACAGAAACTTGGTACAGCAAATGTTTATACACATTGCAATGCACTGCCATCTAATGTCGTTTATTTGTTTACATAACCTCACGATGGTGGCTGTGCGAAATTTTAAAATTACGTTTTGATTTCTTGTGTCCTAATCATGCGATCGTAGTCAACGATTGAATAATAAACCTTGGCAATAATCGTCATCTGATAGTACTTAACTCTATGGCCTAGATACATAAAAATCCAACATCATGACCATCCAACATATTTAGACGGTTCTCAATATCAACGAATCTATTACAGCAATCAAACTGAAATGTTGTATGTTGAGGCAATTAACATAAGTATGATATATGAAAACAGGCTATTTAGTTCTTCATGGAACTACTTGCTCACTTATTCAATACTTTCATCCCAAAGGCTGAAGTGCTGTTTAATTTATTTAACTTTCTGTTTGATCACTGTCACCAACACTCGTATCCGAATTTTTCAACTTGCATTGCTCCTTAATGTTGTTGTTGATTAATTTAGGGGCTTTGCGACATCGCGGTCATTTAGCCCCGTACACCTGGATGTGTGTAGAACCTGTCTGATAACCTATTCAATTTGGATGGCTGTATTAGTGTGTGTAGTTGTAATTCAGATGAGGATTGGGAATGAGGCGGCCGTGGCTTTAAGTTACGAACCATCCCGAAATTCGCCTGGAGTAGAAATGGGAATCCACGGAAAGCCACTTCCAGGATAACTGAGGTGAGAATCAAACAGTTTCACAGTTTTCACAGTTTTACCTCACGAGGCTGAGTGTACCCCGTTCCAGCCCTCAGACAAGAATTACATATCTTGGTAGTGCCGGGAATTGAACCCGGGCCTCCGCGGTGACAGCCAATAGTGTTAGCCACTATGCAAGGTGGCCTCTAAAGTTCTGAAGCGTAACCTTCGCTGTCTAACTCCGCACATCCTAATTTCGTCTCGTTGATAATCATTCGTCGATACTACTATAATTACCGGGTGAGTTAGCCGTGGTCGTTACGGCATGACTGCTGGCAGTCGCTCACATCCGGGAGGCGAGGAGGTTCGAATCCCCCCGCCGGCAACCTTGAAGATGGTCTTCTGTGGTTTCCCATCTTCCTTCCAGGCAAATGCCGGGGTTGGTCCCTATCTATAGGCTACAGCCGTACCTTCCAACTCCTCGTTCTTACATTCAAACTTTCCTCCCCAGACAACACTCCACACGCAACGGTACTTGTAGCTCACCCATTGGGTGTCCGCCTCGAAGCAGCTACAAAACTGGTGAGCCGAACATGTCCTCAGACACTCCCGGCACTAAAAGCCATACGCTAAAAAAAAACTACTATAATGATATGTTGACTGAAGTCAAGCTAGCAAACTCTCTCTAGGTGTCATAATTATCTCATTGTTTCGGACTAATATTTTAATAAAACCCTGAAAATTAAGGAAAATCCTTTATTCATCGCGTGGTCCATTAATACATTAGTTTACCTATTACATGGAAAATCGCATTATTCTGCGGCCAAATTTTACGGAATCATAACCTTTAAACTTTATAGTGCAGTAAAAATAAATACAGGGAAATACTAAATGTACTCGAGTTTGTTAAAAAGGATCCATGCAAATGTCGAATAAAACTTAATTTTTAAAACTCTTCGTCTTAGTCTAATTGGCTTTAATCTTGATTAAAATATTTGAAATGGATACACACTTATCCGCTTCATCATAGCTAACCTATTTCAATATGTATCCAGAGTAAACCACATTCACTGTAGACAATATGCCAGAAACGAGTACATAACAATTTCCTCTTTTGTTTTAATGGAGCGCACAGATTTGTAGTTATTGTCAAAAGTGTATGAACTCTAGGCATCTAATTCTGTACCTATAATATTAATAGTAATAATAATAATTCACTCATTCATGTATCTAAATTTGAATTCTCTAAATTCATTCATAAGCGTATAACAATTACAAACGCTATAATGCAAATAAATGTCATTTGTTGGCAAGTAAATAAATTAGTGAATAAAATACTGTAATAGTACATTATGCAACAATACTATAATGGCAATAATTAAGACATGAGTTTTATAATTTCCATACGAGTGTCTTAATTGCCATTATAGGCGAGTTGCATACGACTGTTTGTCGACGATAATATATCTATTCTATGTTCGAACATAAATATTCATAAATATCTGTCGAGATTTCGCCTGTTTTATGTACTGAACAGAACGCATGGGACGCAGAGAATACCTTGTATTCGACCATGGCCTCCTCCAATACCTCAAAAAATCATTAGTAATAATATTAAATAACAGAATAAAAGTTTTGACTGCAAAAATGTTTGAAAATTGCATCTCGCAATACACGATGCACATACTGTACTAGTATAAAACAAACTGTAAGTATTGTACCTGTTTCGATAGAGGAAAATAAGTGGTCGAATTCATCAAGAACAGTTGTTGTTACGTATTCTACTATCCCACTGCCTGTTCATACACGCATTGGCTCATAATATCCGAGTGTTTGTTCGTATGCCTGCTCTAGAAACGACAGCCCTCGCGAGAAACTCTCCCCTATCAGCACCTGCGCTTGGGCGGTTAGGCCTGTCCGTGCTCATCTCGAGCTGTCCTTGAAGTAGCAGTTTGGAGTTCAGTGTTTGCGTCTTGTCATGTCTAACGTTTTACTTTTCTGTTTCGTTAATTTTTATCCAGTGCATGTATCGTTACGAGGAAAATTATTTAGTACTGAACCCGTAATTTTCTAATTAATAATGCAGTAATTGGAGTTAGGCGCGAAGAATTATATGGATATCCTTATTAAGGCGAGAATGACACTTTGAAGTATATTAAACAAGCCGAGACGAGAGGGGAGACCTGGAAGTCAAAAGGAATACCGACACGCAGTCGTATTTTATTTAAAATTGGAAATAGAGGTGGCGATTTGGCAAGTATAAAGGTTTGTTTCGTCACGAGCAAGAAAAGAGAAGAGGAGGTTGTTATAAAAGGAAGACCTCAAATAAAAATACAAAGCGAGCAGATAACAAACGTGTGGCCATGAGAGGTAAGACACGTACCAGCTTCTGACGGAGCTGATGGGCGGTGATATAATAAATCACGTGCAGCGATCAGATCAATGGGAGCATTAATAAATGAGTAATTGTATAATTAACTCATATAAATAGTTACAGTAATTACAGAAGAGATTTGAATCCATTAAAAGACGGAGAAATTTAAGAAGAAATTTACCATGTTCTCAGAAAACGATGAAAACTTCCAGTACTCCAGGCAAATTTATTTTAGAAATTGAGCGTGACATATTCCCGCATTTTACAGAAAAGGACGCTATCAAATTTAGAGTAGGAGGGAGAATTCGATCCAGAGAGCGGATGAACGTGTCGTAATTCGATACCCGAGTGTGGCAAACGCAAGTGTTGGTTACCAGCAACCAAGGCTGCACCGACGGCTAAACAGTTAGTGACCTATCGCACTAGAGTTCCTTATACAAAAATGGACTTGTAAACATTTTGCTATTGAATAATTGAGTGAAGTGAATTGTTTAAACATTGAAAAGTGTATGAAAGTATTTGCTACAATATTGATCTACAAAATATGACTTCGAGTGATAGTATTTGAACATTGAAGAATTATCAAACATTTTGAAACATTATGAGTGAACATTTCGACGTGAACAATTGTTGATGAAAATTATTACGAGGGATATTCGACAAATATTCCCGAGTATGAAGAAAGACTACGGCATATCCTGCTAATAAAAAAGACATTCTGCGAGCTTACAAATATCACTGTAAAGCTAATATACGCAACAGAACCAATATTATATGATATCTACGAGGGAAACACGAAGAATTATTTATAAAATTTGTTCATCCATGCAAATGAATATGAAGTTGAGAGGGACATTGTCAACGTTTAAGAAAGCAGTAAAGATGGCAGAGTAAACTATGATTTGGGGGAAACTAACAGATGAGAAAATAAGAATTCCAGGAGTAACTTAAATACTACGAACAATTTTCAAAATTATAAGAAGCATGCAGAGAAATTCGAGGTTCGGCCATAACAAAGAATGAAGAATGAAAATAACTTCCAGATTCGACCCTAAAGAAGAAAGAAAAATGAAGCAGATGACTAATCCAGTTCGAGAGGAGACTCAGGACGAGGTTCGAGCAAGGATGGAGTTCGACTACCGACGACGCAGTACGATTGCAGGGAAGGTAATCCAACATGCAGTATCAACTTGGAGCAGACAGAGATTGGAGATACCAGGAGGCAGAGTAATACAGTGTATCTACTGGTATATTCACCCAGACTAACTATACCCCGCAAAGGTAGAAATAGCATTCCATCATAAGTAGTCATTTTCAACATTGAAATATAATGAATGACCATTTTCGGCGAGTTCTTAATAATTTATTTCTGTATTTAGGAGATTTTAGCGATGTTTAGATTTTATTAGATCGACGATCTTATTATTTTTTGATTTTGAAGTTTTGATAGTAATTTTAGAAATTATGGATTTTTGAATTACAATTTAGGGGATTTAGGAATTTATAGAATTTGTATTTAACGTTGTGATTTTAGATTTTGAGTTTTTGGAATTTCAATTTTGGTTTTTGAGATTTTCGAATTTAATATTCGGATTTGTGGATTTAGATTTTGGGTTTTTACGGGTAATATTCTAAATTAAATATAATGGAGATTTTTATAATAATAGGATAAGTTTAGGATATTTTGGATTTTTAAAATAAGCGTAGATCATTAGGCTATAGAACATTGATAGATCTTTGTCGAAGATCAACAGTGTTATTTTATGAACATGAATAGATAATTAGGCGGCAGCACGCCGGCCTCTCACCGCTGGGTCAGTGGTTCAATTCCCGGTCATTCCATGTGAGATTTGTGCTGAACAAAGCGGAGTCAGACAGGTTTTTCTCCGGGTACTCCGGTTTTCCCTGCCACAATTTAATTCCAGCAACACTCTCCACTATCATTTCATTTCATCCGTCATTCATTTAATCATTGCCCCCAGGGGAGTGCGACAGGCTTCGGCAGCCGGCACAATCATATCCTTGCCACTAGATGGGGGCTTCATTCATTCCATTCCCTGACTCGGTCGGTCGACTGAAACTAGGCTGTGGATTTTCAATAGATAATTGATATGACATTTAATTGGAAAATGAACAATTTGAATTAATTGTGTGAAAGTCAGACAGCAACAGCTGATAGGAATAGTTTAATACATAATTTAGAAATTCTTATTAAGTTCTAACAGAATAGCAACAATAGCGACGAATTGAAAACTAAACAATGATTAATTTAATCATTAGTTGTGACGAATAATTATAATTGTTTATATAACAATGAGAATAGACCAGTATGGTGAAATAAAGGATTGTATTGTTATTATTAAGATTTAATGAATAGATATTGCTAAAATAATGGTTGTTATAGAAATGCAACATTGTGAGAATTGTATTTAACAAGGAATTTGATCGTCAGCATTAGGGAAAATACAAATGAAAGTAATAATTCGACGTATTAATGAAAGCTCGTCGTTAGTAAGGAAAGCACGATATAAATGCAGATATGATTACGAGTTAACAGTGTTATATGAAGGAATAGGAATCTGCTATAATGAGTTGTACAAGTAAGCTCTTCGTCGATGATGTGGACGTTGTTCAGAAATTGTAAAGGAATACTTTGGTAATATAAGTAAAAGAATATAGTATCGTCTAGGATTTAATATGATCGTGCAGTGTTTAATAAATGTATACGAAATATGGTAACAGGTATATTAAAGTTGTGCTTATGGGATTTTCATTATAGATGAAAATAAGGTAAATAAAGATACTTGAAGGTTATAAGGCAAAGGGAAGTAATATACAACAGAGCATAAGATAACAGCTGATAGCGACTATAACAAGTTACAATGATACAGTTTAGTGCAAGAAATAATGGTATTATTGAGACAATGTTAATTTATTGAATTTATTACTTTAATAAACCAGATATGACAATGGAGCGTGAGCTTTACTTAATTGCACGGCGATAGTTATATTAATCGTGGCAGAGGAGACCAGAATATGATAAAGGAAGTTAGTCATTTCTGAATAATGGAAGTGAGTATTGAGAAGTGAAATAGTGAAAATATGGACTATTTCGAGTTAGTCAAGAGTCTTAGAAGTGTTGTACATAAATGTAAATATCATTTTGAGAAGAGGAAAGTTGAAATGTAAACATAAAAATAGGATTATGAACAGAAAGCAACATACCGCTTTTAATGAAAACAGGATTTGTAATGTATATATAAATATTTTAATATGTTAATTATCAGGAATTTAGAAAGGAAACTTTAAAATATTTTACGTGACTAAAGCAAGTCAATAATGTAGGGATTGTATTAGTTGAACTCTTATAAATAGTCGAGGAGACAATTATAAAAGAATGCGAGTAGCATTTTCATCGGTTCAGAATTTTATTTAAGAAAAGAAGAAGATTTTATTTTGATATTATTATTATTGTTATTATTATAATTACGTTATTTTTATTTTTTAACAAGTGAATATTTTTATTTTCATTTCATGTAAATTGCTCCTTTTTGAACAAATTAGCAGGTATGTGATGTACGATTGCTCGTTTATAGAACTTTGAGTTGTAATTTACATTACATAGTGATACAGTGTTATATGGAGGTAATTATAGGCCCCCGTTACCGAAAACCTTCACCCGTCACCCCCGAGAAGCGAAAGTTTCTCACTCTCCAACTTAGTTAGAAGACCAAACTCACGTAGTATTGTCCCATAGTACAATATTAGTTCTAGTGCCTTATGTTTTATTTGTCAGCGTTGTGCAGCAGGTTTTCTAGCCGGGGACCACGAATCTTCTGCGATCCAGACCATCTTCGAATATTGGCAAATAAGTGATTTGTCTCATAATATGAGGGTACAGAGTACCGTGCTGAAATTCTGTGAATGAAATACAGTCCGGCTTTCTAAATACAATATGTAATTAAACTGTTCTTCCGGAGATGTTGACATTTTGATTATTTATAGGCTACACGAGGGTTTGTCAGGAGAACCAGTGTAATGATCCTCCTCCACTCAACATTGCCACGCTCACTTCGCCCAAACAGCTAATAGCATTTTCACAGTACATTACGTCATTACACCTCGTGGTGAAGCGGCTAGCATTTTTGGCAGTTACCGTGGAGGTCCGGGTTCGATTCCCGGCTCTGCCAAGAAATTTAATTTTGGTCTGAGGGCTGGAACGGGGTGCACTCATCCTCGTGAGGCAAAACTGAGAAGAGGCGGGTTCGATTCCTACCTCAGTCATCCTGGAAGTGGATTTCCATGGTTTCCTATTTCTACTCCAGGAAAATGCTGGGATGGTTCCTAACTTAAGGCCATGACTGCCTCCTTCCCAATTCTCATCTGAATTACAAATACACTAATACTGCCATCACAATAACACAGGTTAACAGGAAAATATCTCTCTCTCTCTCTCTCTCTCTCTCTCTCTCACACACACACACACACAAGTACACGAGCACGATGTCGCAAATCCCCTAAAGAGTCAACAACAACGCAATAGTTAGCCAGAAAGTCGTAATACGGTATGTGACAAACCACATCATAAGTGAAGCTGGCCTCTCCTACGTTTTGCCAGTTGGAACGTTTTTAGACAGTTCAGTTGATTCTTACGGTCTGGACAAACTTTCTGCACGGCACCGGCGGCATCCCTGAAACCAAACAAGTTAAAAGGGACCTTCAGTGGACAGCAACAAGTAGCCCTATAACAAGAACAAGAAACAGAAGCAATCATGTAAAATGTATCCCTGGAAGCAAATATGACCGATCCCTTTATGTTATCAGCAATAAGTGCTTACTTTTCTCTTCGTAGAAAGCAATAGATGTCGAACATATGTCAGTTTAAACATCAATAACGTAAATCATACAGTAATATAATATTTGGTGTATGTGAAGTCTAAAAACACCTCAGGGTGTTCCAGAAATGTGGTGCAGTACCTGAAGTGATATCCATCTAATCTGCGCTGCTTTGCTGCGGAAATAATTGCGATGTATTATAAGACCGTTCTGATAATTGTCACAAATCTTGTAGAGATGTGAATTAGATTGAGAACGTCACTTGAGGAACCGAAATAGTCATCTTGTTTCAAAAGATCTTAGTGTTCAAACTCTGGCATCTTTCGTGTCTGAATTGAAGACATACAGGGTCTTTCATATAAAGTAAGAACGGCGAGCGGCGGTTTTGTCATTCGCTGCTGAAGCCGGCTTGGCCGAGCTTGTGACGCGCCACGGCCCCCTGCTGTAGTATTGAAAGCGCGCACATAGTACAAACTTGACCATGCAATAAGCGTGCAGGTGTTGTCAGTCGCCAGTCTGAACCACAGCTGCTAACATGTTGCGACAGTTATCATTGCAACATCGTATTTTTGTATGTAAAATTTATTTTAATTGCGATTTGGCTCGGCGGGTACGTGATGTATTTGTTCAGCAATTTCCTGATGAAGTGCCACCTTCACTAGCACAGATTCACGTAATTGTAAATAACTTTGACACTACTGGTTCAGTGCTCAATAAAAACACAAAATAAAAAATCAGAAAAAATACAGTGGTATGACTCACTCGCGTCAGCCAAAATGTGGTTACCAGATACAATGCCTGTATAACCCAGGAAGGACGACACTTCCA
Source organism: Meconema thalassinum (assembly GCA_946902985.2). Taxonomy (NCBI): domain Eukaryota; kingdom Metazoa; phylum Arthropoda; class Insecta; order Orthoptera; family Tettigoniidae; genus Meconema; species Meconema thalassinum. The sequence goes on from OX336389.2 coordinate 919,209,074, forward strand.
GCAACTTTTATAAGGTAATATTTCATAGAGGATTGTACACACGCTTAGAGCAGGGGGCCACGGCTCACCACAAGCTCGGTCAAGGCCACCACACTAGCGGATAACAAACCCGCCGCTTGGCGTTCTTACTTTATATGAAAGACCCTGTACTTTTCGTGTATTGTGTAAGCAAGCTCTGAACTTGAGAGTGGACACCACATGCTATATAGCATGGGGATTTATGTATGACTCAGAACCATGAACTGAAGGCATGCGTTTGTTGTTATTGTTGTTGTAGTTCGTACAGTGATATGCTTTACTCTTATCAGGCGCGGTCGAATAGCATCACGCACTCTAGTCAATATTATATAGCCTCTCGCGGCGGGTACCCTATGCTGAATGAACTGATGATCTTCAGTCGTCCTGTGACTCACCCGTATTCGCTTCACGTAACTCAGATTCCTACCTGTATTTCTTGCCTACCGGGAGGCTCACAAGTCAGTTCCAACGTGACGTAATATTTGAAGCCGTGAAACTCCATAACAGAGTGCCTGTGAAGGTTGTGTTTTTCATAGGAGTCACTCTGATAGGGAGGCACCGCCATTTTGGAACCCCATATCTACAATAAAGTATTAACATTAAAAGAATAATATTGTCATAGGCCATAACATTATACATTAATAACGACTCAATGAAACGAAATGTGTGGGTGCAGGTATGTCAAGTTGACGCCAGTGGGCGACCTGAGAGTCATGATGAAGGTGAAATAAGGATGAAGATGTCACAAACACCCAGTCCCCGAGTCCGAGGAATTACCCTAGGGGATTAAAATCCACAATGCCTGGCTGTGAATCGAACCCAGGACCCTAACCACTTATTGTTAGCCACAGAACCGGACACGACTCAGTACTACAATCAATCGCCTTTCAGAATTATATTTATTAATGAGTTGACAGAAAAAATAAACTCATACAGCCCAGCCCACACATCTTTGAAATTTGACCCCACGTGGGTGACTTGCAAGCCGTTCCAGTATCACCACCCAGAATTAAATTAATTTACTTAGCTGAGCTGGGAATCGAACTGGGCCTCCGCGGAAGCAGCCAACGATGCTAACCACTACACCACGGGGCATACATCATCAACAATATTGAATTTAATTTTGTTTCACGTATGCAAATTTGATGCTTTTCAGTCCTTCAACACGATTGTACCCAAATGAGATGGGTTATTCCCTAATCCTGAAAAAAATACATGAGATTAATAAATGCACTTGGATGACCAGTTTTGAAAAAGGAAGCTTGTAGTTTAACGTGACCGTCAATCTTGAGATCATGAGCCACGGGACCTCCTTTTTACGTGGAATCCGAACCACAGGACATGGCATTTCACTTCGAAAATCTCACATGCATTGACCGGGAATCGAACCCGGACCGCCTTGGTGAGAGGCATACAGCTAGACCGCTGAGCCACCACGCCCCTCCCAGTTTTGAACGTCAAGCGATCATCAACAGATCCATTACACTTAGGCTTTAAAATTTATGTCTGAAAATATAGGTGAAAATATTTACAACATGTACACTTATTTAGTTGCTGTATTCGTTGAGGTAATTCAACGCGTCGGTATTTGTTAGTTATAGTCTATGCAGTGTTTTGTTAAAATACTGGAAGTGGTGATTGACCTCAAAACTTGCTTGTTTAGAGTGAATATGTGATGGTAGTTAAATGGTCAGTTCAGGTTGGATTGTGCAGGCTACTTATCTGATTGAGTCTTGCGCTGACCTGGTGAGAGCAGTTATATTTGTCACTGTCTACTCTCAACTGGGGAGCTTCCTGTGTGCCAGGGTCTCTTATATACCTGGGCATTTCCCCTCTCGCATTCTAAGTTTCTGTGTTCGTCATACAAATGTGACTGTGTGTGGCCAAGTCTAGACTCCCTAATATGGTGTATGTTACTGTATACAGGATAATCTTCAACTACAGTATTTAAGGGTCGATAACTTAGATGTTAGGCCCCTTAAAACAGCAATTATCATCATCAATTATTAAATACCTGGTTTCATCCTCGCCACGCATACGCTAAGTAGCACTTTCTAAGCGCAAACGGTCAAATGAGGATGTCCCGGCACCTTTAATACTGCCGTTAATACCGGCCTAGGTTTATTAAAGAAAAAGATGCATCGTACATCCTGATCCAATAACATGTTTCCCTTATTAATCCTGTATCTAGCTTGGCTACATCGTTATGCTGTGGCTTGTTTCCGACGGGGAGTGTTTTCTAGTAGAGTGAAGAGGGGTGAACTCTCCATGAATGTGTGTTCGTTTAAGTTATTGGGGTTGTTTATTTTGGCTAAGTGTATCTCGATTGCTTCCTTTATGTCAAGAGCTCTTCCCTTTCGGTTCGTGATGGATTATTTTTTAAGTCAGTTTCAATGTTAGGGAAACTGTGTACCCCGTCGCACATGTGTTCGCATACGGCCGAGTACGTCGTTATTTTATCGCATTTCTGTGTTCATTGTATCATGTGTCCATTCTTCTCTCACTCTGCCCGATGTAATTTGCTTGATACCCTGTATCTTGGCACGTAATGGAATATACCTCTGACTTTGAATACGGGTCTAGTTTATTTAGATTACAATTGTGCAGATGATTTCCGGTTGTGTTATTCGTTGTAAATGCTATCTGTATGCCTTGTTATTTGAACAGATTGGTGATTCTTTATGTATTCGCGTTCACATAATTGAAACGCGCGAATTTTTTATCATTATTGTCTGGCTTTTGAATCGATTTATATTTATGTCTGGCTACAATTTGATCTATTTTGCTGGAGGGATAATTGTTTTCATTTGCTATTCGCTTGATTATTTTGTTTTCCTTGCCGTAATTTTCTTTTGACATGGGTATGTTTAAAGCCCTGTGCACCATTGAATTGAACCCCGCTAATTTATCGTACTGGGGGGATTGGACTGATTGTCAATTGCGTACGAAGTTTGTATAGGTTTTCAGAATATGGAATATGAAAGCTCATTGTTTCACTTACATGAAAATGGATCAAAAATCAACTTTAAAATATACATAATACTGTATGTGTTTATCCTCATCCCACGATAACTCCTCTTCATGTCACCAGTCACCAATCTCGTACATGGGTTCCTTAATCGTTCACACTTCCCTAACGGTAAGTATGAGTAATTCGACATGGAGAATAGATCGATGCTATTAACGCATTTTGTACCAAAAGGGGACTTATGTTTTTTCACGTTGTCGCCCTTCCATAAAATCACTGTGAATGAGTGCGTGGCTTCCTGAAGTAATCTATCCTCAAGGAGCTATTGATTTACTGTTTCTTTGCTTGCAGGCCACCGTGCCTGTCCTAGAGTGGGAGAAGCAGTTCCTTGAGTTCATGAGCCACGCATCCAAAGACGTTTCGGGAATGCAGGTGTATTACGAAGCTGGGAGGAGGTAAGTTGATGCCATTTTCGAGAAATTTAAAAACTGCGAGTTCTAACATCTGCAAATAACTTCATTATCCTATTAGGACCTCTGTAACAGTAAAATATATCTTCCCGCAAGGTCTTCATATACGGCACCTGTTGTTATTTGAGGTTTGTTTGTTGTTAATTCATTTTAGGGGCTTGGGACATCTTGGTCATCAGGCTTTCCACTTTCCTATAATTCTACACCTGCTCGATCATTATACTCTTATTGACTTCTGATGTCGACTGTACGGAGCTAAGGTGTGACTATGAAGGAAGTAAAGACTAGACATGGTATTACCCATTACATGAAATGTTGATTAGCATCAAATGCAACGTGCTATTGCAAACAAGAGGAGTGAGGACAAAGCGTACAGTCGAATATTTGTGGGCAGCCGCTTGAAAACATGTAAATATGCACGCTTCTCAGCAAAAGAAAATGTATATGCATTATTGACCAAAATATGCAAATTCACTTCACACTTTAGAATGTTCGGAACGCGGCATACAAGATACCATACAGAGTGGTCAGCCAGCCACTTTTCTTCTCTTTCGGAGGTAGGCAACCCAACTAACGCGTATATCATAGTCATGCTAAAATCATTACCTGCTCAATTTACGGCCTTAGTACGACTATACCGTTGAGTTCATGCTCGCGAAGATAGCATAAATCATTAGCGGAAGTGTTATTTCAATTACCTCAAGTATAATGAATGTTTAAAACGATCACAGATGCGAATAATACTACCTTATGTTTGCACAAGAAACGTCTACAAGGCCTACTAATAGATTCCGTACGTGCCAGTATTCTACTATGACTCTCAGTAGCTAAGGTGGTTAAATCACGCATCGCTGCTGTTGCGTCAGGCAAGCTGCCTGGTAGCAGCTTCGATGGCCAGGTTGGTACACTTTTACAGTGGATGAACTATGGCCACATATCTACCTATTCCAGTGAGTGAATTTTTATTTGGCCTTGAAAAGGGCTGCTTTTATCCGATGGTACGTAGCCAGGTTGTACGACGACATGAGTATCTGTAGGTAGGAAGCAGGGTACCCTGCATATTCAGTGTAGAAAGTGTTCGAAATGTTGACAACCATGGTCTACACAGATGTTATCACGACGTTGTACAGACAGTTTTGCCCGTTGTATGTGAGGTATAACAGCTTGGCATGCCTCGGTGATCAGTTGACGAAAGTGACAAAGATCTTCAGGCTCCTGAGCATGCACTGCCTGCTTTAAGGAAGATGTCAAGTGGCGTAAGATCGGGTGATCTGGTGGGCCAGTGAATGGGTCCTCCCCTACCTATCCATTTATTTTGATATGTATCATGAAGATAGTCCTGGACACCTACCGATCCGTGAGGTGAGTCCCCATCCTGTTGCCGCCATATTCGTAACCGCTCGCGCAGTGGCACGTTCTTTAGCAACTGTGTGAGTTCATTTTGCAGAAAATGAAGGTAGCGTGCTCCCGTTAGATGGCCGTCGAAGAAATTTGATCCGATTAGACAGTCACCCAAGATTCCACACCAGATATTAACTTCCCGCTGGTTCGTCTCGTGGCGAAGTGCCTAGCATTCTTGTCAGACACCCTGGAGGTCCAGGTTCGATTCCCGACTCTGCCATGAAATGTCATTCTGGTCGGTGGGCTGGAACGGGGTACACTCAGCCTCGTGAAGCGAAACTTAGAAAAGGTCGGTTCGGTTCCCACCTTAACCATCCTGGAAGTGGTTCTCAGTATTTTCCCTTTTCTACTTCAGGCAAATGGTTCTTAACTTAAGGCCACGGCCACCTCCTTCACAATCACCTCCTGAATTACAAATACACACACTACTACAGACACCACAATAATGCAGGATATCAGAAACATTTTATATATACTGTACACTCCCAAATACACGGGGCTAAATGACCTCGACCACGATGTCCAAGTCCCTCAAATGAAACAACTACTATTACTCCCTACTGCTCTTGAAATGCGCTCTGTCCTGCCCGATGGGGTATATTGCGTATTGTCCCGGTTCACGGTACCATTGCTGTGAAATGGTGATTCGTCTGAATACAGGACTCTTGACAAAGAAAAGCTGCATTGTTGGTCACATTGCCTAATGCCCCTCGACAAAATGTTACTCTAGCATCGAAATCACGTAAGTGGAGCTGCTGGTGCAACTGCAGATGGTATGGGTGAAATTTCTTGTTGTGCAGTATGACAGGTGAGGCACGATCTGTCCTTAAAAAAATGTATAAGGTTGGGATCGAACCAATACACTACCGGTTCTCACAGACGCCTTGTGTAACCAGTCTTTAACAGCCTCCGCCACAAAGACAACATACTTATTACACCCTAGACGTTTACTACCTAACTATGGTCGTTCCATCTGGAACGTTAATATCCATGTCAAAGTCTTCAATTATGGTTTACAGTGTTCATTTAACTTTCAACCATTACATATCACGTGGTATAACCTATTAATCGTGTACATGCGTTCTTTCAAGAGCAATAAATCACATGTTTGTAGAACGGTCCTTATTATTTAGTGGGGAATTGTGGATAGTCGCAGGAAGGTGCAGAGCAATATCGACCACTGGGAGAAATGTAATGCCGGGCCATTGTAAGATTGTTATGTGGAGAGCTTCCCTGGAGACGCGTGCATTATGAACGTGTGCATTGGCCTGCTGAAACATCCCATTTGCAAAGTTTCATAAAACTAAATAATAACGGGCTGGTGAATCACTCGGTATATGCTGTATTGAAATACGAATATCAAAATATGTAATATCCATTTAATAGAAGCATCCATGTACAGTATATGAGCTTCCGAGGTCTAATAGTGAGCTGATATACCAGCAAACTTTTCTGCTACGAACTAAACCTGCTATATTCCTACCTAGGAGTAATAAACTTACCGTCACAAGATCTTTCACAGCTGTGTTCTTGTATGGAATTTCAGTCGAAGATAGTAATAAATGGGCTAAAATTTAAGTTAACGCCGTATACGCACTATCGCAAATATACACTCATAAAAATGGAAATTACAACACTATGAAGGACTGGTGCTGCACTGCTGCAATTTGAAATTCAGGACGAGTGTTTGGTTGTGATACAATGATATCACTTTCAGCTCCCTTTGACCTCAAATGTGGACTAAAGTCCAAACAGGATGTACTCATTACGAGCTGTAATATAATGCTGAATTCTTTGAGTTGGATCACTTTCTCAGGAATTGTGATCCATACTTGCTGCTCTCCACGGGACAGCTGTTCCAGAGCTTTGGGTTGCTGAGGAAAAATGGCGTGCGGTTTACCTATCTTGTCCCACATATGGTCAATAGGGCCGTGATCTGGGGACCTGCCAGGCCATTGTAAGATTGGGAGGTCGTGGGAAGCTTCCCTGGAGATACGTGCAGTGTGAACGTTGGTATTGTCCTGCTGAAACTTCCCAATTGCAATGTTCGTCATCATAGTGACATCCTAAGGATTCAGTACTCTGTCAACATACTGGCTAGGAGTCATATTGCCCTCAGTAATCACTAATTGTGATTTCGCATTAAAGACAAAGACTACCCAGACCATAATGACCAGTTCTGGCGCTGTGTACTCTCGAAATTAAGAATTGGGCAGCCCTCCTCCCCGGTACGCCGATCATTGAAGGCAATGCAGAATCGCGATTCATTTCTGAAGACAACACTACGCCATTCGTCGACCTACGCCGATCTTTGTCCACACCACGCTAGGCTTCCACGTTGATGTTGTGGGGCCAATGGAACACCTTATGCAGGAACACGGACTCGTAAGCCACCCGCACGCAGACAATTCCCAACCGTTTGTTGTGTAACGTGAGGTGCCACTATTGCTCGAATTTCCGCTGCTGCTGCGTGGAGTACATCCGGGCCATCCGAATGATGTGGCGATCCTCCTCACAGTTGTTCATCGAGTTGGTGATGATGATAATTGTGTTTTAAGGGGCCTAACAACTAGGTTATCGGCCCTCCGTCGAGTTGGACCTGTGCCATTACTACGAGAGCGTGTTCCTTCATTTGACCACTGCCGCTATATCCCTTGTTCCGTAGATGTGTGTCGGCTAACATGTGCACAACCATTCTCACACAGGACAATTATTGAAGCTCTCTCAAACTGCGACAATTGTTGATCAAGTGCTCTTCTTTGCCGTCGGGGCATGTTTGACAGGGAACAGTTCAGCAATTTAACTAGCCTATGGTCCGCATGCTAGAGAACCAATCACGTGGGCCTGAAAATATTATCGTCGTTTCATATTTTGCAAATCAACAGAAACGACTGATTCCTTCATGTTGTTGCAATTTCCATTTTAATGCTTGTAATTGATTTTGACAACTTAGCCATCCTCCTGCAACTGAATTCGCACATTCTTTTAAAATCGCTTATCCTCCCAGCTTGGCTTCACCCATGGACTCTGCGGGGGATCATTCCTCTACCGTCGTAAGGACGGTGTTTGGGAGCTGAACACACTTTGTCAGCAGATGCAACTGGGGATGGTGACAGGCCGATCGCCCAGGCGATCGCTAACTTGGGTCTAATTAAAGAAGGGTCAGGGAAGGGATTTGGGAAGATAGTCGGCCGTGGAGCTGTTGAAAGGACCCGTCCCGGTATTTGCCTGGTGATGAAAATGGAAACCACGTAAACCATTTTCAGGACGGCCGAGGTTGGTTTTGAACCCACGCTCTCTCGATGCCAGCGATGCACGGGCTAGCGCGTTAGCGCTTTCTGCCATCGTGGCCGGTTCACACATACAAACCTGAATTTTAAATGGATATGTTCCATAAAGAACGAGAAAACAGAGTTCTGCAGTCTCTCAAACTGATTGCAATATCCCCTGATTCTCACATACAAGAGAACGCTCACGAAGTGTACAGTCCCAAAACTATTGTATTTTTTCTGAACGTAGCATGAAATCTTGATTAGTTGAATGCTTGAGTTTAACAAATATTTTTCTCACCAGGTGGCATAATCATGTCTTATATAGTGTCAATATCAAGGCTAGCAGCCCGGGAGACACATTATGCACTTCCCTGCTTAATATCTCTCATAAGCTACCTAATTATGGACTTACTTCTGATGATTTTCTTATTTTATTTTATTTTATTTGGTTTAAAATATACAGTGGTGTCTGAAATTGAGTTGTATATTTGCTTGAATTTCACTTGACCTCAACAAATAGTCGCTCAACAAGACTTGACATATTTTCCCATAAATAATTTTATTAATGCAGACAATGGCCATGTACTTTCTTTTTAGAACGGGTCTGGGAAGGGATATTGGAAGGAAATTGGCCCTGGACCGGCCCGGCATTTGCCTGGTGGTGGAAATGTGAAACCACGAAAACCATTTTTAGGACGGCCAAGGTGGGATTCGAACCCACGATCTCCCGATGCCAGCGAGGCACGAGGCAGCGCGCTAGCGTTCTCGGCCACCGCGGCCGGTACATATTTTCCCATACAATCCCTGTTATGGGGGTTTAACTGTATATAAGGTGACTTTCAATCCATGAGGAGTAACATACTACGTTCTTCCACCTTCAGGAGCGCCCGTAACTCACAGTGCTAACATTAGTTTGACATCTCAACACGTCTTCTCTCTGTTCTTGTAATTTCAGTTACGGTGACATTAGCGAAGCAGCAATATTCCAAGACATCGATAAGCTAATCGTCGGCATCGCCTTGATGTTTATGTATGTTCAGATAATTCTATCCAAGTTTAATATGGTGGAATTCAGGGTAAGTAATCATATTGTTACTAATATTCAAATATGATTGAACCATCCAATTCAAAAACTCGTTAAGTTCAAATGTGAGTAAGGTTCACTTCGATACTGTTTTCCCCACATTTCTGAGCACAGCAATGTACCGATATGTGCTATTGATTTGCTTCAACGTATGTTTCTTGATACTTGCAAGATCCTTAGCATTCCGATTAGATTGTTTGATCCATTTCTAAGAAATACTGTAAATACATATGACTGTGGACCTAATTCCCATGTGGATTTTAAGGGTTTTGGAATTGGACGGCTCAATTGTAGGATTAATTGTTCATTATTATGTTCCATTAGAAAATATATTATTATTTCAGTTGAATATTAATTGCATAATTCGTAGTAATAATTGTTGCTTTCCGAAATGTATTCATCAAAGAAGTTTTGCAACGCCCGTTGTCTCGTCATTGCGTTCATGGGGTAATCGTTCCGACAATTTTGTTGATGGCCTACGAAAGTCACTCACTGTGATATCAGTCAACTATTACTCCGCAAGCAGCACAGGGAACTGAGAACCTTCTCTGGCTGCGTAAATTAATGCAGCTTGCAGGCCGTAAAGTGCCCTTTCCTGCATTTCGTTCGTGTGTCATAACGCCATAACTAGGGGGGTAAGGCCGATTCTAAATAGTGTCATGGCCGCCGCGTGAGTCCAAGCTGATATCTCTCGAACCCATGGTCGGATTTTAACAAATGAGGTGTCGTTGGACTCGGGCTGACGCCCTCTTTCCAATGGACAACTTATTTCAACCCCAAAATAAAACCTACCCCTACTAGGGGATGAAATTGTATTTTTTTTAGTGAAAGTCATTTTACAAACGCAAGAGACATGAGGGGCGATACCACTATGAACTTAAACGTTGTTGCTCATATAGCGCATGCGTTTTGCTGGATGCCGCTATGAATCAACATTTTTGTTTTTGTTTTTTACGCATGCGCACTTGGGATTTTTGTAAGAGGGCGAGCTCTTTGAAAAAATGATTTATAAGAAGGGGTTTTGGTGGTGAGGAGAGAACCAGATAGTCGCCTACTTTCCTACGAAGTTTGCCGATATCTCTCGAACGCAAGGTCGGATTTGGACGTGTGACGTGTCAAATCGCTTGTCTCGAAGCCCTATATATGTTATTAATAGGTTAAAGTTTTGAGAATGCTGGAAACATGTTTTTTGGGGTAAAACCATGATTTTAGACTTTTTCCGATATCTCACGAATGCATGGTCGGATTTGGTCCTATGGCGTGTCAAATGGCTTGTCTCGAAACCCTCTTTATTTTGGTAATAGGTCAAAGTTTTTGAGAATGAGAGAAACAGAATTTTTTGGTGTAAATCTGTGATTTTAGACTTTCTGTTATATCTCACAAACCAATAACGCCAGAGACGTATACGAGGGGTCGTAGGACTCGGGGAGACTCCCCCCCCCACAAACACACTACTCCCCCTTTCGAATATAGTATTTATGTTTTAAAAAATTTTGAGCTTATTGGAATGCATTGACTTGACTTGACAACAGGGCAATGAAAAAAGCACAGAGATGCTGAGGACACTTGAAGGTCAAACGATATGGCAACCATGGTGGGAGGGGGAAGCGAGGATGATGTCGCTGATCATGTTCAATGTTCAGTGGATGAATTTATATTTTGCGAAGCATTGTTCGGAGAGGGTCATGTGACGACTTGTTTTAAGGGTATTTATTTTTCTGATCTTTATTATGGTGGACTCATTGATTGAAATAATCCAAAACTGCTAGGGCATGGCCTTGAGATTTTATAAACTGATAATGGGATTTTGACATACAAGGTCCCCCCAGAACTTGACATGATGTCATTCTTTTTTGGCTTATGAATTTCCCCAAAAAAGACCCAAAACAACAAGATCATGGACATTTGCTTTTCTTAATATATTGCAAACCCATAATGTAAGATGTTTACTGTGAGTGACGAAACCTAGCTAGGTAAAGAAAGAATTATTGTAGGCTAAATGTATGGTGACTGACACGTCTTTGACCATTGGAACTTGTTTTCAGATCTGACTGTAGTATATAGGGAGTATAGGTTGTAGGCATCGCTTGACAAACGGTGTACACAAAATTCAATTTATCGATTCAAGAATTAAGAGTAGACTATCATTAATTAATTGGTTAAAGAGTGTAGCTAAAAAATAAAAATGGTGACTACATTAAACTAAACTGAACCAAGTCGAATTAAACCCAACTGAACCAAACCAAACCTAATCAAGAACAATCCAAGGGCTTAAGTGTAAAACTTGTGGGGGAATGCAGTCATTGGCAATGTCCAAAGGAAGGGATAACGCTCTACCTCTAGAGGGTAAGGTAAAGCTAGCGCATGGTGCTAATGCATATTCCCAAGTACATGAACCACACACACACACAACTATCCTATGCTGTTTTTATGAGTTGACTGTTAAAACTTAGTCAGTGGTTACTGAGCAAGATGGTCGCTACACACAACAAGCTTTAAATGCTTGAGGCTAATAATCTATACAACACACACACACACACTCGCTTGTTCTAAACTAAACTGTCTTGCTGGCAGTGCTCACACAGTAGGCAAATGACAGAAATGCTTGGCTGACAGAAATACAATCATTTTCGGTTGTCTAATGTTACCAGCTAACCATTACATACTATAGTGGTGAGCACATGTGCCTCTTGCACTGGAGATCGTAACTCGATTTCTAGCTCTAAGGCCTAGAACGAATCAAACTAAGAAAGAAGGGTATGGTGACGCAGTGGTTAAACTGTTAGCCTTTCACTAAGGTAGACTAGGGTTTGATTTTAGGTTAATATACATGTCATAAACAAACAAACAAAAAAGCAGAGATAATGTTTAAAACTGATTACACTTGTCTCTTTTCAAATTATTACTTAGATTACAAATACAAAGGTGGACTGGGTTTGATATACAGTTAATGCTGCCTATCGCATACTAGCCTGTAAGAAAGCCAAACACGCAAAAGGCGTAGGTAGAGCAGTGGTAAAATCGCTATGTGTAGAGAACTACCTAACGGTTTTATGAACTGGCAATGGTATGTCGCATAAACTGTGCAGGATACAATCCAGCAACCATAATTTTTATCTTGTGGAACAGAGAAAACATATATATATATAGAGAGAGAGATCTAGAAAGCTTGTGTATGTATGGATAGCATTGATTGTTTGACCAGAGAAAATACGGTGAGGTAGGGTGGGGAGAGGGAGAATTAACACTTATATAGGAATGAAAAGTAAATAGTATTTTGTTTTTTTCAATAGTTTTGTTTTTCAAATGCAGTGGTAGATAGCCGTTATTTTGTAAAACATTCTTACTTGCAGTAGTAATAAGCCTCTACGGTCCCACTAACACACATCGACAGACTGTACTAGTGCCATGGTCAAGCACTCACATAAGGATCATTTACAAAAACATAAAATGAAAAATAAAAAATCTTGTTTTAGAAATATCGTTTTTCAACATACACAAAATAAATAAAAAAATGTGTAAACAGCAAAATGGAAAATCCATGTTTCCGTATAGACAAAATTTAAAAACCTTAAACGAACATTTAAAAAAATATATATAAATGGGAAATTGACAAATGTGTAAATATGAAAAGGGAAAATCCATGTTTCCATATCATGAAATTGAAAAAAAAAACATCAAACTGTCATTTAAAAAAATGCAAATGGAAAATTGACAAATTGCAATGTGTGAAATGTGAAATTGAACAAATGGCTATCATTATTTAAAAAAAAAACACAGTGCCTTATGGTTGAGGTGTGAATCAACCCCTCTCTACTTATTTTGGACCACCCGAGACTGAGCATACTTGTTTTAATCCTCATACCACTTTTAAAATTTTGTGTTAAAACTAGGAATTGAACCCAAGAGTTTGTAGGGGGAGACCAAGATTAGAATATGTTAAACAGATAGTCTTAATTGTAGGGTGTGGTAGCTATATAGAGATGAAACGATTAGCTCGGGACAGGGGCATTGAGATCTGCAGCAAACCAGTCAAACGACTAAAGACTCAAACAACAACATGTAAGCTCACCAAAATAATGTTGTGTAACGGTAAATGTTAGTCAACGAACAGTAATGCATTACTAAAACCCATGACACGATACCTAAGAGCTTTTCTAAAGTTATTTTAAAATGCCTTTAACCCTATATTAAACACCCAGTTCACAATATTCATAACTGCAATGTTATGGTAAAACAAAACAAAATCTATATTTCAAAACAAGCAAGTGGTTTAGTCAATGTATACTGGGAAAAGTTTTGTAAACACTCAAGTCCACAAGACTAATTAAATTAGGAACTGTCAGGTTGACCGAGTGGTTAAGGTGTTTGACTTAAGATCAGATTTCCTGTACAAGGAAGCAAGGGTTCAAATCCCTTACCTGACATAACTATTGCCTTAACATGGCTTGTCCACACTGAATTATTATGATACTTGCTACACAAACCATAGACAGAGTGTATTGTTTAAGGCACTCTCTTTATGAACATAGTCAGAGACTGTTGATGGTTAACAATTGCATTAATAGTGGGACATGGGGATAGCAATTAAGAAAAACAGCCGATACCCATACAATATTTTTATTCATTTAGTTTTTTTTACAATAGTTACACACTGAATACAACTTTTTATCTTTTTATCATTGTTTGATATAGATTTTAAACACAACGCTTGTTGTAGATCCTTTTATAACATTCTCCAGGTACTCTTGTTCTTAAAAACTGGGGAAGCCGCAATGGTTTTATAGACATTAAACCCTCATCCTCTTCTTTTTCATCATCATCATCATTGTAAATATTATCATCATAATTATTATAGTCATTGTCACCAACATCATCATCATCATCCTCAACATCACTAGAACTATCCAATTCCTTTTTTTCCTTTTCAAAAGAGACCTCTTGAAGAGTCTGTGTTGCTTTTGATAGTGTTAAGGGTTTTTTGAACGTTGACAACTGTCCTAACATGACTTTTTGAGGAGATGATAATTGCTTTTCAACAAACAATGCACTATCTTGAGCAGCAATATCATTTTCTTGAACTTGCTTTTTAGCATTTTCATGATATTTTGTTCACAGCAACAGTGTTTTATCTGGTACACTACATTGATGATTACCCACACTTAAGACCTTACCATTCTTACTTTTTAGATGACCTAAACATTTTGTTGTCCTTTGTTTTGAGCACTGCCAAAATATGATTCCATTCACATTTTGCCGCTTATAGTTATAGGAGTAGCCATGACACAGTGCACGTGGTTTGGCTTTATTGGTTATAGTATATTCCATAGTAGTAACTGACCTGTAAAGTTGATCTACCTACTACAAAGGTCAGAACAATTCTGGTGAAAGTGTGATTTTGTGTTGACGTTTTATATAGGATGATGTTGGTGACTTATGTTGGTGGCTTATGCTGGTGGCTTATGTTGGTGGCTTATATTGGTGGCTTATGTTGATGGCTTATGTTGGTGGCTTATGATGGTGGCTTATATTGGTGGCTTATGTTGGTGGCTTATATTGGTGGCTTATGTTGGCGGCTTACATTGGTGGCTTATGTTGATGGCTCATGTTGATGGATTATGTTGGTGGCTTATGTTGGTGGCTTATGTTGGCGGCGTATGTTGGCGGCTTATGTTGGTGGCTTATATTGGTGGCTTATGTTAATGGCTTATGCTGGTGGCTTATATTGGTGGCTTATGTTGATGGCTTATGTTGGCGGCTTATGTTGGTGGCTTATATTGGTGGCTTATATTGGCCGCTTATATTGGTGGCTTATATTGGTGGCTTATGATGATGGCTTATGTTGGTGGCTTATGTTGATGGCTTATGTTGACGGCTTATGTTGGTGGCTTATGTTGGTGGCTTATGTTAATGCCTTATGTTGGTAGCTTATTTTGATGTCAGTTTTTGTTATATAATGTATTTCTTCCATTCATTTATGACGTCATAGCCAGTCTTAAAGCAAGTCTAAACTTGTCCGACATGTTGGATTTTATGTTCATGTGTGAAACTATCAAGTACCAATGATCAAGTGAGCTTCTTTCTCTCTAATCCGCAGTTCTTCCCCATAGCATTGAGAATATTTATTGTAGTAGACTATAAAGAAACAAAAAAATCATGTCTAATACAGTTTAGCTATAAGTGACCAGAACCACTATATATAACATTTTATTCTAAGAGCTTTCCGTAATGATAAGAAAAAAGAGCTTACCATAATGATGGTTTGTGTAAGTAAACGTCTTTTGCTGCTTGATGCCACTACTAAAGTGATACTCATACAACAGACAAATCACTTTAGTAGTGGCATCAAGCAGCAAAAGACGTTTACTTACACAAACCATCATTATGGTAAGCTCTTTTTTCTTATCATTACGGAAAGCTCTTAGAATCAAATGTTATATATAGTGGTTCTGGTCACTTATAGCTAAACTGTATTAGACATGATTTTTTTGTTTCTTTATAGTCTACTACAATAAATATTCTCAATGCTATGGGGCAGAACTGCGGATTAGAGAGAAAGAAGCTCACTTGATCATTGGTACTTGATAGTTTCACACATGAACAAAAAATCCAACATGTCGGACAAGTTTAGACTTGCTTTAAGACTGGCTATGACGTCATAAATGAATGGAAGAAATACATTATATAACAAAAACTGACATCAAAATAAGCTACCAACATAAGGCATTAACATAAGCCACCAACATAAGCCACCAATATAAGCGGCCAATATAAGCCATCAACATAAGCCACCATCATAAGCCACCAACATAAGCCATCAACATAAGCCACCAATATAAGCCACCAACATAAGCCATCTACATAACCCACCAACATAAGCCGCCAACATAAGCCACCAACATAAGCCACCAACATAAGCCACAAATATTAGCCACCAACATAAGCCACCAACATAAGCCACCAACATAAGCCATCAACAAAAGCCACCAATGTAAGCCACCAACATAAGCCACCAACATAAGCCACCAATAAAAGCCACCAACATATGACACCAACACAAGCCATCAACATAAGCCACCAATATAAGCCACCAACATAAGCCACCAGCATAAGCCACCAACATAAGCCACCAACATCATCCTATATAAAACGTCAACACAAAATCACACTTTCACCAGAATTGTTCTGACCTTTGTAGTAGGTAGATCAACTTTACAAGTCAGTTACTACTATGGAATAGACTATAACCAATAAAGGCAAACCACGTGCACTGTATCAAGGCTACTCCTATAACTATAAGCGGCAAAATGTGAATGGAATCATATTTTGGCAGTGCTCAAAACAAAGGACAACAAAATGTTTAGGTCATCTAAAAAGTAAGAATGGTAAGGTCTTAAGTGTGGGTAATCATCAATGTAGTGTACCAGATAAAACACTGTTGCTGTCAACAAAATATCATGAAAATGCTAAAAAGCAAGTTCAAGAAAATGATATTGCTGCTCAAGATAGTGCATTGTTTGTTGAAAAGCAATTATCATCTCCTCAAAAAGTCATGTTAGGACAGTTGTCAACGTTCAAAAAACCCTTAACACTATCAAAAGCAACACAGACTCTTCAAGAGGTCTCTTTTGACAAGGAAAAAAAAGGAATTGGATAGTTCTAGTGATGTTGAGGATGATGATGATGATGTTGGTGACAATGACTATAATAATTATGATGATAATATTTATAATGATGATGATGATGATGAAAAAGAAGAGGATGAGGGTTTAATGTCTATAAAACCATTGCGGCTTCCCCAGTTTTTAAGAACAAGAGTACCTGGAGAATGTTATAAAAGGATCTACAACAAGCGCTGTGTTTAAAATCTATATCAAACAATGATAAAAAGATAAAAAGTTGTATTCAGTGTGTAACTATTGTAAAAAAAACTAAATGAATAAAAATATTGTATGGGTATTGGCTGTTTTTCTTAATTGCTATCCCCATGTCCCACTATTAATGCAATTGTTAACCATCAACAGTCTCTGACTATGTTCATAAAGAGAGTGTCTTAAACAATACACTCTGTCTATGGTTTGTGTAGCAAGTATCATAATAATTCAGTGTGGACAAGCCATGTTAAGGCAATAGTTATGTCAGGTAAGGGATTCGAACCCTTGCTTCCTTGTACAGGAAATCTGATCTTAAGTCAAACACCTTAACCACTCGGCCAACCTGACAGTTACTAATTTAATTAGTCTTGTGGACTTGAGTGTTTACAAAACTTTTCCCAGTATACATTGACTAAACCACTTGCTTGTTTTGAAATATAGATTTTGTTTTGTTTTACCATAACATTGCAGTTATGAATATTGTGAACTGGGTGTTTAATATAGGGTTAAAGGCATTTTAAAATAACTTTAGAAAAGCTCTTAGGTATCGTGTCATGGGTTTTAGTAATGCATTACTGTTCGTTGACTAACATTTACCGTTACACAACATTATTTTGGTGAGCTTACATGTTGTTGTTTGAGTCTTTAGTCGTTTGACTGGTTTGCTGCAGATCTCAATGCCCCTGTCCCGAGCTAATCGTTTCATCTCTATATAGCTAACATCCTACAATTAAGACTATCTGTTTAATATATTCTAACCTTGGTCTCCCCCTACAAGCTCTTGGGTTCAATTCCTAGCTTTAACACAAAATTTTAAAAGTGGTATGAGGATTAAAACAAGTATGCTCAGTCTCGGGTGGTCCAAAATAAGTAGAGAGGGTTTGATTCACACCTCAACCATAAGGCACTGTGTTTTTTTAAATAATGATAGCCATTTGTTAAATTTCACATTTCACACATTGCAATTTGTCAATTTTCCATTTGCATTAAAAAAATGACAGTTTGATGTTTTTTTTTTTCAATTTCATGATATGGAAACATGGATTTTCCTTTTTCATATTTACACATTTGTCAATTTCCCATTTATATATTTTTTTTAAAATGTTCGTTTAAGGTTTTTAAATTTTGTTTATACGGAAACATGGATTTTCCATTTTGCTGTTTACACATTTTTTAAATTTATTTTGTGTATGTTGAAAAACGATATTTCTAAAACAAGATTTTTTATTTTTCATTTTATGTTTTTGTAAATGATCCTTATGTGAGTGCTTGACCATGGCACTAGTACAGTCTGTCTATGTGTGTTAGTGGGACCGTAGAGGCTTATTACTACTGCAAGTAAGAATGTTTTACAAAATAACGGCTATCTACCACTGCATTTGAAAAACAAAACTATTGAAAAAAACAAAATACTATTTACCATTCATTCCTATATAAGTGTTAATTCTCCCTCTCCCCACCCTACCTCACCGTATTTTCTCTGGTCAAACAATCAATGCTATCCATACATACACAAGCTTTCTAGATCTCTCTCTCTATATATATGTTTTCTCTGTTCCACAAGATAAAAATTATGGTTGCTGGATTGTATCCTGCACTGTTTATGCGACATACCATTGCCAGTTCATAAAACCGTTAGGTAGTTCTCTACACATAGCGATTTTACCACTGCTCTACCTACGCCTTTTGCTTGTTTGGCTTTCTTACAGGCTAGTATGCGATAGGCAGCATTAACTGAATATCAAACCCAGTCCACCTTTGTATTTGTAATCTAAGTAATAATTTGAAAAGAGACAAGTGTAATCAGTTTTAAACATTATCTCTGCTTTTTTGTTTGTTTGTTTATGACATGTATATTAACCTAAAATCAAACCCTAGTCTACCTTAGTGAAAGGCTAACAGTTTAACCACTGCGTCACCATACCCTTCTTTCTTAGTTTGATTCGTTCTAGGCCTTAGAGCTAGAAATCGAGTTACGATCATAGTGCAAGAGGCACATGTGGTCACCACTATAGCATGTAATGGTTAGCTGGTAACATTAGACAACCGAAAATGATTGTATTTCTGTCAGCCAAGCATTTCTGTCATTTGCCTACTGTGTGAGCGCTGCCAGCAAGACAGTTTAGTTTAGAACAAGCGACTGTGTGTGTGTGTGTGTATAGATTATTAGCCTCAAGCATTTAAAGCTTGTTGTGTGTAGCGACCATCTTGCTCAGTAACCACTGACTAAGTTTTAACAGTCAACTCATAAAAACAGCATAGGATAGTTGTGTGTGTGTGTGGTTCATGTACTTGGGAATATGCATTAGCACCATGCACTAGCTTTACCTTACCCTCTAAAGGTAGAGCGTTATCCCTTCCTTTGGACATTGCCAATGACTGCATTCCCCCACAAGTTTTACACTTAAGCCCTTGGATTGTTCTTGATTAGATTTGGTTTGGTTCAGTTGAGTTTAATTCGACTTGGTTCAGTTTAGTTTAATGTAGTCACCATTTTTATTTTTAGCTACACTCTTTAACCAATTAATTAATGATAGTCTACTCTTAATTCTTGAATCGATAAATTGAATTTTGTGTACACCGTTTGTCAAGCCATGCCTACAACCTATACTCCCTATATACTACAGTCAGATCTGAAAACAAGTTCCAATGGTCAAAGACGTGTCAGTCACTATACATTACGCCTACAATAATTCTTTCTTTACCTAGCTAGGTTTCGTCACTCACAGTAAACATCTTACATTATGGGTTTGCAATATATTAAGAAAAGCAAAAGTCCATGATCTTGTTGTTTTGGGTCTTTTTTGGGGAAATTCATAAGCCATAAAAAGAATGACATCATGTCAAGTTCTGGGGGACCTTGTATGTCAAAATCCCATTATCAGTTTATAAAATCTCAAGGCCATGCCCTAGCAGTTTTGTATTATTTCAATCAATGAGTCCACCATAGGAAAGATCGGAAAAATAAATACCTTTAAAACAAGTCGTCACACGACCCTCTCCGAACAATGCTTCGCAAAATATAAATTCATCCATTCAACATTGAACATGATCGGCGACATCATCCTCGCTTCCCCCTCCCACCATGGTTGCCATATCGTTTGACCTTCAAGTGTCCTCAGCATCTCGGTGCTTTTTTCATTGCCCTGTTGTCAAGTCAAGTCAATGCATTCCAATAAGCTCAAATAACATCCACATCCTGTCAGTCTGCCCCAGTAAGTTTGTTTTCTATACTCACTTCAAGCAACATATAACCAAGTTCTGTTTGTTCTATCTAAAGCCAACTTAATCTGATCAAGGAATTATCATTTGTCATGTCACTCATGATCGTTTACATGTTAAAGACCCCCTTCAGGGGGTTTAGGAATTAGGTATTCCATCATAGGAAAAATCGGAAAACGAACCCTCGACCCGCCGTCTCATCGAAATAGCGAATACTGTATTGGTATATCACCACCGTGGCCAATAATAGCCTCGTTGAAACACGTGCCCAGTGGTATCGTCTCTTTCTATCTACAACCACTCTTCATGAACATTTTAGACAGATTTAAAAAAAGTTTTAAAAACTAAAATGTTTTCAACAAAAGTGTTGTTAGACCCTTTCGCAATTTTTTTTAAAACATAAATACTATATTCGAAAGGGGGAGTAGTGTGGGGGGAGGGCGCATCACCCCGAGTCCTACGACCCTCGTATACGTCTCTGGCGTTATTGGTTTGTGAGATATAACAGAAAGTCTAAAATCACAGTTTTACACCAAAAAATTCTGTTTCCCTCATTCTCAAAAACTTTAACCTATTATCAAAACAAAGAGGGTTTTGAGACAAGCCATTTGACAAGTCATAGGACCAAATCCGACCATGCATTCGCGAGATATCGGAAAAAGTCTAAAATCACGTTTTTACCCCAAAAAAATGTTTCCAGCATTCTCAAAACTTTAACCTATTATTAACATATATAGGACTTCGAGACAAGCGATTTGACACGTCACACGTCCAAATCCGACCTTGCGTTCGAGAGATATCGGCAAACTTCGTATGAAAGTAGGCGACTATCTGGTTCTCTCCTCACCACCAAACCCCCTTCTTATAAATCATGTTTTCAAAGAGCTCGCCCTCTTACAAAAATCCCAAGTGCGCATGCGTAAAAAACAAAAACAAAAATGTTGATTCATAGCGGCATCCAGCAAAACGCATGCGCTATATGAGCAACAACGTTTAAGTTCATTTTAGCAGCACACCTTATACATGTCGCATTTGAAAAGAGACTTTCACTAAAAAATTACAATTTCACCCCCTAGTAGGGGTAGGTTTTATTTAGGGGTTGAAATGAGTGGTCCATTGGAAAGAGGGCGTCAGCCCGAATCCAACGATATGTCGCATGTCAAAATCGGACCATGGGGTCGCGAGATATCAGCTTTGCCCCTGAATATATTGCGGGTTAGTATGTGACGTCACCAGGAAAGTAGGCTGTGAGTTTAAACACCCACTACTCCACTACTGCCATAGGTAAGCATTTTCCTGCTCGCAAATCGTTTATCGTTGTATGATACTGTAGACTTATCTGACATTTGACACGCAAAAGAAATATCAGCTGCTATGGACTTCCACAGTGGCTGTCAGGACCAGGCATCACGATATATCTTTGGTCTCGAGCTAACTTTGGAATGGCTTACATCGCGATGTCGTACTGTGGTGTACACATGTTTGAAGAAGTGTTGATCGGCTTGGTCTACTCGACAACTGGATATGAGTTTGGAGAGAGATTGGAATTAATACCATACGCTAGTGTTGTGTGTCTTCATTCGTATATATGATATGATGACGGTACTGTAGTGCAGTACAGCGGTGAGCAGCCGAGTACACTGCAGCTGCTTGGGTTGTTGTTCACCACGCAAGTTAGTCCATGAGCAAGAGTTTTCCGGGAACACCCTGGAGTGGTGACTCTTGGACACGCTTGAAAACATGAGGCTCACACAGCAAGAGTTTGTCAGGAACACACACTTGGACAAGCTTGTAGATGACAATGAGTCAAGACTACACATGACGAGGCAGAAACACACATTTGGACAAGCTTGTAGATGACGATGAGTCAAGACTACACATGACGAGGCAGAAACACACATTTGGACAAGCTTGTAGATGACGATGAGTCACGAGTTTGTTGGGAACACGCTCTTGGACAAGCTGATACACATTACTGCAATGATTCTTTTGATTTTCAAGAACATTGATTGAGTTAATACTAACAATGACAGGCCTCCAAAAATAAAGCCGATGCAAAACATTTTTGATATACTATAACAGCATTGCTGCCTACAGTTTCACTCTTTAATTTTTATACTTTCATTCTCCAAAATTAGGGATTTCCAACTAATGTGAATATCCAATTTTAGTGGCATCAAAATTTTCCACGCTGTAATATTACCGATCAATCTTTCCACCTCCCTACAGCATACGTATTTCAATAAATGTAATTTGATTATTCATAGTACCTGTATTCTTAGCTAGATGTAGTAATAGTAATTAGAATTCCTATTCATTAGGTCACACATAGCTCATAATACAATATAAGCTGCCTTTTGTTGGACACCCGCAGTCACAGCTTATTGGCCAAGGCAATTTGATTGTCTCGATTTGCACCTATGGTAATTTAGGTCTACTTCTGTTATGTGTTCAAATCATATTTGACTCCATTGCCTGAGACAGTAATCACGAGCTAGTTCATGTTCAGTTGCCGGAGATTTAATACAATACCTAGTATACCCCTCTACGAAATATGAAATTTTCGATCAATTGACAGCTTTTCAGTCGTTTAACACGTATTTGAGCCCAATTAGATTGGGTGAGAAATTATGCTCTACCTGAAGAAAATACATGTGACTAATTATTAACCACTGATTACGGGGTTCAGGGATGGCATGTTTGGTTCGTCAAGCGATCATCTTCAAGTTCGTTATTACGGCTTAATATAATTATGTTGATAATGATGTGAACCCCTCTGTGTAATCAGTGTGTGTTAATCACATTTATTTTTTTCAGGTAGAATTTTATTTCTCGCCCAATCTAATTGGGCTCAACACGTGTTGACCGACTGAAAATCTATCAATTGACTGTTAATTAGGCAACACCGAAAATGGCTTCAAAGCTTTCAATAATGCAATAGGCTACTCGTATCTTTTTTCGACTGTACAAAACCTTATGAATTCTTTCTCTTAGCAGTAGACCAGTCTTGAGACGAGATCAAGTCTCACTGAAATAGGAGATGTAACTCAACTTTGAACACCTTCCCACTAATTGTCCTGATTGAGAGTGCATGTCACAAGACGAAATGGCAGGCAGAGTGCCACAGCGGTCATCCATGAGCGAAATGGCTTTTGGTCCTTTTGAACTATTCAACCAGACACAACTTAAAATAAGACACACAATGAGAGCAAGATATATTTTCGTCTCTCAAATTCACAAATGTATGTCCACTTTACGAAAGTCCTTCAAAGCAGATGTGAGGGTTATCTGATGCTGATGTTAGAAGTGAAATGATATACACTTGAATGATACCACTCGTTGACATTCATCTCGCACAGGGTGTTGCTTTTGTACTGTGACGGGTCTTGCTCCCATAATTGGCTGAGTCTATTGACTGTGGTTGTTTGTTATTCCGTCCTATAGTTCTACGTCTCTTATTTATTATTCTTATAATCTACAAAAGTGTTTTCTTCCTCTATTTATACGGCACTTACTATTTTGATTTGCATCGCGACTCGAACACTCCATCTACAGACTATTCCACTAATGCAAACCCAGGAGATATGATTTGACGAGTAGCTGCTGGTCAGTTGGCTTGGAGAAAGCAGAGTGGGCAGTTCTGTTTCCATGATTAGGCTGAAGTATCTCTGTATAAACCGTGTTTCTCTATGTAAAGGTTCGGGGAAAGATTCCTCAGTTTCTTGGACCATTAAGTGCTTGAATGTTGAGTGCACAGTATTAACCTGAGTAGAATAATTCTGATGCTTTCATTAGAATATTTCGTGTGTAAGGCCATAAGCCAAATCTTCCGTATATCGTGTGTCATATCACCCATTCTTACGGAGACATGGGAAAAATGTGCATATCCTTTTGGTTTTGCCAACGAAAATATATTAATAGGTATGTGTTGTGTTTCTAAAACATGCATTATTATAAGCCATATCGCCCTGTGGCAGGGGCAATTTGAACGCAAGCGCATGCTGCACTACATTAGATCAGTAAATTAGGTCCACTTTTAGCTCCTGTGTGTTATTTTTCATTTGTCTCGTCCATGCCCAGCGATGTGTGCGCATTATACACGGTATATAGAAATATCACATTGTTTCTTACTATATACTAGATTCTCATGTATATTTATGAAAACACTATTGTTGCAGTTTATACTCGCCAATGTTGGACTCCTATGCATTGGAATGGCATTTGTCGTTGCATGTGGAATCTGCTCAGTGCTTGGCATTTCCTATGGGCCTGTTCATACAGCTTTACCATTTCTCCTCATGGGTATTGGTGTGGATGATATGTTTGTAATTATGGCATGTTGGAACAACCTGACGCCCGCAGAGCGACAGATGAGTATACCTGAAAAGATGGGCCGTACATTACAGCATGCCGGCACGTCCATTACCATCACGTCACTCACAGATGTGATTGCCTTCATGGTAGGCGCCACGACGGTAAGTCTTTCTCTTCTCTTCCATTCTCTTGACATGCTCTTTTGCATTTGCCTAATCGTTGCTGTGAAAATTGTTAGAATTTTCACATCACAAAAGCTAATTTTTCCTTAGAAGTACTCTAGTAAGGATTCCATTATTGAACTCTTTTGTGATTTTTATAGAATGTTAGAATTTAACATATGTTCCTGAAACGTAAGCTGCTTCAAAGTAAATAATTATGATGATAATAATGTTCCATAATTTAATTTTGATTAGAAAGCAGACGTTAAGGTTTGGTTGATTTATGGATTTGAACTGCAGAGTATTTTGCTTGCTCCACAGTCTTACATCTGAACATATAATAGCATTTATTAAGGTAACTTACTACTAGGCCAATCGTCTTTATCCTTAACCTCCTCTACTGTATTAACCTGAACATTTAATTGATCGCCTCCGCCTCCATTTTTAAACTACTGTACCGTACCTCCTTTGCAGAGAACTGGAGAAGGCTACGTAAAAGGTTACTAATGCAATACAGGTTTTAATTCACTTGGTCGGCAAAAATGCAAATCCCACACCAAAAGCAGCCATCTTGGATAACACGACTGTCTGCTGCTTCTGCGCGCGATTTGAATTTGACTATTTGCTGACTATGTTACTTAGAACCCGGATTTTACATAGCCTCGTGGACATCGTAATTGCATGTTCTGATCTACTTATGAAGGTGATCATACTCCAAAACTATATATAAACTGTCTGATTTGCCTAGCATAGCTGGGGGGAATAAAACCGTCTTCGCCCAATAAAAAACGTTTAGAAGATGCGATGAATTGTAATCAAATATTGTTAACTATCAAGTTCTTTGAAATAGCTTGAAGATGTTTTCCCCCAAGCATAGCAATGTTGCTACATGGTGTAGTTTACCAGAGGGGTGGTGCAAGTGCTTGACTGCGCCCTCTCAATGGCCTGCGTTCAGCTCAACATCTTTTTAATTACAGTAAGATTAAGATGTTATTTCAATTATGGGCTTGGGACACCTTTGGTATTCAAGACCGTGCATAGTTCTGTCTGATAAGCTGTGTTACTGCGATGGCGGTGGTAGTGTAATTGTAATCACTAGGGTCTAGGATAGGGGTAGGTGCTGTGGGACTTAAAATGAGGTAGCATTTGCTCGGAGTAAATATGGAAAATCCCGAGGGAGAGGGGGGGGGGGGGGAACACGCTTAGGATGGCCTCTGCCAACACAGGAATGCGAACCTCGGATCTCCAAACTACAGCTTATCACTGCAGTCGTTGTGTGTGACTTAGCATGTGTGACTACGCTGTTTAAATTGTCAAATTGAAAGAAATAGTTTTAAACCTTTTGGCTGACTTCGTTGCTTAACCTGCAATACCGCGTCCTTGACAATGTTCTTCGTATCCAATATTTTCCTTGTGATTGGTCGCGCCTCCCAGCCGTGTGTCCAACAGAACAGTTCACGTTTGGGTCATTTTCCTGTGTGGTGACCTAAAGGAAAATGAGCTTTAAATTCATTGCACTGTAGAGAAGTACAGTATATTTCCGTGTAGTTACGCACTGCTACAGTGCTGTGTACTTAAGGTTCATTTTCCTTTAGATTTACACACAGGGAAATGAACCTAGCACATCCACATATGGCTGGGAGGCGTGGCCAATCATAAGGACAATAATGCAAACGAAGAGCATTGTCAAATACGCGGTATTGCAAGTTCAGCGAACTTGGCTGCCGGTACGCGGCGCGGCTTAGCTCGGCATCCAGACTTATTGCATGCCTCTTAGTTGCGGTACTGAATATTGAAACACTTGACGAACTACAGTATCTCTGTTTTGGTAGCCTACTGGTAATGTCATCCCATCGCGTTTGAAAGGATGTAAGAGTAAGACATCCTTAGAAGAGCTTGTACGAAATAACCGGATTGTGTATACAACTCCACCCTAGGCCCTTATTAGGACCCAGGCCCTCCTTCACCCCCATGTTCATACTTTATTCGTGTCACGCAATGGAGAGCTACATGGTCTTTCAATATACAGTACTCACTCTTGGAAGCAATGGTATCGCATACCAATTCAGCATGAGAACGAAGTTTTGAACAAGTTCTTTAATTACAGTGAGATTAAATGTAAATTACCACGTAAGTAGGTAATGTAGACCGAAGCTGGCACAGGGGCTAATGGTCAAGATGGCCGCCGCGCGCAACCGCCCTATGTTATTCTTATGGAGGGGAGAGTCATAGCTGGCACAGGGGCTAATGGGCAAGATGGCCGCCACGCCCTGAGACCGTGGATGACGTCAAAGGGAGAGGTCGTCCGTATAACGTTGCCGAATGGAATATTTATTATTTATTTATTTATTATTTATATAATGTTTACGGTAATCATTTTTAATTTCTTTATTTTAATTTTAATTTTTATTATTTTTATTTATTGTGTCAAAGCGCTAAACTGCAAGGTCATTAACCCAAGAAATCTCTACCCCACAATTACAGAAACCTGATTTAAAGATTTAAATTAATGCATGTAAGATATTTCTTTTTACATTTTAGATTTTAAATTTTAGATTTTATTTCTTAGATTTTTATATTTTTATATTTAATTTTTTTTAAGATTTTAGATTTTAGTTTTTAAATTTTTAGATTTTAAATTTTATATTTTACATTTTACTTTTTTATTTTATATTTTACATTCTAGATTTTGCAAAAAAAGACTAAACTACAAGGTCACTGACCTAAGATTTTATCTTTACTGTTTATTTTTACTTATAAATTTTTATTTATTTAATATTTAATTTTTATTTTTAGCACAGGGCTAAGGCACAAAATGGTCACTGCACGTAACCACTTTTCAATGACTTGCTAACCTAACTTCACCTAACTTATCAAACCTCACCTCACCTAACCTAACATACCTCAGTTCTCCTAACCTAACCAAACCTAAGCCGAGCCAGAAGCTAATGCACATACACAGAGTATATAAGGGCACACGCAACTTACACGCTAGTCTAAAGCTACCACTGTGGCTACTGTGACACATAGCCACTACTCACAACAAGCTCAGAATTACAAAGTCAGTTAAGTTTTAAAAAGTAAAAGCTTTATTCATTTTTTTCTTTTCCTAATTTCACACTAGCACTAGGGCATAACCTTATAGGCACAGTTAACACACACACAGGCTTACGGAGAAATTATTCTCACACCAAAGGTTTCTTAATTATTAGAAGGGTGCAGTAGGGTGACAACTTTCTTTACGCTGTTTATCCTACCACAGCATTTTACAAGGCTGGATACTTTATCCCAAAGCATATTGATAATAAATAGGTTATACTATACTTTGGCTACCTAGTTTTGGCTACCTAAAAACAATTTCTTAAGATTACTGAAGGTTAACAGTTGGATTAGGAGTTGGAGGTGGGTAATAAGTAAAATGTACAAGCAGTGTCCATACAATATTTACACATATTGCATTTATTTTGTTATAAATTGTACAGTTGTTTTTTGTCTATTTTTATTTTACTTTTGAGTATGAATGTAATACAGTGAGATTAAATGTAAATTACCACGTAAGTAGGTAATGTAGACCGAAGCTGGCACAGGGGCTAATGGTCAAGATGGCCGCCGCGCGCAACCGCCAGATTTGTACAGATTTTTCTCAAAATTATTTTTTGCTTGTTTTCGTAGGTTGTTATTAAAATCAACGTATACCTTTAGCCAAGGCCTCTGTTGAAACTTTAACAAATGGTTCCCATTTGCTTGTTGCTTGATTGGTGCTGTTTCCATTTTTGTAGTGCTATTGTTTTATTTCTTAAATTGTTTGGGTTTATGTATTTGCTACATGCAAGTAGAGTGATATATTTCCTGTTTTAGGATTTAATATCCATAACTTAACCATTTAAGTATGGTCAACGGTTGAGTAATGACCTTAAGCATGTGTAGCTATACCATTAGAATCATTACTCTCTTATCATCAACAGGACACAAAATAATTTTGTTTAGTTTTATAGATGATATGTCATGTTATTTAGAAACGATAATGTTCATTGGTATTCTATTTACCTCGTTCTTCATGAAACAGTCCTTATAATCTTGAAAACTTATACAATTCTTGACAACGACTCTGCTAAAACCTTTAATCATTCTTATTTCTATGCCATTTATGACTAAAGCATACATTTTACCTCTAAGTCCAACAAATGCTATAATAATACGTCCACAAGCCTCGTCCTTAAAATTTCCCAAAGTTTTCTGGTTTGATGTAGAATAACATATATGATTACTAGATGTCCAGGTGTTCTAGAAATTTCACCTTGTCTTGATAAACATCTTGGATGTTAACCAAATAAATAAACGAGTCCGTATCCATATACAGTAGACTCTCGAAAATCCGGACCAATGTGGCGGACGGCCGATCCGGATTCCGAAAAATCCGGATTTCCCGGAGACAGAGTGACGTCGGTCGCGGCAGTGGTTTGCGTGCCGCGATCGCCGCCACTCCGTGCCGATATGTGTACTTTATTGTTACTCGCATAAAACAGTTCTGAACTGCAATTAACTGAACACAGGGGTAGAAAAAATAGATGGTTAATAGTATTGAACAACTTTAATAAGACTTAAGAATTTACATTACAGTACTACAGTATGCAAAATAAATGAAAATAAATCATCAGAAACAGTGTGTAAAAACAAACTTACACATGCTTGAAAAAGTCTTGAATATTTTTCTGCTTCACAGTTTCAGCACGTTTTCTTGCCGCAATGTCTCTTAACTTCATTAAACAAATGATGTCAGCTGAAGATATTCCATCCTGCTGAGTAATGTACTCTAGGGCTCGGTCCAACATTTTAAATCCTTCTGAATGTGGAATCAGGTTTATGTTGCTCTCAGGTAGTTCCTCTTCTTCCAAACAATCTTCATTTGTCACCATTCTGACTATATCATCGTCTGTTATTTCATTTTCGTCGTCATTGTTCATCCATTCATGGACATCATTATCACTCACTTCCTCACATCCGGGTATTTTTTCCAACAGTGTAACGACGTTTTCCCTTTCAAACTGATTTTCATCAACGTTTTCGACGGCTATTTCTTCAAACTTGTTTCCCTGATGGTCCAAGAGAACTTTCCATGACGAAACTATTGATGAAGGAGAAATTTGTTACTCATCTTACAGTACTTAAAAACAAGACGCGAGAAACACAGAGCACCGACACAACACGAGGTAGCCACCGAAAATAACGTCTGCACAGAGAGAGTGAGCGCGGTCAACTAAGTACTGTATGAGTAAACAAAGAGCTGTTGGGGAGGGGGCGAGTCAATGACCTCCCGCCGTGCCGCACAGCCAGTAGAATAGAAAAGACGTCATTCTTGTAATGCGGAATGGTCGCGGAGAAATTGAAGGCGCTTAAGCATCACGTTACCTACATTTTACTGATTTTGTATTACAAAAAATATTTTTTGAGCGGTCCGGATTTGCCGGAGTCCGGATTTTTTAGGTCCGGATTTGTGAGAGGCTACTGTACATTAGTTTAAGATTGTCAACCCCATAATAGGGCAGCAGAACATCATAGTGGTGGGAATACATGAGGGCTTTTGAAATATCCAGTATACACATTCCAATGCTACGTTTAGCCATGTGGATAGCAGCTAGGTTAGGACCATAAATTGTTCTATCGATAAATGTTGGTTTAGCTATTAGCTTTTCAGCCTTTTTGCTATCAGGTACAAGACGTATATCTATTCTTTTACGAATATTTTCCACCGTTTTTCCAAAAATTGCATTGTTAAATCATTTGTACAGATTTTTCTCAAAATTATTTTTGCTTGTTTTCGTAGGTTGTTATTAAAATCAACGTATACCTTTAGCCAAGGCCTCTG
This sequence comes from Meconema thalassinum, assembly GCA_946902985.2. Lineage (NCBI taxonomy): Eukaryota > Metazoa > Arthropoda > Insecta > Orthoptera > Tettigoniidae > Meconema > Meconema thalassinum. The sequence continues at coordinate 919,239,724 of OX336389.2, forward strand.
TTGAAACTTTAACAAATGGTGATTTTTTATTAATTTTAGTCCATGATTTAGAGCATGCTTAAATGCCATGTAATGAACAACGAATCGCCTTCGATTTCCAAGATGAGGAATTAGTTTCTTGAGAGGCGAATCCTTAGGTTGTATACACTCTGGTGTAGATAATGAAGGTCAGATGGATAATCGACATCAGCATCTAGAATGTATCCGACAGGGTCGTCTTCCTTTAGCGTTTCTAGAACAACGGTATCTGGAGAACCCCACAGAAATCCACCTTAAGGAAGGGAGTGGCACATATCCCACCCGTATTGGTTGTTGGCATCATCATAGGTAATAAACTGCGATGGTTTCTTGGAATCATATGTTTCCATGTATTTATTATTAGCTTCGGCACACCGATGAGGCACCTGACATTCCTCCACGTATTCCAGACTCGATTAAAAGAATCTGATCCTAATCCTATAGCAATTCCAGTTCAATTCCAATGTAAAGGAGCATTGCCTCGAAACATAAACCAGGCGAAGTAAAGAAGTGTGCAGCATCCTCTCGGAGTGTTTCTAGTGTTTTGTTTCTAAATGTTCAAAGGCTGTCTGCAAGAAGGAGTACATCTGAAGTTAGGTAAAGACCATAGTGACCTTCTTCTTCTTCCTCTTCTAAGTTCTTCATCTGGTCAGAGTTTTAATTTCGAACTGATTCCAGACATTTTCAGCGTGTTCATAGCGTTCTTTACTAACACCATCTTGACTTAATTTGTTAAAGAATGCTTCTTTTTGAGGTAAAAACGTTTCCCTTAATCTTTCCCTTAAATCGATGTAATCATAAGGAAATACACCTTTGCGAATCATCAGCGTTGCATTTTCTTTCCCAAAGTAATTGTGTGTTTCAGGATATAATAATAAGTTTGTAACTAAGTTTTGCAAACTACTCAGCATCAACCTAAAAGTATCCACAAATCGAAGCTTAACATTTCCTACATATTTGGTAAAGGAGATGTACCTTTCCTTGGAGTTAGGGATAACGTCCACTCTCTCAGTAGTACATCCCAACTGCCTTACAATAAAATTTGCATCATATCCAGTCATATTGTGTAGAAATACAGGAACAGGGTTACGTGTTTTACACATCAAATTACAGTTATTATGAGCACTTCCACAGTATTCGCCTGTAATATGGCAATGATCTATAACTTTTCAGTCCTCTTCGGTAAATGTTTTATGACACAAATGGCAGGTTTCAGAAGATTGAAACTCTGCTTCTTGATCATAAGTTAAGGCCTTTGGGACATTTAGGCTGCACATATATTCAATTACCAGCAGCTGTAAAAGCAAGAAAAGCCTGCATTAATCCTCAAAACTTCATGGACGAGAGGTGTTTCATGTATGCCATTTTAGCAAAACTGGTTAAAACGAATGCTCAACGCATTAGTAAATACAAGGACCGGGAAAACAAGTATGATTTTTCAGTAATATCGTTTCCTACAGCGCTAGCTGTCATTACCAAATTTGAGAAAGCCAACGACATATCCATCAATGTATTTGAACTGGAAGAAGACAACATACTGTTTTCTCTAAAGGTTGTGGATCAAGAGCTACAAGACCATCGTGACCTTCTTCTTCTTCTTCTTCTTCTTCTAAGTTCTTCATCTGGTCAGAACCACGACGTCTTTATTGAAGATTTTGATAAAATAGTAGGACATCAGATTACCCACCATCGACATAAGATATATACGTGTAAACGGTGTTTTGCTCACTTCGATAATCGATATCGGAAACAAGGGATGGACAAATAAAAGAACAAAGAGCTTTGTGTGTCCTGTATGACCTTGCTAGGGTTGAAATGCCTATTAAAAACCCAATTCTCAAATTCTTAAATGTGGAAAAAATGCTTAGAATACCTTACGTTATCTATGCAGATTTCGAAATTATACTCTTACCATATCAAACATGTCTACCCAATTCTGAGGCAAGTTATACAGTGCCTTACCAGAGTCATGTTCCTGTGAGCTTTGGTACATATATTAAACCCTCACCAGCTGTGGAACACATAAAGACAAACCTTCCGAACCAACCTATTATTTATCGTGGTCCTGACGCTGCAGATAAGTTTATGGATTGTTTGATGACAATAGCTAATGAAATTGATCGTCTTTACGGCTTAAATGTTCCAAGGGCCTTAACTTATGATCAAGAAGCAGAGTTCCAATCTTCTGAAACCTGTTATTTGTGTCATAAAACATTTACCGAAGAGGTCTGGAAAGTTAAAGATCATTGCCATACTACGGGCGAATGCCGTGGAAGTTCTCATAATAACTGTAATTTGAGGTGTAAAACACATAACCCTGTTATTGTATTTCTACACAATATGACTGGATATGATGCAAATTTTACTGTATTGCAGTTGGGATGTACTACTGAGAGAGTGGACGTTATCCCTATCTCCAAGGAAAAGTACATCTCCTTTACCAAATATGTAGGAAATGTTAAGCTTCAATTTGTGGATACTTTTAGGTTGATGCCGAGTAGTTTGGAAAACTTAGTTACAAATTTATTATCATACCCTGAAACACACAAGTACTTAGGAAAAGAAAATGCAATGCTGATGACTCGTAAAGGTGTATTTCCTTATGATTATATCGATTTAAGGGAAAGATTAAGTGAAAAGTGTTAACCTTCAAAAGAAGCATTCTTTAACAAATTAAGTCAAGAATGTGTTAGTCAAGAAGATTATGAACACGCTGAAAATGTCTGGAATCAGTTCAAAATAAAAACTCTAGGGGAATATAGTGACCTTTACCTAACTTCAGATGAACCCCTTCTTGCAGACATCTTTGAAACTTTTAGAAACAAAACACTAGACACACACCCAGTGGATGCTGTACACTTCTTTATTTCACCTAGTTTAAGTTTCGAGGCAATGCTCCTTTACATTGGAATTGAACTGGAATTCCTACAGGATTACGATCAGATTCTTTTAATCGAGTCTGGAATACGTGGAGGAATATGTCAGGTGTCTCATCGGTATTCCGAAGCTAACAATAAATACATGGAAACATATGATTCCGAGAAACCATCGCTGTTTATTACCTACTAGCAGTACTGCCCGGCTTCGCCCGGTGGATTTTTTGTTTTGTGGATGTTAATGAATACGACTACAGAACTGGCACATGATACTTAAACTAACAGAAAAACATATTTTAAAAATATAACTTTTTGTGATGGTAGTGGTGGTGGTTGTTGTTGTAGTGTGGTTAAAAGTAGTACAGTATAATGGACATAACTTTCAGCGAATTTTAACGTAATGATAATAATGATAATTATGAATAAGGAAACAGCTATTTACTAACTACAGCACTGACACATGTAATTTACCAACACATAAAAAATATATTAGAAAGAGCAGTACGCGTATTAAAAGACACTGCCTTGGGCCTATATCTCATTGGCTGTTAGAAATGTAGAGGCCAATAGTGTCGTCTTTTGTCGCATAGCACCGTAGGAAAATAATCAGAACACTTTGGTAAACTTCGGCTGTCCTGAGCTACTGAGGTAGATTGCTAGGTAGTGTCATTTATCGCCACATAGCGCTTAATTATAAGGTTCGGAATAAATGAAGGTACATTTGAAAGCACGAACGCTTATTGCAGCTGGTAACCTCAATGTACTGCACAAACAACATTGCACTTATACAAAGGCAAAGTATTTTCATGACGTAACTGTTTTAAGGGGCCTAAGACATCTTTTTGCACTAATTAATCCCCGTGACTGCAATTTATAAACAGCGCAAGATGCAACTATTTTCGCAATTCTGCACCAGATCACTGGTAGGGGCGAAGTGATGTTGCCCGATTTGCCAGCCAACAATAGACTTATTAAAATATTCTTACAGTTACACTACTACGGACATGAATGGTTCTAGGGCCGTAATACGTGGTTTTCAAGTTCATTTTGTATGTTATTCTAAATGTAGGGAATGGAGGGCGTTGTCCAAAATATCAAGTGGACAGTGTTACCAGCAGGGTTTCAAAGTGTATGTAATATTTGGTGCAATTAGGAGAAACGGTATAGATTTGTGATAAAGGGCTTAATTTAAAGTGGGCAGTGTCACCCGCATGGTTCCAAAGGGTAAGTATGCAAAATGTGGTTCAGATCGGTGAAACGGTGTAGATTTGTGCCAAAGGGCCTAACTACAGGAAATGGAATGGTATGTCCAAAATTTCATGCAGACAGTGTTACTCGCAGGGTTCCAAAGGCTAAGTATACAAATTTTGGATGAGATCGGTGAAACGGTGTATATTTGTGATAAAGGGCCTAAATGCAGGGAATGGTGTGGTCGGTCCGAAATTCCAAGCACACAGTGTTACTCGTCGGGTTCCAAAGGGTAAGTATGTAAAATTTGGATCAGATCTGTGAAGCGGTGTATATTTGTGCCAAAGGGCCTAAATACAGGAAATGGAGTGGTATGTCCAAAATTTCATGCAGACAGTGCTACTCGCAGGGTTCCAAAGGGTAAGTATACAAATTTTGGTTCAGATCGGTGAAAAGGTGTAGATTTGTGCCAAAGGGCCTAAATGCAGGGAATGGAGTGGCCTGTCCGAAATTTCATGTAACAGTGTTACTCGCAGGGTTCCAAAGGTTAAGTATACAAATTTTGGTTCAGATCGGTGGAAAGGTGTAGATTTGTGCCAAAGGGCCTAAATGCAGGGAATGGACTGGTCTGTCCGAAATTTCATGTAAACAGTGTTACTTGCAGGGTTCCAAAGGGTAAGTATACAAATTTTGGTTCAGATCGGTGAAAAGATGTAGATTTGTACCAAAGGGCCTAAATGCAGGGAATGGACTGGTCTGTCATGAATTTCACCTAGTCAGTGTTACTCGCAGGGTTCCAAAGGGTTAGTATACAAATTTTGGTTGAGATCGGTGAAACGGTGTACGTATCACTAACCGTAACGACAGCGCATGCGGATAGAGCACTTCGGGAGCGCTTGTTCTAGCGACTTACTGAACAAAAATCAATCTTTAAGGTTACCTGAGAGGTGTAGCCTAATGCAACATAGCCTAAACTATTCCTCTTGAATCTGGCTATCATATAAAAAAGAATCTTTCGAATCGGACCGGTAGTTCCAGAGATTAGCGCGCGTTTATACCCACAAACACACAAACACTTCAGCTTTATTATATTAGTATAGATGATGATGCCAACAACCAATACGGGTGGGCTATGTGCCACTCCCTTCCTTACGGTGGATTTCAGTGTGTTTCTCCAGATACCGTTGATCTAGAAACGCTAAAGGAAGACGACCCTGTCGGATACATTCTAGACGTTGATGTCGATTATCCATCTGTCCTTCATGATCTACACAACGATTTATCTTTTCTACCAAACTGTATACAACCTAAGGATTCGCCTCTCAAAAAACTAATTCCTCATTTTGGAAATCGAAGGCGATACGTTGTTCATTACATGGCACTTAAACAGGCTCTAAATCGTGGACTAAAATTAATAAAAATTCATCTTGTGTTGAAGTTTGAACAGAGACCTTGGCTAAAAGCATACGTTGATTTTAATAACAACCTACGAAAACAAGCAAAAATAATTTTGAGAAAAATCTGTACAAATGATTTAATAATGCAATTTTTGGAAAAACAATGGAAAATAATCGTAAAAGAATGGATATTACGTCTTGTAACTGATAGAAAAAAGGCTGAAAAGCTAATAGCTAAACCAACATTTATCGATAGAACAATTTATGGTCCTAACCTAGCTGCTTTCCACATGGCTAAACGTAGCTTTGTATTCAATAACCCTATATATATTGGAATGTGTATACTGGATATTTCAAAAACTCTCATGTATTCCCACCACTATGATGCTCTGCTACCCTATTATGGGGTTGATAATCTAAAGCTAATGTATATGGATACGTACCAGTTTATTTATTTGGTTAACATCCAAGATGTTTATCAAGACAAGTTGAAATTTCTAGAACACCTGGGCACATCTGATTATCCTAGTAGTCATATATGTTACTCTACATCAAACAAGAAAACTTTGGGAAAATTTAAAGACGAGGCTTATGGACGTATTATTAAAGCATTTGCTGGACTTAGAGCTAAAATGTATGCTTTAGACATAAATGGCATAGAAATAATAAAGATTAAAGGCATTAGCAGAGTCATTGTCAAAAATTGTATAAGTTTTCAAGATTATAATGATTGTATTATGAAGAACGGGGTAAAAAGAATGCCAATGAACATTATCGCTTCAAAACAATATGGCATACCATCTATAAAACTAAACAAAATTGCGTTGTGTCCTGGTGATGATAAATGAGTAATTGATTCTAATGGTTTAGCTTCACATGTCTATGGTCAATACTCAACCGTTGACCATACTTAAATGGTTAAGTTATGGATATCAAGATCCTGAAACAGGAAATATATTACTCTACCTGCATGTAGCAAATATATAAACCCAAACAATTTAAGAAATAAAAAATAGCACTACAAAAATGAAAATAGCACCAATCAAGCAACAAGCAAAGGGAAAAGTATGGTATTCATACTCAAAAATAAAAAAATAGAAAAAAACAACTAAAATTTATAACAAAAAATTAAGAAAAACATATAGTATGTGTAAATATCGTAAATGTATTTAAATTAATAAAAAAAATATTGTATAGACACTGCTTATACATTTTAATTACTACCCACCTCCCACTCTTAATCCAACCGTTAACCTCCAGTTATCTTAAGAAATTGTTCTTAGGTAGCCGAAAATTGGTAGCCAAAGTATAGTATAACCTATTTATTATCTATATGCTTTGGGATATGGTATCCAGCCTTGTAAAACGCTGTGGTAGGATAAACAGCGTAAAGAAAGTTGTCGCCCTACTGCACGTAAACTCTGGCCTTGTACTTATAACTAAGAAACCTTTGGTATGAGAATAATTTCTCTGTAAGCCTGTGTGTGTGTTAACTGTGCCTATAGGGTTATGCCCTAGTGCTACTGTGAAACCTAGAAAAAGAAAAAAAATGAATAAAGCTTTTACTTTTTAAAACTTTACTGACTTTGTAATTCTGAGCTTGTTGTGAGTAGTGGTTATGTTGCACAGTAGCCACAGTGGTAGCTTACTCTCTATAAGACTAGCATAAGGATAGTTGCATATTCCCTTATATACTTTGTGTGTGTGCATTAGCCTCTGGCTCAGTTTAAGTTAGGTTATGTTAGGTTAGGTGAACTGAGGTTATGTTAGGTTAGGTTAGGTGAGGTGAGGTTAGGTGAGGTTTGTTAAGTTAGGTGAAGTTAGGTTAGCATGTCATTGATGTAAGTGGTTGCGTGCAGTGACCATTTTGTGCATTAGCCCTGTGCTAAAAGTAATAAATTAAATATTAAATAAATACAAATTTATAAGTAATAAAAAACAAAATTTAAAGATAAAATCTTAGGTCAGTGACTTTGTAGTTCAGTCTTTTTTGCAAAATCTAGAATGTAAAATATAAAATAAAAAATCTAAAAACTAAAATCTAAAATTTAAAATCTAAAATGTAAAAATAAAGAATATAAGAATTAAATATTAAAATAAAGGAATTTTAATAAATGATTTAAAATTATATAAATAATAAATTAATTAAAAATAATAACAAATAAATAATAAATATTCCACTTAGCAACGTTACACGGCCGACCTCTCCCTATGACGTCCTCCACGGTCTCAGGGCGTGGCGGCCATCTTGCCCATTAGCCCCTGTGCCAGCTATGACTCTCCCCTCCATAAGAATAACATAGAGCGGTTGCGCCGGGCGGCCATCTTGCCCATTAGCCCCTGTGCCAGCTTCGGCCTACATTTCCTACTCACGTAGAAGTGTCAAATTTGAAATTGTTGACCCACTTCTAGCAACAACAAAAAAAGTCACCTCCGTAGGTTTGTAGCTGATGCGTGTCTACATGGTAGGTAGCAATGTTTTTGAATATTGATATTATGAATTGGTAACCATGTACTACCCAGCCAGGGATTTGTTGCCGGTGGCGGAAATCGGAACTAATGCGCTCCGTCCAGCCACACGCCTGTGATAGACGTGCAGTCGTCGCCAGCGAAACTTCATCGCATGTCATTTGTGTGCACGGTAGTGCTGAGTCGTGCTCTGTGCGATGTGTTCTCATTGTATGACTGTACATGCGTTCCCCCTCTTGCTCCGCAACCGCCCGCAGCAGCCATAACGTGGCGAGCTGACGTAATGTTTACACAACAGTCCCGCTCCACGTCTAACGATAACAATTCCCTGGCAGCAGTGGCGGCTCGTAGATGAAAAATCAGGTGAAGAGCGAAACTCTAATTTCAGTAGTGCTTGATTGCTTTTGTGAATATTGAATTATTTTTTTTCGTATTTTAAAGCTAAAATATCTACTCGGTCGTCCTGAAAATGATTTTTGTGACTTCTCATTTTCACCACCAGGCATATGCTGGGATGGTTCCTTTCAATAGGTCCACGGCCGATTTCCTTCCAAAATCCCTTCCCTGACCCGCCCTGCAAAGAAAATGTATGGCCATTGACTGCATTAATAGAATTAATATAATTCCTTAAAGTTCCCACGAGTTACAATAACGTTTCAAGTTCATAGGAACTCTCTTCCAGAGGTTATGACGAGAGTGAGACCTCAAGTATAGAACAACTCCAATTACAAGCCTATTTAAAGTCACATTCTCATTATATCTAATTCCACATACAGTGCTTGCAGAAAGTTTAGGGACAGGCCTAAATTTATTTTGATGCACATTTGTCCCAAAAGTAACAGCATTTCAGTTATTGTTTTACATTATGTTATTAGACATATATATGAGGGGTTTTCATTAAAATGTTCGCTGCTCTAGCTCTAATACTTTTGGAGATGGAATGTTTTACCTTTTGGTAAACAGGGCAAAAAAACCTGTTTTTCCTACTAAAGAAATGTTTTCGTTCTCAAAAACTGCTAATCCTACAACTATGAAATCTTTACTGCTGTTTTACTACAATATATCTGTACCGATTTTGTAAATCAGTACATATTCATCTTTATCTTCGAGACGCAGTAAGAACTCCAGGTCTGACCGGATTATCATGGGAGCATACATCAAGCCTCTTCTGGGAACTCTTCCCCCCCCCCCCCTCTGGCACCTGACTGTTGGTGAAATGGGTTCGCCAAGCCCCTTTCTGCCAGGATTTCTACCCTTTGTGTATCCTGCCACTTAAGTTATTATCGCTAATGGAAACTTGTCGAGGGAGATAAATCAAGCTTTGTATCTGTGAACATTGGAAAAGTGAACATTTCCTGTCAGCTACATTTCGCCAAGCTCTTGTTCTAAGAACAATCTTGCAAGAACATTGTGTAACGCCTCAACTCCTGGGAAGTTTCTACGCACTAACTGTGTGGGGTGATATTCGAGGTACCAACTCAAACCTTGGACTCTGGCTTTGTTTTGGCCCGTTGCGCCACCAGTCACATTGGTATTACTGGAGTAGTGTGGTGGGGGTGCATTGGAACACAGGGTTGCGGCCCGTGACTCCAGGGACAGTGTGAAGGACCTCTCTGACATAAAGACTCTTAAGCAGTTTCCTCGGAGGGCCGGAAGACACCAGGTGGTACTATCATAACTTAATACTAAGGGGCAACTGAAAGAAATGAATACAAACCTTGACTGCAAAACATTTTGGTAACGTGAATTTTACATGCCATGTGTCGAATGGCGTTTCAGGACCGTTGTCTGTTTTAGAATTATGAATGTTAGTTAATAAGTATATTGTGCTAAGTTTTTGGATATGCAGATTCGTTTGATTGGTAGTTGATTCAGGGAGGGAAAAAGGTTTTAACTTTGGTCAGAAAGGCTGCTGGGGACCGTAAGTCAAAAGCAGGCTTTCGGACCGCCTTAGTCGTATTAAACGGCTTTTAAGTTGGCATGTGACATTGTTTTCTTGAGGTGACATAGAGCCTAATTTCAGGTTGTGATTCCTTTAGTTTTGTCGCCAGGGGAATCATTCTGGTTAAATTCATTTCTATCACAAATGTAGATGTGTGTAATCTTGCCAAGCGGGTAAGTGTCTGGTTTGTTTAGGTTAAGTCATTCATTTGCGTTTAATTAGATCATATTTGTCAGTTAGTTATTTAAGCGGTGGAAGGGTCTTCTCTTGTAATTGTTTTATTTTACTGCTCAATACATGTTAGCTTATTTCGATTTGTCACGTTATTTATTGCATGAAGTCACTAGGAAGATCATTCCCCCTTCCTTCATCTTTTGGCAGGGTCATTTTAATACGGCCTACTGAGGTACGCATCTGCCCTTCCTCTCAACAAGCTAGTCTTGACCTCGGTTACATCCCACCTTTTCCCGTATTCTAAATTAGACCAGAGTATTCCACTATGCTATGAAGCTGGGAATATTCTCTGCCTAGGTTCTTAGCTGTGAATTCAGCTGACCTAGCGAGTAATTAAATTAGGCCTTTTGTGTGTGTTATAAATTATTAATTTTTGATATGGTAATATCATGTTGATGAATTATATTTTGATATGATAATATCATTGTTATTATTATTATTATCATTTTGGTTTATTTAAAGGGGAAGGGGGGATAGAACCATTACAATATCAATCATAAACATAAAAATACAACCTAGGTAAAGAAATTACTACTCATTTGATGGCCTCTCAAATAAACTTTCTTCCCCGGTAATTTTGGCGGCAAAATTGGTCAATTTCGTTCCATGATAACTTCCGATTGGCAACATTTCGAGAAAGTACCCACCGCCGATCCATCACAAACAAGACACGGAGAAAACAACTGCGTAGTCAGAATAGCTCGAAGTGTTTCCAATCGGAAGTTATCGCGAAACGAAATTGACCAATTTTGCCGCCAAAATTACCGTTTGTTTGAGAGGCGACCAAATAAGTAGTATATTTTCCAAGGTTGTTATTAATATGATTGCTATATAGTAGAAAAACAGCAGTAAAAATTTCATAGCAGTAGGACTAGCAGTTTTTGAGAAAGAAAACATTTTAGTAAGAAAAACAGTATTTTTTAGCCTTGTTTAAAAAAACATTCCGCCTCCAAAAGTATTAGATCTAGAGCAGCGAAATTGTAAACGAAAACCCCTCATATAGATGACTAATAATATCAAGTAAAACAATGACTGAAATGGTGTTACTTTAGGGACAAATGTGCATCAAACGAAATTTAGACATGTCCCTAAACTTTCTGCAAGCACTGTAGTCTTGCATTTTCCCTCAAGGCGTCAGATAACGTGGTAGTGTTTCTATTGAGTGTTCTAATCTGTAACTGGCACTTCAAATGTTCCTCTCTGTCTTTGTGTTTGTTCAACCCGCGCGTAGGCCTAATGTTTTGGAAATCACCGAAACTTGTTGATTCCACACACCACATTTGTTACTAAAAAGTAAGTAAGGCTAACAGAACAGGTTGTTTTTAAGAATACAACTACTGCACAAGCATGTGAACTGCACGAACCAAGATCCCTTGCAATGAAGGCTATAACATTTGCCGGGTTTCTTAATATCTTTTTAGTACACAATTCTATTCATTAATTTGGCCGTCCACAATTTAATAACTCCCCTTTGTCTTCGTCTTTCCACCTACTGAAGGGAATTTCTAATAAAAGTAATACCGTGTCTTTCACTGGAAATATTATTACACTAAAAGCCATCAACTTTCATCAACAACAGGGTAAGTAACGTAATAAATAAATATTATTTATTGGGAAAATAAATACAAGCTTCAGCATAAAAGAAAAGAAGCCTGACGCAACGCCAACTTTCAACAACTGGACTTGACGTATTGGCTTGGAGACACAGCAAAGTCTTCACCAAGGAGGTCTTCACTCGACTGTCTAACGGCAGGTAATGACGTCACACCCGATGTCAGGTTGCCATGGCAATGAGACGAAATGGCTGACGTAAACACGTTACTTCGTCTCCTGCAGATTCTCCTCCAAGTTACGACAGCACAATCTAGCGACAGGGAGTTCAACTGACACAAGGCCGTCATAGAGCCTCGCCAGTAGGTAATCTGTGAGCCTCGCTTGCGTACCTGCTAGCAACGGACTGTAGAAATAACAGTACACTCTAAAAATACACGATAAAATAGCGCAAGACAACTGCAACATTTTCATTTAAATAAGAAAATATAATGTTTATCTTACGAGATGGTTAGTGAAGAGGCTCTTCACTCCCTTCACCTGAATAGCCGCTACTGCCTGGCAGGGTAGTAAACGAAATGCTCTCTGAACTAAACACACACTGGCCAAGTTACTAGTAGTCTACGAAAATGACTTCCTAGTAGTTAAACACGTTCACTATAGTCAAAACCAAGTCTATGTGCTGCTCAAGGCCAGCCTCGTCATTGCCCTCCAGCTTAGATCTGAGTACCCGCAGGAAGACTTGTCTACTGACAATTGGACAACGCTTCGGCACTCAGAGCTGTGTGGCCGGGGAGGAGGAGGACTATAGTGGAGGCAACAGATGAGAAACTGACCTTGAGTGGTAGTCTACCGGTACATAGACTTATTGGTACGAGCTCAGCGAGCATAGTGAACCGAGACTTAAGCTGGTATTTCAAGACCAAAGAAATTTGTCAAAAATCTTTTGTGAAATATATTTTATAAAATATATGACAGCGTAATGGAAAAATCTTTCATAAAATGTGATTCTATAAAATATCTTTGATAATAGGTATGTGAACCATGTTACCTCCTAAAAATTATTTGGCCAACCGTAATCCAAAATGGCGCATCATAACAGCTTGAATGTTACCATAATGAAAATGCTTACATACGAGTACGATTTGCATGAAATATTGCAGTATACAAGGCATAAATACTTACAGCAGAGCTAGAAGACAAAACATATGTTCATGTAAGTTGTTCACAGAACAAGCACGTGACATAACTTTAACACAAACTAGCAGACAGGATATCCTTCTAACACCAGTATGTTATTTGGCATTGCTAAGTTATGGTAAAACTATAATGAAATATTTGATGCGTAATTGTAAAGTACCGGTAACTACAATCTATACCTTGTACAATACAATACTTCATGTTTTATGAAATATTTGATTTATACTGCTATACCAGCCTTACATGAGAGCACAACTCATACAACAATTATTCTGTGGATTTTATTGTTAATTTGATTATAATTATGATAATCAAAATCATTATCGTTGTTATTGTTGTTGTTCCATTAAAGGACACGAGACATTATGGCACTTATCCCCGCGCACTTACATATAGAATCTAGTAACCTTTGATAGTGGGGACGTGGCCAAGCAGCTAGCCTCTCATCAAGTTCGATTCCCGATCAGTGAATGTGGCATTTTTGAAATATCACGTCCTATGTTTCGGATTCCACGTAAAATGGAGGTCCCACGGCCCATGAACACGAGATTAGTGGTCAAGTAAAACTACAAGCTTCCTTAACCTTTGATAATGAGGTACCTATTAGTATTTTACTTGTAATTGGCGATATTGGGAAGAAGATTACCGTAGCCTCAATTTTACAATCGCTAAAACGAGAAAGGCGCAACTGTTTTCCAAAGCCTCCATATTGAGTAAATAAGAGAACACATTTCATTAAGCAATGCACACAGTATTTATCGTCTAGAGCAGTGGTCCTCAAAGTGGGAGGGAGAGTTCGTGGACATCAGTAGCTTTGATTGACCTATTTATCTTTCACAATAGAGTCAAACCTCGATACATCGAATCGTTCGGGCATGTCAAGCTAAATTCGACTAATCGAATATTCGAGTTATGGAGGCACGTAAGATAAATGTTACATTTTGTGATATACTCGTTGTAAAATACAATGTGCTGTCTGTAGCTAAACTGGCGCGACAATATGCTCTGTATTGAAACTGGCAGTTAGTGCAGAAAACGGCAACAATTGAAAGTAAGTCCTGTGAACTCAACTCAACCAAATACAACTTCCCGTTTTGAAGTGATGCCGATACTGTATTAGGCTCCGCGCTGAACATAGAGGAACATAATCTACATTTCTGGCATATGAAAGAAGTAAAAATAGGCTACATTATAATATTTTGCAGAACGTCGTTGTTTGAAGTGATAGAAGCCATTTTTCAGTGTTGAGTAATTCTAAAAGAAAGCTTTCCAGTCGATCAACGTCGTTGAACATTGATGTTCTCGAAGAATATTATCTAATTATTGTGTATTTGTTGTTGTGACAGATAGTTGCAGTAATCAGACAGATCACGTAAGCCGTTTTCGTGTGAAGTATGAGAAGTACTAAGAAAGCGAGGAAGAATGAAAAGGGCGACAGAAAATGTTTGATAACGCCTGATCTGGTGTGCAACTGTGTTGCTCGAAATGCCGCGAACCAATTATTACTGGCGAGAGTTGTTTATTCATGTAGGGGCTTGGAACATCGCAGTGTTCTTGTATCTGTCTGATAAACTGTGTCATTTTAGTGCTGTACTAGTGTGTGTATATTCAATTGGGGCTAGGATTGGGTAGGAAGTGGTCGTGTCTTTACGTTAGGTACCATCCCAGCATTTATGTGGGGCAGAAGTGAAAAACCACGGAAAACCACTTCGACGATGGCTGAGGTAGGAATCGGAGCCACCTCTCGTCAGTTACGTCTCACGATCCTAAGTATACCCCATTCCAGCCCTTCGGCCACATTAAACTCCATGTCAGAGCTGGGAACCGCACCCGGAAGTCAGAGGTTCGAGTATATGCGGTCAGAATTTGTCATCACATATGACAGACGAGCATTCAGGCATTGAGCTGGATCACCTCGTGATAGTGGCTAGCACCCAGAGGTCCGGGTTCCATTCCCGGCTCTGCTAAGAAATTTGATTCGGGTCTGAGGGCTCGAACGGGGTACACTCAGCCTCGTGAGGCAAAACTGAGAAGAGGTGGGTTCGATTTCAATCACGGCCATCCTGGAAGTGGTTTTCCGTGGTTTCTACTTCTACTCCAGGCAAAATACCGGAAAAGTTCATAATTTAAAACCACGCCGCCCCTTTCCCAATCCTCATCAGACTCACAAATTCACACACTAATACAGTCATCACAGTAACACAGGTTATTTTAGTTTGCTATTTGTTTTATAATCATAACACAGGTTATCAGACAAAATTTTATACACACACACACTCAAGTACATGGGGCTAAATGACCACTATGTCGAAGCTCCTCAAATGAAACAACAACAACAACAGCTTTGAGCTGGTCTGACTGCGCTTATTTTAAACATTCTTAACAGGTTTCTTGATTATAGGGCTCCTGAAATTTCCCGTGTGGAGAATACATACATTTCTTCGATGGCCGCCTGAATATTCGCACTATAATTCTATGGACGCAAATTCATTTGAAGCAGTAGGACATAAACTCACGCAACCAGTCAGTCCAGCTTGGCTATAGTCTAATCGCTTGTACCTGCCACCCGTGCCCTGCCATTACTCTCGACTTAAAATTATCTTAAGGCTAAAGACACACGAATCGGTTTTGCCGACTTGACCAAGAGCGATAAAATACACACTGCGGTAGACGAAGCGGTTTCGTCGACTCGGCCACAGAGAGCAATAAAATGAACATTGCGGTATACAAAGCGGTTTCGTCGATTCTGTCCACAGAGGTGGAAAAATGCACGTTGCGACACACGGAGCGGTGTCGCCTACTCGGCTGCGAGTCATAAAATGCACGTTGCGACACACGAAGCGGTTTCACCGGCTCGGACACAGAGAGCGATAAAATGAACATTGCGGTATACGAAGCGGTTTCACCGATTCTGGCCACGGAGAGTGATAAAATGCACGTTGCGGCACATGGAGCGGTGTCGTCGACTCGGCCGAGAGCGATAAAATACACATTGCGGTAGACGAAGCGGCTTGGCCGACTTTGGCCACAGAGAACAATAAATGGCACAATGTACATATTGCACCACACAAAGTGTTTTTTTCTTCTAAAAAAGTTTTTTTGCGTATGGCTTTTAGTGCCGGGAGTGTACGAGGACATGTTCGGCTCGCCAGTTTGTAGCTGCTTCCAGGCGGACACCCAATGGGTGAGCTACAAGTACCGTCGCGTGTGGAGTGTTGTCTGGGGAGGAAAGTTTTAATGTAAGGACGAGGAGTTGGAAGGTAGCGGCTGTGGCCTATAGTTAGGGACCAACCCCGGCATTTGCCTGGAAGGAAGATGGAAAACCACAGAAGACCATCTTCAAGGTTGCCGGCGGGGGGATTCGAACCCCATCACCTCTCGGATGCGAGCGACTGCCAGCAGCCACGCCAACAAAATAGATGTAGATGAGGAACGAATCTTTCTTCCACCATTGATTTATTTTCGATTGAAATGTAGGTAAACTTGGAGAATGTGGTTTTATCTGATTGTGATAGTCGAAGTTGAAAAGTTTAACTTTACGTGTTATTTAATCAACCCCGTCAAGATTTACAACATTGTTTGTACCGAAGACAATCCCCAATTTACAATTACAAATGCATACACTATACAGTCATTACAATAATATAGGTTATCACACAAATTCTACTCACACCCACGCGGCTATATGGCCACGATAAGCATAAACAACCTAAAAACTGAAAAGGAATAACTGTGACATTTGCCTTCATACTAATTGATGTTGTTTTTTACCAATTTAGGGGCTCTGTGACGTCGTGGCCATGCAGCCCCATGTGCTTGAGTATGTGTGGAATCCGTCTGCTAACCTGTGTCATTGTGATGGCTGTGGGAGTGTGCGTATTTGTAATTGAGGCTAGGATCGGGAAAGGGACAGCTGTGGTCTTAAGTTAGGAACCATCCAGGAATGTGCCTGGAGTAGAAGTGGGAAACCACATCTAGGATGGCTGAACCCACCTCTTCTCAGTTTCTCCTCACGACGTACAGTGCATGACGTTCAAACCTCAGACCAGAATTACATTTTTTGACAGAGTCGGGAATCGAACCCTGGGATGCGGATTCTCAATACGTACACTGAGACCACAGATTGCAGCATACTAATTGAT
The DNA here is from genome assembly GCA_946902985.2 of Meconema thalassinum. NCBI lineage: Eukaryota > Metazoa > Arthropoda > Insecta > Orthoptera > Tettigoniidae > Meconema > Meconema thalassinum. The sequence continues at coordinate 919,256,741 of OX336389.2, forward strand.
GATGATGTCGTTTGGTCTCCTGGGAGACCTGGTGCAGGTTTTTCTAGTTGACGCCCGTGGGTGACCTGCGCGTCAGGATGATGGTGAAACGTTGATGATGACGTCACAAATACACAGTTCCCGATCCAAGGGATTAAATCTAGGATATTAAAATTACCCTGGCCCAGCCGGGAATGGAACCCAATGGCTCTCGAGACCAAGTCACGTGATATTAATTGATTAGAAAATACTTTACCTGGGGTCGTGATGGTGCAGTGGTCAAGCTGTTTGCCTCTCACCAAGGTGGACCGAGTTCCATTCCCGGTCATTGCATGTGAGATTTTCGAAGTGAAATATCACCTCCTGTGGTGTTGCAGAACCTCCGGGGTGACAACGAAGAACACTAACCTCTACACCACGAGATGGTCCCTTTTCAGTTTACTGTAACAACTAAACCATGTCATCGCTGAGCTTACAACACCGCGTACCTGTCAATACTCTTCTTTACCATTATTTTCCTTGTGATTGGCCACGCCTCCCAGCTGTGTGTGAATGTGCTAGGTTCATTTCTTGGTCTGTAAATCTAAAGGAAAGTGAACCTTTTTTGTTGTTGTTGTTTGAGTCTTCAGTCTTTTGACTGGTTTGATGCAGCTCTCCATGCCTCCCTGTCCTGAGCTAATCGTTTCATCTCTACATAGCTACCACACCCTACATCCGAGGCAATCTGTTTAACATATTCCAACCTTGGTCTACCCCTACAGTTCTTGTCCTCGACCCTTCCTTCCATAACTAAGCTTGCTATTCCTGGGTGTCTTAGTATGTGTCCTACCAACCTATCTCTTCTCTTCATTAGCAGTCGCCAGAAACATCTCTCCTCTCCCACTCGCCTTAATACCTCTTCGTTTGTAACCCTATCTACCCATCTGATCTTCATCATTCTCCTGTAACACCACATTTCAAATGCCTCAATTCTCCTCTTTTCTGCTGCACCAATAGTCCAAGTTTCACTTCCATAGAGCGCCACGCTCCAGACAAAGGCTTTCAAAAATGACTTCCTAATACCTAAATCTATATTCGATATCAACAGATTCCTTTTTTGTAGAAAGGCTTTCCTTGCCTGAGCCAACCTACTTTTAATATCCTCTTTGCTTCGTCCATCACTGGTTATTCTGCTTCCTAAGTAACAGAAGTCTCCTACTTCCTTCAGCTTTTCACCTGCCAATTTGATCTCCATAGAGGTTTCTGATTTATTTCGGCTGCATTCCAGTATTTTTGTTTTACATTTATTAATTTTCATCATGAAGTCCTTCCGTAAGACGGAATCCATACCATTCAAAAGCTCATTCAAATCCTCAGGCTTGTCGGCCAAGATGACGATGTCATCAGCAAATCTCAGAGTTGAAATTATTTCTCCTTGAATCTTCACTCCCACTTTAAAATTTTTCTCCGATTTCCTTCATTGCTTGTTCAATGTAAAGATTGAAAAGTATGGGTGATAAGTTGCAGCCTTGTCTTACACCTTTCATAATACCAGCTTCTCTCTCATATCCTTCAGCTCGAATGACTGCTGTCTGGTTTCTGTATAGATTGTATATCACCCTCCTATCCCTGTACTTTATTCCAATAGATTTCAAAATGTCAAACAATTTAGTCCAATCAACGTCATCAAAAGCCTTTTCTAAGTCTACAAATGCCATGAACGTTCTCTTATCTTTCCTTATTCTACCTTCCAAAATCAGCCTAAGACTTAGTACAGCTTCCCTTGTTCCTACATTTCTCCTGAAACCAAACTGGTCTTCACCCAACTCCGTTTCTATCTGGCTTTCAATCCTCTTGTAAAGTATTCTAGACAGGATCTTTGAAGCATGAGTAATCAAGCTGATTGTACGGTAATCTTCACATCTGTCAGCTCCCACTTTCTTTGGTATAGGGATGATAACATTCTTCTTGAAATCAGGGGGTACCTCACCTGTCTCATAAATCCTACACACCAAGTGAAATAACCTGATCAGACCTTCATCTCCTATGCAGCGTAGCAACTCAATCGGTATATCATCTATGCCTGGTGCTTTGTTCCTGCCTAAGTCCTCTAATGCTCTGTCAAATTCTGATCTCAATATTAAATCTCCTTTTGCATCCTCATCAATTTCCTCCTCCCTTTCCATTACATGATTCTCAATCTCCTTTCCCTTATACAAGCACTCTATGTAAGCTTTCCATCTCTCAACCTTTTCTTCCCTATCTGTTAGAGGCTTTCCATTCGTGTCCCTAATATTACAGCACTTAGTCTTCTTTTCCCCAAAAGTATTCTTAATCCTTCGATAAGCGGTGTCTACTTTTCCTAATTTCAGACATTTTTCTATACCTGTACATTTCTCTTTCAACCATTCTTCTTTCGCTTCCTTGCACTTCTTGTTAACCTCATTTCTCAGACGTCTGTATTCTGCTTTCCCCTCTTCATCTCTTAGATTCTTGTGTCTCTGCCTTTCATCCATCAATTCTAGTATATCCTGAGTGATCCACGGTTTTCTACCTATTCTTTCTTTCCTACCAATGTTTTCTTCTGCCGATTTTGTTATTTCATTCTTCAAAAGTGCCCATTCGTCTGCAATTGAAGTTTGTTTAGGGGTTTTGATTAGTCCTTCCTTTATACTCTTCTTGAATCTTTCGTTCACATCCTTTACTTTCAGTCTGTCTATTGCCCACCTATTTGGCTTTTGACTTTTCTTCAGTTTCTTCAACTTTAATCTGCATTTCATTACAACCAGATTGTGGTCAGAGTTTATGTCAGCACCAGGATATGTTTTACAATCCAAAATCTGGTTTCGAAACCTCTGCTTGACCATAATGAAGTCGATTTGGTAACGCCCTGTATCTCCTGGTCTCATCCATGTGTATATTCTTCTATTGTGGTTATTGAATAAGGTGTTAGCTATGACCAACTCATGTTCGGTGCAGAATTCCATCAGCCTGCTTCCTCGATCATTCCTTTCACCTACACGGAAATATACTTTTCTACAGCGCAATGAATTTACGTCTCATATTCCTTTAGATCACCACATAGGAAAATGACCCTTACGTGAATTGTTCTGTTTAGCCTCGTGAGGCAAAACTGAGAAGAAGCGGGTTCGATTTCCACCTCAGCCATCCTGAAATTGTTTTCCGTGGTTTCCCACTTCTACTCCAGGTGAATGCTGGGATAATTCCTAACTTAAGGTCACGGCCGCCTCCTTCCCAATCCTCATCTGAATTACAAATACACACACTAATACAGCCAGGTTATCAGACAAATTCCACACGCACGCACTCACACACACGCAAGTTAGAGCTGGTAATAAGCGATGTTTGATTAATCGATTAATCAAATAATTTGAAATTATTGTTTGATTCATTAGATAGGCGTCCAGCTCGCATATTTTTGTCCCACTAGAGTCTAGCGACAGGAAGTATTTCCGAGCTTCTTATTGGCCGTCCTGCCGTGGCACCCTCCTGGTTCCTAATTGGGGCAACAATAACTAACAGCACAGTCCAAGGTCAAGCCGCACGGTGCAGTCAATGTGTGTCTCAGAATAACAGGTGTGCATCCCCCTCTCTTACCGTACGCCCTCTCCACTCCGCGCGGTGGGGGAGTGTCATCGTTCAAGAAACGTGTAGGGGTCAATTAGCAGGCGACGAATATATTTTGCAGGCAACGTAGCAAGAACACCGAAATTATTGTTCATGAAATATTATTTTGCGTTAATCAAATTGCTTGTCATATGAAGGGGCTAGGAAAGAGCAGCAACATGTTTCCTTTCAAAATTATGTTCACGTTAGCTCTGGACTGTTTTGCGCACAAAATGCATAGACATTCATGTACATGTCTCCCTTCCTATGCTAATGGGAAACAAAGGCAACATATTTCCACTGTGCCAAATATCACACAACAACAGCTTTACTGAAAGACAAAATACATAATGTATCTACAGTGGCAAACGTACAACTAATTTTACACACCAATTAAAAACTAGTACCATACATATTGGCTAATACACATAATGCTTATTGCTGTTCTCATTTACAGTACGCCTTGTTTGTACGCGTTAGCAAACTTGTTACAATTGGGCGCAAATGAGCGTGTTACAGACAAGCGTAAACAACTTCTCAAATTCTAAACTGAAATGCCTGCTCGGAATCTCGGTTTGTTACGTTTTAATATCGAAAAAATATTTCACATACATAGGTAGAACCGAACATACTCATAAGTTTGGCGGCCTCGTGATGAAGGCGAGGAAATTCATTATGGGAAAACAGATACGTCACTCCCATAATGCGCACGCACAGTTGTCTGCCGTGACCGAACAGACACCACGCCTACCACGACTCTGCACTATGCATTCACAGGTGTGGCAGCTGTGCGACTTTGCACAGTGTGAAGTAGTCTGGACGCTGCTGCTAGATGGTGGCAGGGCACACTTCCTTTCAAACATGGAGGATGGTTGTTGATTGAGGTGTGGATAATATTTGCTGTTGATTCGCATTATGAACGTAAAACAGGCATCAAACTTGCTTTAGGTAAATTTTAAAACATCCCACGCAGTAAATGAATGCATTCCAATCAACATTTGAGGTCTAACTGAAATCATTTGACATTTAGCCACATGGATTAAGATCTGTGACAACTAGCGAAAAGAAGAGTTAGTGCAGATGTGTAGGAATGGTATCGTGCCTCCTTTGTAGATTTATGTACCGTACCTCCGTAGATTCATTCAAATTATCTACGGAGGTGATTTAAATGATAAATATTGTTAGGGGGAAACGTTCTCTTTTGTCACTTGGATTTGTATTTTCCCTACTTTCTGTTAAAAATTCAAATTATCTAATGGCACTAAATCCTGTAGCTTACTTTTCGTAAATCATAGAAGCCATGCATATGACTTTTCTAAAAATTCACTCCCCTGGTTCGTTATAGAAAGCTGCCATCTCGCGGGAGGAGTCTTAATTACCGATATTGAATGCTATAGGCCTATAATCTAGCACCTAACTTCTCATTGTAGTGGTGTTGGTAAAGGCATAGGTTGTCAACCAAAAGCTACTTAGTAATTCACATGGGAAATCCTTTTAATAAGCAGGAAAGTTTTGATGGAAAACACCAGTGGGATACATGAAAACAGGCTATTTTTTTTCTACACTACGTGTTATCGTTTCAAATTTTAAGTGGTCATTGCAGAAAACATGAATTATGTGTTGAATTAAAGCGGCCAATGATTTATAAGATTATTATAACCCCTTGGCCTTTACAGTGACCACTGCTCAACCATATACTGCGAGGTGAGGCGAGGTCTGCGCGATGGATCCTCTCACCCGTTAATCTTGGTTATTGTTTCATTTGGGAAGCTTGGACGTCGTGGTCATTTAGCCCCGTGTACTTGGGTGTGTGTATGTACGATTTTTTCTGATAACCTTTGTTGTTGTGGTGTGTGTATTTGTAATTCAGTTGAGGATTGGAAAGGACGCGGCCGTGGCCTTAAGTTAGGAATCATCCCTGCATTTGGCGGGAGTAGAAGTTGGAAATCACGGGAAACCACCTCCAGGGGGGCTGAGGCTAGAATGGAATCCGACAGCTAAGAATACTAGCCGTTACACTACGAGGTGGTCATTAATCTTGGCTTACACGGATCAGACATCTACTCAGTTGTCTTCACGAGGCTACTTGCACCAGTTCGAAAATCCCTGATGGAGCTGGGAATCAAACCCGGGGCCTCTTCGGTAAGAGGCAAGCAAGCCACCCCTACATGATTAGTTTTCGCGTTAATACGTAGGCATAACCAAGAAGGATGGATACTGGTGTGTAAAACAGAAAGAACACAAGCTTTGTGATGAGTAACTACTGTTGTTAAGAATCGGAATAAAACACAGTTTATTTTCCAGACGGGGTTGATGACCCAATAATTAAAAAAAAAATACGAGCCTTACAGTAGTCGCATATGATGTGTAACATCTGACATAGAAGAAACTTCACGTGAAATTGTTGATACACCGGTATTTTATACTATTATTTGCACAAATATTAATCTATTGTAAAAGGGAGTGTTTTACAGATATTGTAGTTTATAATACGGAACTCATTTTATTAGATGATTTGTAGCTTCCACCAGCACTAACCTAAATAAAGAATACAATATTGATGAACTAGATTAATAGACGCGACACCGCTCATAACCTTAAATTCCATATAAACAGGTCCTCTTCATTCACAGACCAACACGTAATTTCATATGGATTCTGTTAAAATGAGTCATATTGATATGATAAATATCGTTTAAAATGATAATCTGGTAGCAAAAATATCTACCCCGTCCGGGATTCGAATCAAAGATCTCTAGATTCACAGTCATAAGCACTAACCCCACGGCTATTTCGACTACGCAAATTTAGTGCACAAGATGGTGACTTATTTCCACGTACCAATAATACAGCATTACGGAATTAAGTTTCATTTATATTTTGCTTGTTTCGATAATGTTCCTGCGTGAAATTGAGTTTAAAATGCCTTATGAATAGGCCCTCTTGTGAGTAAAGAGAATGTATTGAGTAATAGTTCATGAAGGCTCGCTCAATTATCGTATAACCACAGCGATTATATTATATTGATGACTGCATTACCGTTATGTGGGTTAATATTTGAATAGCCATTGTGCAGAAACATAATTCCGGCAATGCCGACTACTTACAATGTTTGATATTAAGGCATTTTACCATTTAAATACTGATACGAAGACTCGAACATGTACCATGTCATTTGTTTCAATCACTTGACACCAGAGTTCGCATGAGCGTTTTCCGTTCAGTTTGTCATATACATTCCACATGGCCGAGAGTACGTCATGGTATCAATTTCCGACACCACGCGCTCATTGTTTCTCGTACCACTGCCAGCTGGGTATTACCACTGCCCGCTGGATCGATCGAGTTGGCAGTGCATCTTATACTTCCGTTCGTTCCACCACTGCCAGCTAGTACACTTCCGTTCGATCGATCGAGCGGGCAGTGCATACTTCCGTTTTCCTCCACTGCCAGCTAGTACACTTCCGTTCGATTGATCGAGCGGGCAGTGCATACTTCCGTTTTCCACCACTGCCAGCTAGTACACTTCCGTTCGATCGATCGAGCGGGCAGTGCATACTTCCGTTCGATCCACCACTGCCAGCTCGATCGTTCCGATCCACTTCCGTCCCCAATTTACAAAATCACTCCCACAAAGCTATCCAGCAACCGAGCGGAAATATGTTACACATCAATAATGATCATAATAATAATACTCCCTTTTAACTCGTGCGGCTTTTAGAGACGCCGGAGTACCGGAATTTTACCCTGAAGGGGATCTTAAGTCGCTAAATATGTTGACACGGCTCTCTCACATTTAAGCACCCCCAAATGCCAACTGTCAGACGAGAACATTGCCGCTGCGCCACGCATCCTTCAGAGACGTCGGTGTAGGTGTAGCAACTGTGGGGGATATGGCTGCATCAAGAAGAGGAGAAAACTCTACCAGAGAGTTTGAGAAACTGTTGAGGGGTGACGGATAGCGGTAACGCCGATTCCGTCCTGAAGCCAGTAGAAAATAGTAACCGTACCGAAATTCAGACAGCAGTGAGCCAACTAATGAATATTGGTATAGTAAAGGAACAGTATCTCATAATTATGATAAAGCTTGCTTAGTTAAATGCATGAACACGATCAGACCAAGGTAACACCAGTAGACTTAATGCTTTCAAATGTCCTCTTGGTGCATCTTGATTAGAAAGCGATTTAACAACATCGATTGTTCGCGAGGATTCTGCAGGTAAGGATACTCTGATGGTATAAGGAATAAGCATTATGCCATTCAGATTTTCTCTTGTAATTACTGTGGAACCCACTTCATGCCTGACGCTGCTTTCCTTCTAATTCACTGATGCTGTTTGTGAAAGAGTGTGGTGGATTACTTGATATTCTACCCCTTGTGCATCATGCCAATGGCCCCTGATCTTAGACGCCGACTCCCCAGGGTCCAAGGGGCCAGGCTCTCAAAATAATTCACATTAAACCTCCCTCTCCCCAAAGTTTCACAAATAATTATTTCAAAAAGTATCTTTTTCGAGCCAGTTCATCTGGAGAAATGAGTTGTTTCACCAGACTTTCACCAAGATAGGTAATGAACTACACTCTAATACTGATTTGCATGTTTTCAATTTATAGCATTTAAAAAAATCTAGTGTTTGAGTTAGGCCTACTAGCCAAATACATAAATCTTATTTCAGTTTGCTACAAATTCTAATGTCTTACAGGTTATTTCAATTTAATCTCAAACAATTAACAAATATTGAATTTTAAAATATTGTTATTATTATTATTATTATTATTATTATGAGGCAGTATCCTCCAGGCAGGGTTCACCTCACCATCCCTTGTACGGCGAGGTGGAAGTGGGAAGGAGATACCGGTATTCAGTGTTTTGAACATCTATCCACAGTGTTGTGAAACTCATTTCTACAATTTTCTATCAAAGTAAAAACATTCAGAAGGTAACTTGAGTTTCTACTTTTAAAAAATGACATCAGATGTTCAATGGGCACAAGTAGGCCCATAAGTTTTCAAAATCGAAGGATTTTTACGGAAATAGGTACCGTATCCTGGTGTAAGTAAAACTTTGTAAGATGTGGAAAAGCTTAGAGCATGTATTAAATTTTCTAGAACACTGATCGAATAGGCCTATTGGCATGCATATTGTCTGAAACTCTTGATACAGACTCTGGCGATGGGGTTGATATTAATTCACATTCTGTTAAAACTGAATTCGGTGATCATCCTGAGGATCCATTGATTTTGTGTGACGATTCTATTTAGTTTACCTCACCCAAGTTAGAGCTAGGGTAGCGATCACATAAGTGCGTGTTATTTTGTAAGCCTAGGAACACAAAAATCGTTTGCGGTCTTCGTGCAAAATATTACAGTTGTATTATCCAGAGTTGGGATCTGACAGTTCGGCGCCAGTGGGCAAAAACAGTTGACGACTAGATCCCACGCAAGGCTTGTTGCCATGGAAACCATACAGCGCTGCCAATTTGAATGACGCTATTTGGCCACGTGCTTGTCACTTGACCAGTCCCTTGTTTGGTTGCCTCCCGAGTGCACACTGCCCATGCTGCGTTATAATTGTATTGAATTAATTAGTTAATTACTTTCTCGTGTAGGATTTATACTTATTTATACTTAGTACTTATATTTGTAATTCATTAGTGCCCGTTATTTATTTATATAGTGTTATGCCCGTTGCTCACGGTAAAATTTTCCTTCAAATTTAGTGTACAATAATTTAATTTTATAAAATTTCTGTTGCTCACGGTCAAATTCAAGATTTATAAAACCTTTGATAAAACTTTCCATAAAATAGGACATGTTCTATTCCGTAAAATTAATTTTGCGAAACGAACCAATCAGGGAAGCTGACATGACGATGATGCTGGTGCCACGTGGTGAGAAGATTGTGAAGCTCGCTTGTAAACAACACGGCCGACTGAATACGAGCTGCGCTCTACACCGGCCTTGACAGTATTCCCAATCAGAACCCATGTATAACATCACAGATTACCTATAACATGTAATTGGAAAGTTTCTACTCGTTGACGGTAGAGCGCACTCCCCTCCCATTATAGGCGCGATAAGGAATCAGCTGTACAGTACGTATATTAAATGTGTAATCTCAAGAACCACTGGATGGATTTTGATGCTACTTTCACCATTCTGTAAAGGTGATCTCGTGGAAGATTTGTGTAGAAAATAATTTATTTATGAACAAAGGGAGCCAAGCAGTAACGATTTCAGTGAAAAGGTCGAAAAAATAGCCTGGCGTCCGTGCGCTTTTTAAGCTTACGCTGGGCGAACCGTTAAAAATATCATTATATTAGGAGTGTAAGAATTGTTCAGCGTGAGAAATTCTACAAAAAAGTCCGCGAGAGCATATCTCTATCTTCGATACATCGCCCACTATAAGTGTTTTTAGTTTGGACGGGAGGGGCATTTGGCTTGCACCTCGCCATTCTTAAATTACGTCTGACAGGAATTCCTTGCCCATTCATAACTGTTCCCGGGCGAAGTCGGGGCGGGTTGCTAGTGACACTATATAATTATTATCATTATAATTTCCGCATTATCAAAATTAAAATTATATCACAAAATAAAATAGCGTGCTAATAAATCTAAGAGAAATTAGACATACCTTGCACCTTCTTCGGGTACAAGGACACTACTCCAGCACCGTCTCATTAAAAGGAAAGAGAGGATCAAAATTACAGCCGGGAACAAGTAGCAGCTAATCGTGTGTTGTGTTTTGTGCTAAGAGATCTTTCGACAAATTATCAGATACCGTGTGCCTTCTTTTTCACGAAGCAGCTGTCAGGACGGGACTTACATAAACTCCTGCTGGACGTTATTCTCGAGGTTGAACAATGCGGTTTCATAATTATAATAGCTGTCTCTGATAATCACAAAACTAACACTACAATGATGAGGCATTTAGGGGGAGGGAATTTGCAACCAATGGTCAATCACCCATACGACGAGTCTAGGAATGTATTCCCTAGTTATGATCATTGTCACATTCTAAAACAAAAAACAAAAAAAAAAACAAAAAAACCCATTAGAACGCAGTTTCTGTAACGAGAGATGACTGATGGTACTGGAATAATTTCAGGGAAATACTTGTCATTACTATACACAATGCAAAAGGGTGAGATCGTCAAACCGGTCAGACACCTCACTAAAAACGCATCGAACCCACTAAATTTGAAAAAATGAATGTTCGGCGTGCCAAGGAAGTGTTCTCGTCAGAAGTTATTGGTGCCATTAGTACACTGAAAGAAAATATAGGCATGCACCCGGAAGCGTACACATTCATGGACGCAGAAGCAACCATTTTTTTTTTTTTTGAAAAACGTTAATAAATGGTTCGCTATGCTTGAAGTAAGCATCACATATCATCATATTCAGTCTAGAAATCCAGATAAAGGGCATTTTTTCTCATTAAATGTCAGTCGCCTAAACTGGCTAGAGGAATATTTTCTTTCTTACCTTGAAACTTTGAAAGCTGCTAGTAACGCTGCTAGAAAGGACTTCCTGAGTTCTGAGACTTACGAAGCTACCTATACAATTAATCACGGATTCAGCTGTCCAGTGCATAAGGTATCTTCTAAAAATGGGTAGAGGAAAGTCGCCAAATATGGGGAGTTTTTTTTTATAGGGCTCACATTAGACATAAGAAGGAACGGAATAATTTTGGTTTTCTCACCAATGTAAACTTCAGGCGATATACTATGTATATTACAAATATGGGCACGTTTGATGTTGTATTGCCCTCTGATATTATTGTTAACTTTAAAAGTGCACTTTCCCCGTATTAGGCAACCGGGTTTCGTAATATGGGGAGGTGAGAAACCTCACGGTTTTTATTTATAATAGGTACACTGAATAGTATACCCTACTAATTAAAGCATTAATTCTGACATTTTTTTCGTGTGGCCTCCTGAGAGGCCGAGTGCAGGTCTTTCTAGTCGACGCCCGTGGGCGACCTGCGCGTCAGGATGAGAGATGGAATGGATGAAGATGAATGAAACTGGGCAAGGATGTGGAAGGAAGCGGCCGTGGCCTGTTAGAAGGTACCGTCCCAGCATTTGCCTGGTGTTGAAAAATGAGAAACCACGGAAAATCATTTCAAGGACGGCCGACGGTGGGGCTCGAACACACGCGTCTACCGAGTCAGCAGAGAGCTTGGCCCCATGGCCTAACGCTGCGCTTTAGCCAGCGTAGCCACTACTGTCGGTAATTCTGACAATGTAATGAAATCAAATAGTACAAAAATACAAAAATGAATATTTTAAGTAAATAACAGTCCCAGTTTCCTGTTGCCGAACTTCCAAACCGTTCAGCAGAAAAATGCATAAACTTTAATGAAAACCGAGTGATTCTGATCGAATTCAACTGTAACGAGGTGCAAGGTATGTCTAATTTCTCTTAGATTTATTAGCACGCTATTTTATTTTGTGATATAATTTGCATTTTGATATTGTGGGAATGATAATATAATAGTGTCACTAGCAACCCGCCCCGGCTTCGCCCGGGAACAGTTATGAATGTGCAAGGAATTCCTGTCAGACGTAATTTAAAAATGGCGAGGTGCAAGCCAAATTCCCCTCCCGTCCAAACTAAGAACACTTATAGTGGGCGATGTATCGAAGATAGAGATATGCTCACGCGGACTTTTTTGTACAATTTTTCATGCTGAACAATTCTTACGCTCATAGTATATTGATATTTTTAACGGTTTGTCCAGCGTAAGCTTAAAAAGCGCACGGACGTCAAGTTCTTTCTTCGACCTATTCACTGAAATCTAAAATTTTTACTGCTTGGCTCCCTTTGATCATAAATAAATTATTTTCTACAGAAATCTTCCTCGATATTACCTGTACAGAATGGTGAAAGCCGCATCAAAATCCATCCAGTGGTTCTCGAGATTACCCGTGATATCCAAGAATCGGGGACTTTGTTTTACACTAAGTAGAGATAAGTCTTAGTCGTGCAATGCTTGGTGAACAGCGCTGTGTGAGCATTTGAGTAACTAACAAGATTTCATGAAAAAGGTCTCATTGTCTAGGCCGGGCGCATTCAGTCGGCCGTGGTAAACAAACACTTCGAAAATGGCAGGCTCTGGCTGGACTAAGGAAGCTGTTAGTGTTTTACTGGACGAGTACCAGAAATATCCGTGTTTGTACGAGGTTAAAACGCCCATATACCACAATAGAAATGCAAGAAGGGAGGCAGAAATCTCCTCCATTCTTAGAAAATTTCTATATGAATTCTGATCTAACCTCAACTCATTTTCGACCAAGGACAGCATTCCTGTACCTCCTTCTCTTCTTTTTATCCATTCCCGAGTCCAGCACTTCCTAGCATTTCTTTTCTTCCTTTTTACCACTGTCCGACATAATTGTAGCTAAAGCAGCAATTTTTGCTTTGTTTGTTGGAGCCATACTCTCAAACCAATGTGTGTTGAACAGCTAATTCTTGGTTCAGAAGTTTATCGGTAGATGGCGATTTTATAAAATAATTTTACCGTGAACAACACAGCTTGCTTTCGTCATTTTTTTAATAAAATTAGTTGTACAATAAATTTTAAGAAACATTTTACCGTGAGCAACGGGCATTAGTGTAAGTTTAAGCTTAAGTTCGTGTGAATTAGATAAAGGTTACCCGTAGCTTTCTTTTTGTTTGCGAGTCGTGACGCGATGGGTTGGACAACTTTTTCCATGGTACAGGTCTTGGCAGCATAGGTTGCGATTAGGATGAGGGTGTTGACAGCTGAATACTGGGCGAAGGTGGTGTCACATGTGGAAAGAGTATTAAGTGAAGCGCGGGAACGTGAAGGTGTTATTGACACAGCTGTGGACGACCTCATAATTTCCCTCGGCGAATCCTCACCCACCAGTGCGGGATCCAGTGATGGAGAGGACCGAGATGATGATGATGATAATATGGATGGGATAGAGCCTATTCCCAGTGATTAGCTTCTGTCTTCTAAAGGGTGAGTTAATAGCCTATACAATGAACGTATATTTTGTAATATCGTACATTTATATGTTTCATGTGCCTTGAAACTTATTCTACAGGAGATATAAATTGCTAAATAACACGGAAACAATCACGTTCTGTCGTTTCGCTTTGAACATTTTTGCTTTAAGATTGTAGGCTACCGGTATTCGTAATATTGCTATTGCTATTCATTACAATATTTTAGGCCTCTCCTCAATTTGACGGGCTATTATTTTATTTTACAGTGTGCACCGAACAGTTTTAAGCATTGCTTTGTTTAAGATTTTTGAAAACCATCTGAGTAAAAATGTAATACATGTAATAACGATGCTAATGATATTATGAGCATGAGGAAAAGGACGGGAGGGTGGAAGTACGCACGTGCTGGCTAGTAGCATACGTGGCAACGCTGCCTTTAGTTCAACGGTTCTCCGCTGAACTGTCAGATTCCAACTCTGGAAAATACACCTATAGTCCGTAGGCCTACCAGGTAGTGAGTTTGTACCATTGAATGGCATCTACGGATAATGGTAAAACTCTAGCTCACGATGAGAAGATTCTAACGTGGACAAGGGTTTATTCGTATTGTGCCCAACTCTAGGAATGGGTATTCCGAGATTCAGACACCTAGATATCAAGGGAAAGGCTACAGCCGCTTTTGAAAGTTGAGATATTTGAATATCGCGCTCCATTGCTTCTAGAAGCAATTGGAAAGAATATACCGCTAAGAGTATGTCACGTGACGTAGCGAGTAATAGCAGAGGTCGAGGCTATTTATTGATTAAATAGTTAGCCATGGAGTAGAGACTTGAGACTTGGATCAGATTACTGGCACGGCCAAATGAAAGAGAATGCAATTAGTATCAAGTAAATCGGACCAGGGATACCAGAGATATGAGGATTTCCAGATTTCAGCTGATGCGGCGTGACCCTGACCGTTTTGAATAAAAGCCGGCCGTCTCAAGCATCTTCAGCTCACTTCGAAACAAGCACTTGCCTATCAAGGTGCTACTACGCTGAGCCAAGGCACATGGTTGCCGGATCTACGCAGAAGTTATTTTCAACATTGTGATAGTCACAAAAGTGCTGCGCTACGAGTGGAACTTAATAAGTTTCCGGCAGGGAGAATCACTAAGGTGATAGTTATTTTTCGACAGACACTGGTGAAATATTTTTATTTCTACATGGACATATGCTAGACTTTGTCTAGAATAGTACTTTGTCACAATCCAGTAATAACCTAATACTTGGATATTTTAGTCCAATTTAGTCAGTTTCATATTTGTAACTTAATAACCACTCCGATCTTTCAGTATATTGAAGGCCAGTCTATCACGGTGTTGTTCATTAGCCAACGCAGGGAAACTACATGTTGCTTCGCGCATGGTAGATGGTGTGAAGCCATGCCCAGGGAACGATCTTCAGAACAGCCGTTGATTGGTTAGACTGTCAGTGTTTTCTTGTACTGAAAAGATTACCGTGAGTTATGTTACAACTGACATATTTGAGAATAGATCACTTAGATCTGACCCCATTTAAGCAAACTGTTATGGCTTTAACAGAAGCCAATATTAAAATGGATCAACAGTTACTTCAAACGTCAAGAGATATTACCACTATGTCTTGCTAGACGGATTGTGGGTATATAATGGCGGCCGATACAAGGATTATACGTGCTTGTCCGATAGGGCATGTTTATGGATAAATCTGGTACAAACCAGGTTCGCTACGCTTCAAGACCATCAAGAAATGTAAGCCACATTTTGACTTTATATTATGCCTAGCTAATTGGAACAAACTATTTTTCTGCAGATGACCAACACATTTAATTTCTTCGTATTTAAATCTTGCAATGATTTACGCAAGACATATTAGAGTTATTCTGAGTATTTTCAGCACTCAGAACAGTTTACGATCGATGACCGAGCATATCGAGCATTTATTTGAATATTTCATATTTTTGGGAAGTCACGGAAAACCGTCGATGTAACTGTAAAAGTTAAATTATTTTTTTGTTGAGGAATGGATATTTTTTCCATATTCGAAGGTTCGAACATGTGGATTCTCACATAATGAGATGATAATTAAATATATTTAAAATAATATAACTAATAATAATAAAAATCCACTGATAATAATAATAATGATTTTTATAACTTTTCTAAATAATTTTTGGATCTTATATTTTCTAATAATCATATGTATTGAGAGAGAGCTTATGAAGTAGTTTAATCATTTCTAGTTTGGAACAGGAGATTTTCCGAAGGAGAGTGGTTAGCGCAAGCCCACATTCAACCAACATTACAGTTCTGGTTGGACAGTTAATATTTGCAATGAGCAAAGTATATTTTTCAGATAACACGGAGAGGCATGAAACGGGAAGCAAATGATATTTGTATCAAATAGGATATTTTTGTATTTATATAAAATCATGACGTAAATACACTCGAAAGTGAAATATAGATTTTCATAAGTATGGTAAATTCACGGGTTGAACTGAATGGTAAAATAAAATAAACTTGTAAGTTTATTAATCTTCCAGTGTTGATAACAAGCAGAGGCTTGATTTATTGTATAAATTTTGGGAAGAAAATTTATGTGTGTGGAGTAGTTGAAATGCCATTCCCAGGTGCGCATGTTTAAGTCGCAGGAATGAGGAGGTTTTTTCGAGCATCAATCAAATAGCAGGTTCGATGGCTCAGGTTTATAGGAGTATTGGAACTACACATTTCGTCGTATGAATGACCCGAAGGTTATTTCTTAAAAAACATCAGTTCTTATTTCAACCTTGTTTACGGATTCCATTAAGACTTTGATTTTGCTAGAACCCGGATTTGTCATGATAGTAGTTTATTCTTCTTCAGAGGAAGACCTTTGCCGTTGTTGTTGTAATATTGTATTCTTATAAAAATAATAGAATGGGCCACTGCCAATTAAAAATAATTCTATAACCACGAATAATTTGAGGGATGTTTTCAATCCTAGTGCCATGAACTAAATGAATTTATTATGAAGCTACAATTCTTATTTCCGCATTCTGTCGAAGAATTGCAAATTGTGAAAGTTACTAAAATGGCCACAAATATAAATATTTTTCTTAATGATGATTCCAAGTGGAAAATCAAATAGTTGAATGGTTCAACAATTTATTGATCAAGTTGATGATTCAGAAATCATATATTTTGTTAGGAACTTGAAGTTTATAATCGAGTCACTTCTCGAAATGTTTAATGTCAGAAGAACAATTAAATTGTGTTGTGCTTTGCACAGTTCTTCGATGCTATGCTCAAGGTCAAATACTTTTCAGATGTTATTAATATGTGTACATAGTTTGTGTTGATTCAGAGATAATAATAGTTTTTGACAATATTTTTTGAAACTGGAAAAATAAGTGAAAGTTAAAAATTCTATGAACATTTATTCTACGAGTGTTAATATTATATAAAAATTCAAACAGTGAACTACGATATTTCCAGTAGAGACAATTAAATTTGAACCGGATTTAATCATGAATGAATATAATTTTGGAACACAGTCTACAGGACTAATAATCAGACTTGTGTTTCCAAAAATAATTGTCCAATGTGTTTGGAAAATTTCTGTACATTGTGTAAATAGGAGTGTGGGTCGCCACACGTGAATGATGCTGCTTTGAGCATTTTTGCAGTCAATTTTAAATTCAAAATAAAATGAGATAATTTTACATGATGTGTTATGCCCAGTTGAATCTCCTTCTATCCTTATTGTTGTATTGAGCCAAAAATCAGTAAAGCATTTTTTTTTCATTTGATGTCGTTTTTGCGATTAGCTTTAACCCATCTGGCGCTCCGGGATATTTTGACTCTCGTGCTGACTGATTCTTGGTAAAATGCATATGTGGTCGTGCGGACTCCGGTTTAAACGGGCACAGTATAGATCAGTATAATGTACAGTTGAGCGCTACTGAGAAGCAAATCGTATAATGGCAGTGCTACCAGCAGCATTCTGTAGATAAAGATACGGTATTACTCTAAATCGATCTAATTACTGGAATAAGGATTGAATCTTAAATTTCAGGAAAAGTAGGCTGTTTACTGTAGTTCTTCGTTGAACTAATTGTTATAACATCTGAGGTCACCTCCGACTCGTCATATATGAATCATGGTGCTGAGAGCACAAACAACTTCTAAGAACGCATCCCGAAACAAAATGGCAGCCAGCCGCCCGGCGCTTATATGTTGCAGCGGAACAGGCCATCTGACGCATGGGCGCATGCGTGCTACAGAACACATGATTCGCTCCTCAGCTTACTACGGCCAGCACACACCTTGGTCAGAAGAATGACTTTGGTGAAATAAATATTCGAATTTATTTTAAAGTAAGTTAAGCTGTAGCTCAATTGATAGTGCAAACCGAGCATAGTGTCTCAAGCCAACAAACGTCGTCATTGCACATTTACTTGTCAATATATTTCAGTTTTGGTAAAGGGTGAAGTGTGACCTTGGTGTGCAATGATATATTCGCAATTATTTTAAAACACACATCATGTAATTAAGTAAGTTGGTGTTCATGGATAATGCGTCGTAACGTGCATAATATCTCAATCTAACAAACGTAGTCGCAGCAGAATTACTTGTCAAGATATTTCAGTGTTAGTAACAGGTGAAATTCCTTCCCAATTATTCTAATATAGGCTATAAGATGTCTTCGAATTATATTATACAAGACCCAAAACAACTGTGAACATGAGGGAGGAGCCAGATTACCTCGCTCTCTCGCGCCAGCCAATAGCATAGCGCGGTGTTGCCTAGATAACTCAGCCTGCAGGGCTCGCTGTGCCGTACGAAATCGTTATTTCTCTCCGCGCACGAAAATAATTAATTCTTCAATATTTTAATGACCCTATGTTACAGAGCTAAAAATTTTGAAGCTGACTGTCCAAACCCCGTTACGCTATGACCAGCCGTTCGGGAGATAACATCTGCCCTTGAACTGAAGGGTGTGCCGTCTGGCCTTTCGCAAGATGTAGTTCGCAGTGGAAGTGTGTACCGATTAGCCTGGCGCTGGGCCCATTAAACCGGACTAAGGTTATGAAGGTATCAGAGGCGATGGATTGAACGTACATTCACTGCCATGTGAATGCAAGTTCTATTCGAATGCGCTATACATTATGGGCCTAGCTTAGACTAAAGAAATAAAGACTAAATAAGGTACACATACTCACCACATCGGCAAAGAAGAGGTAATGCATTGACCAAAGAGATAACATCAAGGAATGACGAGGAAGCATTACATGCTATGAATGAGGTTAAGTGGACGACAAACATGTGATACTAGGTAAAATAACGGTCGAAAGGACCGAAACTTATATGTCAAGATAGATAGGGAGAAACGATAAAGGGGGGGAACACATCCGGGAAAGTATACTCGTAAAGAGTAAAATTACATTGTGAAAAATAAAGATTAAAAGGGCTAGACAAAGAGTCGGGGAAAGTGAGTCTACCGTCAAAGGAGCGAACGGTAGCTCAAATAGCCCTGAAGGAGATGAGGGAGTGCGAGGGGGACGGAGTATTAATAAAAGCGCGCGTAGATATGACGTAAAAGAATAAACACAAAAAGGGGCAAGTAACCGATATTAAAAATAATTACGAGAAAGGTATTGCAACACAAAATAAAAGATACCCATCAAAATAAGTTACGTCAGGAAGGGATTAAGCCAAACTCATGGACTTGCATATGAAAACGCAATCCTAAGATAAGAGGCAAACAAAAAGATAAGAGATATGGCATAGGTCTTACTGTTGAACACACGTTACTCAGTAAACCGGACCAAATACCTACACAAAAGATACGATGAAAAGGGGACAAAGGTAACGGGAACGAAACAGATACTCCATGGACATACTAGAATAGGCGAAACGCCCTAGCATTCCATACAATGAGCAAAGACAAAAAATACGTAACCTACCTTGATGGTATCAGCATTAATCCGGCATCACGGAATTACATTAAATGAACTAGATTCGCACCTCTACGCGCACCTTTATAAAACACAAACGAATGGGTCAAAACGGAATAAAAAGGCAAGGCATCTCGAAAATGAGAGCGGGTGCATAAACAAAAAGGTCCTACCCGGATTTAAAAAAACAGAAGACTGCCCAGAGAGTAACAAACGGTTGTCACAGGAGACGAAAAAGAAGATAAAAAGGAAAGAGGTGTCACTGATCACGATTCGGCATAGTAAGAAATCACTATAACGAACCTTGATCAGCAATTATAGAAATGTCCACTGATCTGCTCGGCTACCCTGGCCAGTAATAACCAAGAAGAAAAGAGAACAATTCCGATAATTGACACGCCTAAGAAAAGAGGAAAAAGGGAAGACTACAGGAGGAAAAGAAAAACGGTTCAAGGGATAATTAGAGAGAGAATGATTTAGGTGTTGAAATATTTAGGTTCGCTAGGGAAGATAACGAAGAGTGATGGCATTGCCGTATCAATTCAGCAGTGGAGCTTTAACAAGTGCTGTGAGCTGAAGTTTTGAACTCATAACAATGTCACTTAGCAAGCCGAGTGGCAGCCGAACAGTTTTACACAGCCAGGCAAGAAATATAATTTTCAGGATATATGGCCTTTAAAAGAAGTTTTCGAATACAGAAGTACGTGAAAACACAAAATCTGATAACCTATGTTATTGTGGTGTGAGCAATTATGTTTTTTGTTGTTGTAATTGAGTCGAATAGAACTCACCTCTTCACAGTTTTACCTCACGAGGCATAGGGACCCAGTTCTAACCCTGAGACCAGAACTAAATGTCTTGATTGAGCCGTGAATCGAATCCGGACCTAACGGGTTGTTGTTGTTGTTGATGATGATCTTTTTAGGGGCTTTGCGACATCGTGGTCATGTGCCCCCGTGTATTTGGGTGTGTGTGGAATTTGTCTGATAACCCGTGTCACTTTGAAGTCTGTACTAGTGTGTGTATTTGTAATTCAAGTAGGATTTGGGTAGGAAGCGGCCGTGGCACGTTAGGTACCATCCCGGCATTTGCCTGGAGTAAAGGTGCGAATCCACAGAAAAACCACTTTCAGGATGGCTGAGGTAGGAATCCAACCCACATCTTTCCAGTTTTGCATCACGAGGCTGAGTGTAGGAACCCTGTTCCAGCCCTCAGACCAGAATTACAATTCTTGGGAATCGAACCCGGGCTTCCGCGGTGACAGCCAAGAATGGACAGCAAGTGTGCTAGCCAGTACACCACAAGGTGGTCTCCAATAAACAAAAACTGATCCCAATAAATTGTTTTCTGTATTTCTATTACCTTATAAAGAGTCCACAAGCAATGTTAATCAGAATGACTTGGGGTGTAGATTACGTCATGTGAAATAATAACGTCGTTGTTGTTTTTGTTGTTGTTGTTTCATGAGAGGATCTAGGACATCTTGGTGCTTTAGCACCATGTACTTGTTTGAAAATCTGGGTTAATGTGGTGTCTGTATTAGAGTGTGTGTATTTGTATGCTTGTGAGGATTGGGAAGGAGGCGACCGTGGCCTTATGTTAGGAACCATCCCGGTATTTGCCTGGAGTATAAATGAGAAACCACTTCCAGGATGACTGAGGTAGGAATCTAACCCACATCTTCCCAGTTTTGCCTCACGAGGCTGAGTGTACCCCGTTCTAGCCTTCAGACTAGAATTAAATTGCTTGGCAGAGCCGGGAATCGAACCGGACCTCCTGGGCCACAGCCAAGAATGCTGGTCGCTACACCAGGAGTGCACGAATAACGTTTGTGTGATATCTTATATCTGCCTCATATCACAATTATAAAAATGTGCGCACTCCGTTGTGAGCATAGATATTCGTAGGATTAGGCCTCCCAGCTCGTACATGTTCTTACATTCGGAGCGCCTTGTGTTCACGAAGAAGGTCGTGCGTATACTGAGAGTGTAGAGCTGTGTCATCTCCGCCAGTCTCACTGTGGCAACAGCGCTCAGCTGGACGCACGCTACTGGGCGAGCCCATGTTAACAGTTGTTTTGGGTCTGGTATAAAATAGACCGCTCCGTTGCGTAGTGGCTAGCACTCCTGGCTCTGCCAAGAAATTTAATTCTAGTCTGAGGGCAGGAACGGAGTATACTCAGCCTCGTGAGGCAAAAGTGAGAAGAAACGGGTTTGATTCCCACCTGAGCCATCTTGGAGGTCGTTTTCCGTGGTTTCCAACTTCTACTCCAGGTGAATGCCGGGATGGTTCCTAACTTAATTACAAATGCACACACTAATACAGCCATCACAACAACACAGGTTATCAGACAAATTCCACATACACCAAAGTACACAGGGCTACATGTCCACGATGTGGCAAAGCCCCTAAATGAATCAACATAATATATTAATACATAAGGAGAGGCCATTTGATAGCCGGAGCGCAGTGGGCAGGAACCAATAATATAGGACATAAATGATTCCTAATTTTGTATATAAACGCGTAAAGGTATTTGTATATTATAATTAAAAAGCATGTAATGAAATACCAAGCATAAAAATTAAACAAAAATTGGCAGGCAAAAAGAGGCTACTGTGATGGGATTCGAACCACCAAATTTTCGTTTCATCACCATCACTCGCTTAACATATTGCTATGTGATGGGTCTTCATTGCCTGCATAGGCCTAATACGGTCGACTACCGGTACCTAATGTCGTCAAGTATTTGCCTTTGATAATTTCGTGCAAAATTTGTCTGTAATAGCTGTACTGCTGTTATGATTATACATTCTCAGGTTTATTTGTAAGTATTCGGCTGGTAATCAGAAAGCAGGCAGGTATTACGTCACTGTACAGTGGCTCTCCACATCACTGAGGCGCTGTGTACCATCCTTCTGCCGGTTAAAAGCGGAACTTCTGTTACATCTCGGCTTGACTAGAAGACATGAATAATGAAAATCCACAGCCTGCTTCCAGTCTCCGACCGGGTCAGGAATGGAATGAATGAAGCCCCCATCTAGCGACGAGGATATGAACTGTGCCGGCTGCCGAGGCCTGACGCACTCCTCTGGGGCAATGATTAAATGAATGACAGATGAAATGAAATGATAGTGGAGAGTGTTGCTGGAATGAAATTTTGACAGGGAAAACCGGAGTACCCGGAGAAAAACCTGTCTGCCTCCGTTTTGTCCAGCACAGATCTCACATGGAGTGACCGGGATTTGAACCACGGACCCAGCGGTGAGAGGCCGGCGTGCTGCCGCCTAAGCCACGGAGGCTCTAGAAGACATGAATATTCACAATTATTTCAATACACGGATGTCAGAATCAAGAAAGTTAGGGATCAATCAATAATGCGTCACGTGCATTACATTTTAAAATAACAAACGTTGTCGTAGCGCAAATACTTGTCAAATATTTCAGTTTTAGTAAAAGGTTATATTTCTACCTGACTATTTTAATAACATATAAGATGACTTTCAACACTTCAAAGCTACGATAGTGAAAATGAGTGACAAGGTAGGACCGTAGTCTATATATGACCTTCTATAGCTGAGGCAAAAGGACAGAGACTCTATACCAAGATGGCAGCTGTATGAACTATTAGAACAATAACATCGGCAACTCAGAATTCAATTGTGTAGGTAATTAAGACGAATATTGGCAACTTAAGGGTTCTCACTTGCGCTGGCCAAAATATCATCACACTGAATATAGATCACAGCAGCCATCTTGAAATTTCAAAATCGCTTGACATGCTTAAAGCAAAAGAACAGTGACTCAAGGTGGCGGCTAAGCGTACTATTAAAATATACAAATTAGTAACTTCGTAAATAAATGCACAATTAAGACGAAGCATGCTAGAAGAGGTATATTATAGCCTATAATAGGCCACAATAACCATAGTAATAAATTTGTCATACAGAATATAGCGCGCAGTGGCCATCCTGAAATATTATAATTTAAAAATAAATAACTTTTTACGTTTTATAACTACAACAACGAAAATTTGTGATAAGATAGAAACTTATATGTGGTATCGTATGCCAAAAGTAAAATAACAGTGACTCCAAAATGCAAAATGGTGCCTGGGCGTCCTATTTAAACGTAATAATGAATCACTCAGAATGAATTGCGAAATTAAAACGTAACTTAGACTAGCAAGGAAGAAGTACAGTACCTTATAAGGGGCCTTGCTTAAGTAAGTCATAAGAATAACGCACATCTTGAAAATATAGAATATGATAATGATGAACTCAAAGTTTTTAAAGCTACTATAACAAAAATTAGTTGTAATGTGGAACCCTGTAAGTGGCTTCCTGTGACTAAGTAAAAATAACAGCGACTATATACCTTCATGAGACGTATAGTGGACACCATCACAGGAACCGTCGCAAATCAGCTAAGTCTCCAAAACCACTGTGTCAACTCGGTTACATTTAAGTGTATGTTTAAATTGCAAAAGCTCACCAAGTAAATAAGAAATTTGAAAAGTAACTACGCATATTAATAACAAAAGAGTGTAGAACGCAATCACTTCAATAGCTCGCTACGGTAGAAGTTAACGATTCAAAGGGGTTTACCACTTATACACATAAAAAGTACTAAAACAAACGCAACACTTTAGAAGTGTAATAAATTAACGGCATAAAAATATAATCAGTTAAAAAATCCGACTCTTTACAAAGTGTAATTAAGAACTTCTGTAGACTAATAATTGTAAATACTGTTGTACATACATGTTATACTTATATACTTATCCACCAAACCTAAATTAAGCCTAAGTGAGCAGGATCTGATGATGTTTGCTTGACGAACGAAAATAGCCATCCAATTTAACCCCCCATTTATGTGAGAGGAGTTTTATTAAATGTATAAATAATTCGTGTAACTTATTTCAGGCACTAGGAAATTAATTGTAACTCCCCGCCCAATCTAATTTGGCACATTCGTGTTGGCCGACTGAAAAGCTTCTAATAATAGATAACGTAAGCAACACTAGGTAATGGCTTCTAATATATCAAAACCATTACCATGAACTAAAGACTCTGATACACAATTCTTTAGTGATATATCATGTATTGTACTAAAGATAACGCCTCATCGTGTGATTTTGGACACATATTTTCCAGCGCTGGAGTTGTGTTGATGTGAGCAACAATGAAGACTTTGGTTTAAGACAGAACCAAAGTAAGATTTTTCTATCTTGAAATATTATTTTTACTGTCTAAATGACTACCTACATTGTTTGGGTGCTGAGTTCTGAGTTTGAAATTGTTACCTCTAAACTTTATCACAATGTAAGGTGTACCAAAAGCATCGCGTTGAAAATCGATTTAAAATCGATTTAACTGCCAGGATAATTTTCAAGTTCAAAATGGCAGTAGAATGTATGAAAATAGGCTATTTGGTTCTTCATGGAGCACTACTTCTTTGAAGCTGTAATAAGGCAGATGATTCGATATTATGAAATTTATGTTCAAAGTTTCATTACTGGATTTTCTCACTTGATGGGTTTCTATTTTGTGATGCATCATATTTTGCACATCATGTTATTCTAGCAGCAAACTTCAGTCACAGTGTGAGCACAGTAGGCTATCACTGTTGCTGTTTAAAGGTTTCATTTCTGTATGCATGGCTTTATTCTAACTTATAGCAGCACAGTCTTCTATAAACTTTCTGACATTCAGCCTGTTATTTCTATTTTAAGCAGCATACTAGTAACTTTAGGTTTGCATTCGACAAAAAGTAGATGATATAACCATCCGCATCTCACTGATTTTGCATGCTCGCTGCATTAGTGAAATGATTTCTCGTCCTGGTCGTCAACTAGTTATGGAATGGATAACACAGCTCGTGGAACTATAAGCATTTTGATTTGTTTCTTGTAGAAATGTGCTAAATATTAATAAGTTTATTTATGCAGCCAAAGGCTATTTATTTTATTGTCATGATGGGTCAGGGAACGGATTTTGGAAGGAAATTGGCCGTGGATCTATTGAAAGGAACCGTCCTGGCATTTGCCTGGTGGTGGGAATGGGAAACCACGAAAATCATTTTCAGGACGGCCGAGGTGGGATTCAAACCCACGCTCTCTCGATGCCAGCGAGGCACGAGGTAGCACGTTGAATATTATTTTCTGCCTTTCAAATTATATTGTTTTATGTCCATCCTATTGCCTACCCACCGTATTGCTGTACCTCTTCCCAACGCATCCTTTCACCTCAGCTCACTTTCTCGCGGCATATTTATTTATTTTCACACCTTACGTTAATTCAAATAAGGTTTTGAATCTTCCCGCAGGGAATGTGATGTAGTTTCCATTTGAACGGATGAATTATCAATAAATGATAAAAAAAAATGGTCCGGTTAGCTCAAACAATGCCAGCGTTTCGCCCCAGTGTGCCGTTTGCTAAGCTCACCCCATGCTGGTTGATTTGTATAACCTAAGTTCTGTACATAGCGCAGAGTCTAGATTTCATCCTCCTAGCCTCAAGTGATTCCCACCCAAGTTTCTTTTACATACGGCTCACACTGCTCCTGGGATTAAAGTCACTGAGCACAAATCTAGAAACCTTTCTTTGCACCATTTCCAACTAATTTTTGAGCCCTACTTGATATGGATCCCAAACCGCCGTGGCGTATTCCAGAATAGGTCTTACAGGTGACAAATATCCTAATTCTTTAGCACAGGTACTACTACCTTTTAATACTGTTGCGTGTCGCCGTAGGCCGGCTGGAGGCTCTCGCAGGGAGGGGCAGTGTGACAGACCAAGGCCTTGGACAGACCCAGCAGCGGGAGGGAGTTCCCACACCCTCTCGTCCCCTCCCACTGGCAGTCAGAATGACCAAGCACCTGTGAGTCAACGCGGGCCGGCCGGATAATGCGCGAATGGTCTGGATGTGGAACCAACCAGAACAGACTCAATGCGGCAATAGGTTGTGGCATTTAGAACTTTCCAGGCCAGGGACTGGTTCCATATATACCAGCGAGCCGCGGCGAGGAGGGCAATGTATTGGACAGTATTGGTCAGTGCTAGTGTGTATTGAAGTGTTGTCGAGTGAGTGAGTGCGGAGCAGTACAGCGATTATTATTACTGAACGTCTACGGTAACAGAGTGGAAGCCTGTCTGCCAGGGTGCAACTTTGAGTCAGGACTGTGAGTGCTTGGAGGCGTCGCGGTGCTTCGTGGAAGACGTGGTCGTGGGATCGACACGGGACGGGCAAGAGCGCACAAGGAGCAGCAAGAGGACTCTGGAAGTAAGCGAAGTGGCAGGTGCAAGGCTGTAGAGAACCTGTGTAGACTGTACGTGTGAGTGTAAGCTGGAACACTGTAATGCCTCACGGACAGAGAGAACATAAATAGCGAGGACAGTGGTAGATTGTAAATGTGGAAACTAATAGTGACTAGTAGTGTTTTCTGAAGTTAGACTCAGTGTGTGTGTCAGGGCCCTGCGTAGCTAGTGCCTGTAGTATGTTCTATCCTGCTGCTCCCTTACGGGCAGTCTAAGAAGTAAGCCACAAGCGCGTGACGTCATGTCCTTGCCTCTCCCCACCTGCCGCTCGCCACATGTGTGAGCGAGCTGTGTATAGTATGGCGTAGTTCCCTGCAAGCCTGGCAAGTGCTTTTAGGGCCGTATGACCTTGCCTCACACTGTCAGCACTGTCTACGCTGGAACTCGTCAGTTCAGGCGCGCACGGCCAGCCCGTACCGACATGGTTTCGTTAAGCCGTTCTTATCTTCCCTTCATATTAATATTATTATTATAACACTATTAATATTAGCAATAAAATGATATTGGGTACCAATAGACTACGTCACACACTGTTCCCGAGTACATTGAAAATGAATTCTCTATTATTGAATGGATTCATTGATAGCAAAATTAGGTCATTTATACTTAGGCTTACCCAAACTTGATGCGTGACTTAAAAATGTTGATGTTGATCCTCTCGCTTAATCGAAACGTACCACAAGCTTTCTCTTCTTTTTGAAGCCTATCGTTATCTCTAAACGACCTGTTTTGTTATGCCGAAGGTTACTTCACATCTGATGGTGGGGTCCAGCATAAATCTTGTATCCTTCTTATGGCCAATAACAATTATTATGCCCATTGTATTTTTGCTTCTAACACGAGAAAGACACGAAAACATGGATCGCGTAACATTTCTGAAATGTTACAGCTGCATCTTAGATCTATTTCGGTGATTCCTAACGTTTGTAGTAAATCCCCTTCTTAATTATGGTTTTTGAACGTGAGCTAGGGTATCAGGCACTCCACAGTGTTTGCAGTATACAGAGTCCTGGCTACGCCCATGGAGGTCTCACACAAGAGCATCCTTTGCTTCCACCTATTTGTACTAGGCTACTCCCTTTCATGTCTACTTCTGGATTAGTCAATCTCCATAAAATATGGTGATTGGATAGTTTCTGTACTTTCGCAATCAACCTGCAATTTCATTTTGTGTTTACCATAGATCCGCTTCAGTCTTAAGTATCGGTTATTTATATTCCCTTGGTTCCTAAATAATTAATCACCGTTTTCATCGTTATCACCATTTTCATCATCAACACCGTCCTGACAACCTCCTTCGTAGTACGAGCACAAATTACGCACTAT
Source organism: Meconema thalassinum (assembly GCA_946902985.2). Classification (NCBI taxonomy): domain Eukaryota; kingdom Metazoa; phylum Arthropoda; class Insecta; order Orthoptera; family Tettigoniidae; genus Meconema; species Meconema thalassinum. Next base: position 919,284,908 of record OX336389.2, read on the forward strand.
GTCATCATGTCTTCAAGCAATGCATGCTCTCTCTGGTACAGTCTCCCTACATGATGCTTACTATACTTTGGATGTTCATTCACTTAAAATTTCAAAATTAGCTTCGAGGTTTTCCTATGCCCAGAACTTAGAATTCAATAAAAATCAAATGTCTTAAATACCATATCTGGATTAGCCTAGATATACATATGCAATTGGATTAACTCATGAGGGCTACTTATAGCATTGGCCTTTGAGAATATTTTACGGAAGCTATTCTAACAACTCTACGCAGTGATGTGCTCTCAATTCGAATTGCAGAGTAAGAATGTATAAAAAAGAAAACTCGTGCCCACTGGCCTGGCGCAAGTCCTCGAAATGAGCACCGCTTGGATGATTTACGTATCATCGATACAATTTCAGTACCCCAAACCGAAATTCAATTTCGTGGCAGGACAGGGAATCAAACCCGGACCACCGGGGCGACAGCCAAGAACGTTAGCTGCTACACTACAAGGTGGTCTCTTTCATTGTCTGCGCAATCAATTGCACGATACCATGTAATTTCTTCACTGGGCGAACTATAATAGTACACATTTCTTCGTATTTTTGGCATTGCATAGTCCCTGGCAAGTTAGGAAGACGGTTCGCGTACCATAACCCTAAAGTCGAATAGTTCCAAGAACTAACAAACAAAACAGTCTTAGGCACTCCACCGAAAGAAATACAGACAAGCTGGTAGAAAGACAGACAACATATTTTGTAATTTTTAGAGCAAAATATGCTAATTGTTATATAATGAATAGAACTGTTGGTCTCCATAGTGTTGAAATAATGAATATTGTCCTAAAACTTGAAGGTTTGAAGGATTTCGTGTCTTCTTGCTTATTTTGCCGTATATCTTTTGTGTAGGTAAATTCCACGAGGTATTTTTTCAGGCCATGTTGAATATAAGAATTCTTTTTTTTATCGTTTACCCTCCAGGGTTGGCTTTTCCCACGGACTAAGCGAGGGATCTCACCTTTACCGCCACTGGTAGTGTCCTGGAGCTTGGGACTCTGAGTCGGGGATACAACTGGGAAGTGTGACTAGCACGTTGCCCAGGCGGCCTCACCTGCAAAGCGAACAGGGGCCTGATGAAGAGATGGGAAGAGTGGGAAGATTAGGCAAGGAAGAGGGAAGGAGACGGCCGTGGCCTTACGTTAGGTACCACCCCGGTATTTTCCCGAAGACGAAGTGGGAAACCACGGAAAACCACATCGAGGATGGTTGAGGTGGGAGTCGAAACCCCTCTACTCATTTGGACCACCCGAGGCTGAGTAGGCCCCAATCCAGCCCTCATACCACTTTTCAAATTTCGTGGCAGAGCCGGGAATCGATCCGCGGAAGTCCTGGGTGGCAGCTAATCATGCTGACCACTACACCACGGAGGCGACTTGAATATAAGAATAAAAGACATAAATGACCTTAGATTGCGACGGAATATCTTTCATTTTAAAATCCTGATGAATTTACTAACGCATAAAAAAATGGTATATTGGCTATCACGGCCGGTGAATTAAAACTCAGCATTCTTCTAGGTTTGTGCCGTGTCTTGTGTGGGGTTTCGCCTAGGACACCAAGCTGGCTCATCGGCGGGCTCTTGGTGTCCCCGCCCGGACCCCCACAGGAGTGACGAACTGCGCGCCACCTCCCTTTATATTAGGTGCAACTGCACCACTTGACTGCGAGAACTAAAAGCTCAAGCAGCCTTAACCTCCCTATGAAGGATTCCAAAAAGATGGTATATTGGCTTTCACAGCCGGTGAATTAAAACTCAGCTGAGTTTTACTAACGCATGTTTCTCGAACTCACATATCCCTGAAGAGCATCAATCTAGTCATTTGGTGAATTCAGAATCTTGTTATTGAAATACAGTTTTATAGTCCTAATGTAGTTTTTTTGGTTCTACCCATAATTATTCCGGTTGCTATGAGGTAGGGGATGTGGTGAGACAGTTTCCTTGTGGGAATGATTTCATGACGCGAATCTCATGAGAGGAGTTAATGACAAATAAAATTAATGAGGTAATGTATGGAATGGCTGTGTGTGGTCTTTCGAGTTTGGAGTAGTCTGACCATGCACGTTAACGTGTTTAGCTACCTCGGCTGGTTTGTGACATTATGTCAACAAATTAAAAATGTATTTTAACTCTCCTGATTCCATACCGGCCCCTGATTCTATTTTAGGACTATTATATCTTGCTGCACCTGCTACAACACCCAAAAAGTATGCAAATTTCTGTATCCTTGCTGCAGATCTGGTTCATGTGCGTCCAAATATCATGTCTTATATGTCTACGGTTTGATTCATTAATGTGTGACTCTCCCACTATGCTATTTTTGTCCTCCCTACGTTATGAGCACGGCAGACCACACGCATATTCCACAATGTTGGCTCTAGTGCGCCTAGTGTGCAGGCTCCGCGCTCAGTACTAAACGTACTTCAGTACCCGGTCAAAAGGACAGTGCTTGTGCGACTAAGCGCTGCAGTGCTAGTGTGCTGTCGTGCTGCACTGCTCAGAACTGGACCGAGTAGGGCTGCGCTCGGCCGGCACGAGTCAATTTCTCGCTAGCACTGCTTCACCTTGCCCATTGCACGGCCCTGGTGTGTGTGTGTGTGTGCACGGTGTATGTTTGTAGAGCTGTAATAAAATTATATTTCTTTCAAGGAACAATTGTGTTTGTGCTTTCACCCACCGTAATCCAGTTAACGAACTTGCCACTAGGGGTGGCACGTAACAACTGGTGTCAGAAGTGGGATTACGAACTCAAGCACAAGCACAACACCTGAAGGTCCTGGTTTCAAAACCCGAGCAGGTCATTTTACCACATGTCATTATTCTCCTGCGAGTGCATGCCAGTCACAAGTCAAACAACTAAAATAGAAGAGCAAATACAACTACTGCTGGAAAAGTTAAGTGGCTTGGAAATCAAGATGGAGGACGGCCAGAAGAGGATGGAAGAACATTTCGAAAACTTTGGACAGAAAATGACTGAGCATTTTGAAAACTTTGGAAAGAAAATGACGGAACATTTTGAAAACCTGGGAAAGAAAATGGTGATATATTCGGAAAGTTTAGAAAAGAAAATTGGGGAAAGTTCCGAAAATTCTGAAAAGAAAGTGGAGCATGGAAATAGTCAGGACGAGCTGAAATCATGACCGGAGTATAACAAGCTTGGAGGTGATATGGAAAGTGGCGCGGCAGAGGACGCTGATGACCAAGACAAACAGTTCGTGGAGTCCGGAGTTCAGAATGCTCAGCGAGTCAGGGACGAGCCACTGGGAAGCGTCACGGGCATGGAAATCGGGCCAAGGCTTAGTAGCTCTGACGACAGGAACAGTGTCACGAGGTTGAGGACCACGCACGTCGATGAGACTACATCATGGCAGATCTGCGGGACCGGGTTCGACACTGTGGTGGACCATGCCAGGTGTACGTTGAAGAACGTAGCCGTTCAGCTCACCACAGGACTTCGCATGGCGGAGCTGCTACACAACGTCCGGACGGGAACGGGGTACAACGGGATCGTCGCGACGCTGGAGGAGCATCGTGGGGACTACCAGCTACCTGCCATGTACCACCTACGGCTAGAAGGGGGGAACGGGCGCGAGAGTAAGTCAATAGAAGAGCTCGCGCTGGCTGGCTCGCCTCCCGAGCACGTGCACCGAGATGCGGCGTACATCTTCGTGGATGGGCATCGCGACGCCATGGTACGTGAGTATTCGATGCTCAGTGGAAAGCGCTACCCACGGCAGGTAAAGACCATCGTGTTGGGAATGGCGGCGGCGAAGAGGACTGCATGGGTGACGCCACCGAGGAGGAGAAACGCCGCCGGAGACGAAGAGGCGGTGAAGGTTGGCTACCCTCCACCAAAGCGGCGTAAACCACCACCGGGAGGCCGTTGCAGCAGGAATGCCACCTGTTGGCTACGGTGTGAAAGAGGCCATCTAATGAGCAGCTGTCGGCGAGGAACAGCCTCACGGTTAGAAAAGCGAGTGAGGGCCAGCCTAAACGGGGGCTTGTCAGCGCCGTCAATGCCACCCCCTCAGACCTTGGACAGCCTTTACGATGAACGACTCGAGGCGAGTTGTTTTAAAGAGGGGAGCAGTGTTGCGTGTCGCCGTAGGCCGGCTGGAGGCTCTCGCAGGGAGGGGCAGTGTGACAGACCAAGGCCTTGGACAGACCCAGCAGCGGGAGGGAGTTCCCACACCCTCTCGTCCCCTCCCACTGGCAGTCACAATGACCAAGCACCTGTGAGTCAACGCGGGCCGGCCGGATAATGCGCGAATGGTCTGGATGTGGAACCAACCAGAACAGACTCAATGCGGCAATAGGTTGTGACATTTAGAACTTTCCAGGCCAGGGACTGGTTCCATATATACCAGCGAGCCGCGGCGAGGAGGGCAATGTATTGGACAGTATTGGTCAGTGCTAGTGTGTATTGAAGTGTTGTCGAGTGAGTGAGTGCGGAGCAGTACAGCGATTATTATTACTGAACGTCTACGGTAACAGAGTGGAAGCCTGTCTGCCAGGGTGCAACTTTGAGTCAGGACTGTGAGTGCTTGGAGGCGTCGCGGTGCTTCGTGGAAGACGTGGTCGTGGGATCGACACGGGACGGGCAAGAGCGCACAAGGAGCAGCAAGAGGACTCTGGAAGTAAGCGAAGTGGCAGGTGCAAGGCTGTAGAGAACCTGTGTAGACTGTACGTGTGAGTGTAAGCTGGAACACTGTAATGCCTCACGGACAGAGAGAACATAAATAGCGAGGACAGAGGTAGATTGTAAATGTGGAAACTAATAGTGACTAGTAGTGTTTTCTGAAGTTAGACTCAGTGTGTGTGTGTGTGTGCACGGTGTATGTTTGTAGACCTGTAATAAAATTATATTTCTTTAAAGGAACAATTGTGTTTGTGCTTTCACCCACCGTAATCCAGTTAACGAACTTGCCACTAGGGGTGGCACGTAACAATACACTCATTACAAAGTGCAGGGATTTGTAAGCTGTAGAAACTACACATCCTACATGAATACTCCATTTCATATCATTCCTTACGTGAACGCCAAAATATTTGCAAGAATCTTCTTCTACAAGTATCTCCGAGCCAATGTTATGTTGAAAATCTTGCCTTCGCACTTTCCCTATTTTTAAGAGACTACATTTTCTTGTGTTTATTTTCATTTTATTTTCAATCGCTCACTTATAGACCAGGTTTAGGTCATCTTGAAGTACTGCGTTGTCTTGTGAGTCATTAATCTTTCGATATATTACACAATCATCCACAAACAATCGACAGTCACTGCGAATCCCATTTGGTAAGTCATTTATTAACGCCAAAAATAACAAAGTTCCAATTACGCTGCCTTGAGGGATACCCGACGTTACGGTAATTTCATCCGAGAATCTGCCTTCAACTTAAACTTTCTGGGAACGACCCGTCAAAAATTCTTGAATCCATAAAATTACTCTTTTATCAATCTTCGTCGAAGCTAATTTATGTAGTAGCATGTCATGCGGCACGACATCAAATTCCTTTGCAAAATCTATAACTATGGCGTCGACTGAAACTCCATGGTCTAACGATTCGCTAATATCTTGAAAAAGTGATAGCATCTGACTCTCGCATGAGTAACCTTTCCGAAATCCATGTTGCCTATCATTAAACCATGATAATGTTTCCCACTGTTCCCTCAAGTAGTCGCAAATGAGATGCTCCATCTGTTTACAAACGTTGGACGTAAGGCCATGACGAATAGAATACATAGTGTTATCACTGACCGAGTTCAAGCGCGCCCCGCTGTTGGCTAGCGCTAGCGGCGCAGACCCCCAACGCTACACAGTCAGCCGCAGTCACCTGTTCAAATATGGGATACGCGCTGGGCTACGTAAACCTCTTTACGAAGGCTGCGGTTTGTTTGTTTAGACGTATGAATAATAAGTTACCGTGAAAAAGAATTTATTAATATTCTCAGTCCCCATGCAGAACTATCTTTTAAAACCTTCCGTTAGTCGCGCATTGGTCTGACAGTTCCGTGGTTCGTTTTAGTTGTAATATCAAGCCAACAGTTCAAGTTATAATCTTATCGTCTCGGGACATCATACACCATACCTAGTAACCATTTTCCTGGAGTTGTCAAATGACGAGCCTAAAAGTAACTCTACACGAGTAAGTGTGTCGCCTTCTGCTAAAAGATAACGAATCGCTAGTTCATGAATCAGTAATTTCAAAGGAGTTTGTGTCTGATACTGAAGACAACGTTGAAACAAGATCCGATGACTCGGATACTGACCATGATTTTGAATAGGAGGACGGTAAAGGAAGCGAAGAATTGGATAGCAGTTTATTTTTTTGGCAGGTTGGCCATTATTATTATTATTATATGTCCGTCTCATTCTTGGCTATCACCGCGGAAGCCCGGGTCGATTCCCAGCTCAGCAAAGAAATGTAATTCTGGTCTGAGGGCTGGAACGGTGTTCACTCAGCCTCGTGAGGTTAAACTGATAAGAGGCGCATTTGATTCCTACCTCAGCTATCCTGGAAGTGGTTTTCCGTGGTTTCCCACTTCTACTCCAGGCAAATACCGGGATGGTACCTAACTGAAGGCCACGGCCGCTTCCTACCCAAATCCTACCTCAGTTCCGAATACACACACTACTACAGACACCACAATGACACAGGTTATCAGACAAATTCTACACACACCCAAACACACGGGGCTACGTGACCACAATGCCGCAAATTCCCTAAAAGTCAACAACTATTATTATTTTAGGCCTATTATTATTAAGACGGATTATTTTTTCGTTTTAAGTAAGGATGGCACGAAGTAGAACAAGTAACCATGGAAGGCTGCCTTCATTCCGTATCCTACTGGGCGCATTCGTGATTTTAACAGAGTGCATAGATATTTCAGTAAATTTTTAAAAAATGTAAGGTACTATTCCTGGTTTTAATTTCCACTTCACGCGAGTAAGTTCCACGTTCTAACAGTTCACTACGAAACAGTCCGCCTTTAAAATAATTAAATCTTCCGAAGAAACGCACGTCACAGACTCTACTTTTGATCGACATCAAATTTTCATCAGATTTTCTTCCGTAACCCGATTTACATCCAGGAACGAAACAATAGGATATTTTCCCGAAACAGCAGAAAATTTAGTTGTTTGCACTCACAAAGCACTGCACAGACATTCGTAAACTATTACAAAGAAACAAATTCCCTCGCATAATATGACTTCTCACGCATCTCGTGGACTACTTGTCACACGTGCTTATGGTTCGGCGCGACTTCCGCGCCACACACTGGCTGGACCATGAACTACAATGCTTAAGGAGCGGAGTGATGACACTGTTTATTTCTATTCGTCATGGTAAGGCTAACGGGCCTGTAGTTGCCCAAATTCATGTCTGCTCCCTCCCTTAAATATTGGGACTGTCATCTGAGATTTGCACATTGTTTATGGACACATTGAACATCACCTCCAAGTATCTTGCCACAGCCCTACCTCCTTGTTTAAGTACTTCACTAACAATATCATCAGGACCCTTCGATATATTGTAACGTAGTTTTTGTATTAGCTTTACAATTATTGCTGACTGGTTTATTTGGAAAAGGGGAGCCCCTGATTCACCGTTAAGGTCCAACACACAGCTATTGGATTTATTGAACACACTACCGTAAAATACATTTAATTCATTAGCAATGGCCTGTTACTCAGTAATTAGTTTACCGTCACCGGACATTATCATCGACAAATTATTTGAATTTCCCTTTCTTCTCCTAACATAACAGTAATTATTTTTCCACCCATCGCTTCCCGAACCAAGTAAACCTTGCATATAATTGTCATGAGCAGCCCTCTTTTTTAAGACGAGCTCTCTTGATAAGGACTTAATTTTCAACATATACTTGTCACTATCATGTCTTTTATTGTATAATTTCCTAATTTTCCGTTTTAGACTCCTCATTTCTCGTATGTAATACTCAGGATCTGGGGTTTGTTTCAGTAATTTAAATGGGACAAATTTATCAATAGCGCTATTTAAAATTTTCAAAAAGTTAGTCCACAGGATATTAATGTGATTTCCTTCCGATGCCCATCCTACAAATAGTTCATTCAAATAGCCCTGAAATTTGCCCTGATCCGCCGTGCGATACTGGAATATGATCTTTTTTGCTACATCAGAGTCTAATTTTTGTAATGTCACCGTATCTAATATTTAATTCAACCCCAGAATGGTCACTAATTCCTGGTACTTTCAGACAGTTAATATACAGCTCTACAGGCCATGCGAGATAAACATCTATGGTATTATTGTCTCTTGTAGGGAAGTCAACTACTTGGGAATATCCCCCCTCCCTTAAGAATTTGTTTACCACACTCTGAGCTTGACCACAGCTAGTTGACTCACCAGACCAGTCTACTTTGGGGAGGTTTAAATCTCCGGTAATTATTATGCTCTTTTTCATAGCGTTACCCGTACCAGTTTTATCATACAGTGTGTCGAGGAGCGAAAAGTCATCTTTCGGTGCTCTATACGCCCCTATCACCTGGAGAGGGAATTTATTTCCTTTATCCGAAATTTGTACACATAACATTTCATGATCCGTATCAGCCCACTTTAAGAAACTAGCTATATTTTTGCGCACACAAATAAATAGCCCATCACCTCGCTTCCCCCGATCCCTTCTGTACATTTCGTAGGTCACTTGAATTATTTCGCTACTATTTATATCCTCATATAACCAAGATTCAGTAGCAATGACAATGCCCGGAGAATACGTCTCTACGAGATTCCAAAATTCAATTAATGTATTTCCTTAACTCTGACAATTAACCTGCAGTAATCTTAGAGTCTTACCTCCGTAGCAAATATCCCGAAATAGCTCCTTCTGTTCCCGTCGGCTGGCTACCTCTGAACCTGCTCCTCCTCACAAAAGCCGGCACGAACCGATCACCCTGTCATGTAGGCTCCCTAGGTTGAAAGCGCCCCGTCGATTTAGATGCAGCCCGTCTCGGGCGAAGTCAAGGCCACCAATCCAGCAGTCAGCATCTACGTTCACTAATCCCAGTTGTGCGCATACCCAGTCCATGCGGTCATTTACAGTCTTAACTCGCCTTAACGGAACATCTCCCCGCCGAACAATACCACGCATTTGCATTTCTAAACTTGCTTTTAGCTTTTCTGCCTGGTTCGTAGAGCTCCCCCATGATGTAATCAGCTGTAGCCCTCTTCTTCAAATCGTTCGTCCCAACATGGAGCAACAACAACTTTTTCACAGTCCTCTACATTTGCTTCTTCCACTTGTTGGGCAAGCTGGTCAATTTTAATCCCCGGATAACACCGCACTTTCGTACCTGATTTCCTCGAGATATTTGCACTCCATCGTATCATAGAATCACCTATTATGATAACGTCATCCTCAGTTTTCTCCTGCACGCCCTCTTCCACACCGATCCCAGTAGAAAGCCGCTCAGTCACATCCTTCACCGTTTCTTCTGATTCATGAAGCTTTGCTCTAAGTTCCTGTATTATTTGATCCCTTGCTTTGATTTGCACCCTCAAATAGTCCGGCGTGTCACGTCCTTTACAAAACCAATTCCCGACATCACAATCCTCCTTTTTGACCTTAATACAGCCGAAGTGAAACCCTTTCTCGCATAGTCCACATTCAATACCGTTCTTCAATGTTTTTCTACACGTAGAACACTTTAAAGCTGCCACTGGATCATTTGCCTGATTCACATTTGGAGTAACAGGGCCTGGTTTCACTTCCTCTCCACCAATAACTAGCAACGCAGCTATCATCACTAGGGATATAAACCACAAGTTACTAGGCCCCGTACGCACACACAAACACCGGAAATCCCGACTACAATTCGCATACCATAGTCCGATCCTCGGGCGATAAGACTCCAGAGAACAACCCATTTCAGCACACCTGCGAGCTATTATGTACGGAATAATGCACATAATATATAGGTACATAAAGACGCTTGCAGTTTTACGTGGCCGTTATTCTCGCGATCATGAGCCATGGAACCTCCGCTTTAAGTGGAATCCGAACCACAGGACATGGCGTTTCACTTCGAAAATCTCACATATATAGACCGGGAATTGAACCCGGCCTACCTTGGTGAGAGGCAAACAGCTTGAACGCTGTACCACCACGCCCCCATAATTTACATAATATAATACAATCTTCTTCTTCCTTTTCTCAGCCTTTTCCCAAGTCACGTAGGGTCAACGTTACTTTGCTGGATCCTTCTCTTCCATAAATGTCCAACCCATGCTTCCTTCCTCTTCCATTCATTTTCTCTGAGGTCACGTGCAACAGGGCCGTGCAATGGATGAGTTGAAGCAGCGCTAGCGAGAAATTTACTTGTGCCGGAGAAGCGCAGCTCTCCCCGCCCATTTCTGAGCAGTGCAGCACGACAGCACACTTGCACACTAGCACTGCGCTTAGTCGCACAAGCACTGCCGATTTGACCGGGCACTGCAGTACGTTTAGTACTGAGCGCAGAGCCTGGACACTAGGCGCACTAGAGCCAACATTGTCATGTGCGCGTGGTCTGCCATGCTCATGACGTCTTTTGTTCGTGGGGAGGACAAAAATAGCATAGTGGGAGAGTCACACATTAAATAAACATACCGAAGACGTATAAACATGATATTTGGACGTACCGTACATGAACCAGATCTGCAACAAATATACAGGAATTTGCATACGTTTTTGCGTGATGTAGCAGGTGAAGCGAGATATGATAATCCCAACAATGGAATCGAGCATTTTGGTAATCATGCATCATAGAATCAGGAGAGTTAAAATACATTTTTAAATTTGTTGACATAATGTCAAAAACCAGTCGAGGTAGCTACACACATTGACGTGCATGGCCAGACTACTCCGAACTCGAAAGATCACACACAGCCACCCCATACCTTACCTCATTAATTTCATTAGTTATTAACTCCTCTCAGGAGATTGGCGTCATGAAGGGCATCTATCCGTAATATCATTCCCACAAGCAAAATGTCTCACCACATCCCTTACCCCATAGCAACCGGAATAATTATGGGTAGAACCAAGTAGCTACATTAGGACTATAAAGCTGTATTTCAATAAAAGATTCTGAATTCACCAACTGACTAAATTGATGCAGTTCAGGGATATGTGAATTCAAGAAACATGCGTTAGTAAATTTATCGGGATTTTAAAATGAACAATATTCCGTCGCAACCTAAACTAATTTATGTCTTTTATTCTTGAACATCGCCTGAAACAATACCTCATGGAATTTACACGTAAGATATACGGCAAAATAAGCAAGTTGATATGAAATCCCTTCTAACTTTTGAAGTTTGAGGACAATTTTTATTATTTCAACAGTATGGAGACCAAGAGTGTTATTCACTGTAAAACAATTTTTCTCTGATAATTACAAAATATGTTGTCTGTTTTTCAACCAGCTTGACGGTATTTCTTTCGATGGAGTGTCTAAAACCGCTCTGTTTGTTAGTTTTTGGAACAATTCGGCTCTAGGGTTATGGTTGCGAACCGTCTCCCCAACTTACCAGGGGCTATGTAATGCCAAAAATTACAAAGAAATGTGTACTGTTATACGTGGTTCGTGCAGTGTAGAAATTACATGGTATCGTGCAGTCGATTGCGCTGACAATGAAAGAGACCACCTTGTGGTGTAGCGGCTAATATTCTTGGCTGTCACCCCGGTGGTCCGGGTTTAATTCCCTGCCCTGCCAAGAAATTTAATTCCAGTTTGAGGTACTGAAATGGAATCGATGATATGTAAGCCATCCAAGCGGTGTTCATTTCGAGGGCTTGCACCAGGCTAGTGGACTATACGAGTTTCCTTTTTTCTACATTCCTATTCTGCAATTCGAACATTGATATGGGAACTCTGAAAGTAAATCACTCGGTAGATTTGTTAGAATAGCTTCCGTAAAATATTCTCCAAGGCCAATGCTACAAGTAAACCTCGTGAGGTAATCCAATTGCATATTTATTGTAATCTAAATTTGTGTTCGTGGTATTCCCTTGGTTCCTAACTAGTAAATCATCGTCTTCATCGTTATCACCATCTTAATCATCACCATCCTGACAACCTCCTTCGTTGTACGAACACAAATTACGTATTTGATAGTCACCATGCCCTCAGGCAATTCTTGCACTCTCTGTATTTAGGCTATGTGGCATAGTCTCCCTACATGATGATTACTATACTTGGGAAGTTCATTCACTGAAAATTGCGAAATTAGCTTCGAGGTTTTCCTATTCCCAGAACTTAAAATGCAATGTAAATCAACTGTCTAACTTACGATATTTGGATTACAATAAATATGCAATTGGATTAACTCACGAGGGCTTTGGAGAATATTTTACGGAAGCAATTCTAACAACTCTACCTAGTGATTCCATGATGCATGATAACCACTATGCTCGATTCCATTTTTAGGATTATTATATCTCTCTGCACCTGCTGCATCACCCAAAAAGGTATGCAAATTCCTGTATATTTGTTACAGATCTGGTTCATGAACGGTACGTCCAAATATCATGTTCTATACGTCTTCGGTGTGTTTATTTAATGTGTGACTCTCCCACTATGCTAATTTTGTCCTCACCATGCACAAAAGACGTCATGAGCATGGCAGACCACACGCATTTGACAAAATGTTGGCTCTAGAGCGCCTAGTGTCCAGGCTCTGCGCCCAGTACTAAACGTACTGCAGTACCCGGTCAAATGGACAGTGCTTGTGCGACAAAGCGCTGCAGTGCTATAAGGCATCCAACGTTTAGAATGAAGCACTGGTTAGATAGGGATATTCTTCTCTCTTTCTGTTGCACGCGAGACATGTATGACGCTGTCATTTTCTAGCACTCCACTGTTGCCATATCAGTCGAAAAAACAGCATATTCGGGTAGAACTATGTTTTGCCGATCTTTTTTGTCCGATATTAGAACTACGTAAACTTGATAGAAATGCTAGAAAAATTAGATATCCATATTTTTTAAAACTATAAACTGAGTTCTTTTTTTAGTAAAATCGATCTTATATCATGTTGCATTGACTTTTTGATGCCAATTTTTCACTCACGTGTAGCTAAATGTGCCGTCTTGATGATGGATGATTGAAATATTTTATACTGGCAATATTACAATTTTCATGTAGGTAAAGCTTCTGAATATTCTCTCATACCGCATAGCAGCATTGAAAAAGTTCGTATGCTGCCAACTTTTCTATTTTTAAAGATAACCATGTCATGTCAGTTTGAGAGTTGTAGAGGAATGTTGGAAGACGTTTTCTACCTGCCTAACCAGAGTGTAGGTTTAATTGTTTACACAGGCCGGGCTGTTCATTGACCGCGGATTATAAAAATGAAGTTTCGAAGGACAGCGGGGTGCAGCTTGCTACTCACAGCTTTATTACTGTGCCATTCGAGCTTGTATTTCAGTAGCTCGGCTGTCTCTATCTTGAGTGTGTGTGCAGCAGTTCTGTTAGATTTAACGTGTTGTATTTTACGTATTTCACGTACAATAATGGATATAGTTTTGTGAAAAGAAAGCGTGGTCAAGTGCTCAGAAGGAGGGAAAACAGGTCGTAATTAATGTGTTCAGTTATTTTAAGAACCTTAAACCCAACGAAAGTATAAATCATGAAAGGTAAGCCAATGAGGAGTATTTTCTTTAATAACGTACTTCAACTTTAACTGCAGTCGAAACTTCACACATTTCCTTGGGCTTGTACTTTATTTATTTTATTTTGATTGTTTTCTTTATGTCCCATTCAGAACACGTTATAGTTAATTTAATTTAATGTCGTTGTATGTGTTATGTTAGCCTACGATTAGTATTATTATACAGTACTTAATTCAAGTCTTCGTCACTGCACAATCGCTGAATGTGCGGAAAGTGTACGCGAAGCGCTTTGTACTGCCTCCTCTCATGGAGTGGCAACCCTGTCGTAACGCGCCATAAGACCAATGCTTCATTCTAAACGTTGGATGCCTTATGGTGTGCTTGTGTCGAAGAATGTTCTCGAATGAGAAACTGTTGTTATGGTCCTTTGAGCTCCATTAATTCAACAAAATTATGTTAAATGGTCCGGCTAAGCTCAAATTATCAGCGTTTCGCCCCGGTGTACTATTGGGCTCGTCAGTTGGTACAGTACACCTCACCAAGACGCTGAAAAGTGCTTACTGAGTAGGCCAATGCAAGACACTTTGATACACATTATAATATGTCGTATCGACGTCACGAACATTGCCAAAGCACTTCAGGAAGTATAGTCTTCCTTTCAAAACAAATGCAAACCTTACCTTGGTTATCGATATTATTTAACATAATTTTGTTGAATTAATGGAGCTCAAAGGACCATAACAACAGTTTCTCATTCGAGAACATTCTTCGACATATCGATAACCAAGGTAAGGTTTGCATTTGTTTTGAAAGGAAGACTATACTTCCTGAAGTGCTTTGGCAATGTTCGTGACGTCGATACGACATATTATAATGTGTATCAAAGTGTCTTGCATTGGCCTACTCAGTAAGCACTTTTCAGCGTCTTGGTGAGGTGTACTGTACCAACTGACGAGCCCAATAGTACACCGGGGCGAAACGCTGATAATTTGAGCTTAGCCGGACCATTTAACATAATTTTGTTGAATTATAGTGTGCTGTCGTGCTGCACTGCTCAGAAATGGGAAGAGTAATAAGGCTGCGTTTCTCTGGCACAAGTAATTTTCTCGCTAGCACTGCTTCACCTCACCCATTGCACGGCCCAGCTCGTCGTATCGGGAAAGCGTGGGTCTGAATCCCACCTCGGCCGTCCTGAAAACAGTTTTCATGGTTTCTCATTCTCACTACCAGGCAAATGCCGGGACGGTTCCTTTCAACAATTTCACGGCCCATTTCCTTCCAAAATTCCTTCCCTGACCTATCCTGAATTAGAATAAATAGACATTGGCTGCATTAATAAAAGTATAGGGCTAATAGATGCTTATCCCGCTGAAATATGAGTTTGATTGCATATTTCATGATGTTGAATAAACTGCCATATTTACCCAAAACTGTAATCTTCCACTCTTAGCTGTCAATTATCACTGATTCTTTTTATTTATCAGCTACATTGAAATGCGTAAAATGAACCTTTGGTGGGAGTGTAAATGGGGGAGGCCCCAAGATGATGTGAAAATTTACGGAGTTGTTAAAATTAGGAGAGAAGCTTGGGATTTCCAGATGCGCCAAGTATCTTGTGCAATTAAGCAGTCCAATCAGATATCGTCATGTTGTCATATGCTGGGTGATTCCTCGAGTTCTAAGCTGGAAGCTGTTACGTCACCCAGCACAGTGGCAGTGGTTAAATTTGGTTTAACAAGGTGAGTTAAAAATTGTCACCCACGAAAAGCTCTGAATCAGCATTGTTACGCAAATATGTAAACGAGTTTGTACGTCATACCTTAGTAAAGACGGCAAATTATTGTTCTGTTTGATTTGTGAAAAACGTTTTTCTTCAAAGAAACAAGTAGTCACGTGAAGAACTAAATAACCTGTTTTCATGTATTCTACTGATCTTTGCCATTAATGTGGTATAGCGGCTAATATTCTTGGCTGTCACCCCGGAGGTCCGGGCTTGATTCCCTGCCCTGCCAAGAAATTTAATTCCGGTTTGAGGTACTGAAATGGTATCTATGACATGTAAGTCAACCAAGCGGTGTTTATTTCGAAGACTTACACCAGGCCAGTGGGCTACACGAGTTTCCTTCTTTGTTTTCTTTTTACATTATTATTCTACAATTCAAACATTAATACGGGAACTCTGAGAGCCAATCACTACGTTGATTTGTTAGGATAACTTCCGTGAAAGATTCTCACAGGACAATGCTACAAGTAGCACTCATGAGTTAATCCAATTGCATATTTATATTTAATTATTATAGTTTTTAAGATATTTGATTTGCATTGCATTCTAAGTTCCGTGCATAGGAAAACCTCGAAGCTAGTTTCACAATTTTCAGTGAATGAACCTCCTGTAGGGAGACTGTGCCACATCTACAAGTCAAAACAGTTAGGCCTAAGCCACTGTGCACTAGAACTCCGTTAAAAGCATAAACGAATGTAGAGGCGGATTTACTTATTGGGTATTTTTCTTCTTATTATTATTATTGTTATTTATTGTGAAGTAACAATTTCGTGCTATTAAAATTATAATACTTTTGACGAATAGTATATACAGTATATTCATGGTTCTGAATAGGGCAGTGGAGAACATACAATTTCGATTGAGATAATAGAACAATTTTCCCTACCAATGTTCATTATTAAAATCACCCACGTAGATCATGTGAAAAAAGGAAGTTGAAAACCTACAGTAGAAAGTAGGGTTGATACAATAAAATAACTTAAAAAGAATAGATATTTTGGCCATTAGAGTGTCTTGAACCCAAGTCCCATTAGATACGAAGTTAGAGCTTCACCGCTTTTTTTAAACTTGTTTCTGTTGATTCTATTTGTTTCCAGTGTTTGGTTTCTTTGCACATGAAGACGTCACAAACACCCAGTCCCCGAGCCAGAGGAATCAACTACTGGTGTTTAAATTCCCCATGGCCCGGCCGGGAACCGCTCATACACTTTTCCGCTCGATTTCCAAGCTCAGCGACGTAACTCAATCCGTATGGCTAAATGTCGAATGATTTCAGTTAAATCTTAAATACTGACAGGAATGCATTCAATCTGTCAGTACCTGGCATGTTTTCAACTTAACGCATCTTAATGACTGATTTGCATTAATAATGCCAATCAACAGCAAATATTACTCTCAGTCAACAACCTTCCTCCATGTTTGATTCCTTTCACCTGGCTCTGCTCTGCCAATCAAATCATCCGGTACAGCTACGAGTATCGTTACTCATGCCTGTACCGGAACTGCCGTTACATCCAAACGTAACGTTACAACCTGTACCATCTCCACTCTGCCGGCCAATGCTCGCGGTACAACACATGCGGTGCAGCTGTAACGTTAAGTAATGCCTGATCCGGAACTACTGTTATATGAAATGTAACGGTACAACCTCTACTATCTCTTGTAACGTAACGTAAAACTCGGCGTTAATAACGCTCATTTAAGTTACGGGTCCCTCCTATTCTGTCAAGTGTAGATTTCGACATTTAAGAAAAGTCACATATTTTCAGTCAGTAAGGTTTCTGTGTACTCTCTCTACTGTAGTAAATCCTAGTCATATAAATATAATAATAATGTTTTTGGTTTACGTCTCTTTTAACAACTGCGGCATTTAGAGACGCCAGGGTGCCGAATTTTGCCCCAAAGGGGATCTTTTACGTGCCAGTAAAATATTAAAATAATGAATTCATACTACTCCACGAGTGAATTCGTCGAACTAATTTTTGAACGCCCTTGTCTCACGTACTGCCACTTTCGTGATGCAGGCGAAGAATTTTCTCACATTTCTTTATTGGATACAATTCCCTTGACTGACACCAACGATATTCCATGACACTCCAGTACTTTCTAGTATATTTGATATACAGGAATCACATTTTTCTTAATCAATGCTATTGTTAATTATTTTCAAATGTACATATTTTTGACCACCTTAGGTCCTTCCACACCAAAAAATAATTGAGTTATTGTTCGTATACAATCGATATTTGCTAATTAAACCAGAGAGAAGTACATAATGATGAAATGATTCGGGTGAAATAAACATATGGGATAGTGAAATACTGTATATTAATTAAAATGTTTATACTCCAGACCTATAGCTTATATTGAAAGAGTCCCTCTATCTTGATGCACAAACGTTAAGCATTACTTCCAATTTGACTTTTGATAAATATTTCAAGGTTAGGTCACTAGAATCTCGCAGTGACTGTGCCCTTTGTAGAACATGCATACTCGCACTTCAAACACAAGCAGACTCGGCTGCACATTCTAATGGACCAATGAACATAATATGCAGCCTTAGCCTTACATAAGGAAAATCAACAATTCCAATGTACATCCCTACGAAACATTTCATTTCTACCTACATCGTTCCACCTTCATCCAGGATTTGGATGTCATTGGTCATTGCCGTTTTTCTCCTGTGGGTAGGCGTACTGATATTTTTTGTGTTTGGTTTCCTCTCAGATTCGCCTTTTGATTTCGAACGAGTCCAATTCCCGGTAAGAATTGTTGTTGATTCATTTTGGTGATTTGCGACATCATGGTCATGGAGCCCCATGTTCTTAGGTGTGAACTGATGCGTGGTGTAGCGGTAGCATTCTCGCCTGTTGTTCCCAAGATTGCAGGATCAAATCCTGGCGCAATCAGTTGGCATTTGAGGGTGCGCAAATATGAGGGAGCCGTGTCAGTAGATTTACTGGCAAGTTCAAGATCCCCTTTGGGGTAAAATTGTGGCAGCGCGACGTCTCTAAAAGCCTCAGTAGTGAAAAGGGACGTAAAACCGATAACATTATTATTATTATTGTTATTATGAATATTTATTATTATTATTATTATTATTATTATTATTATTATCTTAGGTTTGTGTGGAATCTGTCTGGTCACCCGTGCCTTTGTGTTGCCTGTAGTAGTGTGCGTAGGCTATTTGTAATTGAGGCTAGGATTTGTAAGGAAGCGACCGTGACCTTAAGTTAGGAACCATCCGGACATTTGCCTGGCGTAGAAGTAGGAAACCACGCCATATCACTTCCACGATAGCTAAGGTAGAAATCTAACCGACCTCTTCTCAAATATCCTCTCGAGGCTTAGTGCACCCTTTTTAGCACTCTGGCTAGAAATACATTTACTGGAAGAGATTGGAATCGAACCCAGGAACTCTAAAACAGGAGTCTCAGTACACAGTCAGTTCATGGAAGGCGGCTTTGTGTAATTTTATTTCTAAAATCAACAAATCGTAAGATAACACACTTTTACTTCCAAACTCTGCTTACACAACTGTTTTGATTTCATATTTTTCATTATTTTCTTTTACTTAACTATCTTGGACATTTTAAGTTACGTAACAGTCTTCAATAGAATAGACAAATTGTATCGTACAAACAATCTGACGCATTTGAGGGATGTATTACAATATGAATAATATAAAATTATTATTATTATTATTATTATTATTATTATTATTATTATTATTATTATTATTATTGCCAGCTCCTTGGTGTTGTGGTACCGCGCCTGCCTTCTTTCTTGTTTCCGTGCAGCTTTGAGTCTCAAATTCCGCCCCGTAGGGAACTTGGATGGAAACTAACGTTGGCTATATGAATTTACTTGCTGTCCATATGCAGTCCGTGTTGTTGTTAGTGGGTCAATGTTGATTTCAGCGAGGTCCTTTTGAGTGTCTGCTAGCCAGCGTACTTTGGTTTGTCGGGTTCTATTGGCTATGAGAAAGATTTCCTTGGTCAGTCAGGAGTTGTCCATTCGAGCTATATGTCCGTAGAATTTCATGTTTTTGTTTTATTATTATTATTAGTAGTAGTAGTAGTATTATTAGTATTATTATCATTATTAAATTACCTTATTGCACTCCTCTGGGGATTTTATGATAGGCCTAATGTTCCGTAAATGTTTTAACGTTACTCCGCCGTGTACTACATGGCAGTAGAGTTTCTATCTGTACCGTGCCCATGTAACGAAGAGGCAGTAACGTTATAACTGTACCGAATGGTGCGCATAACGAAATGAGTAACGTTACACCGTCGTGTACCGTATGGGAATAGAGTTCCAATTTGTACCGTGATCATGTAACCAAGAGGCTGTAACGCTACTACCGTACCGAACGAAAACTTGGTACCGAATGAGTCTGTTACACCTCGAGTTTCGTTACGTTACCCTTTACCTTAAGTTACGGGTCCCTGGTTTGGAGGTACTAAATGGAATTTTTATTGTGCCACTAAATCTACTGACACATGGCTGCCACTTTCAAACACCCTTAAATTCCATCGGACAGCCCGGATTGAACCCACAATATTGGGTTCTGAAAGACACCATTTATAAAAACAGTGCCACGCAGTCCGACTGAGTGGTTAGAGTAAGATAGCTGGGAATAATTCTTCTCATATTCCCCAGTCCTATTTCTTATCCTAGTATTCAAATTCCCCATCAGTGATACACTATCCTTATTGTTAACTCTCACTACCACATCACTCAGTGCCTCATAAAATCTGTCTACTTCAACCTGCTTATATCCTTCACATGGAGCATGCACTGAAACAATCCAGACCCGAGTTCCTTAGATTTCTAAATGTATCCACTTTAATCGTTCATTTATGTATCTTACAGAACTACCGTATGTTACGTTATATGGTCTTCTTGGCATACAGCCCTTCTCCCCAGTTTGCCCTACCTAGTAGCCCACCTACTTTCACACCTGACAGGTAGGCTACACCTTGTGATCGTCTACTTCCTCCTCTCTATATCCCTTTAGCCTACATGAACTTCACTAATCCCTAGAATATCCAGTCCCATCTCTCTTACTGACTCAGCTAGTTCTACTTTCTTTCTTCCATAACCCCATTGATATTAATAGGACCCCATTGAATACCAATTCGATTGCCTGTTCGTTTCCAAGGAGTCTCTGGTCTGTTAGATGGGAGTGGAACTTCGTCATTCCCATAGGTCGGAGGCTTGCTCAAGACATTGTTAGCAGATTTGTAAAGTGCAAGTAAAACCGGTTGCTAGCCTTACTTACACAGGGCCCCATGAACCAGTGAGTAGGGAAGTCTTAGCTGCCTGAGCAAAAGGAAGGCCACAATTCAGAATATGTCCAAGATGCCCTCTCCTATTCCATAGTAACTGATATCCCGACTGTCAGGACCACTAACTAGGCCACTCAGCCGTTGTCCATGGTTCACGAACTAGGATATGGCTAATGTTACCCGCACCATGAACAGAGACAAGAAATTTTATTAATAGTGAAGGAGACAGGAACCTGACTTTTACAGTTCCACTTGAATGGTGAAATGAAAATCCACAGCCTGCTTCCAGTCTCCGACCGGGTCAGGAATGGAATGAATGAAGCCCCTATCTAGCGGCGAGGATATGAACTGTGCCGGCTGCCGATGCCTGACGCACTCCTCTGGGGCAATGATTAAATGAATGACAGATGAAATGAAATGATAGTGGAGAGTGTTGCTGGAATGAAATTTTTGACAGGGAAAACCGGAGTACCCGGAGAAAAACCTGTCTGCCTCCGTTTTGTCCAGCACAGATCTCACATGGAGTGACCGGGATTTGAACCACGGACCCAGCGGTGAGAGGCCGGCGTGCTGCCGCCTAAGCCACGGAGGCTTCACTTGAATGGTAAATGATAATATATGATTTTCATACCTTTTCAGGGGTTCTAGGGGACAATACCAATTGAAATTGCCGTTTATTAAGACTAGTGTGCTGGAAATGTGTGCCAAATTACGTAAATATGTATGTTTCTTCTTCAATTTGAACAACGGCAGCTATGTTGCTCATTCGGAAGGCATTCGTCAATTGTTACCTGGGCGAGACATTGTCGAGATATGATGTGACATTTATGTCACAGCAGTGTCCCCAACATGTAAGATATAAAATGCACCACCGCTAGGCAAAACCCATTCCTCTACGTGGCTACGCTGCAACCATTGTCAAATAACATTGGATTGGACAAAACGAAGGTTAGAATGGTCGGGTTGAGGTGCGGCCTTGGCCGCGGGAAGCTAGCGGGGCACTGGTGACAAAATAAACCTTAAATCTGGACGCGTTATGCTGTAACCATTGTCAAAAACCATTGGATTGGCCAAAACGGAGGTTAGAATACTTAATACGGTGCCGTATGCGTTGGGTTGGCAATAGTGTACTTGTGCATAATTAACGGTGAAAATGGCCCGACACAGCTGGAATTTTTACTATATAAGTCGTGATGTAATTTGGGATGGCGGGTGGGTTATAGACAGTGGAGGAGTGAAATACATAATTCCCAGATCAATTTTGAATCATTATGAAAGGTATTTATCGCAAATTTCAGTCTTCTTCACCGCTACCCTGTACTTAACATAACTGAACACTTTTCATGCAATAATTGTATACGTATCACATATCATACCTCTTAAGGGGACCTTGTAGGTAACGAATGTCCCATTTAATTAAATGTTAAAAGTGGACATATTTAGGTACACCCTGTAGACAAAATAACCATTACATTATCTTTAAAAAATGTATGGATGTAGGGTACCTCATGTTAAACAAAGCCATGCACATTTAGTACATTTGGAATAATGGGGTCTGAGAAATAAAATGAATAAATACGCGATGCATTTATTTTCAAAAAAATCAAAATTTCCAATGCACTTCACACAAGTATATACACTTCTACACAACATATTGACCTAAATTTGCATCACTTTCATTATTTGGGTATAAAAAGTAAGTTTAGTAAGGTTCATGGTTAGCCCAGGCAACGAAGAGAAAATAAAAATAATAAATCCGAAAGTTTTTAAATTTTGTGAAAATGTTTATTAGGGCTTACTCTTGAACCTGTTAAAAGTCCTGACCAATTAAAGGTCCGCAATCGCCGCCATCTTGGAAAAAGTGTGCACTTTTATGGTTTTTGGACTGTAACTCTTTATTTATTAACTTAATCGAAAAATGTGTAGTGATCAAAATTTGAGAACATTCAATTCTCTACAAAAAAAGATTCAATTCATTTTTTTTCTCCATAAAACTAACATTTTCCGTGTGAATGGATGACAAACTAGATGCAGATCGGGGAATCGCTCTCACTGTAGGCTTCAGCAGCAAAATATGAATTCAATGGCGCATAACGGTCCATATAAATCTCTGTGGGAATTCTGCAAACAGAAATTTTTATTCGTTACGTAAAATCCAATCATTGTTACGGTATTATTTTTTTCATTTTCCACATTTTTTTATTCACTCACTTAATTATTACGTTTGAGTGCGTCGTTTTTTTCTTTTTTTTTCAGTCTGACTGGTACTGGGGCTATTATCATCGACTACGTCAGCATATTCCGATAAATCAATGCTCCCCGCATAGGAAGATCGTCTCGAGCTTTTGGTTGACACTGCCCTTTCTTCATTCGCGTTATCGACCTCGTCTCCGTCTTCATTTTCTTCATCGACTATTTTCGATCCATTGAAGCAGTCTCCATGACAATTATTGCAAACCGTTGAACAATCAATCCCTGCTTTTCTACACCCACACAACCATGCACAGCCAGTTGTACATTTGCAAAAGAGCAAGAAGTTTTAAAGAAATTTTCAGAGATTTCGTCATCGATCCTCCAACATTGGATAACATTAGTCAGAACGACATGCTGATAGAAGTTAAAAGAAGAGTACAAGAAAAATTACAGGAATTGAAGAAAAATGGAGCAACGGCATCCCTCTGGGTTCAATACTTTGAAATGGTTACATTGATGAAGGGATATATTGACGCAGAACGGTCGGGTGATTGGAATAAACATCTTCGTAGCGTTCAGCAAATGATCCCATTTTTTTACGCCAGTGACCAATTGCAAAAAATCAGATTTAATAAAGCCTCGGGTGCAATGGAGTCCATATTTCCTGTATAAAAATACGGCGAGATTTATTTGCAAAGACGATAAAAAAGAACGTGGTCTTACTGCTAAAATAATAGCGTGGGCTATGGCAATACTTTTCCTGTTGGTATTTGTATTACTTTTATCTTTTTTATGAACAACAACATGGTCTACAAAGGCTCTAAGAGTTTCCGGAATGTCAGTACTCGCATTACTAAAAATTCATCAGCTGAAGGATAAGCAGAATTCTCATAGACTTTTGATTGAATGTCTTCTTTTATAATAGCTGCTGCCGTTTGAACTGTTCGAAGTCGTTCCTCACGCACGTCAGGTTGGTTTTTTTCATACCAGGAATCTGTCAATATTTTCATTCCCGTGTCACGGAAACAAACGATAGGAACCTTTTTCTGATTTTGTGTGATTATAATTCTGTCCCCATATTTTTGTTTCAACCTACTCTTAACAGTTAATTCATTGGGAACATATTCTGTACACTGGGTCATTAACTCGGATAGTGATACTTGACAATCCTCGTGATTATCAAGGTACGAATACATCTTTTCCATAGCCGTTGTAACATCTTTGGCCTCAGGACGTCCACGTTTTATCCCGGTTGCCGTGGAATGCAAAAAAAACATACAAAGCAGGATTGGTGGTATATAGCATCGGAAGCAACTAAATCAACAGTATTTATGACACGATGCTTAACTTCGCCTCCCCATTTGTCGTTTCTTTTGTTCGCCGCTTCTATTACTGTTTCCCTTAAAGCTATACTGCGAACGTTATAAACTTTTCTACGTTTAGCAATAGGCTGCTTTTTTTTCTTTTGCATAGAATGCCTCATCAATATTCTTGGCGCAATAAAAACATGTTCCTTTAAAGTCAAATACAGGCAAAGATGATCGCAAACTTTCAGTAAGCTTCGGGTTGCAAGATGACGTTGTAGCATCGGTAAGATCTTTATTTAGCGAGAGCAGCTCTTATACTATCCGATCGCGTATAGTTCTTTCGACAAATGACATGAACTGTCACAGTTCTTACACCTTCAAGCACTAAGTGTTTATTATCCTTCCTTTCCACACTAGCTCTTTTAAAAGTAATAATTCTCTTTTCTCTCACTTCCACAATATCGCCACTACAAATATTTTCATCGCAAATGAAACACTTCTCACTTCCAGCCATCGTAACAATGTACGTCCTACTGAATTCCAGAACTAAACAGCTGACGGTCGGACCCTATACAGCCCTTCTCCCCACCCGACCCGAGAAGGTATACAACCGTCAAACACCGTCCTTGGTGGGCATTATATTATGAAGAACTTCGTACACACTGAACTATAGTAATACTGGAATGCTCCAATGCGACCAATGGGGAGAAGTGTTACTATATTTCAGTGTTTGTAGGCCAGAGCTATCCGTTATGTACTTTACAAAAACATACGGCTATACTCTCGACTGGCTGTAACAATAGTATACCTGACCCAAAACTATCGATATTTACACACGACACACTGTTATGATTCTTAAGCTGTGCGTAGATTGGTTGTTTGGAGCAATTCCCCGAGCTGCTTCAAGTTCGTCGTCCATTTACTCGGTAAATATTGGTTTTATGAAAAAACTGAATTGAACCTAGTTTGTAGAGAATTAAATGTTCTCAAAATTTGATCACTACAACTTTTTTGATAAAGTTAATAAATAAAGAGTTATAGACTAAAAACCATAAACGTGCACCCTTTTTCCAAGATGGCGGCGATTGCGGACCTTTAATTGGTCAGTTTCAATAGTAAGCTCTAATAAACATTTTCACCAAATTTCAAAACTTTCGTATTTATTATTTATATTTGCTGAAATTCGGCCTTCGTTGCCTGGGCTATTTCCCCGAAATATGTACCTAAAACTGAAGAAATCACTTTTCTGGTTATTTCAATTTAAAAGTTTTACACATGAAAATAGTGTTTTGTCTTCATAATTAGAACAATCTTGCCCCATAATCTGAATCATCTGCATCATTGGCTTCTTCCATCTTCCTGTTAGTGTTCCTCTGATGCTTTCTGGTATCTTGCCAAGCAACGTTGGTTCGTTTTTCAGCGTCGATCACTCGCTGGTGGTCTATATCATTGAGGGCTGATTGTGTGTTGACACCCGGTTCAATACTAACAGCTTGTAACAAATTTCGTTCAATTCGATTTCACCGTGTTTGAATTGATAGGGGGAATTGATTTGCACATATACATGGCCGCCATCTGCAAATTCTTGGGCTGATGACCTTATAGTTTGGTCAAAATAGGCTTCCTACATAAAGGTATGTTGATGCAAAATTCGGTCGAGATCAGGTGATTTGGTTAGTCGTAATTTGATTTAAGTTTTGAACATTTCGGTTGCCGCCATTACGTTTCCGTCAAGATAGCGGTGACATAAAACATGACATTCAGGTGCCCTTTGTTAGTGCTTCCTCTGTACCAAATTTCGTTCAATTCGGTTTTGCACTTACTGTTTCTTATTTCAGTAATAGTTCATTTAGACTCACTACACTGACTTAGGCCTATGTTAGAGAAGTACTGATTACCTCTAAATTTAGCTTTGGGGGAAAACTTCTCTATCTTAGGCATTGTAAGATCCATATTTTCAACACAATTCAACACATGCACACACATGACAAACCAGCTGAGAACTGACACGTATTCCCGCCCAAACTCTTTATCCAGAGAATAAACAAGCGAACGGCACATACAGTACTGCCAATACACGTATTAAAATATTACCTTTGTGAGAAATATGCTTTTGTGACACTGCTTTACAGAGATCTATGTCTTTTAGTTTCGGGATGTATAAAAGGGGCGTGGCATCCATTGTGCACTACAGCACAAAATAATATATATTTCAAAAACTAACAGTCTGATCTTCATGAAACAAACTAAGATTTGTTCAGAAAAGTGTGCTTAATTAAACTAAACAATAAAATAAAAATCCCAAATTTGACCCCTTTAGGCGACAAGGTTTTCATATATGGATCTTACAATGTCTAAGATAGAGAAGTTTTCCCCCAAAGCTAAATTTAGAGGTAATCAGTACTTAACTTATGGTTTGGAAGCTGTTTTAGGAATTTATTTTTCTCCTTTTTTAACCACATATTCCCAAGATGTGGCCTATTTTAGCACATACAGTTGGACGAACAAATCACGAAATTCTGTCTGCTATCCTACTCGTGAACATATAATAGAAACAGTTAGTTCCGTGAAGAACTAAATAGCTATTTTCGTATATACTACTTAATGTTAATTGCCTCTATCAACAAACAAAATTTCAGTTTGATTGATGTAATAGATTCGTAGATATTGAGAACCGTCTAAATATTTCGGATGGTCGCCATGTTGGATTTATATATATATGTAGGCTATAGAGTTATGTATTATTAGATGAAGTTTATTGAGTAGGTTTATTATTTAACTTCAATCACATGATTAGGACACAAGAAATAAAAACGGGAATTTAAAATTTCGCACAGCCACCATCTTGAGGTTATGAAAACAATTCAAATAAATTCGATGTCAGTGGATTAAAATTTGTATAAGCAATTACCGTACCAAGTTTTACTGCACTCGGAAGGTTAAATAGCAAGAAACGTCCATTTAAATATTTAAATTTCGCGTCACCGCCATGTTGGATTTGTGCTCACCAGATTATTGAAAGTCCCATAGGTGAACTTATGTTAATAGCCTTTATCAACATGCAAAATTTCAGTTTGATGGCTGTCATAGATTAGTAGATATTGAAAACCGTCTAATTATTCCGGATGGTCGCCATGTTTGATTATTTTATATCTAGGCCATAGAGTTATGTACTATTAGATGACTCTTATTGCGTAGGTTCATTATTCAAACGTTGACTTCGATCCTATGATTAGAACACAAGAAATAGAAACTTAATTTTGAAATTTCGCACAGCCGCCATCTTGAGGTTATGTAAACAATTGAACTAAACTAGATGTCAGTGCATTACAATGTGTATAAATATTTGCTGTGCCATGTTTTACTGCGCTCGGGGGGTTATATCGCGAGAAAAGTCTATGTAAATGTTTCAATTTTGCTTGGCCCCCATGTTCGTTTCGTACTTAACAGCCTTTCGAAAGTTACGTAGGTGAACTTCTAGTAGTGTCCTATATCACCGATCAAAACTTCAGGGTGATATCAGTAATAGTTTCGGAGATATAGAATGCCGGTGAACTATTTCGCACAGCCGCCATGTTGGATTGGTACGACGTAATAACATTTGAAGGGCATGGTTGGGGTTGGACAAAATCGTACTATGTCCTTAACGAGTTTCATTGAAATCGCTCCAGTTGTTTAGATTGTATTAGGGACAAACACACACATATACACACACACACACACGGAGAAAAGGTGATCTCATAGGCCTTTTTTTTTTTTTTTTCATAGATGAAAGCAAGCTAAAAAGGACCATAAGCTTGTGTTATGTGTCATACGCACAGTGAAATTGCCACCCATTCAACAATTAAATGCCCCCAATAAGAAAGTAGATTTCTCAAAAACTACAAAAGATATCATCGCCATTCCAACAGTAATGAAAAGAGAATATTATGGAGAACACAATTCTGAAAGACAACACTGGTGATTAACCGCGCAACGAATTCTGGGGTTATATAAATGTGGTCTATATTTTGGGCATAATTACACTGATTTTCACACATCTCTTATAATAACAATTGGGCTTAATATTCCCAAATGGATGTGTTCAGGCATCCCTTGCAATGTAGTGTTCCCATAATCATATGAATCACGTAACCATTTCACCAAATATAGCAATGAATAATTATTTTTCCAAATGCCCTATCTCTTTAACACGTACTCGCTGCAATGTTTGGAATACTTCAGGTCGACGATGCGCACATCGCCATGTTGTGACGTACCACTTAAAACGTCTATAGAAAAGCGTTGAGCGTGCGATAGAAAACGATAATACTACCGCCAAGAATCTTATATCTTATATTCTACCGCCATTTAACGCTCTCAATCAAAGATTCTGGACGTCTAAGTCGTCAAGAGTTCGACATTCCGCATACAATTTCAGGATCTCTACAAAACTAGACTTACTGATTTTTGGGAATTATCGTTTTAAGGAGGCTTTGGTACAGTTCTTAGCTAGTTACTGGTAGAACGATCATTTGGTACTGTACCCGTAAAAATCGAGAAGTTACTTGCTGGGAATCTAAAGCACAGCTGGATTGTAGAATTATGAAGGTTTCCGGCTAGATAAACCGTCAATATCCCACCAACAAGGTTTTCGGGATTATGCACAGGAGGCTACGATCGTGTTATGGAAAAAACAAAAATATACTTGCGGTAGAGTGAAAAACTTACCTTACATCTCGGGGCTATGTAGGATAAAAGGGATCCTTAGCTGTAGGCTGTTCCATAACACCACATCTGCTTATAGTTTAAAATAAGTAACTCGAGACAGAACGTATAAAACGAAATACATTTATTAACAAAAATTTCCTAAAATAAAAATAAATAAAATAAATTAATAAATTAAATAAATTAATGAACAAACATATCCTTCCTTCCATTCACATCACTGGATTCATACGAATTCACACATATGCTGGTTACATTTTGGGTGGTCTCTGCCATTTACAGAACGTTAAAACAGATATTGACAAAGTTATGAAGAATCTAACATTCCTATAAAATATTTAGCATTCCAACACGTGTCGAGTACAACACCTGATTGCCGTCTCGTTTCATTGACACAATCCATTCAAAACTCCGTTCGCTAGAATGCACACCTACCTGGTATTCAATAAAATTGATTACGTGTTTAACACCTAGTCTACAATATCCCGTCTCATTCTCGTAACACGGCTAGACTGTAACATTGCCGTTCGATACATACAGATCTCAAAATCTTTCATTTATATGACAAAATCCCCTATAAATCTGTAGTTTCTCGATCAATCACTTTCATACAGTACCATACTAATTATTTACAGTACTATCGCCATTTGCAACTGACGTAGATTCAAATACTCATGTCTTTCATTAAACACACAATCTTCCTAAAAACATCTACTACTAATCGTTCTAAAAATATTAAACACGCAAAATATATCATTTGATTAAAAATAATAAAACCCTTAGTTAAATAATTATAAATTATTATATACAATGTTTATCATCGTTTATCACAACAAGTTTACTTGATTAGAATTAGACTAGCCATTATTATCAGCACTAGCTATTGTTTATAGTTCCCTTCTCTAGTTCTTCAAATTGTTAAAATGCTATACCAATTAAGTCTATATTAGGTTTGTTATCATCTCCGGTCTGATATGACCAATCATCTAAGATAAGTTCATATTATTACTTGATAGTTCCAGGTTTAATAAAGTTTAAATGAAAGTTTAGTGAACAAAGATTAATAACGTTTCCCAAACATAGTTCCGCCTATACTGCTTCTATCACTTCCTTTATATCAAGGATCTATACACTCATAGGAGTTCTCAATAACTCTGCTAAAATACAACAATGTTTTTAATCTCCACACAACAGTATTTCAATGCAAAAATACGGCAACACCTTCGTATTCCATCAAATGTTTCCTCGCAGTCTCTACTACTACTACAATATATGGCATAAATCTTCCTCGTATATTCAATAAACAACTCTTATTACATCAACGTACTTGTTTCCAACAATACACCTGTAGTGCGTGCAATAACTTCAAGTTGCATTTATCTTAGCGTTGCCCAACCAACTGCTTACATTGTCAACGGTAATATCTTGTTTTTATGACTTAACTTTCGTTCTGAAAACGATCATAGGAGTTACTCGTGACATATCCCTGTAGGTTTACTAAACATTGTTACTTTGTTATCAATTCCTTGTTTCTATACATGTAATAAAAATACATAAATTCGTTCCACCATACTGATCTAACTTCAAAGTTACACGGTTGCAATATTACGTTCACAAATAACGTAGCATTACATTTGTGTATAAATAACGACAAGTGTTATTTAAGTGTCCAATAAATATCAATCACGACTGGAATAGACTATCTAAATTCCCTGCTGTCGGATAAATTATCTTCTACGAAGATATGTCTCAAATAATGTTACATTTAATGAAATTGCAAAGCTTTCCTTCATATAAATGGGTATGTCAACTCCTGAATGTATCTCCATTCTATACAAAGAATGTCCATGAGTACATGACTTTATATCATAATCGTGACGAATATTACTTGCCAGATCGACGAAAAGTTCATAGAAATGAGTGATATTTCACAATATATCACACGTAGATTTCTTCCCCTGTACTAATATTCTTCTCACAATAAGATGCCCAATTCATTTTACTCAAAATGAATTTACTAGACATCTAAGACAAACTGTCTGAAATCCTAACTCAAAAATCGATAAACGTCGAATACTAACTTCTTAAACTTTCCAAAGTGGAAAATAAATTTCCAAACAAATAAACTTCAGTTCAGAAACTGAATCGAAGAACTTTCATGTTTGGATGACCAGAGATAATCATCCTACATGATCTTGTAGAATATATCTTATCACACATCAAAGTGAAATTACATAAATGAATCATGGAGATATGTTGCTCAAAAATGCCATCACAATACTCTAACTACATAATAATGCTTGACACTTCTACCTTGTCTGAAGACTTCTGAAGCTCATATCAGGTATTGGAAAATACCTAGATGTTTCATCTTCCAAGAATTCAATGTTGAAACCAAATCCGTCCACACCAGCGAAAGCACTGCGACCTCGGATAAGGAAGGATTTCCTCTCCGGAAAACACCCGTCTCCACCGGACATCGAACTGCGTCCTCTCGTACATGGATTCCAAGTTACCAACAATTGCCGGGCCTAGTCCCTGGTATATTCTTGCTTCCTGATGATGAATCTTCATTCGCCGACTCCATTCGAATTTCCCACATTATTTTCGAGCAATATTGACGATATAGTTTCATAGTTACAAATAAAATTTGTAAGTTGTAGATCGAATCACAATCGTGGTTATTAATGTTCATGTAGATGGTCAATGAATTATAATTGTTGCTCGTAGCCAAAAGTATATGTACATGATAATGCATTAAATGTACTGGATGGTAATGTACATAATGTTTCACGTAGATAGCTAACGTTGCTCCATGTTGTCTAATCACAACTCTGCATTAACATATCCCAGTCGCATAAAGTTTCTATTCCATAATCACTAACATCTTCTTAATGTTGAATAATATTTGTGTATTCATGTCTGCAGTCATCATAATGTTCATATAATCAAAGGCTTCAATGTTACTACAACACACTGTTACTCACGTTGTCTTGTAGCATGTAAGATCGTTCGCTGATAACTCGCCGAACAAAAATGCTTCTCATGTTCAAATGCGACACTTTTCTAACAGAAAAGTTAAAATGTCTATATTTGCCTTAATTCTCGAAACTGCGACGTTCAAAGTTCATAAACTGATTGTCTATACTAATAAGTATCACTGGAATTCACTTCAGTATTAATTGTACTGTATTATAGTTCAGAAATGTGCATTTATGACTCAACTTGCACTAGAATTGCAGTAAGCGCGGTCGTCCGTCAACTATGCCGGGATCTTCGCTGTCTCCTCGAGTGGTCTAATCACCGCACTCGGCTTTACTTCCTAGGGATGAACACTCCTGGTAATATGTCTGCCCTCAGCGACTTCTGTAGGCGTAAGAACGCTCTCTCTGAGCTCCCCGTCGCTAACTCGTATTAATTTCGGCGCCATTTTATCTCCCGAAAAAATAAAGGTGTGTACCTGAATATAGCTTATTACAGTGTACTTCTCCCTTCAATCGACTTTCAAAGTACTGATAATATCCTCTCGTAATTTGCTTCAGTATTCCAATTATTAAAAAGTCCTTCTTGGGGCTTAAATGCAATAGTTAAGAACATTAACTAGGCCATGGTGATATTCTTTTCCATAAAACCTCTTCTCATTGGCTGTCAGCTAACCTCCAATGATATATTTTAAAACAATAATATATCATTAATTCGCGGTAAAAGCCTTGTTACTGTGCGAGGTTTCACCTTGCTAAGCTGTCTCGAATGTCACAAATCACGTAATCTCGCCTCCCCCTTGCTTGAGCTTAGTAACAAAACTCGTTTGCGTCTCAATCCAGCGTCAATCTCTACACGTTAAATTATATCATCGGTCTTGAAACATATCATAATTTTTAACCTAAAACATTCAAAAAATGCGTGCAGTACCAATAAGCCAAACGAAAAAAGTTTTATAACAGATGGAGATCAGTGTTATTCTTATGAAATAAAGGAAAATTGAATGAATATTTAAATGGTATTGACTCAGTTTTGAGGAAGGAATTGATGAAGAAAATCAATAAAACACAAAAATAATGGAATACAGCCGTACGAAATCAGAAACTCCTATTGATGTCAAATTGGCAGGTGAAAGGCCAAAGGAAGTAGTAGACTTGCTACTCAGGAAGCAAAATAACCAGTTATGGACGCGTAGTTAGTTAGTTACGGTATTGTTGTTTTAAGTGGCGGAACTACGAGGTCATCTGCCTCTTGATGGACGAAGCAAAGAGGATATAGAAAGTAGGTTGGCTCAGGCAAGGAAAGCATTTCGACAGAAGATAAATCTGTTAACATCAAATATAGATTGGGAAAACGGATGGGTGAAGGTCGAGCTTGTTCGGGACTACAATGTGTTAACTTCCAAGTACAGTACAGTATATAAATACAGTATATCTCTTACTTTTTATAAATTGGACATGGCTCAAGTGTGTGTCTCAATCTTTAATACATGATATCACCCAACTCGCCACGGAATGATCCGATCACCGTGAAATCTGGCAACGTGAACCACAAATTGTTGAATATTAATACTGTATAACCTAAACCTATAGAATTATGAATCTGTTGTTGTTGTTTCTTTTAGGGGTTTGGACATCGTGGTCATTTCAGCCCCATGTACTTGGACGTGTGTGTATAGAATTTCTCTGATAACATGCATTATTGTAGTGTCTGTATTAGTGTGTGTATTTGTAATTGAGGCGATTGGGATGGAGGTGGCCGTAGCCTTAAGTTAGCAATCATAGCAGCATTTACTAGGAGTATAAGTGGTTAACCACGAAAAAAACACTTCTTCGATGACTGACGTGGGATTCAAACCCACTTCTACTCAGCTTTGCCTCACGAGGCAGAGTGTACCCCGATTCAGTCCTCAGACCAGAATTAAATTTCTTGGCAGAGCCGAAATTCGTACCCGGACCTTCGGGGCAACAGCCAAGAATGCCACTACACCATGAGGTGGTGAATCATAAATCCATTGCTTGCTTTTCACAAATCATAGATTGCGCGTATGCCAATTCTGATTCACCTGTGGACTACAACTATAGTCTACTGTGAACCTTGTTGAGACTGTGAGCACCACCCGAGCACCATTTAATCATTAATAGAAGAAGAAGAAATAAATAAATAAATAAATAAATAAATAAATAAAGAAGATGCGATCTCTACGGGATGTTCATAATAATTAACGGATACTTTTGAGCGCAGTTTTGGTTTGGTGGTAATGATGATTATTTTTATAAGGGGCAAAACATCCAGGTTATCTGCCCCAATTTTCTAGTGTAGTAGTAAATTATGGATAATACGAATGGTAATTTCTAAATATGATGTTCTATTGAACATGCCCCTGGTAAGGTTGATAAATTGTATTAATGCGATGAACTAATGCTCTGTTACATACGAGTAGTTCCTTAGCGTTTTATTCATTGTGTCGTCTGGCTGCGTGGCTCAGGGGTAACGTTCTCGCTTGCTGAGCCCAAGGTTGCAGGTTCGAAACCTGGCGCAGTCAGCTGGCATTTGAGAGTGCGCAAATGCGAGGGAGCCGTGTCAGTAGATTTACTGGCACGTTAAAGATGCCCTTCGGGGCAAAATTCCGGCACCCCGGCGTCTCTAAAAGCCAGTGTAGTTAAAAGGGACGTAAAACCAATAACATTATTATTATTATTCATTGTGTTGTAGATACTGCCTCATGAAACACACGTTTCCCAGTGCTGGAGATGTGTGGATGGGGGGGGGGGGGGGGGGGGGGCAGCTTTGTTTTAAAACCATAATAACCCCAGTTTTGAATCCTAAAATTATAATTGTTTTGTTTACTATCTAAAATTGGCTTTTGTGATGTGAAGAACCAGAATAATATATGAAAATAGGCTATGTTAGTTCTTCACGGTACTACTTGTTAAAACGTGTATATTTATAAAGTTTTGAAGGGGCATGGTGGCTCAGCAGTCTAGCTGTATGCCTCTCACCAAGGCGGTCCGGGTTCGATTCCCGGTCAATGCATGTGAGATTTTCGAAGTGAAATGCCATGTCCTGTGGTTCGGATTCCACGTAAAAAGTAGGTCCCGTGGCTCATAATCACAAGATTCACGGTCACGTAAAACTACAATCTTCCTTTTTTTAATAAAGTTTTATCAAGATATGCCTCATTGGCATTGTCTTTCTATCTTTACAGATCCTGCCATCTCTTCAGTCATTCTGCCTGTACGCTGCTGTTGGTGTTTTGGTCACTTATGTATTTCAAGCAACATTTTTCGTTGCTGTGTTTGTCTTGGACGAGAGGCGTGTACAAAATTCACGAAATGGCTTACTTTTCTGCATCAAACATCATGATTATAAGCCCAATGCATGCAGCCAAATGGATATATCAAGAAAAGCATTCCACAAGCTGTATAGTAACGTAATCCTTACGATACCTGGTCAGGTAAGAAGTCTTAATTTAATAGTAGGGCTTATCGAATTGTTTGCATACCGGTATCCACTCTGATGTAAGTTAAATGTCACTCAATATCAGTGGCTGGTAGAATGCGGAGCTCCAATATGGCATGAGAAGTGATTTAGAAACTACTGAGACAACGCAGAGCTAGTGGGGTGGGCCTGCGACACACCCTAAAATCTGGTAACTGTGAATGACAACCACTGACCGAGTGGGTCGAGCATTCTCCACTCTGCTGTTTGGTTAAGCAGTTGGGTTAACCCGCCACGCCTAAGATTGCTGTAAACCTATGATGATAATTGTTGTTTTAAGGGGCCTAACATCCAGGTTATCGGCCCCTAGTGTAATGAAATGGCGTAAAATGAAAAGATGAAGATAACAACAGCTCACTGCCATGGATGAAACGAAAATGGTTTAGATAAAACAAGACAGTGAGCCCCAACAATTATGCCTTATTTGAATAAAAATAATAAAAGGTGGATGGTAAAAAACAATAAAATAAATATTGGCATAGTGAACAATAAAATAGTGTGGCAACACCTGGTCTGTACTGTACCTGTATCCCGAGAGATATTGTTAGTAACAACACCTGGACTGTACTGTACCCGTATCCAGAGATAAATCTTTAGTGACAACACCTGGGGTGTACTGTATTCGTATCCAGAGAGATATCGTTAGTGACAGGTAGATAAACTCAATAAAAACGTTAAACAGCCTTAACCTGAATTAAAATTTTAACTTACATTAAAACTTAAAAAAGTAACCGCTCTCTCTCATGAATCGGATGACGAGGTCTACTGATGGCCCGTCATCACGGAGTATAAGGGAGAGGGTGTTAGGCAGTTTTAGAGTCCTTCGCAGATCGGCCAGGTCCACACACTCCAAGAGAATGTGTGCCACGGTAAGGTGGGCGCCGCAAGTACACACAGGGAGGTCTTCTCTCTTTAGCAAGTGAGAGTGCGTAGCAATCCCATGGCCGATCCGGAGTCGACAGAGTACCACAGCTTCCTTCCGGAGAGATCGGAAGAAAGGTTTCCACACCGTTGTCTCCTTGATCCCTCTCAGTTTGTTGGGTGGAGGCGTGGCACGCCACGCTTCCTCCCAATGCGACAGGATCGAATGTCGCAACTGAGAGCGCATATCACTAGCAGGCACCTTATACGGTAGCGAGGGCAGTGCGATTGCCTCTCTCGCCGCCTGATCAGCAAGTTCTTTTCCCGCAATACCCATGTGGCTGGGAAGCCACACAAAGGTCACCCCGGTTCCAGCGTTACACGCACTGACGAGCAGGTCGTGCACACGCTGGACCAGCGGGTGCTTCGGGAAACATACATCAATCGCTTGCAGCGCACTCAGAGAGTCAGTACACACAAGAAAATGCTGGTGATCGTCTGATAACGTGTACCGCAGAGCCTCTAAGGTGGCATAGAGCTCCGCTGTGTACACGCCACAGGCCTCGGGAAGTGAAAAGAGAAACCGACGATCCTCAACCACAAATGCACAGCCTACTTTATCGTTTACCCTCAAACCGTCCGTGAATAGAAGCCCTGATCCTGTATACTGGTCCACCGCAGACCGGAACAGCCTCCGATGGACAGAGGAGTCTGTGTCCGACTTAGGACCAGTGTGCAGATCCAGGATGATATCAGGCCGAGCGACCATCCACGGAGGGGCCTTGCTAGGTACTCGGACGATGCAGGAGACAGAAGGAAATCGGAACTGCCGGTATGAGTCATCCAAGCGTATCCCTGCCGGCCGAGTGGCTCGGGCGAGCACACCATACAGCCGGCGATTCGTATTATTAAACAAACATGGATAGCTAGGATGAAGTGGCATCTGTCGAATAGTTGCAGCATAGGTCAGCAGTACTTGTTGGCGCCTCAGGTGTAAAGGAGGTACGCCAGCCTCGGCGAGCAAGCTGACGACTGGGCTCATCCGAAAGGCTCCCGTCGTCAACCTCACACCGCCGTGGTGGACGCTGTCCAGTTTAACAAGCACTGATTTGCGTGTCGAACCATATGCAACACTGCCATAATCTAATCTAGATAAAATTAAAGCCCTGTAAAATCGTAGAAGCACTGTGCGGTCTGCCCCCCACGATGTGCCGCTAAGAAACCGCAACATGTTGAGCTTCTTAGCACAGGCAGTTTTCAAATAGCGCACATGTGGCTCCCACGTCAATTTCTGATCGAAAAGGAGCCCAAGGAACCGGTACGTAGCAACAACAGGCAAAGCTACATTGCCCAGATAAAACTCAGGATCAGGATGGAGAGTGCGCTTTCGGCAAAAATGGACAACCAAGGTCTTAGCGGTTGAGAACCTAAAGCCATGCTCTAGTGTCCAGCGTTCCACTCTCCAAATAGCTTGTTGTAGCTGTCGTTCAGCGACCGCCATATTTTGCGCACTATAATGTAGAGTGAAGTCGTCTACATATAGCGACGGTACCACTGCTGGACCAGCAGCAGCGACTATACCGTTTATGGCAATCGCAAATAATGTTACGCTAAGCACCGAACCCTGTGGGACTCCGTTTTCCTGTACATGATATTGCGAACATGTCCCCCCTATTCGGACACGGAATAGGCAAAGTGACAGAAAATTCGCATTGAAGACCGGCAAGTTACCTCGGAATTTCCATTGATGCATGGTAGAGAGGATGCCGTAACGCCAAGTGGTGTCATAGGTCTTCTCGAGGTCAAAGAAAACAGCAACAAGGTGCAGTCCCCGGAGAAAAGCGTCCTGTATGGCGGTCTCTAGGCGTACCAGATGGTCGTTGGTACACTGAGACGCCCTGAAACCACACTGGTATTCAGACAGAAGCCTTCGTTTCTCCAGGACTCACACCAGTCGTCGATTGACCATCCTCTCAAAGAGCTTGCACAGACCGTTTGTGAGACAAATAGGTCTGTAACTCCCTGTCAAATTGGGATCCTTATCGGGCTTCAGGATAGGTATAATTATACCTACCTGCCATTGCGCTGGAAACACACCTTCCAACCAGATACGATTAAACATCCTGAGCAAATAATGAATGCTCTCATCGTTAAGGTGTTTAAGCATCTGGTTGTGAATATTATCCGGGCCGGGAGACGTGTCCTTGCAGAGCGCCAGCGCTCCGCGGAGTTCCCACTCCGTAAAGGGCACGTTGTACTCCTCCGAAGCTCGGGAAGCAAAACTGAGCTGGGAACGTTCTGCCTCGCGCTTCAGAGCCACGAAATCTGGGTCATAGTTATCGGAACCGGATATATCCGCAAAATACGATGCGAGATGATTTGCAACGCGGTAAGGATCGGTAACCAATTCATTATCAGTGGAAATTCTCGGTACAGTTGAAGATGTCTGAATTCCCGAAATGCGTCGTAGTTTAGTCCACACTTGAGAGGAGGGGGTATGTGCCGTGATAGACGACACATACCGTTCCCAGGATTGTTTCTTACTCTGGCGGATAAGAAGCCGTGCCTTAGCACGATATTTCTTAAACGCCACCAAATTCGCCATGTTTGGGCGTCGCCGATAATTCTTATGAGCGCAACGACGGTCTCTTATTGCCGCTGCAATATCCTCAGTCCACCAGGGGACGAGTTTGCGACGAGGAGTCGCAGAAAATGATGGAATAGATTTCTCTGCGGCAGCAAGAGGCGCATCGGTAATGTGCTGTACCTCGTCATCGACGCTCCGGCTACCAAGATCAACGAACACGGCTCGTTCCTGAAACGAGAGCCAATTTGTCCGCTTAAGTACACAACGACTGGGGAACTCCACGGGCTGCTGGTTCAGAAGAGTAAGAACGATCGGGAAATGGTCACTGTCACAGAGGTCGTCGTGTACATACCAACCAAACAGGGGGACCAGCGCACGGCTACACACACTCAAGTCAATGTGTGAGTACGTGCCGTGCGCTAAGCTAAAATGGGTAGCTTCCCCGGTATTTAATAGAGATAAATCCAACCCTTGAATTAAGCCCTCCACGTCCCTTCGTCTGGGGCAGGAAGATGGGGATCCCCATTGTGGGTGATGGGCGTTAAAATCACCCACGAGTACGAAAGGGGCTGGAAGTTGATCGACAAGATCAAAGACGTCATTAATATCAAAGGTTTGGTTCGGTGGAAGGTACACGTTACAAACTGTTGCCATAATAGGCAATGGCACGCGAACTGCAATAGCTTCCAGAGGAGTAGTTAACGGAAACTCTTCACTATAGCAGTCAGAGCGAACCAAAGTGCAGACGCCCCCGGAAGCTCGCTCGGCGTTTGGTCGCTCTTTAGAGTATAGGCTGAAACCTCTCATGACCGTCTGATGGTCAGGCCGGAGATTAGTTTCTTGTAGACACACTATACTTGCTGCGTATTGTGCAATGAGCTGACGTAGCTCAGTCAAATGCCTGTTATAACTGTTACAATTCCACTGTAACAGTGCCATTGTGTAAACTGATAAACTAATATATAAAGGTTAGCAGCTAATGCTACCTGACGCTAAGGTGTAGTATCTCCCTCTACGTCGACAATAACCTCCATGTCCCCATTCGAGGCCGTGGAGTGTGTCGACACAGCGGAAGATCTTCGGGACGATTTCCCCCGGCGGGGGGACCTCCGTGGGGAGCGCGCAGACCTGGGGACCGGAACGTATCCGCAGCTGGTGGGGCGGATGGCTTCCCCTTGTTCGGAGGGGTAAGGGATCTCGCGGTACGTGATCCCGTCTTCCCCGCCTCTCTCCTAAGTTTAGACGGGCCAGGAGAGGTACTCCTGACCCTGGTCGACGATGCCGCCTCCGCCGGCTTAGGCGCGGCTTTCGCCGACCATTTGGGTGGGGAGCATGTCTTGGACTCCCCCCCTGCCGTGAGAGCGGAGGAACCTTCGCCCGCACAGTCTGCTTGATGGTCGGAGGTGGGACAGGACCCACCTTCGAGCTGGTGTTCAATTTCACGGGTGCTGATCTCGGGATCGTGGGAGTCAAAACTGAGGGTTTCACAGCTGGTGCAAAAGATGAGGTTGATGGAACCAGGCCGGTATAATTTTACTATAATCAATTGTGGGAGCGGTAGCAATCGTAGTTTGGTACCTCTTGCGAGCCTCCTGGTAGGTGAGACCATCCAGGGTTTTGATCTCCTGGATTTTCTTCTCACTCAGGAACACAGGACAGTCCCTGTCCCGAGGAGAATGAAATCCAGAGCAATTGGTGCACTGATAGGGCTTTGTGCACTGCTCGGCATCATGAGATACCTTACCACACGTTCCACAGATTGCCAAGTTCGAGCAACGAGATACCATGTGCCCGAACGTCTGGCAGTTATAGCATCGCATAGGTGGCGGAATGTATGGCCTGACATCTCAACGATAGCTTGTGACCTTAACCT
Organism: Meconema thalassinum; assembly: GCA_946902985.2. NCBI lineage: Eukaryota > Metazoa > Arthropoda > Insecta > Orthoptera > Tettigoniidae > Meconema > Meconema thalassinum. The sequence goes on from OX336389.2 coordinate 919,325,675, forward strand.
TCTCCGGGAGTACTGAGCACTCAAAGGAAATGATGAAAGCACCCGTGTCAACGACCTGACCGTTGACCTTGCGCGTAATGCGCCGGACATCGGTCACGTGACGGTGCTTCATATCCTCTTTGAGTTCCTCGTCAGTGTTCAGAATCAGGTCCCTGTGGAAGATAACTCCCCGGACCTGATTGAGAGACTTATGCTTTTCCACTTTGACGGGAAGATCGCCAAAGTGGTCACATGTCAAAAGTTTGTCTACCTGCTCAGCCGTTCTGGTCTTGAGCAGCAAGCTACCATTCCTCATCTCTTGTATTTTCTCAAGCTCACCATAGACACCTTCTATGTGGCGAGGAAACAAAATCGATTTGACCAGCTTGAAATCATCCCCATCGGTTCTGGTCGCGTCCAGAAACTTGGGGGTATTAGCACCCATCTTCGAACGTACAGACAGTTCCCAAGGAGTAGAACCCCTTAGGGAATCAAAATTTATAGACTTAGGTGGGGGACCACCCTGTTGGGGGAAGTTGCACTTTTTTCCCCATGGCCATTGAATCCTCCCTGAATGCCACCGACTCCAATCACGGGCTGTCTCTGTAGGCGCTACCCAGCCAAGGCAAGGCCCACCTAGCTTGGAAGGCATTGCCCGGGGATCCGATGTTTGGCATGCCATACGGGCATGAACCCCTTGGCATATACTAGAGAGTTTTCCAGCACAGGCATGCAGCTGCTCGGGGACCTGCATTGTCAGGCGGATACTACTGCAGGGTTCATGGCGCACCCACCTGTCGGTGTGGCCAGACCGGACAGGCCCTCGAGCGTAGTCGCACACTTAGGTGGCCCTTCCCCTGATAGCACGCACATATTAATTTTGAGTGCCAGACCTCAAAAACATGTACGAAAAGCGTGCGATATAACCTAATGGGAGTTATACCGCACAAATGTTGCGTTTAGAGCTGGCTGCCAAACCCGTAAAGGGGACCTGGGCCAAGAAACCCTTTTAGTCGCCTTCTACGACTGGCAGGGTATACCTGTGAGTGTATTCCATCCTTCCCACCCGCGGGAGGTCCAATTCGCAAGACAAGCAGGAAACCTAAAATAATAGCCAAGGTCGCCCCTTGTAGTCGCCTCGTACGACAGGCAGGGGATACCGTGGGTGTATTCTAAACCCCCCACCCACAGGGGGGTTGCTGTAAACCACAAGGATACCTGTCTATTCTGTGTGTACCACCGCAGTGGCGTACCGACGGGGCAGGGGGTGGGGGTTGGGTGGGATGGGGGGTGGTTAGGGTAACCTCCCCGAGACATCTGTTTACTTGAATCTTTATATTGTCCCATCTATCACCTGTTTTACACTACCGCTAGTGAGGCGTCTTAACACATGTACCGTGTCTCGTTCGTCACCTGGTAAATGCCCTACACGCTAATTATAGCGAGACGACTCCATCAGAGTTGGAGCTAGCCATGGATCAGTTTTGCTGTTGAAGTGTGCGATCGGTAACTTTATTTACGTCGCTTCGTGTTGCTTTAATTGTGTGTCCGTTTCGTTAAATATAATTCGGTACATGAGGAGTTTCTGCGAGTTATTCCTATCAATGATGCAGATAAAGCCATCCAGATAGGCAGCTTTTGAGAGTCAATAATAATGGGAGTTAGAGCATGGAGAGCAAACATCATTTTTCTCTCACATAATAGCCTATCAATATTATAAGCAGTCACGTATGGACGTGTTGGTACCACTGCATAATTTCAGTTTTAATATTTAGTTACTGTTTCCCATATTTAAAAAAAAATCATCTTTTTATTGTGATGAACAAATAATGAGGTCTAAAATAGTTTTCATGCAAAGCGAATGTTTTTTAATGAATAATTGAAATATAATTTTAATAATGCGTGAAGATGATGATGATGGCTGTCGTTTTAAGGGGTAGAACTGCAAGGTCATCTGCGCCTTTAATAATGTACACAATTACCCTACTATATTAATGAAACCCCTCCCAGAAGGAAATCCTGCGAACGCCACTGTGTACCAGTAAGTAAGATGATACTGTTTTGCTGTTCAATTGGGCCGAAACATTGACATGAAACTTAGGTAGGCTGTCAGAATTAGCTTCACTTACACCCATTATCCTGTGTAGTGTTACCGGTATGTGTTCTAAAGAGCTTGCTTGTGACATATCTGCGTCGGGAAGATGTCCTCGGGTATTGAGTCTCCGCGCACTTGCCATGAAAGCCATATCAATTCTGGGGAAGAGAACAGATGCACCAGTATACTCCTAGCAATCTTGGAATACGACTGGTAGCCAGGTACAATGTCCACTTTTACACCTCCCGACCGCACACACAACGACAGGGGATTAGGACCGGCCATGTTTCCGTCCCTTGAGTCAGTTATTGTACGTGGCCAATCATATCCTAATGTTTTAAAGTTGTTATTTTATTGTAAAGTGTATTGTATATTGTATACCTGTATTTCAATATTATACATCATTACAAGAAATATGGTACTAAACAAAGTATAAATGACTAATAGACCACTGCGAACACTATAAATGACAAATAGACCACTACAAACACACACACACAAACAGTTGTTAACAAATGCCGACAGCATCATGCTATAAAAAATAATTTTGCCTTTGGGAAAAATCAGATAGTCAAAAAATTGTAAACTGCTTCCTTGTCTCATCAGAAACTTAGTAGAAGGGTTCATAAAATGACAAGAGATGTTTCAGTGACTATGGAAGATGTAATGCTACTCTCTAGCGCTAGATGAAAGACGGATATCAGACAACTTTCATTTTCGTTGGAACAATAAGTTCTGAATTACAAACTTTTGGAAGTCAGTACTGAAGGTGCTGACATACGGACATTTGATTATGCGATTTCTGAATACAGTATGGAGGTTTTGGTGAGTGCTGTGGCATAGCAACAGATGGAGCTAGATCTACGATTGGCCATAAAATTGGGCTAGTAGGACTTATGCGGGAAAAAGGAATACACGATTTTCTTTTCATCGTATTGTCCACCAAGAAGCAATCTGTAAAATTGTAAGATTAGGTAACACAATGAAAACAGTTGTAAGTATTGTATATCGAATAAGGTAAGGAAAAATAAATCTCAAAGGCATAGAGTTTGTGATGATTTCTTGAATACTTCGGTGACTGAATTTCATTGTGTTGTTAAGTGAGGAAGCGCTGGAAATTGTCTGTAGCAATTCTTTGGGCTAGGAATTTAAATTCTCACCTTTCTCAACAAGGAAAATATTGGGTATGAATATCAAGATAAACTGAGAGATAAACAATTCATACGTAGGCCTACTCTATCCTTTCCCATCATTTTAAAATTGTAATGCCGCTGTTATTTTGCTTTGAGCATATAGGTTCGTATCGTATCACTAATTTTCGCTATTGTAGTTCTAAATCATAGAAAGTTGTATTCTTAAAATTATGAAATTTTGTGGATGGCCACTGCCCGCTATATTCAGTGTGATAAATGTATCACTAACGCTTATGCCGCCTCTTATACAGAGTGTTTCAGAAATACTTTTACAAACTTTGGGGATTGGTTCCTTACACCAAAACAAGAAAAAAGTTAATATACACATATGTCCCAAAATCATTCGTTTTCGCTTTATTAATGAAAGAACATTGTACAGTGACACATTAATTGACAGCCTGTTTGGAAGTAGACATGAACTCATATCAAAAAAGGTTCCTGACACCACAGATAAAAGTCTAACGGACCGTGCAAGCCATGTAACGGGTCCTCCTCTGCCCAACCATCTGTCCTGGAAGATCTCCGTCAGTGCAGTGCGAACAAGGTGACTAAAGTGTGCAGGAGCCCCACCATGCATCCACCACATACGTTGTCGTATTTGCAGGGGCACACTGTCATGCAGTAAGTCTGAAAGGGTGTTCTGGATAAAGTCTCTGGAGACAGCACCAGCAAGACGTGCTGGTAGAACGTATGGACCTACAATGCCAGCCCACACATTAATCCTAAACTGGTGCTGATGGCGAGCCTGTCTGAAACACCTCTGCATTTGACAGTTTTTCCATCTGTCGGAGTCAGGAACCTTATTGATATGAGTGCATGTGTTAAATACTTCCACACAGGCTGTCAATGTGTCACTGTACAATGTTCTTTCATTAATAAATCGAAAACGAAGGATTTTGGGACATGTGTGCATATTAACTTTTTTCTTGTTTCGGTGTAAGGAACCAATCCCCAAAGATTGTAAAAGTATTTCTGAAACACCCTGCAATACTCCTTACCTACCAAGTTTCGCCTTAATTGTGCAATAACAACCTGGGTTAATAATTTGTATACTTCTTAGTACGCCTAGCCGCCATCTTGAATCTACGGACGGACGGACTTACTTACTTTTGTAACGTTCCAGTCCCACTTGGGCGACCATTTATAACGTCTCACCTACTACGCGGGGTGCTTGGGGGTTAAACACTTGTGCGATTTAAACAGCAGCAATAAACATCCACACCTAACTACACCGGTGACCGCATAAAATAAAAACACTAGGTATCTGGTAAAAATTAACATATATTCTGATACCAGACATAAATAAAACACTTTGCAGGATCCTCGTCGATACAGACTACCTAGCACTCCTTATCATATATACACAGGCACACTTATGACATACATTGATGACCCTCGGAAGTAGATGATGACTGGTACTTACAGGTGTTGGTGTCAGCTGTGATGACTAACTCTACCGATTCTGGGGTTGATGCTCCCAGAGAATCAGTCCTAATTACTCGTTGCGCTGTTTCTAGTTATTTCACACGTATGTTTCTTAATTACAAAGATAACGTACTGTATTTTACTGGTTTTCAGAATCCAACGATTTATAAGATATGTCGATCTGATTGTATGATGATGCTCTGTATCCGTTTGGTGGATTATCGCAACTAGTTCGCTCCTGAGTTTAATAATACATAGCATATTTTACAAATATTCGTAAAGCTCTAATTTTACCGTTATGGCCCTCGAATTCCAGTACACAGACTTAAGTTCTCAATACGTCATGCGATTCGAGACAGAAAATCTAGGCGATTTGTCTGAAACTAGGTTCATTATTCTCGTGAGAATATATAACCAGCAAGTCAGTAATTGAACTTAGAACACAAAATTGTGAGCGTCTGAACTACCTTCCTTCTCACCAAATACAAGTCCAAACCTCTACTCTCTACCGGAGTTACAAACAGAAACGACCTCCCGACACGGAGTCACAAAATATAGACGACCGCTCCTCACGCGGGCACAAAAATAAGTCAATCTTCACTGCCTCGCCAGACCTAATATCAGTCATCACCCATCCACAAATCACTGGTCTAACTGACTTACCTCACGGTTCCAGCCAATCCCGAATAATGTTACCATATAAGGAGTTGTTTATTTCCTCGAACGATGTACCAGAGACACACCCCTCGTACATCGTTGTCAAACCTACTACCTGTATGACTAATCTTGCACTCGGCGCTCGGAGAAAACCCAGCGATAACAAGCCTTACTACCAGGTAATGTGCACAGATCCAGGCCACTCCAATAAATATGTATTCAATGTTAAAATCTTCACATCTAACTGACTTAGGATCGTGCCATTTACAATATCTTAAAAGCTAAACAAATTATACGGTGATCAATCACATAATATTCTACGCTCTTATCAACTATTATACCTGATATCCAAGCATCAGATAAAAATATATGGACGATTATTACCAATCGTAAGTCTCGAAAGTGAGGGGTCGATCCCATGTGACCTGGGAAGGTTACACTTTTGCCTTAGCCATACAGTGACATATATATTGTCCTACCTTGTCACTAATTACCGTTACGGTAGCTCTTAAGTGTTAAGAGTTATCTTTATATTTTATGACTTCATGATGGCGGTTGCGCGCAATATGCATTCTCATAAAGTCATCACGTTGGTAACAGAAAGTCTTCATATAAAATTATCTGAACGCCAAGAACTGTGAACGTTGATTCATAAGATCATAAGTTATGGATTATAATTCTTGCATGATTCGCACGGCCGCAATCTTGAAATTATTCAGCTGATGACCTTGTAGTTTGGGCACAAGATGCTTCCCACACGAAGGTATGTTTTTCCAAAATGTGGTAGAGATCCGATGATTAGTTTAGTCGTAATTTAATTTAATCCTTGGCGTTTGGGTGATTTCCATTTTGTTTCGTGAAGATGGAGTGATATAAAACATGACACTAAGGTGTCCTTCGCTCGTGCTACCTCTGTGCCAAATTTGGTTCAATTCGGTTTCGTCGTGTTTGAATTTATATGGGGGACAAACAAACACACACACGCACGTTTGGCCCGTGTTGATCTCATAAGTCTACTTCCATTTTATTTTTATTTATTTTTTATAAAAATTGAAAGTAGGCCAAAAATGTACTGGTACGTAAAAGAGGATATTTCCCGTACATTACTTAAAATGACTTGTCACACTGGTGCACCTTAGCGTTCGACTTGCTCTTAATCACCTACACTATACTGCACCGTGGTACAAGGCGTGTAAATTTTGATAGTTTTATTTTAGCACCGTCGTAATGACCACTTTGTGGTTCACATGCGATTCATTTTCATAGCATGTTACTTAGGGAGCGCACTCATGGTTTCTATTATTTAATAATGGTATTGCATAACAGCTTCCTATTTATGAGACCGTGCGTATAAAATACTGCGGTCTGCATTAAAAGGAAAATATTGGTTTGGATAGCTGATTCACCTGTTACTTGAACCTATTGAAGCCAGAAATTTTGCACCATGGTAGAGGATATAAAACACGTTTATGGGTGTGACTTTGTTGTTTGTTGTTTTAAGGAGCCTAACATCTAGGTTATCGGCCAAAAGTGTGTCTTTCAAAATCATGGCAAGTAAGAAACGAGCGTGGTAACCGCGCAAATTTAAAAAAAAAAAACAGTAATTGATAATGGTCCATCATGTGAATACGTGCCTTCACCGAGTTCTGAAATAGAAAGTACTGGTTTAATGTGTGAAGATAGACGGTTTAGTTCATCATGAAACTACTTGTTGTGGACCATAATACACTATACCAGGTGAATCAGCTGCCCCTAATATTATTGTTTTATGCAGCCCAACTAACGCGTGTTGCCAGGAAGGTCGATATTTCTCTGATTGCATCCCGTGTGGTACTAATGCACTGCAAGCATAACCTGCAAACGATACTGAACAATATTACATTTTCCTCGCAGCCTATTAGTCTGTAGCCACATCGATAGAATAATAATAGTGTTCAGTATCGCTTGCAGTGCATTAGCACCATACGTGATACAAGCAGGGTAATATCGACCATCCTGATAACGTTAGTTGGGCTGCATAAAATAATATTATTAGGGGCAGCTGATTCACCCGGTATAGCCTGGAATCTAGATCTATAAGAGTTCAAGATTCAGCACGTAGATATTTATTTCTGTTTCTTCACTGTTTTCTGACATTGCAGAAAATAGATATTTCCCTTGTAATACATTTCTATATTTTCTCTTTGATCCAGGTATTTATTGTCCTGCTAACCTCGGCCTTTGCTGCAATCAGCATTAAAGGCAATATGGATCTGAGGCAGAAGTTTGACCCTGTGTGGTTCTTGCCTGAGAGAACTCATCTCTACCAATTCATCAAAGAGCAGTCTACATATTATCCGGACATGGGCCAGCATGCGGGGGTTTACTTTGGACGTCTCAACTACAGCGCAGAAATACCAAAAATAAAGCTTCTTGCTCAACAACTGAGGAATGAAACCGATATCTTGAAGGATGTTGAGGACTGGTATGAAGGATTCGAGAGTTATGCCAATGTGAACTTCGGACACCGTAAGGAAACTTCACTTTTGATACATTTGATTTCCTTGGTAATAAAGGTGGAGATGTTCCTTTAAATAATTCAACACGTAGAAATGAAGTCAAGTATTTTTAAAAGTCGCAGGGAAATGCGTAAATATGCACGCATATATGCAGCATAAAAATAAACTGGCTGACAAAAAAGTCACGCACCATGAAGGAATTGTTGGTTTGCCTCACAATTCGGTATACAGTTACATCTCAGGCCGATAGTCATATGATTAGTGTATGAACTTGATTAGTTGAACTGTGCACGTGCACCTGCCCCTGCCCCCATCCGAGGCCTATAAAAAGAACTCGTGTAGGCTATTCATATGTAGGGGACTGGTGTTCCCGGTTGTGTAAACTTACTGTAGTTGCACATTCGACATGCCTCCACGACGCATTCGAAGTGCATTTACCCGTCTAACGGAGCTGAAGAGGGCTGCGTGAGGCTGCATGTTCGTATCGGCCCACCTGCTAGGCCGTTCTCACTCTACTTTTCGGATGTGTTGACATCAGTGGAATGCTTACGGGCACACACACGGCGACAAGGCTCAGGACGCCCTCGACGGACCACCAGGAAAGACGATCGGTGGACCATCCGAGAATCACGTGCAGATCCATCTGCTCCTGTGCCCGCCATCCACAGACGGGTTGCACCAACGTTACAGGTTCCTATGTCGAAGCGCACCATTTCCAGGTGCTTGGCTGAAGAGAATTTGATCTCATGGTGTCCATTACGTGTCCTGCCTTTGACACCCACCCACCATCACCTATGCCTGCAATGGTGTTGGGACTGAGAAACCTGGACTGCTACAGACCGATACTGGGTTGTCTTTAGTGTCAAATCCAGTTTCTCTTTGATCTCCAGCAACGGCCGTATTCGTGCCTGGAGGCCTCGTAGTGCGCATCTCAATCCAGCGTTTCCTGTGGCGTGTCACACTGCCTCCACTGCTAGCGTGATGATCACATACAACAGCCGGTCGCCCCTAGTAGTGCTACGAGGGTCAATAACGGCACAGCAATATGTGCAGGATATCCTTCAACAACATGTCTTGCCACTCCTGGCAGGATGTCCAGGCGTTCTATTCCAGCAGGATGACACTCGACCGCACACAGGAAGGGTGGCACAGGACTACCTTCGAAACGTTGGCACAGTGCATGGCCCACCCGATCTCCAGATTCGTCACCAATCGAACATGCCTGGGACCACCTGGGTCGCTAAATGCGGGAGCCGAGCAATGTACAATATCGAGAACCAGTTACAGCAAGTATGGAGAGATATGTCGTGTGATACAATACGAACCCTGCGTGTCCCCATGCCCGCCCGTATTGCAGTCTGTATCCAAGCTAGAGGTGGATCAACAGTTGGCCAGTGTTCCACGATACTAGTGTTAGTTTCCTCTGACATTGTAATGATTTACGTGCATCAACGATACAAGCATCAGTTAATTCAATTTTCACAATTCCTTCTTGGAAGGTGTACTTTTTGTTGACCAGTGTATGTGCACTATTGACCAAATTCGTCAAAATATGGCAAATAAACTTCACATAATTTCGATGTAAAGAGCATGAAATGCAAATATATATTTAATAAATGTATCCCTTTTAAATAGAAAACATGCATTTGCATGACCTTCGAAGATCTAATTATTAACAACATATGGCCCTGGTTATAATGTGAAAATAATCTAGTGTTCTGCCACACACACTCGGTTTCATATCTTACACGTATTTTCGATACCGTATCATCATGGAAGGTAGGTTTTATTTTTTCAGATGAGACCAGAAGGCAGTTTCCTTTCGAGGCATTCTGGCTGCATTCGTTTATTTTATTCAAGCCATCCAACCTTCCTTTGTGAGAAATGCACATAAATACTTCAGATTGAAATATAACAACGAAATGTCTTCCTTCATATTTAATCAGATCCAACACAGTGGAAATTTGTAAGACTGTTACTAAGTTAAAATGTTTTGACGCAGTAAAATTGTGTAGTACAGGTAGTCTTCTTGGGCGAGAGATTTAACTCGATCGATTATTACACAGTAGTAGTTGTTGTTTATGATTCACTTAGGGGCTTTGCGACATCGTGGTCATGTAGCCCTGCGTGTGTATTTGTAATTGAGGCTAGGATTTGAAAGGAGTTGGCCGTGGCCTTACGTTAGGAACCATCCCGGCATTTTCCTCGAGTAGAAGTGGGAAACCACGGAAAACCACTTCTAGGACAGCTGAGGTGATAATCGAACCAATCTCTTCTCAGTTTTGTCTTACGAGTTTGAGTGTACCCCGTTCTAACCTTCAGACCAGAATAAAATCCCTGGCAGTGCTAATCATTTGAATCGGGAGTCTCAATACGTAGGCACAGAAGGCGGTCATTACAAAGTAATTTCCTGTGCAGGTTCAGTAGCTTCTCTGAGAGAGGCTTGATTGGAATTGTTTGTCCACTACATAGACTGTCTGTCTTCTTCTCCAGGGAATGAAACCATGTTTCAAGACGGTGAGAAGTAGGCTACTGTATGGGGTGACAGCACTCCCCGAGTGAAATGCAACACCTAACTCCAAAATGATGGTCAAACCAGGGCTGGCATGCGACATGATATGTATTATCAATTTAATTTTGCGTCGCGAAATGAAATTGTTCAATGGAATAATAAAATTTCGCTCCCGGCGCTAAATAGATTCATAACAGACTTTTAATTTATTCCCGGCGCAAAATAAAATTCGATATAAGACCTTTCATTTCGCTCCTGGCACGAAATAAATATCGTTACAATCTTTTAATTTCGCTCTCAGCGCGAATTAATATTTGTTAACGACTGTTAACAACGACTGTTCCTGGTTTGAAACAAAATTCCCTAACGACATTTAGTTTCGTCCCCGGCGTGAATTTAAAATGTATAGAACATTTCATTTCGTGTCTGAAATTAAATCTGGGCTGGCATGCGAAACGAAATGCATTGCTGTGGGTGCGTAAACATTTTAATTTTGCCGTGAGCGTGATATTCGGGTGCGAAATGATATTGATTGTCGGCGTGAAAATCTATCTATCTATATATAATTATATATACTAGCAACCCGCCCCGGCTTCGCCCGGAAACTGAAGCATCATTTATATAATTTATGGAGGAATCATAATTCATAGCAGAATTCTCTTTATTGGACCACAAACCATGAACATTTCTTCCCTGCATCATAGGAACTTGGAGATGACTCCCTTTGTCTTTGTGAATTCTTTATTTCTCTCTCTTATGACAATCGTGAAATTATTTGTTGCTCAGTTTCATTGTTACGTGATAAGCGATTCTTTTTCGATTTCAATGAACTACGACCTATATCTTTTTCTCGTCTCGGCATGATGGGTTAAAATCACTGACTGGACTATTAATTATATTATCATGCAGATAGCATGTGCAACGAATATTCTTGTTAGACGTAATTTAAGAATGGTGAGGCGAATGGATCACAAATCCCCTTTCCGTCGAATCTAAACTTGACTGTGTATTCTGCGGAACGGAAAGATCACAGGCGAAGTAAAGAAAAGCCAAGTTGCACTTCCAGGGAAACTCCGAACACATCCACTCTTTTCTGAAGTCTTGACTCGACACGACTCGACAGTGTCTGGGGTGATAGCCCGCTTTCCAGCCAGCTAGCTCGTAAACTGTCTCGAAGCTAGTAATTGAATGGAGATTGTTGGAAGAAATGAATACGTAAAAACACTTATAGTGGGCGATGTATTGACGATAGAGATATGCCGTCCAGGACTTTTTGTAGAACTTTTCATGCTGAACAATTCTTACACTCGTAGTATATAGATACGTTTTAATTTTATTATGAATAGGGAAACAGCTATTTACTAACTACAGCACTGACACATTGTAATTTAAAAACAACATTTTAAAAAAATATTAGAAAAAGGAGTAAGTGAATTAAAAGACACTGCCTTGGGCCTATAACTCATTGGCTGTTAGAAATGTAGAGACCAATAGTGTCGTCTTTTGTCGCATAGCGCCGTAGAAAAATAATCAGAACAGTTTGGAAAACTTAGGCTGCCCCGAGCTACTGATGTAGCAATAGTATCATTTATCGCCACATAGCGCTCAATGATAAGGTTCGGAATAAATGAAGGTAAATTTGAAAGCACCAACGCATATTGCAGCTGGCAACCTCAATGTAGGCCTACTGCACCAACACCATTGCACTTATACAGAGGCATAATATTTTCATGATGATAACTGTTTTAAGGTGCCTAAGACATCTTTTTGCTCTACTTAATCCCCGTGATTGCAATTCATAAACAGCGCAAGATGCAACTATTTTCGCAATTCTGCACCAGAACAATGGTAGGGGCGACGTGATGCTGCCCGAGTTGCCAGCCAACAATAGACTTATTAAAATATTCTTACATTTACACTTCTACGGACATGAATGGTTCTAGGGCCTTAATACGTGGTTTTCAAGTTCATTTTGTCTGTTATTCTAAATGTAGGGAACGGAGAGCGTTGTCCAAAATATCAAGTGGACAGTGCTACCAGCAGGGTTTCAAAGTGTATGTAAAATTTGGTGCAATTAGGAGAAACGGTGTAGATTTGTAATAAAGGGCCTAATTTAAAGTGGACAGTGTCACCCGCATGGTTCCAAAGGGTAAATATACAAAATGTAGTTCAGACCGGTGAAACGGTGTAGATTTGTGCCAAAGGGCCTAAATACAGGAAATGGAGTGGTATGTCCAAAATTCCATGCAGACAGTGTTACTTGCAGGGTTCCAAAGGGTGTGTACAAATTTTGGTTCAGATCGGTGAAACGGTGTAGATTTGTGCCAAAGGGCCTAAATGCAGGGAATGGAATGGTCTGTCCGAAATTTCATGTAACAGTGTTACTCGCAGGGTTCCAAAGGGTAAGTATACAAATTTTGGTTCAGATCGGTGAAAAGGTGTAGATTTGTGCCAAAGGGTCTAATTGCGGGGAATGGACTGGTCTGTCATAAATTTCACGTAGACAGTGTTTGTTACTCGCGGGGTTCTAAAGGGTTAGCATACAAATTTTGGTTCAGATCGGTGAAACGGTGTGGATTTGTGCCAAAGGGCCTAAATACAGGAAATGGGGTGGTATGTCCAAAATGTCATGCCGACAGTGTTACTCGCAGGGTTCCAAAGGGTAAGTATACAAATTTTGGTTCAGATCGGTGAAAAGGTGTAGATTTGTGATAAAGGGCCTTAATGCAGGGAATGGAGTGGTCGGTCCGAAATTTCAAGCAGACAGTGTAACTCGTCGGGTTCCAAAGGGTAAGTATTTAAAATTTGGTTCAGATCGGTGAAACGGAGTATATTTGTGCCAAAGGGCCTAAATACAGGAAATGTAGTGGTATATCCAAAATTTCATGCAGACAGTGTTACTCGCAGGGTTCCAAAGGGTGAGTAAGTTATACAAATTTTGGTTCAGATCGGTGAAAAGGTGTAGATTTGTACCAAAATGCCTAAATGCAGGGAATGGACTGGTCTGTCATAAGTTTCACGTAGACAGTGTTACTCGCGGGGTTCCAAAGGGTTAGCATACAAATTTTGGTTCAGATCGGTGAAACGGTGTGGATTTGTGCCAAAGGGCCTAAATACAGGAAATGGGGTGGTATGTCCAAAATTCCATGTAGACAGTGTTATTCGCAGGGTTCCAAAGGGTTAGTATACAAATTTTGGTTGAGATCGGTGAAACGGTGTACGTATCATTAACCATAACGCCAGCGCATGCAGATATAGCAGTTCAGGAGCGCTTGTTCTAGCGACTTACTGAACAAAAATCAATCTTTAAGGTTACCTGAGGGGTGTAGCCTAATGCTACATAGCCTAAATTATTCCTCTTGAATATGGCTATCATATAAAAAAGAATCTTTCGAATCGGACCGGTAGTTCCAGAGATTAGCGCGTTTAAACCCACAAACACATAAACTCTTCAGCTTTATTATATTAGTATAGATAAGGCATTACAGCACTATACACAATCGCAATAAAACACTGTAAAATACAAATATTCAGTACACAGTAGCTACACCCAATTAGCTCGGGGATCACACGTCGACCGCAGCAAGAGCGTGGGAATACGACCGGAGACCGCGCGCGCCAATGTAACAGCCGGAATCGCCTTGCCAAGCTAAAGTAAAGACCCTGTACTTCATTTTAATTTACTCTACATGTAGCTAGAAATCCCTGGCTGTGAACTTTTTTATTAACTAAGGAACTAAGTATGCATAAACAGAATAAGAAAAGGAAGGAAGGAAGCTTGTAGTTTAACGTGACCATTAATCACGAGATCATGAGCCACGGGACATACTTTTTACGTGGAATCCGAACCACAGGACATGATATTTCACTTCGAAAATCTCACATGCAATGACCAGGAATCGAACCCGGACCACCTTGGTGAGAGGCATACAGCTAGACCGCTGAGCCACCACGCCCCTAACAAAATAAGAGAACTAATACATATGAATTCTAATTACGTACCGTAATCTCTCCAGAAAGAATTTCATTACCAAAGAATAAATACATCATAAAATGTCTAAAGGAAGCACAGGCGTAGAGCACTCATACAAGGCTGCAAGTCCGCTTCAACAATGTCGCGCCGTCGCGTTGTGTCGAGACGTGTAAGCAGGTAGTCTGGTGGAAGGGATACACCTCCGCTCCAATGACGTACTTGGTGTACTCCTCCTTCCCCTTAACCCATTTCGCCCGTACATTCCACGGCTGCCTTCCAACATTAGGCGAGCTGATAGGCCGGTTACGGCCTGTCAAATAGGCAAGTAGTATAGGAAGGTGCTCCATGGCACAAAGGATTATGAAATATATTTCTACTTCTACCTGTCCTAAACATTAAAAATTATATGTCGATGTAGCGATTATATTAACAGTGTTGCCATTACATACTATATGATAACAAACATTGACCACATTCATGAATGCAGGCAAGAATAGCAAAGATTTTACTTGCCGTGCAGTTTGCAAATACTATCATTTTTATCGGCAATATCAATGTAGCAGACAACTGTGTTTTCGGAGGGGGGGGGGGGGGGCTGGATCCGCCTCTGGCCCACATAACATGAAGCTCGGCGGGTGGTTTATACACGCGAGAGTTCTCACATGGGTCCACTTGTTAAAATTAAAATCAATGCAAAACTTAATTCAAAGCACAATAACATAGTGACAAGCGACGCGAAACTAAATGCAGTGCGAAACGAAATACGTACGTGACACAGGGGTTTGATTTCGTGCCACGGTCAGTATAAATGCGCTGAGGGTAAGAAGGAAGTAGTAAGGAATGCCAAGCTTCTCCGATACTTCGAGGGAGCAGGGAACATTTCCGAGAGTCATGCATTTCACCGGCAATAGTTCTATCCAGTGGCGTACATAGTGGAGGGGTGTTGGGGGTCAACATTCCCCCCGAAATTTCTGGAAGTGAAAGAAAAATGAATGTAGAAATGAGAGGAATGAACCCCCATCCGAAACAGAACTGAATATACGCCACTGGTACTATCACAGACGATTTACTGTTATGTGTAACTCTTCGGGCGTTCAACGCTAATTTGCCTAATAACTGGGCTGGATTCAATGTATATAATATGTAAGTAACACTCCTGGACAAAATTGCATGTATTAGTTTATGATCATTGCCCCATTATGATAGTGATCATAAACTAATACATGTATTTTCCATGAGTGTTATTTACATACAGTACATCCGTATTATATTCATTGTAGCCTACCCCACCCAGTTATTGGACAAATTAGAGTTGACCGACTGAACAGTTATAACTGACAGTTTGTATTGTAATGGGAGTTTTTCACTTATCTTGAATGTCTGTCCGCACAGCAAATTCGTCTCCTTGTTCGCTATGGAACAAGTGTTGCCTCATTGTGCACTAAGTACTGCGTTATGAATGTCTGGGAGGGCCTGTCCCGAGTCCGAGGTGCAGACGACGACGATAATGACGTTGATGCCACAGCACTGACTTTCTCCTACACTGGAGTGATGACCATTGAATAATGACTCACGTTGCTGTTGCGGCCCAGCAAATTGTGTAGGTGGTCTACGCTAATACTGTTGCCAACGTCGGGACTTTGGACATCGTACCGAACATATTTAACTCTCGATACGAATATATTTTAATTTCAACAACGAAGAGAAATGTTTCATGCGTTTTAAATTCACGTCTGGGGGGAGGGGGAGAGAAATGAAAATCCACAGCCTGCTTCCAGTCTCCGACCGGGTCAGGGATGGAATGAATGAAGCCCCCATCTAGCGGCGAGGATATGAACTGTGCCGGCTGCCGAGGCCTGACGCACTCCTCTGGGGCTATGATTAAATGAATGACAGATGAAATGAAATGATAGTGGAGAGTGTTGCTGGAATGAAATTATGACAGGGAAAACCGGAGTACCCGGAGAAAAACCTGTCTGCCTCCGTTTTGTCCAGCACAGATCTCACATGGAGTGACCGGGATTTGAACCACGGGCCCAGTGGTGAGAGGCCGGCGTGCTGCCGCCTAAGCAATTGCCAGTGCATCGTTATCTTCAACGGGAGAGAAATAAAATTGAGAAATAAAATTCGTCTCGGGAGCGAAATTAAAAGTCTGTAACGAATTTTATTTCGCACCGGGGGCGAAATTAACAGTCTGTAACGAAATTTATTTCACGCCACGAGCGAAATTATAAGTCTGGAACGAAATTGATTTTGCTCCGGGAGCGAAATTAAATGTCGGTAACGAATTTTATTTCGCGCCGGGAGTGAAATTTTATTCAATTGCACAATGGAATTTCGCTTCGAATTAAAGTTCGCTTTGATTTAATTTCGCGCCGACATTCAATATCATTTTGCTCCTGAATATCGCGCTCACGGCGAAATTAAATTATTTTCGTCCCCGCAGTCAAGCATTTCGTTTCGCATGCCAGCCCTGGGTCAAACTAGTGGAAGTTATATTGTCACCTGTATTCCTCATCAGGTCAGGACTGAGAAAAGGCGGACTAAAATCGTTTAATAAACCGTAAATGCAAGTTATCTGACAGTCACGCAAAATGTGAGGAATGGGGAACAGACTTCGATAAGCGTAACGGTTCATTTAAAAAAGTGGATGGTAAAAACTCAACTACCTTAGGATAAGTATGCTATCAGTTCACGTGCTAACCCCTGTATGAATGTGTTTGATGTACTGTATATTTGAAGTATTCAATTGAGATAAACTCTCTACAGATCTTCCTCAAGAAATTCTTTCGGATGACGAGTTCAGCAACCTCCTGTCAAGATACTTGTTCAGCCCAGGTGGGGCGAGCTATCAGAAGAACTTCCGATTTGACGGGAACTTATCTTGTGGATTACCTGCACCTCCAGTCACTGTAAGTAATGTTTGCTATCATTGTGCCTAAAGTAAGATCCGTTCGCCAATATATTTTTAAATCACGGATATTCGTAGTATTTTGCATGCACACGGACATTTCAGAGTTCCTTGCGCAAAAGCCACTTTGTCAGTGTGTGTGCTTCATACCGTGTGACCACAGGCTGATTTACATATAGACACGGGCCTAAGAGTGGCATGTTTTGTAGCATATTTGTAATTTTATCAATTTCTTTTCTATTTTTAATTATTGCACTTAAAAACTTGACAAAATTATGAATTTATTTTAAATTACCGGCATCGGCTACAATCGACAAACTGTTTTTAAAAATCAGTCGGTTTCTGAAGCTGAATTCAACAATTAGCAAAACTTCAAGCGTCATATGAAACAGCGAATGTGTAGGTTACACTTTTCGCCACTTTTGGCATTAGTAATGTAATGTAATGTAATGAATGTTAACATGATACTTCATTCTGTACGTATACTGTATTTCTATTTCAGAAGGCGGATAAAATAAGTCAGACGTAGTGCAGCGTCTCATACACGCTCCAACTATGCCATGTTTCCCTTGACTTGAGCTGATGAGATTTCATATGATACTGCACTAATTGTGCAATATGATGTCCCCTGAAAATATAGTGGGTCAAGCTTTTAAGCATCTCAAGGGTATAGGCCTACTAGAAAAGTCACGTGACAATTCAACGAAGCTCGCGAATGGCTAAGTTTTCGTATCCCATTCTGTGGGTTACCGCCTACGTAAAAAGAAAGAAACATGGAAGAAATCTTTGTAAACTGGTTCCATTTTAACCAATAAAGCAACGTCACAACGAGCAAGCTGAAACCATGCAAATAGCAGAAATGATTTACAGGTTTTAAACCATTCTCACGAAGGCAGCACGACTGGTTCCAGGAAACAGTAATGGTTCGCTTTACTGAAAGGTCCACATGGGCGGAGCAGGTGACATATTTAAATACCCATAAATGTGTTCGGAAGGAACCCGCAGTGTTGGAATTTGAAGACCATCGCTCACCCAATAAAATTTGAACCTGAAATCCGTTCAGGTATGGTACCGCAGTTAAAATCTCTGAGAGATGTGTTTGTTGTACGGCAGCTGAAAGGGAAGCTTAACCCGTTACTTTATTATGACTAATCTCAATATACTGCTGTTGTTATCCAGTATCAGTACCGCTAAGGCATGCACGGACGATATACAAACATTTTATCTTCTGTCACACGCTTAATACCCATTTGGTATCTGCTGAACAGCTACTGTACTTCCTTCCTAGCTCCTCCTTCTTTTCTCCTGCTCATTTCCACTCGAGCGACCAGCCATTCACTTTGCTCATTTGAGAGCATTCTGTGCCTCGCGAGTAACACATGTTTATACGTGTTTATACATGTCCATACATGTTCGTACATATTTGTGCGTATTCGTACATGTCCGCATATGTTCATGCCTGTTCGTGCATGTTCATACGTATTCATACAAGTTAATACGTGTTTGTACATGTTCATAGGTGTTCATACATGTTCATGGGCATTCATGGGTGTTCGTGCATGTTCATACATGTTCATAGGTGTTCATTCATGTTCATGGGCATTCGTACATGTTCATGCATGTTCCTGGGCATTCAAGGGTGTTTGTACATGTTCATAAGTGTTCGTTCATGTGCATGTTCATGCATGTTCATGAGTATTCATACATGTCCTTCCCAGTAGTAATGCTGTAGTCAATATGATAAAATGTTGTGTTCATGTAGCGACGGGCTACATGCGGAAAAAACGCGAATGTTGTTGCAACAAGGGCCAAAGCAAAGTTAGTTGAGGAGGCCGAGTATGAAAGTGATAGTGACTTTCAGGAACTCAAGCTTGAGTTAGCGCCTAAAGACTTCGGATACTGAACGAGAATATGAGAAGATTTGTCGATGAAAATAAACGTTTTAGTGTAATTCAGGTCGAATTATTTTGAAGAGTGGACTCATTTTGTGAAATGTGGTACCAGACCAACTGGGCCTTATTTTAGGTCTATGATCGCAAACAGCAGTGGCAATTGCCAGTGCATCGTTATCTTCAACGGATCCTATGGTGATTATCGGCGGCTCCAAAGAAGAAAGGTCAAAATGTGGTCAGCTCTAGGAGAGGAACTCTATCTTCACTTACCCACAGTCATGAAGCTTCTCCTTAGATATGATCTAATGGATAAATCATGTGAAATGTGGCTGTATATTGGCACACTACTGTCGACCAAAGTATTATGTGTACTCGAGTTTGAAGGTTGTTTGTGAAGTAACCAATAGACCTACATAAAATCAAATAACATCATCATTTTCGTCGTTCTATTTTACGTTAGCTCATGTAGGTTTGGAATTTTTAATTTATATTTTAATATTTTTTGTCGCAGTTGGAACGCAAAAAGTGCACGTTTTTAAGCGTGTTTCAACCATGCGTCACATTTAAGAATTATTATCTCAAAAACCCGTCATCAGATCGAATCCAAATTTTAACACAATATACATTGGAATGTTGTATACCTGGTTTATTAATTTCAAAGTGTTGCGTGTCCAAGAGAAAAAGTTACCTTACAAAAATGATAACAACTTTTTTTCTTGGACACGCAACATTTTGAAATTAATAAACCAGTTATACAACATTCCAATGTATATTGTGTTAAAATTTGGATTCGATCTGATGACGGGTTTTTGAGATAATAATTCTTAAATGTGACGCATGGTTGAAACACGCTTAAAAACGTGCACTTTTTGTGCTCCAACTGCGACAAAAAATATTAAAATATAAATTAAAAATTCCAAACCTACATGAGCTAACGTGCAATAGAACGACGAAAATGATGATGTTATTGGATTTTATGTAGGTCTAATGGTTACTTCACAAACAACCTTCAAACTCGAGTGCACATAATACTTTGGTCGACAGTAGGCACGTGCAATATTTGACTAACAAGGGGAGAATACGATGCATGGGTCACCGATTCGATCCATCTTTAGTACACGTGTAAGGTATGACCAGGCGTATACCAGGTGCAAGTAGTAAGGTGCGCTTCTCAGCCGTTTCCGAGAAATTAATTAATTGCAATTGCAGTGCGGCGTCTATGTGCGTTGTACGCTAACAAGAAGCCAACGAGCGCATGGTACAGCGGCAAGAGACCTGCTTCGTAAGCGCGAGATCGCTGGTTCGAATCCCACCGGTTAGCTTTTGCAGTGTGTTATGTTTTATGTTGTAAACATTGGCAATTCGTAACAATGTAGGTGTCGTGAACAATGTTTATTTTTCAGTCAATTGTAATAACGTGTTATGTGACTGGGAAAAGGGATTCTGAAATCATCGTAAGGGTCAACATTTGTGACATTAAATAATGTACAGTATCGGCATTGCAAATACATTGATATTACGCACGGTCAAGTGCATTATATGTAACGGTATACATTTATACAGTAGGCTACATTGAAGGCCTAGTCTGTTCCGTTCATTGCACGTCTGTGAACAATCAGACCATCCCGTACCCCACAAGCAATGACAAGCAATGCTATGCGTATTGGATGGAAATTGCCAATGGTTAAAAAAAACACACACACAACATCAACGGATCACCGGTGGGATTCGATCCAGCGATCCCGCGCTTACGAAACAGAGCTCTTACCGCAGCACCACGCGATCGTTACAGTCTTGCTAGCGTACAACGCACATAGACGCCGCACTGGAATTGCGAATAATTAATTTCTCGAAACCCTCTGAGAAGCGCGCCTTACTACTTGCACCTGGTATACGACTGGTCATGTCCTACACGTTTACTAAAGATGGTTCGAATCGGTGATCCATGCATCGTATCCTCCCTGGAGAATAAGTTCTGCCCTAAAACTTCCCCATACGGGAGAACGGTAACGCATCAGGCGAAAGCCTGGACAAAATAACTACTGTGGTCAAGAAAATTAGACTGAAGCGGTGCGGGGTAGTGGGCATGAAATACGTGACTAGATAACCAATGTAGGTAGCAATACATTAACAATTTTTATTTCTAATAATAAATTTATAATCAATAAACAAATTGCACTTAAGTGCTTATCACAGAAATGAACAATTATAAATGGAGCAAAAGTGTGAGGGCCTGATGACAGAAACCCAGATTAAGGAAATATCAATGAAACAAGCTTGTTTAATTGGAGAGAAGTTGAGCTTAACATATAAAAATGCACTTTATAAAAAGAGAGAACCATGAAACTGATTAAGAGTATAAAATAACTAGTATAATTTAAATGCTTCATAAAATTAAACTTATCTTTGAAGAGCCAGCTCCTTAAAAGTTCCAGCTAGCATAAATGTAGATTTAAAAGTCCTCACGGTTTCTTCAGAAGGAGGCGTACATGGCCTAGAGATATGTACACCATTGATAAAAATGTCAACTCTCTCTTCTTTTCTTGCGAAGGAATGACATTTATAGCTTCCAAGTGATGATCCAGCAGTATTTCGAAAGACGACTCCAAGTATCCTCTCTAAGGTGAAGGTGAAAAGTACAACAGCTGGCAATTATTCTTGCCATCTTGAGCAATACGTCATGGTGCAGATCTTGTGACGTAGCTGCTAGGTAGCGTAGAGACTAGCGATGGTGTCATGAGATGCAGTAGCGGTGACCAGCAGGTTGAAGTGATCAGAAGTGATGATTGATCAGAAGTGGTGA
Source organism: Meconema thalassinum (assembly GCA_946902985.2). Classification (NCBI taxonomy): domain Eukaryota; kingdom Metazoa; phylum Arthropoda; class Insecta; order Orthoptera; family Tettigoniidae; genus Meconema; species Meconema thalassinum. The sequence goes on from OX336389.2 coordinate 919,347,613, forward strand.
AGAACGCCAGCAAGTGGTGTCTTAAATAGGGATCATGGAATCATCTCGAAGCTGGAGATCGCCCGACCAGACAAAAACCTGCCATTGGTCGAACGAAAGTCAGGGTGACGTCAGTCGACACTACTCAGCGGACAGCGGATCAACCAGTAGATGCCCTGTATGTCGGGAGTGAGGACGCTTGAGGTAGCGAGCGACTGGAACACTCAAGGTGAGAACTATAATATCTATGAATAAGTGATTGATAACAAGATTATGCATAAGGTTTAAGCAATTAATACCTTTACAAAGAAATAATTACTATTCGGGGATCTCGGTAACAAGAAACAAAATTTGACCGACAAATGGGCCAAGCTAAACATTGAAAGTATCACAAAAGTGATCATGCTCCGAGAACTCCGAATGAAAACAAACAAAAGAATCAGTCAAAGCAAAACATGGATAACAGACGAGGAGACACTAAGACTCGAAAGGCAAAAAAGAGATAGCAGAGATGGGTCTAGTATAAAGACCTTTACTAGTTAAAACATCAACAACTCTGACGCGTTTATCACGGCCAAAGTGGCAGTGAATAACTCTGCCTAGGTTCCACACGAGAGGCGGAGATGGGTCTCGAAGAAGAACCATGTCCCCCACTCGTACATCTGGTTGAGGAAGCCGCCATTTCTCACGCCTATTTAGCAAGCTGAGATATTCTAACTTCCATCGGCGCCAAAAAGAACAGCACAAAGATTCTACTTTTCTCCAAAAGATAGGTAAGTTAGGATCACAGCGTCGAACCAGCAAAGGCGGAGTAACAGCAAGCGAACAGCCAATCAGGAAGTGACTGGGTGTTAAAGGTAAAAGATCCTTAGGATCGTTTGAAAGAGGGGTCAGAGGTCTGGAATTTACAATACCTTCGACTTGAATAATTAAAGAGTTGAATTCCTCATAGGAAAGTATGGTAGGACCAAGAGTTTTCTTAAGCTGTCTTTTAGTAAGTTTGATGCAGGACTCCCAACGGCCCCATGATGGGGAGCATAAGGCGGGGTGAAATGCCATTTGAAACCTTTAGAATAGGAAAAGTTAGAAATTTTTTCTTTAGCAGAAGGGGAGCTTAACACTTTTTTCCAGAGATCAGAAGCGCTTACAAAAATTTTTGCATTATCTGAAAAACTTCAGAAGGAACACCCCTTCTAGCAGCAAATCTAGAAAAGGCGGCCAAAAAGTAAGATACAGAAGCGTTCGTAACCAACTCAAGGTGGATAGCTCCCGTCACCATACATACAAATAACGAGATGTAAAGTTTACCTAAGATTTTGCGCTTAGATGAAGAGGGATTAGTCTGATATACGTAAGGACCTGCGTAATCGATCCCAGTAAGAGCGAAGGGCTTACTAGGTTCTGAACGAAATGGAGGTAAATTACCCATGATCTGCGTGGCGGGCCGTGGTTTAACCTTGAAGCAAGGTATACACTTTTTAACAACAGAAGAAACCTCATGAACGCCATTGATGATCCAGTAGCGTTCACGAATTAGACAGAGCAAGGTGCGAGTGCCAGCATGAAGGTGTTTATAATGAAACTTTTTTATTATAAGGGTAGTGATAGGATGCTTTGAAGGAAGGATGATGGGATGCTTTTTCCCATCCTCACAACTAGACATAGCTAATCTTCCACCCACACGTATTATGCCGTCCTGGTCTAGAAAAGGAGTGAGTGGTGAAAGCCTGCTAGACTTGGGTAAATTTTTACCACTTATAAGAGCTTGCTTTTCAGGAGCAAACACTTCCTGCTGAACAAGTAACAAAACCTTGCAAGTAGCAAATTCTAACTCTACTCTGGTGAGAAAGGGTTGAGGCTTCAATGGTTGATCAATTACTAAATATTTCCATCGGAAGATATAAGAAACTACACGAATCAATTTATCAAATGAAGAGTATCTATGAAAAAGGCTAGTAGAAGTAGAAGTAAGATGCGACGTGACAGGGTCGTTACGGGCATCAGGTATTTCTTCTGCAAATTGATTAGCTAAGCGAGGCCAGCAAGATGATTCCTGACTTAGCCAAGGAGGACCATTCCAGTACAGGTCTGAAGAAATCAATTTTTTAGGCGTGCAACCACGTGATATTATATCCGCGGGGTTTTCACGGCTAGGAACATGTCTCCATTGTTCAGAATGAGAGACTTCATGAATCTTAGAAACGCGATTTGCCACAAAGGTATTCCAATGAGAAGAAGGCTTGGAAATCCAAGCTAATACAATGGAAGAATCGCTCCAAAAAAATGTGCGGGAAAATTTTAACTTTAAACTGACATTTAGTTTAGTAGCTAATTCTGTTGCCATTAAAGCAGAGCATAATTCTAATCTCGGCAATGATACTGTTTTAAGTGGAGCAACCTTTGATTTAGCGCACACTAAATTAGAAAATCCAGGGAAAGTGGCTGAGGAACGTCCTACTATGTATGCACAACAGCCATAAGCCCGTTCTGAACTATCAGAAAATACATGCAGATCATACTGCTGGTATAAGGGATTAGAAATTAAAAGGCGGGGTATAGAAACCTTGGAGAGATCCAGCAAACTGCTGCGATACTCTAACCATTCTTCTACAAGAGGTAGGGGGAGATTTTCATCCCAGTCTGATTTTAATGACCAAAGCTTTTGCAAGAACATTTTTGCAACAATAACTATAGGAGCAATATATTGCAAAGGATCAAAGATCTTTGCGATTTCTGACAGAACTTGTCTCTTAGTTACAGGAGGAGATTCTGACAGATGTACCTGATAAGAGAAGGTATCAGAAGAAGGACACCAAAAAACACCCAATGCTTTTACGGCTGCTTCATCAGTAGGAATGACAACAAATTCATCAACTGGGACCTCTGATGAAAATTTTGATATAAATTCAGTAGAATTTGAAGTCCATTTATGGAGCGGAAAACCACCTCCTAGGAGCAGGGATTTCAAATCTTCGCACACAAGGAGCGCTTCAGAAATATTAGGGAACGAGCACAAGAAATCGTCAACATAAAATGACTCAGAGGCCAAAGGATGATACAGATGACCATCTTGCTCGGCTAACATGTGGAGAGACCGAATCGCAAGAAAGGCTGAAGGCTGAAGGCCATATGTCACAGTCTTCAATCTAAATATCTTTATGGGTTTGGAACTCTCATCGCGCCACAATATTCTTTGCAGATCTTGCTGCTCAGAATTTACGAGAATCTGCCGGTACATCTGCTTAATATCTGAGATTACAGCAATAGGAAACCTTCGAAAATTAAGCAAAACAGAGGTGAGATCTGTTTGAATCGCGGGACCACATTGCAAGGTATCATTTAAAGAGGTTCCATTGGAATCTGGTGATGAGCCATTGAAAACTACTCTTATATTGTCTTGTGTTAAGGAATTTTTCCATACCGGGTGATGATTTACATAAACTATTTCATTTAAAGGATGGTCAATTTCTTCTGATTTAGAAATTACCTCCATGTGATTGGATGATTCGTATTCCTCCATAAAGGAAGCATACTGAGTTTTGACAGAAGCATTTTGTTTGAACCGATTTTCAATAGCAAATAGTGCCCTAAGTGCTCTGGAATGCGAGCCCGTAATGGCAGGAGGATTAGGAATACGTGGAAGAGTTACTATAAATCTGCCTTCAGCAGTACGGGCAGTGGTTTCCTTGTATAACTTTTCACAAATTTCGTTAGAAGAAGAAGAAGTGGCCTGAACATTTTCAAGATCCCAGAACTTGGTTAGCTCTTGACTCAAATCGGTACCAACAAAATAACAATTCGATACAGTTTGAATAGGATTACGATATATTTGGCCAGTAGCGATCCAACCAAAATCAGTTTCGCGGAAGAAAACATTAGGAGCAATTTTTACTTTATTGGAATGAAGACATTGCCAAAATACGCTTGAGCTGAAAAGAAGCTCTACGGGCGAAGCTCTGTTGAAATGAGGGTCAGCTAGCTGGACAAAATTCGGGATATTCCAACTTTGAATAGGATAAGAAGTGCCAGGAATATTGTTGCCTATAGACTTGATAATCAAACAATCTAATTGCAACTGCGTACCAAGATTATTAGAGTCCTTCAGATCCACTTTAGCAAAGCTTAAGGATTGCGATTTAGAGCAGTTTATTCCTGTAACCTCTATTGAGGTAGGATGTTTTGGGAGGCCTAACTTTTGTACCAACGATTCATTAATAAAATTGTTGGTAACGGCATTGTCCAATAATCCCCTGACAGATACCCATTTCCCGTGAGAATTTTTCAATAGAACCTGCACGGTAGATAATAAAACCTGGACTTTGCCAAGCGAGGTGGAACTTTGAGCATACGACTGCGCACTATTTTGAGAAGTCTCAGAATTAGACTTGGTATTGGAACTGCTTGGTCCTGATAACCGTGATCTTTCATGCCTGTGCAAAAGGAATGGTGTCTAGCCCTACAATGAAAGCATAAACGTTGTGAACGGCAATTGTTTAACATATGCGTTCCTGACAAACAGTTGAAACAGTGTTTTTTGTTCGTAATGAACTTTCGTCTTTCATCTACTGATAAAGATTTAAATCCATCACAATTGTATAAATTATGCGATTGCTGACACAGACCGCACGTTTGCATTTGGTTAGGTGACCGAGCATCAACAGGAAGAGCCTGTGATCTTAAAATTCTTTGATTAGAACTGCTAACCTTATCTTTTGAGAAGGCTTTTGAATCTGAACTACTAGTTTTTTGATTAGCTATGGCGGAAAAGACTTGGCTTCTGGCCTTCAAAAAGTTAATAATCGCCTCATAAGTGCATTGCAAATTCTGGGAAAGTTCTGTTTCCCAGGCTTTTAATGTATTTGCATCCAATCTTGCAGAAATGAGGTGAACTAGAAATAAATCCCAGTGATTTACAGGTTGGTTTAAATTGGACAATGCTCTGACGTGTAGCTCTGCAGTGTCAATCAACTTACGAAGTGATAAACTGTTATCTGCTTGCACGTTAGGTAACTCGAATAAGCTTTGTATATGGCGTTGAATAGATAAACGAATGTTCCCATATCTATCCTTAAGAAGATTCAGAGCAACTTCATAATTATCACTGGTCAAAGAAAGTGCTTGAATCAGGTTAAGTGCGTTGCCTTGAACTGCCAGACGCAAGTAGTGAAATTTTTGTATTACTGGTATAGAAGTATTCTCATGTACTAAAGAATTGAATAATTCAAAAAATGGCTCCCATTCTATGTCCTTACCAGTGAATTTGGGTATTTCTAATTTGGGTAATATGATGCGTGAAGAAGATGTAGAAGATGCTGCAGAAGTTTGATCTTCTTGTTTTTCTTTTAAAGTTAAAGCCCTAATAAGCTGTTTAGCTTCAGCAAATCCCTGATAGTATAATTTTTCAACTTCCAACCTATCACTTTGCTGGTCCGGATGCTGAGTTTCTATACTGCATTGTATCTCATCATATTTCTCAAAGGCTTGTTCATAATTCTTAAGCCTCTGCGAAATTATGTCAAGATTACGCTCTTGGGGTTCAAGCTCCGTTAAGAAAGTACGAAACCGTGTGAGCTTGCCCTTACAAGAGGCTCTGGCGTTGCTGAGTTTTTCATCAAGGTTAGGCATATTAAAAGTTGTTTGTTACTCACGTCAATATTGTGACTTCGAGTACTGGAAGCCAGAAGATGACAGCTTGCTAGGTAGTAAGGTTTAGTCTGATGCGGAAGAAACCGGTTTAGCTTACGTTTCTCTCCTCTTCTGCTGAACATGCGCCTCAAGCTGAAACGTACAATGTGAATTAGTGTTGAAACACAATGAACAAAAATTGTTAATGTAAAATCCAAGATATGAAATTTGTATAGGGATCCAGGGTGCAACAGATATGTTTCCCGGGGGTGAGGCACCAAAAATTTATGGAGAATAAGTTCTGCCCTAAACCTTCCCCATACGGGAGAACGGTAACGCATCAGGCGAAAGCCTGGACAAAATAACTACTGTGGTCAAGAAAATTAGACTGAAGCGGTGCGGGGTAGTGGGCATGAAATACGTGACTAGAAAACCAATATAGGTAGCAATACATTAACAATTTTTATTTCTAATAATAAATTTATAATCAATAAACAAATTGCACTTAAGTGCTTATCACAGAAATGAACAATTATAAATGGAGCAAAAGTGTGAGGGCCTGATGACAGAAACCCAGATTAAGGAAATATCAATGAAACAAGCTTGTTTAATTGGAGAGAAGTTGAGCTTAACACATAAAAATGCACTTTATAAAAAGAGAGAACCATGAAACTGATTAAGAGTATAAAATGATTAGTATAATTTAAATGCTTCATAAAATTAAACTTATCTTTGAAGAGCCAGCTCATTAAAAGTTCCAGCTAGCATAAATGTTGATTTAAAAGTCCTCACGGTTTCTTCAGAAGGAGGCGTACATGGCCTAGAGATATGTACACCATTGATAAAAATGTCAACTTTCTCTTCTTTTCTTGCGAAGGAATGACATTTATAGCTTCCAAGTGATGATCCAGCAGTATTTCGAAAGACGAATCCAAGTATCCCATCTAAGGTGAAGGTGAAAAGTACAACAGCTGGCAATTATTCTTGCCATCTTGAGCAATACGTCATGGTGCAGATCTTGTGACGTAGCTGCTAGGTAGCGTAGAGACTAGCGATGGTGTCATGAGATGCAGTAGCGGTGACCAGCAGGTTGAAGTGATCAGAAGTGATGATTGATCAGAAGTGGTGAAGAACGCCAGCAAGTGGTGTCTTAAATAGGGATCATGGAATCATCTCGAAGCTGGAGATCGCCCGACCAGACAAAAACCTGCCATTGGTCGAACGAAAGTCAGGGTGACGTCAGTCGACACTACTCAGCGGACAGCGGATCAACCAGTAGATGCCCTGTATGTCGGGAGTGAGGACGCTTGAGGTAGCGAGCGACTGGAACACTCAAGGTGAGAACTATAATATCTATGAATAAGTGATTGATAACAAGATTATGCATAAGGTTTAAGCAATTAATACCTTTACAAAGAAATAATTACTATTCGGGGATCTCGGTAACAAGAAACAAAATTTGACCGACAAATGGGCCAAGCTAAACATTGAAAGTATCACAAAAGTGATCACTCCCCTTGTAAGTAACATTATTATGAAGTTAAAAGAAAAGGTAGATGCAATTCCAATAAAGTGCTTATCTCACTACAGAAAGGAACAATCAAAACTTCAGAACTCCTTAGATCTTGCCTCGATAATAATGTACCAATGTACGGTATGTAATGTATTCAATGACTTCAGCTCGAGAGCTCCTAGTACTGAACTCCTGTTAAATGGACCATTCAGGCGTAGTATTTAGCCGACTTAATCATCTCTTACACATTGATAACCACTGATACTATCGTAAATATGTCTGCCAAAGTGGGTTTGTGTCTCTAAAATCACACTTGAGGGAAGAATTTCCTGAAACTGCGAAAGATCAAGAACAAGATTCTTAAGTTTTACTAAATTCTTTGATATTCTATCGGCGACACTCATTATCCACTCAGGAAAACATAAATAAAAATTAATTGACGATATCGATAAAGTGGTTTTCCCCAGAATTTGATAACATGAAAATCGAGGTAATATAGTAAAATATCTTCATAAAATATCTAAAAGACATAACACTGTATGTGCAAAGAATATGTATCAATAGGCCTACGTGCAAAATACATACAAATATGCTCTTAACCTGTCACAAATCTCAGCTAATATTAGGTACTGTACTGATATATAGAAAATTCTACCAATTTCTGGAAAGCAGCTTGGAGAGAAAGCAATGATATTCGGTCTTCATACAGACAATCTGTAATACAGATCAATCCTTAAGTTGAAAGTATTTGTTTACAAATGCAACAGTCCACTCAATTAGTCATTGAAATTATAGAAATATTAGAATCGAACATCTATGACATTGGTTTTAAGTGGAAATATTTTAACTTCTGTGATGTTAAATAAGATTTTGGAAAATATGAAATCCATTTCTTTCCTTCTTTCTTTCCTTAACATATGGTATGTTTGTAAAGTAAGTCACAGTAGTAGTGTAAATGACCTACAATATTTCTTAATACCTACCAGTCCCCTCACCGTACCGGAACTGGAATAGAATGTATCTATTGGCTAAGAACTCAGTATTTCCTTCCATTTCAGGTGTCTAGTTTTGATTTCAAGTTCAAGCTGTTTCACGGTCCTGAAGAAAGCTTGCCAGCCATGAACCGAGTGAAAAAGCTGGTGAGAGAGGCAAACTTTACTACTGGAGATCAGTTTGCTACTGTGTGGGGGAAAATATTTGCAAACTGGGTGACAGATGAGGTGAGTTAATTTCAGTTCACTTCTCCCAGCATGACTATAATACCTACTGAAGTACAAGGAACTCACCTATTATTTTGTGTTGAAAACTTGTACCTCCATAATATAGTAGAGTGCGCCCTATGCCACCACAGATGTAAATCTAAGGTGTCTGAATGGATTAAAGGGGCTGTTGATCATTTAGGGGCCTTGTGACACCGTGGCCATGTAGCCCCATGTACTTAGGTGTGTGTGGAATCTGTCTGGATAACCTGTGTCAATGAGATGGCTCTACCGTTGTGTGTATTTTTAACTGGGGATAGGTGGCTTCCGTGGCCCCAGTTTTGGTACCATCCAGGCATTTGCCTGGAGGAGAAGTAGGAAACCACGGAAATCCATTTCTAGGAAGCCGAGGTGGGAATTGAATCCACCTAATCACAGTTCTGCCTCTTGAGGTGGATTAAAAGGGTCATTAAGTTTGAAAGTATAGTGTCAGAGTACTAAATTTTGGGAAAAGAGATCCATATAAGCCACACAGTTCATGGATTTACAGAAGCTTTGTTTGCCTCATGGATATTGCCATGCAGCTCCAAAGATACAGCCTACTGTCTGTATATGAAGAAAGAATAAACAAGTAGTTCCGTGAAGAACTAAATAGCCTATCTTCATATATCCCACTGGTCTTTTCCATTAAAACTCTCCTGCCTATTAAAACGATTTTTCATGTGAAAGGCCTATACTGTAACGTATTTACAGATGGGTGTTAGACATATGTAATATTATATAAAATATGGCCTACTATGAGCGACCACGTTTTATGTGTTCCAAAGATATTTACTGAATTTAATTGATATGTTTGTTGGGCGCCATTAGGACGCAACATAAAATTTATAATGAATAACTAGCTCTGAAAGAACACTTGTGAGATCCCTAAAATCAGGCCGTGGATTGATTCCATCATTAACCCTAGTACCATTTGTGTGGGAAGAAAGGCTTGTCTTAAACATAGTGCTAACTACTGGAAAGAAAGATTGCATCTATATAAAAGAATTTAATAATCAAAATTGACAATGAAGTAATTATAGAAATAAGAAAATGAGCTTTTGGAGAATTAAATTTGTTACCACATGACCGTTATGAGAAATTGGACTTGTAAGAATTTACTTTACTGACAAACCTAAAAATTTGAAAATGAAAATCCACAGCCTGCTTCCAGTCTCCGACCGGGTCAGGAATGGAATGAATGAAGCCCCCATCTAGCGGCGAGGATATGAACTGTGCCGGCTGCCGAGGCCCGACGCACTCCTCTGGGGCAATGATCAAATGAATGACAGATGAAATGATAGTGGAGAGTGTTGCTGGAATGAAAGTTTGACAGGGAAAACCGGAGTACCCGGAGAAAAACCTGTCTGCCTCCGTTTTGTCCAGCACAGATCTCACATGGAGTGACCGGGATTTGAACCACGGATCCAGCGGTGAGAGGCCGGCGTGCTACCGCCTAAGCCACGGAGGCTTAAACCTAAAAATGTACTGAATTTAAATTACGATGAAAAAGAAAGTAGAGAGCTTGAGTAAAATGCGTCAGTAGGCTCACCACCGAAGATTCTGCGTCGTTCGTCGGCCATGCCGATTGCGCGTTGTAGATTCCCGTAGCGTGACATCTTCATATTTGCGGCGTTGCGTCGAATGAAAACGAAAGTTCGTAATGTACTGTATATTGGTGGTTCAAGACCCGAAAGCCACGTTTATGTGGACTGCCTCGCACTGCAGAACACATGATATTCATGACGAATATTTTCATAGAATATCTCAGCCAAAATTACTTAAGTTCACCATGGAACGAAACAACAAAGTTCGTAGACGTAATTACCACGTTGGAAGATTTCCGTAACAGTCTAACACCTCACATCATCGTGACGATAAATTGAATATTGAACACTCAACTATGAACCTCGAACATCGAGCATTGAACATTGAACATAGAACATCTTCCTCGTTGCTTGCGTGGCTACTTATACCAAGCGCCCACAGTCACAACTTTTCCGTTACAGCCGGCAAAGGCTACAGGGACCTCTCCGCCAATCAGCGCGTTACTTCCGGGTTCTTCATCGTTTCGGCCAGCTCGCCTCGTCTCGCGATTGGCTAAGACGTCGCACGGGTCCTTCCTCTTCGTTCTTCAATTCGTTTTTTCAGGGCGAGAGTTCCGTTCACATAATTCACGTTTTCACAGTGAGAACTCTTCCCTCAAGTTCCTTGCGTAACTTGTTATTGAGTACCGTGTCTATTTTTGGACCGTAGAATACCAAGATGAAGCAAGCCCTCTATAAGCCCTATTTGAATATAAAACTCAAACTCCCGTATTCTCATAATTTTCACGTCACTTAATTTTAAAATTACTAATTAGATAGCATTTTCTATTAGATAGAAAATCTATCTATCTTGTCAAAATACGTAAAGTTCAGAAAAAAATAGAAATTAATAATAATGATAAAATTTACAATATATATATATATATATATATAAACTTGGCCCAATATATGCCGCGTTGACTTCATATTACAGGGCTACCATCTGACTTGTGTCAGTGGCGTAAAAGCCCTCCTTAAAAACAGGTTACATTCGGCCCGGATTAACGTGTAATTTATCGTGACTGCGATAAATTACGTGATTATTCCAGACACGTTCAAAAAAATCCCCATCCAAAAGTACACGTTACATAAATTATATCACCCTTCATACATATATAAAACACTCATAATATTCTTTACGCGTTTTGCGCTAAAGTAAGTTTTACTGAATTGCCCTTTGCAATCAGTCCGATGTTTTTATGTAATGTTCAACGGATATTTCCGCGTCTCAATCTGCTGTATGTGGGAAAGATAGACATCTATAAGTGTATTTCCCTATGTACATTTTCACACTTAATTCACACGCATCATGTGTTCTGTTTATGTTACAGAACTACCTTAGTTAAGGTGGTTGTCACTGCCGTCTGACATTCATTTTACTATGTCACACGATCACACGATCACTATCTTTGATACACCTCGTGAACATCATACCCAACCTCTCTTTGAATGACAATTTATTTAAGTTTCTGAAAAAAAAGCTAGCACTACATAAAACACAATATATTCCTGTGCCTTACATATGCTAAAATAAATCCCTTATCTCTCCCTGTCAGCTGTGTACAATCCAGACCAGTCACCCTCTCGCAAACCTGACCTAGATTACATCTCCTTTTAAATTGCATCTATAGCTTGAACATCGAGGTCACTTACCTCGCACTCTCAACTCCACACTCTTCGATCTCACATGGCTAGGCCGTAAACAAAAGTCAAGTGTGCTGTAGTGTATGAATTTCATGAAGGACATTTCCGCCTTCTGATGGCCCATCTTTTTATCCCGTGGACGCATAAACAAAAATATCCTGTACAAGCGCTGTCCCATCTCTTGGAGAAAAATGGGACCTCATCAGCGCTGCCAAACTTTGGCCTTGGTGCATCGAGACTTTTTCGTGCCGAAGAGCATCCTCCAATCCCGACATATTTCCCTGTCCCCCAGTGTGACACCTGAAACGCCTGCCTGCAAGACCCGAACACCCCACTCCAAATTCACAAAGTGCCCAATTGATAGGCTCGCTCGACAACTACTCTCTCCTCTTCAAGAAACATATTTACGCAGACTGCGAATGTTATAAGTCCCGTACAATTGCTTTCCTTCATTATCCTCTAACACATATGCAGTTTTGCCAATACGTTTGGTAACTATAAAGAGTCCCTCATAGAGATAGAAGAACTTGCTCATGACTTTTTCTATTTTACTCGACTGATTCGTACCCGTTGCAAGACACGATCTCCCAGATCGAATTGGTCGAATTTAGTTTCTTTTTGTTGGCGAAATCTCTTTTGTGCTGATCTAGATAAATTCTGCTTCGCCAACTGGACAATGTAATCCAACCCCGGCTGTGTTCCCTCATTTAATCCCAATACTCTAGCCAGGTCATTTTGTGGTATCTTTCCGAAATGAACTTCGTATGGTGTCATTTTCGTGCTCTCATGCTGGACAGAATTCAGCCAAGTCTCGACTTTGGGAAGATGTCCAACCCAAGCCGAATGCTTGTCGTGCACCAGAGGCCGAAAAAAGATGAGCCACTTCCCTCAATGGTCGTTTTGCAGAATTACCATGGGGGTATCTTACAGACGAATGAACATGTGTAATACCAGCTTCCTGCATACTGGTTCTCCATTTCTTTGCAGTAAACTGTGGTCCACTGTCAGATAATATCCTGAGCGGAATGCCAAACTCAGGTATATATTTATTTACGATCAGACGGCTACACGCAAGACCCGTGGCTTTCCTTAGCGGATATAGCTTGACATACTTACTGAATGGGTCAATCACTTTGAATATATATTCGTGGCCGTACTGACCTTTAACGATCGGGCCAAATAAATCCACACACAGTAGTTCATCGGGACTACTGGTGAGAACTGCCGATCTTTCTCCCACTAGATATTTAACTCACACTTAGCTATGGTTTTCCTAATATCCCTTCCCATCTTATTCCAAATAAAATTATGAGCAATTTCATAGAAATCTTTGGTGGGTCCAAAGTGTCCAAGTTCCCTATGCATGAACCAAATTAGTTCCTCCCGTAAAGTGGTAGGAAGACATATTGCCCAGCGATCCTTCCGACATTTCCGTGCAAGAAGGCCGTCCTGCATTTTGTATATGAACCTGCCTACTTTGACAGTTTCTGCTTCACCTGCTTCCAATCTCGCAAGTGGCTCCCTTAAAGTTACGTCATCTCCTTGTTCTACCAACACATTACTTAGTGTCGGTATTGATGCCCTATTACCACTGTCCAAACACGCACACAACAAAATACCTTCTTCTGCTTTAAGAACCGGATTATCCCTACATAAATTAGTGTCCCTAGATAGCATATCGGCAGGTATATTGTCTTTGCCTTTGATACACTTTACGGTGAATTCGTACTCCTGTAGTGCAAGTATCCACCAACTTACACGGTTAGAACTGAACTTACAAGTTCTCATGTACAACAACGCATGGTGATCTGTATGAATTTCAAATTTCCCCCTACTAAGTACATCCTACATTTTTTTCAAGCTGAAAACAATTCCAAGAAGCTCTAGTTTGGTTATAGTGTATATTTTTTCTGCTGATGAAAGTCCTCGCGAGGCTAAAGATACAATACGTAGGTTATCCTCCTCGTCTTTCTGACACAATACCCCTGCGATACCTATGTGTGAGGCATCTGTCATTACCACTTATTCTTTATCTTTCAGCGGATATTTTAACACTACTGCCTTCTCGAAACCTTCCTTAAGAGCTTGAAATGCCTCGTCATGTTTAGGCTCCCATCTCCATCGATTTCCATTTTTTAACAATTCCCTGAATGGTTCCACCAACCGTGAGTACTTAAGGACGAATCTTCGAATGAAGTTGCAAATTCCCAGATAAGACTTTAATTGCTTGGCATTCTGTGGTACTTCTGCGTTGAATATTTTATTCACTCTGCTTTTCTCTGGTGTTACCCCCCTACTAGATACTCTATGCCCTAAAAATGTCACCTCAGACTGACAAAATGACAACTTAGATAATTTTAACGTGAAGCCTGCCTTATCTAATTTCTGAAATACAATATCTAAATGGCGTAAATGCTCTTCAAAACTGCGTGAACTAATTACCATGTCATCAATGTAAATGGTTACAAAATGTCCCGTGTCATCTCCTAATGCAATATTTAATGCCCTAATTAAAGCTGCAGTACTACTCTTTAAACCATACGGCGTTTTGCAAAATTGGTAAAGATTATACTTATGACTAAAAGCTGTGAACGGTCTGTCTTCATACTTACGTGGCACTTGCCAGAAACTGGAACTCAAATATACACATGTGAAATATCTTTTACCCTCAAATGTTTGCATCAATTCCTCTATTGACATTGACTTCAGCTGGTCTGAACTAATTCTGGTGTTAACTAAACGTGCGTCTAAACAAATACGGACTGTACCATCTGCCTTAGGTACTGTAATTAAAGGATTAACATAAGGACTGTTTGAGTGCTCTATAATGCCATCTTCAAGCATCTGGTTAATTTGTGCTTCTACTGCACTCTGATAAGCGAAAGGCACAGCATACCTGTGGCCAGTAAATACCGATCTGTCAATAACATTCAACGAGTGCGTATAGCAATTTACCATACCTATACGATCTTCAAAATCTCTACTATTATTCAACAACACATCATACAACAGAACACACTGTTCATCATCAATATTCCCCTGAAATGCAGCGTCGCGTAACGAGTCCTCAAGTTCCGTTCGTGATCAGGCTGCCCACAAAACTTAAAGAATCCCACTCTACGGCTGGTGATATCTCATTTAAAGAACAAATTTCTCCCAAAATACTACTCCTCAGATTTTGATCGTTGAATGATATTTCCACCTCAGAATTATTCCATTTAAATTTTACACTTCCTACATCATAACATATATTACCAGACACTCTACTTAGCCAATCCGAGCCTAGAATAACACTGAACACTAAATTTGGTATTACAAGACAAATTTGTTTTTCTATGTGATTATTAATATTGATGTCTACTAAAACTTGTTTTGATATGACTTCAGACTTCTTCCCTACAGCTGTAATAACGAAAGTACTTTTAATTGGCATTTTTTCAAAATTTACTTCAGTTCCCCTCATTTTATCATAAAAAGCACTACTTATGCAACTCTTCATGCAACCACTGTCAATTAAAACATCGGCTCGCGCCTCAGACCCGTTAATTTTAATAATGGGGCTTATGCTAGCCACTTCCTGTATAATACCTTCATCATTTAAATCACGTAATAATTCATCTTTAACATTTAGGTCATAGGTATCCTGTATGAGCGTGAGCACAGGGCATCTTACAGACTGAGATACTGACCTCACATCGCAGTCTGGTTCCCGTTTAAATAACTACTCTGGTTTTGAGGTGTTTCACTCACTACGGTGCTGGTCTGGTTGTTCTGTGTAGGGTTCACCTGATTACGCTGATCGTTACTACCACCAGGCTGATCTCTTCCCTGACCCCCGTTCTGGTTGTAATTCCCGTTATTACCATAATTTCTACCCCTTTGATCGTTGTTCCTCCCCTGTTGATAGTTATTCCTACCTTGATACTGCTGACCATATCCATTACCTCTATTTTGATTTTGGTTATTATTATTATTTCTCCTATTTTGGAAATTCTGTCTCTCGCCACTGTTCCCTTGTACGTCCTGACTCCTTCCTTCGTTAGGCCTATTATTCTGGTTTCCCTGGTTTCTAATAACATTTTCCTCATATCCACCTCTGCCTAGTGCATCGAATGTACTGAGCAAATTCTCCACTTGAGAAATGGTCTTTACATTCTGGATACATGCTGCCTCCTTGATTCGATATGGGAAATGCCTCAATAGCAGTCTCACCACATCACTTTCCTCTCTTAAGCCATCTACGTGTTTACATGTAAGCACCTGCCCTAAAAAGTACTCGGTCATGCTGTGATTGCCTCTAGGGTTATACCTCCCACAAACTATTCCCTCACGTTGCTGTAATTGTATCACCTCATTCCAGAATTTGTCGTAAAACTTAGCTCTAAAGTCTGTAATATCTTCGAAATTGTCCCTATATACAGCAAACCAGTTTTTTGTTTCCCCTACAAATGCCTGCTCTAGAATTTCTATCACCTGACACCATTCAATCTGTCCATCCTATAACCTTTCCTTAAATCTATTCTCGATAGCATTCATAAATTCCATCGGATAACCCTGCCGATTACTAAATTTTTCTAGTTCTATCTCACGGTGTGTACTGTTAACATAGACCGCCCTATTTTGATTACTTTCCTGCCTCATTCTAGATTTTAATTTATTCTCCAATTTTGCAATTTTCTCTTCAGCTTTTCTTTCAATGTTATTTACTGTGAGTCTAATACTTCCTTCTGATGCCTCAACTTCTCCTGAATCTTATTTATGTTTTCTTTATTCTGTTTCCTTAAATCATCTACCTCTGTAATCATTTATGTTTGAACTTTCTCAATTCTTCCCCCCCCCCCCCCAGGAGTTCTTTAACTTCTCTAGTTGCTACCTGAATTTTATCGATTTCTCCCCCATTTTTTTCTAACTTGCTTAGTTTCCTATCGAACTAATTCTTTAAAATTCTCAGCCTGTGTACTAATTCTGTTCTCCAGCTCATCCTGCACTTTTCCTAATTTTCTATCTACATCTGCTATAATTTCTTTAGCCTTTTCTTCCATTACACCTTTGATCTCGCCTCTAATTTGCTCAAATTTTTCACTCATTTCCCTACTGTTTTGTTCTAATTTTGCGTTTAGAGCTTCCGTACTCTCCTTGCTTTCTCTACTGTTTTGTTCTAATTTTTCGTTTAAAGCATTCGTACTCTCCTTACTCTGTTGCATAAGTTGGAGAAGTAAGTTTTCTAATCTTATTTCTTTGTGTTCCTGCACTATTTCGGTATCGGGATTTACCTCCGACATACCTATACTGTTTTTATCTTCAAGATCTGACTGATTATGCACGCCCTCACTTCCCAACTGATGCCCACTACGCAATTCATGTCTTTATCAGTAGTGTGGTAACACGGGTTCTGCTACACTTCTTTTTGAACCCTCCTCGTATCGGCCCCGAACCTGATATCTCGCTAACCAAACATGGAATTTGAACATACAGGGTGTCCTAGCATTGGTAGAAATGCCCCCTACTTTCCTATAGCCTCCTTATTTAATTAAAAGACCAAAACTAAAAGGTCATTCGCGAGTAGTGGGGTAGTGTTGGTTTTCTCAAGTCGCGCTCGTGCTTGAATATGTATGCCTATGTTGGGAAAGGGTTAGGTGGTGGGGGAGGAGTAGGGTCGAGTGAGGGGTCGTTTAGATGGTATTTTTTCCGCTCTATGTGATGGTGAGGTTATTTTTTAAAATGGATGGAATTTGGAAACGCCATTTGAGGTAAACATGTGTTTTTTGACATTTGGCGATGAGTGTTTTTTTTGTATGCATGCGCACTTGAGAGGTTTTGAAAGAGAGCGGGCTTTTTAAATGATTATTTATAAATGAGTTTTTTTAAATATTTATTTCAATAAACCCAAAAAAATAATAGGTCATTGGCTTTTTAGTATCTCGCTAACCAATAATCGGATTTAAACATATGAGGTGTCGTAGGACTCGTGGTGAACCCCCCTTTCCTATGGACGGGGTATATCCACACTCAAATAAAACTACCCTTACCCGGGGGATGAAATAGTAATTTATTTTTGTATGCCTACGAACTTGACGGCTTTTGTAAGAGAGCGGGCTTTATAAATGATTATTTATAAATGAGTTTTTTTAATATTTATTTAAATAAACCCAAAAACTAATAGGTCATCGGCTTTTACTCTCTCGCTAACCAATAATCGGATTTAAACATATGAAGTGTCGTAGGACTCGTGGTGAACTGTCATTTTCTATGGACGGGGTATATTCACTCTAAAATAAAAACTATCCTTACCGGGGGGTAAATAATATTTTTTGTATGTGCGCACACGGACGGCTTTTGTCAAAACGACCTAACTACACGTTTGTTAATATTTTCCGAACCCCTGATGGGATTTTGCCATAGGCAGTATCCTAGCCCTGGGGGGGACGCCCCGTTTTTGAATGTATGTATCGTTTTTTGTCAAAAGGGCCTAACTACACTTTTGTTCACATCTCGCGAACCAATTATGCTAGGGACTTGTATGAGGGGTCCTAGCACTTGAGGTGACGTCCCCTTGGGGGGGGGGGGTGAAACTACCCCCAAAATTGAAAAATCCATATCTAGGAAACGAAGAATCCTAAAATTATGTGTGATAGCTTAAAAAATAGGGGATGATATGGGCTTTTACCTCAATTGATCATTTCACCCCTAAAACAGTAAATAGTCATGTTATGAAAAAAAAACGTGTTAGACACCTAAAAATGATAAATGAACCTAAGATCTTTTGTTTTTGATGAAAAATAACAGGGGTGGAAACTACCCCCCAAAATTGAAAAATCCATATCTAGGAAACGAAGAAGCCTAAAATTAGGTGTGATAGCTTAAAAAATAGGGGATGATATGGGCTTTTACCTCGATTGGTCATTTCACCCCTAAAACAGTAAATAGTCATGTTATGGGGAAGAAACGTGTTAAACACCTAAAAATGATAAATGAGCCTAAGATCTTTTGTTTTTGATGAGAAACAGCAGGGGGGTGAAAACTACCCCCAAATTGAAAATTCAATATCTTGGAAACGAAGAACCCTAAAATTAGGTGTGATAGCTTAAAAAATAGGTCATGACATACGCTTTTACATGGATAGGTCATTTCACTCTTAAAACGATAAATAGTGATTTTACAGGGGGTAAAAAGGTGTTAAACGGGTAAAAATGATAATTGAACCTCAGATCTTTTGTTTTTGATGAAAAATAGTAGGGGAGTGTAAACTAACCCCAAATTGAAAAAAATCAATATCTTGCAAACGATGAACCCTAAAATTAGGTGTGATAGTTGAAAAAATTGGTGATGACATTCGCTTTTACCTCGATAGGTTATTTCACTCTTAAAACAGGGAATAGTAATGTTACAGGGGAAAAGGTATCAAACACCTAAAAGCATACGCGTTTTGTGAAACCATGCTTTAATGGACATGTGTATGGAGGATGATTGGTATTATTATTATTAGGTAATTATGGATTAATGTGTATATAGATAACTAACCAGTGAGGAGCGTGATGGCGCAGGTGCTTAGCTGCTCGTCTTTACCCGGATGTCTGGGGTTCAAATCCCGGTGACAGCGGGGTGGAATTTTCACCTGAAAAATCACGTCGCGTGAGGAAGGGCATTCGGCCTTAATTCCCCGGCCAAAACCAAAATGAGCCTGGTTGGATCCGGCGACTCAAAATAATTGGGAAAAGCCGAAGAAAGAAAAGGAAGAAGAAAAAAATGGTAACTCACCAGTAACAGTAAACATTTCTTTGAGGTGTTGAAAAAGTCAGGATGGCCAACCCTTTGCCATGGTTCACGAATGGACCCCAAAAAGTTTTACCTGTCAAGACTCAGTGTATCCTGTTGCAGCCTTTAGAAAAAAAATCGAACCGGGGCCTCTGTGGTGACAGTGGAGTTATATTAATGATGCTTTTTAAACAAACATACGCTTGCATACTACCGCTGGTTGAATCTGCACAGAGACACTGGCTTTGGTTTGTGTGGTGTGCCTTGGTGATAACAGCACGGCGATCTTGTCAGCAAGTTTCATATTACTCGTCTGCTTGATAGTGGACGTCCTCTGCACGGTGTTATCATACAGGACATGACTAGATAGTGGTTAGGTAAAGGTTTGACAAAGGCTTAGTGAACCTTATTGCAACGTTGAAATGAATGTATTGGTATAGTCGGGGTTGGAAGCCAAGACCTTAGGGTTGACAACCATGTAGGTTAACCACTACACGGTGAGATGGTCAAATAATAATGTAACAGAACATATAGAAAAGTTTTCTCTAGTTTAACGAATTGACTAAGAGCCATAGCATGAGAGGTGTAGGTAATGGAAATTGAATCCTTAGCTGATGACTATACTACTTGTAATCTATAGCCATGCCCGCCTATAAGCAATCATGTTAGAAAAAGAATTGTATGGCTTGTTTTAAACGGAGAATAATTGTGATTACTGTGAAACACAAATCTGAATTTAAGAATAGTTTATGTCCTACATGATGTTTGAACTCTTTTTTTAATTTATACTTTAGACAAACGCTAACATAGTTGTCATTCAGAAGCCATGGCCGCCTCTTTTCCAATCCCACACCATACGCTGAAGTTAAAATGAATAATGATCACGTTACAGACAGCCAGTTTCAAAGCCTTGAGAACTAAGTGAACAAAGAATAAAACTCATGAGCCAGTGAGGAATTCAACATGCTGTCCTTTGGACAAAAGAGAACCGTTCTTCAAACTTAACCACCAAGCTGTCCTATCGACCCTCAATGGTTTGGGTCATCGTAAAGATGAAAATTAAATCTAAGCTATAACTAAAACTAACTACACTCTTATATACTAGAAGAAGAAATGGAAAACAAAAGAACAATAGGCCAAATAAAGGACAGAAGGACTAACAAATGGCCCTCAACCCTCAAGAATGTGGATTGAGGTAGTTGGAAGGAAGGAGAGCCATGAAAGGCAGATAGAAAAGTATAATAGTAGAGGCTCTGCCCCAGAGGTAATGGATAAAGAGGAGGAAAACTGGACTCTGCTGAGAAATCCCTTGGGGTCGCCAACTTCCAAACTGATCAACCGTAAGCCCCTTGAGGGTGTAGCCATATGCAGAGTGCACCGCAAGTGGTGGGGCTATATACACCCTACCTTCTTGAGGGGGCTTGAGCAAAAGACAGGAAATAACATGAAAATAAAAACAAGGCTGCCTCCTCACACTAGTAGGATATCTGAAAAAATAAATAAACACGGGCCAATTAAGTTGCAAAGGGAAGAGACTCCCTAGGCCACGAATACCCTAATCATGTCGGGTCGGTAGAGAACAAGAGTTGAGCAAGTGTGGTCGACAGGAAAGAAGACAGAGAGGAGCCTAGCACAAGTCAGTGGAAGCAATGACAGACTCAGCTGGGAGTCCATGATCGTCATCCTACATGACACTAGATATAACGCCCAGGAGTGGAATTAAAGACCTCTTTTGTTTTATATCACTGGCTTTTAAGGACGGCAACACATGGCATGCCTTATAATGCAATTCTGGTCCTAGGGTATGCAAAATTGTATTAGATACTCAGCTAAAAATAGTGTGCATGACCATGATTATTTTCCCAAGTACAGTACATGGGATTAATGAGCATGATCTCCAAGCCCCTAAGTAAGACAAAAACAAATGATTTTCATTTTTTCCAATGAGATGGGGTGAGGTGACGTGAGATTTCTATACACCAAACTGATGTGGATTCCCACTTCTACTCCAGGCAAATGCACATTTGATGTTAAGAATAGTGAAATGGTTTGCAACTGTCCAATGCTAGGACCTGATTAGTGGCTTTTAAAAATGGAATGGAATGGAGTACACTTCCCCCCAAAACCAACAAGAGGAGTGTTCGATCCCCCACAACAGCCATTCTTAAAGTCAATATAAATGGCTATGCACTTCAGGTCTTGACGGTCTCCTCTCTCCAATCCTACCCCTTGGTGGTGAAAGGCACACTCTAATACAACCATAAGTGACAGGTTATCTGTTAAATACCTAACTATCCCCAGATTTACCTTGAATTTTCCTAAAATCCACTACATTTTCCGCAAATTGGCCAAATGACACAAAATTCCAGCAAAATTCAACAAATGACTACCAGATTTATTGAAATTCCATTGATTCACCTAAGAATGGTTCAAACTACCTCAAATTCATATAAAATTAGACGAATATAGATGAAAATTCACTAAAATTTACCGAATTTAGCCAAGTGGTGTACAAACCATGAAATTTAACCAATTTTTATTAAAATTGACTACATGTACTCGAAAATTCCTTAATATTCCCTTTACATGTATGCTTTTTGTTGTTGTTGTTGTTGTTGTTGTTTCGCATACCACACTCCCTGCAGACAAATACCTCAACATGACTTTCTCCTAGACTAGGAGCTCCACATTCGACATGATAGCTGAGTTTCATCTCCCATAAACTTGTCTCTGAGGTGGGTGTCAGGAAAAGGCATTCAGCTGTAAAGACCACACCCTCACATAGACTTTCATAACCTCTTACGTTGAGGTTCCTAACACTAACGACATTGAATGATTGAACGGTTTCCCTTTCTCAATTCCTGTCTATACTTGCCTCTTTACGGTTGCGAGATGTTTGCAAGATTCCTAAAATGCAATTAAACTTAATAAATACCTTAAGATGGTTTGATTTGTTTAATGATAATGGTGTTGATGATTGTTATATACGTGAAGACTAATTTTTTAGGTCTTGACTGGCCTTGCAATAAGAATTGACTAACCAAACAAGAGTTACGTATGAGGGAAAACATTTTAGCCACTATGTTGGTTATTGACCAGTAAATACAGTTGAAGAAAGCTGTTTATTATTTTTTGAAATCATATACAACAGAGGCTTAAACCTATAGACAAACCGTGTGACCATGTTTGTTAAACATGACATTATACCAGAGACAATTAGGATACTTATGTAGAGCTTACCAAACATAATGTTGTGTAACAGTAAATGCTAGTCAACAAACAGTTATGCCATACTAAAAAAATCATCATACAATACCTGAGAGAGCTCTTCTAAAAGTATTGATGCGTAACATGTTTCCACTCGCTTGCTATATATTTTTCGGCGTGGGAATGATTCTCAAGAAATGAAATGCAAATGGAACTGAAATGCAACACAAACGAACAATGAGCGCGCGCGGTGACTGAGATTGACGTACTGTCGGTTATGTAGCTATGTGGAATGTTTATCACATATGGTTTACTTTAAGGATTGGAGATCCCATTAAAGATATCCCTACAATAAATGATCTGGAAATGGTCATTCTTTGTTGTGAAAATATGTATTATATGATATTTAATGAAAACAATTATGATTTATTAAATGTTTATACGTTTACTGTATTCTTATTTAATGTAAGCACTCGAGGCACTATCGACCAAAATACAGCACTATCTGGAATGTATATTGCATACTTGAAGGTTTGGTGATCCCATTAAAGGTATTCCTACAATAAATGATTTTTAAGTTCTCGTTTTATGGCATGATTATTTAATATATGCTATTTGCTAATAGGATTTGGCACTGGAATTATTTTACAAGTAGTTATTTTAATGACCAACAGAGTTCACTGTTAAGAAGGTAGAGCCCTATGTGGAATGTAGGATAACATGTAACATGATATACATGATACGTGACAACTGTAAGGCTTGTGATTTTTAAGATGCCTTCATCCCTATATTCAACCACCCCAGTTTACAATACTGATAACTGTAATGTTCCCGAATAAATTGAAACAAAACAAAAATCTGCATTGAAAAATCAAAAATTGGTTAAGCAAATATATACTGGGGGAAAAAAAGGTTTTGTGAACATTGATGTTCAACAAGACTAATTAAATCAGTATCTGTCAGTGTGGCCGAGTGGTTAAGGCGTTTGACTTAAGTTCAAATTTCCAAATATATAAGGAAGCAAGGGTTCAAATCCTTTCCCTGACATAACTATTGCTTGAACATGCAAGAAAACAAGAAATATACACAAACTATGTTTATCAATTTAATCATTTTTTATTATTTTTTTACAAGAGATAGACACATAGAATACAGCTCTTTTTGTTTATCATATCTTTTAAACGTAACACTTGTTGAAAATTATTTTTTAGGGAATGGGGGTGTTGCTACGTTGACCCATTACACAATAATAGCAGCTTTACGAAGTTCATTTTCTATATTTAATAGCTCTTTCTCATAACCAATATGACCAACCTGTTTACAGGCATACAAGAGCTGCAGACGTTCGACTAATATATTAGGATCGTTCCATTTGCTATTTTTTATGAATGGTTTCAAAAACTCGGGAAGCAGTCATTATTATCACCATTATCATGATTATCATCCTCATTATTATAATCATTTTCATAATGATGATGATCATCATTAATATCATTACCATTATAATTTCCACCTATGTCCACAGTCTGTTCACTGGTTTGAGTTGCCTTTGATAGTGTTGAAAGCTTTATTTTTAGAGTGCTAGAATGCTTTAACATTGTTACGTTATTATTATCACCATTACCTTTCCCCACTAACTTTTTGATGGGGTATATTGTCTCTGATAGGGTTGGGGGCTTTTGAGATGTGGGTGCGTGTCTGAACATGGGTTTCACAGGAGGTGTTAAAGGTTTCTCATTAAACAACTCGCTAACAGCATGTGTGCGTTGTAGTATATTAAACTTGAGGTTAATATTATCTTGAGCAGCACTATCTTTTTCTTGGGTTGGTTTCTTGCTTTGGTTTGGGTTTTCATTACATTTGGACT
Source organism: Meconema thalassinum (assembly GCA_946902985.2). Classification (NCBI taxonomy): domain Eukaryota; kingdom Metazoa; phylum Arthropoda; class Insecta; order Orthoptera; family Tettigoniidae; genus Meconema; species Meconema thalassinum. The sequence goes on from OX336389.2 coordinate 919,372,027, forward strand.
AGCGTGATTATTAAGTTTACATTCATGATTGTTTGAAGAAAGTATGTCCAATTCTTTTGTTTTAAGCATTCCTCGACAATGTTTCGATCGTTGCTTTGAACAGCGCCAAATAACCGTTCCATTTTTATTGCTTCGTTTTACAATATATGAATATCCTTTATAGTATGCATAAGGCTTACCATACCTAGTCACTGAAACTTCCATATCAACTGTCAAACACAAACTAATCTCTAGTAAAGACAACTTGGTAATGACAACAATAGTTTAATGTGGGAGCATATATACATGCAAAAAGTGGGAGCAAAGGTGGGGGGTTAAAAGTGGCAGCAAATGTGGGAGCAAAAACTGTGAGCAAAAAAGAAGTGGGAGCAAATATGGGATCAAATGTGGGAGCAAATCAAGTATAAAAGTGGGAGCAAATATGCTAACAAATATGTCAACAAATATGCCAGCAAATGTAAATACACAAGTCAAGATAGTTTAAAGTGCAAAGAAAATATGGAAGCAAATATGAGAGCAAAAGTGTTGTTTTTCTAAAACAAACTTAGTCATAACCTAACCTCACCTAACCTCACCTCACCTAACCTCAACTAACCTAACCTAACCTCACCTAACCTAACCTAGCCTAACATCACATAACCTAACTTGACTGAACTTTACCTTACCTAACCTATCATAACTTCACCTAACCTAACTTTACCTAATCTAACTTCTCCTAGCCTAACCTTTCACCTCTCAGAGAAAAATTAAATTCTAGGCATAGTTGAGGTGGAACCCAAGACTTCAGGGTTAACACCCAAGTATACTAGCCACTACACCGCAATATGGGCAAATTATCATGCAACACAACATAAAAATAAAAGTTTCCTGTATTGTAACTCATTGGCTGACAACCATAATTGGGAATTCAAACCCAAGACCTCAGGACTTTTGTTTTGAACATTATCAGAAATATTATTCCATTTACATTTTGCTGCTGCTTTAGTTATAAGAGTTGGCATTAATATGGGGAAGTAAAAAAGTGGGAGCAAATGTGGGAGCCAATATGGAAGCGAATATGGAAGCAAATGTGGGAGTCAATATGGGGGCAAAAGTGGGAGCAAATATGGGAGCAAATGTGGGAGCCAATATGAGAGCAAATGTGGGAGCCAATATGGGAGTTAATATGGGGGGCAAATATTGGGAGCAAATGTGTGAGCAAATCAGCTCACCTCGGATATCACCAGTGAGTACTCATATCCACTACATAGCGGAAACATACTTTTTGTGTTGTATGTAACTATCTTACAAAGTTTGACTGCATGCAAAACGTGCTTGTATAAGCTGTGCATATAATTTTAATGTACAAATAACACTAAGTGTTCAGAACTAACATGTATAGCCTTGTCTAGGGTATATAGAGGATCCTTAGCAAGAAAGACTGACTAACCCAGGAGTGTAAAGCCTTACCATGTGCAGTAAGCACTTGTTGGCAGAAAATGGTTCCTAATAATAACGGACTTAATGAATATGAGACGTTTGTGTCGTCTTAAATCCTATTTTATACGTTGTGATACCAAACCACCTTAATTTTATCATTCAATCGAGGATCTACAAATCCGCTCATTCCACCCCTCAACCCCATACCCCCATCCCGCTCCTGTCCTCCAAAATTGCCAGTATACGTACCCTCCCCCCACCCCTCTCGACTGAAGCCTCGCCCGCTTCCCCCAAGCTATTCCATATCAGTACTGCACAGTCTCCGTATGCCTAAGCACGGCCCGATTTCTCGCTGCCACAACTACACCGTAAGTTCACCACTCCTTTTTCATATATATTTTCCACTTTTTCTTTGGTTAGCTTTCCACTTTTTCGGTTTTAATACTTATCATAGTTCACACAGGGATTTCTTTTCCAGTTATGTATGGTCACCTCTTGCTGGTTTTCGGAGGTTATTATCGGAAGCAGGACATTGGAAACCAAAACAGTGCACCAAGCCTTTTTCTAAGACTTTTAATTGAACTTTCATTATGACAGTGTTTTAAAAAAACTTTTTAACGTGTTATTTTAGTCATCTGTGTGTTGTTTTAATAATTATTTTAATGTCATTGTGTGTTGCCAATAACCGTAGGCTGATGAAGGTGTCAATGTTACTAGAAACCGAAACATGTCCCAACATACGTAAAGACAAGTGATTATGTCACGATAAAATCTCTAATAAAACAAGTATTTACTAGGCGGAACCATAAAAACTTTGTTTATTATTACATTCTGTCAATACGGAAAAATGTGCGACTTTAAAAGTCAAAAAGTAAGTTAGGTTAGGTTATGACTAAGTTTGTTTTAGAAAAACAACACTTTTGCTCTCATATTTGCTTCCATATTTTCTTTGCACTTTAAACTATCTTGACTTGTGTATTTACATTTGCTGGCATATTTGTTGACATATTTGTTAGCATATTTTCTCCCACTTTTATATTTGCTTTGCTCCCACATTTGATCCCATATTTGCTCCCACTTCTTTTTTGCTCACAGTTGTTGCTCCCACATTCGCTGCCACTTTTAACCCCCCACCTTTGCTCCCACTTTTTGCATGTATATATGCTCCCACATTAAACTATTGTTGTCATTACCAAGTTGTCTTTACTAGAGATTAGTTTGTGTTTGACAGTTGATATGGAAGTTTCAGTGACTATGTATGGTAAGCCTTATGCATACTATAAAGGATATTCATATATTGTGAAACGAAGCAATAAAAATGGAACGGTTATTTGGCGCTGTTCAAAGCAACGATCGAAACAGTGTCGAGGAATGCTTAAAACAAAAGTATTGGACATACTTTCTTCAAACAATCATGAATGTAAACTTAATAATCACGCTAGTCTAAATGTAATGAAAACCCAAACCAAAGCAAGAAACCAAGTCCAAGAAAAAGATAGTGCTGCTCAAGATAATATTAACCTCAAGTTTAATATACTACAACGCACACATGCTGTTAGCGAGTTGTTTAATGAGAAACCTTTAACACCTCCTGTGAAACCCATGTTCAGACACGCACCCACATCTAAAAAGCCCCCAACCCTATCAGAGACAATATACCCCATCAAAAAGTTAGTGGGGAAAGGTAATAGTGATAATAATAACATAACAATGTTAAAGCATTCTAGCACATCTAAAAATAAAGCTTTCAACACTATCAAAGGCAACTCAAACCAGTGAACAGACTGTGGACATAGGTGGGAATTATAATGGTAATGATATTAATGATGATCATCATCATTATGAAAATGATTATAATAATGAGGATGATAATCATGATAATGGTGATAATAATGACTGCTTCCCGAGTTTTTGAAACCATTCATAAACAATAGCAAATGGAACGATCCTAATATATTAGTCGAACGTCTACAGCTCTTGCATGCCTGTAAACAGGTTGGTCATATTGGTTATGAGAAAGAGCTATTAAATATAGAAAATGAACTTCGTAAAGCTGCTATTATTGTGTAATGGGTCAACGTAGCAACACCCCCATCCCCTAAAAAATAATTTTCAACAAGTGTTATGTTTAAAAGATATGATAAACAAAAAGAGCTGTATTCTATGTGTCTATCTCTTGTTAAAAAATGATTAAATTGATAAACATAGTTTGTGTATATTTCTTGTTTTCTTGCATGTTCAAGCAATAGTTATGTCAGGGAAGGGATTCGAACCCTTGCTTCCTTATATATTTGGAAATTTGAACTTAAGTCAAACGCCTTAACCACTCGGCCACCCTGACAGATACTGATTTAATTAGTCTTGTTGAACATCAATGTTTACAAAACTTTTTTTCCCAGTATATATTTGCTTAACCAATTTTTGATTTTTCAATGCAGATTTTTGTTTTGTTTCAATTTATTCGGGAACATTACAGTTATAAGTATTGTAAACTGGGGTGATTAAATATAGGGATGAAGGCATCTTAAAAATCACAAGCCTTACAGTTGTCACGTATCATATATAACATGTTACATGTTATCCTACATTCCACATAGGGCTCTACCTTCTTAACAGTGAACTCTGTTGGTCATTAAAATAACTACTTGTAAAATAATTCCAGTGCTAAATCCTATTAGCATATAGCATATATTAAATAATCATGCCATAAAACGAGAACTTAAAGATCATTTATTGTAGGAATAACTTTAATGGGATCACCAAACCTTCAAGTATGCAATATACATTCCAGATAGTGCTGTATTTTGGTCGATAGTGCCTCGAGTGCTTACATTAAATAAGAATACAGTAAACGTATAAACATTTAATAAATCATAATTGTTTTCATTAAAAATCATATAATACATATTTTCACAACAAAGAATGACCATTTCAAGATCATTTATTGTAGGAATATCTTTAATGGGATCTCCAAACCTTAAAGTAAACCATATGTGATAAACATTCCACATAGCTACATAACCGACAGTACGCGCTCATTGTTCATTTGTGTTGCATTTCAGTTCCATTTGCATTTCATTTCTTGAGAATCATTCCCACGCCGAAAAATATATAGCAAGCGAGTGGAAACATGTTACGCATCAATACTTTTAGAAGAGCTCTCTCAGGTATTGTATGATGATTTTTTTAGTATGGCATAACTGTTTGTTGACTAGCATTTACTGTTGCACAACATTATTTTTGGTAAGCTCTACATAAGTATCCTAATTGTCTCTGGTATAATGTCATGTTTAACAAACATGGTCACACGGTTTGTCTATAGGTTTAAGCCTCTGTTGTATATGATTTCAAAAAACAATAAACTGCTTTCTACAACTGTACTCACTGGTCAATAACCAACATAGTGGGCTAAAATGTTTTCCCTCATAGGTAACTCATGTTTGGTTAGTCAATTCTTATTGCAAGGCCAGTCAAGACCTAAAAAATTAGTCTTCGCTTATATAACAATCATCAACACCATTATCATTAAACAAATCAAACCATCTTAAGGTATTTATTAAGTTTAATTGCATTTTAGGAATCTTGCAAACATCTCGCAACCTTAAAGAGGCAAGTATAGACAGGAATTGGGAAAAGGAAACCGTTCAATCATTCAATGTCGTTAGTGTTAGGAACCTCAACGTAAGAGGTTATGAAAGTCTATGTTAGGGTGTGGTTTTTACAGCTGAATGCCTTTTCCTGACACCCACCTCAGAGACAAGTTTATGGGAGATGAAACTCAGCTATCATGTCGAATGTGGAGCTCCTAGTCTAGGAGAAAGTCATGTTGAGGTATTTGTCTGCAGGGAGTGTGGTAAGCGAAACAACAACAACAACAACAAAAAGCATACATGTAAAGGGAATATTAAGGAATTTTCGAGTACATGTAGTCAATTTTAATAAAAATTGGTTAAATTTCATGGTTTGCACACCACTTGGCTAAATTCGGTAAATTTTAGTGAATTTTCATCTATATTCGTCTAATTTTATATGAATTTGAGGTAGTTTGAACCATTCTTAGGTGAATCAATGGAATTTCAATAAATCTGGTAGTCATTTGTTGAATTTTGCTGGAATTTTGTGTCATTTGGCCAATTTGCGGAAAATGTAGTGGATTTTAGGAAAATTCAAGGTAAATCTGGGGATAGTTAGGTATTTAACAGATAACCTGTCACTTATGGTTGTATTAGAGTGTGCCTTTCACCACCAAGGGGTAGGATTGGAGAGAGGAGACCGTCATGACCTGAAGTGCATAGCCATTTATATTGACTTTAAGAATGGCTGTTGTGGGGGATCGAACACTCCTCTTGTTGGTTTTGGGGGGAAGTGTACTCCATTCCATTCCATTTTTAAAAGCCACTAATCAGGTCCTAGCATTGGACAGTTGCAAACCATTTCACTATTCTTAACATCAAATGTGCATTTGCCTGGAGTGGAATTGGGAAACCACATCAGTTTGGTGTATAGAAATCTCACCTCACCTCACCCCATCTCATTGGAGAAATGAAAATCATTTGTTTTTGTCTTACTTAGGGGCTTGGAAATCATGCTCATTACTCCCATGTACTGTACTTGGGAAAATAATCATGGTCATGCACACTATTTTTAGCTGAGTATCTAATACAATTTTGCATACCCTAGGACCAGTATTGCATTATAAGGCATGCCATGTGTTGCCGTCCTTAAAAGCCAGTGATATAAATCAAAAGAGGTCTTTAATTCCACTCCTGGGCGTTATATCTAGTGTCATGTAGGTTGACGATCATGGACTCCCAGCTGAGTCTGTCATTGCTTCCACTAACTTGTGCTAGACTCCTCTCTGTCTTCTTTCCTGTCGACCACACTTGCTCAACACTTGTTCTCTACCAACCCCGACATGATTAGGGTATTCGAGGCCTAGGGAGTCTCTTCCCTTTGCAACTTAATTGGCCCGTGTTTATTTATTTTTTCAGATATCCTACTAGTGTGAGGAGGCAGCCTTGTTTTTATTTTCATGTTATTTCCTGTCTTTTGCTCAAGCCCCCTCCAGAAGGTAGGGTGTATATAGCCCCACCACTTGCGGTGCACTCTGCATATGGCTACACCCTCAAGGGGCTTACGGTTGATCAGTTTGGAAGTTGGCGACCCCAAGGGATTTCTCAGCAGAGTCCAGTTTTCCTCCTCTTTATCCATTACCTCTGGGGCAGAGCCTCTACTATTATACTTTTCTATCTGCCTTTCATGGCTCTCCTTCCTTCCAACTCCCTCAATCCACATTCTTGAGGGTTGAGGGCCATTTGTTAGTCCTTCTGTCCTTTATTTGGCCTATTGTCCTTTTGTTTTCCATTTCTTCTTCTAGTATATAAGAGTGTAGTTAGTTTTAGTTATAGCTTAGATTTAATTTTCATCTTTACGATGACCCAAACCATTGAGGGTCGATAGGACAGCTTGGTGGTTAAGTTTGAAGAACGGTTCTCTTTTGTCCAAAGGACAGCATGTTGAATTCCTCACTGGCTCATGAATTTTATTCTTTGTTCACTTAGTTCTCATGGCTTTGAAACTGGCTGTCTGTAACGTGATCATTATTCATTTTAACTTCAGCGTACCGTGTGGGATTGGAAAATAGGCGGCCATGGCTTCTGAATGACAACTATGTTAGCGTTTGTCTAAAGTATAAATTAAAAAGAGAGTTCAAACATCATGTAGGACATAAACTATTCTTAAATTCAGATTTGTGTTTCACAGTAATCACAATTATTCTCCGTTTAAAACAAGCCATACAATTCTTTTTCTAACATGATAGCTTATAGGCGGGCATGGCTATAGATAACAAGTAGTATAGTCATCAGCTAAGGATTCAATTTCCATTACCTACACCTCTCATGCTATGGCTCTTAGTCAATTTGTTAAACTGGAGAAAATTTTTCTATATGTTCTGTTACATTATTATTTGACCATCTCACCGTGTAGTGGTTAACCTACATGGTTGTCAACCCTAAGGTCTTGGCTTCCAACCCCGACTATACCAAGACATTCCTTTCAAGGTTGCAATAAGGTTCACTAAGCCTTTGTCAAACCTTTACCTAACCACTATCTAGTCATGTCCTGTATGATTACACGGTGCAGAGCACGTCCACTATCAAGCAGACGAGTAATATGAAACTTGCTGACAAGATCGCCGTGCTGTTATCACCAAGGCACACTACTCAAACCAAAGCCAGTGTCTCTGTGCAGATTCAACCCAGCGGTAGTATGCAAGCGTATGTTTGTTTAAAAAGCATCATTAATATAACTCCACTGTCACCACAGAGGCCCCGGTTCGATTTTTTTTCTAAAGGCAGCAACAGGATACACTGAGTCTTGACAGGTAAAACTTTTTGGGGTCCATTCGTGAACCATGACAAAGGGTTGGCCATCCTGACTTCTTCAACACCTCAAACATACGTTTACTATTACTGGTGAGTTACCATTTTTTCTTCTTCTTTTTCTTTCTTCGGCTTTTCCCAATTATTTTGAGTCGCCGGAGCCAACCAGGCTCCTTTTGGTTTTGGCCGGGGAATTAAGGCCGAATGCCCTTCCTCACGCGACGTGATTTTTCAGGTGAAAATTCCACCCCGCTGTCACCGGGATTTGAACCCCAGACGTCCGGGTAAAGACGAGCAGCTAAGCATCTGCGCCATCACGCTCCTCACTGGTTAGTTATCTATACACACATTAATCCATAATTACCTATTAATAATAATAACAATCATCCTCCATACACATGTCCATTAAAGCATGGTTTCACAAAACGCGTATGCTTTTAGGTGTTTGATACCTTTTTCCCCTGTAACATTACTATTCCCTGTTTTAAGAGTGAAATAATCTATCGAGGTAAAAGCGAATGTCATCACCAATTTTTTCAACTGTCACACCTAATTTTAGGGTTCATCGTTTGCAAGATATTGATTTTTTTTCAATTTGGGGGTAGTTTACACTCCCCTACTATTTTTCATCAAAAACAAAAGATCTGAGGTTCAATTATCATTTTTACCCGTTTAACAACCTTTACCCCCTGTAAAATCACTATTTACCGTTTTAAGAGTGAAATGACCTATCCATGTAAAAGCGTATGTCATGACCTATTTTTAAGCTATCACACCTAATTTTAGGGTTCTTCGTTTCCAAGATATTGGATTTTCAATTTGGGGGTAGTTTTCACCCCCCTGCTGTTTCTCATCAAAAACAAAAGATCTTAGGCTCATTAATCATTTTTAGGTGTTTAACACGTTTCTTCCCCATAACATGACTATTTACTGTTTTAGGTGTGAAATGACCTATCCAGGTAAAAGCGTATGTCATGGCCTATTTTTAAGCTATCACACCTAATTTTAGGGTTCTTCGTTTCCAAGATATTGATTTTTCAATTTGGGGGTAGTTTCCACTCCCCTGCTATTTTCCATCAAAAACAAAATATCTTAGTTTCATTTATCATTTTTAGGTGTTTAACAAGTTTTTCCCCATAACATGACTATTTACTGTTTTAGGGGTGAAATGACCAATCGAGGTAAAAGCCCATATCATCCCCTATTTTTTAAGCTATCACACCTAATTTTAGGCTTCTTCGTTTCCTAGATATGGATTTTTCAATTTTGGGGGGTAGTTTCCACCCCTGTTATTTTTCATCAAAAACAAAAGATCTTAGGTTCATTTATCATTTTTAGGTGTTTAACACTTTTTTTTTCATAACATGACTATTTACTGTTTTAGGGGTGAAATGATCAATTGAGGTAAAAGCCCATATCATCCCCTATTTTTTAAGCTATCACACCTAATTTTTGGTTTCTTCGTTTCCTAGATATAGATTTTTCAATTTTGGGGGGTAGTTTCACTACCCCCCCCCCCAAAGGGGACGTCGCCTCAAGTGCTAGGACCCCTCATACAAGTCCCTAGCATAATTGGTTCGCGAGATGTGAACAAAAGTGTAGTTAGGCCCTTTTGACAAAAAACGATACATACATTCAAAAACAGGGCGTCCCCCCCAGGGCTAGGATACTGCCTATGGCAAAATCCCATCAGGGGTTCGGAAAATATTAACAAACGTGTAGTTAGGTCGTTTTGACAAAAGCCGTCCGTGTGCGCACATACAAAAAATATTATTTACCCCCGGGTAAGGATAGTTTTTATTTTAGAGTGAATATACCCCGTCCATAGAAAATGAGAGTTCACCACGAGTCCTACGACACCTCATATGTTTAAATCCGATTATTGGTTAGCAAGAGAGTAAAAAGCCGATGACCTATTAGTTTTTGGGTTTATTTAAATAAATATTAAAAAAACTCATTTATAAATAATCATTTATAAAGCCCGCTCTCTTACAAAAGCCGTCAAGTTCGTAGGCATACAAAAATAAATTACTATTTCATCCCCCGGGTAAGGGTAGTTTTTATTTGAGTGTGGATATACCCCGTCCATAGGAAAGGGGGGCTCACCACGAGTCCTACGACACCTCATATGTTTAAATCCGATTATTGGTTAGCGAGATACTAAAAAGCCAATGACCTATTAGTTTTTTGGGTTTATTGAAATAAATATTTAAAAAACTCATTTATAAATAATCATTTAAAAAGCCCGCTCTCTTTCAAAACCTCTCAAGTGCGCATGCATACAAAAAACACTCATCGCCAAATGTCAAAAAACACACGTTTACCTCAAATAGCGTTTCCAAATTCCATCCATTTTAAAAAATAACCTCACCATCACATAGAGCGGAAAAAATACCATCTAAACGACCCCTCACTCGACCCTACTCCTCCCCCACCACCTAACCCTTTCCCAACACAGGCATACATATTCAAGCACGAGCGCGACTTGAGAAAACCAACACTACCCCACTACTCGCGAATGACCTTTTAGTTTTGGTCTTTTAATTAAATAAGGAGGCTATAGGAAAGTAGGGGGCATTTCTACCAATGCTAGGACACCCTGTATGTTCAAATTCCATGTTTGGTTAGCGAGATATCAGGTTCGGGGCCGATACGAGGAGGGTTCAAAAAGAAGTGTAGCAGAACCCGTGTTACCACACTACTTTTATCATCAGCCATGTTGATACACTGATACAAAAAAATGCAGGCACAGGAATATATATATATAGTATATATATAGCCTATACCCTTCTTCTTCCACAAATGTTCTAAGGTTTTCGTCCCACGTTGGTAGCGACAAGTGTAACGTATTTACAGACGGGTGTTAGACACTTGTAATATTATATAAAATATGGTCTACTGTGAGCAACCACGCTTTGTGTGTTCCAAGGATATTTATTGAATTTAATTGATATGTTTGTTGGACGCCATTTGGACGCAACATAAAACTGCAACCTAATACTTATAACTAGAGGTGTTATAAAGTGTTGTTATTTTTTTGAAGATTAGTTGATTTAAAATTCAAAAGGTGGTGTTTTGTGTTTTTATTATTTTTTCGGGGGATGACATGTTAAAATTTGGAAAGCGATAACGTTTGTACAATAAGTCATTTAAAAATATAAACAATTAATAAAACAAAGTAAAAAACAAAAGAGCAGGGTAAAACGTTAAACATGGCTATGGAAGAATGAGATAATACTTATATGGAAGTCACATTTTTATTTTACATTCACCATCTTGAAACACATTTCAGTGAATACCTTTTTCAGTTTTATCCAAATACTGCGGTGAAATCACTGGAAGTAGAGCATGGTTAAAGTCTCAGCATTTGCAGCTGTCAATTTTCGCCTCCTATCACTTACTATGAGACTCTATTTCGAAAATGACCTTTCAGAATCCACATTTGAACAAGGATACCACACACACTTTAATGCAGCTGTTGCATAGTCTCGGTGAGCAGGCCTTAATCCCATGATGATCTCTGGAACATTCACATTATCTTCATGACGCAGTTGGTTCTTGATTGCAGTCAGGTAAATGCTGTGAGCCTCTAAAAACTGTTGAGACTCTATCTTCGTAAGAAATGGGGCATTCTTCTTAAATTGGAGCAGTTCTGTGGGAGATACGTTCTTAGGTGCATGCCGAGGATCAAACAATGACCTGATGGCTTCTACAGTCTTCCTGGCTGGATCCGTGGTCCTTAAAGTCCTGACTTTCACTAGAGCTGACTGGGCAACACACGTAAGCTTGGACTTAACCTTTATCTGCATCTTTTGAGGAAGCTGTTCCAAGTTCTGGAGGATCGTATTGCCCCCGTAATTGAATTATATAGAGACCACGGTGGCTATATTTGAAATTATAAGGAGAGTTATGGCTGTCATAGTTATGACATGGGTAGTCATGACGTAAGCACGGATGACGTAAATGTTATACCAGCAGGCTGCTTGAGCTGAGATTCTCAGTGACGTCAGCATTTAGTCGAGAATGTTCCAAGATTTACGACGCAGTCGCAGGAAACGAGGAATTCTGCTGAGGAAGAAACTATGCTATTGGAGGAGAGGCATGAACCAATCAACGATAGTTTAAAGGAAGACGGAAATTGCTGAAACTATGGTATTTTTATTACTTTTGGAATGCAGAATTGTGGAAATCCATTTGCAGTAAAAGCATTGATTTGGAATTTTGGTGAAATTTATTTTCAGTTTTTGAATTTTGAAAATCCGTCATGTATTAACGAAGTTGGAACTTCTAGCGATGACGCAGTACCACGCTTTGGAAGGGATGGAAACGCCCCTCGTGAAGTTAATAAAAGGGCTTGCGCAGAAGAGTGGAGCCTCTTTCGTTCTCCGATTATTCTGAGATCTCATTCTCAGATCATCGAAGTCTATTGTGAAAGTTCTTTTCTTATACATTCATTATAGTGAGACGTCGAAGTGAACAGCAGTGAAAAGAATCGTCTTTATAACGCGTGGCGAGGCCACTATATTAACGAGATCCAAGTCAAACTAGGTGAAGTTGAAACGGACCTTAGAAAGCTTCTACAAGTTTAGCTTCGAACAGTTAGCGGTCACCGATAAGCTAATTGTATTGTGCAGTGCTACATAAAGTTATAGAGAAAAGCTGAACAATTTCGACCGATTAGATTGAAAGATATTAGCAGTTTTATACGACTGACAAAAGTGATTATCTCGCCACAAGAGAAGCACTTTTGTATAGCCAGAATCAACGCAACGGCTGACGCTGCGAGTGGAATAGAAAGACTTCAGATTGCTTGGTTACACAACGATACAGTATAATGGAGCAATTGAATACGGCAGTTTGTTCTTCTGACACTACAACCGAAGAGCAGATGGAAGGCTAAAGGGCTTATTGCAATTGGGACATATTTCAACGGAGTAAGATAGCGACATGGAACTTCGCTAATTGCTATTCCACACAAGCGAACATGCGGTGAATACCATCTACACCCATGTTTCGTAATTAAAGGCTGAATACCATCAAACAGCCATAGAAACAATTTCATACTCTGAATATGAATAATTTCTTCGGAAATTTCTACAAAACTTCATGGCGATTGTCTACTGGAACTTCAGGGAATTTTTCAAGAGAGGTCAGGGGTGTCCCGACTCACAAAGAAGATTATTGCCGGAAGGATGTCTATTCGTCTTCAAGGAGCAGAGCGATTCACGGAGAAGGAAGCAGTTCGATTCTCCGAGGGTGCTATTTCCTATTTCGAGGATGGAGCTCAGCTTTAACGTGGTGAAATGGATCCATCAGCAGTCTTCTTTGGGGAATTTTCCTCTGGAACGTCAATCGGCAGATAAGGTAGTCGTGAACGTTTATTGTATTTGAGTTTATTAATAATGTTTGAGCAACCATTTTTCCCATATTTTTATCCTCATGTTTTTGCCCTATTTTCTTGTTGAGATTCTTATTCTCAGTACACCTTGATGAGTTATGCCTTTTTCGACGATTTATTAAGACATTGTTATGTCATGGGCATAGTAAATGATTTTGAATCAGTTGAGACTGATATTTAGATTTTCAGTAATTAATATTTTTGTAGTCACGATTTGACTGTAAGTTAATGATTTTTATGGCAGATTTAATTTCAGACAGCGAGTCATTTTATCAAAGTAATTCTACCCCAGTTTAATTACTTTGACCAATTTTCTGTCATCATCAAGAAGGAAGAACATTTAAATGATTTTAGAGCGTTAAAATCTCTTACGTTGTCGACGATCTTGGAAATACTAGTCGTTATTTGAATTGATTGCAACACAGACATTTATCGTCAGTTACGAATGAACATTGCATCATAGACACTTTTGTGAAAGAGTAACTTTAATAATGAATTATTGAATGCATTAAAGTCAAGAAGTTTTGTTAGGAGTTTTTCTCAATTAGAGATTTATAGAACGATGTCTGCATTCCCCAGTCTAATTGGATTCTATTCGACTACTTTGCATTTTAGTCGCACTTTATTTGATGATAGTATTTTTATACTACAATTTCTTTTAAGATGTTAATCTTAAATTTTGATAGACCAGACAGGCGTATTCACTATTAAATTTGTTTGTGATTGGCAAGTTTTGACTTCATTTCGGTTCATGAATGAAATCCACGAAGGTTAAAGAAAAACAGTTTTGAAACAATTAATGATTATAAAAATTTTTTAAGTGGAACTATGAATGTATAATCGCTAGTGCAGCGCGTGTTGAAAGTCGCTGAAATATAATGCCCTTGAATATGAAGGAAGTTCCCACAGGAATTAATGTTAAAGAATTATTTGTGGAAGTTTTTGTAAGTTATGTGGAAGTTTTTAATGCCATATAGATTAATATATGATGATTTTGGGCATATTTTTAATGCAGATTGTGCATTAACTTGTTAGCGAAGGATTTTCCGCTGGAGTAAGATTGTTATAGTTCGTTGAAAATTAATCAAGTGATTTACTGTTATAATTAACACGAGTTTTGAAAGAATTTGAGATAAGATTTTGAATGAAGTTTGCCGTCACAAATCATTATTAAAACCTTTATTAAACCAGATTGTGACATTAACATGTATAACTAACCTTCATTGGTCGATTATATTAAACACGATTATGAAAATTACCAACCGAATGAACATGTGGTTAATGTATTTCTTAAATTAATAATTTAAACAATTTAAATGTTAATATTGTAAATAATTGCTGTAAATATTTTTGAAAATAATGTAGAACGAGAGTGATGTTAAAGGCGTGCTTATAATATTTTTATTGTCTTTGACAAAGATTATAAACAATTTCTAATTGTTATAAATAATTTATGTGATTTTGTTATAAACATTTAAGAGCTAATTAAACAATTGGATTGAACTTAACAAATTTAGGGAATTAACATAATGATCCAATAGGATGTGAGCAAAGTACTTGAAAGATTTGCGTAAATATAATGTGAGTTGTCTTGTAGACGTTTAAAAGCTTGAGAGAACAAGCTGTATTCTTACGTAACATAGCATGTGAGAAGGGAGTGCATTTGACCAGTATGCAACAGGCTGGAGGGTAGCCCGCAGCTGTGCCAACATCTGGTTCTCAGAGAGTGAGGTCGTCCACACTCTGGCCTTGCGACTATAAATACCATTCTCATGTTTATTAAAAGGAAACCAAATGCTCTATATATGTCACACCCCGACGTCCTTTTCCAATCCAATAGTGTTATGAATATTACGTTATTTGGAGCTCGTGGGAGCTAAAATGTTTTATATCATGTTGTATGATAATTTTTGCAAGTCCTACTGGAGGACGTAGTCAGATTGACTTGGGCTACTGATAGCCACGTTTATTTTGTTGTGATAGTAAAATCATACCCTTTATTTGAAATAAAGCTTTTGTACAGTTCAAAGTTCTCGTCTTCGTTCTGGTTCATTTTTAAATGTCATGGTGGAGGTTATTGTGTGAACAGACTTTAGTGATCCTGTTGTCAACTCAAACCCCGAGATAATTAAGAGGTAAGTAACGGTAAGTATGAACCCCCGTCTATTTTGGTGTGTTCCACAATGATTTCCTGTGAACTTCTGTGCTCTTATCTCGATAGTATCTGTCAGTGCCATTTTCATTGATGTAGCTGTGCCGGTGCGATTGATAGTTGGCAATCCGATTGAGGGGGCGGATATCTGACAGCCTACTATCCAGGTAAACGGGGACAGTATGATTGAACATTCCACCATCGCCTAATAGCTTGAGCTTTACCTCAAGGTCATCTAGCTTCCCAGCCAGTAAGTGAATTGTTGGGTACTTAGATCCCTCCAAGAAATTAAGCAAGTCCATAAGAGAGGCACCAACAACAGAAACATACAATGCTTGTAATTGTATAAATTGTATTGTTGAAGTCAATGCTTGTTGGAAAAATTTGACCCCAGAATTTGAATCTTCCAATGTTTTGAAAAATTCTAACAGATCTTCCACATGCGTGGCCATATACATTGCAGCCTTAAACCATGAATTCCATCTTGTACATACAGGCATTGGGAAAGCTAGAATTACATTCTCTTTTTCTGTGTTTTCATATTTCTCCCTTAGAAATGCAACGTAATTGCTTTTTCTTTTTCGCGTATTTAAAAAGGCATTCTTTGTCTTTACTATAGACATGTTCAATTCGTCCAGCTCGTTTTCAAATACGCAGCTGATAAGATTGACTTTATGAGCCCAGCACTGGACATGACTTAATTCTTCAATCAAACCTTGAAGAGAAGTTACACATTTTGTCATGTAGCGTGCTGAGTCCGTAAATACTGCCACTACACGCTCCCGTTCAATTTCATAGGAATTCAAGGTGTCTAATATCGCATTGGAGCAATTTACGCTATTGGCAGAATCTAGAACAACAGAGGCAGCCAGATGGGTGTTCATTTCAGTTGATGGTACTGATGGACGAAAAAGAATGTTGAAAACACACCTACCATTCTTGTTAGTTGTTTCGTCACATAGCAGAAACACGTCTTTGTTTTTTATATCTTCCCTAATTTCTTCCCTCCTTCTTTCGCCAATCATGGGGATGTATTTCTGACGAATCTGATTTGCTGATGGTAAATCTCCACTTCCGCGAACGTACTTATTAAACCAAGTACGGATAGCAGGATTGTCTAGTTTCTCTACTGGTATATTAGCTTTCACAAACGCAGTAGTAGTGTCCAAAATAAACTCTTCTTTCATATCCTTCACACGACTAGCATTTGATAATGTTTCTTTCAAGGTGGCCACTCTATAAACACTAACTTCAAGACGCGAATTTTCTCGGCGTTTTGAATGCTTCTCCGATTTGCAATGTTTGTCTAATGCATCTTTCCTGCGATAATCTAACCGACAATCACAATATTTGCACATAAGAATGCCACAAGAAATTATAAATCCTTCATTCTTATATTCTTTAAGTCTGTCTGTGGCAGAAACAGCTACCTTCGGCATTTTTAAACTCAACTGAGCGATGCCCAGTAACAAACACTGTTATCACACGGTTGACTGTAGTCACACGCCAGTATAAATTCGTAACCACACGCAAAATTTATTTCTGAATTCGTGTCATAATATTTAAATTACGTCGCGTCTCATCTTCCTGTACTGCTAAGTTCGGAACTAATACGACGAACACGTGGTCGCCAACTGATTCACGCAAATAACACACTAGCTTCGAAGATAACGCACAATTTGCGCACTTTTTTTTATTAAATTGTATAGAATTCTCTACTATAATTTACACTCGCTACCGATGTAACAGGAAGCAAACGTAGTTTACATTATGAACAACTATCACATAACCTTTTGGAGGTAGTCGGCCAAACTATTCACGCCGCGATATAACAGCTGTTTACCACAGCGCTAAAATCCAACGAGCAACGAGAATATCGACAGTATATCGCAATATGACGTATATCGTAGTATTACCCCTCGCGAAACTATACAATCGATCATTCTCTCGAATTGAACACCAACCAAATTCGATTATCGGCTTTTGGACAAAAATGTTCGGATTGGTGTGGGGAAAAAATATGAAAATTTGTTTTTATTTCGCAGATTGCGGTATTTGTGGTGTTATTCACAAAATTCGCGTTATTTCGCGATTTAATTTCACTCCTGGGCGGCACGAAACATGTAAATACGTGAAAATAAAACATCCTAACCTCTAAATATGACTTTTCGTTTTATCGCGAATTAACAAAAACTAACATCTCTACTTATAACGAATAACTAGCTCTGAAAGAACACTTGTGAGATCCCTAAAATCAGGCCGTGGCATGACTCCATCATTAACCCTAGTACCATTTGTTTGGGAAGAAAGGCTTGTCTTAAACATAGTGCGAACTACTGGAAAAAAATATTGCATCTATATAAAAGAATTTAATAATCAAAATTGACAATGCAGTAATTATAGAAATAAGAAAATGAGCTTTTGTAGAATTAAATTTGTTACCACATGACCGTTATGAGAAATTGGACTTGTAAGAATTTACTTTACTGACAAACCTAAAAATTTACTGAATTTAAATTACGATGAAAAAGAAAATAAAGAGCTTGAGTAAAATGCGACAGTTGGCTCACCACCGAAGATTCTGCATCGTTCGTCGGCCATGCCGATTGCGCGTTGTAGATTCCCGTAGCGTGACATCTTCTTCGTATTTGCGGCGTTGCGTCGAATGAAAACGAAAGTTCGTAATGTACTGTATAGTGGTGGTTCAAGACCCGAAAGCCACTTTTATGTGGACTGCCTCGGCTCTGCAGAACACATGATATCCATGACGAATATTGTCATAGAATATCTCAGCCAAAATTACTTAAAGTTCACCATGGAACGAAACAACAAAGTCCGTAGACGTAATTATCACGTGGAAAGATTTCCATAACAGTCTAACACCTCACATCACCGTGTCGATAAATTGAATATTGAACACTCAACTCACGCTGTCAGGCGGCAAGATGGCGTCACAGTGAAAGTGTAGTGAAATAGCAGCTAGTGTAAATATTTGATAAAAGTGGTAAAATATTATAACACAGGTTTAAAATCTATAAAGTTACTTTCCTTAGGTCAAGTGAAATACGGAATATTGATAGTATTTAGAAATTCTTATTGATAATTTAATAAACTTAAACTAAGTAGTGGGAACGTGTATCCAAAGATTCGGTGACTTCTTCAATCACTGTTTGAACCAAGTAGAGCAGTGGTGCTTTTACGAGATTTCACCCGATTGGAAGATATACGTATTTCACATTCTTCTTTATTGGTAGGTATTTAGATTAATTCATTTAGGTAGTAATAATTAATATAAATTTAGTGTAATTTGGTGTGAACATCTAGGCTAACTTAGATCTCTAGTATGACGACAGTAAACAGTGTTAGTGTCTCGTCAGGTAGTGTAACCGTTACGGATTTATGCTCGTCGTGCAAAATAAAAGTAAAAAATGCAAATAAAATCATCACAAGATCTCCGGTAAAATTGAATTAGGAGAAAAGTGAAACCGATTGTCGTAATGTAGGCCTACCGTCATATGAATGTCATAACCTGAGAAACGAACTGTCCTCAAAAGATGAAATTATAAAGCTGCTAGAGGAAGATATTGCTAAGTTAATGGAAGAGTTGAATAAATTAACATTGTGGTGTTTGAAGCCATATTTTCAGTGTTGCCTTAGTAAACACGAGTTTAGTGCTTTTCAGTCGGTCAACACGAATGTACCCAAAAGAGATGGGTTATGCCCTAATCCTGAAATAAATTACATGAGATTAATAAAACACTAGGATGACCAGTTTCGATCGTCAAGCGATCATCATCAGATCCATTACACTTAGGCTACAAAATCTATGTTTGAAATACAGGTGAAAATATTTACAATATGTACAATTATTTAGTTGCAGTATTGGTACTGCAACTGTCAGTGTATGCTAAATGCAGTATATATGTTAGGTGAAATGCTAAAAGGTGATAGCTATCCGGAGATTGTACTTTAGAGAGATTATATGGTTGTAAACTATGGTTAAACTATAAAATTTTTGGCTAACTACTTATCTGATTGTCTTCCGTATTACAGCTACTCGCAGTTTTCGTGCTCACTGGAACTCGCTGTGCGGTCGACTGCGGTGGTTATCTTAACGACTGGTTTTTTTCCCTGCCTCCTCCCCCCTGTCCCTACGTGCTGTGGGGAGTGATAGCGATGTGTTTATGTAAGGTGTTGCCAACCTAGATAAGATGTATGTTATGGAATGAGGTGGGTCCACAACTATTAAAGACCGTGGATTGGCCCTCGCCACGCGTGGAGCATAACCCATTCGAACTAAGCGTTGACGGTCTTATGAGGACGTCCCGGCACCTTTAATACTGCCGCGAATATGGGCCTTGGTTTATTGCAGAAGCAAAGTACATCGTACACCTGATCCAGATAACATTTACCTATTAAAAAACCCCTAATTTCCCCCCTTTATCTAGGTTGGCAACACCTCACATAAACACATCGCTATCACTCCCCACAGCACGTAGGGACAGGGGGGAGGAGGCAGGGGAAAAACCAGTCGTTAAGATAACCACCGCAGTCGACCGCACAGCGAGTTCCAGTGAGCACGAAAACTGCGAGTAGCTGTAATACGGAAGACAATCAGATAAGTAGTTAGCCAAACATTTTATAGTTTAACCATAGTTTACAACCATATAATCTCTCTAAAGTACAATCTCCGGATAGCTATCACCTTTTAGCATTTCACCTAACATATATACTGCATTTAGCATGCACTGAAAGTTGCAGTACCAATACTGCAACTAAATAATTGTACATATTGTAAATATTTTCACCTGTATTTCAAACATAGATTTTGTAGCCTAAGTGTAATGGATCTGATGATGATCGCTTGACGATCGAAACTGGTCATCCTAGTGTTTTATTAATCTCATGTAATTTATTTCAGGATTAGGGCATAACCCATCTCTTTTGGGTACATTCATGTTGACCGACTGAAAAGCACTAAACTCTTGAATAAATTAAAAGAAAACCGAGAGGAAAGCAAGGAAACTTGGTCGACAGTGGTTGCTGGTAAGGTAAGATTGAATAAGCCTAGGCCTATCAATGGAGTACATGTAACTGAAATTCCCGTCTCAAATTCATTTGGAGCGCTCGTCGAAGAAAATGATGACTTTCCTCAAGAAGAAAAGAAGAAAGTGATAAAGAGAAAATCCAGGAAGATGAGGATATTTGCGAATAGCCACGGGCGAGATGTAGCAGCGCAAGCGTATTGAGGAGAAGCGGAGAAATGGAGGTCACTTCGACAGTAAAGCCAGGAGCTCAAATTGCAGCGGT
This sequence comes from Meconema thalassinum, assembly GCA_946902985.2. Classification (NCBI taxonomy): domain Eukaryota; kingdom Metazoa; phylum Arthropoda; class Insecta; order Orthoptera; family Tettigoniidae; genus Meconema; species Meconema thalassinum. The sequence goes on from OX336389.2 coordinate 919,392,689, forward strand.
CACGAACGAGATGATAGGAGAGTGTGCGTCCCTTACTGCAAAGGACTATGCAGTAATCATCGCTGGAGCAAACGACGTCTATAGAAATGAGAGTAAAAAGGTAATCAAAGATTTAAAGGGTACATTGCCATTCATGCATAACACAAATGTCATTATTGTAAACATTCCGCAGAGATACGATTTAATTCCCAAATCATGTGTAAATGTAGAAATAGAGGCTACAAATGGAAAAATTCATAAAATTTGTAAGAGTTTTCCAAATATCCAAATTGTAGATGTAAGTAAATTAGACAGGAAGTTCCACACTCGGCATGGCCTACACTTAAATAGGTTAGGAAAAGAGTATCTTAGTGATGAAATCTGCAAAATTGTAAATACAAATGGTAAGAATAGTTCAACAGTAATATCATTAGAGTGGAAGCAGGGAAACTGGTAAAAGAAGCCAAACGTGAGGTTTGGCATTCAGATCTTTTGAAGTCAAATTTAACGGAGTGCAACAGTGGTATTTCGGATTTGTCTAGCAACAATAATAATAACAATTATGATAATAATAATGTAAATAAATCACCAACACAAGCTTGAAAAAGAAACAAATTTAAAATTTACCGCCAGAATGTACAGTCTCTTTATAATAAAATTGATTACATAAATCTAATGCTTAAAAATGAACTTGAAGTCATCTCAGCATTATGTATTTCAGAACATTGGCTGAAAGAGGAACAACTCGAATTAATTCAATTCCCAGGGTTTATACAAGCTAGTAAATACTCTAGATCTAATATTAGTCATGGTGGTACTTGTATCTTCTTAAGAAATAATTTAGATCATGAACAGATAACAGTTTATGATTATCTAATTGGATACCTATCAGTAGAAAGGTGCTAAGTGCCATTTTTATGAACATTGAGTAGTATAGTAAAAAGTGTTTAGTCAGTTTATTTGTGAGTATTTATTCTTCTAATTTGAATAACATACAGATATAGTATTCCTTGCTATCCAGTGGCAGATATAGGTTCATAATATGAAAATTGTGGAATTCTGTTTGAGTGAAATGTTAGAAGTTGTGAAAGGTGCAAAGTCCAGTAGTCTCTTCGAATGTGCTACGTGCTAATTAAACAAAGATGACGGCTTTCCGACACGCAAACACGTGTCACACGGTTGTCCATGCACGAAACACTGAAACTCCAAGTTAACTCCGCAAACTTCCAACGACTGACCTTGTGATTTGTTGATGGTCATTGCGAAGGCCATAAGCATGGGAAATTGCAACCGTTTAAAATCGAATATCACGTCCGGTGGAATCATTGGGATGCGCGGAATCAAAACAACTGCTCCATCGATGACGTTGTTCATTTGCTTTTCCACAGCCAGTCGTGTTCCATTGCATAGTCGAAGTTGATTGATGTTACGCAACATGATGATGACTGAGCCTACTTTCAATTGCAAATTGTGAGGTGGTAATCCAAGCAATTCCAGCGAATTCAAAAATTCTGTGAGATGGCTGACTACCTCATCCTTGTTGATAACTGTGTCAACCGATTTGAAGGAAAACAACTGTCCCGGAATTAAATTTTGAATGGACTCGTTGGGATCTTTATTTTTCGCTGCCAATATGGCTCGTTCGCTCAGCCAATTATGGTTTTTGAAGTTCTGCGCTACGTTCGGAAAAACAAGCCGAATGAGATCCTCCTTTGATTCGGTCAACTGATGTTCCAGGTTCATAGGAGCATCGCGTCGGCGCAATCAGTCATGTCCATTGTATCGTGCTCGCTGGCGTTGTGTTTGATATTCACGAACTCATTGCATTCTGAATCTATTCGCTGTTCGTTCATTTTCAGTCGCTCTCGAACGTAAGTCAGACATGCCCATACGACTATTTTCATTATCCATCGCTGTTTGGTCATCAGTGCGGTTTGCACGTGAAGTAGCTCTCCACGCATTTAACTGGCTTCGACGACCTCTGTCAGCTCTTCCTCTCCTTGGCATTGTAATGGACACTAAAATGACACGGAATTTTAGCAATGTAATGGACACTGTAAAACGACACGGAATTGTTTTCTTAGTAACTCTAATCTATCGAACCTACCTTGAGAACATGACAATATTGACATCCTTTCCGTTAGTAGTACATTCTCACATTAGATATGTTGGTCGAAACACATTAATGTGAAATGTAATATTATTATAACATACATTAATATGCTGTAATTGGATTATACAGTATGATTCTGTTACGTTAAGTATTATTTTATTGCACGTATTGATCAAAGGGTATGGTACGGGATGTTATCTTTGCTCATAGAAAATTTTGAAGTGGATGCACTGTGTCACCATCTGTCAGTCAAGTTATTTGATTCAATATTGGCATGGTTTTTTAATGTAAATTAATTTAAAAATACTGCCAATTCGATTTTGTTCAAACCACTTTCTAAACACTGTCTACCATAATGAGAACAAATTGTAACATTTTCATTGAAATCGGAGCAGTAGTTTTCAAGATTTTGCGAGACTAATGCACGGCAAAGTCGCGTGTCCAACGGGAAACAAACTGTGATATCCGTACACAGGTTCCCACCATTACGAACTGTTAATAATTGAGTATTCTAAGTTCCTTGAACAATTCTGTCAACGATACACATATTGGAGGGAAATGAGAACAAATGATTGGCACATTGCACCTTTCTTCTGAGAGAGCTGCAGGACTTACCACTAGTGCCATCTTGTGATGCTCTTGGAAGGTCCTTCGAAACCACTGAGGAGTTAGCCCTTTTGATATGTAATGCTACATCGCACATAGCACCATTCTAGCAAAAAACGGCTTTTTTCAAAAAATGGCACTTAGCACCTTTCTACTGATAGGTATCCAATTATGGAACAGGATTTTGAATTCTCTGCCGTAAAAATACAGCAGTTTAAGTTAATAATTGTATGCGTATACCGTTCTCAGTTAGGAAAGTTTCCTTTATTTATAGATAAATTAGAAATGTTACTCAAAAACATGTTGTTGTTTCAATCTTCAGTCTTTTGACTGATTTGATGCAGCTTTCCATGCCTCCCTGTCCTGAGCTAATCGTTTCATCTCTACATAGCTACCACACCCTACATCCGAGGCAATCTGTTTAACATATTCTAACCTTGGTCTACCCCTACAGTTCTTGTCCTCGACCCTTCCTTCCATAACTAAGCTTGCTATTCCTGGGTGTCTTAGTATGTGTCCAACTAACCTATCTCTTCTCTTCATTAGCAGTCGCCAGAAACATCTCCCCTCTCCCACTCGTCTTAAAACCTCTTCGTTTGTAACCCTATCTACCCATCTGATCTTCATCATTCTCCTGTAACACCACATTTCAAATGCTTCAATTCTCCTCTTTTCTGCTGCACCAATAGTCCAAGTTTCACTTCCATAGAGCGCCACGCTCCAGACAAAGGCTTTCAAAAATGACTTCCTAATACCTAAATCTATATTCGATGTCAACAGATTCCTTTTTTGTAGAAATGCTTTCCTTGCCTGAGCCAACCTACTTTTTATATCCTCTTTGCTTCGTCCTTCACTGGTTATTTTGCTTCCTAAGTAACAGAAGTTTTCTACTTCCTTCAGCTTTTCACCTGCCAATTTGATGTCCAAAGAGGTTTCTGATTTATTTCGGCTGCATTCTAGTATTTTTGTTTTACAATTATTAATTTTCATCATGTACTCTTTCCGTAAGATGTAGTCCATACCATTCAAAAACTCATTCAAATCCTCAGGCTTGACGGCCAAGATGACGATGTTATCAGCAAATCTCAGAGTTGAAATTATTTCTCCTTGAATCTTCACTCCCACTTTAAATTTTTCTCTAATTTCCTTCATTGCTTGTTCAATGCAAAGATTGAAAAGTATGGGTGATAAGTTGCAGCCTTGCCTAACACCTTTCTGAATATCAGCTTCTCTCTCATGTCCTTCAGCTCGAATGACTGCTGTCTGGTTTCTGTATAGATTGTAGATCACCCTCCTATCCCTGTACTTTATTCCAATAGATTTCAAAATGTCAAACAATTTAGTCCAATCAACGTTATCAAAAGCCTTTTCTAAGTCTACAAATGCCATGAACGTTCTTATTCTACCTTCCAAAATCAGCCTAAGACTTAGTACAGCTTCCCTTGTTCCTACATTTCTCCTGAAACCAAACTGGTCTTCACCCAACTCCCTTTCTACATTATTTGCTTAATATGCTACATATGTTGCTCAATAACATGAGCAAAGTAAATTTCGATATAATAATTTGTGGGGATGTAAATGTGGATTTCTTAAAATGTGATAGAAATTGTGAATTATTAACACAGTTACTAATTTCCTATGGACTAAAACCTACAGTAAATACCCCAACAAGAATAACAAAATTTAGTAAAACCACTCCTGATCAAATTTTTATAAATACAGATAAATATCACCATTCAATAGAAGTCTATTGTCCGGGTTTTAGTGGCCACCATGGACAAATACTGAGTTTTGAAGTACCCGAAACAATCAATAATAATGATAATGGAGTAAAATCAAAGTGCAGGTCATTCACTGAATCAAATGTTACATATTTCAATGACTTATTAAATAAGGAAACATGGTCAGAAATTTATAAACTAGAAAATGTAAATGATAAATTTAATGCATTTAACAGTACCCTAAAACACTATTTTGAAATAGCATTCCCCTTTAAACGAAGAACTGTTCAAAATAACAAAACTAGCAATTGGATAACAACAGGGATTATAAATTCATGTCAAAGAAGGAAATTTCTACACAAATTATATAAACAATACCACACAACACCTGAATTCAATTTATACTACAAAAAATACACTAGCATATTAAATAAGGTAATAAGACTAGCAAAGAAAATGCATAATGATAATTTTATTTCCCAATCATCTAATAAAAACAGGGCTATGTGGTCCATGATAAAGAAAGAAACTGGAAAATCTGCTAAAATACAAAGGAACATTACACTGACCAGAAATAATAAAGTGATTAATAATCCAGAGGAAATAGCAAACACTTTTAATGACTATTTTCTGGAAATTCCACAAAAATTATTAAATAAATCACAGGTAAATACACTAAATTCTAATAATAAAATAAATATATGCAGTGATTCTTTATATATAAATCATGTTACAAGTGAAGAGGTAAGAATAGTTATAAAAGAGCTAAAAATAAATTCTGTGCTGGCATTGATGGCATTCCTGATGCAATTTTATAGAAATGTGCAGAAAATATAATAAATCCACTTACGCACTTAATAAACAGTTCAATTCTCTCAGGAACTTACCCGGATATTTTGAAGTTATCAAAAGTAATTCCTGTGCACAAAAACGGTTCAAAAGATGAATTAGATAACTATCGTCCTATTACCCTACCAACTGGAATTGCAAAAATTGTGGAAAAAATCATGTATAAGAGACTGATAAGTTTTATAGAAAAAAATAAAATATTATCAAACTCACAGCATGGATTCAGAACGGAAAAATCTACACAGACAGCAATTTACGAATGTAGTAATAGTATACTGAAACTAATTGACAATAAGGAACATGTAACTGGCCTATTCTTGGATTTATCGAAAGCATTTGACGTTGTTGACCATAAAATCCTCCTTACAAAACTAAATCAATATGGTTGGCCTAATAATAATAATAATAATAATAATATCGTATGGCCTCGGGTGCCGGGTGCAAGCTTTGTAATTTGACACCCAGAGGGTAGCTTGCCTGTCGAATTTCGTTGTTCCTTGAATCACTATGAAAGTCATGGAGGTTAGATAATAGATATCTAAGGTCCTTGAACATTATAGCGCTTTCTAGTAGAGAAATGAGGAACTTTGTGTTGGCGGAAACTCCCGAGATTAATTTTGCCATTATGAACTCGGCCTACTGAATTCAAATGGGTTCTTTGACATGCCAACATCGTATGACATGCGTATCGTATTTTTGCCGCCTTTCAAAAATCACTTACCACGGCCAGGGGCGAACCTGCAATCTTGGGGTTAGTAGACCGACACGCTATCCACTCACCCACCGTGGCAAGCTATCAATATGGTATTAGAGGTCTAGCTAATAAATGGATAGAGTCTTACTTAACAAGGCGTAAACAAATAGTAAGCTTGAAACACAAGGATGATGGAACCAAATTACTTAATGAAACATTGTCCAATGAGGGAATTATTAAATTTGGAGTACCCCAGGGATCGGTTTTGGGCCCACTACTCTTTCTTCTATATATCAATGATATAACACAGAACGTTCATTCACACAAGGAAATTTTGTTTGCGGACGATACAACACTCGTAATAAAAGGTGAAACTAAACAGGTCATACAGCAGTCTGCTGACTCCGTTACAGGAGAGTTAACCAAATGGTCACAAGATAATCGCCTCATAATAAACTATAAAAAAAACAGTATGTCTAAATTTCCACACTATACAGAATAGGAATCCTGCGAAGCCCAATATAACATTAAATGGTCATCAAATAGAAAATAAATCAGAAACAAAGTTTTTAGGACTATGGATACAACAAGACTTGAAATGGAATAAACATATACATTATCTGAATACTAAACTGAACTCGATGTGCTTTGCGTTACGTATTTTGAAAACCTTCACTAGCATGCACACATTAAGAAATACTTATTTTGCTTATTTCCATTCATACTTGAGATATGGGGGTATGTCGCCAGATGTACTAAGCACGTTTAGGATACAAAAGAGGGCGATTACAATTTTGGCAAATGTAAACTCTAGAGAATCATGTAGACCTCTGTTTAAAGATTTAAACATTCTCCCACTGCCCTGCATATATATCTTTGAAAGTATTATGTTTTTTTAAAAGAATTTAATGAATAAAGATGTTTTTCTTAAAACAAACAATGGTGTTCATAGGCATATGACAAGACAAAATCAAAACATTCATATTTCACACACACGCACACACAAGCATATTTCAAAAAGGAACTTTTCACACTGGAGTTAAATTATACAATAAACTACCCCAGTATATAAAACTGGCCCCAAAAATAAAAAAAAACACAGTCAGTCTGAAAGACTAGACGTTGTATTATTTCAAATGACGCATGCTACAAATGCTACATATGTTAGAAAGGCTCAGGAGGGCTTCTCACTTTGCTCGAAGCCCCAGGACTCTTTCAACAGACTGCATTACCAATTAACTTAGGGTTCCCGCGCGGGCACCTCTTTAAGGGTCACGGGAAGAAATGTGTTTCTTGTACTTGTATTAGAGATGTGTTTGGTTGAATAAAGCGTAAGTTGAGTACTTTTTGATAGCGGTTTTGTGGCCCATCATCCCAGGCAAGCCGGCGGAAACCTTTGCCTCCCTGTCAGAAGGATCATTTGGCCGTAAATTTGAATTAGTGTAAGGATGTAGTATGAGTGTCCAGATATAGACAATGGCCTACTCCATGAAGGGGTCATGACTATGCCATATATGTTTGTTTAATGAATAGTGTATCTGAAATAAGGGAAGAATACTTATTTACAGATTTGTGGAGTGAGTTTCTGATTTTTAAAAGGTCGCTCGACGCCAGGCCTCTTTCAACAGACTCCAATAATCATTAGCGTCTGGTTCTCGCTCCCCGCGTGAGCATGACGTCACGTTCCCGCGCAGCTGCATGACGTCACGTCCGTCACCGTGTCCGTGTCCGTAATGCATAACGATGGACCCCAACCATAACGACGAAGTCGACAAGATCATTTTAAATGATAAAAACCTTTGATAGAATGTTGAAAGCTTATCTGCAGTGCCATTGTTTTTACTCTGTAGTTGAATATCTTAGCGTATAGGAGCGATGAAATGTATAATTATATTTTACTTTTCTATTTTCATTGTAATACCTAGCTGTATGTTGTTGTATTTATAGAATTAAGTTTTCATATTATGATAATAGAGTGAGGTTTAAATAGTTGTGCAATAAGATTGTATCTATTAAGATATGTTATTATAATAAGTTATAAATAGTTATAATATTAGTAATCTATACCTGTTAGTTCTTTTATTTTATAGATGTAAATTCTGACGTGTCCTATTCCTATATCAAAAATGTATTGAATACATGTATTTGATCAAATGGAATTAATAAAAATCTATCTATCTATCTATGAACCTCGAACATCGAGCATTGAACATAGAACATCTTCCTCGTTGTTTGCGCGGCTGCTTATACCAAGCACCCACAGTCTCAACTTTTCCGTTACAGCCGGCAAAGGCTACAGCTGCCTCTCCGCCAATCAGCGCGTTACTTCCGGGTTCTTCTTCGTTTCGGCCAGCTCGCCTCGTCTCGCGATTGGCTAGGACGTGGCACGGGTCCTTCCTCTTCGTTCTTCAATTCGTTTTTTTTTTCGGCGAGAGTTCCGTTCACATAATTTACGTTTTTACAGTGAGAACTGTTCCCTCAAGTTCCTTGCATAACTTGTTATTGTGTAGCATGACTATTTTTGGACCGTAGAATACCAAGATGAAGCAAGCCCCAGTGGCGACTGCTGGTCTCCGTACCTGGTATACCGCAAGTGCACCCTTCCTCTTTACTCACCCCTTGCAACCACTATCAATATGCCCAATAATAATAATAATAATAATAATAATAATAATGATAATAATAATAATAAGTCGGAATTATTGTTATTACTATTACTATTATTTATTCAATTCACCACTACAAACATGGGTTACTCTAAAGCACGGGTTAAACCAAGTGCTTTACAACAATGCATAAAAACTAAAATACAAACTATAATACATAAATATCAAGTGTATACAAAATATAGAGTTCATTATCACTCATTCACTAGCCAGGAAGGATCGCACAATATTGCATGTGGACAATAGGACAGAATGCTGCATACTCCTGTAGATGGTCGGCGGAAGATCCAATTCCTTCAGACTATTATTATTATTATTATTATTATTAGAGTTGGAGAAAAACATATCCGTAATTTGTAAGAAAGATTATGTCTATATACCTAAAGAATTTCTGTTTCACTCCTGAACACTTGCCACATCCCCTCATTCCCCAGTTTATTTTGGTTACATCTTTCAAACGGCTCCTTTCATCTTCGCACTTCCACCTTCTCTCTCCGCTCCAGACAAGTGTCGTATTTTTTCTTGGAAATATGACACTGGCCACCTCTATTTGCGTTCGAAGAACACCCCGTGGCACAGCCGTGCACGTTAAATTACGCCATGGGGAGCTGCTGCAAGTCCGCATATCAGGGGTTCGAATCTCGACGCCGACAGAGGCTACCATGAGTGTGTGTTTTTGTCCGAGTTTTCCTACACTATTTCCAGGCAAATGCAGCGATAGTACCTCAGTTCATTATAGAAGCTTATTATACAAGTTCAACACAAGCCCCTAAAATGAACTATTAACAACAACAATGATGATGATAATTGTTGTTTTAAGGGGCCTAACATCTAGGTTATCGGTCCCTTTTAACAACAACGTTCTAAACCATTTGCACTTCGTTAGACATATCCCAAGATTACTAAAACATTCATAGCCAAGGTATTAATACAATAAAAGTGAAGAGCACTTCTAAGAAACTGGTCGAAATCAATAAAATAATTCGAGCGATAACTTACCTCTGTATCTATATTCCAACCGTCTTCTGCCAAAACCAGGATTAATCTATTTGAAGGTAAGTTCCATTCGTCTGGATTTCTTCACGAACACTTGTGTCACGGCAACAGTAAAATTACTGTTTGGGTGCTTCCTGAGTGAACAAAGCAGCTGCTTCTCAATTGTCATCATTGATAGGGAAGTAAGTCTCTCTTGACCCATAGTGGACCTGCAGTGTGACTTCACTCGTTTGAGTGTTGAGAAGGTACGTTCAACAGAGGCTGTAGTAGATGGTATCGTAAGTATTAAACACGCTAAATTGTACAGTTCAGGCATAGCATTAACTAACTGCATTCAGTTCATAATTCTTACGATTTCGGCCACTGATTTCTCGTGAAATTCTTGATCATTAGCCGAATAGAGCATATCAGTTCGTTTTTCAGACCTACTTGATCGAAACTTGACCCGTAGTTTTCTAAGAGATCTAAAAACAATTTGTTTGGGAACGAAATGCCAAATTCTCTAAATTTTCCTGTATCCAGGAGAGAAAAAAAGTTAAAACGCTCCATATCACAAAATCTGTCATTTATCTGGCAAATGGCATTATCCAGAATTTCACAGAATAGTCTCCTAAAACCCTCTTCTGGTGATCCATTGCCTTTAATTCTCTTCTGTGCTGGTTCATCGGCTGCGCTAGAACATGTTATTTCCCAGACATTTTGGAAGCCTTCGCTCCTGAAATTGCTTAATCTGTCTCTGGTCTCTATTATCTTCGAGTGGCAGAAAGCAATATCCATAGCCTTGTTTTTCAGAATGTTAAAAAGAACATCGGTGTGGCAGAAAATAAATGAGTATACATTAAGAAGAAAATTTGTATCAATTTTTTTCAAAAAATACAAAAATCCTTGAGCCTGTACTATAGCATCGTTTTCCCAATTTCCTCTATTTTCATCGTCCGTTAAGCTTTCGAAAAACATGAGTAGGTTGTCTTTCTGCTCTTGAACTGTGTTAACAAGTCTCGAGTTAAAGTTCCAGCGAGTTGGTGCATTTCTCGGTATTTTTTTTTCTACAAAGTTTCGGAGATATTCAGTTCTCTTGGAAGAATGTGAAAAGAAATTAGACATTCCGGAAAGAGATAAGAAACATACTCGACAGTTTGTTATTACCATAGCTGTCTGTTGCAATACTAAGTTCAACACATGACAGTAGCAATGAACGAACAGCGCTCGTGGAAATGTTTGTTTTACTCTAGCCTGTAGTCCTAAATGACCAGCCATGACACTCGCGCCATCGTACGTCTGTGCTATAAGCTTGTTACCTAATCCGAACTCTTCTAATACTGACGAAACGTGGGTGTACAGAGCCTCAGCCGACCTGCTAGCACTAACGTCCGTGAAGCCAATGAATCGTTCTTGAGCTTCTCCAGCACTGTCAACATAGCGCAAAATTGTGGATAGCTGTGATATATTAATCACATCAGAACATTCATCGACAAGAATTGCTACAAATTTTGTTCTGTCAAGTTCCTTCGCAATAGCATCTACCATTACAGCTCTAATGGCTTCTATTAAATCGTTCTGAATGGTAGATGACGTACCTCGAAATATAGTAGAATTAAGTAAATGGTCATGTAGCAAAAGGTCATACGTGCTCAGAAAATCTAAGGTTTCTATGTAGTTACCTCTGTTCAGTGACTGGTCTGACTCGTAGCGCCTGCTCTTGCTTGCCTAAATGACAAACGACATCTATTAGCCTAGATAAAACCTGCCTATTATTTTTTACCATTTCATTGTGCTTTGAGACCTCCATTGCTTTCTGAGCATTCAACTGAACATCTATTCGCGAGGTACCGAATTTACACAATGCAAAAGCATACGCGATATGACTCCTCGCTTTTTCATGTTTCTTTAAGCTACTAGTAAGACCAGCAATGTTGTCAAATCCATCTTTTGACCACGCCGTTCCTTCACGACTGAAAAGGAGACAAGGCCAGCAGAATAGTTTGTTAAGATTTTTGCATCCAGTTAGCCACTGATGGCGTGAATAGTTTGAGGAACAAAAGTATACGCTTACGGTCTACACAAGTTGAAACTGAATTTGGAAGTTCATGAGTCGGCCTTCCTTTCTCCTTAATTTCCACTTTCTGAGGGAATCCAATTAAATTAATTCCCTTGGTTAGCACGTCCTCAATGACGCACCCACAATCCACTTCCGGTGCTTCACTCACACTACACATTTCTATATTAATTCACTGTTGACTAAATCACTTCAAGACTGACTTAAAACAAACGTACGGTACAATGACACTGTCTCGCACACAGAACAGATAACTGAAACGGCTGAGCGCTGGCAAGCCTCTGCTGGTCAACAAATTCCCCTTGAAACAGCCAATCAGCATTAGGCATAGTTGAACCGCATGGTCCTTGCGCGATACCTCGGGCTGAAATTTGCTGGGCTTAAGCTACCCCTCCCCTTCCCCTCGTCCCTCTGACGAGCCAGCGAGCGCCACCGGGAGACCCTTGCGGTAACTCAGTACAGTCACTCATAACTAAAACTGTACACCACAAATAAAAATAAGTATGGTACGCTGCTATGACCACCGACTTTCGTGACAATCTACAGAAAATATATGACAAGGACAATTTTCATGACTGCAACATGTCTAAAAAGTGACAAGAAAATATTTTTACATTTTTTAACTCTCGGGTGGTATACCGCCGGTATATGCGGTGTATGGGAGAATTCGCCACTGGCAAGCCCTCTATAAGCCCTATTTGAATATAAAACTCAGACTCCTGTATTCTCATAATTTTCACGTCGCGTAATTTTAAAATAATTAATTAGATAGTATTTTCTATTAGATAGAAAATCTATCTTTCTTGTCAAAATACGTAAAACTCAGGGGAAAAAACGAAATTAATAATAATAATAAAATTTACAATATACAGGGTGTATTTGATATGATGGAAGTCCGTTACACTGGTGATAGAAGAGACTATTCTAAGCTTCCTAAGTAAAAAAATTGTCACCTATCTTGAAATTGATAATTAATCATTAAAAAGTCAATGTTTTTAGTTTTTTCAGAAACTAATCAGGCAGAAAGTGGTGCAGCAGGCTGGGGGAAACGAGGCGGAGCCAGGTGTGACGACGCGCGAAGGGGAATTTGTTACGTAATGGGAGCATTGACCTTACCGGTTGACTTGAGGGGTGGTAGGCTATCAGCTGTTATGAGGATAAGCGCTACCGTCTCGTAAGAAAATGTGCATTGCCGTGTTCTTTTTGTTGTTGTTGTTGTTGTTGTTGACAACGCACGCAATGGCCTGGGACGTTAGGACCGGTAGTTTTGTGTAGCCTACTTTGTAAGTGTGGAATTCATTGATTGATGTTCATGTATAAAATAATTTCGATACTCAGCCCTGGTGTATCATTGGCGTCCGTGTCGGACCTTCTGTTGACTAGTTTCTGAAAATACTAAAAACATTCACTTAATGAAATACAGTGTGACAAAATTCCGACATCCCGTAGTCTGTTCAGAACTAGGCATTTAAGACGGAAGTAAAATACTTGATGTTTTGTTTGAGAGGCTTGGCGATTTTGGTCATTTAGCCCCATATATCTGGGTGTGGGTAGAATTTGTGTGATAACCTGTGTTTTTGTGGTTTCTGTAGTAATGTGGATATTTGTAATTCAGGATAGGATTCGAAAGAAGGCACCGGCCCTGTGGTATTGGAGCAGTGCAACTGCCTCTCACCCGGAGGCCCTGGGTTCGATTCCCGGCTCCATCAGGGATATTAGAAACTGACGTGAGGGCTGGAACGCGGTGAACTAAGCCTCTTGAAGGCAATTAAGTAGCTGTCTGACAGTGAGGCAGTGCCCCAGTCAGGAAAATCAAGATTAATGGCCGAGGGGACCCGATGCACTCACCAAGCGTCACCCTAATATCTGCAGGCCAAATGGCTGGACAGCGGTCGCTTGGTAGGCCTAGGACCTTCATGGGCTGCACTGCCAGCGATTATGGTTATTGAGAAGAAGGCGGCCGTGGCCTTAAGTTAGGAACAATCCCGGCATTTGCCTGGGGTAGAAGTGGGAACCCATGGAAAACTACTTCCAAGATTTAATACTAGTACGGTACCACATGTTCATATTGTGAATTGTCCCATTCCATCTCCAGCCCTGGAGTGGCCATAAACTGGAGAGAGGAGGGGGGGGTTGATTTATTGGTCAATCAACAATGTACAAACATATGAAAATACACGAAAATGAAAATAAAATACAAATACATTGTTAGAATACAGTTTTATAATAATAATAATAATAATAATAATAATACTAATAATAGGCTAATAATAATATAATAATAATAATAATAATAATAATAAGAGTCAGCATGTGTAGTTCTGGTGGTAGAGTGCTAACCTTCCCGAGGGTGCGATCTACGTTCAGTCATGTAGTAAATGAATGGGATCTAATACGATCATGTCCATGGATTTCATGGCACATACAAGAAATCCTACGTACATTAATGTCTGGCAACTCGACATACCAAAAAGAAACATAAAAGAAGTTAGTGTGTCTAAAAGCCTATTATTACTATTATTAGAATTATTAATATTTTTATTACAGTTGTTGCACTATCTTCACACAAAGATAGACCAACAGTTCCTTAAATTAATTTACCAGATCTTTAGGATTTCTATTTTCTATGCATAGTCCATGAGGCTGGAAAAATCCTAAACTGATCCACCATCACTAGTCATGTAGCCACTCCCCATGAAGGTGTGAATCAGCTGTTCATAGGCTTGGTTTGTGTATTTCAATGCCATTGGTAGACAAGGCGAGTAGGTCACTCGACTTCAGACTCTTGTCAACATTCCTCAGCGTAGGAGGGGAGGGCGACGGGGAGAAGTCAGCTGTGCTGCTGAGGGGAACGCAGCCAAGACCTTTTCCAAGACATTGACCGACGATTTTTGTGATTTAATTCCACCTACACTAATTAAGATACGACTAAATTTCATGAAGATATGTGCTTAGAATAGTCTCTTCTATCACCAGTGCAATGGACTTCCATCATATCAAATACACCCTGTATATATATAATTGGCCCAATATATTCCGCGTTGACTTCATATTACATGGCTACCATCTGACTTGTGTCAGAAGCGTAAAAGCCCTCCTTAAAACAGGTTACAATACTAAATAGTTTTTGGTTCACAACCTACGGTATGACTTCACCAACACCATTACAATGGGAAGTTAAGTGCAAGAATAAATTGTTTCAATATCGGTGATTAAGACGCCTCCCACGAGGTGGCATCTTTCTGTGATATACTGTGCCCGTTTAGACCGGAGTCCGCACGACCACATATGCATTTTACCAATAATCAGTCAGCACGAGAATCAAAATATCCCGGAGCGCCAGATGGGTTAAAGCAAATCGCAAAAACGACATCAAATTTATAAAAATGCTTTGCTGATTTTTGGCTCAATGCAACAATAAGGATAGAAGGAGATTTAATTGGGTGAAACACATCTGGTAAAATTATCTCAGTTTATTTAAAGTTAAAATCTGACTGCAAGAATAATGCTCAAAGCAGCATCATCCACGTGTGGCGATCCACACTCTTATTTACACACAATATACAGAAATCTTCCAAACACATTTGACAATCTTTTTGAAAACACAAGTCCGATTGTTAGTCCTGTGGACTGTGTTCCAAAATTATTAACATTTTAACTCCAGTGCAAAATGAATTGTCCATACTGGAAATAACGTAGATCACTGTTTGACTATTTACATGATATTAACACTCGTAGAATAAATGTTTATAGAATTTCTTAGACTTTCATTTGTTTTCCAGTTTTCAAAAATATATCGTTGAAACTATTATTATCATCGTAGCAACACAAATTATTAACACATATTAACAACATCTGAAAAGTATTTGACCATTGAGCATAGCATCGAAGAACTGTGCGAAGCACAACAACAATTAATTGTTCTTCTGACATTAAATATTCGAGAAGTGACTCGATTATGAACTTCAAGTTCCAAACAAAACATATGATTTCTGAATCATCAACTTGATCAATAAATGGTTGAACCATTCAACTATTAGATTTTCCACTTGGAATTATTATAAAAAAAAATAATTTATATTTATGGCCATTTCTAGCAACTTTCACAACTTGCAATTCTTCGACAGAATGCGGAAATTAGAATTGTAGTCTTATAATGAATTCATTTGGTTCATGGCACTAGGATTTGAAAATATCCTTCAAATTATTCGTGGTTAAAGAATTACTTTAAATTGGCATTGGCCCATTCTACTATTTGTGTAAGAACACAATATTATAACAACAACAACAACGGCAAAGGTCTTCCTCTGAAGAAGAAAAAACTACTATCATGACAAATCCGGGTTCTAGCAAAATCAAATTCTAAATGGAATTCGTAAACAAGGTTGAAAATAAGAACTGATGGTTTCAAAGAAATAACCTTCGGGTTATTCATACGACGAAATGTGTGGCTCCAATACTCCTACTATAAACCTGAGCCATCGAACCTGCTATTTGATTGATGCTCGAAAAAACCTTCATTCCTGCGACTTAACATGCGCACCTGGGAATGGCATTACAACTATTCCACACACATAAATTATCTTCCCAAAATTTATACAATAAATCAAGCCTCTGCTTGTTATCAACACTGGAAGATTAATAAACTTACAAGTTTATTTTATTTTACCATTCAGTTCAACCCGTGAATTTACCATACTCATGAAAAGCTTCATTTCACTTTCGAAGTGTATTTACGTCATGATTTTATATAAATACAAAAATCCTATTTGATACAAATATCAATTGCTTCCCGTTTCATGCCTCTCCGTGTTATATGAAACATATACTTTGCTCATAGCAAATATCAACTGTTCAACCAGAACTGAAATGTAGGTTGAATGCGGGCTTGCGCTAACCACTCTCCTTCGTAAAATCTCCTGTTCCATACTAGAAATGTTTCAACTACTTCATAGGCTCTTTCTCAATACATATGATTATTATAAAATATAATATCCAAGAATTATTTAGAAAAATTATGAAAATTATTATTATTATTATTAGTGGATTATTATTATTATTATTATTATTTCAAATATGTTGAATTATCATCTCATTATGTGAGAATCCACATGTTCGAACCTTCGAATATGGAAAAAATATCCATTCCTCAACAAAAATAAATTTAACTTTTACAGTTACATCGGCTGATTACCGTGATTTCCCAAAAATATGAAAAATTCAAATAAATGCTCAAAATGCTCGGTCATCGATCCTAAACTGTTCTGAGTGCTGAAAATGCTCAGAATAAATCTAACAAGTCTTGCGTAAATCATTACAAGCTTTAAATATGACGAAAAAAATGTGTTGGTCATCTGCAGAAAAATAGTTTGTTCCAATTAGCTAAGCATAAAATAATTCAAATGTGGCTTACATTTCTTGATGTTCTTGAAGTGTCGAAACCTGGTCTATACCAGATTTATCCGTAGATATGCCCTAGCGGACAAGCACGTATAATCCTTGTATCGGCCGCCATTGTAGACCCACAAATCGTCTAGTCAGACATAGTGGTAGTATCTTTCGACGTTTTAAATGACTGTGGTTCCATTTTAATATGGGCTTCTAACAAAGCCATAACAGTTTGTTTGAAAAGGGTCAGATCTAAGCGATCTCTTCTTAAATGTGTCAGTTGTAACTTAACTCACTGTAATCTCATCAGTACAAGAAAAACGTTGATAGTCTAAGCAGTTAACGGCTGTTCTGAAGATCGTTCCCTGGGCATGGTTTGTATATCACCATCTGCCATGCGCTAGACAACTTGCAGTTTCCCTTGCGTAGACTAATGAACGCCACCGTTATAGACTATTCTTCAATGTACTGACGGATCGAAGTGGTTAAATAGTTACAAAATATGAAACTGACTTTAAATGGATCTAAACATCCAAGTATTAATTTACTATTGGACTGTGACAATACTACTTTCTAGACCAAGTCTAGCATATGTCCTTTTAAGAAATATAAATATTTCCACCAATGTCTGTAGAAAAACAATCACCTCAGTGATTCTCCTCACCAGAAACTTACTAAGTTCCAACTCGTTTGCGCAGCACTTCTCGTGACTATCACGATTTGAAAAGTACTTCTTCGTAGACGTGGCAACCATGTGCCTTGGCTCAGCGTAGACGCAACTTGTTCGCCAAGTGCTTGTGATGAAGTGAGCTAACTATCCCTGCTCCAGCTTGCTTTTATACAAAAACGGTCAGGGTCACGCGTCATCGCCTGATATCTAAAAATCCTCATATCTCTTGAATCCCTGGTCCGATTTACTTGATACTAATTGCATTCTCTTTTATTTGGCCGTGCCAGTAATCTGATCCCAGCCTCAAGTCTCTGCTCCATAGTTAACTATTTAATCAATAAATAGTCTCCACCTCTGCTGTTACTCGCTACGTCATTTACCATCCAACTATCGGTAATTTCCTTCGAATGGCTTCGAGAAGCAATGTAGCGCGATATTCAAATATCCGAACTTTCAAACGCTGCTACAGCCTTTCCCTTGATATCTAGGTGTCTGAAACTTGGAATACCCATTCCTAGAGTTGGGCACATCCACCCCACACCTAGCAAAAAATAAAAATTGAAAAATTTTTATTTTTCCTATCTACACATTAAATTATCTGGTTCTTGAATAATAGATCTTCAAATTCGAAGCATTATAAGTTCCCACGATGTTACCAGTTCGTGTATTAGCTACTTCATAGCTTCCATTATTGTTTACTTCCACAATATTCAAAATCCTTAATTTTACCATTCCCCCGGGATTGTTGTGTTCCCGATGGACCTGGATCATTGGGCCTCTGCTCCACAAATTGTAAGTTATCTTGGTGTCTTGCTTCCAAGTTTTTCCTCGTGTCCTTGTTAAACTCTTCATTGGACTGACGAGTATCTACATTCCCTCTGTTATTATAGTTATTACCATAGGATCTTCTTTCCTGGTACCTTCCTTGAGTATCACGTGGTCTTCTCCATCGAGTGTTGTATCGATTACCACCATCCGGTCTTGCATATGGTTTGTAACTGTATCTGTTACGGTATTGGTTCCATCCTCTCGTATTGGAATCTTCCCTCGGCGATTTCTCTTCTCGCTCCTCTCGAATCTCTCGAGGTGTCTGAGAATAACTGTCAGCCATAACAGCATACACAGCGTTATTACTCTTTACTCCCTTCTGATGGAAGAATTGAGCGTTTGTATGATCCAGCTTCTGCAATACTTCATCAAACTGTTCCATATTGTAGATGTCAGCAGCGATCAAAGTCCTCTGGACGTCTGCTGGAAATTGTCGTATCAAAGCAGTAATCAACTCGTTATCTGGCATTGGCGGATCTAAATGTTGGAGTTTAGACAGCTGTCCAGAAAAGTATGTAGAGTATCGAGTAGGTTGTGACGTCGAGAATCTCTTCGAATACAACTCTGCTCTAACTTGCTGTTGGGTTTCAGGGGACCAAAACTTCTTCAATAACCCACGAGAAAACTCCTCAAAAGTATTTAGAGTGGATCTAAATGCTCTAAACCACAAAAGTGCGGGACCTTCCAAGAACTTCCCTATTACCCTGATCTGTCTTTCTTTAGGGATCTTAGAATCTCTCAGGTAATCACCTGCTTCTCTCAGAAATTCCACGGGTGTTACAGAATCTCGCCCTGAAAATTTAGAAGGCTTGTCTTCTATATTCTTAAATACAGTTATGGGGTTGGATTGAAATACTGTCCTGACCTCATCCTGTCTATCAGTCTCTCTAGCTCCTCCTAGATTTATCTGTATCTGTTCCTTTCCTTTTACATTCGGCATTTTCAAAAGATGATCAGACTGTTTCTCATCCTTTATTTGAGTTTTCATAGCCTCAAGTTCCTTCTGGTTTTCTTCTGCCATCTTCTTGATTGCTTCAGTCTCCTTACAATTGTCTTTAACATCAATGGATATCTGGTTCATAACAGCCTCATGACTTTTCAATGACCCTGTCATATCTGATATGTCCTTCTGAGTTGCTTGAATATCCTTGGCAATTACTTCAATGTGGGATGACAAAGATTCCCTAATCTCCTTGATTCCCTCTTGATTCTCCAGCTTGAGTGTG
Organism: Meconema thalassinum; assembly: GCA_946902985.2. Lineage (NCBI taxonomy): Eukaryota > Metazoa > Arthropoda > Insecta > Orthoptera > Tettigoniidae > Meconema > Meconema thalassinum. The sequence goes on from OX336389.2 coordinate 919,412,481, forward strand.
TCTTTTATTTCATTGACAACTGTGGTTTTAATCTCAGTTTGCAATTCATGAATCACTCCTTCTCTTATTTCTCCCATGACAAGTTCCTTGAATTGTTCCGTTAAACGCTGAACAACTAGAATTCCCATCTCGTTACTCTCCTTCTTCACTCTGACTTCCAGGTTGACCATGTCTTCACCAACTTTCCTAAGACCATGTTCTATCCTATCAGCTAAGCTTTGGGATCGAAGATCGGCATCGCGAAATTTATCGTCCATTAAACTAGCGTTAGTAGCTAACGAAGTTTCGAGCTCATGTGTTTTATCGCATAATTTATTCATTTTACTTTCAAGTGTCATTTTCAAAATTTCAGAATTCTCTTTAAATTTACTTTCCATTGAATTAAATTTACTGTTTAAATTTTCTTTCAAGTTATCTTTTAACCTGCTTTCTAACAAATCGGAATTTTCTTTGAGTTTATCAGAACTTTCTTTAAGTTTATTTTCCAAACTTTCTTTAAGTTTATTTTCTAAAGAATCAGAATTTTCTTTAAGTTTATCATTCAAATTTTCTTTAAGTTTATTTTCTAAAGAATCAGAATTTACTTTAAGTTTATCATCTAAACTTTCTTTCAAATTATCAGAATTTTCTTTAAGTTTCTTTTCTAAAGCCTCAGTATTTTCTTTCATAATGGCTGCTACACGCAGTCCAGCCTGTTTTGAACTCTCCTCCAAACTCCTCATCATCCTCATCATTTCTTCCATAATTTCAATTAATATTCAAAACTTAGGGGTATACAACAGTGGCAAACACAAGCTTATAACTAGAACAAGAAATATGAATAGCTAATTGGAACACTATAATAAAATGAGATTTGTCCTAATATCGACGTGATGGAAAAACAAAATTCTTTACTTTTACGAATTACATTTACCATAATATCTCAAGAAAAATATGCAAGTTCTCAAATATTCTCCACCTGGATCCTAATAATGTGTATCTCCAGTCATCGAACGTTTACTACTGAATTTACTTGACGCCCTAATGGTTAAGCCATTATCAAAAATAATCAAACCCATTCTAATTATTAACCAAGTTAAATTTTCAATTTTCCCCACTAATTGGGTTTCCTACTAATTTATTCATCCAAACTAGACATCTCTCAACTCCCAAAATATTTCTATAAAAATTATCACAATTTCAAATCGGCATGCGATTGACCATGTCTAAATCGGGACCCACGTTCGAAGCCATTTCTCTCTCTATCTTATTTTATGTGCCCGTTTAGACCGGAGTCCGCACGACCACATATGCATTTTACCAATAATCAGTCAGCACGAGAATCAAAATATCCCGGAGCGCCAGATGGGTTAAAGCAAATCGCAAAAACGACATCAAATTTATAAAAATGCTTTGCTGATTTTTGGCTCAATGCAACAATAAGGATAGAAGGAGATTTAATTGGGTGAAACACATCTGGTAAAATTATCTCAGTTTATTTAAAGTTAAAATCTGACTGCAAGAATAATGCTCAAAGCAGCATCATCCACGTGTGGCGATCCACACTCTTATTTACACACAATATACAGAAATCTTCCAAACACATTTGACAATCTTTTTGAAAACACAAGTCCGATTGTTAGTCCTGTGGACTGTGTTCCAAAATTATTAACATTTTAACTCCAGTGCAAAATGAATTGTCCATACTGGAAATAACGTAGATCACTGTTTGACTATTTACATGATATTAACACTCGTAGAATAAATGTTTATAGAATTTCTTAGACTTTCATTTGTTTTCCAGTTTTCAAAAATATATCGTTGAAACTATTATTATCATCGTAGCAACACAAATTATTAACACATATTAACAACATCTGAAAAGTATTTGACCATTGAGCATAGCATCGAAGAACTGTGCGAAGCACAACAACAATTAATTGTTCTTCTGACATTAAATATTCGAGAAGTGACTCGATTATGAACTTCAAGTTCCAAACAAAACATATGATTTCTGAATCATCAACTTGATCAATAAATGGTTGAACCATTCAACTATTAGATTTTCCACTTGGAATTATTATAAAAAATATATATTTATATTTATGGCCATTTCTAGCAACTTTCACAACTTGCAATTCTTCGACAGAATGCGGAAATTAGAATTGTAGTCTTATAATGAATTCATTTGGTTCATGGCACTAGGATTTGAAAATATCCTTCAAATTATTCGTGGTTAAAGAATTACTTTAAATTGGCATTGGCCCATTCTACTATTTGTGTAAGAACACAATATTATAACAACAACAACAACGGCAAAGGTCTTCCTCTGAAGAAGAAAAAACTACTATCATGACAAATCCGGGTTCTAGCAAAATCAAATTCTAAATGGAATTCGTAAACAAGGTTGAAAATAAGAACTGATGGTTTCAAAGAAATAACCTTCGGGTTATTCATACGACGAAATGTGTGGCTCCAATACTCCTACTATAAACCTGAGCCATCGAACCTGCTATTTGATTGATGCTCGAAAAAACCTTCATTCCTGCGACTTAACATGCGCACCTGGGAATGGCATTACAACTATTCCACACACATAAATTATCTTCCCAAAATTTATACAATAAATCAAGCCTCTGCTTGTTATCAACACTGGAAGATTAATAAACTTACAAGTTTATTTTATTTTACCATTCAGTTCAACCCGTGAATTTACCATACTCATGAAAAGCTTCATTTCACTTTCGAAGTGTATTTACGTCATGATTTTATATAAATACAAAAATCCTATTTGATACAAATATCAATTGCTTCCCGTTTCATGCCTCTCCGTGTTATATGAAACATATACTTTGCTCATAGCAAATATCAACTGTTCAACCAGAACTGAAATGTAGGTTGAATGCGGGCTTGCGCTAACCACTCTCCTTCGTAAAATCTCCTGTTCCATACTAGAAATGTTTCAACTACTTCATAGGCTCTTTCTCAATACATATGATTATTATAAAATATAATATCCAAGAATTATTTAGAAAAATTATGAAAATTATTATTATTATTATTAGTGGATTATTATTATTATTATTATTATTTCAAATATGTTGAATTATCATCTCATTATGTGAGAATCCACATGTTCGAACCTTCGAATATGGAAAAAATATCCATTCCTCAACAAAAATAAATTTAACTTTTACAGTTACATCGGCTGATTACCGTGATTTCCCAAAAATATGAAAAATTCAAATAAATGCTCAAAATGCTCGGTCATCGATCCTAAACTGTTCTGAGTGCTGAAAATGCTCAGAATAAATCTAACAAGTCTTGCGTAAATCATTACAAGCTTTAAATATGACGAAAAAAATGTGTTGGTCATCTGCAGAAAAATAGTTTGTTCCAATTAGCTAAGCATAAAATAATTCAAATGTGGCTTACATTTCTTGATGTTCTTGAAGTGTCGAAACCTGGTCTATACCAGATTTATCCGTAGATATGCCCTAGCGGACAAGCACGTATAATCCTTGTATCGGCCGCCATTGTAGACCCACAAATCGTCTAGTCAGACATAGTGGTAGTATCTTTCGACGTTTTAAATGACTGTGGTTCCATTTTAATATGGGCTTCTAACAAAGCCATAACAGTTTGTTTGAAAAGGGTCAGATCTAAGCGATCTCTTCTTAAATGTGTCAGTTGTAACTTAACTCACTGTAATCTCATCAGTACAAGAAAAACGTTGATAGTCTAAGCAGTTAACGGCTGTTCTGAAGATCGTTCCCTGGGCATGGTTTGTATATCACCATCTGCCATGCGCTAGACAACTTGCAGTTTCCCTTGCGTAGACTAATGAACGCCACCGTTATAGACTATTCTTCAATGTACTGACGGATCGAAGTGGTTAAATAGTTACAAAATATGAAACTGACTTTAAATGGATCTAAACATCCAAGTATTAATTTACTATTGGACTGTGACAATACTACTTTCTAGACCAAGTCTAGCATATGTCCTTTTAAGAAATATAAATATTTCCACCAATGTCTGTAGAAAAACAATCACCTCAGTGATTCTCCTCACCAGAAACTTACTAAGTTCCAACTCGTTTGCGCAGCACTTCTCGTGACTATCACGATTTGAAAAGTACTTCTTCGTAGACGTGGCAACCATGTGCCTTGGCTCAGCGTAGACGCAACTTGTTCGCCAAGTGCTTGTGATGAAGTGAGCTAACTATCCCTGCTCCAGCTTGCTTTTATACAAAAACGGTCAGGGTCACGCGTCATCGCCTGATATCTAAAAATCCTCATATCTCTTGAATCCCTGGTCCGATTTACTTGATACTAATTGCATTCTCTTTTATTTGGCCGTGCCAGTAATCTGATCCCAGCCTCAAGTCTCTGCTCCATAGTTAACTATTTAATCAATAAATAGTCTCCACCTCTGCTGTTACTCGCTACGTCATTTACCATCCAACTATCGGTAATTTCCTTCGAATGGCTTCGAGAAGCAATGTAGCGCGATATTCAAATATCCGAACTTTCAAACGCTGCTACAGCCTTTCCCTTGATATCTAGGTGTCTGAAACTTGGAATACCCATTCCTAGAGTTGGGCACAATACCAATGGTATTACTTTATAGAAAAAACAAATGAGAGCTTCTATGAATAATAAAAAGTAAGCTACAGAATTCAGTGCCCTTATATAATGAATCATCATAGCTCATCATACGAATCATCTTTTCAATCGCCTGAATAAGATACGAGAAATTAAAAAATATAGGTTTTAAAATTTCGAACAGACGCCATCTTGAATTTTTGAAAACAATTGAACATCATTAGATGTCTCTACACTAAGCTCTGAATAATAATTCGCTGTGGCAAGTTTCATTGCACTCGGGTGATCAGATTGATAAACATTTTATTTTGAATATTTATAAATCACTTGGCCGCCATGATGCTTTTGTGTATCTCAGGATTTGGAATGTCAGATATTATTTTGTCCTTGCTTAACATTCCTCCAACATCATACAAAATTTCAGTTTGTTTGCTAAATGTATCCTAATCGGTGAAATGTATCGTATGTATCGATTGTGTTGTTGTTGTTGTTGTTGTTGTTTGAGTCTTCAGTCTTTCGACTGGTTTGATGCAGCACTCCATGCTTCCCTGTCCTGAGCCAATCGTTTCATTTCTACATAGCTACCACACCCTACATCCGAGGCAATCTGTTTAACATATTCTAACCTTCGTCTAACCCTACAGTTCTTATCCTTGACCCTTCCTTCTATAACTAAGTTTGCTATTCCTGGGTGTATAGTATGTGTCCTACCAACCTATCTCTTCTCTTCATTAGCAGACACCACAAACATCTCTCCTCTCCCACTCCTATTAATACCTCTTCATTCGAAACCCTATCTACCCATCTTATCTTCATCATTCTCCTGTAACACCACATTTCAAACACTTCAATTCTCCTCTTTTCTGCTGCTCCAACAGTCCAAGTTTCACTTCCAAAGAGTGCCTCGCTCCAGACAAAGGCCTTCAAAAATGACTGTTTTGTGCCAGCAGATGAATATTGTATGAAGAAAGAATAAACAAGTAGTTCCTTCAAGAACTAACTAACCAATAATTCAGTTCATTGAATTGGATAACCTGTGTCATTGAGATGGCTCTACCATTGTGTGTATTTGTAACTATTTAAATTTTGCGTCACGGCCATGTTGGATTTGTGTTCAATCAGGTTATTGAATAGCCCATTGGTGAACTTACGTTAATAGCCTCTAATAACATACAAAATTCCAGCTTGATTGCTCTAATAGATTCGCAGATATTGAGAACTATCTAAATATTTCGGATGGTCACCATGTTGGATTGTTCTATATGTAGGCCATAGAGTTGTATATCATTAGATGAAGATGATTGCTTACGTTCATTATTCAAACCTTCATTTCGATCACTTGATTAGGACACAAAAAGTAAAAGAATAATTTTGCACAGCCGCCATCTTGATGTTATACAAGCAATTGAATAAAATTAGATGCCAGTAGCTTAAATCATGTATAAATATGTGCCGTACCAAGTTTCACTGTGCTCGGATGATTAAATCGTGAGAAAATGCCATTTAAATATTTAAATTTGCGTGGCCGCCATGTTGTTATTGTAGACAACAGGATTTTCAATGTCTCATAGGTGAACTTATAGTAATATTCTCTACCTCTATACGAAATTTCAGGGTGATATTAGCAATAGTTTCGGAGATATGGAATGCCGGAGAAATATTCCGCGTGGCCGCCATGTTGGATTGTTATGTATATACGTCATAGAGTTATGTACCATTAAATGAAGACAATTGCGTAGGCTCATTATTCAAACGTTCACTTCGATAGCATGATTAGGACACAAGAAATAAAAACTTAATTTTAAAAAATCGCACAGCCGCCATCTTGACATTATGAAAACAATTGAACTAAATTAGATGCCAGTGGATTAGAATATGTATATACATTTACCGTAACAAGTTTCACTGCGCTCGGATGGTTGAATCGCGAGAAAAGTCAATTCAAAAGTTTCAACTTTGCTTGGCCGCCATGTTGGTTTTGTACTTCACAGGTTTTTGAAAGCCACATATGTGAACTTATAGTAGCACCCTTAATCACCGTACAAAATTTGAGGGTGATATCGGTAACTGATGCAGATATATAGAATGCCGGTGAAATATTCCGCGCAGTCGCCATGTTGGAATGGTGGAACACATTAAAATTTGTAAGGAACGGTCGAAGTTGGTCGAGGTAGTAGTATGTACTTATTGAGTTTCATTGAAATCACTTTGGTCATTTAGATTTCATTAGGGACACACACACAGACAAAAGGTGATCTCATAGGCCTATTTTTTCATTAATGTAAATAGGCTAAAAATTATATGACAGTGGAGATTCAAACTCATAACACTTAGGTTAGCAGCCAAGGGCTTTTATCCCTAGACCTCTGTACCACCAAGTACGTCTTGCTTCTGACTCAGCGTCACTTTTGAAGTACGGTATTTAATGTTAATTTCTAAAGAATGATATGAACTAATTTCGTTCTGAATGCGTAATACTCCATACGGTACCTTGGAGAATAGTAGATGAGTATTGATATGCTGTTCTGCATAGAATATTAACTAGAAAATACCGTAGAACACGATAATAATGCGTATCCATCTTTCCGTCGTAACTGTACAGTACCGTTACTCTGCCCACCAAGAGTATGCACCTGCTGTTCCCAAGGTTGCAGGATCGAATCCTGATGCAGTTAGTTGGCATTTGAGGGTGCACAGATGCGAGGGAGCCGTGTCAGTAGACTTACTGGTACGTTTAAGATTCCCTTCGGGGGAAAAATCCGGTACCCCGGAGACTCTAAAAGCCGCAGTAGTTAACTGGGGTAAAAACCAATAACATTATTATTAAGAGTATGCCAGGAAGTGTACTTGCATCAACAAACTATCGCCTGAATCGTTTCTCTGCCTACAGCCTTCTAGTGAATACTGTTTCGGTTTATGAATACTACTCTTCAATATAATGTGCCCCAATTACATGTTAGAACTTAGGTTCCTTTGTATTCATCTCCTCTATAATATTTTTATACTTTGTATGTGCATCGTGGGAAGCCCAAAATGTTTGTTGTTGTATAGAATTGCATATAAATAGCAGAAGAGGCCTCATTGCATAGCGGCTAGCATTCTTGGCTGTCACCGCGGAGGCCTGGGTTTCTGCCAAGAAATTTAATTCTGGTCTGAGGGCTGGAACGGGGTACACTCAGCCTCGTGAGGATAATTGAGTAGATGTCTGAATTGAGAGGCAGCGCCTCGGTCAAGAAAACCAATATTCACGGCCGAGGGGACCCAACGTACTGACCACACGTCAACCCACAAAATGTAGGCCAACAGGTCGGGCAGTGGGTTTATTTATTTCTTAATATGCTTTACACGTGTAATGGCTGATGAAATTCTTTTAGTTATTAATGAAATAAAATAAATTCTGTAATGGCTTTCACTACATTATTATTAAAAGAAACTGTAACATTCATAGCAGAACCTCTGATGTTCTGTAAGTGGGAATAGGGGTTCATTACCAGACAAGTTACATTGCCATGTGTTTTCTCAAAAGTTTTAGAAACAAATGTAGGCTACAAAAAATATAAATTCCATTATCAATTACAATATTCTCTCCACTGTCAGCATGGTTTCAGGCAAAGCCAATCCACAGAGAGTTGCTACATGTACGTAGTTGTTTCGACTGTGTAGGCTAAATCTACAGCAGGGCACTTTATGAGAAGAATGGCACTCAATAAGATGTAATCTATACCGGTAAAGAAATAGATTGATAACGCTTAGATATATGATGCTCATAGTTTAACGTTATTCCAATTTGATTTTAGCCGAGGATGGTTACAACTGTTGCAAGTTAACCGAAACTAGTACTATATACCGTATATAATTATTGTAGTATTGATTTAGCTGGAATAAAACTGTTTTGCCTATTCATAGGTACGTATCTTAATTTATATGCCAAAGCAGATAACTTCCATGAGGTATGAGTACTTCATATCAATGCGTGACAATTTATGGCACTTCGTTGACTGTATTATTATTCTATTCTAACATTTGATCCTCTTTTAATATTGAAGTGAACCAGTAGGCTAATTATTACTGGAGACACTGAGTCCTGGGAGGATTGACTGTCCTCATCTGATAAAAACAAGTGGTGCATCTGGTGCTGTTAGTTAATACTATATGCATGTAGGCTACATGTATATGAGGTACTGGTTAGCTTCTATAACTTATATACAGGCTTATCCCAACTGCGGTAAGTTTTGAGAAAAGAAGGTATTTTACTAGTAGGCCTATTTGAACATGTAAGTTGTACAAAATAAGCTACCTTATCTAGGTGCAAATGCACACAGAGCATTGATCTGATCACTGTTCCACCGAGCCCCTCATTTTTCAAATACTGTATAATCCTGGATGTGCGCAGATAAACCGTGTATTTAAGTAACAACTACAACTCACTTTCATGGAGTATTTTCAGAAAGAATTGCAGAATTGTTGATGCAAGGCAGATAATGTAGTTGTGTATGTTCGTTTAACATGTAGTCTATTTCTGAGCTAGAGTGAGTGTGTGCATTTAGAACTATGGCAGTATTTCCATTGTGTACCTGTGTTTGTTGAGAGGTTTGCAAATTGGATTCAGTGGTGGAGCTTAATGCACTGATATATCTTGTTTTGAAGGAGCAGCCTATGTAGAACTTGGGGGAGTCACAACATGTTAAAGTGTTTGTCAGTGGGTGGAGGTGAGTTTCCTTCTGAAAGCTGATTTGTAGCCTAGTGTCTTGAATGTGTGTGCTAGTTTTTCTGTGTGGTGGTTGAGCCGTGACTTTTCCTTTCAGTGTTCTGTGTTCTGAATGCTTTTCTAAGATAGTGATTCTCACAAGGTTTGTACCATGGATCTGACTGCAGTTTGTTTGTTTGTTTTGTATATCCATCAAAAGAGTGAAATGTAGGCATTACTTATATATTGCTCTCTGCACTGTGTGTAAATTTCCAACATACTGTATAGGCTATGGTACTCATAAAATATAATCATTTATTAAAATCAGCTTTGTGCATCTCAACCAAAGTGCATTATGGGAAGACACATTTTTTAATGAGTTATGATGGTATCAGAACCTCCAGCTAATTCTAGGATAAGTAAACTCATGTAGCCAACTAGCCTGCTGCAAGTCTTTGAAATAAACACCTCTTGGGTGACCTGCATCCCAGTAATTTTCCTCAAACCACAGACGGGAATTGAACTCGACATCTGGGGTGGCAGCCTACAATGCTAAGCACTACACCACAGTTCTAAGTAATTGTCCGATGATGGTATTAGCAGAATTGGGGCTACCCTGCTGGCCTAAAGCTATGACGCACATCGTCCTCGCCTGAGGGACATGAGAAATCGGCAAGGGCTACCCACTCATGGATAGGATGGATTAAAAGAACAAGTGTATCACCTTGGATTAGCAACCATCAACGTTGCAACGCTCATTATAAGATACCCTATAAATCGGACAGAGACATTGACTATAAATAGGATTCAAAATCAAGGGAAAATGACAAGGATTATAAGACTATCAACCATGGTACAAGTAAAACCGACAGTAGTGGCTACGCTGGCTAACGCGCAGCATTAGGTCATGGGGCCAAGCTCTCTGCTGACTCGGTAGACGCGTGGGTTCGAGCCCCACCGTCGGACGTCCTTGAAATGGTTTCCCATTTTCAACACCAGGCAAATGCTGGGACGGTACCTTCTGACAGGCCACGGCCGCTTCCTTCCACATCCTTGCCCAGTTTCATTCACCATCATTCATTTCATCTCTCATTAACCCCTCTCATGAGAATGGCGTCAGGAAGGGCATCCGGCCGTAAAAACCATCGCCACAAAGACTTCCATCGCATCTCATCCCCGAACCCGTTGGAAAACGAGAATAATAAGGGGTAGACATACATACAACCATGGTACAAGTAAAATCCTGAATGGTGTTCCGATAGTTGTTGGTCAAATGCTACAAGACTTTGTGATTGAAGTTGATCATATATCAGATCGAATTATGTTGATAAGGATTGATTCTCATATAATGAACATGTAAATAATCTCTTGCTATGCTCCACAAACTGGGTGTCCTATTGATGGCAAGGATGAATTTTGGGAGCAACTCGGTATGTACATCCAAGCAATCCCTCCTGAGGAGCATCCCTTCATTGGCGAAAACGTAAATGGGCATGCTCAATGTCATGGTGGCCACAGCTATCTTAGATTATGCCAAAGCCCATGACCTGGTCAGTGCCAATACTCAAGAAGAAACCCACTCATCTCATCCCCTATACAAGGGCCTGCATCAAAAAAGCATGAGCAGGTCTTCCATGGTATATTGGTGGAGTTGCTATATTGGTCACTTTGACAATATTGGATCATGTCAGAAATATTGATATCAGAATGTGAGAGTGGCACCAATTACAGAGAAAATGATATGACCAAGTCATCAGGAGCTCTGTTGACTCACTGACACAGTCAGCCCTCCAATTTTACCCAGATTGTACCTGATCCCACGGTCCTCCTAAGAACCAATGGTTCAACTGTATCAGGAAAGACATGCGTCACTGACACTCAAAAAAGTGAAGGACAACATGTAAGTGGACCCTCCATCAATGAGGGACTAAATGCTAGGAAAGAAGAGTTACCGTATGTATTTTTATGTTGGTAACTCCAGTTATCTGATATGACAGCTTAATGTCAGTTATTATTTATGTTGGTAATCCTAATGTTGAAACACGACATGCAGCTCATTCTGAGCCAATTGCAACGTAATATTAGTCATCAGTAGCGGCTGAGTGACAAATATGTTACTGGTTTGCCAGTGCACCAATGAGTGCTATATACAGTATGGTTTCTGTTGTACAACTGACTTGAAATTTTGAAAATAAATATCTTGCTCATCTTGTTATGACTCGGGCAGAGTCTCACAGTGTTCCGTTAAAATATCCAGATATCAAGGAGCGATGGCTTTCTGAATTTCACATATGAGCATCAAAAACTTGATTCGGAGAAGAAAACTTCAATTTACACAATTAAACACAAGATCAAATATCTCTGGATTAGCCTAGTCCTAAAATGTGAAACACCCTCTCTGATATTTCACAGCAGTTGGTAATTATGTAATTAACTACCCACTACACTACTCCTACCTGTGACATTAAGCATTGATTGTTGGCTTTACAAAATAGTTGCAGTCAATTTCTCTTTATCATATAACATGACCCATTTAATTTGAAGGACATTTTAAGACATTACAGGTGCAAATAACTCCATAAAAATTACTCCTGAGTACCGGTACCAAAGAAGTTTGACCTTGTTACTTCCTGTTTCTTATATTAGTCATCAGATGAGGCTGAGTGACAAGTATGCTCCTGGCTTGCCAGTTGATTATTGTTTGGTGGTGTACTGAAACATTTTTCTCTTCTGTCTGTTACAGGTGATCGATACAGAACTCTACAGAAACATGATTCTGGTTTGTGCTTGTGTCATGATTTGCACCCTGATACTCATCGTCAACCTGGTGACTTGTTTCTTCATATTTATCTGTGTTATACTCACTCTAGTAAGTCCTGCACTCTCTCTACGCTAATTACTGTATTTAGTTTACATATCCTCTTTCTAGCAGTAGCCCACCAAATTTGGTATGTAGTTGTCCACAGATGACAGGAATACAGTGGAAGAAATAACACCTCAGAGACAAAAAAAAATACAGTGGAAATACAACTAGGAACACCTCAGAAAGCTGATTAATACAATAAATCCACATGTATAAAGGTCATGAACATATTTAGGTTTATGATTAGGATATTCAATACAAGTAAACCAACCATGTTGTCTACAAATAATAATAATAATAATAATAATAATAATAATAATAGTTTTTTTCATTGCTAATCCTCCCAGCTGGGCTTCACCCATGGACTCTGCGGGGAGTCATGCCTCTTCCCTTGCAAGGACGATGTCTGGGAATTGAACACACTTTGTCAGCAGATACAACTGGGGATGGTGAAAGGCCATTCGCCCAGGTGACCGCTAACTTGGGTCTAATTAAGGAAGGCTCAGGGAAGGGATTTTGGAACAATAAAGATTCAGTCCCACCAAACTATGATGAAACTCGGCAGATTGTCACTGAGTTAAAGAATAACAAAGCAGCAGTGGAAGATTCAATCACAGCAGAGATACTAAAAAGTGGACCACTTGAAAGGATCCATCCCAACATTTGCCTGGTGGTGAAAATGAGAAGCCAAAAAAACCATTTTCAGGACAGATGAGGTGCGATTCGAACCCACGCTCTCCCGATGCCAGCGAGGCATGAGCTAGCGTATTAGTGCTCTCAGCCACCATGGCTGGTTAATACTAATAATAATAGGGCAATCGACCAAAGGGCAGCTGCATACCAAGCGTGGCATGCTGATAAATCAAAGGATAAACTTGATGTTTACAGAGAAGTGAGAAAACAGACAGCTAAAACCTTCCGACAAGCCAATAGAAATCAATTAGCAGAAGTCATCTGGAGCATTGACTTGGAATTTGAGAGAAATAACAGTAGAACCATTTAGAAAACCTTCCAACAGCATGTGAATGGCTATCAAGCCCAAAGCTTGAACTTAAGGAGAGGTGATGAGGCATTGAAGACAACATATCACCAAAGATTCAGTCCCACCAAACTATGATGAAACTTAGTAGATTTTTGCTGAGCTAAAGAATAACAAAGCTGCAGGGTATACTCAATCACAGCAGAGATACTAAAAAGTGGTGGAGACATAACTTATCAACTCACACCCACTCCAGAGTAAAATTTATGGGGAAATTTACTAGGGTGATTCAAATCAAAACTAGTGTTATACAGGGTGAATGGCTATCACCGACCCTCTTCAATTGTGTGTTGGAAAAGGTTATCCGCGAGTGGGAAAAAGAACTTCAGAAGGAAAGTCTTGTGAACCAAGGCTACATTGGAGGTTCCAAGAACTGCTTAGCTTTCGTTGATGATCTGGCGATCTTGTGTAGTACTTAACGAACATCTCGACAGCTCCCCAACACCAAGAGACAAGGCATGGTAAAATTGAGAGAGTATGGAAACCAATGCCACAGAAGCTAATAACAGCAGACAAGATAGGATGGTCCCGGCGCTTCGTAGAACACACAATCTATCCGAGAAAATCACAAATTTCAATGCAAGCTAAACTCAGACATTACAATATGGTGATTAAACCTGAGCGTCTCTATGGAAGTGAATGCCTCCGAATTACTGGAAAGGCTGGGCTGAGGGAAGCAGAGAAGTTTGAGAGAAAGATCCGTAGAAAGATAATAAGCCTCAAGATCGTGGCTGGACAATCCAGGTTGCGAGGAAGCACGGAATTGTATCAAAGTACCGAACGACTGTTGGAATTAATACTAAAAGTGATTAAAATGTCCAGCATAACTCAACACATCGCTAGCGTTTCGCCCCAGCGTGCCAATTGGGCTCTTCAGTTGGTAAAGGCACACCTACCAAGACGCGTAGCAGGTACACACTGAGAAGGCCATGCAAGACGCCTCGCAACATATGTGGCCACGTCACGAGCATGCCAGTGCACCACCGGAGTCAAAACTCCACTTCCAAAAACAATAAACCTTGCTTTGGCATTGAATACAATCAAAAGTTCTCGAAAGAGAAACAAAATGAGTATTGTCTGTTGAGCCATTATAATTAACACTAAAAGTGATAAAAATGTCCAGCATAACTCAACACATTGCTAGCGTTTCTCCCCAGCTAGCCAATTGGGCTCTTCAGTTGGTAAAGGCACACCTACCAAGACGCGTAGCAGGTACACACTGAGAAGGCCATGCAAGACGCCTCGCCACATATGTGGCCATGTCACGAGCATCCCAGTGCTCCACCGGAGTGGCACGCTGGGGCGGAACGCTAGCAATTTGTTGAGTTATGCAGGACATTTTTATCACTTTTAGTGTTAATTATAATGGCTCAACGGAAAATACTCATTTTGTTTCTCTTTCGAGAACTTTTGATTGTATTCGACTGTTGGAATCCATAAAGAGTATAATATTGTAACGTTTTTAGGGTTCGTAAAAATAGGTCAGGCTTATAATGCACTAATCTTTATTTACAATAGTGTTATTTACACTAGTTAACACTAAATCAAATTATTTACACAAATTAGGCCTACTTACTTCCACACACACATACACCGAATCTCACTTTATACAGCTACAAGTCACTATTTATATACACTGATCTCTACAAGTCAGTTTCTCTTGCAGTCACTATTTATCTTCCACAGTCACTATTTACATGATTTATTTCCACATTTATCTTCACACCCCGGCTTCACTATTTACAGTCCTCCATTATTTATTTCCACTCATCGCGCTAGGCACGGCAAACTGCTTCACATTTATTTCCACTGGTCGCTCGGCACGGCACACACCGACAGCGCGGACTCACTCAGGACTCACTTGCCCGCCGCTGTTTGCCGGTATATAAACAATCCAGCTCCAGGTCTCGAATGTTCTCGGCCGTTGCTCCTTCCAGTAGCGGCATTGAGAGTGTTCTAGTGGATTCTATGCTGGCACCACCCAGTCCTTTCTAGTTGGCTGTTCCCAATCAGGCCACCTCTTTCAGCAGCGAGTACGTTCTAGTGGTGGTTTCCAGAAGCAGAAGAGTCTGGAAGCCTTGCGTCAATAGTCTACCTGATTCGTAGCGCTATTGTATTGGTGGTGGCCTTGGGGAGGGGCTACCCTAATTATCCTTGGCCTAATTGGCTGTCCGGCGTTCTCCATACACCCCGCCCACTTGCCACTGCGAGACACATGGCGAATTCTGGGCAATTGCACGAATCTTGCAGACCCGGTGCACGCTACAATATAATTTGAGAGATCCGCCTGATCAATACACAATTATATATATAGGGCTATATTAATCCCATTTGGTACATGTTTCGGGGCCTATTATGAAGGCCCTTTCATCAGCCAAAAATACAAATCATCAGTAAAATCATAGGATATATCATAAAATGTAGATTAACATGAAAAAGAATGGATAAAAATTAAACATACTAAAAGCGAAAGATGAAGTGGTGAATAAAGCACTCGAATGTAACAAAAATAGAAAGACACTTAAAAATGTTACAGGCTACAGATGAAAACATACATTAAAATAACATATTAAAATGGCACTTTGAGTGCTTGTCAAAACAAGTCTTTTATGAGTCCTTATAATAATACCATCAGGGTATCGTGTCTAAACATTCCATGTTAAAATGCAGAAAATATTGTTAAAAACTCCAGTCTATTGGACCTGGCTGTTTGCTACTCCTGTTAAAAGGAGAAAGTTGCTGTTGAAAGACCAATACTTCGCCTATGACGCGGATCGAACAAGCCAAGTTTGGAACAGAGCCTCTTGTGGATAGAATCAAGGAGAATTCCTTAAAAACTTGTTGGCATATTGACTAGTCCAAAAATGTTCCTTCTTCTAAGCGGCAAATGGGCCTTCGATAGGTCATAAGGAGGAAACAAAAATGACTTTTAGAAAAGAAAATTTAGTATAGAAAAAATAAAGTGTAGGGAACGAAAAATATTAGTCTTATTGGGACCAAAAAATAGTGATAGTAGGGCTCTTTAGGCCGATACGAAAGAAAAAAATAACTTACAGTATAACGCAACGAACACCGGGAGTCCGAAGCAGGAAGCGCCGTGTCCAACAGACTTGGAAATGCAATAACAAACAGCTGGGCTCGCAGGCGGAGCATGATGCGGGAAGGAAAGAGGGGAGGTGGAGGAGCGCTGTCGTGGCGATGGATAGGCGAGGTTTTGGAGGGGTTAAGGGGAAGGTGATAGGGGAAGACGGACCAGCTGAGGAGAGAACTCAAGGCGGTTTGTTATAATCTTTGTTTGTTGATATGATGAAATCTGCTAGGGTGTGGAACAGCACATTAGAATCGAAATATATTTCATTGAGGTTAGGGTGGTTGAAAATTCTCTGGGCAGTGTTGATCTCGATGGACTCCAAAATGTTCATTAAAGAGCCTTTGTTAACGTGATGTAGAATTTCGAGGTCATTGCCAATGTTTGTGAAACTATGATTCATATCATTCATGTGGGAAGCCATGGCTGAAAATTTTCTATATTTAGTAGCGTTTAAATGCTCAGAAAATCTAGTAATGAAGCTTCTCCCGGTCTGTCCAATGTAATTGGTTTTGCAGTCATTACAATTTAATTTGTAGATGCCAGAGGTACTGTGCTTATCTTTAGGATTCAAAGTATGTGAATTAAAAAATAGGTTTCTATTGGTGTGACTGGTTTTATATGCTAGTTTCATATTGTATTTCTTGAAAGTATTGGTGATACTGTACGTGGCATTATTGTGATAGGTAAAAACCGCATATGTTGGTTTATCGATTTTTTCTGGTATGAGGTGGGTGGCTGGTTTATTTTTTATTTTCCTGAGAATATATTCACATAATTCCGACTAAAACCATTAACTTTGGCTATTTGATGGATAATTTTAATTTCGGTATTGATATCCTGTTTAGATAAAGGTAAACTGAGGGCCCTGTTAACGAGGCTAAAAAAGGTGGCTTTCTTTTATGGGAACCTAGGTGGGTGGAATCATGTCAAATAATGGTATGTGTTTGCGTAGGTTTTCTAAAAATTTTATAATGCAGCCTGTTGTTTGTTTTAGTAACAGTAGTATCCAGGAAATTAATAGTGTTATCAATTGCCGATTCCAACATCAAGTTTACCATGGAATCGGTAATTGATAACACTATTAATTTCCTGGATACTACTGTTACTAAAACAAACAACAGGCTGCATTATAAAATTTTTAGAAAACCTACGCAAACACATACCATTATTAGACATGATTCCACCCACCCAGGTTCCCATAAAAAGCCACCTTTTTTAATAATAATAATAATAATAATAATGTTATTGGTTTTACGTCCCTTTTAACAACACTGGCTTTTAGAGACGCCGGGGTGGCGGAATTTTGCCCCGAAGGAGATTTTTAACCTGGCAGTAAATGTACTGACACGGCTCCCTCGCATTTGCGCACCCTCAAATGCCAGCTGACTGCGCCAGGTTTCGAACCTGCAACCTTGGGCTCAGCAAGCGAGAACGTTACCCCTGAGCCACGCAGCCAGACCCACCTTTTTTAGCCTCGTTAGCAGGGCCCTCAGTTTACCTTTATCTAAACAGGATATCAATACCGAAATTAAAATTATCCATCAAATAGCCAAAGTTAATGGTTTTAGTCGAAATTATGTGAATAATATTCTCAGGAAAATATAAAATAAACCAGCCACCCACCTCATACCAGAAAAAATCGATAAACCAACATATGCGGTTTTTACCTATCACAATAATGCCACGTACAGTATCACCAATCCTTTCAAGAAATACAATATGAAACTAGCATATAAAACCAGTCACACCAATAGAAACCTATTTTTTAATTTACATACTTTGAATCCTAAAGATAAGCACAGTACCTCTGGCATCTACCAATTAAATTGTAATGACTGCAAAACCAATTACATTGGACAGACCGGGAGAAGCTTCATTACTAGATTTTCTGAGCATGTAAACGCTACTAAATATAGAAAATTTTCAGCCATGGCTTCCCACATGAATGATATGAATCATAGTTTCACAAACATTGGCAATGACCTCGAAATTCTACATCACGTTAACAAAGGCTCTTTAATGAACATTTTGGAGTCCATCGAGATCAACACTGCCCAGAGAATTTTCAACCTCCCTAACCTCAATGAAATATATTTCGATTCTAATGTGCTGTTCCACACCCTAGCAGATTTCATCATATCAACAAACAAAGATTATAACAAACCGCCTTGAGCTCTCTCCTCAGCTGGTCCGTCTTCCCCTATCACCTTCCCCTTAACCCCTCCAAAACCTCGCCTATCCATCGCCACGACAGCGCTCCTCCACCTCCCCTCTTTCCTTCCCGCATCATGCTCCACCTGCGAGCCCAGCTGTTTGTTATTGCATTTCCAAGTCTGTTGGACACAGCGCTTCCTGCTTCGGACTCCCGGTGTTCGTTGCGTTATACTGTAAGTTATTTTTTCTTTCGTATCGGCCTAAAGAGCCCTATTTTCACTATTTTTTGGTCGCAATAAGACTAATATTTTTCGTTCCCTACACTTTATTTTTTCTATACTAAATTTTCTTTTCTAAAAGTCATTTTTTGTTTCCTCCTTAGGACCTATCTAAGGCCCATTTGCCGCTTAGAAGAAGGAACATTTTTGGACTAGTCAATATGCCAACAAGTTTTTAAGGATTTCTCCTTGATTCTATCCTCAAGGGGCTCTGTTCCAAACTTGGCTTGTTCGATCCGCGTCATAGGCGAAGTATTGGTCTTTCAACAGCAACTTTCTCCTTTTAACAGGAGTAGCAAACAGCCAGGTCCAATAGACTGGAGTTTTTAACAATATTTTCAACATTTTAACATGGAATGTTTAGACACGATACCCTGATTGTATTATTATAAGGACTCATAAAAGACTTGTTTTGACAAGCACTCAAAGTGCCCTTTTAATATGTTATTTTAATGTATGTTTTCATCTGTAGCCTGTAACATTTTTAAGTGTCTTTCTATTTTTGTTACATTCGAGTGTTTTATTCACCACTTCATCTTTCACTTTTAGTATGTTTAATTTTTATCCATTCTTTTTCATGTTAATCTACATTTTATGATATATCCTATGATTTTACTGATTTGTATTTTTGGCTGATGAAGGGGCCATCATAATAGGCCCCGAAACATGTACCAAATGGGATTAATATAGCCCTATATATATAATTGTATTGATCAGGCGGATCTCCCAAATTATATTATACTTGATTGTTCAATCAATACGGAACCATGACTGAGTCCACTAATAATCCACAAAGAAGCGAAAACTCAAATTCTATGGTCACCTAAACTCTGTCTATGGAGTCTGTGAAATGCCAGTGTAAAAACACGTTGTCCGTCCATAGAAGTGAGTTGTCTGACTGATGAGTGGTGGTGGCGCTGAACCTTGGCTTCACTTCACTTCCTGCAGTTGGTGAATAGAGTTTGTACTGAGCGGAGCATTGTTGAACGCAGTAAGCAAGGCAAATTTCTTCTTTAGAAGCTGAGTAAGTAGGAAACAGTCAATCTCTGTGAAACAAGTGTTGAATTAAAGACCAGTTCATATTTAGCTATTTGGAACTTTTTTTTCATTGAGGTAACAATGATGTTTTGTTGACAATATCAAGTAAAAGAAATCTCCATATTGCGCGTTTTGAGTAACGGTCAATTTTGGAAGGTGATAACAGAAGAACAGCTGGTTTGATTACATTTAAATTGTGGACAGAACCTTCCTCAATAGTCCCTGAAAATATCAGCTTTACATGTAACTTCTATGAGAAGTTTTTGTATCTCTGCACAGAATGGTCCAAACAAGTTAATTTCACAGCAGTGGGTTAACAAGTAATATATTAGATTTGCTTCAGTCATAACTGACGAGTTATATTTTATTTCCGTTGATATTTGTGTAACAGAATTTAACTGTGCAACGTGGTAACCGTAGCGAGGGAGGAAACCAACTCCTGCAATGGCTGGACCGCCATACTCCACCCATCGCAGTCTCCCTTTCACTTCCTCTGAGTGATGACAGGTGCTTCACAGACACTATGGATGGGGTATATTTAGAATGAACGAAAAGCGGTTGACAACAGAAGTTTCACCATACTTGATGCAGACCTAGAACCTCTGACAAGTGGTTTAGGGAGGTCAGGAAGGATCTGGAAAAAATGGGTATGAAGAGCGATGACATCGCTAATAGAATCAAGTGCCAGCAGATCTATAACTTCAAGGTCTTTCACGAAGAAGGCAAGCCGAACAGCGGATGGAAGGTGGAAAGGAGACAGGCTGCCAGGGAAAGAATGCAACGATACTGGGCTGCAAAGAAGGCTTCTATGAATGTGTAACAGTTGTTTGATGCAGTAGCGTAGCCAGGATTTTAGTTTGGGGGGGGGACATTAGGTCCACATCTATTACTGCAGGAGTTCATATACTTTAGCCTATTTTCATGTGTGTACGTTTGTCTGCCCCCCCCCCCCTCCTCCCCCCCCCCCTTCCCCCCACCTACTCTTAATAAAATCTAAAGGACCGGAGCGATTTCAATGAAATTCGGTACTACTACCTCGTCCAACCTCGACCGTGCCTTTCAAAATTTGATACGTTTCACCAATTCAACATGCGGACCATGCGAAATATTTCACTGGCATTCTAGGCCTCTATCTCCTGAACGGTAACACATATCACCCTGAAGTTTTGTACAGTGATAAAGGGTACTACTACAAGTTTACCTATGTGACTTTACAAAACCTGTTAAGTACAAACCGAACATGGCGGCCAAGCGAATTTGAACCATTTTAATGGATATTTCACGCGATTTAACCGTCCAAGAGCAGTGGAACTTGAAACGGTAAATGTTTATACAAATTCTAATCTACTGACATCTAATTTTGTTCAATTGTTTACATAACTTAAAGAAGGTGGCTGTGGGAAATTATGTATTAAGTTTTTATTTCGTGTGTCCTAATCATGCGATCGAAGTGGAAGTTTGAATAATGAACCTACGCAATAATTTTCATCTAATGGTACATAATTTTATGGCCTACATATATACTCATCCAACATGGCAACCATCCGAAATATTTAGATGCTTCTCAATATCTACGAATCTATTGCAGCATCAAACTGACATTTTGTATGCTGATAGAGGCTAAAAGTTCACCTATTGGACTTTAAATAACATGGTGAGCACAACACAATCATGGTGGCCAAGCGAAGTTAACGCATTTAAATGGAATTGACTCGCGATTTAATTATCCGAGCGCAGTGGGACTTCGTACGGTAAATGTTCATACAAAAGCTACTGGCATCTAATTAAATTCAATTGTTTCATAACCCCAAGATGGCGGTCGTGAGAAATTTTAAATTGACTTTTTATTTCATGTATCCTAATCATGCTATCGAAGTGAACGTTTGAATTTTTTTTTTTAACCTTCTGAGAGGCCGATTGCAGGTGTTTCTAGTCGAGTTCCGTGGGCGACCTGCGCGTCGTGATGAGAGATGGAATGATGAAGATTAATGAAACTGGGCAAGGATGTGGAAGGAAGCGGCCGCGTCCTAGCAGAAGGTACCTTCCCAGCATATTCCTGGTGTTGAATATGGGAAACCATTTCAAGGGGCTTGAATCAATCCGTCTATCGAGTCAGCAGAGAGTTTGGCTCCATGGCCTAACGATGCGCATTAGTGAGCATAGCTACCACTGTCGGTTGTTTGAATAAACCTACGCAATAATCTTCATCTAATGGTGCATAACTCTATGGCCTACATACAGAACAATCCAACATGGCTTTCCTTTTCATAGGCGGGAGAATTTTTAAATAAAGAAGACCAATAAGATATATGAAAATAGGCTATATAGTTCTTCACGGAAGTACTTGTTCTGATTATAAGTACTTTAGGGTTCACTTTAAGCTTCGGACAAAAATCTTCGGTCTGTTCATGTCTGTCTGAATTCCACCCTTCGTTGCTTTGTTTTGAGGCAGCTCACAGCTGTGTCAGTGTCTATATTTGTCTCTAATGCTCAGATTTTCAATTATCAGTTATCAGAATACTACTATTATGGCATATTCACACGTTTCAGTTCAGAATGTTCTTTACATTAATACCGCATTATGTCTTGGTGTTTTTAAATAGTTTATTTACCAGAAATATTTTTTGCCAATTGAATGAATATTGTAACAGTGGCCTCATCCCCCCCTTCCCTATTCGATAACCCAAGATGTGATAATAAAATTTGCATATCAAAAATGCTTTATTAACATGATATTACCATATCAGAAATTAATAAATGATAACACACAGGAAAGGCCTAATTTAATTACTCGCTAGGTCAGCTGAGTTCACAGCAAAAAAAAACTAGGAGCGAATGTTCCGATTTGCTTGGTTTTCAAGAACACCCTCATTTGATTTAGGAAAAGAGAACAGGCGGGACGAAACCAATGTCAAGACCAGCTTGTTGAGTGGAAAACTGGATGCGTACCTCAGCAGCCGGTATTAAATTGACCCTGCCAAAGATGAAGAATGAAAAGGGGAATAATCTTCCTAGTGACTTCATGCAATAAATAATATGACAAATCGAAATAAGCTAACATGTATTGAGCAGTAAAATAAAACAATTACAAGAGACAGCCTTCCACCACTTAATTAACTAACTGACAAATATGATCTAATTAAACACAAATGAATGACTTAGTTTAAACAAACCAGACACTTGCCCGCTTGGCAAGGTTTCACACATCTACATTTGTGATAGAAATGAATTTATCTAGAATGATTCCCAGAAATTAATACCCAACAAGGACTAAATAATTGTCATTTTTCCCGCATGGCAATTTAAGCAGTTACATTTGAGGTTAAAACATGAATTTCAAAATGGATCCGGAAGAAGAAGAAAAAAAAGAAAAACAACATGAGAAAGGCAATGCCTTCTCAAAAAACAATGCTGCATCAAACAACCGAAACGCCCCTTAGTGGAACGGAAAGGTCTGACAACCTCCACAGTCCAGCATTGACCGTCCCGTCAAGGCTGTCTGACCAAGAATTAAAACCCACGAGGTTCCCATCCAGCTAACCGGAAATAGGGCAATAATAATCCACCCTGCAGTAATTACATATAAAGGTACCACCAAAGTATTACTAGACCCTCCAAAAGATTACATACTAAAGTGCTAAAATAGACTTTATCTAGTTAAGCTTACGGACCGCCGACACGCGGCCTTAAAATGACGTTACAAAATTTAGCAGTCAAAGTTTGTATTGATCGTCCTTGGTTATGCCCCTTAGTAATTAAATCATGATAGTACCACCTGGTGTATTTCAGCCCTCCGGAGGAGCTGCCTAGTTCCCCCGGAGGCGATCGCCTTTAAGTCCTTCCGTCACCAACCTTCCACTCGTACTGTCTTCCCTGTCACAGATCGCACCCTTGTATTCCAGAGTCCCCCCACCACTTGACTCCAGTAATACCACACGCGACTAGTGGCCCAACCCGCTAACACAAGGGCCAGAGCCCGAGGTTTGAGTTGGTATCATTGAATATCAGCCCATACAGGTTACTGCGTAGAAACCTTCTAGGAGTCGAGGTGTTACACAATGTCCTTTGTAAGATTTTTCTCAGAATAAGAGCTTGGCGAACGAAGCTGACAGTAAATGTTCGCTTTTCCAAAGTTTGCAGACACAAAGCTCGATTTATCTCCCTTTACAAGTGTCTATCACGATAAGCCTATAAGTGACAGGACACACAAAGGCACAAATCCTGGCAGAAGGCTTGGCGAATGAAACTGACAGGAAATGTTCACCTTTCAAAAGTTCACGGATCAAAGCTTGACTTATCCCTCTTTTCCATTTACGATAAAGGCTAGGCGATCCCATTTCACCAGTAGCCAGGCGCCAACTTGGTGAATGGAATTCTCAGAAGAGCCCTGGTGTATGCCCTCATGATAATCTGATCAGACCTGGAGCTCTTGCTGCGTCTCGAAGATAAGATGAACATGTACCGATTTGCAAAATTGGTACATCCTCCTCCTCCAAAGGAAGACGATGGGGAGATGATGAACAGGGTGATGGTGTCCAGCTGGTCTCTTGGCAGCTGAAGAGGCTACTCCAATCTCCGCCAGCGGACCTTGGGTAGAAAGATGCCATGGGACCTAGATGGTACCTCCAAACTGGGCCCAGATTGGTAGTACACGTCCCACATAGTGACCACTGAAACACACATCAGAACAGCAGCGTATGGTCCAAATACAGTTCCCTAGACGGAACAATCGTTCCAGGCCAGCCAACCAGCCCATAACAGCTGAAGTTATCCCAGGAAGGATTAAAAAAAACATCACACGAAGCATTAGTGTGCCATCGAAGTTCACTTAAGAGTCTTTCAAGTCACAGGGGCTACTTGAAGCTTCAAACAAGGTTCTACGCCAAGAGATAGTGTCCAGGGCATAATTAAAGGTCCACTGAAGTATGAAAAACACACGAAAGGGGCAACCAACTATACGATATGACTGACGTTAACAAGCTTAATTAAAGTTCACTACAATACTTAGCAAGAATAACTAAAATTTAACTAAGGTGTACAGAACCCAGAATTTTTCTTTAGAATATGCAAATCAAAGGCACCTACAAACTTGCCCACCAAAAATTTTAAACAATTTTTCAAAAGGAATTTACTTTAACAAAACCGAAGGACCATTTTTCTGCGACTTCACGAAATCAGGACAGCACGTAACTATTTCCAAAATTCACAATGACAATTACATTAACATGCCGCACGGGGCATTCCATCAGAACTACATTTACTATACCGCCCGTGGCACCGCTCAAGTTAAATACATTACAAAATTACCTACCGCACCGAAGGCATCACACAGAGCTCGTTTTGATATGCACACAAACACAAATTACATGTCTTGCTCAATTTTACATGTTCCTGACCCACACTGCCCTCAGTGGCCTCCAAGGGCAGGAGGAACAGAGACCACAACATCCTATCACACAAGCATACTAGCAGCAAGACGAATAAAATAAGGAAAAAACCACGTCACCCACTCCATAACTGCCTACGGGCTCTGTTCCCGGCGACAACACAACGTCTCCCACTCCATAACTGCCTACGGGCTCTGTTCCCGGTGACAACACAAAACATAAATAACCCTAAATTCCATAGGACAACTAGCGAACCAGGAAAACAGCACGAGGACTGCAGTTCATAACCTGACGTGAATTATTAAAACAGTATGCACTGTCATTCACACACTACATAAACAAACACCGCCCTGTCCTTCACATGACAGGCCCTCTCCCTTATGACACCGGGAGGAACATCACTCTTGCGCCACCAAACCCTGGCTATCACGACATAAATCAGCTCGGTACCTGAGCTCCCCCTCCGGATCAACACACGACCCCACAGAGGGTAATTAACATCTTCCCCCACAAAGGCATGGCCGCCTCAGAAGATGACAGTACAACACATTACCAAAACATAAATACACATTCGACACAAGGCAGGGCACCCACCAAGCGTCACACACACCCTAGTGCACGTGGTTCACCTTCCAGTCACACAACACAGACAAACACAATCCCGAAAATTTCTCTAACTGGCGTTACCACAGACTACAGACGTCTCTAACTAACAACGTGTGTCACCTTCCATTAATGTTCACCATTCAAATACCGGGTGACATTTCATGACCACACTCAAATCGAACCCATGATGCTTCAACGCACCACTGTCATCAAAACGTTCTTAAAACATTAACTTCACGAAGCTACTTAAAATCTCAAAATTCACAACCTCCTTGACTAACAACACGTGTCTGTATCTCCCCAAATTCTAACGCCAATAAAATTCCTCCCAGAATATCAAAACTAATTTATTCAGAATTACAAGTCACAGAAATGACCGATGTTACATTTCAAAAGGCACGAAGCAATTAAAATCTTCAAAATAAATCCATAAATCCAGCTCTCACCAAACCACATTGGAACCTCGCACTAAAAAAAACTGCCAAACTACCAACACTCTATTACTCAGAGAATTTAAATTATTTTTACCACCAAAGATGATTACTCCAGTAACTACCCAGGACACTAACTGTCACTAAGGCTCACAATCGATCAGAACATCCGGTGGCAACAGCAGACCTCACACACACCCAAGGTGACGGGGCTACACAAAATTTTAACGAACCCAGAACTTTTCAGAGTTGAGACTACAACAGAGACCCTAGCGGTCTAACAGATCAAGGCTGCAAGTTATAAATAACTAACCAACTAATGCACTGAAGCACCCTCAAGTGAAAACTCCAGAATCAAAACATCAAAATATGCATGAACGCCTACAACAGCTGATTGTGAAGTGAACACACTCAAGCTAACGGGAGTCTACATGAAATCTCACGAACCTACAACCCTTCAGAAATGCGACCACAATAGAAAAACCTAGCCGCCTAACAGCAAGAAACTGCAAGTTATGAATAACTAACGAACCAGCCTATTTCAATGCCATCGCAAACAAAACACTGCAACCTCAAAAAATCTCAAAATCAGACTAGTGAACACAGCAGCTGACATACAACGACAGCTCAGCATGCCACCGCAGGATATCTCCCTAAAGGAAAACTTTCACCAACCGAACTACCAAATAACCCTTTTTTTATATACCAAAAATCAACAAGTATTCCCAGAGCTAGCAACTTCATCACTGGAACTCGAACACACGACTCCAGTTCCCAACATTTATCCATCATCCATCACACATCCTTCTCAAACATCTCATTATAAGATTTTACCACCCACGACAATAACCCGTTACTTTCAATTATGCAAATTAGCAATCGTACAAATATCATGAACACAAAATACCCTATGGTATAGAAACACTTACCGACAGCTCACCAATCGTGGCCCGACTCTCCATACTAACTGGACGAGTGGCTTCTAAATACCCCAAAAAAAATTTGCCTTTCACCGAGATAACGAAGTCCCATACCTACAGTCACTCGACTCGGGCAAATACTATATACACCCTGCCCGGGCCCAATCAAGATGGTACTCACACCCCAAATTAAATGGACTCCTGACAGTAGATCCCCATACGAAGCACATCTGCATAATAGGTCCATTTTCAAAATGCAACTAATACAACTAATATAAAATTAATAATAATCCATTTTACGTTACTGGCAATTAGGACTCAATTACTCCCACCCAAATTCAAATTGCAAACCTACATCAATTCATTCACACATGACTTTCATTCAATCAGCAGGATTAAAAAAACTGAAGGATTACAAAAGAAAATAAATACAATTTTGACCACCAAAGAACACCAGTTCGATTCCTAGTCAGGGCAGCAATAAAAATCGCATCACACACACTCTTTCATCCTGAACACAATCAACCACAGAAATACATTCATGCATGCACCAGACATACGTGTTCCCTTCCCTGGACAACCCTAAAATTCCCCATTTACACCAGTATGTTAGTTTTCGGATCGTCAAGACACTATGACGCCAACGGAGTATCAACTCACGTGAGGACCTGATAAAACAACCCAAAGTTGTAGCCCCGAAATCACAGTTCTCCTTACATCGTAGAAAAACGTCCTAAAACGAAAGACACGAATCGGGGGAAAATATTTATTTACACCCTAAATGAGATGCGACGTGAAGGTGACTGCCTCCCAGAAATATCCCACTTAGTAAGTCACTCAACAAAAAACACACTAAGATACTGAATATTAAAGCCATTTAATACTTGACCAATTTAGATGACAATCTAACCTTAAAAATCCTATGTCACAACAAGACAATTTACTCCCCCCCCCCCCAATTACTAAGCAACTTAAACATCAACCAATCATACATAAACCCTCACCTGATTCATTTATACTGAATTAGCACACACGCAATTCGACATTTAACATCATTCAAAACACAATTACCGAACGTACATATAGACAGCAATTCGACCATTTTCCAGAATTAATTTAACGCAGAATAAGTTGACAATACCAAATTTTAATACTCTCACGGTCCGATTTAATTTGACAGAACTACCAACAGCGAAATAATTAACCCCCAGCTAAAGAAATGACAACAAAACTTGAAATGTTTGGCCTAATGAACAGCTGACAACTACCAATTATACCTTACACGTATTATGCACAGCGAATCGCAGAACTTCACACTTCCAGCCATACGTCACTAACAATTATTAAGAATAATTACAGATTTACCCCAAACAACCTGCTGATGATAAATCCACACACGCAATTCACATTTTCACCGACATCAGTTGCATAAAATAATAACTTGGTCACAGTCGCCGCCATGATGGTTCGAAATCACTACGTAATTCAACGGGCGTGCACTAAACGCACATCAAAACAGACACTAAGTTATTCTTACTGGAAATACAAGTTTATCAATTTCAGCCTATTGTCAAGAGAATTTAAAACGTCAATAATTTAAATTTTACCAACACTACTTCCAACCAGACAAACATTTTATTATTTCAAAGACGTGACACAATTTGTCAAAACAACACTTCCCGAGGTGTACATTAGCACAGGCGCAGTAAAATTGAGCTGGACTATTTCCTACAAGAACAGAATGAATTTACAACCACCCCAAAACATACAAACAGCATATCAAAACTCACCACGTGTGAAATTCCTTCAGCCGGTCAACTCGTCAATCTGGCAACGCAGCACCGCCATTACTCTCCCGTCAGTCCTGACTTTCGTCCAGCGCACGTGATTGCCACTTTCGGCTATCTGCTCGTCTTAACAGCTGACGACAGAATTGTTCATTTGGTCTTCGGTGTACACAGCAGGTTATTTTACATGAAATCAAATCACAACATGTATTAGGTTCAGCTCTAATAACTAGCCTACCTATGTGGAGAAAAGATTAATAAGGAGGAGGGCCCAATCTTCGTTAATTAAGTTACTGAATTTAATTTTAATTAATTACTGCGGAATTTAATTTTAATTAATTACTGCAATCAGTCGGCAGGAAAGATTATTTGTTAATGGCAAGATCACAGAACAAACCATGCTCACTGCTACCATTGTAACAGTGGCCTCATCCCCCCCTTCCCTATTCGATAACCCAAGATGTGATAATAAAATTTGCATATCAAAAATGCTTTATTAACATGATATTAACCATATCAGAAATTAATAAATGATAACACACAGGAAAGGCCTAATTTAATTACTCGCTAGGTCAGCTGAGTTCACAGCAAAAAAAACCTAGGAGCGAATGTTCCGATTTGCTTGGTTTTCAAGAACACCCTCATTTGATTTAGGAAAAGAGAACAGGCGGGACGAAACCAATGTCAAGACCAGCTTGTTGAGTGGAAAACTGGATGCGTACCTCAGCAGCCGGTATTAAATTGACCCTGCCAAAGATGAAGAATGAAAAGGGGAATAATCTTCCTAGTGACTTCATGCAATAAATAATATGACAAATCGAAATAAGCTAACATGTATTGAGCAGTAAAATAAAACAATTACAAGAGACAGCCTTCCACCACTTAATTAACTAACTGACAAATATGATCTAATTAAACACAAATGAATGACTTAGTTTAAACAAACCAGACACTTGCCCGCTTGGCAAGGTTTCACACATCTACATTTGTGATAGAAATGAATTTATCTAGAATGATTCCCAGAAATTAATGCCCAACAAGGACTAAATAATTGTCATTTTTCCCGCATGGCAATTTACGCAGTTACATTTGAGATTAAAACATGAATTTCAAAATGGATCCGGAAGAAGAAGAAGAAAAAAAAGAAAAACAACATGAGAAAGGCAATGCCTTCTCAAAAAACAATGCTGCATCAAACAACCGAAACGCCCCTTAGTGGAACGGAAAGGTCTGACAACCTCCACAGTCCAGCATTGACCGTCCCGTCAAGGCTGTCTGACCAAGAATTAAAACCCACGAGGTTCCCATCCAGCTAACCGGAAATAGGGCAATAATAATCCACCCTGCAGTAATTACATATAAAGGTACCACCAAAGTATTACTAGACCCTCCAAAAGATTACATACTAAAGTGCTAAAATAGACTTTATCTAGTTAAGCTTACGGACCGCCGACACGCGGCCTTAAAATGACGTTACAAAATTTAGCAGTCAAAGTTTGTATTGATCGTCCTTGGTTATGCCCCTTCGTAATTAAATCATGATAGTACCACCTGGTGTATTTCAGCCCTCCGGAGGAGCTGCCTAGTTCCCCCGGAGGCGATCGCCTTTAAGTCCTTCCGTCACCAACCTTCCACTCGTACTGTCTTCCCTGTCACAGATCGCACCCTTGTATTCCAGAGTCCCCCCACCACTTGACTCCAGTAATACCACACGCGACTAGTGGCCCAACCCGCTAACACAAGGGCCAGAGCCCGAGGTTTGAGTTGGTATCATTGAATATCAGCCCATACAGGTTACTGCGTAGAAACCTTCTAGGAGTCGAGGTGTTACACAATGTCCTTTGTAAGATTTTTCTCAGAATAAGAGCTTGGCGAACGAAGCTGACAGTAAATGTTCGCTTTTCCAAAGTTTGCAGACACAAAGCTCGATTTATCTCCCTTTACAAGTGTCTATCACGATAAGCCTATAAGTGACAGGACACACAAAGGCACAAATCCTGGCAGAAGGCTTGGCGAATGAAACTGACAGGAAATGTTCACCTTTCAAAAGTTCACGGATCAAAGCTTGACTTATCCCTCTTTTCCATTTACGATAAAGGCTAGGCGATCCCATTTCACCAGTAGCCAGGCGCCAACTTGGTGAATGGAATTCTCAGAAGAGCCCTGGTGTATGCCCTCATGATAATCTGGTCAGACCTGGAGCTCTTGCTGCGTCTCGAAGATAAGATGAACATGTACCGATTTGCAAAATTGGTACAAATATGTCCAAACCAAACCCATCAGGAGTAGATAACAGGAAGAAGGGACACTCATAAAGGCATCAAGCAAAGAAGGTAGGTTGCAAAACATTTAGGTCTATTATTGTTAGTGTAATTTATACAGTGCTGTTTAAAGGTAAGCCTAACGGTCCCCGTGGACCTCATTCTAGTTTATTATTATTATTATTCAGAGGAAACTGTAACACCCTTTAAATAATAATAAATAAATAAATACGAGCCTTTTAAAAAGATCGAATAACTTAACATTTTATCAGTGAACAATGCGTCTTTCTCGTGCTGTGCTTATATAATGAAATGGGGCCTCGATTTTCTACACCTACAATAAAAACTTTTCATAACTTACCGAACATGTATCCAGTTTTGCCTTCTTTACGACAAAGCGGTCGATCTTCTGAACACTCGCTAATGTGACAAAAAGAAGAAAGAAAAGAGCAACTATCAAATAACTCCCGACTCTTCCAAAATACAAATTGTATATCTCCTCTCGCACAGACACACAACCACCGTATATCACGACAGTGGCGACAATCAACCACGCTGTGCCAGTATCGTAGAGTGGGATATTTAAACACTGCTATTCCCAGGAAATGGAAATTAAAAGCTGACAAGAGAGTATAAGCTGACCAGCTGGCCCCCTCCAGATAGGTGTCTTGCTAATTGGCAATCTCCTAATTTCTTGGTAGACATGTTTCATCATCACCTGGTTGTATTCCCAGTACTGAGGCACCTACTATTCTTTTCGTTGTAGGTTCTACATTTGTTTGAGCCGTAAGAAAATATCTGGAATTATTTGGGGGGGGGGCACTGGGCCCCCCCTCTGGCTACGCCACTGGTTTGATGTGGTCTCAAATGGCCAATTATAACAACAGTCTAATAACAACAATACTTATGAGGATAGCCTGCAGCAAATCCAAGCTTAAAAATAACCAAACATTAAAATATATACACTCATACCATTGAAATAACCAAAAGTCAGCCATTTGAATATCAATCCCGTAATAATTTACACTGGGTAGGCCTACAATATATTGAACACATTGCAAACAAGAATATTGTTCAAGAAATTATGATACTGTATTTAATCCACAGAAAATTTCTACTAACAGTACCGTATATACGTAGTCACTTACAGTGTCTAAATGTAATTTGGTCTTGATGAAGAAAGACACTCACTCATTAATAATGGTAATACAAAAAGAGCAGACATGAATATCAATAACCCCCACTTGTCATCTATAGCCTACAGTAGGTCAATAGTTTAACTGACAATAAGCGATGCTTGATTAATAATCCATTAATCAAATAATTTGAAATTAATCAGAAATGATTAATCCATCCAAAGAATCCATTAATTGATCAGTAGACATAAGATAAGAAAATAAGTTTTGAAAATGGATTAAATGAGAGGTAATCGCTTCTTTTCGGAATGATGTATAGAAATCAATTAAAGTTACATTTTGTGTAAAGATACGTGTCCTTCCTTGTTTATGTTAACAATAACCAAATAAGAGTCAGTGACAGTGGAAGGACAAAAATCAATCTGATTGGGAAGGGTTTCAGAAAAAGAAATCGAGTTTTCAGCAAAGATTTTGAATATTCAATTTTTGTTGGGGAGGCTGTTTACAATTTAGGACAGGAAAATTTCTGTTTTATTTGGTTTTAGCCTAGCTTTCACAAACAACTGTCAGTTGTAACTCTTCAGCTGGTCAACTTTGAATTTGCCCAATGACTGTGCGGGGTAAAATGTATACAATATACGTATGAATAATAAGTAAATAACACTCCTGGAACATAACATCACTATTACAATGGGGGCAATTTTAGGATTATGCGTTTTGACCTTCAAGCAGTCTTCATCTGATCCTGATGAGGTTTAAATTTATCTAACTACAAAAAGTGTAATGCGTCTAGTTAGTGTTGAATATTACAATTCACAGTTTGAATCTCGTTATACAGTGCTCAAAAAAGGTTTTGCATATTGTGATTTAGTGACTTGTTTATTTTGCTATGTGTATGTAATCACATTATACACAATATAAGGTACATACAAAGAAAATCAACAAACCAAAGTGACAGAAACACACAACGAATAACAAAAGTGATAATCTGGGACTGAGCACACAAACGTCCTTTTCATGTTGGGGCATATCAATGCCGTGTATGGCCACCAAGTGCTCTAAGGCATGCTTGCAGATGACGAGGCATACTGAGCACTAACAAATCCAACGTGGTTTGGGGCAGATTATCCCACTCGTGGACAGCAGCTTCAATCAGTTGCTGTTTGTTTGTGTGAGGATTGGGACAGTGCGAAATTGCCTTCTTGAGCTCTTTCCATGCATGCTCAATACAGTTCATGTCTGCGGATTAGGCAGGCCACTCCATTCTCTGTATGCCATGCATCTGATGGAACTGATTGACATCCCTAGCTCGATGGGCATGAGCATTATCGTCCACTAGTGTAAATCCCTCATCCGTTGTGGCAGCGAATCCTATCGACAGATTCAAGGATGTTGTCTCTGCACACCAGACCAGTCATGTTACCTTGGATAGGAATTAGAGGCGTACGTCGACCAAACATGATTCTACCTCAAAACATTACGAAACCTA
Source organism: Meconema thalassinum (assembly GCA_946902985.2). Lineage (NCBI taxonomy): Eukaryota > Metazoa > Arthropoda > Insecta > Orthoptera > Tettigoniidae > Meconema > Meconema thalassinum. The sequence continues at coordinate 919,446,234 of OX336389.2, forward strand.
CTTGCTGCTGGTGGTGTTCCTGAATGAAGGGTTCGTGAAATCTCTCACACACTGCCCAGGACTCAGAAATAATAGTTCGAAAATGTACTTTTTCGGATCGTTGTGATAGGTGGACCTTTTTCCTCCTAACATAGGGTCTACTTTCTGGTTACTTTACTTTTTTTAAGGGTAGGCTACTTAAAAATTTTGTCTTGCACCTAAAACTTCAGGTAGGCAATGCTCCCCCCTGTTTTACGCCCCTGCATATAATATATTCATTGTACCCTGCAGAGCCATTGGACAAATTTGTGTTTGCAATATTTACGCTACAGCTACAAGATTTCCTATGTTGGATTTTTATATATGTAGGCCATGTTCTATTAGATGACGATTATTGCGTAGGTTCATTAATCAACAGTTCACAATGAAAATGCATTATTTATAAATAAATCTTAGAATATATTTTAATTGTTTAAAGGTCTGTTTTGGTGCAAAAATACTAGCAAGTTAACATTTTGAGGGGTGAGGCAGCTCCGCTTTGCAGTCACAATGTTTCCTACAAATGAAAATACTCCTTCAGCGCTGCAGGTGGTCGTGGGGATGATCAAGTAGGTCTATTTTATCGTTAAATTAGCGGGCCTTGGATATATTGTTTGATTCATTATCCACCAGTGATAACGGATGAGTATGCAAGTCAGGCGCCAGCCCCGTGGTGTTGGGGTAGCGCGCCTGCCTCTCGCCCGGAGGCCCCGGGTTCGATTCCCGGCTCCGTCAGGGATTTTAGAAACTGACGTGAGGGCTGGAACGGGCTGCACTCAGCCTCGTGAGGACAATTGAGTAGCTGTCTGACTCACTGACAGCACTCCGATCACGAAAACCAAGATTAACGGCTGAGGGGACCCCATGCGCTGATCACTCGTCACCCCAATATCTGCAGGCCAAATGGCTGGGCAGCGGTCGCTTGGTAGGCCCAGGCCCTTCACGGGCTGTAGTGCCAGGGGGTTATGCAAGTCAGGCGGTGAATTCCCAAGATAGACGTCCAGCTCGTCTTTTGCAATGTTTGCAATATTTACGCTACAGCTACAAGATTTCCTATTTTTACCGCACTTTTTATAACTGCCCTATCATGAGAACATTGAGTTTTTATCAACATGCCTAAAAGTTGACTTTAGACGTACCTTCGTTCGTAATATGTCACATTTGTATCTTTGGAGTCGAAATTTAATGTTTTTCAGATGGTCAACACGATTGTACCCAATTGTCTAACGGGTGGTTCCCTAATCCTGAAAAAAAGAATTTACATGACATTAATAAATACACTTGGATGACCAGTTTCGATCGGCAAGTGATCATCATCAGATCCTTTACACTTAAGCTATTAAATCTATGTCCACAAGTATGGGTTATGATATTTACAATATATACACTCATTTAGTTGCAGTAGTAATTAATAGGGCTCAGATTTTTAGGTAAATACATATTTTTATGTAAATACATATTTTAAGCATTTTTTCTATAAATACATCAATTCCTGCTTTTCACTTATTAGCACATAAAAAGGCATAATATTTACATTTTTTTAAATCAGTATGGTAGATCTCTCAGTTTATTGCATTTTTGTTCTGTGTTACTTCAACAGTGAAGAACCTGTGAGCTATCTAATCTTCATGCAGAGCGTATGTCAGCTTGCTGTGTTATTCTTAACTTGTCGCCCCGTGCCACTCACTGTGGAAGCCAGGGATTTCCTTGTCCATAGCCATATTGCATCACGTGCTAGACCTTCCCCCCCCCCCTAACTACCTGGAACCAGTGTCACTCACATGCAGTTCATTTCTGGCACAGTGAAGTGTAAGGCAGTTCTCTGATGCCTAAAGTAAAAGCAACTACAAGTTATCGTCTGCAGCAGTATGTTGCCGAATTTAAAGATAATTTTACTTCTGATGGGGGCGTTCTGTTCTGCCAACCATCTGGGGAAAGCAATCAAGGCTGAACAGCGATCTCAAGTTACAAAACACCTCAAGGGCAAGAAACATATTGCCGCAGTTTTGCCCCTACAGAAGAAGTGGTTCACGATAATCGTCAGTCATTTGTGATGGACAAACTGAAGATGTATCTCGTTGTGTATTGCAATTCTTCAGTAGTCAGTGAGGCACAGCATAAATTGCATTCGTGAGTACTGGATATTGTTTATATTCACATTAATAAACTAAATTATAATTAAATATTTTTACTTTTTTGTCACATACTTCAGGAAAGCACCAAACTTTTGTTTACTTAGGCAACACTGAAAAATGGCTTCAAACCTCACAATACTTCAGGTATTTTTAATGCATAAAAAATAAATATTTTCCCGTTTTTTAGCACCTAAAAATCCGAGCCCTAGTAATTATTCTAGCACAACTAGTCAATATATGTTATTCTTTGTTGAGATAATGATAGTGGTGATTGGCCTTCAAGTTTGCTTGCTTAGTGTGATTATGTGATTGTTATTATATGGTCAGGTTATTGTGGATTGTGCACTTAGCAGTTTGAGTGATGTATGGTCCGTTTTTATGCAGCTGTCACCTCCCGCTGACACAATAACCCGACGATTTAATAACAATCACATAATCACACTAAATGTAAACTTGAAGGACAATCACCACTATCAGTATCTCAACAAACAAAAATATCAGTACAGTAGATTTAATAGCCTAAGTGTAAAGGATCTGATGATGATCGCTTGACGATCGAAACTAGTCATCCAAGTGTTTTTATTAATAACATGTAGTATTTTTTCAGGATTAGGGAACCACCCATTACAGTTGGGTACAATCGTGTTGACCGACTGATAAACATTAAATTTCGATTACTAAGGCAAGACTGAACAAGTAGTTCCATGAAGAACTAAACAGCCTATTTTCATGTATCCTACTTATGTTAATTGCCTCTGTCAACATACAAAATTTCAGTTTGATTGCTGTAATAGATCCGTAGATATTGAGAACTGTCGAAATATTTTGGATGGTCACCATGTTTTGAATTTTTAGTATGTAGACCATAGAGTTATGTACTATTACATGAAGATTATTGTGTATGTGTATTATTCAAACTTCAATCGCATAATTAGAATGCAAGAAATATAAACGAGATTTTAAAATTTTGCATAGCCGCCATCTTATGGTCATGAAAACAATTGAAATAAATTAGATGTCAGTGGATTAAAATTTGTATAAGCATTTATCGTACCAAGTTTCACTGCGCTCAGATGGTTAAATCGTGAGAAACGTCCATTTAAATATTTAAATTTTGCGTGACCGCCATGTTAGATTTGTGCTCACCAGGTTATTGAATGTCCCATAGGTGAACTTATGATCATAGCCTTTATCGACATACAAAATTGCAGGTTGATTGCTGTTATATATTAGTAGATATTGAGAACCGTCTAAATATTTTGGATGGTCGCCATTTTGGATTTTTGTATATGTATTAGATGACGATTATTGCGTATGTTCATTATTCAATCGTTGACCTCGATCACATGATTAGGACACAAGAAATAAAATCTCAATTTTAAAATTTCGCACAGCCACCATCTTTAGGTTATGTAAACAATTGAACTAAATTTGATGTCGGATGGTTAAATCACGAGGAAAGTTTATTTAAATATTTCAACTCCTTGGCCGCCATGTTCGTTTTGTACTTAACAGGTTTTTGAAAATCACATAGGTGAACATCCAGTAATATCTTTTATCACTGTACAAAATTTCAGGGTGATATCAGTAATAGTTTCGGAGAAATTATTCACACAGCCGCCATGTTAGATTGGTGAGACGTAATAAAATTTGATGGGCACTGTCGTGGTCGATCGAAATAGTACTATGACCTTACCGAGTTTCATTGAAATCGCCACAGCCGTTTAGATTTTATTAGGGACACCACACATACAAACACGGACAAAAGGTGATCTCATAAGCCTATTTTTTCATAAATGAAAATAGGAAAAAAATGGCTTCCGACATGATAATCCTTCGAGTAAAGTTAAATGAAACCTCAAAGAGGGTGTTGAGCAGTGGCTAGAATTCTTGGCCGTCACCACAGAGGCCTGCGTTCAATTCCTGGCTCTGCCAAGAAATTAACTTCTGATCTGAGGGCTGGAACGGGGTACACTCAGCCTCGTGAGGTAAAACTGATGAGAGGTGGGTTTGATTCCTACCTCAGGCATCTTGGAAGTTGTTTTCCATCGTTTCCCACATCTACTCCAGGCAAATGCCAGGATGGTACCTAATTTAAGGCCACGGTCGGTTCCTACTCAACTCCTATCTGAATTACAAATACACACACTGGTACAGACATCGCAGTGACACATGTTATCAGACAAGTCTTAAACACACCCAAGTGCACAGGGTTACATGAAGACAATGTTGCAAAACCCCTAAAAGAATCAACAACAACATCACCCGTCATGGGACTGCCCAGGCTAACCATATTGAGTGATTGCATTAAGAAACCAAGTCGTGTCCTAGTTTGTTGATTCTGTGAGAGCGCAGTTAAAAGTGCGAAATACATTGATTATTCAACAAAATTATGTTCAATGGTCTGGCTAAGCTCAAATAATGTACAGCGTTTCGCCCCAGTGTACCATTGGGAACCTCACCATTAAACATAATTTTCTTGAGTAATCACAGCTCAAAGGACCATAACAACATGTTTCTCATTCGAGAACATTCTTTTGACATGGACAAATCAATTATTCGTAAAACTGATTAATCGTTATTTGTGGCAATTAATCGATTTTTCTGTTTCGATTAATCGATATGTGAATGTGAAATTAATGGATTAAAAGTACTAGCCCTAGTAAAATACTGCCAATGTCATTGTGTGCAGAATTAAGGCCTCATAGAATCCTGCATTACAACTCACAATACTCAACTGGAGCCATTTTCGAGTGATTAAAATCCAAGTCTAACCCTTCTGCTAGCAAAAATATGTTAAAGAAGGAACTGTGGGAACAGTGCCTAATTTTTTAATGTAGAAAAAGCTTGCTTGAATTCATTTTATTGTTAACTTTATACATCATAACTTCTGGAAATATTTGTTTCATTTCTTTAATACATGTATACCGTACCGCATATCATTTTCAAGTAATGTGTACATATATGTATGCATTGTATAAGTATGTACTTGGGTCTGTGTGGAATCAGTTATGTCTGTAGTAGAGTGACTGGGTTAGTAACCATCCCAGAATTTGCCTAGAATAAGAGTGGAAACCATGAAATACCACTTCTAGGATGGCTGAGATGGACCTCTTTTCAGTTGTCCTCTCGAGGTTGAATAAACTTCGTTTTGGACCTCCGACCAGATTTTAATTTCTTGGCAAAGCCAGGAATCAAGCAGGACAAGAATCTTAATATGTGCCCTTCAACCATGGAGGAGAAACCTGATTTGTCCAAGATCTACTGTTTTTTACCACATTCATTAGAATGGTGAATATATTACAAGTAACAAAATAACTAAATTGAAAATTCAGCAAACTGATGAAGAAGATGGCAAATACATCCCTGACTCTTCAAATATAGATGCTTATTGTGTAATTCCTGATTGATTGATTGAATGAATTACAAGAAAGGAATAAATAAATAAATAAATGAATGAACGAAGAAAGGAATAAATGAATGAATAAAAAATAATTAAAAAAGTATTTTTAAAAGTAAAAGTCATATCCATTTTTTTTTAGAACTAAAAGACAACAGCTACTGGGAGTTATTCATACAATAGATATCTTGGTTTTGCTCATTCTTGTAATGTCTTGAGCACCCATTGGTATAATAAAGACTAGCTGCTTGGCGCAGCAGTAACATTCTCGCCTGCTGTGCTCAAGATTGCAGGATCGAATCCTGACGCAGCCAGTTGGCATTTGAGGGTGCACAAATGCGATGGAGCCATGTCAGTAGATTTACTGGCACGTTAAAGATCCCCTTCGGGGCACAATTCTGGCACCCCAGCGTCTCTAAAAGCCTCAGTAGTTAAAAGGGATGTAAAACCAATACTGTAATATTATTATTATTTTGATATAATGAAAAGTTAGAGCTAGAATCCCTCTGTTGCAGGTCAATGTTGCAGGAATGATGTACTTCTGGGGATTGACTATTGACATAGTCTCGTGTATTGGTCTAGAGCTGGCAGCTGGCCTGTGCGTAGACTATGCTGCCCATATTGGTCACACGTTTTTGACTTGTTCTGGGACTCGCAAGGAGCGAGCCCTCAAGACAGTGGAAGATATTGGACCAGCAATTATGAGTGGAGGAACTGCAACTCTCTTGGCCTTAGTAGTGCTAGCAAATTCTGAGTCATACATTTTTGTATCTTTCTTCAAGGTAAGGGCAGAGTAATAGTAATGATAATGGTAATGCAGTGTTATAATATTACAATCAGCATGTTAAAAGCACTCATCATTGACAGGTGTGCTGGACTACTTTCTTAATGGGCTCAATAACTTTTGAGCAGTACAGTACGCATGGATTGTGTTTTGCGCATGAATCACAACCTACAGCTATGGGTTGTAGCATATCCAGCCACATTTTTACCAACTACCACTGGGTAGATGCACCATCTTTTAAAAAAAACTATAAATGTACATGAAGAGGTATTTATTTATGTCAATCCAATTAGTTTCTGGAAAAATATTTGTTTATTTAAGGGCTGTGCAAAATGACATGACAGTGATCACAAATGTTCACACCAGCAAGATCAAATGCAAACTACTTTGGGGTCATTAAGTGTTCGGGTATATATTGGTATAACGTGGTGATGAGAACTGACAGAAAGTGATGACAAAACCAATCCTTTCCAAATTAAAGGTTTGTTTTAAACATCTTGTGATTGTCGATGATGTCCATTTTTGAATCTTTCCTAGAAGGTCCCTCCCATACATTAATTTTTTGCTGTTCTCCTATGCACATAATGAGTCATTGGCAGCTAATATTTCGCTTTTGTAAACTCTTTCAAATGATCCTTGCAACCTCACACTCAAGTGGGTTTCTTGTCAGGTAGTGATATTTGCTGATTATTATATTATATTAATAACTGCCATATTGCAAAGAGATTTTACTATGACTCAAATTTAGAGTGGATAACAGTGATATGAGGATACTTTAAGAGAAGTGCCAAACTGTTATCAAGCCATTTGAAATAGGATTGTCACTAAGCAAGGTTGCATCTTCACACTTGTAAGCTAGGAGGGTAAATGGGGGTACTGCTGTGCCAATGCAAGCTCAGCACCAGCTGCAAACAACACTTAGTTTGTAACTTGGCTATCAGCATTTGTATCTGGAATGGGTATTAGAATTATTAATAAAAAGATTAAATGAAATGAAGGGGAAATGAAGTTGTGATTGGTGATGAATTTAGGTGCTTGGAGTAATGGTGGAAGGGGAACATTTTTATTGGAGAAAACACACTGGGAAAATAGTCAAGGAAGCATGAGTCTACACATGATTACGCAAGTGTTTAAAAGAACTGCCAGTGAGATTATGGAGAATACCTCAGCTGATGGTACTACATAGCAAATGAACTTGATACAGTAAGGACTGCAAAGGAAGGCCATAGGTGAATGAGTAGCCTAGTATGGATGAATTGATTCAAAATGTTGTATGGGAAAGTTTGGCAGATAGATGTCCTGGAGTCTATAGCAAGACTAGCTTACAATGTGGAAAATGCTCCTGTGGGGGTCTGGGCGGGGACACCAGGAGCCCGCCTGGTGTCCTGGGCGAGGCCTCGCACGGGACACGGCGCAAACCTAGAAAAATTGCTGAGATTTAATTCACTGGCCGTGCAAGGCAATATACCATCTTTTACAAATTACTGTTGAGGATTTAAAAAACAAAACAGACAAAATTAAAAAGAATACTGCAATCTGACAGAATGAAGAAGTATTGGGCTGAGAGAAAGAACTTAAGTCCTTTGAATATAATTGTCTAAAGTGGTCTTAATAATAATTAGCATTTTATCCCTTGTAAAAAATTAAACTGTTCTAAAAATGTCTAATCCTGGGTAAAAATGACTATATTTTGGATTGACTGAACTTGAGAGATTTTCAATGGAAGACACCAATGAAAGACAAATATGCTCAATTCATTGTTTCTATGTTTAAATATGTTTTCAAGTTGTATATATCTGTGCATTTAAAAATTTAAATGGCGGGCCATACTTGGCGATAAAATTATATTTTAATTACATGCAATGTTGCAAATAATCCGTTTCCAACCAATATGCTACAATATGTTAAATTTTCGATTTTTAAGTGCCACAAACCACAAACACTAATCATCAGTCTCTCTGCATGAGAGGAGCCGAGTTCCAAACAAAGCCCCAAGATTATCCAGAGTATCAGATCAAGCATCTCAGAAAGTCACGGAGACAAATTAACATATAATGCATTGGTTATATAGGTAACACTATAACAGTAACATAACATTATACTAAAAGTGCGACAACACTTCTGTCATTGTTCAGAGGGAACATGCTATCTTTCCAGGAAAGCACTACTTTCCGTCTGATGTTGCACTCAATGAATATTCCAGGGTGAGACGGGAATGCAAGGCCAACATAGGGAAGCCAAAATAAAATGTTATGAGGAATCAGCATCAAGCTAATAAAGGAGGCAAAAAAAATTCTCATACAAAGCTCTGAAGGAGAGGAAGTCAATCTTTACTGAAGATATCCCCATGTTAACTTGGGCAACACACATCAGTCAAGTGTCGAAATCTAAAGACACCAGACCATTCAGCCTACGCACAACTTTTGCTTTACAAGCTAATAGTTCTGTATCTGAGACTTTAACTGTGCAAGAGGTCCGATAGATTATTACAGGTCTAAAAAAGCAGGTCTATATAATTTAAGAATGGTTTATAGCAATGTTCTTAGCTCGCAATTGCAGCACTTTATAAATTACATCACAATATTCACAAGACATTTTTAAATCCACCACATCATCCATAAACTAATCACAAACCATGATTACTAATCAAACTTGAAAAGCATTAGGGAAAAAATATGTTAATTCATTTCACATTTTTGAGTAGCCTACTCGTTGCTTTTCTTACGAATATTCAGCTACTGATGGCTCATAGGTAACATGGCTCATTGATGTAGATATCAAATACCAATAGTCCTTCGACTAAATACTTTTATTCACGGTACATTACAAAATGAGGAATACTTAGGCCTAACAATATCCTTGTGTTTTCATTCAAAAGATTACAGCTTAACATTAATCTTTCATCCAGCTACATTCATTCCAACATCAGGCTCTAGAGTATACTTAAGCTGAAGCATTATAGTATTAGGGGTAGTGATATCTGCTACCATCAGCTTATCGTCATCATGCAAGCCAAGCTCCACCAAGGTCTTTTTGAAATTATCACGAGTCTTCTCCTCAATACTGGCCACTGTAGCCATATACAGTGTCTTTGATTTCCCATCAACAACTGCTGTGATTCCTGGGCTACGCATTTGAAATTATGCATCTTCACAAGGATGAGAAATCAATTCCTGATTAACGGTCACGTTAAACTACAAGCTTCCTTTTTTTTCAATTCCTGAAGTTTGGCATTCCGTGAAATTTCTACAACTTTTGGAATCTGGCTGCAAGCAAGGCAATTTTCTTTTCGCTCAGCTGCATAGGTATAGGTTTACATTCCTTCAACATCATTGAACACCATATAGTTATTCAGAGGCATAGAACAGAGTATTGCAAGCTTAAATGCTTCTGTAGTACAAACTGCAGCAATTACAGCATTAGTGGATGCTACAGCAGGAATTATATTTTTTACTACACCTTGAACTAATCTATATGTTACACCAAGACTTGAAAACTGGGCTGCTCTCTACATTGCTTTCTCATAAATCCAATTAATATGATTTGGATCATCACCATCAATAACTACTCCCCATGGATTTTCTTTAGACCACTGTATCATTTTAACATATTCAATACAATGTTCAGGCAGACGAGGAGTATTTGCAATGGTACAAAGAGGATATGTAACCTACGGTGGAAAGAGATCTAATGTGCAATCAATGCAAGCTGACATACCAGGTAGAAATTACTCGGGCATTGCCTTTAAACCCTTCTGTTCCTCCATCAATAATTGGTTTAACTGAAGTTTGATCCAAAACTCCATCCGCATAAGTTAGCATGGATATTAACATACCATTAATCCAACGGCGAGCAACAATAGAATCAAGACCACAAACTACTATATGAAACTGGCGGTAAAAGGATTCGTCAAAATCTTGGATTTTGCAGAAATGCGGAGTAACTCGAGAGCCTGGAATTCTTGCATTGATAAAGTCTGCTGCGACTTCTGCCTTTGACACCCCTATGCCCTTCCTTCTGAACAAAAATTGTCTATTAAGATTAGACAATTCGATAGTATCCATATCAATTACATGCATACGGTATATTTAAATCCCATAAGGGCAAGATCTTTCAACAATTCACAACCTAATCCACCAGCTCCAATGACTAAAATCTTACAAGTATCCATCAAAAAAGTCAATAATGCTTCGGTCGGTAGCTCGAAATCCGGGTGACAGAACCTTTCAAGAATTTTCCTCACATGGCACCACCTTTGATCACAAGAGCCCATCACGTCCATTTCTCGTAATACAATACCAGAGTGAATAAAATTACGCCAACTCGAAAAGACCACATTCCTTGTCATGAAAACTCTAGCCTGAAATTAGAACATAATTATCATATAAATAGGGTAAATATGCATTTTAAAAAATAACAAACTGCTCACTGTTAAAATACGTTAATTACAACATCGATAACTTAAATAAAATCTTCTATTGTCCTCTTACCTCTCATATATTCCATAAGGGGTTTCCTCAGTTTAAGTTTATGTTCATAAGGTGTCGGTGTCAGCCAAGGTATCTGCGGCATCAGCTTCTCTTCTTCTTCTTCTTCCTCTTGGAGAGGTTTTGGGCGCAGCGAGCACTGTACCCAGTCACAAATCCGAATTGTAGTAAGAGATTGTGAATTTATACATTAAGGGGAAACAAAAGAACAGGAATATTGCATGTAAGAAGAGGATAAACACAAACAAACGAGGATACAATAAGGTGCAAATCTTCACGCTTAAGTGACGCGTCTCAGCGACTTTCTACAGATACACAAACACGAGGCGTCATACGTAAGGGAAATGGTTTAAAGAGTCAAATGACAGTCATGAAGATATTGTAATAAGGCGGTAAGAACGGGAGCAGTAGGGGAATAAAGGAGCACCGAAATATTTAAGGGAAGACGTCATACGTAAGGGAAATGGTTTAAAGAGTCAAATGACAGTCATGAAGATATTGTAATAAGGCGGTAAGAACGGGAGCAGTAGGGGAATAAAGGAGCACCGAAATATTTAAGGGAAGACAAAAACCGAGATGTCGTAGCCTAATGAATGAAGAAGCGTAGTACGTTGATGTATATAAAGAGGACACTGAAATACTAGATGATTAACGGTACCGGTACCGATTGCCGTGTTACATGCGCAAACTTCAGACGGTTGTAATTTGCACATGGCCATAAAAACCGGGGTACGGACATGATTAAAACCTAAACGAATAATTGTAATAATATGACGACGAGTGTATCGTAGGTTGTATATTACAGGCGCGGATCTAGAGTTTGGCTTTGGAAGGGGTCAGAGAATCGAAATTGTTAAGAAAAATGGTATCACTAAAAACGCAATCACAAAATAACCAAACATACAAAACCAGGCCAATTTTTTTGCAAGCTACATGGATAGAAATTTGATGCGTTTAGCGCACCAAAAATATTCGTACAAATTGCAACGGCGTGTTTTGCTACTTTTACATCGAGCTTCGAGAAAAGTATCAAGGTACGTTACAGTTTCGGCAAGTCGAGTTGGTACCGACAAAGGGAGAAAGTCACAGCTTAAATTGGCAACCAAGCTTGCAGTTTGGATGTCGGCAACATTTTTTGGTGCGAAAAAAAAAAGCCCCAAATTCCTATCCGTGCGTTGCTGCACATTCATCGTGACATCACTATAAACATCGATTCGGTAATCACAAGGTTTGCTAAACAAAAGAGACGAGTTGATTTTGTTATATAAATAATCGTTTTTATATAACAGGTATGAAGTTGTAAATATGTACAGTTGTAACAGAACATAATAATTGCAATAAAGATGTTTTCAGTATTGAATAAAATCAAATAAATCAGTTAAAATTCGTTAAGTTTTATTTGTCTGGTTATTGTGTTTTCGTTTTTTGAGTTTGAAAAACAAAATTGTCTCCGTTTGGGGGGGGTCCATGACCCCCCCCACCCCCTTGAATCCGCGCCTGGTATATTATAATAAAACTTTGCCTTTCCTCTTGTATATTCCAGCCATTGTCGTGACCGTTCGTCTTTCAGTTTTTTTTTTCCAGTAACAAACGAAGGAATAATAATAATGCATTTTATTAATCCCTTTTCATTTCATTTCTTTATTGCCACATAACATGTATATACAAAGAAAACTTATATGTTTCATTACATTGATGGCTCTTCAGCTGAATAATAGTATTCAAAATGAATAATACAATAAATAAGAATTTAAGGAAAGAAAACAATATTTACAATAATCACATAAACCAGAATGACATCCTCATCTGGACATTTTACAATCATCATAAAACAAAAAAGAATCATCTTCATATGTCAGAATCATTAACAAATTCCTCAACGCTGTAATAGCATTTATCAATCAGAAATTTTTGAAGGGATTTCTTCTCCTGCATAATGGACATGTTACTGAATTTTCTCCCGATTTTGTTGAAGACCTTCATTCCTACATAATGTGGAGTTTTCTCAAACAGTTTTAGTCTATGACAGGGCAGTTTGAAATTTGATTTATGTATTGAATCATAATTATGGGAAAAGTGATTGTTTTGAAACAACAAGGGGTTTTGAAAACAAATAAAGTAATTTCAAATATATATAAAGAAGGGACAGTCATAATGTTTAGCTTTTTAAATAGTTCTGTACAAGATACTCTTCGATTTACATTACACATTGCTCTGACTATATTTGTCTGCATAATAAATGTTCTTGCCATATCTGAATCCCCACCCCAGAATATAATCCCATATCTAATAACTAGAGGTGTTAGTTTTTGTTAATTCGCGATAAAACGAAAAGTCATATTTAGAGGTTAGGATGTTTTATTTTCACGTATTTACATGTTTCGTGCCGCCCAGGAGTGAAATTAAATCGCGAAATAACGCGAATTTTGTGAATAACAACACAAATACCGCAATCTGCGAAATAAAAACAAATTTTCATATTTTTTCCCCACACCAATCCGAACATTTTTGTCCACAAGCCGATAATCGAATTTGGTTGGTGTTCAATTCGAGAGAATGATCGATTGTATAGTTTCGCGAGGGGTAATACTACGATATACGTCATATTACGATATACTGTCGATATTCTCGTTACTCGTTGGATTTTAGCGCTGTGGTAAACAGCTGTTATATCGCGGCGTGAATAGTTTGGCCGACTACCTCCAAAAGGTTATGTGATAGTTGTTCATAATGTAAACTACGTTTGCCTCCTGTTACATCGGTAGCGAGTGTAAATTATAGTAGAGAATTCTATATAATTTAATAAAAAAAAGTGCGCAAATTGTGCGTTATCATCGAAGCTAGTGTGTTATTTGCGTGAATCAGTTGGCGACCACGTGTTCGTCGTATTAGTTCCGAACTTAGCAGTACAGGAAGATGAGACGCGACGTAATTTAAATATTATGACACGAATTCAGAAATAAATTTTGCGTGTGGTTACGAATTTATACTGGCGTGTGACTACAGTCAACCGTGTGATAACAGTGTTTGTTACTGGGCATCGCTCAGTTGAGTTTAAAAATGCCGAAGGTAGCTGTTTCTGCCACAGACAGACTTAAAGAATATAAGAATGAAGGATTTATAATTTCTTGTGGCATTCTTATGTGCAAATATTGTGATTGTCGGTTAGATTATCGCAGGAAAGATGCATTAGACAAACATTGCAAATCGGAGAAGCATTCAAAACGCCGAGAAAATTCGCGTCTTGAAGTTAGTGTTCCTAGAGTGGCCACCTTGAAAGAAACATTATCAAATGCTAGTCGTGTGAAGGATATGAAAGAAGAGTTTATTTTGGACACTACTACTGCGTTTGTGAAAGCTAATATACCAGTAGAGAAACTAGACAATCCTGCTATCCGTACTTGGTTTAATAAGTACGTTCGCGGAAGTGGAGATTTACCATCAGCAAATCAGATTCGTCAGAAATACATCCCCATGATTGGCGAAAGAAGGAGGGAAGAAATTAGGGAAGATATAAAAAACAAAGACGTGTTTCTGCTATGTGACGAAACAACTGACAAGAATGGTAGGTGTGTTTTCAACATTCTTTTTCGTCCATCAGTACCATCAACTGAAATGAACACCCATCTGGCTGCCTCTGTTGTTCTAGATTCTGCCAATAGCGTAAATTGCTCCAATGCGATATTAGACACCTTGAATTCCTATGAAATTGAACGGGAGCGTGTAGTGGCAGTAGTTACGGACTCAGCACGCTACATGACAAAATGTGTAACTTCTCTTCAAGGATTGATTGAAGAATTAAGTCATGTCCAGTGCTGGGCTCATAAAGTTAATCTTATCAGCTGCGTATTTGAAAACGAGCTGGACGAATTGAACATGTCTATAGTAAAGACAAAGAATGCCTTTCTAAATACGCGAAAAAGAAAAAGCAATTACGTTGCATTTCTAAGGGAGAAATATGAAAACACAGAAAAAGAGAATGAAATTCTAGCTTTCCCAATGCCTGTATGTACAAGATGGAATTCATGGTTTAAGGCTGCAATGTATATGGCCACGCATGTGGAAGATCTGGTAGAATTTTTCAAAACATTGGAAGATTCAAATTCTGGGGTCAAATTTTTCCAACAAGCATCGACTTCAACAATACAATTTATACAATTACAAGCATTGTATGTTTCTGTTGTTGGTGCCTCTCTTATGGACTTGCTTAATTTCTTGGAGGGATCTAAGTACCCAACAATTCACTTACTGGCTGGGAAGCTAGATGACCTTGAGGTAAAGCTCAAGCTATTAGGCGATGGTGGAATGTTCAATCATACGATCCTCCAGAACTTGGAACAGCTTCCTCAAAAGATGCAGATAAAGGTTAAGTCCAAGCTTACGTGTGTTGCCCAGTCAGCTCTAGTGAAAGTCAGGACTTTAAGGACCACGGATCCAGCCAGGAAGACTGTAGAAGCCATCGGGTCATTGTTTGATCCTCGGCATGCACCTAAGAACGTATCTCCCACAGAACTGCTCCAATTTAAGAAGAATGCCCCATTTCTTACGAAGATGGAGCCTCAACAGTTTTTAGAGGCTCACAGCATTTACCTGACTGCAATCAAGAACCAACTGCGTCATGAAGATAATGTGAATGTTCCAGAGATCATCATGGGATTAAGGCCTGCTCACCGAGACTATGCAACAGCTGCATTAAAGTGTGTGTGGTATCCTTGTTCAAATGTGGATTCTGAAAGGTCATTTTCGAAATACAGTCTCATAGTAAGTGATAGGAGGCGAAAATTGACAGCTGCAAATGCTGAGACTTTAACCATGATCTACTTCCAGTGATTTCACCGCAGTATTTGGATAAAACTGAAAAAGGTATTCACTGAAATGTGTTTCGAGATGGTGAATGTAAAATAAAAATGTGACTTCCATATAAGTATTATCTCATTCTTCCATAGCCATGTTTAACGTTTTACCCTGCTGTTTTGTTTTTTACTTTGTTTTATTAATTGTTTATATTTTTAAATGCACTTATTGTACAAACCTTATCGCTTTCCAAATTTTAACATGTCATCCCCCGAAAAAATAATAAAAACACAAAACACCACCTTTTGAATTTTAAATCAACAAATCTTCAAAAAAAATAACAACTCTTTCTAACAGCTCTTCTAATAACAGACAAGAAATATGCAAGGTACACTGTTATCATGACCCTTATATCGGTAGCTCCTGCCAGGATAGATACTGCATATACAACGCTATTTAATCGTTTAACAAGGCTGTCAATGTGACTCGACCAACATAGATTCTTATTTAATGTCATGCCAAGAAAATTAACATTATTCTTATTTGCAAGATCAGTGCTATCCAGACTAAGTTCATTGTGGTGTTTGAAGCCATTTTTTTTTTTTTTTTTTTTTTCAGTGTTGCCTTAGTAAACAAGAGTTTAGTGCTTTTCAGTCGGTCAACACGAATGTACCCAAAAGAGATGGGTTATGCCCTAATCCTGAAATAAATTACATGAGATTAATAAAACACTAGGATGACCAGTTTCGATCGTCAAGCGATCATCATCAGATCCAATACACTTAGGCTATAAAATCTATGTTTGAAATACAGGTGAAAATATTTACAATATGTACAATTATTTAGTTGCAGTATTGGTACTGCGACTGTCAGTGTATGCTAAATGCAGTATATATGTTAGGTGAAATGCTAAATGGTGATGGCTATCTGGAGATTGTACTTTAGAGAGATTATATGGTTGTAAACTATGGTTAAACTATAAAATTTTAGGCTAACTACTTATCTGATTGTCTTCCGTACTACAGCTATTCGCAGTTTCCGTGTTCACTTGAGCTCGCTGTGCGGTCGACTGCGGTGGTTATCTTAACGACTGGTTTTTCCCTGCCTTCCCCCCCTGTCCCTACGTGCTGTGGGGAGTGATCGCGATGTGTTTATGTGAGGTGTTGCCAACCTAGATAAGATGTATGTTATTGAATGAGGTGGATCTACAACTATTAAAGACCGTGGATTAGTCCTCGCCACGCGTGGAGCATAACCCATTCGAACTAAGCGTTGACGGTCTTATGAGGACGTCCCGGCACCTTTAATACTGCCTCTAATATGGGCCTTGGTTTATTGCAGAAGAAAAGTACATCGTACACCTGATCCAGATAACATTTACCTATTAAAAACCCCCTAGTTTCCCCCCTTTTTGTTATCTAGCTTGGCTGTGTCGCTAAATTGTGTTTTGTTTCCGACAGGGTGTGTTTTCTTCACGCTACTAAAAAACACACCCTGTCGGAAACAAAACACAATTTAGCGACACAGCCAAGCTAGATAACAAAAAGGGGGGAAACTAGGGGGTTTTTAATAGGTAAATGTTATCTGGATCAGGTGTACGATGTACTTTTCTTCTGCAATAAACCAAGGCCCATATTAGAGGCAGTATTAAAGGTGCCGGGACGTCCTCATAAGACCGTCAACGCTTAGTTCGAATGGGTTATGCTCCACGCGTGGCGAGGACTAATCCACGGTCTTTAATAGTTGTAGATCCACCTCATTCAATAACATACATCTTATCTAGGTTGGCAACACCTCACATAAACACATCGCGATCACTCCCCACAGCACGTAGGGACAGGGGGGGAAGGCAGGGAAAAACCAGTCGTTAAGATAACCACCGCAGTCGACCGCACAGCGAGCTCAAGTGAACACGGAAACTGCGAATAGCTGTAGTACGGAAGACAATCAGATAAGTAGTTAGCCTAAAATTTTATAGTTTAACCATAGTTTACAACCATATAATCTCTCTAAAGTACAATCTCCAGATAGCCATCACCATTTAGCATTTCACCTAACATATATACTGCATTTAGCATACACTGACAGTCGCAGTACCAATACTGCAACTAAATAATTGTACATATTGTAAATATTTTCACCTGTATTTCAAACATAGATTTTATAGCCTAAGTGTATTGGATCTGATGATGATCGCTTGACGATCGAAACTGGTCATCCTAGTGTTTTATTAATCTCATGTAATTTATTTCAGGATTAGGGCATAACCCATCTCTTTTGGGTACATTCGTGTTGACCGACTGAAAAGCACTAAACTCTTGTAGACTAAGTTCAATTTCCTTTTGTGAGGAATGTTTGCTGCTAAACAGCATTATTTCTGTTTTAAGCATGTTTAATTGCAAGTAATTTTCTCTACACCAAGAGCCTAGATCTTCAAGTGTTTCCTGCAAAATATTTTCAATGTTACAATTTCTTTCGCAGGATGCAATTACAGAAGTATCGTCTGCAAACTGTACAACATTCTGTTTGAAGGTTAGACGCAAATCATTCACATACAAAAGAAATAAGATTGGCCCCAGTATTGAACCCTGTGGCACGCATTTGGTCACCCCTTTCCCACTTAGAATAATACTTAGTCCCAACGGATAATAATAATGTTCGTTGCTTTCGATCGTACAGATAGGAGTCAAGGACTCATATACAAAGGAATCTTACACTTTTATCTTGTTGGCGACAAATTACAATTCAATGTTTAGTTTACAAAGTTTTCAATATGAAAATATATACAACATTTTGTAGCTTTCATAAGTTTTTGTACGCAATGTGGTCTTCTTTTGTCTTCTCAGATTTAGGAATTTCTTCAAACTGACACTTTATAATCATTCCACATAAACTGTTTTAGCCTCCCTTTAAAGATTGGTAGACTAGGTGCAATTTTTATGTTTTCTGTAAGTCTATTGAACTTTACAAAGGCACTATACTTAATGTGTATTACTGCCATATTGTTTGGAATTGATATGGAAAAGCAGTAGCGTAGCCAGAATCGACCAATGGGGGGTTATGGTTACTCGAAGCCAAATACTACAAGTATTTCGTCCCGCGGCTATGCCGCACTCGTCAAACGTGCACCATGGCCACGAGGGCAGCTGCAGAAAATATGGATATCTTAGGTTCGAATCCTAGTGCTGACAGCGGTTGTCCTGAGTGTGGTTTTTCCCAGGTTTTTCCACACTCCCTACAAGAAATTTCTGGGATAGTGTCTAACTTCAAGTCCCGGAGCGTCTATCCCATCCCCGTCCCTGATACATTTACACACATTACTACAGTCATCACAGCAATACAGGTTGCCAGACAACTCCAACACACACCTAACTATACGGGGCTGATGACCAAGATGTCTCAAGCCCCTCAAATGAATTAACAACATCTGTGCAAGGATTTCCATTTCTCAATGAGATACTATTACACAATCAAAGTTATGTTTATTTTGGTACAGAAGGTTTCAAGTAATACAATATGCACAAAAGACAACAAGGAAAAACAGTTCCTTAAAAATGAAGTTAATTTCTGACTGAAATGGTAAATCTAGAATATTCCTGTTCCCCCTACAGGAACAAAATAAACTCGAATCTATCTGTGCTACCAACGGGAAGACTGCGTATATCTCAACAAGAGAAAACATTTACAGAAGTCTCAGCAAAAGTGGGCATGTCCTCCTCTCACGGTGTAACATGTTGATTTATGAGTTACACAATAGGCTACTCATTGTTATGTTTATTCAGTTGTTGTTTTTTTTTTCTTCAACTAGATCCTGTGCTTTGTATTGCAATTAGCCCTGAACGCCTTAAGTATCATTTTCGAAGATTGATGTCACCTACTAAGTCTTTTTACCTTACAAATGCTACATGCAGCCGGAAAAAAAGGGTTAGTCGCTTACACTACACATGCGACAAATTTCACTCATTCGTAACTGGGAGATAACCGTAATTCGGGGAATTGTTGGACATACAGTATACTGTATTAACGTTATATGAAGCAACTCGGCTGACGGCGATCTCATGCTCAAGAAGTTAATAACGATCACACAAATAGTGTTAATGTACCCATAGAATTTTCTAAGTGCTTATTAAAACGCGTTATTTTTTATTAAAACTAGATTAATTTACATGTAACTTCTCTCCCACTAAGAAAAGAAAAAAAACCTAATATTGTCCCGCTAGGTGGGATTCACAATTATTTGGCGCTAGCCTCAGTTTGAAATAAGCTACTGTATATTTAGCGCGGGGGGGGGGGAAGTTAGATTGGTAAACCTGGGAGGACGGAGTTGTATTACCACAGTCTAAAATACACAGTCACGAAGCTCGCTGCGTTACGAAATTGCATCCTCTTGGTAGATGGAGCGACACTAGCGCTCGTGGCGGCCAGCAAGCTGGCAACTGCCTTGAGCGTGTTATTCGCGGAACTGATGATTCCACTTTTGTAGGGGTTTATGAATTTTAACTCACCTGAGTGATTATTTCCATTGTAAACATAAGTCATGTTAAATCACAATGTTGATATACTGTGCACTTTTAATTCTTAGGAAGATAAAAGAATGCTCTGTTTATATTAGTTCAGTCCTCTACAAGAATCCCTAGGTACAGTTGTATGACGTATTTAATGAGTCTTACGTAGAATTAATAGCCCATAGACTACTACAGTAGTTATTTCATGTATTTGTTTCAATGATAGTCGCGGACATCTCGACATACTGTAGTATAAAACAGAGTCCCCGATTCTTCGATGGAACGGGTAATCTCGAGAACCACTGGCTGGATTTTGTTGTGGTTTTCACCATTCTGTAAAGGATTTCTTGAGGAAGGTTTATGTACAAAACATTCATTTGTGACCACAGGAAGCCGAGCAGTAACGATTTCAGAGAATCGAGTCGAACAAAAACCTGCCGTCCGTGCACCATTTAAGCTTACGCTGGATAAACCGTTAAAAATATCGATATAGGCCTACTATGAGTGTAAGAATTGGTCAGCATGAAAGTTCTAAAAAGAGGTCCGCGACAGCATATCTCTATCTTTAATACATCGCCCACTATAAGTGATTTTACTTTTTCATTTCTTCCAACAATCTCAATTCAGTGAAAATATAAATTACTAGCTTCGGAGCGAGTTTACGAGGTAGCGAGTGTGTGTAATCCCCCCCCCCAGCTTCGGCCAGCATCAACTTTCGAGTCGTGTCGAGTTAATATGTGTTTGGAGTTTCGCTGTTCACATCGGCTTTTCAGAATTGCGTCTGGGACCTGCCATCTGTACGCCTTTCAAGCTTACGCTGGGTAAACCGTTACAGCAACCGGGCGAAGCCAGGGCGGGTTTCTAGTATGGGTAAAATTGTAAATAGCTATGCTATAACAATGTTTTAACCATATCAAAAACTAGTTCTTCCGTAAAATTGGGTGACATTATAATTAATTGGAAGAATACCGGTGTGATTTGTGAAACGAAAAGTATAAAGAGATCGTAAGGTCTTATATGGATGAACTGTAAGTACTTCGTATTTCTTCTGTGATTTTGAAACCTTTCATTTCTGAATTTGACAATATAATACTATGTCAATTTTACAATTAATTTCAGCAATAACAATCGTGTACCGTACCTTCACAACAGTCATGTGGGAGACCAGGTATGGTATTTCATAAGAGAATGAACAAACAAGTGTACCACATCTGAGTTTCTGAACATTATCTTGAAGACATAAATTGGCTTACTTGAAAGTGATTCGAGAATAAGTTTATATTATTGTACAAAATAGTCTACATTTTTTATTAATTATAATTATAATTAATTGGAAGAATACCGGTGTGACTAGTTGAAAACCACTTTCTACACCTGAAAATTAAAATAACGGCACGTGTTTGAGATGACATCATTTACGTTTACTTATGTCTTTATATTCAAAATGCATTGATATTATTCATATTTGAATTACTGCCAATGACCATAGCAGGTCATTTCAATTGAACGCCCGTAGGCTCCCCAATTTTAATTTCAAGTATTTCCAACTTTGGCTACCAGACACTACTGTCACTGCCACCCAGCCGCGAACGTTGGAACTTGAGAGAGCGTCTCTAACCAAATAGCCTACAAATTTTGGCTACATTACCATTGTAGTGGTAGGTTCTTTTACATGCCATAAATCTATGACATGGGCCCGCCGGCTTCACTTCCCCTCCGAAGGAAGGCATACTGAAGGATTCTAACGCTCTTAAAAATCTGACGACTTCGGCCGGGTTTGAACCCGCGATCTTGGGCATAGCAGTTCAGCATGCTACTGACTACGCCACCGAAGCCATGCATAGATATCTTACCGAGACATACTTCTGATTTATAACCAAATGGCTGCGTGGCTCAGCGGTAATGTTCTCGCCTGCTGTTCCCTAGGTTGCAGGATCTAATCCTGGCGCAGTCAGCTGGCATTTGAGGGTGCGTAAATACAAGGGAGCCGTGTCTGTAGATTTACTGGCACGTTAAACATCCCCTTCGGGGCAAAATTTCGGCACCCCGGCGTCTCTAAAAACCGCAGTTGTCAAAAGAGATGTAAAACCAATAACATTATTATTGATTTATAACCAGTTAGCCTAAAGAACTAGTTCCTTTGTTTGTTTGAAGAGCTTTATAATACTAGCCTAAAATCCATAGCCCAAGTCTTACCTTTTAGGGTCACTTGGAAACTGTTGTTTGAACAGTCTACATTTATAGAATGACTACCCAGTCGGTCAACACGGATACATCCAATTAGATTGGGCGAGGAGTAACAATAAATATCCCTGTGCAATTCATAATACAATAATTATTTATACACTTAATAAAAAGTTTATGCGACAAGTGTTTTATTAAAGTGTATAAACAATTAATGTATTTTTATTTCAGGCACAAGGAGATAAATTGTCACTCCCTGCCTAATCTAATTGGGTACCGGTATTGTACGCTCGTGTTGACCGACTGAAAACTGATCATATAGGTTACTTAGCAACACTGAAATATGGCTTTCAATATTTGATCTGTTTATTGCACTGCACATCTCCTCTTGTAAAACACATGATTAAAGATATAACTGTTACACAATGCTATAACATAAAGTAAATCCAGTAACAATAACATTCACCAACACAGCGCAGTCGGCACATGATTGCTGGCTGCGTGAGAGCATTATTGTCGCACGGCGCGCGGCGGTAGAAAAATATGAGCCAAGCTTCGCGACTGTATAGGTAGACTGTGGTTATACATTTTTGGGTCTTTTGGGGGGCTAAAACTTGGTTTGGAAGGGTGTAGTGTAATTGGATGTGTGAGATGTGAGTACGTGGGGGTGTTACCTGCAGTAGTGTGGAAGGATCGGGGAATCAAATTAACGGTTACGATGGGTCACTGTCTAAGCAAGAACGTGTGTTCCCGATTAATAAAAGCGTGTACAACGACTAGGCAAATAAGAAGTGCTGAGTGGCGACCTTACTACTAGTCTGAGGACGAACTGCTTACCCAGTACCTACAAGCATGCAATTAAATAATAGTGATGACTCAGCTGAGTCGGGGTTCTAATGACTGAAAGGTTAGCCTGCAAACAAAATAAATAATGAGACCAAATGTACTGTGAATGAGTAGTTTTAATACTACTAATTGTGGAGTGCCAGGACTTCACTTAATCAATGCAAGTGCGTCTGAGTTCTGATACTTGATGAGGCACTAACAAAGTGTAATTAGGGGTGAATGTAGGAATAGATGAGGATAACCCGTGAGATACACATTACCTGAATACTGCGTCCGGCACCTCGGATGTCAACAAGGCGGTGGCACGACAAGACACCTGCTTCTGAGAAGTGCGTGCCTCCGCTGACTTGCGGGAAGGCACATATTTGACCTAGTTGTGGGATTGGGACGGCTACTAGCCCGTGTGTTGCAATTTTGGTGAAATGTGTGGTGTTTGCTGTTGCTTCCCCACAGGCGCGGATTCAAGGGGGGGGGGGGGTCACGGGGGTCATGACCCCCCCCCCCCAAACGGAGACCAATTTTTTTTGCAAACTCAAAAAACGAAAACACAATTACCAGACAAATAAAACTTAACGAATTTTAACTGAAAAACAGGTTTTTTTTTTCATTCAATACTGAATTATCTTTATTGGAATTATTATGTTCTGTTACAACTGTACATATTTACAACTTCAAACCTCTTGTATAATAACTATTAGTTATACAACTGGCTACGCCTCTGTGGATAAGTGATATGTCATCTGCATGTCTAGTTTTGTAAGCGTGTAAATCCGATTGTTTAGTGAAGTTTAAATTTGTGTGGATACTTTTGTGTAGGATTTGGTACATCAGGACATTTGATTTGGTTTCTGCATTTAGGGCTACAGGTTGAATTTTACTCATAATATAAAGGTGTTTGGTTGGTTTCAAAAAGGGTAGTTATAAATATTTCTTATGGCTCTATTCTGAATTACCTCAATTTCCTTTTTTAGGTAATTTGAGCATGTTATCCAAATTATATTCAAATATTGTAAGTGGCTATGGATTAAGGACAAATACACTTTCCTGAGTAGATAATTTGGGATATAGTAGCTCAATTTCTTTATCATCCCAGCGGCAGGTGATATATTTTTTACTAATGCATCAATGTGCTTTTGCCAGGAGAGATTTTCATATATTATTAAGCCTAGGTATTTGACAGATGAGACCCTTTTAACTGCCTTTCTATTCAGCATTGTTTTCTGAGTGATGTCTAACTTTGTTCGACGCTTTGATATTATTAAATAATTTGTTTATCTTCATTCATTCTTAATTTATTTGACTGGGTTCAGCCAAGTATTGTATTCATGTCCTCCTGCATGTGTGTAACCAGCATGTTGGTGGTGTACGCATTCTAAAAGATGCTTAAGTCGTCTGAAAACAACGTTATATTACCATGGAAACGGAGTGTTGCTATGTCATTATGTCATTAATACACACATCAAAAAAAGTTTTGCATCACCTCGGTTCCCAGATCTCCGGCATATAGACGTTGACTGTGTATATTGTATCCAAGATACAGTCCCTTTGACTGTTCATAGATGTCACTAAAACTGCTCAAAGATGTAAACAACCATGCATGAGCAGGGCCTATTAGACGGAGGGGGTACGACAGCCGATCAGTTCCAGTCATTCCACCAGGACGAAGGTACGCTGCTCATGTTGTCTGTAGTTCTACCATGCCTAGAAGGTCAATACCGCAGTTCGATCGCGTCCGCATTGTTACTTTGTGTCAAGAAGGGCTCTCAACAAGGGAAGTTTCCAGGCGTCTCAGAGTGAACCAAAGCGATGTTGTTCGGACATGGAGGAGGTACAGAGATACAGGAACTGTCGATGACAGGCCTCGCTCAGGCCGCCCAAGGGCTACTACTGTAGTGGATGACCGCTACTTACGGATTGCCGCTCGGAGGAACCCTGACAGCAATGCCACCATGTTGAATAATGCGTTTCGTTCAGCCACAGGACGTCGTGTTTCAACTCAAACTGTGCGCAATAGGCTGCATGATGCGCAACTTCACTCCCGACGTCCATGGCGAGGTCCAGCTTTGCAACCCCGACACCATGCAGCGCGGTACAGATGGGCCCAACAACATGCTGAATGGACCCCACGGAATTGGCATCACGTTCTCTTCACCGATGAGTGTCGCATATGCCTTCAACCAGACAATCGTCGGAGACGTGTTTGGAGGCACCCTGGTCAGGCTGAACGTCTTAGACACACTGTCCAGCGAGTGCAGCAAGGTGGTGGTTCCCTGATGTTTTGGGGTGGCATTATGTGGGGCCGACGTACGCCACTGGTGGTCATGGAAGGCTCCGAAACGGCTTTACGATACCTGAATGACATCCTCCGACCCATAGTGCAACCATATCGGCAGAATATTGGAGAGGCATTTGTCTTCATGGACGACAATTCTCGACCTCATCGTGCACATCTTGTGAATGCGTTCCTTCAAGATAACGACATCGCTCGACTACAGTGGCCAGCATGTTCGCCAGACATGAACCCTATCGAACATGCCTGGGATATGTTGAAAAGGGCTGTTTATGGACGTCTTGACCCACCAACCACTCTGAGAGATTTACGCCGAATTGTCGTTGAGGAGTGGGACAATTTGGACCAACAGTGTCTTGATGAACTTGTGGATAGTATGCCACGGCGAATACAGGCATGCATCAATGCAAGAGGACGTGCTACTGGGTATTAGAGGTAGTGGTGTGTACTGCAATCTGGACCACAAATGCTGAAAGTCTAGCTGTATGATGGTACAACATGCAATGTGTGGGTCTCATGAGCAATAAAACGAGCTGAAATGTTGTTTGTGTTGATCTCTATTCCCTTTGTATTTAACGGTTCCGGAACTCTTGGAACCGAGGTGATGCAAAACTTTTTTTGATGTGTGTATATACTAAGAAAAGGGAAGGACCCAATATTGATCCTTGGGGCACACCGTGGGTATATTTACTTCCTCAATTCTGTAGCCATTTATTTCAATATACTGCTTACGATTGGATAGGTAATTTTTAAACCATGTCCAAGCTACTCCTCGGATACCTGCTTTATCAAGTTTCCCTAAAAGAATTTCATGGTCAACAGTATCAAACGCCTTTCTCAGGTCTATGAACAGGCCACTCGCTGTCATCTTATTGTCTATGACATCCTGCAAGTTAGAGATAATATCAATTGTGGCTATTTCTGTGCTTGAGTTCTCTCGGAATCCATACTGCCCTTTGTAGAAGTAATCATTTTTATTTTAGAAATTAACAATGCTGTTATTTACTACTGTTTCGAGTACCTTGGATATGGGTGGGAGGATGGAAGTGGGTCTGTAATTGTCCGGATTGCTTTTGTCACCTCCTTTATAGACTGGTAAAACTCGTGCTATTTTTAGATCACCAGGCACCAGGCCAGTCTCTAACGATAAATTTATTAAAGTAGTTAGTGGGTTACTTAGCATGACAATGGAGTTTTTTAACAATTTTACTGACATACCATCTTTGTCTTGGCTACTTTTCATTTTAAGGCTTAATATAATATTGCGAATTTCCATCTCGTTAGTCGGGGTCATAAATATGGAATCTGTGTTGACATTAATTTCATTAACTTTCTTCCCTGGAAGGATGTTTTTGCTAACTTGTGTGCTATGTTTATAAAGTGAGTGTTTAGAGCATTGCAAATATTTTCTTTTCCTGTGAAAGGTTTACCATCAATTATTATCTCACTGGGACCATCTTTGTTTTCAGTTGTGTAGTTGTGTATCATTTCATTGATTACTTTCCAAGTATCTTTTATGCTATTGGCGTTCAATGTTAATTTATGTTCATAGTATGAGGATTTCAGACTCCGTTTTAAAGCTGTCACTTTGTTCCTACATATTATGTGCTCTTCCTTTAAGAGGTTGTTTCTGTGAGTGCTAGTTTTATGTTTAGCATGTAGTAGGTCCGTTTGCTTCATTAGCTGAATTAATTCTGTTATTATCCATGGGTTTTTGTGGTTCTGGTGTATTTCCTGCAAAGGTGTGTCAGCGTTTTCTTTGTTGGGTGTCTGTATTAAGATTTTGTGTTTCATGGCGGTGTAAGTTTCGTTTGCATTATCTAAGGGGTCTATTTGATTGAGATCATTAGAGAATTTGATTTTGTTCACGTACCGGTAATTTTTATGTACGTTTTTGGAACTGGACTTTTGCTTGTTGGGGGGGTATTTAAATGTCATGTTCGAGATTGGGCTTTGACCTGGATAGTAATTTGACCAGAAAATCTCAGTTACAAGAATATTATGATCACTAATATCACTATTTATATTGCTTATTCTATAGGCATATTTACAGTTATTAGTGGCTCCCTGATCAAGGAGTGTACTTGTTGATTCACATACTGTATTCTTGTTGGATAACGAGTATTGTCTTGTGTGAAACTATAGCTTGATAGTAGATTGAGGTATGATTTGGTTACATTATGTTTGTTTAGTAAGTTAATATTCGTATCACGAATGCATAAGCAAAGATTGGCATTGTTTTACGAGTGAATATGCTCTAGAGATTGCATGAATTTTTTTGCGTTATTTATGTTAGGATTATATACTGCAATTATATTAATAGTATGCAGGTTATTGAAACGAACAGTATCACTTCTTATAAGCTCTAACTGGATCAAGCTATGGTTACTCTCAACTAGGTTAAGAACTTTAATATACACACATCAAAAAAAGTTTTGCATCACCTCGGTTCCCAGATCTCCGGCATATAGACGTTGACTGTGTATATTGTATCCAAGATACAGTCCCTTTGACTGTTCATAGATGTCACTAAAACTGCTCAAAGATGTAAACAACCATGCATGAGCAGGGCCTATTAGACGGAGGGGGTACGACAGCCGATCAGTTCCAGTCATTCCACCAGGACGAAGGTACGCTGCTCATGTTGTCTGTAGTTCTACCATGCCTAGAAGGTCAATACCGCAGTTCGATCGCGTCCGCATTGTTACTTTGTGTCAAGAAGGGCTCTCAACAAGGGAAGTTTCCAGGCGTCTCAGAGTGAACCAAAGCGATGTTGTTCGGACATGGAGGAGGTACAGAGATACAGGAACTGTCGATGACAGGCCTCGCTCAGGCCGCCCGAGGGCTACTACTGTAGTGGATGACCGCTACTTACGGATTGCCGCTCGGAGGAACCCTGACAGCAATGCCACCATGTTGAATAATGCGTTTCGTTCAGCCACAGGACGTCGTGTTTCAACTCAAACTGTGCGCAATAGGCTGCATGATGCGCAACTTCACTCCCGACGTCCATGGCGAGGTCCAGCTTTGCAACCCCGACACCATGCAGCGCGGTACAGATGGGCCCAACAACATGCTGAATGGACCCCACGGAATTGGCATCACGTTCTCTTCACCGATGAGTGTCGCATATGCCTTCAACCAGACAATCGTCGGAGACGTGTTTGGAGGCACCCTGGTCAGGCTGAACGTCTTAGACACACTGTCCAGCGAGTGCAGCAAGGTGGTGGTTCCCTGATGTTTTGGGGTGGCATTATGTGGGGCCGACGTACGCCACTGGTGGTCATGGAAGGCTCTGAAACGGCTTTACGATACCTGAATGACATCCTCCGACCCATAGTGCAACCATATCGGCAGAATATTGGAGAGGCATTTGTCTTCATGGACGACAATTCTCGACCTCATCGTGCACATCTTGTGAATGCGTTCCTTCAAGATAACGACATCGCTCGACTACAGTGGCCAGCATGTTCGCCAGACATGAACCCTATCGAACATGCCTGGGATATGTTGAAAAGGGCTGTTTATGGACGTCTTGACCCACCAACCACTCTGAGAGATTTACGCCGAATTGTCGTTGAGGAGTGGGACAATTTGGACCAACAGTGTCTTGATGAACTTGTGGATAGTATGCCACGGCGAATACAGGCATGCATCAATGCAAGAGGACGTGCTACTGGGTATTAGAGGTAGTGGTGTGTACTGCAATCTGGACCACAAATGCTGAAAGTCTAGCTGTATGATGGTACAACATGCAATGTGTGGGTCTCATGAGCAATAAAACGAGCTGAAATGTTGTTTGTGTTGATCTCTATTCCCTTTGTATTTAACGGTTCCGGAACTCTTGGAACCGAGGTGATGCAAAACTTTTTTTGATGTGTGTAGATAGATTTTATTAATTCCATTTGATCAAATACATGTATACAATACTTTTTTGATATAGGACACGTCAGAATTTACATCCATAAAATAAAAGTACTAATAGGTATAAGTAGGGGGGTAGTGAGAGTTCTAAGCCACCCATTTTATTTGTACCCGACTGTACATGTTAAAATAATGAATATTTCTCGAACGCATGGTCCGATTTTGACAAATGAGGTGTCGTTGGACTCGGGCTGACGGGCTATGGACCATTCGTTATACTTTGATTTTTTTTTTGAAAATTATTGTTTTCGAAAGTAGGTGATAGTTTGAAAACCAAACATGATAGAACGTTGTGCCATGGTTCAAATGAACGGTCTTTATGACCTTTATTTTCTATTAAAAAAAATTATGTTTTTTGAAAACATTCGAATTTTGAAAATCCTATATTTTGGAAACTAGGAAGTTTACAAAAACGTTTGTAAGACATAAATGAAAGGTCCCTACGCCCTCTACCCCCAAAATAAATTTCAAGTCTAGGATAAAAACCTGACACTAGTGTCAATTGGGGAGTTGTCTCACTTAGCAAGTTGTGAGCCCCTGCGACCTTGGAATGGAAGGAGTCATGCTAGGAGGGCGTGCTTGGATTCGTTTTTTCGTCTCGTTGTGTTCTTTACGGGAATGTAGGTGTCGAAAAGGTGAAATGCTGGGAACACGGTTTTATTTGGGTAAAAAAGTGATTTTAAACCTTTTGTTATATCTCGCGAACCAAAGATGCCAGAGGCGTGTACGAGGGGTCCAAGGACTCGGGGTGACGTCCTCTTTGCTATGGACCACTCGTTATATTTCTTAAAACAATTTGGAAACTCGTTTTTGGGGTAAACACGTGTTTTTTGTGATTTTTGCTGATATCTCACGAACCAATAAGCCTAGAGACTTGTACGAGGTGTCATTTTTTCGTCGCGTTGTCCTCTTGCCGAGAATGTTCGTGTTGAGCAGGAATGAAAAACCATGTTGAGGTAATACCGTGATTTTAGACTTTTTGCTCTATCTCTCAAACCCATAACGCTAGAGACGTGAACGAGGTGTCCTAGGACTCGGGCTAACGCCCCCTTTTTGAAACAATGTTTGACATTTTGACAAAGGGCCTAACGCCATACATGTTGAAAAAATATTTTTTCTTTACCTGTTTAAAATGTTCATGATGCGTGGTGGTTGAGAGAGACGATACGGCTGGGTGTGTGTGTGTGTGTTTCAACGAACCTGTCGCTGACCACAATGACCATGCTTAAGAGAACAATCGATATTTCGGCGGGTCGGTTTATGACAAAGCGAGGTTGCGTTTTTTTTCTGACATTTTACCCCCGAAGGGGATCTTTAACGTGTAAATGATGATGAGAACTTGGTTCTATGTTGGTCGAAGCGAGTACAGAAAACAAACTTGCCAAGGAGCAGACGAGCAGGAGGTGTATGTCATTTGAGCTTATTGGAATGCGCTGATCTGACTTGACAAGAGATGCAATGGAAAAATGACAAAGACGCAGAGGACACATGAAGGTTAAATAATCCGACAACCGCGGTGGCGGGGAAGAGCGAAATGCATGTGAACACGTGTGAGATGACATGTACGCTAAACCAGTTACATCCTGTTTGCTTCGTACGTGACAAAATGCAAGTTCATGTGAAATTTGACCTGGCATAGGTGTTCACCTTGGAAGTTATCTGTCCACGTGCATGATAACAGAATGTTCAAAGCGTGGGGAAAAAAATGATTATACATGCAACGTAGCATATATAAAGACATGTCGTTATCATTTCTACTCTCACTTGGGTGACTACGTTTGAACACACTGCGTTGCGTGAAACACTTGGTCTTGTTTAACAGTTTTGGTGTTGGTGGAAAATACTTAACCTTGTTGTGGGGTAGGTATTTATATATATATATATATATATATATATATATATATATATATTGATTTATATATATATTTACAAGCAATTATTTATTGATTAGGTAATTAATGATTTTATTTATTTATTTATTAATTTGATTGCAGATAACCGGTATACCTTACATGTCTGAGAGAGAAGAAACCATTGCACTTTTGAGCCCACTAGAAGGAAACAGCAACAAGCCACTGCAAGTGATGGTGAGATGATTTTTTTTAACTAACTTGTTTCATTTTGTTTTGTTTCATATTTTATTTTATGAAATGCATGTATTAACCTGAATTTAGGTATTTCTAGCGTTTTATTTTATTTATTTTTAGAAACTTGGAAAGAAAAGCCTTACCGCAGTAGCAGTTGCTGAAAATCTGAGACACAGTAGAGCGAAACCTTTGTTTCCAGGCAGTGAACTATTGAAAACTCGAGTAAGCCTAACTTAAAATGCTATTGCATTTTACCACTACAGAAAAAAACTCTTACACAAAAAAAATTAATTACCTGTACATGATTGGGACAATGATTGCTTTCTTGATTAATGGCTATGTTGTTGATGACTGGGAAAAGTACAAGGCCATGTTGGATTTTCTAAAAACAAAAAATTAAATTAAATTTATGGGTGGTTCCCTATGGACTCAACGAATATCCACAGGTTTGAACATGATAATGTGAACAAAATGACATGACATTCAATTTTGTTTATATATTGGTTAAAGGGGGATGTAAATGTATGTAGCTTTATAAAAAGAAAATAAGAACATGGGTTACTGTTAGTGCCAACATACAGTTTATTTTTAATGGTGTTTTGATATATTAATGCCAATTAACGTTAACGTTTTATTTACAAGTATTGATTGATTGATTGATTGATTGATTGATTGAGTGAGTGAGTGATGGGCTATTTTGTTTGCTTTTAGGTGTCGTCATGTGCCATTAACGTAGTGAACAGACAGTGAAAAAGGCATACATTATGCTTTAAAGTACTCTGTGCTCTTGTGCAACGTTAATAACTTACAATAAGAAAACGTTTTATTATAACACATGGCGTTAGTATCAAATACA
This sequence comes from Meconema thalassinum, assembly GCA_946902985.2. Classification (NCBI taxonomy): domain Eukaryota; kingdom Metazoa; phylum Arthropoda; class Insecta; order Orthoptera; family Tettigoniidae; genus Meconema; species Meconema thalassinum. The sequence continues at coordinate 919,478,544 of OX336389.2, forward strand.
ACAAGTGAGCAAGTTGGTTTACCACGTGGGTTAAATTTAAAATCAGAACATGATCGTTGGTTAACTTTTGAATCCTGGCCTGTAGGCTTTTTGTCAACACATAAACTTGCAAAATCCTTTTTTTTTTTACTTGAACCAAGAAGATGTGGTGCGCTGTGTGTTTTGTCGTATTGAACTTTCACACTGGGAAGAAGGGGATGATCCCTTGAGAGACCATTTGCGATGGTCTCCTCATTGTCCTTACATGCTTGGAAAACAAGTGGGTAACCTACCCGTGTATTCATTTTACCGAACCACAAGGCCATTGGCCGCTACTTACGTTGCTGAATCACAAATAACTAAAAATAATAATGATGTATTACCAGCCAACAACAGTAGTGTCGATATATGTGGTCCATATGCCATAGACAGTGTTGAATTGGCGTGTGCTTTTGAAAAATTGGGAGTTTGCAAGACTAAAGCACTAGCACACCCAGAGTACAGCTCTGTTGAAAAACGTTTAGAATCTTATAAAAATGTTTGGCCATTAATATTAAAACACCTTACCAAACAGCTATGTGAAGCTGGATTTTTTTTATACTTGTGAAGGGGATAAAACAATATGTTTTTATTGTGGATTTGCTTTAAAGGATTGGCAAATGACTGATGACCCTTTTGTGCAACACGCTCGTTGGTTACCAAACTGTAAATACATGGTGTTGCTTAAAGGTCAGGAATTTGTGAACACTATTCGTAAAGAAAACGTGATTGCAGCACAAGACATAAAAGTGTCTTTAGAGTTAGAACACGCGGAGCAAATACATGAGGCTGAAAGAAAAGACTTGTCTTACGAACAGATACAAAAGTGTGACCAACAATTATGTAAAATTTGTTATCAAGATGAACTAGGTGTTGTATTTTTGCTTATGGTAGGTCACTCCATCAGCAAAACAGTTGTAACATTTGTAGTGTGAACATCGTACTGACAGGTCAGTTACTACTATGCAACTTATTACAACCAACAAAGGTAGGCAACGTGCACTCTATCAAGCTACTCTTATACCTATAATCGCCAGAATGTGAATGGAATAATATTCTGGCGATGCTCAAAAGAGAGGTCAACAAAATGTCGGGGCAATCTGAAAAGTAAAAATGGAAAGGTTTTAAGTGTGAGTGTTCATCAATGTAGTGCTCTAAACGAACCAGGGTTGCTGTTTACAAACAATTTTCAAAATGCTATAAAGCAAGTTCAAGAAAACGATATTGCGGCTAAAGATAATGCAGTGTTTGTTCAAAAGGACTTATCATGTCCTCACAAAGTCATGTTAGGACAGTTGTCAACGTAAAAGAAACCTTCAACACTATCAAAGTCGACACAGACTATAAACAAAGTGGTATTGCAAGAGGATCAAAAAGGACTATATAGTAATAGTGATGATGGTCATGATGATAATGATAATAATGATCATGATAATGATGATAATGAAGATGATGATGATAATGGTAATGCTTTGTTTACACCTAAAAATTCATTTGTTAAATTTGTATACTGGAACAAACCCAGTAAGCTAATTCAAAGGCTTCGGCATTTGCATGCTTTACAACAAGCTGGGCATACCGGTCACGATTGGGAAATCAAAGAAATTGAACAAGAGCTTCGACGTGCTGAAATTATTGTGTAATGGGTCCACCGCTTTGCAACCAATTTCACCCCCACTCTTGGTTCTTATATTTGCTTATTTGCTTTCACTTTTACCTGAACTCTTTGGATCTTTATTTGCTCTCACATTAAACTATTATTCTTATTACCAAATTGACTTTACTAGAGCTTAGTCTATGCTTGACAGTTGACATGGAAGTATCAGTGACTAGGTATGGTAAGCCTTACGCATACTATAAAGGATATTCATATATTGTGAAACGAACCAATAAAAATGGAACTCTTATTTGGCGTTGTTCAAAGCAACGTTCCAAACATTGTCGTGGTGACCTAAAAAGTAAAAATAGTGAGGTTTTAAGTGTCAGTGATCATCAATGTAGTGTACTGCATGAAACACAGTTGCCGTTGACAAAAAATCAAGAAAACCATATTGCTACTCAAAAGAGTGGATTGTGTAATGAACAACGTTTAACCCCTGTTCTAAAAGTTATGTTTAATCCATCTTCCACGTCGCAAGAGCCATCAACATCACAAACTATGCAAGAGGTAGTGTTGTTGTTGTCGTTTTAAATAGTGGAACAACTAGGTCATCTGCTCTTGATATGCAAGAGGATCAAAATACTAAATAGTAATAACAATAATGTTTTTATGCCTATACAACCATTGCGGCTTCCCCAGTTTTCGAAAACCACAATGAATGGACATTGCTATAAAATGATCTACAACAAGCCTTGTGTTTAAAACTATAACAGACTATTGTAAAGAGAGAAAGGCTTGTATTCAGTGTGCATTTACTGTCATAATCATGTATACTCTGCAATGTTAAATATACTAACTTTGTATAAAATAAAACATCATTTTGCATTTATTTACAAACTTTATATACATTTCTTTTTTTGTTGGTTTCATCATAATAGTTATAAAGACAACACTTAACCCTAAAACATTACTATTCTATACACATATTTTCTTTCTTTTTCAGTCCATTGTCATTACTTATATTTTCCATTATTATTTCACATTTGTTTTTTTTTATTTAATTAAAACGAACCATGCACCCATTGTTTTTAAAACCTTCATAAATTAAGTGCACAGGTTGCACAGCATTATTGACTTCATCAAAAACACTCTCCGACATATCATTAAACCGTATAGGCAGAAATGTCTCAAAGTTTTCCCATACACAAAGTACACGTTCACCATATGCTGTTTTCAATTTCCGAATCTTGATAATGCGGAATGGAATATGCGTTGGCAATTCGCTGAGCTTCTTTGTCTCTAAGCCACATGATTGTCCCACAGCATTCAAAACATTCATTGTAGTAGTCTATAAACAAAACAAAAGCATATCTATTACACTCTAAAACAGCTTTAATAATATTGTGCAATTAGGGATTTTTCACTATGCATGGCGAATAAATTATACTAGTTATGCAAGAAATGCCCTAACTGTAGCAGATACTACTTTTCTGCATATAGCACAAGTGTTAAGTTCTAATGCACACTTGACACATGCTATCATGTGTCCACAAGGCAAAAATACAACACCTAGTTCATCTTGATAACAAATTTTACATAATTGTTGGTCACACTTTTGTATCTGTTCGTAAGACAAGTCTTTTCTTTCAGCCTCATGTATTTGCTCCGCGTGTTCTAACTCTAAAGACACTTTTATGTCTTGTGCTGCAATCACGTTTTCTTTACGAATAGTGTTCACAAATTCCTGACCTTTAAGCAACACCATGTATTTACAGTTTGGTAACGAACGAGCGTGTTGCACAAAAGGGTCATCAGTCATTTGCCAATCCTTTAAAGCAAATCCACAATAAAAACATATTGTTTTATCCCCTTCACAAGTATAAAAAAATCCAGCTTCACATAGCTGTTTGGTAAGGTGTTTTAATATTAATGGCCAAACATTTTTATAAGATTCTAAACGTTTTTCAACAGAGCTGTACTCTGGGTGTGCTAGTGCTTTAGTCTTGCAAACTCCCAATTTTTCAAAAACACACGCCAATTCAACACTGTCTATGGCATATGGACCACATATATCGACACTACTGTTGTTGGCTGGTAATACATCATTATTATTTTTAGTTATTTGTGATTCAGCAACGTAAGTAGCGGCCAATGGCCTTGTGGTTCGGTAAAATGAATACACGGGTAGGTTACCCACTTGTTTTCCAAGCATGTAAGGACAATGAGGAGACCATCGCAAATGGTCTCTCAAGGGATCATCCCCTTCTTCCCAGTGTGAAAGTTCAATACGACAAAACACACAGCGCACCACATCTTCTCGGTTCAAGTAAAAAAAAAACGGATTTTGCAAGTTTATGTGTTGACAAAAAGCCTACAGGCCAGGATTCAAAAGTTAACCAACGATCATGTTCTGATTTTAAATTTAACCCACGTGGTAAACCAACTTGCTCACTTGTTGTATTTGATACTAACGCCATGTGTTATAATAAAACGTTTTCTTATTGTAAATTATTAACGTTGCACAAGAGCACAGAGTACTTTAAAGCATAATGTATATCTTTTTCACTGTCTGTTCACTACGTTAATGGCACATGACGACACCTAAAAGCAAACAAAATAGCCCATCACTCAACCAATCAATCAATCAATCAATACTTGTAAATAAAACGTTAACGTTAATTGGCATTAATATATCAAAACACCATTAAACAATAAACTGTATGTTGGCACTAACAGTAACCCATGTGCTTATTTTCTTTTTATAAAGCTACAGACATTTACATCCCCCTTTAACCAATATATAAACAAAATTGAATGTCATGTCATTTTGTTCACATTAACATGTTCAAACCTGTGGATATTCGTTGAGTCCATAGGGAACCACCCATAAATTAAATTTAAATTTTTGTTTTTAGAAAATCCAACATGGCCTTGTACTTTTCCCAGTCAACAACAACATAGCCATTAATCAAGAAAGCAAGCATTGTCCCAGTCATGTACAGGTAATGAATTTTTTTGTGTAAGAGTTTTTTTCAGTAGTGGTAAAATGCAATAGCATTTTAAGTTAGGCTTACCTGAGTTTTCAATAGTTCACTGCCTGGAAACAATGGTTTCGCTCTACTGCGTCTCGGATTTTCAGCAACTGCTACAGCCGTAAGGCTTTTCTTTCCAACTTTCTAAAAATAAATAAAATAAAACGCTAGAAATACCTAAATTCAGGTTAATACATGCATTTCATAAAATAAAATATGAAACAAAAAAAATGAAACAAGTTAGTTTAAAAAAAATCATCTCACCTTCACTTGCAGTGGCTTGTTGCTTTTTCCTTCTAGTGGGCTCAAAAGTGCAATGGTTTCTTCTCTCTCAGACATGTAAGGTATACCGGTTATCTGCAAACAAATAAATAAATAAAATCATTAATTACCTAATCAATAAATAATTGCATGTAAATATATATATAAATCAATAAATATATAAATGAACAACAAGGTTAAGTATTTTCCACCAATACCAAAACTGTTACACAAGACCAAGTGTTTCACGCAACGCAGTGTGTTCAAGGGTAGTCACCCAAGTGAGAGTAGAAATGATAACGACATGTCTTTATATATGCTACGTTGCATGTATAATCATTTTTTCCCACGCTTTGAACATTCTGTTATCATGCACGTGGACAGATAACGTCCAAGGTGAACACCTGTGCCAGGTCAAATTTCACATGAACTTGCATTTTGTCACGTACGAAGCAAACAGGATGTAACTGGTTTAGCGTACATGTCATCTCACACGTGTTCACATGCATTTCGCTCTTCCCCGCCACCGCGGTTGTCGGATAATTTAACCTTCAAGTGTCCTCTGCGTCTTTGTCATTTTTCCATTGCATCTCTTGTCAAGTCAGATCAGCGCATTCCAATAAGCTCAAATGACATACACCTCCTGCTCGTCTGCTCCTTGGCAAGTTTGTTTTCTGTACTCGCTTCGACCGACATAGAACCAAGTTTTCATCATCGTTTACACGTTAAACATCCCCTTCGGGGGTAAAATGTCAGAAAAAAACGCACCCTCGCTTTGTCATAAGCCGACCCGCCGAAATATCGATTTTTCTGTTAAGCATGGTCATTGTGGTCAGCGACAGGCTCGTTGAAACACACACGCACCCAGCCGTATCGTCTCTCTCAACCACCACGCATCATGAATATTTAAACTGGTAAAGAAAAATTATTTTATGTTCGACCCCCACTATTATGTGTCAGGAAACGGTATCATAATGATGGTCATTATAACACTCTTTTTCATTATGATACAGTTTCTCCAGCCAATCAGAGCTCGTTCATTGACCAATTAGGTAACGATACCTTCACGCGTGCGCTCAAAATCCAACATGTCTATATAAATTACCGAAAGTGCACCGTCCATAATGTTCTCGTAAATAAACTGGTGAATATGAGACACTGTACCTTAATATCCTTAAATCCAATTTCTACACAGCGGGTTGTTTTCAAACGATTTCGGTGACCTTTTTACTGAATACTGATGCTCAATCTGCACATACGGCATTGAAGCTCCCAGAGCGCATGCGTCGGTCGGTCAGTGAGCTTGGACATCAGAGATATCCTACCCTGCGCAGCACCCGATCACAAAATTCTAGTGACAATCTCAACAGATATTTATGAATATTTACGTTAAAACATATAATAAAGTTGTAATTATCGTCGAACATAAACAGTCGTATGCAACTCGCCTATAATGGTAATTAAGACACTCGTATGGAAATTATAAAACTCGCATACGCTCGTTTTATAAAAAATACTCGTGTCTTAATTATAGCCATTATAGGCTCGTTGCATAATGTACTATTGTTCAACATGTATGGCGTTAGGCCCTTTGTCAATATGTCAAACATAGTTTCAAAAAGGGGGCGTTAGCCCGAATCCTAGGACACCTCGTTCACGTCTCTAGCGTTATGGGTTTGCGAGATAGAGCAAAAAGTTTAAAATCACGGTTTTACCTCAACATGGTTTTTCATTCCTGCTCAACACGAACATTCTCGGCAAGAGGACAACGCGACGAAAAAAATGACACCTCGTACAAGTCTCTAGGCTTATTGGTTCGTGAGATATCAGCAAAAATCACAAAAAACACGTGTTTACCCCAAAAACGAGTTTCCAAATTGTTTAAAAAATATAACGAGTGGTCCATAGCAAAGAGGACATCACCCCGAGTCCTTGGACCCCTCGTACACGCCTCTGGCATCTTTGGTTCGCGAGATATAACAAAAAGTTTAAAATCACTTTTTTACCCAAAAAAAACCGTGTTCCCAGCATTTCACCTTTTCGACACCTACATTCCCGTAAAGAGCACAACGAGACGAAAAAACGAATCCAAGCACGCCCTCCTAGCATGACTCCTTCCATTCCAAGGTCGCAGGGGCTCACAACTTGCTAAGTGAGACAACTCCCCCAATTGACACTACTGTCAGGTTTTTATCCTAGAGACTTGAAATTTATTTTGGGGGTAGAGGGCGTAGGGACCTTTCATTTATGTCAAACAAACTTTTTTGTAAACTTCCTAGTTTCCAAAATATAGGATTTTCAAAATTCGAGTGTTTTCAAAACAACATTAAAATAAAAAAGTTTTTTTTTCAGAAAATAAAGGTCATAAAGACCGTTCATTTGAACCATGGCACAACGTTCTATCATGTTTGGTTTTCAAACTATCACCTACTTTCGAAAACAAAAATTTTCAAAAAAAAATCAAAAATATAACGAATGGTCCGTAGCAATGCCCCTGTCAGCCCGAGTCCACGACACCTCATTTGTCAAAATCGGACCATGCGTTCGAGAGATATTCATTATTTTAACATGTACAGTCGGGTACAAATAAAATGGGTGGCTAGAACTCTCACTACCCCCCTACTGGTATATAATACTAATACTATAACTATTTATAACTTATTATAATAACAGATCATAAGAGATACAATCTTATTGGATAACTATTTACACCTTACTCTATTATCATAATATGAAAACTTAATTCTATAAATACAACAACTTACAGCTAGGTAGCCTGTTACAATTAAAATAGAAAAGTAAAATATAATTATAGATTTCATCGCTTCTATACACTAAGATATTAAACTACGGAGTAAAAACAATGGCACTGCAGATAAGCTTTCAACATTCTATCAAAGGTTTTTATTTTTGGGGCAAGTTTTATATACTGGTGTAGTTTATTGTATAATTTAACTCCTGTGTGAAAAGTTCCTTTTTGATATATGCTTGTGTGTGTGTGTGTGTGAAATATGAACGTTTTGATTTAGTTTTGTGTTATGCCTATGAACATCATTGTTTGTTTTAAGAAAAACATCCTTATTCATTAAATTCTTTTTAAAAAACATAATACTTTCAAAGATATATATGCAGGGCAGTGGGAGAATGTTTAAATCTTTAAACAGAGGTCCACATGATTCTCTAGTGTTTACATTTGCCATAATTCTAATCGCCCTCTTTTGTATCCTAAACGTGCTTAGTACATTTGGCGACATACCCCAAAATATGACCCCATATCTTAAGTATGAATGGAAATAAGCAAAATAAGTATTTCTTAATGTGTGCATGCTAGTGCAGGTTTTCAAAATACGTAACGCAAAGCACATTGAGTTCAGTTTAGTATTCAGATATTGTATATGTTTATTCCATTTCAAGTCATGTTGTATCAATAGTCCTAAAAACTTTGTTTCTGATTTATTTTCTATTTGATGACCATTTAATGTTATATTGGGCTTCGCAGGATTCCTATTCTGTATAGTGTGGAAATTTAATAATTCCCTCATTGGACAATGTTTCATTAAGTAATTTGGTTCCATTATCCTTGTGTCTCAAGCTTGCTATTTGTTTACGCCTTGTTAAGTAAGACTCTATCCATTTATTAGCTAGACCTCTAATACCATATTGATTTAGTTTTGTGAGGAGGATTTTATGGTCAACAACATCAAATTCTTTCGATAAATCCAAGAATAGGCCAGTTACATGTTCCTTATTGTCAATTAATTTCAGTATACTATTAATACATTCATAAATTGCTGTCTGTGTAGATTTTTCCGTTCTGAATCCATGTTGTGAGTTTGATAATATTTTATTTTTTTCTATAAAACTTATCAGTCTCTTATACATTATTTTTTCCACAATTTTTGCAATACCAGTTGGTAAGGTAATGGGACGATAGTTATCTAATTCATCTTTTGAACCGTTTTTGTGCACTGGAAATACTTTTGATAACTTCAAAATATCCGGGTAAGTTCCTGAGAGAATTGAACTGTTTATTAAGCGTGTAAGTGGATTTATTATATTTTCTGCACATTTCTTATAATTGCATCAGGGATGCCATCAATGCCAGCACAGAATTTATTTTTTAGCTCTTTTATAACTATTCTTACCTCTTCACTTGTGACATGATTTATAAATAAAGAATCACTACATATATTTATTTTATTATTAGAATTTAGTGTATTTTACCTGTGATTTATTTAATATTTTTTGTGGAATTTCCAGAAAATAGTCATTCCATTTTTTGTGGACATAAACTCCCACGCGTCCACCAACCTGCTTGTCTCCGTGTACAAATGCAACAGAATAGTTGTTTAGGTTGAAGTATTTAGCTTCATTACTTTTCACCCAAGTCTCGGTTACCACTATGACATCTTGATTTCCTACAATATGTATTAGTATCTCGATATCTTCTAGTTTATTTTTTATGCTTCTGCTATTTAGGTAAAGGCACTTGATTTGGCTAACCTCATTTTTAGTGTCTGCTATGTAGTCGTGGATACAGTCATATTTACGCTCATCAATTGATGTGTGTAAGTCAACATCAACTAGTAGGTCCATGTCTTGATTCATTATTATTTCTGTGAATGGGATAGCTGAGCCTTGTTGATGGAAGAGTCTTTTACTAGCGTTTCAATGTCTTCTGGTGAGCTGATCCTGACAGCCCTGTCACTATCTGATTTATAATAACCCCTGGCACTACAGCCCATGAAGGGTCTAGGCCTACCAAGCGACCGCGGCCCAGCCATTTGGCCTGCAGATATTGGGGTGACGCGTGATCAGCGCATCGGGTCCCCTCGGCTGTTAATCTTGGTTTTCGTGATCGGGGCGCTGCCTCACTGTCAGACAGCTACTCAATTGTCCTCACGAGGCTGAGTGCAGTCCGTTCCAGCCCTCACGTCAGTTTCTAAAATCCCAGACGGAATCAAACCCAGGCCTCCGCGGTTACAGCCAAGAATACTAGCCACTATGCAACGATGCAGATATGTAATAATAATAATAATGGCCTACTAACCAATGAAATATAAATGGCCATCCAATTCTTCGCTTCCAATACCGCCCTCCTGATCAATTTTATGGTAAGTACCAGAGTCTTCAGATCCTGTTTCAACTTTGTCTTCAGTATCAGAGTCACCAACTAGCGATTCATTATCTTCCAGCAGAAGACGACATACTTCATCTAGATCCTTAGCTTTTCGTAAGTCGTGTATCTCTTTACTTATCTTCAGTAAGGCAACATACCAAACCGTCAACTCACTGGCAGAATGTTACATCATTGGGCATGCTGGGGCTACCAGTCCCAAATGATACAGCAGCTGATAAATGTTACACGTGTGGAGTTATTTTTAGGCTCATCGTTTCACAACTCCAGGAAAATACTTACTAAGGTATGGTGTAAGATTGTGACTGTTTTCCTGACGGGAGTGGGAAAAAATCACAACAAGTCCTACTCTAGTGTGACAAATGAAATGTAAGCTTTATACAGGGCGTTTCTTAATTATACCGACAAAAAATCAGGGACGCTGTGCGTGTTATGTAAAAGACGATGCCGCAATCGGATTGGCGGAGAAAAATTTTTTCCCTCCGAGAAAATGAGTTTACTTTGTTACTTCCGGGCGCGCGATTCAAATCTACGTACTCGCCGTATTTGCTGAGCCAGGCAGCAAGCCGCTGGCCACTGCTGTGCTTCAGGCAAGGGAAGGGAGTGTGATAGAAGGAGACAGAGATATGCTGGCGGGCATGCGGCAAGCCGAGGCGATCGAGGAAACTTGCGCATGCCCGCCAGCATATCTCTGTCACCTTCTATCACACTCCCTTCCCTTGCTTGAAGCACAGCGGTGGCCAGCGGCTTGCTCTCTAGCTCAGCAAATACGGCGAGTTCGTAGATTTGAATCGCGCGCCCGGAAGTAACAAAGTAACCTCATTTTCTCGGAGGGAAATATTTTCTCCGCCAATCCGATTGCGGCATCGTCTTTTACATATCACACAGAGCGTCCCTGATTTTTTTTGTCGGTATAATTAAGATACACCCTGTAGATGAAGTTACCACCTGATTAGATTGATTGATACGTGATTATATTGATTATGTGTTGGGCGCCATGGTCATGATATACCTCAAACCAAAATGTATCACTTACACCTCTGGTAGAGCACCTGAGACCTCTGCCTCTCAAGTCATGGTAAGACTCTGTCTTTAACCGGGATGGTACTTGCTTTAGGAATTAGGGATGACTTAAATCTATCTCTAACTGCAAAGAATGAAAAGGACTGCATCAAATAAAAGATAGAATTTAATTGAATCAGTCATTTAAGAAAGGGCATATGTCCAGAAATGTAACTTTTCAGGTGGAGCAAAAAACTGTTTGAGAAACCAGTGTGGCTATTTACGTTAAATGTATGTGTTTCGACCTTAAGTGTTGATGGTTGTGGATAGGTTACTTGATAAAATATGAAGTAAGGATGAAGGACTTTGTGGGAATTGGCAGATGATATTAATGGAAATGGGCCCTTTCTAAAATGATGGCTGAATGAACATCAGTTTTGGAGCAAAAATACATAGTTTATTCAGATAACTTAGACACACTGTATCGCTGCTCTACAAAAATAATCATTTGAATGATGGCAGTCAATCAGCATCATCGTCAGTCCCACAAACAGTTGGCCACGCAAGTATTTCGTCGAAAAAGACTTTGTACTCCCTCGGAATGTACACTTCAAGACGGTTTAGATTATTAATCTCGTTCTTCTCTATAGGACTTGGTTCGTCGTATGCTAGTTCGGTAGGAAGCTTGACGTTGCTGTCTAGATGCAAACAGAAGGTGTGGTCAATAAGACCGTTGATGAAGTGTTTTGTCCGCACGGTTCCTGGATCCTTGGCAGAGTACAGGAAGTGCATGAATGATGCTGGCTGGAAACAAATTTTGAAGTTGGTAGGCATTTCCCTACCTCGAGATTCATCTGACAATCCTCTCCTCTTATTAACTGTTGGCCACCATGAAGCAAAGTAAAGAATGTCAATCGACTCCACCAGAATTATGGTGAACTTGTCATGACATTTAGGTGCCCGTAAGATGATCTCAAAATATTGCTTCACATCATAAATTCGATATTTTTTTTACAAATCTTTTAATGATAGCAAAATCTCGATCACAGGTATTGAATGAGTGCCCTCGTATAGGGAAGTAATGTTCAATGGATTCAAATAGCTTCATGTCAACAAGTGCTGCACATAATCGGATCACTGCATGATTTTTGTTCTGTCCTACAGCTCCATCCGAGAACAGTCAAAGTTCCTTCACACTCTTTGTACACATTTTTGAATATAGTCTCACAAAAAGCTGCACACTTCATTGGCACCTTTACGAGTTTTGCCTTCGTAGTAAACATAAAGCATAGTAAACAAATAAAGGTGCACTCATCTGTTTGACCAAAGAGCATGCAGATGTTCCTTCCTGTAAGCAAAGAAGTCATTCAAGAACGGGCAATCAACCAGGGACTTGTGCCCTTTCTTAAATGACTTCCAAACAACACACAAATCCCTTCCTTTTGTGACAAGATGCACCAGGATGAGAAGAATATTATTCTGCAAAAAAGTAAAAAAAAAAGACAATTTGGACATGTGCCCTTTCTTAAATGACTGATTCAATTATATTAATAAAAACTGGAAAATTGCGACAAAAGATAATAATAATAATAATAAAAGAATGAATTTACTGACTCTTCTATGGCTCGGCGAAGATACTAAGGTGGAGATGATTCTAAATATTAAGTTACTGGAAAAGCTTGAATTTACGTGCCGATGAATTAATCGAAAATAGAGATCTTGGGTAAGTCGAGATCATTTGGCTCACCGTACTCGAACTCTGAACCATCTGGTTTGGCTTGGTGATGTAGCGTTGGTGTCCTTTGCATACGTTCATCTTCCTTCCTCGCAGCGATGATGTGAAATTTAATGAAGTTAAACCAACAGCGATGAGATGTGTCTGCTGTTTTCTGATTGGTTATGATGGAGACTAATTCCTTAAATCACATTTTATGGTGACAAGCCAGATCAAACTTGCACCATTTACAAGTCGAACGTGAATTCGCCTATCAGCCTTAACCTATATTAACTTACAATCGGCCTCATGGATGAGCACCGTACCGTAGACTTTGAAAACAAAATTTCAATTCAAGATTGGGGACTGAATTACTGTACCTCAGCACCGTACTGTAGGCTTTTCATATCTCCCTCCATGCGATACTTGGGGTAGCGACCTGGAGCTAATCACGGGGCAACTTCCCCCAAATTGGCTGTCACTCCTAATCTTCCTTACCTGCCGTTGGCCTGTTCATCCCACGCGGGCTCTTCCATCTTCCCGCGCCTGGCCTGACGACACCAAATTCAAAACGGCTTCATGAAGCTCATACGTCACGTCCTTTGTATACTCGGGGTCGAGTGGCCGTTGACCTAGCTTCGTGCCGTTCACCCTGGTCCGATTCTAAGAAGTCGAGCAACTGTCGTTGTCTCGCTGCTTTTTGCAGTGGCACACTGCTGCGATACCTTGTTAAGCCTGACTCGTAGTCGCCAAGTCAAGTTTCCTTAAGATACATAATGACATCCTGCTAACCCACGTACATTCCTCGCGCCATATGAGATGTTTATATATGATTGAAAATAATGTAAAATATGCTATAGAAAACCGATAATAATAATAATAATAATTTCCTCCATAGAACACGTATCTCTTGATAGCTTCAATATGTTACAGTGATAGTAGTAATAATACTCAAATGTGAGATAATAATAATTATAAAGAACATGTGTCGAGTTATGAGTAACTTGATGGAACACCTGTTAAATAAGATATCGCACAATCTGTGCTTTAAGGCATAGGTGCCTGTATAAACAGTTACAAGATGTCCCAAGACAATAAGATCATAACTTGAACTGTTGGCTTGATATTAAAACTAAAACGAACCATGGGGCTGTCAGACCCATGCGCGGCTAACTGAGGTTTAAGGAGCCTAACTTATGGGTTATTGGCCTATTTTTAAAGCTATTACTACTGCTCTGCAAAATATGTGCCCCTAAGGTATGCAGGTGGTTGCAGTAGGACATCTCTTCTTTGTTCCTTCTCCCAAGGTTTGCCATATTCCTCCACTTTACAGATAACTCTCTCCAATATGAAATCAAACATCCTATATTTAGTAAGATCGAATTTATTGATTCAAAGCAGTGAATACTAACATTAAATTTATGTATAAGTATGTCTCAGCCCAAATACTTAATAACACGCACCCTTCTGGATCCACTGCTGGGTAACACAAAAACCATGCCTCTTTAACTCAGCTGAGCAGTCAGACCTATGTCTTTATGTAATGACTGAAGCTATACAGGCAAAGTCAAAAGTTCTATAGCTGAATGTTTGGTGATGCTTGCGCATACCTTGAAGAGTTATATTGCAGTTGCCTACACGATTCCTATCATAGCACACCTACCCTGGATGGAGGAGATTGGGGTCCTCAACTCTTACACTTTACTACTCAACTCATTGGAGACTCAGGTTGCACGGATAGCTGACTGAGGTGGTGTGCTCCACAGGCATTGGAACTGTTTTGACTTGTTGTTAAGAACGTGGAGGTCTGATTGTACCCAGCCTCCTCTATTTCTGTATTCTCGCCGAGCACAAAGACGATTGCTCCAAACTTGTATGGTCATAAGATACTGTCCATCATATGCCACTAATGTTTTCATGGTGCGGGAGGTGGATAGCCAGTAACTTATTGTACTGTCAAAGCTCTCCTCATCTAGGATCATGATTTATTCCAATTCCAGATATTTTTACTGGTTGTCTGCTTTGGCCTATTCCATGGTGTGGTGTTCCTACCTGTGATTCTGAGTGTCATTGGACCAGCTCCATATCAGAAATTATGTAATGCAGATGTACAGATGCAGTCTAATAAGTTGTATGACTTATGTGATATGGGGAAGGATGAAGAAAGAAAGATGTCTTCCCAAGAGGAGCCAAGTTGACCAGGTATAGTCCACATCACAATAAACATCATGAATTACAGTTATTTTCTTGCTATTGCTATTCATTGTTACCACTCATTTTTTAAGTCACCATGTTTTCAGACATTAAAACTGGCAGTTAAAATGTAACTTGAAAGTTGAGAGCATTTGTTATGACGTCATCCATGGTCCCCAATTCTCACATCGTTCACCAAATAACAATACATTATGTAACACTGAACTGAAGAGCATTGATAAATTCACTTCATGTAGATTGCAGATTCTACCTACAATGTATTATTGTGATTTAATTGGCACATGATTATGCTATCAGTAATGTTGGGCTGCTGTCATGTTATTGCAATGTGAATACACAACGGTGGCAGCATAATCCTGCCCAACATATTTTCTTCAAAAGATAAATAATTTACTTTTTACATGACTATGGCTATAAGTCATATTATGTTATGTCCAACAAAGGAGAGAGTGAGCAAGGTCACAACCACTTCCTTACCAATTAATTGCAAATACACACACAACAATAACACAGGTTCTTGGACAGATATATGGTGTCATAATGGTCTCATAATAACGAGGGGACCCATGTTTTAAGGCCCCCCAAATCACTTTGTATATGTAGTGAAATCAGGGGAAAGGCACGGGTGAAAAAATTGTTTAGTATAAATGTTTGGAGATTTAGAGAGAAACAGTGCTCCAAATGAATACAGCACCAATTTTCTGTTCTTTATTTTAGAAATGTAATGTTGATAGCCCTGTTTGAGCATTGTCTGCTATTTTGAGAACTGCCATTCATGCTTGGTTTCATCAGTGACCGTTCATTAATTCACAACATAACCTAAAACATCGTCTGTATTTAGTGTTCGAGTCGGATCTTCCTGTTTAGTGTGTTTAGTGCTACTAACTCATAAATTTTACATCCACAAAGATTTAATTGAAATCCCATTACACATACATTTCTTCTTTTTTCAATTCAAAGAAGTGGTAGTATTATACTGATAAGCAGTGGCATACCGACGGGGGGGGTTCAGGGTTGAACCCCCCACCGAGATATTCCTTTACTTGAATCTATATATTGTCCCGTCTATCACCTGTTTTACGGCATCGCTCGTTAGGCGTCTTAACTCCCGCATACACCTTAGGTGTGGTCACGTTCCTCACTTAATAAATGCCCTGCACTCTACTCGCAGTGTTGAAGCTACCCATGGATCAGTTTTGCTGTGCGATCGGTAAGTCTTTTCACGTCGCTTCGGGTTGCTTTAATTGTGTGTGCCCGTTTCCTTATAGATAATTCAGTAAAAGAGGAGTTTCTGCAATTTATTCCAATTAATGATACAGATAAAATAATCAAGATAGGCAGATTTTGAGAGCCAATAGCAATTGCAGTAGGAACACGGAGAGCAAAACATTATTTTTCTCTCACATAATATCAATTTTCTAAGAAACCACGTCACTATGGTCATGATTATACCACTGCGTCGTTTCAGTCTCAATACTTAGTTACTGTTGTCCATATTTTTTAGAATTTCTTTTCATTTTTTTATTGTGTCGAAAAAATGAGACCTAGAATATTTTTCATGCAAAGAGAGCGGTTATTTAATTGTTTTTTATGAATATTAATCAAAGTATCATTTTAATTATGATGATGACTGTCGTTTTAAGGGGCGGAACAGCAAGGTCATCTGTCCCTGTAATACTGGTAATGTACACAATTACTCTATTATATTAATGAACCCCCCCCCCAGAAGGAAATCCTGCGTACGCCACTGCTGATAAGCCATTACATTATTACTACAAAACCTTAAATGGTGTAACCCATACTTGGATAACACAGGCATACACTTTGGGGTGGTAATGATGCTGCATGAACTCATTTCTACAAGTTGGGAGACCATGGCACTGCCGTGTTTCTCGAACCAGTCCTTCACAATTTTGTGGCATGTGGTCATCACCAGCAGAGAATAGTGTAGATATGAAAGTACAAACATGGTTTCAAATAACAACTAGGTAAACGGCAGCTGTCAGGGATTGGTATAGGCTACTGGAATAATGGGTCTCTGACCGTCAGACCTCCTCCCACCACTGCAACCACATGCCATAGCCCTCGATGGAAATTACCATACATGCACTCATCCTCCAATGTGATATGTGACGAACTCAGTAGGCTACTGTATATGGATTCATCTGACCAGTGTCATTGTTTGCATGCGCTCCTCTTGGTGGAATATTGAAGCACGACTGGGTTGTTGACTCAATAGTTCCATGTGCTGTGAAACATTATTCTCATCAAGTTGGCAATTTCTTGAATAGTGGCCCAGTAATTGCTTCAAAGAATGCAAGCCAGCCTCCACTGGTCCCCGGCATCAATGAGCCATTGTTGATGCACTACTGGACAACACGTCATTGTGAGCACAATGTTGTACCACTTTTGATACATTCTCACAAAAGTAGCAAGTAAGCCGTTTGTGCCGTTTCAGAGGTACCAAGGCGACATGCTACAAGAATTTTACTGCTATCAAACTTGGAGAGATTAGCCGCTACAAAAAGTTTACTATTGAGGTTTATATAGGTTATATAGACAAGTTCAGTGCAGGCAGTGGTGTCGGCAGCTGCACAGGAACCGACCCGACGACACATCGCTCAAACGATCAGCTAAGTTCACAATCCACTCCAACCATTTAATAACAATGACAGATATCACACCAAGCAAACTTGAAGGTCAATCATCACTACCAGTAAGAACTTCTTAACAACAAAATAAATAAATAAATAAATTAAATTAACAAATCTTGTAACTACTGTAACTAAATACCAGAACCAACACACTTGCAGACATAGATTTAATAGCCTAAGTGATGATGATCATTTAATCATCAAAACTGGTCATCCAAGTGTATTTATTAATACCATGTAATTTTTTTCAGGATTAGGTACACACACATTATAATTGGGTACAAATGTGTTGACCGACTGAAAAACATTAAATTTTGGTCACAAAGGCAACACAAAAGAATGCCTTCCAACACGATAAGGTACACTTTAATAACTCTAACGTCTTTCGAAACTTTGGACAAAACAAAAATAACTCGTTGTAGGCTATGAAAAATCTTATTGAATTTTAAATTGAGTGTTTTCACTAATTAAGTAATTATCAAATTTTAAATCCATATGCAGTAGCTTCCAATGCAATGTAGAAATAATAATATTAACATGAAAAGAATGTTTACTGCCTGATACACCATCTGGCAGCCATTCATATTTGTATTCAGAATTGTAGTAAAAAGCAGTGGCGGCTGGTGACATTGTTGCAGCGTTGCACAACTCCCAATAATTTTACACCTAATTCGTAGTTTCTTTTCCTTTAATGTTTTAGTTTTATAGATCTAATGCACTCAAAAATGTGTTAAATTCATCTATATTTTGATATTATTTATCCAAATGCTTCACACTGTACCTATAAAAGCTGCCGCCTTCAAATCAAACTCCAGGGGGTTAGCTCTCTTGTGGCAACTCCCAAGCAGACAGCGCGGCGTACAGGACGAGGCTGGACGAGGCCAAGCTTGTGCATAGCATGCCGACCAGAATGGGTAGCAGGGAGTTGCAGACGAGCTGCCAGCCCCCTGGCAACACTCAGTTCCAAATGGCCCCGTTAGACTGCACCACTCTTTGGAAATGACAACACCCTCGATTTCTCTTACCCCGCGAAGGGTAGTTTAGTTAGTTAGTTATTTAGTTAGTTAGTTATTGTTGTTTTAAGGGGCGGAACTACGAGGTCATTTACCCCTGAAGGGTAGTTTCTTTCCCACACCACTAGAGAATGCTATACCACCCACAACGGTACAAATATCGGAATTTCATAGGGAGACATTAGTTGGTTCACACCCAATTATTTTTAGATGTTTTCTCATCATAACTTCATTTAATATTTTTGTCAATTGTTCTGTGAAGCGAGCCTAAGAACGCCACCGTGCTATAAGTACAGTAGATAAGTGGCTGAACTATTTTGCGACGTATTGTTGGTGTACTTTAGCGGTTTATGTTTGCTTTTACCACTCTTGTTCTTGCGGTATTTGGGTTGCGATTAGTTCTGTATTTAGTTGATTTGAGTATTTTGGTTCCAGGCAGATACTTAACTGTGCATTATTATTATTATTATTATTATAATTGTTTGGTTGATTGTGAGTAGACCTATGCATTCACTACAAAATTTCTTGGCTAGCAAAATTCAGTGTTTTGTTAGTTTGCTTTTCGCGCCACTTTCTGATGTAGCACCCAGATTTATCATCTGTGCATCTTGTAAGTTACCGTAGTATTTTATTTTAACGGAATGTTTAGTTTGAAACATTAATTGTATTGTGGAGTATGAGTGAAAATGAATATAGTAAGTAATTTGCTAGTCAGACAGTTTTTCCAGCTCCCTGATGACGATAAACTTACAGTAAAAACACTCGGTACACCATTACCGGATAAGTACTGTCCAAAATGTAAGTATACGAGGGCGTTTAAAGGAGATATTTAAGGCAATAATAATTGGTTATGTGAATGCGATATTAAAAACTCTTTATTCTGTTTTACATGTTTGTTGGTGGAGAATTCGCGTGGACCAAAATAGGAGTTATGGAAAATAATCCCTAAAATAAAGAAACATGAATCTTCAGCTGAGCGGCTTCGGTGCCGTAGTTGGTAGCATGCTGAGCCTCTTTGCCCAAGATCACGGGTTCAAACCCGGCCGAAGTCATCGGATTTTTAAGAGCGTTAAAAATCCCTCAGTATGCATTCCTTCGGAGGGGAAGTAAAGCCGGCGGTCCCATGTCATAGATTTATGGCATGTTAAAGAACCTCCCACTTATTACACCTGTGTGAAGCTAAATTATAGGTTAAAAATTTGAACAACGCTCTTAGGTTCCAACGTTCGTCGCCAGGAGCCGACTGCGGTGGCGTGTAGTAACCAAGTTCTGAACTAGTAGTCGTTTACGGTGGCCTTTGGCGGCAAAAGTAGGAACTGCTTGAAATTCAATGTCTGTAGTCCTCACTTGAGTTAAAAACAGATAACACTCACTAATACAGCCATCACAATTAACACCGGTTATCAGACAGTTTCTCCACACACCCGAAGTACAGGGGGCTACATGACTGCCTTGTCGCAGCTCCTAAACTGAGGAACCAACCAACCAATCTTCAGCTGTTTGAAATTGACACTTTTTGGAACTGTTAACGAAGATGCACAATTGGACAGTGCCTATAGAAGGTAAATTGCGGAATATAACGAAGATGTTAGGCACAATAGATATGTGTTAAATATTGTAATAAACTGTATTCGTTTCTGTGGTTCTTTCGGACTGGCCTTGCGTGATCATGATGAAAGTGTAACGTCAACAAATCCATGTGTTTTGAGAGAACTAATTAATTTTACCGCTGAGTTGGATGCTGTGTTAAAGGTCATTTGGTAAGGGCAACTGTTTTCAAAGGAACGTCCAAAACAATTCAAAATTAATTTTTACAGATTATGATGGAGGTTTGCCAAGAAGAAGAATCAAAGCAAATAAAGGAATCGGAAATTTTTGCCATTATAGCAGATGAAACTAGTGATATTTCAAACATATTTCAGATGGCTGTTGTGCACCGATACGTAGTAAGAGGCAAACAAAACATGATGCACACACATTAGCAGCGTGTTTACTGGATGAATTAAAGAAGCAGAAATTGAACTAAACTCCGCAAAAATGAATTGCGCCGACATATGACAGAGCGCACTTCATGGCTGGTTCCTCTGATGGGGTTCAAGCTATAGTAAAAAAAAAGACTGATAGTCAGTCTGAAAGACTAGACTTTATATCATTTTAAATGCTACAAATGCTGCGTGAACTCAAAGTCCGTTAGCAAGTGCAAACCAAGGTCAAAGGAGGTAGCTGGCTGGATGACGTCACGCTCACCGGAGCGCGCGGGGAAAGGAGGAAGCTCAAGCAGTATTATGACGTCACACACCTCAGTGCATGCTCGGTACATTTCGTCCTGTCACCGTAACGTAACGCCAGACCCCAGCGTAACTACGAAGTCGACAAGATCATTTAAAATGATAAAAATCCTATCCTTATGCAGAATATGTGCCCGTCTTTGTTAGTAATAACATTTTTCGTTAACGTACAAACTTTTCGGTTGCCATGTTTTTATGTTGAGAATGTTTATTATCCCGGAGATTGAGACCCAACCTTAGACAACCTGCTGTGTTTAAAATTCTTCCCATGAACTCAGGCATAGGGCTTAAATACATACATCTGATTTTTTTAATGAATTCCTATAGGAAGAAGCCCAAAAGAGCCATTAAAATTTGTCTATTTGTCGAACGTACAGTTATTTTGGAAAACCCATGTATTTCAGTTTTTATAGAACTGTAGTTTATCTAACGTTAATTAATTTTTGTTACATGTGTAAACTTCCCATATAAAATTGCGACATCAGAAATTTTGATGCAACACCCAGCTTTACTTACCACCGGCCGCCACTGGTAAAAAAGAATAATGTCACAATTAATTTTACTTTGTCTCTCCATTCTACTTTCCCTACATCATTATATTGTTGCTTGTGTGTGACAATGATAGCATATTACTGAATTAATTCCAGGGTAAGTTTCTCATTTCCAAATATCATCCATTAACTAGGACAAAAGAGGCTGAATATTGTTATTTCAAGTGGGGTGAGGTGCTACACTTTTCCCACACAACTATCCTACCACGATTGTTCCTTCAAATTTTAAATTAACTAATAAAGACTTAAGTGATAGTAATTAAAAGCATCTTGTGATCATTTTTATAATATGATTTCAAGCCCCAACCCAAATAATATAGTTACACACACAGGTTATCAGACAAATTCAACACACACTCGTTGAAACGTCCCAAGCCCCTAAAAATGAATTAACAACAAATATTACTAACATCTGGTATTGTTGCATACCTAGTTCATTTCAGAAAAGGTGACACCTCCGTGCTTGTGCACCCCTATCCATCCCCTCAGCATCCCTTAGCACACCTCATTCGAACAACCACATTTCAGGTGCCATTGTTATTTTATTAATATGGCAAGCTGATTAATAGTTTCATTTACATCTCATTTCATTACAATGTTTGATTTTCTTCGTAATGAAAATAAAACTCAATAATACTGAAGCACCTTTTCATGGAAAAAAGATTTCCTGTGCATTTTATGTCATATTATGTAGAATGGGACCAACCTACCTGCCTCCCTCCCTCTCTCCCTCCCACCCTTCATTTCTTTCTTTGCGACATCCTCACAAGAAAGCAGATAGTCGACTTCTACGAAATGTCAAATGTGTCCCTCAACTTAAAATTTGGCATATTTTGTTTTTCTAAAAAGAAATGTTTGGAAGGCCCATGGAGAAGATCATTGCATATAAAACTAAAACTGAAGCATCCCCTGGTTACTATGTTTTAATGGGTTGATTTCTCTCATTTCAGATCTTGAAAAAGCCAATAGTTGAATCTCCTCGTCCTCTTCAGACATGAAGAAATGAACATTATGTGCTGTGTGAAGTATTGACTTTTAATGGAACTCTCTGTGTTTGAAAGAAGAAAAGAACACTGCTGTGCTGTTTTGTCTACTGGTCAACAATATGTCAGTGCTTAATGTTAAGATTACTTTGTGTTGCTTGAGCTGACAAAGACAGAAGATACTTTCTCTTTCTACACTTCTTATAAAGAACATCTTGAAGTATGCAGAGTTATATATCATTCCGGCCTGAACCTTTCTTCCTCACCCTCACATATATTGCTATTTCTATCAAGAGCTGCTGGAATAAACAAATAAATTATAAGTTATTGTTGAAATTGTAACTAACAATCCTGATGGGATGTAAACCAAACACATATTGAGATGCTGATCATCATCTGCACAGGTGTGTAATAGGACGGGGTAGAGTTCGCTTGCCTGTCAAGTTGTCAACCTGGAGAATAATTGGATCCTCAAAGAAGATCCACCATAGAAAACACCAGAAACCAAAGGGAACACTATAATAGGTACGGTAAAGTAAAGAGTGAGGTAGTTTACCATTGCTTTTCTCACAGAGCCAGAGCAGGAATACTGACCCTATGAGTAGCACTTTTCATAGCATGCACACGCACTAGCCATTACTAATCAATCGAGGCACCGGTGGAAAACCAGATTTTTCTTTAGCCTGTTCCAACAGACAGATGGAACAAGATATTCAGTACAGATCATATAGCCTACTTTCTCCTAAATGCATGGGTTTAGTTATATTTCTTTGTCCTCTTCAAGGAGTATAATTGAATGTTGGTTGTGGTAGCTTGTTGAAATACAACGTGCTATTCATATATTATACGTTGATTGATTGAATCCTCACCTGAATTATATAATTATAACCACAATAATACAGCCATCGCAATAACACGGGTTATGAGACAAAATTCAACACTCAACCAAGTACATGGGGCTACACGAACATGATGCCACAAAACCCCTACAGAATCAACAGCAAAATAAAATAAAAAATAACCCCTGGCACTACAGCCCGTAAAGGGCCTAGGCCTACCAAGCGTCCGTTGCCCAGCCATTTGGCCTGCAGATATTGGGGTGACGCGTGATCAGCGCATCGGGTCCTCTCGGCGTTAATCTTGGTTTTCGTGATCGGGGCGCTGCCTCACTGTCAGATAGCTACTCAATTGTCCTCATGGGGCTGAGTGCACCCCGTTCCAGCCCTCACGTCAGTTTCTAAAAACCCTGACAGAGCCGGGAATCGAACCCCGGGCCTCCGGGTAAGAGGCAGGCGCGCTACCCCAACACCATGGGGCCGGCATCAACAACAAAAATGACAACAAAAACAATAGACTTTACCGCGGATCAAGGACAAAGAATTTTAATCGCTGTAGTCGAGTGTTGAAATATGTGGTGTATACGCCTATATAATATTTTCGATTGCAAATACACACTATATATGCTTAATATTATAATGTGTGAGTAGTTATAAATCAATACATTTCTAATAGGCTCTGTATACCGTGCTCCAAATTCAACTCGGCACATCAATGATGAACTATTGGAGTCCCTTCGTCGTGTACAATACATCCAGCACAAATACAAGGCCATTTACATAACAGGCGATTTTAATTTAGAAATAGACTGGCAAAACTCTCCTCCCACTCCCAAGGATCCAATTGCTAATGAATTCCTTACCGCATTCTACGATTTATTCCTTGACCAATTAATAACCGAAGCAACTCGAATCACACAAACTACACGCTCCACAATAGACCTATTCCTCACAAGCCTTCCTTCCTCCGTACAGAAAGCTGAAGTCATACCCGGTTTCAGTGATCACGCAGCCATCTTTACCACATTGCATTACAAAAAACCACGCAGCAAGAGCACAGTGAGGACAGTATACAATTACAAAAAGGCAGACTGGAAACTGCTATCATCTTTATTCCTCAAACACCTTCCCACCCCATGTATTCTGGACACCAGCGACATCAACTCAGTGTGGCACGCCTGGCGAAATTGTTTCTTTGAATGTGTGGATATAGCTATACCGAAAATAACCATTAGTGGGAAGAAAAATTCTCCTTGGGTGACGAAGGAAGTCATTAAAATGATTAGGAAAAGGAACGTTTTATACAAGAAATGGAAAAGTTGCTCAACCGATATCATGTGGGAAAAATACAAGAACATCAGGAACCAAACAAAGAAATTAATTCGTGAAACATACGACAATTATATTCACAAAATAAGCAGCACCAGTGAAATGTGGAAATTTTTGTCCAGAAGACGCGGCACCGCTGCGCCAGCCTCATTTCACTGTAACGGTAAATTCCTAAGTGCACCCCAAGATATTGCAACAGCGTTCAGTGACAGTTTCAAGCAGAACTTTTCTAAGCCGGTTATGACCATGAACCTGCTTCTGCCAAGGTCATCACTTCCACCCCTCCCACTCTCCAACCTGTACTTCACAACAACTGAGGTGATTCAGAGCCTACGGAAGATTAGACCACATGCGGCGACCGGCCCAGACGATGTTCCCTGACAGATCCTGCTGCAGTGTACGGAAGCATTAGCGCCCTCTCTGTGTGCGTTATTCAACCTGTCTATCAACCAAGGTTCTGTTCCGTGTGGGTGGAAATGTGCTAACGTGGTGCCAATATATAAGCAAGGTGACAGAGAAGATGTTGCAAATTACAGACCGGTGTGTCTAACATCTATAATTTGTAAATGTATGGAGCGGCTAGTAGCAAACAGTGTGCTGGAATTCCTACGGGAGAACAATCTGCTCGATCCAAATCAGCACGGTTTTCTTCCGGGTCGTTCTTGCACTACTCTATTGACAAAAGTCATTGATGAGTTTCAGTTCTACTTGAATCAGCCAGAAGTGAAACAAGTGGACTGTATTGCACTGGATTGGGCTAAGGTCTTCGATCAAGTGTCTCATGAAAGACTTTTGTTAAAGCTACAGCAGCTTAACATACGGGGTAGCTTACTTGCATGGGTGAGGTCATTCCTAGAGGGTCGAACACAGTGTGTGGTGTACGGAGGAGCTCGATCACAGGCTGCTCAAGTTACTTCTGGAGTGATTCAGGGCTCTGTGATCGGACCTCTTCTCTTCACTTTATATGTGATCGATCTTCCTGGCTGTGTCACCTCATCAATGTCACTATATGCAGATGACACCGTGCTATACAGGGGCATTAAATGTGAAGAAGATTCCCTCTGTCTTAAATCAGATCTGGACAACTTATCGCTGTGGTGTTCTGTGAATAATTTAAATATAAATGTACAAAAATGTAAATACATAAGAATAACCAGGTCACAAAAACCCATTGAGAATGAATACAAAATTATGAACAGTGTCATCCCACAGTGCACAAACTTAAAGCTATTAGGGGTAACAATCTCCGACACCCTGAATTGGAACATTCAAAGTGAAGAGGCAAGATGTAAGGCCACCAAAGTTCTGGGTTTCTTGTACAGAAACATGAGAGGTTGTAAACCTAGAGCCTTCAGGATGGCTTACACATGCATGGTCCGTCCAATATTACCGTACGGCTTACCTGCCTGGTATCCCACTACAGCGGAAAACATGAACAAGCTCCAGCGTGTACAGCGCCGCGCAGAAAGGCTAATAGCTCGTTATTCCCCTTCCCCTTTGTCAAAATTTCCATCTATAGAGGCAACAGCCAAACAAATTGATCTAATTTTTCTTAAAAAATCCCTTACAGGTTCCATTAATATTGACCCTTTTTGCCGACTGTCATTGGCATATCGCTCAGTTCGGAGAGGACGAGGTGAAACCCTCGTTCCGCCCTTCGCACGTAGCAATGCTTACCTGACAGGTTTCTACGGCCGCTCTGCGCGGTTATGGAACGCGCTGCCAGGGGATGCCAAGATCTTGCCTCTTCGGAAATTCAAGCCGTACGTAAAAAGGTACATTGTATAAATAAACGTATGTATGAGTGATTGATTGACTCGCTGAATGAATGAGTATCTGAATGGAATGAATGAATGAATGTATCAAGTGATTGAGGTTATGAAAGTGCGTGCGTGAGAGAGTGAATGAACAGGAAAATGTACTATGTCAATATTCTAAATATGTAAATACTGCAAATATCTTTGTAAAACTTGTAAATATTGTTAAAACAAATGTAGATGTAAGCTGTGCCTGTGGAGCATGAAATATGTATGTGGGGCTTGCCCTTTTTCACTAGGCCTTCCATACTTCGTGTACGATTTATGGTAAATAAATAATAATAATAATAATAATAAATACCAAAAACAAACGAAGTAAATAAATTTGAACCATGAAACCTCAGACTATGAGCCTAGGTCGCTACCATTGCGCCACGGATGCGGTATGATAATACTACGTAAAAAAATATCTGTAGTATAACTGTAGTCTATCATATTTTGTGTTGAAATCAACTATTTCATTAGAGTTTTCTGATGTTTCTATAAACCATTTGATACTAAATATGTATTATTTTGTTCAGTACATTCCTAAAAGGAAGTTACGGAGATACATGGATTTACGAGGAAAACACAGCCGCCATTGACACAACGGGATGGCATGGAAAAGCGCGATACGGCACGGTCAGCCTGAAGCATTAGTTACTACTACAGTTACATATTCTATTTTAAAATGCTAATATCCTACCGGTGACCTCCTTGAGGACAGTTTAAACCTCCCTATGTACGATGAGCATATTTGGTAAGGCCAGGCCTTGTATAACCGTGAGTTACGGTTAGGCTATGATACTTGCATGATTCATACAACCGCCATCTTGAAACTATTTGGCTGATGACCTTGTAGTTTGGGCAAAAGAGGCTTCCCACATTAAGGTATATTGTTCCGAAATTTGGTAGAGATCGGATGGTTAGGTTACCCGTAATTTGTTTTAAGCTCAGGCAATATGGGTGGGCGCCATTTCTTTTTTGTTATGATGGCGGCGATATACAACATAACACTGAGTTGTCCCTTGCTAGTACTACCTCTGTACCAATGGTGGTTCGATTTGGTTTTGTTGTGTTTTAATTGATAGGGGGGATCGATTTGCACACATACACGGCCGCAATCTTCAAACTATTGGGTTGATGACCTTGTAGTTTGGTCAAGAGACGCTTGCCACATGAAGGTATGTTGTTGCAAAATTTGGTAAAGATCAGATGATTAGGCTAGTCGTAATTTGATTTAAGCTTTGAACATTTTGGTGGCCGCCATTACGTTTCCTTCAAGATGGCGGCGATATAAAACATGAAATTGAGGTGCCCTTTGCTAGTGCTACCTCTGTACCAAATTTTGTTCAATTTGGTTTCACTGTGTTTGAATTGATAGGGGGGGACAGACATACCAAATCCCACACACACTCACAAACAGAACGACACACAATTTTTGGCCCTGTGTAGATCTCATAAGTCTACTTTCATTTTTTGCAAAAATCAAAAGTAGGCTAAAAATACTGCATCAATCAAGAGATGGGGTTAGACGATGTAGAATAGCATCAAGGACTGAAACTATTAGGATGTCTCATAAAGTATTGTCTTTTTTAAGTTTGGTGTTTTATAAGATAGAATTGGTTTTCTTTGGTTCGCTAATGCTATTTACAGGAGGCCATGACTAGAAGTGCGTATATTGCGAGAATGTATCATCAAAAGATACCATACATCGCCAGATTAAGAAACTTGGAAAATCAAACAGAAGCTGTAGATCTGTACCTCATGAATTGACCCTTGAACAGGCTCAACATAGAGTGGATATCTGTCGTCAGCTTATCGGTAACCCCATGGATGATAGATTTATCCAGAGAATTGTCACATGTGATGAAAAATGGGTCTATTAACGTAATGCTGACACCTTGAAACAGTGGCTCAGTCTCCATCAACCTGCCAAAGTCATCGTTAAAAAGGATTGGTTCGGCCCCAAAGTGATGTGTGTCTGATGAAATTTTGAAGGAGTGATTCACAGGCAGTTGGTCCCAAACGGGCATGCAGTCAGTGCAGATCTTTATTCTCAACAACTGGAACGAGTTCATGAATTTTTGAGACGGAGATACCCAGCATTATTTAACCGAACATCTCTCCTCTCCCAATTGTCTTGATACCTCTACATGTGTTACCCTATCTACCCATCTGATCTTAATCACTCTCCTGTAACACATTTCAAACACTTAAATTCTCCTCTTTCCTGCTGCTCCAACAGTCCAAGTTTCACTTCCATAGAGTCCATGCTCCAAACAAGGGCTTTCAAAATGACTTCCTAATACCTAAATCTATATTCGATGTCAACAGATTCCTTTTCTGTAGAAATGCCTGTGCTAACCTACTTTCTATATCCTCTTTGCTTCATCCATCACTGATTATGCTTCCTAAGTAACATAAGTCTCCTACTTCCTTTAGCTTTTCACCTGCCAATTCGATGTCCATAGGGTTTTCTGATTTCTTTCAGCTGCATTCCAATATTTTTGTTTTACTACTCACTCTCCTGGCACTACAGTCCATGAAGGACCCTGACCTCTAATTTCCTCCTCTTCTTTCTTGGTTGCAGAGCATCTCCTCCAGCTCCGGATCTCCAGCGTCTGCACATCCACTCTGGCGTCGTCAATCCACCTCTTCCTCGGCCGGCCTGGTTTCCAATATTTTTGTTTTACATTTATTAATTTTCATTATGAATTCTTTCCTCAAAACAGAATCCATGCCATTTAAATGCTCATTCTAATCCTCTGGTGTCATCAGCAAATCTCAGAGTTGAAATTATTTCTCCTTGAATCTTTACTCCTACTTTGAATTTTTCTCCAATTTCCTTCATTGCTTGTTCAATGTATAGATTGAAAAGTATGGGTGATAAGTTGCAGCCTTGCCTTACACCTTTCTGAATACCAGCTTCTCTCGCATGTCCTTCCGCTCAAATAACTGCTGTCTGGTTTCTGTATAGATTGTAGAGCACCCTCCTATCACAGTACTTTATTTCAATCGTTTTCAAAATGTCAAATAACTTACTCCAAACAACGTTATCAAAAGACCTATCTAAGTCTACAAACACATGAACATTCCCTTAACCTTCCTTATTCTAGCTTCCAAATTCAGCCTAAGACTTAGTACAGCTTCCCTTGTTCCTATGTTTCTCCTGAAGCCAAACTGGTCTTGACCCAACTCTCTTTCTATCTGTCTTTCCATCCTCTTGTTCTTCGGTATAGGGCTGTTAACATTCTTCTTGAAATCTGAAGGTACCTCACCTGTCTCATAAATCCTACACACTATGTGAAATAACCTGATCAGACCTTCATCACCTATGCAACGTAGCAACTCAATCGGTATATCATCTATGCCTGGTGCTTTGTTCCTGCTTAAGTCTTCCAATGCTCTGTCAAATTCTGATCTCAATATTAAATCTCCTTTCTCATCCTCATCAATTTCCTCTTCCCTTTCCATTACATGATTCTCAATCTCCTTTCCCTTATACAAACACTATGTAAGCTTTCCATCTCTCAACCTTTTCTTCCCTATCTGTTAGAGGTTTTCCATCCAAAGCCATAATATTGCAGCATCAGTCTTCCTTTCCCCAAAAGTACTCTTAATCCTTCGATAAGCTGTATCTACTTTTCCTAATTTCAGACAATTTTCTATACCTGCACATTTCTCTTTCAACCATTCTTCTTTTGCTACTTTGCACTTCTTCTTAACCTCATTTCTCAGACGTCTGTATTCTGCTTTTCCCCTTTCATCTCTTACATTCTTGTGCTTCTGCCTTTCGCCCATAAATCCTGGTATATACTGCATGATCCATGGTTTTCTACCTATTCTGTCTTTCCTACCAATGTTTTCTTCTGCAGATTTTGTTATTCCATTCTTCAAATGCGTCCATTCCTCTGCAATTGAAGTTTGTTCAGGCTTTATCATTAGTCCTTCCTTTATACTCGTCTTGAATCGTTTGTTCGCATCCTTCTCTTTTAGTCTATCTACTGCCCACCTTTTTGGCTTTTCTTCAACTTATGTCTGCATTTCATAACAGCCAGATTGTGATCAGAGTTTATGTCAGTACTGGCATATGTTTTGCAATCCAAAATCTGGTTTCTAAATCTCTGCTTGACCATAATGAAGTCGATTTGGTAACGCCCTGTATCTCCTGGTCTCATCCATGTGTATATTCTTCTATTGTGGTTATTGAATAAGGTGTTAGCTACGACCAACTCATGCTCGGTGCAGAATTCCATCAGCCTTGATCATTCCTTTCACCTAATCCGAATTCTTTTACTATCTTCCCTTATCCATTCTCTTCCTTTTCCTACCACAGCACTCCAATCTCCCATTACTATAACATCACCGGGTGAGTTAGCAGTGGTTGTTACGGCGTGGCAGCTGGCTGTCGCTCACATCCGGGAGGCGAGGAGGTTCGAATCCGCCGCCGGCAACCTTGAAGATGGTCTTTTGTGGTTTCCCATCTTCCTTCCAGGCAAATTCCGGGCTTGGTCCCTAACTATAGGCCACAGCTGCTACCTTCCAACTTCTTGTCCTTACAGTCAAACTTTCCTCCCCAGACAACATTCCACACGCGACGGTACTTGTAGCTCACTCCATGGGTGTCCGCTTAGAAGCATCTACAAACTGGCGAGCCGAATATGTCCTCGGACACTCCCGGCACTAAAAGCCATACTAAAAACAAACTATTACATTTTCATCACCCTTGACATACCTCAGAATTTCATTTATTTCTTTGTAGACCCTAGATCTTCAGATATTTAAGCAGATTAATTTAAAAGAAGTGGAATGTGGAACTACCATAACACTCAAAATTCCAGCTCTTGGAATATTTTGCCTGTTTCACATTCATTTATCGATGATCCTTATTGACCTAAGTTACCACACCATCCATACAACATAAGTCCCTGGTTGGTGATTACGAGGGATGATCAGAATCTAAGGTTACAAAGTTTGCAGTTAAATGTGTACATTTTAGTTCTTACAACCAATACAGCTAACTGATAGTACATACATTAGGCTATTTTTTGACATAGTCTCCATACTACTTTAGGCACTTGTCGCTTCGTGGGATGAGTTTGAATATTCCCTCATGGTAAAAATCCTGTCCTTGTGTGTTCAGCCACGTTGTCGCAAAGAGTTTCACCTCCTATTCTGAAGCGAATCGTTGACCTCCCAGGTGCTCCTTCAAGTGAGGAAACAGATGAAAGTCACTTGAAGTGAGATCCGGGCTGTAGGGAAGTTAATAGGGTAAAAGCATTCATTGAAGAAATTCCACCTAGTCAATACTTTTTCAATTATAATAATTCATCAATCATGATATAATCATATGGTACATTCTGGTCAATGATGTCCCAGCATAACCACTTCAACAGCGAAGAGGTCTTCTGGGGTCTGGCTGCGTGGCTCAGGGGTAACGTTCTCGCTTGCTGAACCCAAGGATGCAGGTTCAAAACCTGGCGCAGTCAGCTGGCATTTGAGGGTGCGCAAATGCGAGGGAGCCGTGTCAGTACATTTAATGGCACGTTAAAGATCCCCTTCAAGGCAAAATTCCGGCACCCCGGCGTCTCTAAAAGCCAGTGTACTTAAAAGGGACGTAAAACCAATAACATTATTATTAGGTCTTCTGGGCTGTATTAGGTTGAGCGTTGTCATGAAGGAAGATGACGCCCTCGGTGAGAAGTCCTGGCTGCTTTCTCTCGATTGCTTCACATAATCGTGTCAAGGTCATGCAGTATCGGTCAGTGGTCACTGTGTGCCGTCTTTCCAAAACCTCTACAAATATGACACCTGCGCTGTCCCAGAACATTGCGGTCATCAACTTCCCGCAGATGGCATCACCTTAAACTTCTTTGTCTTGGGAGAGGAGGTGTGTTGCCACTCCATTGACGACCGCTTAGTGCAGGGGGTGTAGTGGTGGATCCATGTTTCACCACCTGTGATAATGTGGTGAAGGAAACTGTTCCCTTCTGTGGAGAACCACTACAGACTTTCCCCCATGTGCTTCTTGTGTTGGATGGACAGATTTCGTGGAAGCCATCTGGAACAAACTTTCCGGTAATGCAGAATATTGTGAATGTTACGAATGCTTCCGAACGACATACCCAATTCCACCACCATATGCCATAACATGATACTCGTCCTGAATCAGCTCCTCCATGCAAGCTGTGTTCACATTTGTTGATGCCGTGCTAGGTTGGCCACTGGGATCCTTGCCTTTGAAGTTTTCTCTACCGGCTGGAAACTTTCGACACAATTCTGCGATATGCTGACGAGACATTACAGTCTCTCCGTAAACCTCTACCAGTTGCTGGTGATTTTCAGGGCATGCACTGTTAGATTTTAAATGAAATGTACTGAATAGATTCAAATATACAGATTGCATATGGCTGTTAACTTTAGTGTCTCGGGTTGCTTTGCCGCGTCCTGAGTTGCTTAATTGTTGATGTTTCGCCGTGGTTACAGTAGGCTTAGTCGAGGTAGAATAGCCGGCAGGAGACCTGTCCCTCGTATTTGTTCTGTAGTGCCGGACAGCTTAAGGAACCTCTTGCTGCCTGTAGCTGGTTGGAACTGTTTCTGTGTTTCTGGAAGGCAATTTAATGCCAATTTCCAGACATTGGAGAAATGTAAGCCATGGCCACGGTTGAAATTGTTGGGATGCTTGAATATCTCTATGGCCTCTCAGATTTTTCTGTTGTAGTAGTGACTATCAGGGACTACGAGTTGTTTCACCGACTCTTAACACTATGCCACACATTGTCTTTCACCAAAGTCTCCTGTGTACTGCATCTATTAACGCCTTCAACAAACTCTCGTGCATTCCGACGAATAGACTGTTCACCAGTTAAATCCTTGTGTGTAATTTATCTAGCAGCAATGCCATATTCAGCCTTAAGGTTGTTGTTAAACGTAATGGAAGCTTTGAAATTGTCAAGCTTGACTAGTTTCACTGCTTCATGTACCCACACATGCATGTGCCAGTAATTTACACATAAATAATATTCCCTTGCCTTTTCAAACTGTGATAATTTGCATGGTTTTAGAACTTTAATTTGTGACCATTGCCCTTAAAGAGCGAACTGATGTCATTCAAAATTACTTTGAAATTGGATTAACCCTTAATGCACTTACAGGATCTCGCTATTTTATTACAGGAATTGATGCCATGATAATGATAGTCGTCATATGTATTCTCCAGTGTGGTGTCAGGAATACATTCTATAACTCTACGCCCATGCTTTATCTGTTGCAATGGTTCATGCTCGCTTTCAGTTATGGTGTCCTGTTCCCCTGGTTGTGGGGACACATGTCCTGCGCTGCTCGAAGAGCCTACTTCAGGTATGTGATGTTCCTTTTGTCCATAATCCCTCCACCCATCCACGTATCTTCATATAGTCGCAACAGCTAACTCATCCCCAGCGGTCACCAATGAGAGCGGCGTGTGATTGATCCTAAGCCTTATACAAGTGTTTCTCACCCAGCATGGGGGCCATTTTATGAAGGTTAAGGGCTTTAAGCATAAGTTGGCTCATAATTGTCTCTCCAAGACAATAGTTATACTGTCACAGTATCCTTAAATCACGAGGGAAAGAAAGCTGGCACCAAACCCTCCTTACTAGTTGGGCGGGACTGAGCCGTATGATTATGGGGATGATAGGCTTTCAAGTGGGTATCCGTTGACCATTGCAACTATACACTTTTGTCTCCTCACCATTGTATTTCTGCATTATTATGCCATATAACCAGTTCACGAACTGTGTCTTTTCCATTCCGGGTACGTTTCCATAGTAAGCATGCCGTAACCCTGACTCAATGACATTCACGGGATTAAGGCATCAATGGTGCTATGCTCCACTGTTTTTACTCTTGCACACAACCAAACTCTCCACAGGATGGGATTCTTCTGCTAATACATCACGCATGTACTTCGACTGTGTTGCAGTGCACTTCCCACTTACAACTGGCAGGTGGAGCGCTTTGCATAGGTATGACCCACACCACTGTTTCTGTGAATGGCGATTTGTATAATTCACATATTTTATTTGGATCCTCCTGTTCAAGCCCAAGTACATCCCTTGTTAGCGATTGCCTTTTACCACTTTGCTATTTCCCATAGGATATGGCCGCTTCCCTATCAACTACTTCTCTAACCTATTTCACTTCCTATACTAATGAAACAAGGTCAGAATTCACATGGTTGACAAAGATCTTTTCCTGTTGTAACCTTGATTTACAGCAGCATCACAAGGCTCCATGAGCTGCCATTTAGAGTGGTTAAATGTCTTGGGAAAGTTTGCAAAAGGAGTTCACCGAGTACACGTTAAGTTAATGCTGGGAATATTAATTGATCAAAGTTAAATATTGCACCCTAAGGACACTGATTAAAATTTATGTTGAAAAACAAATAAATGATTAGAAGAAAATGTTGAAGAGTGGCTAAATATACTCCATAAAAATATCAGGTGCATATTCTCATCTATCTTCTTCTTCATTTCCCGTTTCCAGCTTCCTGGGTCGGGTTGTGAATCAAGGACCTCCAACGTTGCCTGTCTCTCCACCACTCCTCTCCCCCTTTAAGTACATCTTCAGGTTTTCCTCCCTTCTTCTCCACGCACTCCCACACTGTATCTGCCCATCTCTTTCGGGGCCTTCCGCGCGGTCTCTTCCCCGAAACCTTTTCCAGAAAAGCTTTCTTTGGCACTCTCTCCTCTCCCATTCTCATCATATGTCCATACCACTTTAACTTGGTTGTTTCTATCCTGTCCTGCAGCTTCAAGATTCCTGTCCTCCTCCTTATCTCCTCGTTTCTGATTTTATCTCTTCTGGTCTTCCCTTCTATACCTCTTAGGAATTTCATCTCCGCTGCTTGTATTCTACTCTCCTCTCTTTTTGTAGTGGTCCATGCTCCAGCTGCATATGTTAGTACGGGTCCATAATAGGTTGAATATAATACCTGCTTACATTTCTTTGGGACATCTTGGTTCCACAGAATACCCCTAACACTCTGGTAGAAGCTGTTCGCTTGTTGTATTCTCTTTCCAATTTCCTCAGTAATCTTTCCATCTTCTGTGATCACACTTCCCAAGTACTTGAAACTTTTCACCACTTCTAGAATTTTTCCGTTCACTTCTATCTTTCCTCTTCCCTCCTTACTTCCCCTTGACATTACCATTGTCTTGCTCTTCTCTGTGCTAACTTTCATCCCAAACTTCTCAATCTCTTGGTTCCATAATCTACTTGTTTTTGTACTTCCTTTTCATCCTCACCCCATATCACTATATCCTCTGCAAACAGCATGGCCTTTATTGCCTCTTGTCCCAATCTCTGTTTAACATTCTTGTGGATTTCATCCATGACTATGATGAATAGTAAGGGGGACAATACACTTCCTTGACGGAGACCCGTTTCCACCTTGAACCATTCTGTTTCTCCTATAGTGGTCTTTACGCTACTGACACAATATTTGTACATAGCTTTCACCATTTGCACTTCTGCACTGTTAACTTGCCTTTTTCTTAATACATCCCACACCACCTGTCTAGGCACACTGTCATAAGCTTTCTCAATATCAATAAAAGTCATCACCATGTCTTTTCCAAACTCCCATCTTTTCTCCATCATATGCCTTAGTGTAAAGATTAGATCAAAAGTTGATCTGTCTCTCCTAAAACCATACTGTTCTTCTTCCATCTCTCCATCTGTCTGCCTCCTCAGTCTACCTTCCAATACTCTCTCAAAGATCTTGGCTACATGGGCAATAAGGGTGATCCCTCTGTAATTGTTACATTCCTTTTTGTCACCTTTCTTAAAAAGTGGGATAATTAAACCCTTTCCCCATTCTTCTGGGATCTCTTTCTTCTTCCAAATTATTCTAAATAATCTATACAGCCACTGCAACCCTACTGGTCCTGCTGCTTTTATCATTTCTGTGGTCACCTCATCCACTCCAGGTGCTTTGCCACTCTTCATCTTCTTTATGGCTTCCTCTATTTCTAGCATAGATATTCTCATCTATATTACATTAAAAGCATAAATAAAGAGTACTCAACAAAAGATAATAATAATGTGTTAGTTTATATAGCGATATGTTTAGGGACGAGAGTGACAATGATTATGGCCACGACGCAAACTATAATTTAGTGCAAATCACTCATTGGCTGCAATAGGAACATGACTCAAAATATGACTAAAAAATTTAAAGGCAGTTACTAAATTGTGGATTATTTAAATAATGTCAAGGTTTTGGTGCCATATTGAATTGGGGATGTATTAGCTCGCTTCAGACGAGTGTAACAGACACCAACACAATTCAGAAGTATCAGTATGCAATTGCAATATTTTCGGAAACTGGCACAACGAATTATGTAGTCTCACGTTACCAAGATAAACGATAGAGTAGTGTCAATTTAATCAATCGATAAAGAATATTTTTTCAACAATACATTGAGGTTTAAGCTGAAAAAGTACATATTTCTAGTTATGTCACTGTTTTAGCAAGTGTAACATCAGCTTTAGAGCGCGTTTGGCAAGACATACATACACCAAGTACAGCCCCCAAGATACTTGGAAAGTGCTATGGATGCATTTGAACCGTTCTTTGATGGCGAGCGTCATTTAACAGAGTAAACGAGACCAACAAATAAGCCACATCACACATGAGGAATTGGAAGGCAGTGATATTGTGATTCTGGGGATCCTAAAGAATATTTTCCAGCACTACAATGAGGTTGGGAGTTGACAGATTGAGCAGTAGTAGTTTGGTGTGTGCCCATGAAAATTTCATTAACTTCTGGCTTAGTTTTTTTATTTTTCCAAGATTTGCTAAATACTGAGAAAGTGTTAAGTGAGCAGTAGTCCCTTAAAATATTATACCGTATTTACAGGCATAAACTAATCATAAATATGGGTGTGGTGGTGCAGTGATAAGCTGCTTATCTCTCACTATGGTGGAATGGGTTCGATACCCGGTGAATACATGTGAGATTATCGAAGTGAAATAACACATCCTGTGTTTCGGATTCCACATAAAATGGAGGTCCTGTGGCTCATGATCGCGAGAGTAATGGTCATGTAAAACAAACTTCCTTTCTTTTTACCATAAATACTGCCACAATCAACTTCAGGATATTTTGAAATCCCAATGTGTTACACGGATATATTATATACCCACATCACTAACCACTATTGAAAATGATCACCATCTGGGCTTTTGCACCCTCACAATCTCCAAGCTTTTGCAGCCAATTAAACAGTACGGTATCTACAGCGAAATCCACCACTGTTGATAATATTTACAACTCTCAAAATGAAAGGATGCATCCTAGATGTTCAGCTCTTAAATGGACAAGTAGTTGTTAATTCGTTTTTTAAGGACGAGGGACATCTTGGTCACGAGTTCAATTTGTCTGATAACCTGTGTATATAGTGTATTGTAATAATTATGTTATGGGTTTTACGTCTTTTAACTACTGTGGCTTTTAGAAACGCCGGGGTGCCGGAATTTTCCCCAAAGGGGATCTTTAAAGTGCCAATAAATCTACTGACACAGCTCCCTCGCATTTCCGCACCTTCAAATGCCAACTGACTACACTGGGATTCGATTCTGCTATCTTGGGTTCAGCAGACGATAACGTTACCCCTGAGCCACTCTGTTTGTATTGTGAATAACTGTAATTATTAGGGTTTGGGACTGGGGTAGGTGTCCCAAGGCTTGAAATAAGGTACTACTCTGTCATTTGCCTGGAGGGAGTGTGGATAAAGCCGGGGAAAACCCACACTCAGGATAGCCACCGTCACTGCTGGGATTCGAACCTCCGATCTCCAGGCTTGCTGCGGCTCCTCATTGAGTAATTTATTGCACATGGCTACGCTGCAGGGTATTTGAACAAGTGAAGAGCTTCACTCCTGTTTAAGCAGGCTTTTCAACATAATTTAGTTACATATTATTACCAAAACAGTAAGAATTGCAGCTATTATTACATTGAGAAGTAATCCAGACAGGAAGATGGCGATGTTAAACGCAAGTCACGAACGGTTATCTCTTGAAAATTGTTCCCAATCGAGTGATGTAAGTGTTCAATGTGATAACAATTCTTTATCCATTGAAGAGGTGTGTCTTAATTGTGAAGACAAAGCATGTAGTGGCGAAAAAATTGTGAGATGTGAAGGAAATCAACTGGGAAAAAAGTACGAGTTGCCGCGAGCGGCGAGTGAATCTGAACTCCTCAAATTAGAATTGGCCTCCAAAGAGGAAATAATCAAAATGCTTGTGGTTGATTTAAAAAACGCACAATCTCAAATAAGTATCCTTAAAGAAAGACTACAAGCAGAAGAAGATAGGCCTACTCAGGCAGACTATTTAGAGGTTAGGTCTAAAACGAATTCACGCTTTCCAAGACGTAGGCCTACCTTGGTGAAATCTGGGAATATTCCTAACAACTTTATCTCCCAGAATCCATTTGAAATCCTCAGCCGTTCCGATTCCCAATTAGAAGAAAGACAAGATACCGGTATTGAAAACGGGACATCCAGATACGACAAACCTCTCCATAACCCTACTAATAAGAAAAGGAGACGTCCCCGTGTACTTGTCATGGGTGACTCAATTCTGCGAAATGTAGGCCCAGTAGTTGATGATGCCGCAGTCTATTGCTATCCAGGAATAAGAACTGAGCAATTAACTAGAAAGGTATGTGCAAACGAGGTTCGTGAAGACCCTGAGGTGGTAATGATTCATGTAGGGACCAATTGCTTGAACAGTTCTCCAACACCAACTCACATTATGAATGACGTGGACAAGCTCGTGGACGAAGTGAAAAGTGCCTTTCCGAGTGCAAAAGTGTGTATTAGTGGTGTATTGCAAAGACGTGACATAGACCCACGATACATTAATGCAGTGAATTCAACACTGGATTGGTTGTGTGGTGAAAAAAACATTATGTTTTTAGAAGGGAACTCTTGGTTACAAGACAGGGACCTTGCTTATGATGGTCTCCACCTCAATAGAAGAGGAACAATGAAATTTGGAAAACTTTTAAACAGAGTTGCCAAGTTTTTACTCTCGGAAAACTAATTGCTGGAACGAGTGATGACATTTTATTGTTTAGAGAGAAGAAAGCGCTGACTACAAGTGGACACCTAGGTGAAGTACAGTGCAGTGAACATAAGTACAACTGTTTGGATGATTTCATGCAACAGGACTCTAATATAAGTGCATGCATAAACTCATTAGAATTAGGTGGAGAGGTTAGGTGTTTGTACATTAATAGCAGAAGTATTCGGAATAAGCTTGATGACATTGAAATTCTCGTGCAGATGATAGGTCAGATAGATGTATTGGTAGTTACAGAAACCTGGGTGAAAAGTAATGAGGCAGATTTTTATAACTTCAACAATTTCACAAGCGTGTTTGCTCATAGAGATGACAAAGTTGGTGGGGGTCTGGGTATTTATGTATCACACAAATGGAAAGTGAACGTTAAAAGAAAATGTGAAATGAATCATAGTTTGATGTGGATTGAGGTATTCAGAGATGATGTTAAAAGTAATAGGCCAACATACAAAAGCATTGACATTATTGCAGCATATAACCCCAATAGAAGCAATGCCATACCCTTCTTAAATTCATTTGAAAGTTTTCTTAGCAAGATAAACAATAAATTATGCATCTTCCTCGGAGATACCAACATTGATATCCTAGCTGATGATCAATTAAGAAGGAAATATCTAAATTTAATTGCATGCTATGGTTTTAAACAATGCAACACTAAATATGCTACACGACTTTGTGACACTGCAGCTACCTTAATAGACCACGTGTCACTAAACAATTCAGAATTAAGTTATAAAATATCAAATGTCAGCAATGATATTAGTGATCACAGTATATTAATTCTTGATATTTCCAAGACCAATTATAGCACGTACACTCAGTCACATAAGCCGACAAAATCAACAACACACGAGGACTCTTGGGATAGGCAACACACTCCTGAAACTAATATATCTATAAATGCAGATTCCCATAATGATGCAGATAGTACTGTTAACTCTCTATATAACTCTTTCATCAAACAATTGAATCTAAGGAACAGGCATAGCCAAAGAAAAATAACAAACAATACTAACAATAACAGACAGACTACTAACTTACCATGGGTCACAGCTGAACTCCTTACACTTATAAAACAACGAGACACTCTGCATGCAAAGCTCAAAAATCCCCTTCACAGAAATAATAATGATATGAACCAAGAATACTGTAGATGCCGGAATAATGTAACAAACTTAAAAAGAAGACTAAAGTCAAATTACTACTCAGATAAATTCAGAACATATGGAAACAATTCTAATAAAACTTGGGAGACTATCAAAGAAATCATACACAACAAAAAACCAACAGTTGAGACATGCACTTCACTTGAAATAGACAACAAAATTATCACAAACAATCAAGAACTATGTGAATCATTTAACTTGTTCTTCACAAACATTGCTGGAAGTCTAGCAAAAGCTATTCCTGAACAGAAGGAAATCCTCAGTAAGGACCACAATCAGTCAAATTCTCTCTACTTATATCCGACAGATGAAGCAGAGGTCAAGTCCATCATCACAAATTTAAAGAATAAAAAGAGCTGTGGATTAGATAGGATCAAGACAAATTTCATTAAAAACAATATACAATCATTTATTAAAATCTTGGTTGAAATGATTAATGAGTCCTTAGTTACTGGCATGATACCAGATGACTTAAAAGTGGCCAAAGTAGTTCCTATATTTAAGGGTGGTGACAAAAGAAATCCAAATAATTATAGACCTGTTTCTATTTTATCGGTAGTTTCAAAAATTCTGGAAGAAGTGGTAAAAACAAGATTGCTTTCATTTCTGAACAAGAATACATTCTTTCATAATATGCAATATGGATTCAGGGAAAATTCTAGTACTGAGGCAGCAACTATTGACCTAATAACAATGCTACAAGAAACTATTGACAAAAATAATATGGCAGTTGGGTTATTTATTGATCTCACAAAAGCCTTTGATACAGTAGATCATAAAATACTGTTATCAAAATTAGAAAATGCTGGTGTCCGAGGTATAGCACTAAAATGGTTCCAAAGCTACCTTATTGGAAGAAAGCAGCATGTAGCTTTGAATAAATGCATAAGTTCAGGAAAATATATAACTCATGGAGTTCCACAAGGATCTATACTTGGACCTACATTATTCTTAATTTATACAAATGATATTGTGGAATGTAATTTGAGAGGGCATATCAAATTGTATGCAGATGATACAAATATCTTCTACACTGGGAAAGACATAATTGAAATCATACAAAATGTGCAACAAGATATAAATACTCTCTCACAATGGTTCCAGGCCAATAAATTAACAATGAACCTACAGAAGACCAATTACATGGTAATTTCAAAGCAAAGCATGAAAGAAATCACACATGACAAAATATATATAAATAATATTGAAATAAAAGAGGTTAATCAGGCAAAGTATTTAGGTCTAATCATCGACAAACACCTGACCTGGATTGAACACGTTGAACGAATTGCTAAGAAACTCTCACCTATAGTAGGGATCCTAAGGAAACTTCGGTATCTTATTCCCCTAAACCTTGTAAAACAAATCTACTATTCACTTGTACATAGCAAGCTCCAATATTTAAATGTTATTTGGGCTCACTGCAGGAAATCCACACTGAATGATTTAATGACTATTCAGAATAGGGCTATTAGAAACATATTTAACCTTCCTTACTGCACTCCAGTAAAAGATCTGTACATCAGAAGTAAAATTCTACCCCTCA
The DNA here is from genome assembly GCA_946902985.2 of Meconema thalassinum. Taxonomy (NCBI): domain Eukaryota; kingdom Metazoa; phylum Arthropoda; class Insecta; order Orthoptera; family Tettigoniidae; genus Meconema; species Meconema thalassinum. The sequence continues at coordinate 919,520,819 of OX336389.2, forward strand.
GCATAAGTGCAGATCTCCGAGCAGCTATGCTAATATACAAAATTAAACACAACACAATACTCTATAGCTCTCCCTACATCTTGAACTCGGACAATCATTCTTATGGAACTAGGCATGCGAAGGACGTAGCCTTATATATCATTCACTCTTCTAAATACGGTAGAAATAGTTTCAAGTTCTCTGCATCACAGTCATATAATAAACTTCCCGATGAAGTAAAAAGTGCACCAACTTTGTCAGTATTTAAGAGGAAAACTACGAAAGTATTGTGGGAAAAATTCGATGCATCGTAATACATCAAATAAGCTTAAAAATCCTGTGCTTATCATTTTAAGAGACCTTGGTCTAAACAATCTTAGATATAGTATCAACTTTACTAATAGGCCTATGCCCTTATTCATCAATTTGTGTTACCTTCAGAATTTTCTTCCTGGTGTGTAAACACACATATTACTGTACAATTCCTCTGTACGAGCCTATGGCTCTTTGGAATTAATTGAATAAATATCATTCATTCAAAAAAAAAAAAAAAAAAAAAAAAACACAACAGCTAGAAGCCATTTTCAGTGTTGCCTAAATAATCTGTTAACAGAAATGCTGTTCAGCTGTGCACTCATCAAATTTAAAGAGTGTGAGAGTAGTTGATGACGGTTGATGTTACATACCCATCTGGATTGTTATCAGCTTCAATCTTCAAGATGTTAGATGCCAGTGAAACGACAGGGATAATTACGGCTGGGCCAGCGAGGACATAACCGAAGTCACGCCCAAGAGATCAGCTTAAATCATTCCAGAGATATGGTAGACGTATCCCACGAGTGAGTAAATCCAACCGAATCCCGAAGATAATTCATGTTACCTCACGGTACTGTACCCGTAAATCCGGAAAGTAGCCTGTTGGAATATCCATTGCCCCAGCTGGATCGCCTATTTCTAACAGTACCGGCCAATTACTACATTAGAAATCGCTCCCAACATGGCCTTTAGGGATTTACATACAGCAGTTAAAAGAATATTGTGGATCAACAACCAACTACACGGGGCACACCTACCTTTACTTATGCTCTCGGGGACTGGGAACTCAGCTTCGCCTACAATGCATCCACAATACTCTACTCCTTATATTTAAAATGAATCACACGTGAACAATGACAGATAACGAACTGAATAAATTTATTAACAATGGTAAACTAACCTAAATAAACAAAATAACAATAAACTAATCTAATAACAAAAGAAAAATAAAACCACACAATCATACACACTTCCTTTCTACTACACATATTACTACAATGCCGTGCAAAAATATCAACATGAAAGCCTTAGCTGGATTAGGCCTACACTACGTAACAAAAACGTTTAAGGAAGGCTCTTACATTCATGGCATTCCTGACAACTGGCTACATTCACTAGCACGCGTCTGGAAAACGCACGTGCATCTGCTCGCTTTATCAATGAAACGCTAGGACCACGCTGCCTTCAGAACTTCTTACATTTTATACAGGCCTATGAATCTTCACCTGTGCATATTATGTCACACCGCTCTCCAATCCTAACGGTGAATCATTCTGACTAGCCTACATTAAGACTGCCTTGTGTGCGTTTAAAATACACGTAAAATTAACATTCAGATCTTACAAAAATGCTCATAACTTCTATGTTCCTTTAACAATCATTCTGAAAATTTTTATACAATCTTTCATTCGCACCCCGAAATTGTTCTAGACCAATCCGGTTCAACAATTACTCTTAACACTGGACAATCATTCATACAAAACATCTGCTCACAAAACACACGCTATTCCAAAACAATCGATTAATAAATCCTACCAAAATTATTTAACTAATTAAATCATTTCCGAAAAATATTTACATGTAATTTGTTCATAATATTATACACTATTTAGTGTTGATAACACGTTACTCACGAGATTCTGGATTCTCGGTTACAATACAACTCTCAATTAATTATATACATTGTTTTTCCACATAATCATTCTCTAACACTCCATAGTTTTGATATACTGCTCACACATCGTCTTATATAGGTTTCATTACATTGTCGGTCTAATACAGTCGACTGACTAAGGTTAACTGTACGTAATTACATAACTTCGGGTTTAATAAAATATAATAATTGTATCATTGACATGAGTAGACAATCGTTCTCTAGTTGTATTTCCTCTAAAACCCTTCTGTCAACACAGCTAAAACGTTACTTCACATGAACTGGACTACTTTTATACAATGACTCTTAACATGATCCATGCCTTCTTATCAAAGAACAACAATACTTTGACTTCCCTTAAAATGCGGAACTTCCTTCGCACAAGCACTTCATAGCTCTACAAATCCTCATATAACAATATATATGGCATAAACAATTACCATCCACTATGTTAAACAATAACCAAAAATGGATTAATTGTTATTAACATTTCTTCTGTAGGAACTTTTCTCAAATAAAGGCATGAGACCCTCAGTATCGTTTCACATGACTACTGATCTACAATTATACATGCTTAAATTCTTCAAACGAAACTTCCAATTGTAATGAACGATATTAGACTGTCGTGATTGACCTCCTAAAGTTTACTACACAAAAAGATAATTAACTGTTAACTCGTCTGTCGCAAATACATGTAATAAAAATAATACTCCTATCTCATCTCACTTATCAAGCTTTAAATTGTTTATCGTTGTAATATCAGGTCGACATAATGACGTGATGTTACACAAATAGTGTAAAATAACACACATGTTATTTATAGTGTCAAATAGAATTCAATCTTGACCGGGATAAACTAGCTTTGAATTCCTAGCCAAAGATTTGAATAATCTTCTATCAAAAGGTATTTCTTCTAACATATTAAATGAACAAAGCTCCCAGCTTTACAAATAATAAAAAGGTTTGTCAATGTCGTAATGTTTTTCCACTCTACACAAAGAATGTTTATAGGGGTTAAGACTTCGGTCTTATCAAACGACTAGCATTCCCTAGATCGTCGACAGTTTATGTACAACAATGATATAACGATATCATTCGATGTTTCTTCTGTTCTTGAAGTTAGATGTTGTTACAATGAAGTGCTCAAATTAAATTTTAAAAGAATTTAATTTGAAGCTATGACACAATGTCAGAATACTTGGTTTAAATAAAATTATTAAATTTCGAGAGTCGAAACGACTAGTCTTCTATGAGGCAATATGATTCCTCAAACAAAAATTTTTAATGTCAGTTCCACAACTGATCCGTAGAATAAAATTGAAAAATAGATGAAAGGCAATCATCTCCTAAATAATCTTGAATCATAAAAATCTTAGCACACATCTGAAGTGTAAAATACATGAGAACACTGAAATACATGAAATGTGAAAATATGGAGTAAGATCGTTGGCTCAGGATGTCACTTATCAAGCTCTATACTAAAAGTAAGAGACACAGCTACCTTATTTGGACGAAAACTTGAAGATCAATATAAGTATTCACACAATACTTTAGATGTTTCCTCAGTTCAAGATACTGAGATGGATCTGCATTCGAACCTCAGATCTGTGACCTCAGAGATAGGATAAACGTTCCCTCTCCGGAATTCACCAACATTCGCCTGGGCTCGAACGACATCCTTCTGGCAAATTCTTCTGTGGTTGCTGGGCTACCCCTAGCATCTTGACAAATCTCTTCTGTAGAATCTTCATTCTGCGTCGCAAATATGTATCAGCCTCATCATTGGAAAATAATTTATAGAAATATTCATATAAATGGTGAATGAAATATTTCTATTGCTAATTGATGTTACATTAGTGTTCGTAGACTGACGAAAATGTACAAGATGGACCGTACACTACGTCTGTATTCAAGAAAGTTCCATCGTTGTATCTTAACTCCTGTTATCGAATATGTCTCTAGCGCATGACTATTTAGTTCATCATATCAACAGTGTTAATTATGTTGAATGAAACCATTTGAAGAATAATGATAGTCATTATGATAATGTTTATTTGCTGCGCCAATGTTAAAAGTTCTTCGCTACTGTTCACTTGAACTGCGTTCGCCAACTTCACGTTGCAATCTAAAATGATATTCAGCTTTATTTCCAACACATTTGAAAATCTGTCTTGACAGGCTTATATTGTCGAAACGGTAAATTTTAGCATGCTCGACTTTCAGCAGAATGTAGTATGCGACCTGTTCTTTATATATATTCACTTAGTTAAACTCAAATCTCAATTATATACGAGATATACTAATTTCAATGTTCCTCACAACTTCACATAAAATGGAAGTGCGGTAATCTCCAATGATCTACCTATTAACCTAGCGTCTCCACAAGTCGACAGTCGTCGCACTCGGACAAAGTTTTGGGATCTCCGTTAACCCAGTAAAAACACTTCCTCACTCTTCAAAGACTGCTGGAATAAGAACATCGATCCTTGGATCTCCCCCTCCAAGTCGAAACTTTGGCGGCCATATCAATCTCCCACCATAATTTTAGCGCGTAGATTACTAATACTTATTACTGCGTAGTTTAACCAAACTGCGGTTTTTAAAGTATCAGACATCATTTCTTTTAATATTCTCTTCATTACCAAATAAGAAAATCTTCTTCTAAGGGCCTAAATGAATAATTTCACCAAATTATGTAGTTGAAGTTGATCCCGTCTTCAATAAGACCTCTTCTCATTGGCTCTGAGCTGGGATCCAATACCATAATTTATAACAATATTTATAATATTAATTTCCAAACTCGCTGTTGCTATGCCAATTTTAGCCTTCTATAAGCGTCTATTGTGCAATATATCACGTGATCGGGCTCTCCCACGGCCTCGAGCTTGTAACACTACCCTCCTGTGTCACACTTCCAGAATCTATATTTGCTAGTTAAATTTTATCATGGAGACGGAAAATACTCTCATTTTGTCCCAGAATAATTCAATTTTTGGGGGCAGTACCAGTATACAACAGGGAAGGTAAACTAAATTACAAATATGGAGCCAAGATTTCAAGAGGGTAAATAGACTAACTGTATTCAAAATAGGCCCAAACCAAATATGACACGGAGAGGAATGTGTACAGAATGATTAAGAATATATTATTGCATGAGAACATCAGACTAATTAATTGCACTCATTCCAGGTTCCGTATTGACCATGTTAACATGAAGTATAACATAAATTTCTCGCCAAATCAATACTTTTTACTTACTTAAAAATTCTATAGGTACATGTTTCGAAAACACACAATGTTTTCTTCCTCAGCCCACTTATTGGTGTTAAACATCATAAAACATCGATAACCTCACTAAACAACAAAAACACAGTTCACATTTCTTCTCTTGTTCTTACTTTGTTAGGCCTGTGTCATTCGACACATTAATGTCACTCACGGAATAAACACTTTTAGTTGAAGTACTCGTTATGCTGAGCATGTTTCGGCCACAAAACACAGGAAGTTTTCAGCCATGGCGGTACACATGGAAGAAACAGGACATAAGTTCACGGACATAAATAATGACGTCAAAATTTTGCATTACGCATCGAAGGGCAGCTATATGAATATTTTGGAAAATATTCATATCATTACTTATCAGAGGTCAAAGGAATGCAATAATCTAAACGAGGTTAATTTTGAAACGAATGAATTGTTAGATTTATTAGCAGATTATTTAAATAATAATAAAAAACGCAAACCACCTCCTCAACCCCCACCGCAATAGTTTAATTCCAACATACATTCCTGACTCTATTTATTTTCATGACGCCACACCCAATTACCTTCCTGGGTGCTGGTTAGTTGTTTTCTCCGCTTTTGGCAAGGTTATACGACACTTGTGTGCATTTCAGCAACCCACGTTGAAACTAGCAATGAGTAAATGTGTCAATATTCATTACTTCAACTAAAAGTGTTTATTCCGTGAGTGACATTAATGTGTCGAATGACACAGGCCTAACAAAGTAAGAACAAGAGAAGAAATGTGAACTGTGTTTTTGTTATTTAGTGAGGTTATCGATGTTTTATGATGTTTAACACCAATAAGTGGGCTGAGGAAGAAAACATTTGTGTGTTTTCGAAACATGTACCTATAGAATTTTTAAGTAAGTAAAAAGTATTGATTTGGCGAGAAATTTATGTTATACTTCATGTTAACATCAGACTAAGCACGCAAATAGTAGGCGATAAAGATGTATATAAATACGGTAACGACAAGGGAAATAAAGGTTGCAGGGAGTTGACAAAAGCATCACAGGGAAAGGCAAAATACTAGAAAAGTAGAGACTAGACGTGTATAGTTGTAATTAAGATGAGGATTGCGAAGGAGGCGGCCATGGCCTTAATTAAGGAACCATCCCAGCATTCGCCTGGAGTAGAAGTAGGAAACCACAGAAAACCACTTCCAGGGTGGCTGAGATGGGAATCGAACCCACCTCTTCTAAGATTTGCCTCAAGAGGCTAAGTTTACCCTGTTCCAGCCCTCAAACCGGAATTAAATTTCTTGGCAGAGTCTGGAATTGTAGCCGGGCCTCAAAAATAATATATTAATTTCCAAATTTTCCTTCTGATGGCCTAACCAGTCAGATAGTTTTGATCTTACAAAGGCCTTTCCCTCCGTATTCGCCTCAATTCCTAAGCATTAAATAGAAGCCTGTTTGTGACCTGAGTACATGTTGATAAATTTACATTTCAAGAACATTGATGAAACATAATGTGTACATTTATTGGGTAAATTAATAGTCTGTCTGTGGATTGGAACAAAAACAACCAATGTCCATTTTTTTAACCTTATTTCTTTTTGCATTTTCACAACAAATCTCCTGCGGCAATACGCCCAAAATCCAGGTACTAGAAGAACCAGTGTTAACATTGGTTTTTGTCACACGGCGGAAGTGGTCAACTATCGACAGAGACTACAAAGCTAGGCGACACAGCTGAGAAGTCTGCAGCAATTGAATGCCAAAGTCATGCTCCAAACTTTGAGATGCCATATCATGGTCAGTGATTGTATAACACCAGCTACGCCTACCACACCTACCAAGAAGCACAGAGAGCATTTGTCCCCTACCACCTAATCAGAAGCCTCTTCTTCGAGAGAAAACGTTTATTTTAATGTGTATAAATATTGCTTGCGACAAAATATGAAATTCAAAAATAAAAATATTGATTGTTCCAGCTTATGGCTAAAACAAAAAGTAATGAGCTGTTTTGTTGCTCATGAATAGTTACAGTTAATTAATTTATTAAGCGGGAAACCACTTCCAGGGTTTCATAGCAGTGTCTCTGTTTTACTTTCATGTAGTTGCATACACCTTTAAGCCTCCGTGGCTTAGGCGGCAGCACGCCGGCCTCTCACCGCTCGATCCGTGGTTCAAATCCCGGTCACTCCATGTGAGATCTGTGCTGGACAAAATGGAGGCAGACAGGTTTTTCTCCGGATACTCCGGTTTTCCCTGTCAAAATTTCATTCCAGCAACACTCTCCACTATCATTTCATTTCATCTGTCATTCATTTAATCATTGCCCCGGAGGAGTGCGTCAGGCCTCGGCAGCCGGCACGTTCATATCCTCGCCGCTAGATGGGGGCTTCATTCATTCCATTCCTGACCCGGTCGGAGACTGGAAGCAGGCTGTGGATTTTCATTTCATACACCTTTGGTTTAAATATTGCCCTTGGTGATGTTCATTGGCAAGGTTTAATAAACATTCATGAATTGTACAACTAATATGATTATTCCATAACATTTATGCTTCATCATTGCAGAATAATAATTTAGCTTATCAATACAGCCAGGTATAATTTCAACAAAAAAGAGACATACGCTAAATACTTCCATGAATTTATTTACGCTTATCTACATTTCATGGCACTGAGTACTAAGGTTAGAAACAAGAAGACAATTAAGTAAGGATACCAAACAATATAGGAAACTCAAATACTGTTGGACTATTTAATTCACTAAATAGATCAGTTCTTGAGACAAAAATGATCAAAAGGTAAATGAATACAAGTAATTACTGAATAAAATACTTGGGTGTTTTAAGCATATATATTTGTAAATCTGCAATAACACAGTAGACATCATGATATTAAAACTGCATTTCTGACATATGGCAGTTCTATTTCAAACACCTTTTAGATTGAAGAAAGAGTACAATTTCAGTGTTCAAGAAATGTAACTATGAGAATGCTATAGGGAGAGTCAAAAGGGAAAGTCAAGACAGTACCTATAGATGTAGCATTTACATGGGTTAGTTTTTTAGTTTTGGCACCTTAGTTATAACTGGATTAATAGCTCACGTAGATGGTTCCAAGTTTCACAGGCCCTCGATGTAGTCCCCACCGTTGCATACAACGTGTTCCCAGCGATGCGGAAGTCATTGGATCCCGTTGGCACTGCCCAATCTATTGATGGTACGAAGAGAGCGCTCGGCAGCCTGCTTAACATCTTCAATGGTACGGAAGCGCTCCCCACGCATTGTCATCTTCATCTTCGGGATGAGATCATAGTCACAGGGACTGATGTCGGGAGAATATGGGGGGTGATAGAGGACCTCCCAGCCCCAGCGATCCAACAACGCCTGCTGTGTGTGCCCTAGCATTGTCATGCAGAACGATGGGCGGTGTAACCATGTGGTGGCACAGTTTCCTTCTCAGAGCTCCTCAGAGATGGTCTTGCAGAAACGAACAATAGTACGTCGCATTAACGGTTTGCCCTCGGGGAACAGTATGGTGAATGATCACACCATCCCAATCATAGGCAAGAATCAACATTACGTTCAAATTGGTGGGGGTTGGTCGAACTGTTTGTTTCCGTGGTGCTGCCACTCGTTCGATTGGAGTTTTAACTGTGGCTCATAAGATCTGGCCCACGTCTCGTCAATGGTTATGATACGCCGTAAGAAGGCCTCTCCTTCGCGCTCATAACGCTGCAAGTGCATACGACAAGCGTCATATCGCAGCCATTTGTGCATGTCGGTTAAGTCATGCGGAACCCATTTGGACTCAATCTTCCTCATTTTCAGTAAGTCCTTCAGGATGTGGAGGACAGTTGAATGCGCCAGTCCGGTATCTTGCTCTAATTGACGAATCGTTACGTTCCGATCCACCTCTACTAACGCGGACAGCATCTGTACACTGTCATCACTTACTGGTGGGTGACCAGATCGAGGCATGTGCTCCACACGTTCGCGCCCATCTCCAAAGGCTGCAACCCATCTTGCTACCATTCTGAACGGTAGCGCAGCTGCACCGCACGCTTCCTGCAATCCTCGGTGACACTGTTTAGCACTGCGACCCCTAGCACACTGAACTTTTTCTACGTTCTCTGCTCCTGCTTGCGACTGTCTTTCGCGAGCGCTGGTCTCACACTACTCATCTAACAGGCGTAACTGCGCACGAGCGGTGGTGAGGACGGGCGAGGTCATGAGCTCTGAGGGAGGAGATGCAGGGCAGCAACTGTCGGTAAAAGTGGCAGCGCCCAACATTGTTGCAACTTGGCACTGAAGCATTGGTGCCAAAACTAAGAAACCAACCCATGTATAACAAGTATGTAGTGAACAGCCACATTGACCATAAGGGGAAGGCGTTTTTCATTTTCAGAAATAAATAAATAAATAATAATTTTAAAAAAAACAACTGTTAAATATTAAATGATATGCACCCTGACATATCCAGTAATCACTAATGACAACTGATAAAGGAAACGTACACGGTAGTCAAAACGTACCCTGGAATTACTTCCGAGTAGCAATAATGAACTGCAAAAAGTGTATTATGATAATTATGTTTCATTTACTTAGAAAAGATAGTTGCATACTTCTGTCGCCTTTACTACACTCATCAACAAAATAAACGAAACACTTAAAAAATTACAGAATTTTTTGTTGGAATCTGGAATTAAGAAACATTACAACACAGCAATTCTAAAACATTCTAACACACACGGGGAGCATCTTTGAGCTGTACTTAGACCCATAATTGTTTTAACACCATCAAACAAGAAACCTCGAAAAACTGTGAGCTGTAGATATTAAAAAGAAAAAAATAATACTACACTTGAAACATTTAGAAGCAAAAACTCGCTATTATGTGTTAAGGCACATGTCTGGAACCTCAGAAACAGGTTTTGCGATCTCTAGTTCTCATTACAACTTTGATCCAATTAGGCATGCCCATGCAATGTTCTCTTGTGGTATGAGGCAACCCTTAGTTTGGCCAGTGTGTCAGGGATCCACTCTTTGTCCGGTCTCCCAGGCATGTCCCACACATGCTCATTCAGGTTAAGGTCTGGACTGCATGCAATCCATGAGCTCAATCCAGACATCGAAGTATTCAAAATAGACTAGGCTAAGCTAAGTTTAAATTTAACAGAAAATATATGAGGCACTGAGAGCACAAGCGGACACCCACAAATTTTGTGCATTTGAGTTATTGACATTAACTGATAACATTATATGATATGATGCAATGCCTGTTGATCTGAAGGTTTGTCTAAGTTAGCAACGTTAACATTGCTGTTGCACGCAACCGCCGATAGATACTACTGAGAGCAGGAGTGGACTATGCGTCATAGTTCATTTGAGCTCTGTGCTCTCCGACCACTTTCACTGTGCGTGACGCCAGCGAACGAAGTACTTGTGTATTCTGCGTGAAACAACGCATTGGTACAGTGACCTCGTAGAAGTATATTTCAGTTGTTCAGCATGGAAGCCACTTCGAAAAGCGTGGAGGAGCAATTGCAAGGTTAGTTATTGTTGTTTTTCTTTCTTTTGGTTGCGGATAACATTGTTGACTGTACAATAACGTGTTCATATTCAGACATCCAGAGGTATCTCGAACGGCGAAGTTGTTCACAAAATGCAAGTTGTTTTCCTCACGAAAACACAATGAAATACAAACAATAATTTATTTATTTCTTTATTGTGGAAACGAGTAACAATCATTTTTAATGATATTTGTACAACAATGTTTAACCGGCCGCCGAGTCGTGTTGTGAAATTGCTTCGCCTCTGGATACCAATGCCCATGCTGACCATTGCTGTCGTGTAGTTAATATTACGTTGAGGGATGGATATTATCACAAAGATGTTTGTGACCGATGGAGAAGCGAGAGGGAGCACAGCTGCAGCAACAACTTCTCCAGAGGACGTGCCAGAGGCAAACGAAGATGCCGTGATGCGGAGCCGAGGAAAGAAGCGCCTCAGAAACGAAGAGAAAGTGGCTTCGTAACGTTAGGAAAGAACTGAGAGCCCTAGATCAAGAGTATACCAACCTTACGGGTAACCTTGAACATCGAAAGGAATTGCGGACAATCAGCGAGTGTTAGTGCCGGTACGAGTGCCACAAAAACATAAACAAAGAACGGCAGGAACAAGTGTTCAAGGAGTTTTATAATTTTGGCAGCCATGATCTTCAGTCAGCTTTCTTGTTTACCATGATTAAAGTTGTTGATAAATCTCGGTCTTACGTAGGTCAGCAACATTCACGCAGGGAAGAGACAAATTGTATCACAGTGCAACCACTCTTAACGGACGATTTTCTAGGTCCGTGGCCAAACCCCTATTATGTATAATAGTAATTAATATATCTTATGCGGACACTAGCTATTACGGGCATGGACACCCCGGCCGCATTAAAACAAATCAACCAACTTCTCTTAGCGGACACTTGTTTTGAATAGAAATCGCATCTCTGTAGGTCTATTAGTCTTGTATGAACACTCAGTTTTGTTAATGTACTTTTGACACATCCTGTGCTTCCTGGAAGCCAGTTAGCACTGACCTTCCCATCCCCTACCTTCTGCACGGCTCCAAAAATAAACCTAGGCCTGACCGTATCGCTTTCATTGTTCTCTTGAACTTTCACTATCTGGTCAGTTTTACCGTGAAACTTTTGAAATCTATTGTAGGACCTGTGTGTTACAGTAGCAAGTGACTGCATTTGAAATGACTCCCCGTAAAAGTTGAACTTTAAAAGAGAAAGTGGACATCGTAGAAATGGGTGGTACGAAACCATGTGAAGTGTTTGAGATTGGAAAGACACAGGCAGCAGAAATTGTGAAAAAACAAGAGGAGATAATTAAGGTATGGCGTCTTAATAGTAATGAGCTGCAAATTAGACATTTTCAAAGTGGTAATGGTGCTGTTATTGAAAAGTCAGTGATAGAGTGGTTCAGCAAAATAAGAAGTCAGAACGCCCCTGTGTCACGACAAGCCAAAGTATTGGATTTCGCGGCAGAATTAGGTATCGGAGATTTCAAAGCTTCGAGCGGCTGGCTCGAGAATTTCAGAAAGCGCCACGATATGAAATTTAGAGCAATTTGCGGAGAATCCTCCACTGTTGATATGGATAATGTTTCAAGCTGGGAAGAAAAATTGCCTTCCATCACTGATGGCTATTCACCGGAAAACATTTTAAATGCGGACGAAACTGGACTGTTTTATCGCGCGCAACCCTACGTTTTCATGTAAGTACACATACTGCACAAGTACATGTGCCCAATTGCAATCATTTTCTCTAACCCTCTCTATAGTGGACACCCCTTTTTAGCGGACAGTTGTCTGTTATAGAGAGGCTTCACCATACTTGCTAAATTCCAATGGTTCTGAAACTGGTAATAAAACACCTCCCCACAAGCTTGATGCAGTAAAACGTTTCATAGAACAATATCCGGCATATGAAAGCCATTATGTGTATCATATAAATAATGGTAGAAAGTATTTAGGACCAGATTTAAATTTATCAATTATGTATTCATATTCACTGTACGGTGCAGAGGATCAAATGCCAGTATCTCTTTTCAATTTCCGCTTTTTTTTTTTTTACGAAAACGTCAATTTGTCATTTCATCCAAAAGTGTCCGACTCTTGTTGAAAATGTGATGCTTTGCAGGTAAAAATAACAGCTTCAGATAATGATAACAAGAAATCTGAGTTAATTGCAGAACAAGAATTCCAACAACAAAATGCCGAGTATGCACGGGCAGGTTTACGGATTGATTCTTTGCTTAGCAAATCAGATGGTAACGTTACAGTGATAACATTTGATTTGATGAAAACTTTGCCTACACCGGTCATCTCAACTGGAGTTTGCTATTACAAACGTCAGTTGTTGATATATTGCTTCGGCATCCAGAATATGCAAAATGATGATGCATACACGTTTCTTTGGAAAGAATCCATTGCGTCGAGAGGGCCACAAGAAATTGGTTCTTGTTTGCTCTATTTCATACGCAATTTTGTCAGGACCGAAAAACTAATTATGTACTCTGATCAGTGTGGAGGACAGAATAGAAACATAAAAGTTGCTGTACTGTGCCAATACATTGTAAGCAGCTCCGAGTTCTTTGTAAGGGAAATAAACATAAATTTTTAGTCTACGGACACTCGTACCTGCCCTGTGATCAGGATTTTGGTTTGGTTCAGAAAAGAAAAAAGTATTTTCCTAATATTTACCTTCCTGAACACTGGAACGATGTTGTAGCGAGTGCCAAAAAAAGGATTTCATTCAAGGTAATCAATATAAATGCGGAATGTTTCTTTTAAATAAAACAACTCGAAAGAAACATCACTAATAGAAAAATGTCTTCTGGCAATTGTAATGAACAATGGTTGAACATATAATGGCTGCGGTTTGAAGCAACCAACAGATTCAAAATATGGTATAAATACTCGAACCAAAGCCAAGAGCCATTTCAGAAATTGGATGTGGCCAAAAGAACATCCAAATGCATCAGCAATCTAGAACTGCTTTATCCTCATGGAAATGTAATTACAGAGGCAAAAAAAGAATGATCTGCTCAGATTGCTTCAATATGTACCCCACTTCATCATGATTTCTACAAAAAGTTTAAAAAGTCTTCCAATGCTGTAGAAACATTGCCGGTCCTGGATTTTGTGAATGATTTTGAAATGCAAAATAGTGCTTATAGAAAACAATGTAAAATGTTACATGTACTATGTAAAATGTATAATAACAATGTATAATATTGTCACATGCAACCTAGTAAACTTATGGACTTAGTGCAATGAACAGCATGAATAATCAGTGCACTAACGGACCTTTCATTGAGAATGTAACCATGTTTGGTCTCCTGAAAAGGGCTCTGCGGGACCAACGATTCACCTCGGACGCCGACATCCAGCTGTACGTGCGGAACTGGTTCACATCGCAGCACAGGGAATTTTATGAGACAGCCATTCACTGCCTCATGTCACAGTGGGACAAGTGCCTCAACAGCCAGGGCCAATACTTCTAACATACAGGTACTGGTTTCTGTAATTATGCCTCCAGCTCGTTACTTTTTGAACGAACCTTATACTAAACAAATAGTAGAAAAAATATGAAAAAAGTAAAATTCGCATTTATCAAAGTTGCGATTTTCCTGTACCTCTAGGGATTGTGAATGTAAATATAGACTGCCTTATGTAGTGATAGACCCCAAGGTCGCCCATAGGGAGGAGTCTAGTGACAAATATGACACTTTTGGATGAGGGATATATTCCCTCAATCCTCCTCCTGGATATGTGCATTTTGAGCATCAAATAATAGATCTTTCAAACTATTGAGGGAGGCATTCATTTGTTCTGCAGATATTGATTTCACCAATCTTTATTTTTGTTCTGCTTTATTGTTTCCTAATCCTCATTATAATAATAATGATAATATGAAACTTGAGAATAACAAAACAGAAAATAGACTGAAGCACTATTGTTCTTGTTGCAACAATCACAGTGGCCAACAATGGTCATTTATCTTGCAGGAGCCACTTTGTCAGTTGCACATCTCTATCGTCAGAATGTGTCTTAGGAGAGAGAGAGAAATATTTTCTAGACATTGTTGCAATGAAAGTGTCAATACCGCTGCCAACTCTTACCCATTAGAAATGCTGACCGCAGCAAACCTCCATGGTACGAAAGTCCGAACAAAGCTTTAATTTCGGATTTATTCATTTCCATGGCACCTCTCTCCATGGAAAATTAGATTTCCTAGATTCAATATAAAAATTTGTATATGCTACAATGAGGCCAATTATCCTGTTGTCTATGATGAGCCCCCCACAGTCATAAGCAGTCTTTTCCATTAGTACCTGGCAATTGTAAATTGATATTTGCGCTCTAGCGCAACACCTTTGAGGCCCGACACTTTTGAACTTCACGGTACCATCCATTCACTTATAAAGTTCATCTCATAGCTGACAAAATTACATAATCGTGATTTCATATGGAGATCCATTGGAAGAGCGACCTTTGTTTACTGACTCAACTATCCTGCTTGGTATCCTTGTATGATCGCTCTCATAAACAAAGTCTATAACCGACTCATCACTTCCACCCACAACTTCATTATCTTGTTCGTCACAAAGTCCATTGCGAACAGACCAGCAATCAACAAGGAAACTTAAGTAAGGATGCACGCTAGGTAAAAATTAAACAAGAGCATACCCATCAGCATATGAACGATTCAATAACTCCAATAATGAAGTAAGAAACACAAAATGCAATGAGTGGTGGAATTCAAAATATCCATTAGACCTGGAATTATTACAAATTAATTTTTCCATGGGTAAAAAATAGCCACTCTCACGTCCTTGCAGGTTAATGCACCCTTCTGATTGACACTGCTGTTTTGCATCAAGGACCACTGTTACTGTATTTAAATGTCTCATTCTAACTTACGGACAACAATGTGTTGCAACAGGACTGATTGTTTACTAATGGATGGTTGTGAAGAAGGAAGATTGTAGTTTTACGTGACCGTGAATCTTGTGATTATGAGCCACGGAACCTCCTTTTTACGTGGAATTCGAAGCACAGGACATGGCATTTCACTTAAAACTCACATGCATTGACCGGGAATTGAACCCAGTCCACCTTGGCGAGAGGCCAACAGCTTGACCGCTGCGCCACCAAGCCGGCTTAGGATGGTTGTGTTTTTCAATAAAAACCATGGAAGAAAATAAATGCAGACTTCCTCAAAGCATCTTGAATTTATATTAAAGAAAACCAAGGTAGTTGTTTTTAATTTGTTTTAGGGGCTTGGGAAATCTCGGTCATCAGCTCCAGGTACATGTGTGTAAGTTCAATTAGCCTGATAACCTATGTTTCAATGGTGACTGTTGAAAGCTAACAAGGGAACTGTCCATAAGGGCATATCGAAACCCACAGTGAAATTTCGTAGAGATGATGAGGAAACCATAAATTGGCGATGTACAAAAAATTACCTGCCATTGCGAACTGGAAGGTATCGAAATCTTGATACAAAATCCGTGTGACAACGCAAATACTGGACAACCCTTGCATCTTGCTGGCTCGTAAGGCGCACAGCGGAGGGGAGTTGCAGTTGTGCTGGAGAGAGAGAGAGAACGAACTGGCAGGCTACCACGCGCCAAGGACACTTCATTGTTAGGGAACGAATGTGAAACATAAATGAGGTTCGTTAATCGCATGATAAAAACAGAAATATTATTGGCACCATGCACAACGAATATGCACTTTGAGGCCACATTGTTCTTCACAGTTTTCCTTACTTATTTGAAGACAAAATTTCGCAGGCACTTCGAACTCGGAAGGTCTCTCCCGTTAAGTAATTGTTTGCGAACCACGAATATTTAACCATGTCCTTGAAACGTGGGGAAGAAAATTGAAAATGAATGAAGGATTGCATTTTCAGTACGCAGTTTCTCTGATATACAACAAACTAAACATCTTCACAAGCCGACACAATGTCTGTTAAACGGCGATACAAAGCTTTCCATTGCCGGGAGAAAAACTTATCCAAGGGCTGTAGTTTCCCTGTAGTGCCGGGAGGAATCTGAAGAATTTCTATACGGTTGCCAGGAGGAATGTCCTCAAGACATTTTTTTATCACTATAAGTAGTCCAGGAATCTAACAGTAGTAAACACTTTTCTTCCGCAAATGGGAAAAAAGATTCTTTAAACCAATATTTTAATTCTTTTTTCCCCATTTTTCCTGATTTTGTGGCTGTTACAATTATATTTCTGGCATGAAACATTTCTTTGGAAACTCTCGGACCGGAAGTTCCAGTTGCCTCCTGTAGTACAGTGAATAATTTTGTGAAAAGTGTACCGGGCATACTAATTGTAGGCATAAATTGTGAACGAATGGGTGAGTGGAGGAACTGATTGAGCAACTGTTTCCGTATGTTTCTCTCCAACTAAGGATAGAGTCCGTTTCGCTTTCATTTCGTGCACGAAACCACTCTGATCTGTGTTGTATATTGAAGAAGGAGTGTAGTCTAAAACTCGCTCTGTAGCAACTTCTGCAAATTTCTTTGCGACTTGATCTTTTTCGTCTTCTTCTTGCAGATACGTACGGGAGATATATACTGTATATATGACCACGATGTCACAGCACCTAAAATAAGCAGAAACAACAACAACAGGGTGTCTACTGTAAGGATGAAGTAAAAATTAGTTACTTTTTAGGTACCTTTTAGTTAATTTTAGTTACCTTTGAATTCAAGATACGTCTGCGGTCTGCAAGCATACTGTCGACCAAGGTATTATGTGCACTCGAGTTTGAAAGTTGTTTGTTAAGTAACCAATAGACTTACGTAAAATCCAATAACATCATCATTTTCGTCGTTCTATTTTACGTTAGTTTATGTAGGATTGGAATTTTTAATTTATATTTTAATATTTTTTATCGCAGTTGGAACACAAAAAGTGCCCGTTTTTAAGCGTGTTTCAACCATGCGTCACATTTAAGAATTATTATCTCAAAAACCCGTCATCAGATCAAATCCAAATTTTAACACAATATACATTGGAATGTTGTATAACTGGTTTATTAATTTCAAAAGTTTGTGTGTCCAAGAGACAGTTATCATTTTCGTATGGTAACTTTTTCTCGGCTCGGGGTGGTTGGAAAATGTAGTTCTTGGTCGCGTTGTAATCCTTATACATCAGAAAGTTATGCTGTATGTCTGTGAAATACGTAAATTAATTCACTTATTTTATATCGGATTTGTTTGGGGGAAATAAGGCATGGTTCACCAGCTAGCCGCTCCGCGGAAAGCTGTACAGCGTTGCTGAGATGGAGCCCATCACTTCCGAGTGAGGCACGCCATGGCGTGATATGTGCTCTATCTCGGCAACGCTGTACAGCTTTTCCCGGAGCGGCTAGCTGGTGAACCATGCCTTATTTCCCCGAATAAATACAAACCGATATAAAATAAGTGAATGAATTTACGTATTTCACAGTCATACAGCATAACTTTTTGATGTATAAGGATTACAACGCGACCAAGAACTAAGTTTTCCAACCACCCCGAACAAGAAAAAGTTACCTTACAAAAATGATAACTCTATTTCTTGGAGACACAAACTTTTGAAATTAATAAACCAGTTATACAACATTCCAATGTATATTGTGTTAAAGTTTGGATTCAATCTGATGACGGGTTTTTGAGATAATTCTTAGATGTGACGCATGGTTGAAACACGCTTAAAAACTGGCACTTTTTGTGTTCCAACTGCGATAAAAAATATTAAAATATAAATTAAAAATTCCAAACCTACATGAACTAACGTAAAATAGAACGACAAAAATGATGATGTTATTGGATTTTATGAAAGTCTATTGGTTACTTAACAAACCACCTTCAAACTCGAGTGCACATAATACTTAGGTCGACAGTAGGCGCTCATCACGCGGTGAAGAAAAACAACAATGAACTGTTTTTAAAGAGGTAAATAAAATTCACATGATGATACAAAAATTTAAAAAATAATAAATATATACTGTACTAGATATTTATTATCAAATGAGTTGTTTCAGCTAATATGTCGTCTTGTGCACAATATGTTGTTATAATTACGGTATCAAGAGGTTGCTCTGCTCTTGACCATTTTGCGAGATTTCCTTCATCCCCGCGGTAGGTCACGAAGAAATTTATGCGATGTTACGCGATAGTCACCGAATTCTGTCTTCGCAGTTAAATACGGAGAAATACCGAGATGTTAAACGATCGGCGCTGGTCTCAGCCATTTGACGAGAATCCCGTTGTTTTCACGATAGAACACGGAGAAAAATCGCGATAGAGATAATCAGTGTCACTTTTAGTCATTCGACGAGATTTCCATTGTCCTTGAGGTCGGGCACAAGTAAATATAGCATTATTATGCAATCAGCGCCACTTGCTATCCGTTCGACAAGAATCCAGTTGTCTTCGTCATTGAATGCGGAGAAATATCGTGATGTATCGCAATCGCTGTCGCTCTCGGCCGTTTTACGTTGTCCTCGAGATATTATGCAATCGTAGTCGCACCCTGCCGTTCAACGATTGTCTGCCTGTCTATCTGTTGTGACAGAATGGCGGAGGCAAGCTCAAGGTTGGAACTGGTTAAAATTCACAAGTAGTTATGAACATGTTGTTTGGTCGGCGCTGTGAATCCCTTTGTCCCTATGCTATAGTTGGGATTTCATCAGTTCAGGGTGGATCACGAGGAAGAATTAGTATCACGATGCTACGTAGGCTGTCATTTTTAAGTGGGTTGATGCATTTTAACTCCCCGCACGCTTTTAAGTGTACGGTCATGGGAAAAGTGGCAAGTAGGTTTCGTGATGGGTGCCCCGTGATGGGTGCCCAATCACCTTCGACAGGATTCCCGCAGTCCTCATGGTCGCAAGTTCACGATAGGGGATGGTTTTTATGATTTTACGCAACTGATGTCGATCTCGGTCCGTTTGACGAGATTCCCGCAGGAAAGTCGTGCGGTCAGCCAGCCGTCTTGAGGAAGCGATTTCGGAGGATGAACGTTCGAAGTAGGTATCGAATATTACGAATTATTCTGAGAGGATTGCACGAATAATACGACAAGAGGGCACGTTTTCTTTCGACTGAGAATCACGAAGTATACAAATTATTGAAATAATCGGTTAGATTATATATCCGATGGAACCAAAGTTCGAAGGAAAAATCGACATATAACGGAATTTCGAATTAATCATACTGAATGTCGCAAATTTACTAGACAGATTTTTAAAATACGTTACTTGTATTTCGAAAATTTTTTGCATTTCGAAACTGTAATATTTCGCAAGATTGCGACATTAAATTATTTCGCGTTATTTCTGGACTTCAATTAACATAGTCTCCAAATAACAGAAATGAGAGATTTCTTTTCAGTTTCGGAAGTATTCGCGAATAAACGTCTCGCGAAAAGTTAGGTTTCCTAATACAGTACCACAGAAAAATATTTCCCACGAAATAAAAGTCTTCTTGATGCCGAAAATATACGTTGAACCGATGTATACCACAAGGTATCCTCAGTATGTATTTCCTTGAGGTCGGGCACGGGGAAATATAGCTTATGCAATAGGCACGGCGCCGCTTGTGTGAAACTCGCTCCATCGCACTCTCTGAGCCTAATGGCGCGAATTTAAATGATTAAACTCCCCTTCAGAAAATGTTCGTTACCCGTTTGTAAAATTCGTTACTTTCGTTACCCATTTGTAAAATTCGTTACTTTTTCGTTACCGGTAGACACCCTGAACAACATAGTTTCTCCCTCATTGTGACCATACACTATCACATCACTACCATTGAGCTATCTGAATAACATGTACTGTATTAACCCTTTATAGGGCAGAACTATTATTAATATATTTTATTTGTATTTAATTATTTTATCCTAATTTTAATGTATACATTTTATTTGTGTTATCTTTTTAATTTTTATATGTTATTATTTTATTTTTGTATAATTCATATGTATAATTCTAATTTTGTAAGCATATTTATTTTAACTGTAAAAGCTTACTTAATTTTGATTGTAAATTTATAAGATTATTAATTTAAATTTTGGAAGCATATTTATTTTCAGTTTTTATTTTTTTTCATCAAATTTTATTTTTTATGTTTTAATTTTAATTGTTTCTGTAAAAGGAATTAAATTTCATCAAGCATCTTTCTCACGGAAATAACGTAATGCATACTCTAGATGTCTAGAACATTAGCCGGATTCATGACTGCTCTCTCAAAGGAACATGTGTTAACTGCCTAGCACAGAGCGCTCAAGGTTACGCGCACGCTTCAGCTGGTCACCAGGGCTGTCCACGTCGAGCTATATGCTAGCGCGTGTAATCGTATTAGGAATCTCCATGCCGATTTCAGGACCTTCCAGTTCGCAATGGCAGCTAATTTTTTGTACATCGCCAATTTATGGTTTCCTCATCATCTCTACGAAATTTCATTGTGGGTTTTGATATGCCCTTATGGACAGTTCCCTTGTAAGGAAAATGCAATCTATATTCAGAGATCATACGCCGAATCCTTCAATCTTTAAAGTCGCTATCAAAATCAGAAATAGAATTTCCTTTTTAAATTACATGCCTATTGTGCAGGGGCGGTGCGTCATTAAGGGCTGAAGGCACCCTGCCCACCCAGGACCGTTAGGCCATATTGCACGAAATTTGTTTAATTAAAGTCTTTAAAAATTACTTTAAATTGCAGATATTCTACTTAAAATAAGTGGTTTTCCCTTCTAGAATCTCTAGAAAGATTTCAGTATACATAACTCATCCCTAGCTTAAACTCCTGAAGTCTCCTACGGTGTATTGTCGTAGTGAGGGCCGCTCCACAGAAACTCCCATGTAAAGTATATGGCTTGATAGGCCGGGTGGGAAAACAGTGGACATAGCACTGTCTTGCATACAAATTCTTCTGTGCTATGAAGGGAATTTTCTCTCCTTTCAAGGGCCTGCAGAATGGGCCCATAGCGTTGCCTTCAATCGAAATAGAAGATCTCTCGATTTCACGTCCTGCTTCTGTCTCTGTCAAACCGGATTACAGGAGAAGGGTCCAACCCACCCCATGTCCTTAAACAGGTATTCAGCCATTGTTATCAGCTTGCTGACATCAGACAAAAATATATTTATTCACTTCAGTTGTCTGGTGTTCCCAGTAAAGAACAAGTGTCTTACTGAGTTCTGTGGAAGAAATTAATTTCTATAAATTAATGTGTTTTTAACTTTTGTGATTCGGTATGTAGCCTAGTTATTTAATATGCTGATTGTGTGCGACATAAGAAAATGAAAGTGGATTTTATATTAAACAAATCAATTTTCTTCTATACCGCTGAACACATAGTTGGAAATTAAAAAATATGGACCACATCAACCAAGCTGATATATAAATTTGCTTCATCCAAGCACAGGGGAGGAAAATATATTAACAAATAAGGAGCCATGTGAGAACAGTTTTGAATGCCTGAACTTTTTATTAAAACTTGTTTCAAATGTTGTATTGTGTGTAATTATGATAATGGCAACAATGAATGCCAAATATAAAACAATATTTAATAGGAAACAACAACAGTATCATCTGGCCCACCCTAAATTTTTAGTCAGGAGCCGCCCCTGCTATTGCCTATGGTACAATCCGAACATCATATTCACAAGAAATTCACCAATGCTAAAACAAAATATATTATGTAGTGTTTTAATTAATACGTTGTAGCTTAAAAAAAAAAAAGAAACCCTTCAATATCAACCTTCATAAAATGATCAAACCATTTCAAGTTGCTTCCACAACCTAATGTTGGCAAATCTGCTTTCAGAAAATCATGAAGCAGAAGTACAAAGGTATCTAAATTGACAGGTCTTACGACAAAGTTCCTATAATGAAAATTAATTTCCACTCAATATGACTTCAAAGTGGAAGTTTCAATACTTGCTTACCAAATAAGGGTGCATAAAATGCAAAAAAATATGATTTCTTTTCAAGGAAAAGGGAATTTAGAGAATTGCAGTAGGAAGTTTCTAGCCAGGTATTTTACATAAATACATTACCAGAGACAACTGAGTCAAAATTCAGAAGAAATAATACTTTTTTGCAAAACCAGAAGAAAACATGACAACCAGAAATAAATCATTGCTGTTAATTTAATTAGGGACTTAGCAACATTATGGTCATTCAGCCCCATGTACCTGAGTGTGTGTAGTAGGATATGTCTGATAATGGGAAACCTTGCACAACTACATCTAGGATGGCCAAGGTGGGAATTGAACCCGTCTCTTCTCAGTACTGGCTCATGAGACAGAGTTTACCCCGTTCCAGCCCTCAGGCCTGAATAAAATTTCTTCGAGTTCATCCATAATATATGTTCCCTTGAATGGTAGGCGGGGCTCTTACAAGAATGTGACAAAAGTGTACGTTCGTCATTACCCCTCGTTAATACCCGATTTGCAAAATCAAAATTAACTTACTTTTTGGCACTTTTCATAAATATTTTGAATAAAAAAATTCTTTTGGAGGTCGATTTGTGGAACGAAAAATTCATCCTATGCAGCAGTCTCGTGATTTCAGAAACTATTTTCTGCTTCTGGTGCATGTGTAAAATGGAATTTCTTCAATACGCTGTGTTGCGCAACACATTGGACATTTGGTGCTGGTGTGCCAGAAATTTACCTGACATCCGTCCAGCTCGGGGATATACAAGGACTTAGTAAGGGTTGAAATGCTAAACATTGCTTTTAATTTTGAAGTAACCGTACCGCCAACTTCACAACGAAAACTAATTAAGATAATCTCAGCGTATAACCTTAAAAAGTCTTCAGAAACTTCATGGTGTATTACTATTAGAATTTGCAATTCGCAGATTTCTTTAGAAACTGGTCATAACATATTCCAAGAGAGAGAGAGAGAAACACAAACAACAAACCTCCATTATACCAACAGCTTTGACTGCATTTTTCACGTGATGCAGTTTCTTTTCTACTGTCAAGGGGACCGTTCCTTATATCTCACTAATTATAGCAAAGGAGAAAAATAAACCCCTACATTGCTTTTGCTTATTGTACTTTCGTATAAGTTTTCGCAGACGGGGGGGGAGAAAGATTTTGAACGTTCAATTGGGGGGTCTGTTAAGAATTGTTACGTGTTACAATGGGGGGAGAGGGGATAAATTTTAAGGTATTTTTGCAAACGTATTTTATGGATGATCCCTCAGCAGAGTCGGGAAGAATGCTAGAATCTGCCAAGAATACTAGCCACTACACCATGGGGTGGTCTATTCAGACAGACTGGCAGATAAATCATGTGTAAGAGAAATGGGAGAAGAAGGCAGGTTAAAGATGCTTATCGTTTAACACAATTCCAGTTTTAGAATCAGAAATGAAGAGCAGTTTGCACAGATAATAATGGAACATGCTGCAAAATTTTTATATCTGATTTTGAAAAAACATTATTCCGACTAGTATTTAATCGCCAACCAATGTAAGTGGACATGATAAAAGCTATGATTTTCTTTTTTGTTCCGTATTGACTTAAAAGAAGGGGATCAAGGGGAAAAGATGGTGCTATGTTCATGAAAAATACTAATGACTGTTTATAATGACAACATATTATATAACGAATTTACAGTATATATAAAACAAAGAAACAAATAAATAAAAACTTAGAAATCAACAGTCCACACTTTTGGGGCCCTCTAACCAGCATCCCCCACCACAAACATTGCACCATCTCTAGACGGAAAGCGAGAGCTGACAGTATAGTGCTGCTGATAACACAGTGAACATACAATGAGACCAAGCACCCATTCATTTGGCTAAAAAGGTAAATACACATATACATATATTAAAGCCATCGTTACTTCCGACTTGACGGTTCAGACCTACGCTAGAGCTATCTAGAAGTGAAATCGCTTTAACTAGCCGATCACAGGCAGTCATTTACGACGTCGAGCTCTAGCATAGCACTGAAATGTCAAGTCCAAAGTAATGATGGCTTTACTATACGTTTTTTCTGCCTTGACATCTGTTATTTTGCTAACTCCCTTTAAAAACCATATTTGTTTTTAAAATAATATATATCTACAAAAACACATTTTTTAAAACAGATTCTTGGCCAAATCCTTTTTTAATACATCAATGTACCATTTAAGGGAAAAGCAATACATTAACCGAAGAATTATGCCCACAAAAGAAGAATAAGATTGATTAAAAATACCATTGCTTTCACTAGCCCCATTGTGGAACAAGAATCAGCAACAGCACAGAAAATATTTTAAAAAAGAAGAATTTTTATACGGTATATGTGTTTTAAAAATGATTGTATTTGAATTTTTTTCATAAATTGAGTCACCAACCTATGTAATAGAGATGACTATCCCAATACAATATCTGAAAATAAACATTGTCTGCTTACAAGTGAACACATTCTTGAGAAGACAAACCCTGAGTATCTATAACATATCATTTCCCCATGAAGGTTTTATCTGACTTAGGTATGTTTTACCTGTAAGCCAACAATATGTTGTTTGGATAATCCTACCCTACAAAAAAATAAATTTATGCCTTTGAAAGTACTGTATAGCAGTGCATGGCTTCACCAGAACAAAACCATGCACTAACGTGCATCTCTTACACAATAACTCTCATAGCTGTAAGGATGCTTGTCTTCAGACTTTTTCACTAATCATGAGATGCAGATCCAAATATGCATTATTGACCTTAGAACTGGCAATGTTAACATCTCTGCCAATAGTCCTTTTCAATAGCATTAACGTTAAAATATTTTTCTTCGTACCAAGCTGTGAGAAATGTAACTTTGTTTTGTGTATATCAATGTAGAGCTAATGAAGAGTAGATTATTCAGGAAATAATGTTTAAGAATTTCTTTATCAAAAGGTAAGTATATTGCAAAGAAGAAAAAGAAGGCATGATATATCAAATTGTACCCTCGTGTGGTGGAAACGAAATGGCATATGAAATTCAAGATAATATCTTGAATTATACAAATATTTGCATATCACCTCCAAATTTTTTATGTCCCTACAATAATTTCTCTGTCAAAAATAAAATACTTAAAAACAAAAGCTTGAACATCGACGATAAGCACATGTTACAAGCATCTGTTTTTGTTCATGCAGCAGTGAATGACTCTTTGTTTATCCTTAGACATTCTGCAGACTTCTAGGGTCACCTGCAGGATCGCACGCTGATATTTTGACGATTGCCAATTCATTGGGTTAACATGCCCTTATTACTGTACAATGAATTTCAATCTACTAAGGACACCATGGTCATCGGCAAAGACAAATCAGCAATGGAATGAAGTAAGAAGGCAAGCTCCGGTAAAATGATTTAGAAATCAATAGATGAAAATCTGTATTCATCAATATTTAAGGCCAACTACACTAAGACAAAATCAAGGGAATAGCTCCACAAGAAGCTATCAAATAGCTTGGAGTGAACTTTCATGATGGAATATCCTTTGACTCATAAAGAAAGCAGAATCCAAATCCTCTCATCCTCCTCACTGCACTACACTGACTAAAAGCCCCATTGTTCCCCCCGTGGCTATGATCTCAAGATTAACGGTCACGTTTAACTATAAGCTTCCTTCCTTCCATTGTTCCAAACAACAGTCTGTTTATCATTAAGATATTTATTCTAGTGCATCATGGGAAAATTCCAGCAGAATTCCTTCAGGATAGTGACAGGTTGCTATGGTGCAAACTTCAAGAAAATCTCCAGCTTCCATCCAATCTCTTGAATAGCATGATAATAGCCACAGGAAGTATAAGGTCTTTTTGTAAGCAATGCGAAGAAACACTCCATCACATCAATAACCTAACAACTTTGTTAAAAGAATCGCAACTCTTATATCGGGGGATGACCTTAGCTCATATCCGCAGGATCTTACCTATTGATTGCCCTGCACGTGTCCCGTGGGTGGTGCTAAACGAGCAACAGCGACATAAGGTGATACAAGTGAATGACATAATGTCTCAAACTTTTGATAATATCGGTTCTTTTCAGAACCAATCAACAATAGACATTGGACCTTCAGTCCGTATTTTACAACTAAATATGGAAGGCATAAGTCGTGCCAAGTGTAAATATCTCGGAAAACAGCTGAACAACTTCGATGTTGATATCGTCAACATTCATGAGACGCACACCACAGATGAACAGGACTTTGATAGAAGAGAATGAATTTTGGGCTATACCCTTGTCGATGCTATCCACCATCAACAGTATGGGATTGCCACCTATGCCAAATCCAGTCTTATATAGGAGTTCAAGTTGTTGAGTCAAGTCTCAAGGATCTCATTTTCTCTATAGTTATACAGGTTAATAACCTAACAGTTGTTAACGTGTATAAACTTCCTAGCATCAGTTGGCCTCCCAGCATTATGCCAACTTTCAGCCATCCCTGCATTTACACTGGAGATTTTAACAGCCATCATACTAACTGGCGATATGACTCTGTTGATGACGATGGTGAGGCATTATCTCAGTGGGTTGAAATATCCGATCTGCACCTAGTTTTTTATGCGAACGACTAGGGCACTTTCCATTCCGCTCGCTGGAGAAGAGACTACAACCCTGACCTAACATTTGTGTCCAAGGATTGCTTTGATCAGCCTCTCAGTATCACACGTACAATATTGTCCATTTTCCCAAACAGCCAGCATCGACCAGTTCTGTTGGAAGCAGGTATGAAGATACCCCTGGTGACCTCAGTACCTCTACCCAGATGGAATTTTAATCGTGCAAACTGGGATAAATTCTCTAAAGATCTTGACCAGAAGCTGTCTGTTATAAATCTAGATCCAACTACCAGCAACTATGATGAATTCGTCAGCTTGGTCATTTCAGCTGCCAAATCAAATGTTCCGAGAGGTTTCAGAAAATATTATGTGCCTGGTTGGAATCCAGAAAGTGATGCTCTGTATGAAGAATATCAAACAACAGGTAGTCATGAAGTAGGTTCACAGCTTCTGCAGTCATTAGACAAGAATAGGAGAGAAAAGTGGGAAGCAACAGTAAAAGACATGGACATTGCAAAATCGAGCAGGAAAGCTTGGAGAGTCTTGAATCGACTTACTGGAAAACATTATTCTAAAAAGCAGTGCAATAACTTGAGTCAAGATGCCATAGCAAAGAATGGTTGAAGTCACCCAAACCAAGAGAGATAAATGCGAAACGAAAAATGTGAAGCGTAAGCTCACTGAGCTCAAACATGGATCACAGAAGAATAAGGATCTGTCCAGGCCATTTTCTATTCAGGAAGTTGCAGCTGCCATCAAAATGCTGAAGACAGGTAAGGCTGCTGGCCCAGATAATATCTACAACAAATTCCTTTGATATACGGGTCCATATAGTATAAAGTGGATCACTTCTCTTTTTTCTTATATCCTTCAGACTAACAAACTGCCAAAGCAGTTTAAACGATCAAAAGTGATAGCCATTCTGAAACCTGGAAAGTCGGAGCAGAGACCTGAAAACTACCGTCCAATAGCACTTCTTAGTTGAATTTATAAACTCTTGGAACGAGTCCTCCTCACTAGGATTGCACTACTCATTGAAGATGTAATCCCTCCAGAACAAGCTGGTTGCAGAAGAAATCGTAGCTGTACTGATCAAGTTTTGACTCTTACCACTCACATCGAGGCAGGCTTCCAAAAGAAGTTAAAATCAACAGCTGTCTTTATTGACCTGACAAGTGCATATGATACTGTCTGGCAACATGGACTAATTCTTAAAGTGCCGGAAGTAATTCCCTGCTTGGAAATTGCAAACCTAATTTCCAACATGCTCTGTGAGAGAGAGTTTGTAGTATTCCTAGGCGATTCTAAAAGTCGTAAAAGAAAATTAAATAACGGTTTGCCACAACGATCAGTATTGGCCCCAGTTCTCTTCAACCTCTACATCCATGACTTGCCATCAACCTACTAAGTTTATCTATGCAGATGACATTGCACTGGTAGCTCAAACCAGAAATTTTGAGGATGGAGAAGGCATTCTTCCAGCAGACTTGGACAAAATGGCTACATTCTTCAATTCTTGGCGATTGATCCCAAGCGCTTCTAAGACTGAGGTTTCATGTTTCCATCTTAGCAACCGACTCGCAAAATACAAGCCATCTGTTTTATTCCTTGGTGATAAACTAAAGTACAACCCTTTCCCGAAATATCTAGGAGTCACCCTGGACAGAACTTTAAGCTACAAAGAACATCTCACCAAGCTCTCTCACAAAATCACTACAAGGAATAACATCCTACACAAGCTTTGTGGTAGTTCATGGGGAGCCTCGGCTGACTGCTTACGATTAACGGGTATTAGTCTTGTCTACTCTGCAGCGGAATACTGTGCTCCTGTATGGCTGGAAAGTGCACATGTGCATAAAGTAGATACTAAGTTGAATGAAACCATACGCTGCATAACTGGTACTGTCAAGTCTACACCTCGTCACTGGTTACCCGTTCTTAGCTATATCCCACCACCCCACCTGAGGAGAAAGGAAGCTCTGCTGAGAGAAGCAAAGAAGCAAAGAAAGATCTCCCTCATTACCAGTTCACCAGGAATTTTGTTACCCATCGCCACGACGACTTCGATCTAGGAGACCAGCAAGTGTATTGGCCGGCCGACTCTTGAGGGACAATTTTAACCTAAACCGGAGCTGGCAGGAAGAGTGGTCTAATTCAACATCTGGTACTAATGCTCATGAGATAAATCCAACTCGGAAAATGAATGGATTTGATCTCCCAAGAAATCTATGGTGTCACCTCAACAGACTGAGAACTGGGCAAGGGCGCCGTAATTTCTTGCGCCATAAGTAGGGCTGGATGGATTCTCCAATGTGTGAATGCCGTGAAGAGGAGCAGACCATGGACCATGTCATCCTGCGTTGCCCTCTTCATGCCTACTCCGGAAGCCCCAGCGACCTGTTTCATCTATCAGAAAGTGCTGCTGTGTGGTTGAAGAACTTGGACCTGGACTTATGAATTCCTTGTTGTACACACCATACGATTAAATAATAAATAACTCTTATATCATGGAAGAGAGTAGTGGCTGAGGAGAGAAGAAAGTGGATGGAAGAGTGGACAAAGATGATGATGGAGGATAGTGAAGGTACAAAAAAGGTCCTGTATGGGATGGTAAAAAATAAGAGGCGGAAGGATCCTACGGATTATGTTAGAATGGTGAACAAAAGGGGACAAGAGATAGAAAATAGGGAAGAACTGAAGAAAATGTGGAAAGAATATTTTGAAGAACTTCTGAACCCAAATGGAAAAGATGTTGAGGAGGAAGAAATCGGGGAAGAGGAAGATGAACTGCAAACAGAAAAGGACTTAACATGGAAAGAAGTGGAAGATGCAGTGAACAAGATGAAAGGAGGGAAGGCACCGGGTGTGGATGAGTTGAGTGTGGAGATGGTGAGAGCAGCAGGAGAGGTGGGGATACAGTGGTCGTACCGAGTGATGAGGACAGCATGGAGGGAAAGGAAGACCCCAGAGGACTGGAAAAAAGGAATAATTGTCCCGATCTTCAAGAAAGGTAGTAGAACAGATTGCAGAAACTATCGGGGAATAACACTGATGAGTCATTGTGCAAAGATCTTCGAGAAAGTTTTGGAAAAGAGAATTAGGACAAGGATAGAAGGAGGGATGAGGGAAGAACAACATGGCTTCAGAGCAGGAAGGTCCACAGTGGATTTGATTTTTGCTGTAAGGCAGTTACAAGAACAGCACTATGAGTATGGAACAGATCTACTGATGGCCTTCCTGGACATTGAGAAAGCATATGACAGTGTATGCAGAAACAAAGTATGGAAGTCCCTGGAGGATAGAGGAGTAGAGAAATGGACTATAAAGAGGATAAAGGAGATGTACAAGGGAAGCGTGAGCTGTGTGAAAGTGGGAGGAGAGAGATCAGACTGGTTGGAACAGAGAAACGGCCTGAAACAAGGAAGTGCACTGTCACCGTTACTTTTCATTGTGGTGATGGATGACATAATGACCCGAGTGGCACAAGTAATTGGGGAAGGAAAGATGAAAGCAATGGTGTTTGCAGATGATTTGATGATTTGGGGAAACAAGGAGGAGGAGGTACAGGAACAGTTGGACGTGTGGGAAGGAATAATACAAGGATATGGGATGAAATTTAGCATAAATAAGAGTGAGATGGTGATCACAACAAGGAAGAAGGAAAGAACCACAACGGGAATAACAATTGGTGGGGAACAGCTGAAGAAAGTGGAGAATTTCAAGTATCTGGGAAGCCTGATACAAGATAATGGAAGAAACGATAGAGAAATAAATGAGCGGGGGAGGCAGGCAGAAGCATTTCGGAGGAGTGTGAGAAGCATGTTATGGAGCAAGGATGTCCCTCAGAACAGCAAAAAGATCATATATCGGACATACTATGTCCCTATCCTGACGTATGCCTCGGAGACCTGGGTTATGAAAGGAAGGGAGAAGAGCAAAATACAGGCCAGTGAGATGAGGTTCTTGAGAAGCAGTATTGGAGCTACAAAGATGGACAGAATAAGAAATGAAAGGACCAGAGAATTAATGAAGGAGGAACCATTACAGGATGGTATAGAGAAATCTAGACTTAGATGGTATGGACATGTAAAATGAATGGAGGAGAAGAGGATACCCAGGAGAGTACACGAGACGAAGTGGGAAGGAAAGAGACCGAGAGGAAGACCGAGAGACAGGTGGCTGAAGGGGGTGGAAGAAAGCGTGAAGAAGAGAGGAGAAGACTCTACAAGGGTGGAGGCTGAGAGACGGTGGGAAGACAGAAGACGTTGGAGGGGCTTGTGTTCCAAACAGACCCGGCCAGTGGCTGGAAACTGTGCAAGATGATGATGATGATGATGATCATGGAAACTAGAGACTTCGTTAAAGGAAACAATTAAGGCCTTTAGGTGATTCATCTAAGTCAATCCCAAAGATAAATCCAGGCATTCATAGAAAAACTAGCAACAAGATTATAAATTACAAAAAATGGTGTCAACTTTCACAGCTACCTTGTAGTGAATGGCAGCAAGCTCTGAAAGTGACAACAAATGTGGCAATTGTTTGCATGATACCAGACAGGACACAGTCACAAGGAAATAAAATATCATACAGTATAGCGATCAAGCCCACATGGTAAATTCCAATGATATACCAGACACTACAAGATTTGAAGCACTATTGATCAAGCTCATAACAATTAATGAAGAGGTCCGTGGCCTATACCACGAGGACCGATATGCTGGTGCAATGTCTTATAACTGATGAATATACAGCTAATATTCATAAATGCAGAGCTATGAGACTACCAAAAGTATGGTATAGTTAACACTGAAGTTACTGGTTTAATTGAGGATAGGTGAACTGTGCCAACTTCTACCAGCGATTTGTGCCTACAATCTTCTCTGATATGCACTACAGTACAGTCAGCAATGAAAAAAGGAAGAAAGATTGCAGTTATGTGTACAGTTAATCTCACGAATATAAGCCTTGGAGAGAGCTTTGAAATCGCCTATCTTTGACATGATTACAAGCATTGCTCCAGAAGATAGAGTTTTTATTTTAGGTTCTCAGTAAACTCCAATTTTCTAGCAGTTTCAACTATACATAAGATAAGGCTGCAACAGCATTTAGAGAAGAAATGCTTGCATTTTTGATAGCCTGCAAGAATTCTTTTCCGCTTAAATTTTAAGAGCATTATTGTGTTGCACACTTAGTTGAAACCACTGTGTTACGGTATTACTGAACTAACCAACCCTTTGACTGCACATGGTTCAAGGCTTGCAGATTATGAAGAGTGTATGGCCAGCAGCACAGCACCTCGGTTTTAATAAGGGAATCTACAATAGCTCAGCAATGCTGCTAAATACGATTTGAAAACCGAGGAGAACCATTTTGAAGGGTTGTATGATTAATGTATCAAAACAACCTATTTTCAAAGGCTTATTAACATGCAATGCATAGGAAATAAGATTACAGACTCACCAGGTTATATTTTCCTACAAAGATTTCAATGACCTATGGCATTGATTGAGTTGTATTTATTTAGCAATTTTGGACAATATGGTAACTGCTCCTATGTGAGAAAGCTGTCTGATGACCTGAAGTATACAAGTGTTTATTTAGGTGTGTATATTTTTTTAAACTAATTGAGGCTAAGGTCAGGAAGGAAGCGGCTGTGGCTTTAAGAATAGTTGAAATGATAAATTACAAAAAACAAAATCAAGAATGGTTCACAGTGAAATTTGAAACCATATGCCTCCAGAGTCCATGAATAGAAGGGGAATGCATTGAGCTATCCCAATTATGGGTTTAACAACCCTTTGAATAGCTAATGTTTTAGAGGTATCTGAATGTTATCCTCAATATGACAGTAAACCTACTGACATGGTTCTCTTGCATTAAAGAACACTCAAATGGCAACCAAATATCTTGCTACCTTGGGCACAGTACACAAAAGCCTAACCAACCACATAGCCGGCCTCCTGTTAGTAAACTGACTGTACCCTAATTAATATTTATCAACAATCTGCAACTGAAATAATTCAGCAGTCTATTATTTTCAATAGAATATAATGGTTGTAATATTCCTTCACATTACCTACTCTAAAATCTGAAAGTAACCACCTTTATCTTACCCTTCGACTCATTCTGTGTAATAGGCAAAATGATTGTGAAAGAGTTGATATACTGTTTTCTATTTGTTGAAAATGGTGTTCATAAAAGCTGAATATATAATTTGTCCAGTAACTAAAATATATCAACAGAAAGACTAGAAGTAAGCCAAAGGCAAACTAACACAATCACTGAAGTCTCTGAGTAACCTCAACTGAACAAACGGCATGTTTCAGAACGCAAGTACTGAGCACAGCTGATTCTGGTTTGTAGGATAATGAAAGCAAAAGGTTTTGATAGTCTCCATAAATAAGTAGATGAGGTATGATCATGTACTATATATACAAGCACTCTCAACCTATGTGAAATGTATATTTTAAAATCAACACCAGGCACATTATCGACTCCACACGATCATTCACATCTCATTTCCATAATCAGCTATTGAGGCTGAGGTTCAGCAAGTTCACCAGTGCCTCGTTTGCGTCTCTTGTTCAGTAAAGGGTTGTTCGTGTTGTCCAAGTTCTTTATGTGCACTTGGTCATAGTCGACACGCATCGTAGCCAACGAACGTGTCATTTCCTCTTGGACCTCCGGCCAAATATCCTCGCCCTCACGAAGCATTCGCCCGGTGTGCAATGGAGTTTGAGGAACTTGGGTGTATTGCTGCAAACAGAACAAAATATTTATAAATATTACACTCTCATCCTTGGATTTCATTGTATATCTACAGTTAGAGCTCAGCAATTCCAACTGAAAACCCGGAAAGAATGCGAACTACAAGCTCGCTAACCTCTCTGTCACATTGACTGTTGGAGCTAGCACTCACACAGGGTTGCACTTCAAGTTCCTGAGCTTGACAGATGTTTGAGAATGGTTTTATTTTTATCCAAGAAGTGTTTATATAAAACATAAAAAGTGGGGTTTTGTGTTTATATCAACGGCTGTTATAAACACTAATGTTTCCATTGGAATATTTTTGGGAAACACTTCTCATTTTTCAGTCGAGTGGGGCATGAAACTGACACTTTCCTGAGAAAGTGCAATTGTCCATAATGTTGTTGTTTGAGTCTTCAGTCTTTTGACTGGTTTGATGCAACTCTCCATGCCTTCCTGTCCTGAGCTAATCGTTTCATCTCGACATAGCTACCACACCCTACATCCGAGGTAATCCGTTTAAGCTATTCTAACCTTGGTCTACCCCTACAGTTGTTGCCCTCGACCCTTTCTTCCATAACTAAGCTTGCTATTCCTGGGTGTCTTAGTATGTGTCCTACCAACCTATCTATTCTCTTCATTAGTAGTTGCCAGAAACATCCCTCCTCTCCCACTAGTCTTAATACCTCTTCGTTTGTAACCCTATCTACCCATCTGATCTTCATCATTCTCCTGTAACACCACATTTCAAATGCTTGAATTCTCCTCTTTTCTGCTGCACCAATAGTCCAAATTTCACTTCCATAGAGCGCCACACTCCAGACAAAGGCCTTCAAAAATGACTTCTTAATACCTAAATCTATATTCAATGTCAACAGATTCCTTTTCTGTAGAAATGCTTTCCTTCCCTGAGCTAACCTACTTTTTATATCCTCTTTGCTTCGTCCATCACTGGTTATTTTGCTTCCTAAGTAACAGAAGTATCCTACTTCCTTTAAATTTTCACCTGCCAATTTGATGTCCATAGAGGTTTCTGATTTATTTCGGCTGCATTCCAATATTTTTGTTTTACATTTATTAATTTTCATCATGAATTCTTTCCTCATGACTGAGTCCATTCCATTCAAAAACTCATTTAAATCCTCAGGCGCCACGGCCAAGATGACTATGTCATCGGCAAATCTCAGAGTTGAAATTATTTCTCCTTGAATCCTCACTCCCACATTAAACTTTTCTCCAATTTCCTACATTGCTTGCTCAATGTAAAGATTGAAAAGTATTAGTGATAAGTTGCAGCCTTGCCTTACACCTTTCTGAATACCAGCTTCTCTCTCATGTCCTTCAGCTCGAATGACTGCTGTCTGGTTTCTGTATAGATTGTAGATCACCCTCCTATCCCTGTACTTTATTCCAATCATTTTCAAAATGCCAAACAATTTAGTCCAATCAACGTTATCAAAAGCTTTTTCTAAGTCTACAAATGTCATGAACATTCTCTTATCTTTCCTTACTCTACCTTCCAAAATAAGCCTGAGACTTAGTACAGCTTCCCTTGTTCCTATATTTCTCCTAAAACCAAACAGGTCTTCACCCAACTCTGTTTCTATCTGGCTTTCCATCCTCTTGTAAATTATTCTAGACAGGACCTTTGAAGCATGAGTAATCAAGCTGATTGTATGGTAATCTTCACATCTGTCAGCTCCCACTTTCTTCGGTATAGGGATGATAACATTCTTCTTGAAATCAGAGGGTACCTCACCTGTCTCATAAATCCTGCACACCAAGTGATATAACCTGATCAGACCTTCATCTCCTATGCAGCGTAGCAACTCAATCGGTATATCATCTATGCCTGGTGCTTTGTTCCTGCTTCCAATGCTCTGTCAAATTCTGATCTCAATATTAAATCTCCTTTTGCATCCTCATCAATTTCCTCCTCCCTTTCCATTACATGATTCTCAATCTCCTTTCCCTTATACAAACACTCTATGTAAGGTTCCCATCTCTCAACCTTTTCTTCCCTATCTCTTAGAGGCTTTCCATTTTTGTCCTTAATATTACAGCATTTCCCCAAAAGTATTCTTAATCCTTCGATAAGCTGTGTCTACTTTTCCTAATTTCAGACAATTTTCTATGCCAGCACATTTCTCTTTCAACCATTCTTCTTTCGCTTCCTTGCACTTCTTGTTAACCTCATTTCTCAGATGTCTGTATTCTGCTTTCCCCTCTTCATCTCTTACATTCTTATGTTTCCGCCTTTCGTCCATTAATTCTAGTATATCCTGAGTGAGCCACGGTTTTCTACCTATTCTTTCTTTCCTACAAATGTTTTCCTCTGCGGATTTTGTTATTTCATTTTTCAAAAGTGCCCATTCATGTGCAATTGAAGTTTGTTTAGGGTTTTTCATTAGTCCTTCCTTTATACTCTCCTTGAATCTTCCGTTTACATCCTTCTCTTTCAGTCTGTCTATTGTGCACCTTTTTGGCTTTTGACTTTTCTTCAGTTTCTTCAACTTTAATCTGCATTTCATAACAACCAGATTGTGGTCAGAGTTTATGTCAGCACCGGGATATGTTTTACAATCCAAAATCTGGTTTCGAAACCTCTGCTTGACCATAATGAAGTCTATTTGGTAACACCCTCTATCTCCTGGTCTCATCCATGTGTATATTCTTCTATTGTGGTTATTGAATAAGGTGTTAGCTATGACCAACTCATGCTCGGTGCAGAATTCCATCAGCCTGCTTTCTCGATCATTCCTTTCACCAAATCCGAAATATCCTACTATCTTCCCTTCTCTTCCTTTTCCTACCACAGCATTCCAATCTCCCATTACTATCACATTTTCATCACCCTTGATATACCTCAGAATGTCATCTATTTCTTCGTAGACCTTTTCAACATCTTCATCATCAGCTTGACTGGTTGGCATATAGACTTGTACCACTGAGGTGCACGTTGGTTTTGTATTGATTTTTGCTACAATAAACCGTTTACTATATTGCTCTTAATATTCCACCCGTTGTCCAAGATTCCTACTCAATATGAGACCAACTCCTGCTGGGGCATTGTTTGATTTAGTGCTAATGACCCTATAGTCTCCTGACCAAAAGTCCTGTTCTTCCTGCCAGCGCATTTCACTAATCCCAACCAAATCCAACCTCAACCTATCCATTTCCCTTTCTAAGTTTTCTAACCTTCCACTTCCCAGCAGACTTCTAACATTCCACGCTCCGATCCGTAGAATGTCAGATTTCCTCTTTGTCACTTCTGTGATGTTAACCCCCTTTCGAGTAGTCCCCACCCGGAGATCCGAACGGGGGACTAGTTTACCTCCGGATTGGAATTTTACAAGGGAGGAGGCTATCATCACAGGTAATTATGCATAGAGAGGTGCATAACCTCGGGCAGAGCATTACGGCTGCAGTTTCCCGTTGCTTTCAGCCGTGCAGCAGAACGCGGTGTAGCCATTAGTTGGCTTATATTATCAATATAATATAATACAGGAGATTTAGGATTGAATTCAGGGTGTCGAGCGATGACCTTTTATCAAATTCCCGTATAATTCCCGTATTTCCCGTACGAAAATCCACCAAATTCCCGTATATTTTAGAACTCTCTAAGACTTCGAGTTCGCATACCGAATGGCCAAAAAATGAATCTTAAAGCGCGAATCAAGATTTTCTGGCGTAAGTGTAACTGCATTTTTGGAGATACTTCCGCAACCCACGGGTTACGGCGAGATTTAGGACTAATCCGTAGCGTGAGCAAAGCGCGCGCGAGTGAATTCTCTCGAAGATACCGTTTATCTGAGGAGAGCTGATATAAATGAATGTTTTACTGAGGAAGGTTGAGAGAGTAGAGAATAGAAGTGTCACATAATAAATGTTTACGGGAAGTGACTGAATGGGTTCGCGATTATCTTCTTTATTATTTCGGATAGTGGTTTTGTTTTTAGGCGTTCAACTTATGAAATAAGAACTGGAGGGTTGGCCTTTCATGAATATTCCAAAGACAAGTGTCTCCTAAAAGAGTAATTAGTAAAACTTCGCATCAGAGACAACCATAACAAACAGCTTGCCTACAAAGTGTGCGATTTGCACATTTCAAACGGCATTTCTTAGACTACAATATTTAAGTTGGTGCAAATTAAATATGTTATATGTGAGAATATTATTATAATTTGCTATCCGGTTGTTATATTAGTATATTATGCATTAACGTGACCCGTTTAAATGCTAAATTGTGACGGAAGCTACGAGTTATAGGCTATTCGCCGTACCGGTAGGCCTAATATTTACTAACGCATCGTTTCTTCTTTAATATTTATTTAATCATTATAATTATAATAGCCTATCTTCAACCCTCATTTAACCAAAAATCAGTTTATAATTCTATACATATTCCAGGTATTTCAAGAAAGCGATATTTGATAGCACATGCGGTTCCACCTTAAAATCCAACCGTGCCTAGTTTTCAGTATCTATGGAAAATATTACCGTAAGTTAATAAACCAAACAACTGGCGACAGTTTTTTTTAAATGCTCATTTACATCTTCACTCTAGTCTACGTAAAGTACCATACGGTAATCACTGAAAGGGTAAGGGGGTTATGACCTCAATTTCACAAACGAACGAACCTCATTTTGCATGAATTAGGGAACCCGAATCCTAATGGAGGTATGGATTGTCTGCATTTAGAAATATGTTAGTCAAGAATTTAAAACAAGATGCCAGAAAACTAAATACAAAAATCTGCATGCCTACTACGGTGTAAAGTTGCTCCGTGAAAAAAAATACACCTCGCCAAGATTACACGACGTGCATACAGTTAAATACTATCATCCAATTGGAGAAACACTTTCTCTGTCACGATCTTATAAGCAATTCAAACATAAACTGCTGTAATTTACGGGAAAATGGGCAACATTTAGAGACTACGAGTGTTGTATGTGGCACAACGTTAGCTAACATTTCGCGTCATTAATACATAAGGAATGAACACATGCAGAGCTTTCTCACTGCACACAGCTGAAGATCATATTCTTGGTGCATTTTACGTTCTCTTAATAACAATAATTTGCTTAGTTACATGCAACGAAAATTGTAGTACACAGTTCCCATTGCTTCCAATACCTGACTACTAAACCAGAAAATGGTAATGCATAAACATACGCCAGTGGCGCGTCCTATGGCAAATGAAAGATCGAAAGAAAATGTAAGCTCTATAGGAGCACGGAACAAGACGATACGATTTTCTACTCTACTGAAAGTAGTCAAAATTCCCTTTGTAATAATGACTAATAATCCTGGGGTTATCGTGTGGCCTCCGGAGAGACCTAGTGCAGATCTTTCTAGTTTACGCCCGTCGGCGACCTGCGCGTCGTAATGAGGATGAAATGATGATGAAGACGGCACATACACCCAGTCCCCGAGACACGGTCATTAACCCCAGGAGATTAAAATCCCTGATGGCTCGGCCGGGAATCGAACCCGAGGCACTTTGGGCCAAAGCCTAGCGCGCTAACCATTTAGCCACAGAGCCGGACGGGTCATGTAGTAATAAGATGTAACCCACCCACTATCCCTTTTTAGATCACGACTTTTATAGTAAAAGTGTGTCCACTGTTACACGCGTAAATTATGGGACAAATACAGTATTGCTAACCCCATGAATTCAGTACTGACAGCCTTCCTGTCACTATGCCCCGCTTTTCCTCTCCGCAAACCACGGTCGCCACATAACGAGACCCTACGTCCAACCGCCACACGGCAAGAATTCTGAGCATGCTTCTCACCTACACCCTGTATTTCGAAGGAAACAACGCGAAGGATATGCCGGTATATTTAATATATTATAAAAGACGATCCTGAGTCAACGCCGAGGACATTCATACAGAGAAATACGATACTTTTAGATGAATAAATAAATTACACACCGAAGCTATGATACCTTTATCATCGGTAACGGTACCAATTCAATAAATACGACAAATAGGGCAAACACTCTACAGCTAATGAATATAAAAACACTCACCATGCAATGATTATCCTTTAAAATGAAACAAGAGTCTGAGCGGAGGTCGTTCACAGCTTACTACAGTAGTTGACAGATGCACACTCTCTGAATCGCGACTCTCTACGGTTAATATCAGCTTTTGTGATAATACAAAAGTAAAGTTCAGGTAAATACATATTTAGCACTGAGCACTCAAACAAGCCGCTCAGTGGCGATATTATTGCCGTGGTTTTATATTATCGAGTTGTAGGCTATTGAATGGCAGACGGTATTTTGAACACTATGATGGGAAACAATAGCCTGTGGTCTATTATCGATTGACGCAAGCGAACTGACGCCAATAAATAACTTATCCTCAGTCACTTGGCAAGGATTTCTTTGACACCCTCCATCCCTTCACTGTCCCTATCATCATCACCACCATCATTGTCTTCGTCAGAGCTTGATGAATTGCCGATGTTAATAATCATTTCATCCACCGCGATATCCAGATCGCCTTCAGTATTTCTTTCTGCACATGCTGTACGGGATGTATCCAGTCCTCGGGTCGAACTTCGGCGAAGTAAAAGTAAGGAAACAGGCAGTGGTTAATAAGCGACTGAAACAATGCCTGCCCATACGAGAAGAATTCTGCCACGTGTTTTGTGTATTTTGTAGCCACATGTTGGTGACGGGTGTTTGATAGTAAAATGTCGAGAGCTGTGAGATATTGTTTGTAGTTTTTGAAATTTATGCATGTGTGACGCATTTGGATTGAGTGTTTGCACGGACTTGAAAACAATTTGGTAGGCTATGTGCATCTCCCTTGCGAAAGAAGATCATGGAAAGGCTAAAAACAGTAACATTCCACACGCGACACGCCGCGAATACTTTTTAATTCAGATGTATTTTATCAAAGTAGATAATAGAAAATAAAATAATGCAAAACGAAATTAAATAAGTCACTTTGACAAATACAAGATTGTTACTAGGAACTTCAGTTATACACAGCACAAAATTAAGTTCTTTTGACAGTACTATTTTTTTTCTCCAATTCCTGGAGATCTTTCGTGGCTTTTCTTTCGACTGCCACCTTAGCCGTCGATTTGCACCTGTTTTGCTTCCTTGAACACGGCGTAGGAGTTTCGGGCAGTATGGACTCTTGCTCACGGTATCTTTTCTACTCCACCAGCTGCCATCACAGCGTCCTGAACAGTATACGCATGCCAATCAGACTTGATTCTTTGTGATTGACGATCATGCACTCCTTGTTCAGGGAGAAACCTCTATCTAGAGCTGCATTGTTGTGATACAAAATCAGTATCATTTTAACGAAGCTTGAGAGATCGTTTTTTTTGGCAGGAACTGCTGAAGCCACTATTTCAGACCACAGCACGTCGAGCCGTGGCTCTTTTCCGTCGAACTGCTTCAAACGCGCAGTGACGGAGGGCAGTCTCAGAAGTGCGGAGTAGCTGCTCTTGAAGCGGTCAGCCATTGCGCCAGAAAGCAACTTCTTCTGATTACAAAGAATTTCCAGGGCAATGACGATCCTAACTTCTTCCAACTTAAGAGTCTCAGCGACCCCTATACGGTCCAGGCAGGAAATAGTACGGGTCCCTTGTGAGCAAGAGTTGACCTCTCTGATTTTTTCAGCCATAGGATACCAATGTACAATTTTCGGCAGTTGGTGCGAAATTGCAGCACATACGCGTTTGGAATTTTCTGAGATCTTAAGCTGTTAACTTCTTTAAGGGCTGCTCTTGTCGAGAAACCCAGGTCTCCTCTGAATAACAATGCGGACTAACTCCTGCATGTCATTGTCAGCAACCAGCGCGGCGCGCGGAGAGGGTACGGCCGGCGGTCGGCCAGGCAAAGCATGCATTCGACGTTGGCTGGGTTCTCATCCCGCTTAGTGCTCTATCGGTGACGCAAATTGCGGGTGGCAGCGCAGTCTGCTGGCGAAATAGGAGACTGAGCGGGAGGACTCTACCGAGCGTTCGGGGGCTAAGAAGTCAGGCGTTATGAGACTTTTGAAGATTTCCCGTATCAAGTGCGAATTTCCCGTATAATTCCCGTATTTTTCCCGGGTCACTAAAATTCCCGTATTTCCCGTATCGCTCGACACCCTGGAATTGCAAGGGTGGGCTCATTTTTAGGTCACTTAACACAAGTCTCTAAGATCATTAATATGATTCCATCGTTTCCAGGCTCCATTTTTTATTTTTTTCAGTTTTGCTTACGTTCCATTTTCACCTCCTTTCTTAAATTCAGTTCACTTAACTGATACTCCTCCTTTATCGTACTGGTATCATATCTGTACAATATTTCAGACATACCACATAACCACACAATGAACTAAGACAGAGCTGAGAATGCTGCATGGCAGTAGTGGTCGGCCCATAAGGACTCCCTGACGATGTCCTTCCCAGAGAACGAAAACTGGTTTTCATTTTCTCTTGATATATCAGGTCAAAAATTGGACTTTAATAATGGCCCAGGCATTTAAGTCAAAATATCGCCTTAACCTCAAAAAAAAATGTTATAAAGCTAGTTTTTTCAGAATCCATTAATTTGACCCCAGGCAACAACATATCAAAATACTCGGCCGTACATGTGCCGGCTTCCTTGATTTCCAGGCCTGGAAACCTGGAATTCCATGAATTTCTCATCGCTGTCCTGGAACGCCCATAAAAACCGAACGACTCGGCCTAGGTAGACATAAGTGGTGTCAAATGAAAAAGTAAAGCATGCAATGCAGACTCCATATATAAGGCTTTAGGTAATATTTTTCTCATTTCGGGGTAGATTGTAACCAAACAAACACGCTAAATTCAAAATTATTGTAGGTTTGAATTCATGTGCACGTTTATTAGAGACTAAGACGGCAGCTCATGCAAAAAAATGCACCTGAAATAAGAAATAGCATTGTTCTAGCTTAACAGATGTGGTCTTATTTTTGTTTTAGGTCTAATAATTCAACAGTTACAGACGAAACAAATTTAACACGAAGGTAAGTTGGTATTACAGGACGGGAGTAAATACCAAACAACTCTGCGTAGGTAAACAAAAGTGGTTACAAATGAACGATAAAAGCATGCAGATCCCATAAATAGTACTATAAGCAATGTTTTCTCTGCTTTCGGGGTACATTGTAACAAAAAAACAAAAGGAAAATTTAAATTTTATGTTAGTATTTGTTTGCATGTTTAACATACTAAGACGGCTACTTACGCAAAGCAATATACCTCACATAAGAAATAGCAACCTTCAAGCTTTACAGAGGTGCTCTTGTTTCTGTGCTGCGTCTTATAGTTCAAAAGTTACAGACGAAACAAATTTCAAGAAAGTCAAAGGTTGTCCCCCTATCAGCTATGAACGACACTGTGACGATCAGAAATGAAGTAACGCCCGTAAACTCAAGTCAGCTATTTATGAGAATAGTGTATGTTTTAAAAAACGAAACTGAAAAAGCGGAGTACTTTCAATATGAACTGGCGCCAACTCCACCCTATCTTTTTGACGGATGTTCAATGCGCAAACCGGACAAGTCAGCGTTTGCGTCTCTCTTTAAGTACTCACAAATTGGCGATCAATTTTGTCCAGAGACCACGTATGTCATTGACGGAGGCTATCTCATGTACGCTGTTAGTTGGCCTCGACTGGCAACATACGGAGAAATTTGCGACCTTTACGTCCAGTTGTTTTCGACGGTTACAATGGCCAGCCAACTACAAAAGAAGCGGAGCAAAGGCGACGCGCTGCAAGAAGGACCTGTTTTGATATCGACTTTACCGAACATTTGACATCGACAGCATCACAGTCAGACTTCTGACGAACAGAAGAAACAAATCTCGACTTACTGATGTACTTGTTTCAAGATTTGAAGCTGTAAAAGTTCGTGTATACCAGCCCGATTCTCTCATCGTGTACACTGCTTTGGA
This sequence comes from Meconema thalassinum, assembly GCA_946902985.2. NCBI lineage: Eukaryota > Metazoa > Arthropoda > Insecta > Orthoptera > Tettigoniidae > Meconema > Meconema thalassinum. The sequence continues at coordinate 919,564,807 of OX336389.2, forward strand.
TATAGAGAGCTTGGGGGAGTCTAGTTGTAGTCGGCAACGATACCAATCTTCTGCCAATGCCGATTGCTAGGCATCAGACGGGAGATGTCTTCATGCTGAACCCAGAGACTTCCAAGTGCCCCGGAAAGCTTTACGATATGTGTGCTATTCAAGATGAAATAGGTGACATGAAGAACCTCGTGCTGTACTCCCATGCTGTCTCAGGTGGTGATAAAACATCTGCAATCTACGGGCAGAAGGCTTACAAATTGCTTCAAAAAAGTGTGGATCTTCGGGAGAAATTGCCAATACATACACAAATCCATCTGCGAGTCGCGAAGAAGTTTGCACTGTTGGAGAAAAGTTTATGGGCACTGTATCCTGGAGGAAATCAATTGGAGAATATCGATTATCTTCGACATAGTCTGCACCAGATGACCATTGCGCGCCAAGCTTTGACTTCTCAGTTTGAACTTGCGACTCTTCCTCCAACAAGGGAAGCTCTACGGCAGCACTCAATGCGGACTTACTTGCAGGTAACTTTACACTACACGTATACAATATTTTTCTAGTATTTCTCAGAAGAGTTAAATATGTTGAGTTTGATTTTAGGTTCAAGAATGGCTGGGAAGAAACCTCAATCCAACAGAGTGAGGCTGGCAAGCCATTGACAACTATCTTTTACCCGTTCCCACAACCCTGCCACCAGCTCCTAACCAGAGTTGGGCAGTATCGAAAATACATGTATTTAAAATACGTATTTTCGATACTTTTGTATCTTGTATTTTGTATCGAAAATACATTTTGAACCATGTATTTTGTATCTGTATCGAAAATACTTTTCATAAGTATTTTGTATTTTCAAAATACACAAAATATAATCAAAATACAGTCATTGCATTAGGCAATTTTCAGTTTAATACTCCATTATCTTCCCTTTTCATAACTGAAGTTAATTGGTAGATATGACACAGGTAAGTATGAGATAAACACAACTGTGCCAGCAATACACCAACCTTGTAAGACCATGTGCAATGATATTTATTTAGGATGCATTTAGAACAAAGTCTCCAGAACCAGAGGAATGTCTCCCGGATGTTGTGTTATCAGCTTGGTTAATCTTGGAAACCTTTTCAAGCAGTACCCTCAAGCTACCTATAAAATTCCCAAACGCATGAGGCTGTCTGAACCTGTTAACTAGAGTGTTCACACAAGGGCTGTATAAAATGCGGCAATTATCTCCCGTAAAAGCAGTGTAGGCCGAACAGTCGTATACAACTTTGAATTGAAAAATAAGTTGCTGTTGTTTCATTTGACGGGCTTTGACATCGTGATCATTTAGTCCCGTGTACTTGGGTATGTGTATATAGCCTACTGTATATAAGTTATATAATTGTGAGTGTTATTGTGGGTCAATGTAGTAGTAGTGTGTTTATTTTTAATTTAGGTAATTATAATATGGTATGGCCTCGGGTGCCGAGTGCAAGCTTTGTTATTTGACACCCAAAGGGTAGCTTGCTTGTCGAATTTCGTTGTTCCTTGAAGCACTATGAAAGTCAAGGAAGTTAGATATCTAAGCTCCTTGAACACTATAGTGCTTTCTAGTAGAGAAATGAGGAACTTTGTGTTGGCGGAAACTCCCGAGATTAATTTTGCCATTATGAACACGGCCTATTGACTTCAAATGGGTTCTTTGACATGCCAACATCGTATGACATGGTGTCGTAATTTTTTCCGCCTTTCAAAAATTTAGGTGAGGATTAGGAAGTAGATGACCGTGGCCTTAAATTAGGAACCATCAAGGCATTTGCCTGAAGTAAAAGGGGCAAACCACGGAAAACCACATCCAAGATGGCTAAGGTACGAATCGAAACCTCGCTCTTCGCAGGTTTTCTAGCCACTGAGACACGAGGCAGACGAAAATAAATATGGTGGTGGTTGTTAGTAAATCTTGATCAGCCCAATGTATTTAGGTGTGTGTTAAATTTGTCTGATAACTTGTGTTTGTGAGGTATCTGTAGTAGTTAGTATGCGTGGCTGTATTCATTATGGTCTAGGTTTGATCAGATGCTCTAGGACTTGGAATACGGTGCCATTCCGGCATGTGCCTAAATTGATAGTGGGGAAAATACGAGCAAACTTCACAATGAGGATAGCCGCTGTCAATGCCAGAAAAAGAAACTTCGATCTCATTAATTGTCTTGGATAGTTGCATACGTTAAGGATGGATGACGATAATGTATGAATTTCGCCCCCTTATTATTCCCGTTTTAACGGGGTCAGGGACGATATACGATGAAAGTCTATGTGGGGGTGTTTTTACGACTGGATGCCCTTCCTGACCCCAACCTCATGAGAGGAGTTAATGCGAGATGAAATGAAGTTGAATGAAAGTGGGCAAGGATGTGGAAGGAAGCGGCCGTGGCCTGTCGGAAGGTACCGTCCCAGGACTTGCCTGAAGTTGAAAATGGGGAAACCACGGAAAACCATTTCAAGGACGGCCGACGGTGGGGCTCGAACCCTCGCGTCTACGTAGTCCACAGATAGCTTGGCCCCATAACCTAGCTCTGCGCGTTAACGAGCGTAGCAACCGCTGTCGGTAATGAAGATCATGATAAAATTATAATAATACGGTAATAAAAATGATAACTATAATGTATATTATTCCCGTGTCAACTGGGACGGAAATGAGAATCGATGACTTTTCCCTCTCTTGTGGTGGATTGATTATACGGCAGGATGCCGTTCCTGTCGCCATCCTCATTAGTCCAGTCGACAGGTTGGAAAAAGTGGGGTTAGGTGGAAAAAGGTCGAAATTTAATGAAACTTTGGGATGTTGTTCGGGGATGGTTAATTAACATTTTCTCAAGTTTTGGACCTCGAGGACCCTGTGCGAAAAGAGGAGGGGGGAGGAAACTGCAAAAGTTTCAACCTTCCTCCGGTTTTTCCCCAATAACTTTTTTCCCCTACGTCCTACCGCAAAAGTATTCTTATGCATTATTGTAGAGCGTTAAATTTCCTATAATGTTGACTGTTCAAACGTGTTTGTATGTCAATTCGTTACCGAGATATGGCGCTTCGAAAAAAATATCATTTTTCAAAAATCGCTTAAAAAATGCCCAAAAATGCAGAATTACACCTTATTTCTTCTGTTATACCCAAATTATGATGAAATGTTGTTGTAATTATGGTTCCTGGTTACAATCACCAACTTTGAGAACCCCCACTCCCCCCTTCCCCCACTCAACCCCAATTCCCAAAAGCTAATTTTCTTCTCTGATGAAAGCCAACCATATTTACATCTTGTTGTTATTGATATTAGTTACTTTACGGTTCTACCTCCCCCCTCCCACTACATAATTATCCCAGGGAGGGTTAAAAAAAAGACGTAGCTGTTTGCCTCTCACCAAGGTAGACCGGGTTCGATTCCCGGTCAATACATGCGAGATATTCGAAGCGAAATGCCATGTCCTGTGGTTCGGATTCCACGCAAAAAGGAGATCCCGTGGCTCATGATCGCGAATTTAATGTCACGCAAAAATATAAGCCTTCCTCTTAATTTGGTCCAGATCCCTCTTTATTGTTCAATTCCAGGAGGCCTTCCTTTGATGCGTGGCAATTCACAAACGGGATGGTCGAACTGCGTTAATTGGGTTAAGCCCAGAGAGTCCAGTCAGCTTAGGCTAATGGGTTTGGGAAGAGAGTGGGGGTGGGCAACCTCTCCTGAAATATTGGTTAAACCATGAGTTAACTGACAGCTGCATACACCTGGGCCCTTGGAGTTTACTAGATAATAATCAGTACAGATAACATGTTATCTATGTACAGTCAGAGAAGTGGAGAATGTTCGGTTATAGGAAACTGAACATTTTGTAAGTGTGAGTTGTCACAACACGGCCAAAAGTAGGTGTGTTCGAACAAATAATATTCTGCCCATTTATTTACGAATGCACCTTGTTTTGTAGCAGAATACATATACCCATTTTCATTTTAAGCTCAAAGTGCAGGCTATTACTTGCATTCGAGCTACAACATAAAATTTGCAGATCTGAATAGAAACTGTGAAACACAAATAAAACGGCTGTACTTTATTTTTAAGTGCAAGGCTACAGAAATTCAGGAATCTGGAATAATGGCAAAACTGGCAAATGAATCTTTGAGATAACAAGAGTAGATATTGAAGAACACAGTAAAGATCAGCGCATGTTGACACATTCTGACAATATTTACCTTCACGTCCAGTTTGGTGTGTCGGCTTGTGAAACACGCCTCAGGCAACTTCCCCTGTTAGGATTCTCCTAATTGACCACCGTGGATAAAACCCATAAGCTCAGCTCGGTATCGCCCATCACAACACTCAGGGGCCACAAACGGTTTCTATTCATCTGACCATGTCTCCAGAATGTAGAAGTTGGTCGGGGGCGGTCGCAGCCAGAACTTTGTTGGGGTGCTAAGCCTATAAAGAGGGGGGGGGGGGGGGGGGTCATCCGTCCTACTTTTATATATATTTAATTTTTACTGGTAGCATGTCGCATAATATCATAAGGACTGAAATTCGTATAATAAATAACCTATTAGTTTTATAAAAACCGAGGAGAGGGTCGAATAGACTCTAGAAAGAAAACACACAAAATAAAATGTAAATCTATTTATTGTAGGTATCTGATCAAAGAACACAATCAAATCGCCTTGTCTTCATTTTGGCAAACCGATCAATTACTTTCTCCACACTGACTTTCGTTGACCGATGGCAATGTAACAGACATCCGACATTTGGGACCGTAGCCAGTCCTTCAGCCTTCGCAATGTGCGCTCGGGAGTGGCGTTACTCATAGGCAAGACAAGACACCCGAAAGCACCTGATGCTGATAAGGACTGGCTGGCCGGGCGCCGGGGACGGGGACGGGCTCGGGCTCCGTCATAGGAGAAACATTTTTCGTACACTGGATGGATGAGTCATCGCGTCGCTTCTCTCCCGCAAGTATACACTATAATCGTTTGATCGAAAAATGTCAAAATTGGAACTGTCAAGTCAAACCTTTTTACTCTTCCCTCTCTCTCCTCTGCCTTTCTCTTTCTCATTTCTATTTTTGAAGACCATTTTGGGGGGGCATGGCCCCACTACCTCCTCCCTGGGACCGCCCCTGAAGTTGGTAGCTACTTATACTAGTAGATTCTCCATCGGATAGTTGGGTGAATGTCTCGAATGAAGCCTACTGATGTGTGGATGAGCAATGTCTTCATGTCATTGGTGTTATTTTACAATTTTCATGTAGCCTACTCGCACGGTAAATCGTTGTATCTTCGTAGGTGAGTTGGAGGAATATGACTTAGTACTGGGAGCCAATTAATAGGAGTAGGCCAGAATTTTCCCGAGATCAGACAGTGTTATTAAGTGTTATTATCTCGACATGAGAGATCGTGACGCAGTGGTTAGTATTGTTGGCTGTCACCCCTGAGGTCCGGGTTCTATTCCCGAATCTGTCAAGAAATTTAATTCTCGTCTGAAGCAAAACATACAAGAGGTGCTTTCAGTTCCCAACTCAATCATCCTGGAAGTGGTTTTCCATAGTTTCACACTTCTACTTCAGGCAAATGCCTGAATGGTACCTAAATTAAGGGTATGGCCGCTTCCTCCAATGATCCTTGTCTCAATTTCAGGTACACACACTAATACAGCCATCACAATAACACAAGTCATCAGACAAATTCCACACACCGTCCTAGTACACGGGGATACATGAACACGATGTCGCAAAGCCCCTAAATGATTAGATGACAACAATCTCTTTATCCAAACTAGGGAACAATATTCAGTAACAGATTAGACGAAGTCAACAGCTGAACAGCAGAGAGTATTGATGTTGGACCCTAAGTGGAACCACAAAGTTTCCACAATATGATGTTCTGCGTTTTTGCAGTTGTCAATAGTATTTGTTAGATAATCTTTGAAAGATAGCGTTCTCTCAAGAGTTTCAGCCAGTGTAAACAGATATAAAAAGAAATTTACAAATATATACAAAATATTATTGTCTCATTGTGGTGGATTAATGGTAGTTTGATTCACGACCAATGAAGTCTGATTTTGAAGGGTGGCCAAACCCCATGGCACTTCTAGCAGATCACCTAAAGGTTCCACCTGGTGGCTTATGTCATACGATGATATTAGTATAACAATAATATTAATAATAATTTATACATTCCCCATTTTATGGGTTCGGGGACGAGGTGAGGTAAGTTTCTACGTAGCAATGGTTTTCACGGCTGGATTACATTCCTGATGACATCCTCACCACAGGGATTGATGGCATACGAAATGAAATAAGGCAAGGGGTTGAAAGAAAGCGGCCACGGCCTATAAGGAAATACCGTCCTGGAAAACCAATTCATAGAAGCTGACTGTGGGATTTGAACCCTTTGGCCTTGAACGTTAATGCGTGCACCCATCCAGGACACTGATAATATAGTATATACAGTATACGATAATAATAATAATGTTATTTTGAAAGGTATGAATTGAAGGAAAGCAAATGTAAAAAAAAGTATTTCGTATTTTGAAATGTATTTTAAAATACTATTTTGTATTTTGAGGAATTTTATAAGTGTATTTTGTATCTAAAATACTTTTGAGTGAGTATTTTGTATTTAGTATCGAAAATACATTTTGGGAGTATTTTGCCCAACTCTGCTCCTAACTCTCTTCTCCTCCTAATTGCCCGCGATTGCAAGACGGACTGCGGAGTGCGTTGTGGATGTAGACGATCCGGCCAAGAGTGCTCAGAAATGTGCTCTCAATGTCACGGACAAAATTGTGATAACGCAGTACATCGTTATGAAACAAATCAGGATCTAGATACACCCCATGTCACTTAAACTACCCGTTTCCTGTATTACACCTTTTCATCCAATGCATTTTTCCTGTGATTTCGAAGGCTTAACTCACACTTAATTATTATGTATGTAAATAAAAATGTCATCTTGTGTTGCTTCCGTAGAAAAAAAAAAATCATTATCTCAACCTTTACTTTCCAGGTGCTAACCGAATAGGCTAAACCCCCGACGACACAACGTAATCCTGCACTGTCAACTGACAGCTACTACACGTTTAATTTTCGCTATAACTTTTCAATAATAAACGTAAAGCAAACATGACAGATGGTCTGAAAAGCTAAAAATGTGGTCTTTGTTATATTACGCATGATTTTTTGGTATATACTTCATTTTCAGTCATTGCTGTTCCTGCAGCGAAAATCAAACCTCAAAAGTTTGAATTTCGCACGTTTTTTTGTTGTTACAATCTACCCGGAAAGGAGAAAAACATTGCCTAAAGCCTTATATATGGAATCTGAATGCTTTTTTTCTTTCATTTGATACTACTTTTGTCTACCTAGGCCGAGTCACTAGTTGTTTACGGGCGTTCCAGGACGGCGATGAAGAATTCCTGGAATTCCAGGTTTCCAGGCCTGGAAATCAAGGAAGCCGGCACATGTACACCCAAGTATTTTGATATGTTGTTCCCTAGGGTCGAATTAATGGGTTCTGAAAAAATTAGCTTCATAACATTTTTTTGGACCTAAAAACCTTATTTTCCTGGCCTATAATACTAAAAGAATTACATGTCATTGTAAAACTGTAGCTCTATGAATAAGGAAGACTGTTCGGAGATATCAAGTTCAGCGCACAGTTCACTGGTCAGGATGGAGTTACAGACCCTTCGCCTTCCGTCCGAAGATGTGCGAAGGTGAGGAGGGGGTAAGACGTAAGGGGGCTGGCGCGCTCGCAGGCGGTTTGAGAGGGACGAAGTGTGCAGAAAGTTGCTTTAAGCTGGGCGGAATTCGTACAACTCTGTAGCACGGGAAAATATTTGATCTCCCTTTGTCCCTCTAGTCATAATGTTACAGGGTCTACTATTATTAGCTGTCACGAAAGGTGTGACCAGCATCAGAAGCTAATTAGAAGTAGGTCGTTCAGCGTTGTCAAATGTTTCATTATTGTCATTCCACTGTCAGCTGCCACAAGTTGAACTTCATTAGGCAAGCAATGTGTCCTGATCACAACCCGCTGTGTTAGAATAATTGAAGATTTGACAACAGTGATCATCATAAGCTTTAATAACTGTTTCCTCACAAACCCCTCTACGAGCATGTGCCAGCCATGGCATATATTAAAATTTAAAAATAAATAATATTCCATGAGCTAGAATGTTGAAGTGATAGAAAACATCCTAATGTAATTGGGCACTTTTAGTGTTGGATCACCCAGAAAGCTTTCTTTAATGCCCTTTGTTTATCTTTGAAGACAAAAAAATATATTTATTGTAACATCTGAGACCAGGAATGAATTCATATTGCAAGGGTGAAGTAACACAAGACCTCTGGCTAGCATCCTGTGGTTAGTGAAGGTTGGTACCAGTGAGTTATTTTGCTTTTGCACTGTCGACTTGAATGACTGCAGTGGTAATATTCAGCAGTTGTAGTCTTTGTTTGTGTAGGTGATTATTATTCTTCAAATCATTAAGCTTTGAAAGTAGTGTTTCTTTTAAATATACCGGTGAGACTGTGGTTTTGAAGTGCTTATGGCGAAAGTGATATTCTCGTGATTTCTCCATACGTGCTTAGTAATAATTCTTATTAATTCTTATTGCAGCTGTGGTCTAGAGTTGAAACTCATTAAGGCTTGAATGTAGTTTTTATGCTTAAAAAACAGGGTGATTAAGCATTTCTGCCTTTCAAAATGAATTCTGTGGACGCTATTTTAAACAGCGGAATACTTTCTTTTTGAGAGATCATTAGAACTAAAAAGGCTAGGACCTCCGAAACTTATTTAGCCATTTCAATGGTTCAGAACCCATGCAATGGCAAAGTAGGTTATACCAGAAAATTCAATCGCACATTGTACAGTCATGCAGACTGGCTGTGTGTATGTGAGGTAAGAAATGCATTCTTTTGTTTCACATGTGGTGTATTCCTTGGAATACAAGTTTAGTTAGAGTTAGCAGTCACTGCTCTTTGCTTTTTCTCTTTTCATTAGTTCCTTCCCTTTTCGCAGACATGAAGTGACCATTTATGTATTCCTGTTTCTTTGAACACTTGATTATTCTTTTGAAAGTCTGTTCCAGATGTGTATTTTCTATGTAGCCCACCAACAGCTCACCATGTGGTAACCTGTTGAAGCTTTGAACTCAGCAACTTCAAGAATGGTTTCAACCCACGCAAGCAGACGTCGTCCTTGTCATTGTCTGCAATCTCCATGAAGATTCTATTTTATGAACCAAAAATTGTATTACGTACAGTGTTTTCATTTTTTCATGTTACCCACTCTGTTTTCATTCCTTTATCTCTCCCCCCTCCCCTTCATCGTTCTGGCTATCTGTGTGTTCAAATTTCTCACTCACTACTCATCAGGACGCTTAAGTGAAAAGTTCAGTCCTCTGAAGGAGGCTCATCTCCTTTTTCCATGAGGTGATTCAAATCGACGCCATGTTTTAAAGTTGTGTCTAACGGCTGCAGGAACCATCACATCTACACTGAAAAGCTAAGTAACTACCTTCAAGTGATTTCAACCATGTTTTAAAGGGTTTTAATCTAATCAAAAAAGCTTTAATGGTTTTTATAGGCAGTGTTTGAATTTCACAATATTGTGCAATCTTTCTATAACTTCCCCTCGTGGGAATTGTCATGCTTAGCCAACTAGGCTCGCTACTATAAAGTCATGAAATCTAGCATTTCTTGTACTAAATAAAGGGGATACCTTCCCTGCAACGAGGGATTTATGCCAATTTCATAGCTGTTTAAAACATAACTTGTCTGCCTATGAGGGATCTCTGCTTACTCCTTTAAACTGTAACTACAGTTCTGGAATTTTCCATTTGCAATAGACTCTAAACTGTGAAGAACTATCCTCAACAACGTCAAATTTACTGCCAACTTTAAGTTAAATGGAACTATTAACTGCAACCTAAAACTCTATAACGCCAGAAACCTATTAAAGTTCAGCTCTCTGCATATCCATAAACTGCAATAGGAACAGTTTTCTTATGTTCTGCAAACTTTCAGTGCTTCAAGGTGAATGTGTGGCTACCTTTCGCGTCGCGATTCGCTCGAACTAGCAAAATCAGCCAGGACTCTGATTCCCCATTTCCTACACTCCCAATTTCCTTTACTAACAATTTAGGGTATATTTAAACTATTTTCTTAGCCTAAATAGGCTCCCTCCCAATTTTTTCTGGTAATCATTTATTAATTACTGTTTAAATATCTAAGTGGTTATAAACCCACATTTTAATATGCATTTTTTCCTGCTGCATCCAGGAATTTAAAATTTCCCATTTGTTAAATGTTTATATTTAATTTTGTGCAATCCAGGCTTCACAAAAGGTGACCTGCCCCATTTGAATTTAGCATCTATTACATTCTGTATAATTATCCTAGTGGTTATAAATCCATTTCTTAATCCACTTTGTCTTCTCCTGCTGTGTCCAGGAATTTACAATTAATTATTTATAGCCTTTTTGCCCACTACAAAGGCATTCTTAAAGCATTGGTATTTTATCTAACCAATCTTAGCAATGTTTATATATTTCTATAAGAAATATCCCCTAATTTGAAAAAACCTTTTATTATTATCTTTATAGGCTTTAGACCTTTTAATCTCTTGCATTGTTCGAAAACCCTTGTAAGGCTCCCAAGTTTTTTGTCATAGGTCTCAGACCTTTAAATTGTTAAACCAAAAATTACTTGTTAATTGTAAACCTATCACAAAATCTGTTATTGTTGAAGCAATTAAAATTGCCACAATTTTTCTGAGTTATACTATCTTGCTCGAAGAGCTGTTAGGTAAGACCTTTCCTTTCGAATTACTTCATAATCAAAGAAATAAACAAAATCACAGAATGCTAAGATGGCTACAAACTCAATCATTTGTTGCGTTTAGAGCAAAACTTCTGCTAACATCACTCAAAAAGTTTCTTTTAGCTATTCTAGGGAATTATTAAGGCAAGTATAGCTCGCTCAGCCAGCTAGCTTCCTACTTGAAGTGATTTTCGCTCTGTCCTGTGATTCACTGTTTAGAATTTTGGTTTTGTTCAAGTTAGGTTGGGTTTCTAACCGGCTGGGTAAGAGTTTAGCCTTCTTTAAACGTAACAATTGGTTCTCTATAATAAATTCTACTAATAATAATAAAAATCTCACTAAAAGCTCTGAAGGCGCTTTTATCTCTGCCCACTCTGGGGGCATTTGGTCTCTCTGTTGGGGATCCGACAGTGGCGGGTAATAAAAATATCCCGGCTAATTTCAATCTTTCTAGCATTTCAGAATGCTTTCTAAAATCTCACCCTTTTGAAGGGAAAGTACATGAGTCATTTTCATCTGGCATACCTTTGTTTGCCAGTGCACTACGCTCCTACATAGTACCCAAATTAGTGCTCGGGAGGGAAAGAGCACTTAGCGACAGCCTGCCGGTAACCTCAGCTCACGCTGCTCTCTCCGTTATTCTCGCTTAGGCACCCGCTTTTTCACCTTTCTTCCACAAGTCTTGAGCAACATAACTATTTTTTTCTCACTATCTAATTAATTATTTTGTCTTGGATTCTTTCCCTTTCTGCCTAAGATCTTTTCCACTCCTAAAACTTTTTCCCTTTCTTTTCAAATGATCTTCCCTCAGGTAGTGTCTGAGCTCAGGCTTAACCTACCAACATGTTTGGCTATGAATTCTGGCAATCCCATGTGGACATCAGCTGATGTTACAGACTTAAACAATTGAATGATAAAGTTAAAGAAACAAACATAAATCTAGTGAAAAGCATATAAATAAAAACATTGACTTTGCGATGCTTTTATAGTTAAAGAAAGCTTTCCAGTCGGTTGACACAAATTGTGCCCAATTACATTAGGCGGGAAAACGAAATAACATGCTCTTATGTACAAAAGTACCTCTCTTGTCTTCCCACGTAATGTAATTGGGCACAATTTGTGTTGACCAGCTGGAAAGCTTTCTTTAATAAGTAGAACCAGGCAACACTGATGAATGGCTTCCAACACTTCGAATTGCAATGCTTGATAAGGTAAGACATGTTGACCTTCATTGACTTAGAAAAGGCATATGATAGTGTCCCTAGAGACAGTTTGGGAAAGCCTAAAACAAAAAGGTATTGGAAAAGAAATAATATAAATTATAAAAGTAATGTACAGTAATTGTTATAGCTGTGTCAAGGCTCAAGTAGGTAAAACAGGATGGTTTGAAATTGAAACATGGATTAAAACAAGGGAGTGTACTCTCACCATTGCTATTTATACTGGTGATGGATGATATACTAAAGGCAACAAAGCAAGCATACACAGGTACAAGAATGAACATAATCCCATTTGCTGACGATATTCTGATTTGGGGAGAGAATGAGAATGAGGTTCAAGAACAGCTGGATGTTGATGATGATGATGCTAATTGTTGTTTTAAGGGGCCTAACATCTAGGTTATCGGCCCCTAATGATCTGGGTGATAGCGAAAATGAGAATGAAATGGAAACGAGAACAACAATTATGTGAGATGGAAAATACGTACAAAGAGAAACTCAGATGGAAACAACTCACAATATGGTCTTACAAAAAGGAATTTAGAACGAAAAGATTCACAAAAAGAATAGATTGAAAAAGACCCACAAAACGTAGGCTAGATTCAAAATACGTACAAAATGCAATGTAGCGTCGAAATACTTACAAAATGCAACTGAAATTCAAAATACTTACAAAATGCAAATGAGATCGAAAAAACGTACAAAATGCAATTGAGGTTCAAAATACTTACAAAATGCAATTGAAATTGAAAATACACAATGCATACTTGCCAACTTTCAAAAATAGAAATCCAGAAGCTCCCAAAGCTCAAAAATTTAACGCGTACATGCGTCGCAAAGTCTTAAAAATAGCTAGAAAAGACTACATGGAAAGAGATTACAAACTCTTGGTGATGTGAGACTATCTAATTCATTGAGCCAGTTTCCAAAAATTCTGAAGACTGATGATATCGTTTCCTACTTGAATTCATCACAAAAACACTAAATCACACAAAAATTTGTCACACAGTTGAACGAATACCAGAACTACCAGACTTTCAGCGTAATGTCAAACACAAGGAATTAATGCCAAAGCGCAGCGATAATCTGCGAGACGGGATTATCGATAAACTTTACAGGGTGTCTACTGTAAGGATGAAGTAAAAATTAGTTATTTAGCTACCTTTTATTTAATTTTAGTTACCTTTTAATTCAAGATACGTCTGCGGTTGGCAACCATAGAAGCTCATCGCGCGTGAAGGAAAACAACAATGAACTGTGTTTAAAGCAGTGAATAAGATTCACTTATGGTGTCAAAAATTTAGATAAAAATAAATAATGGATATTTAATATCAAATGAGTTGATTCAGCAAATATGCCGTCTTGTGTACAAGAAGTTATGATTACCAAGAAGTTGTTCTGATCTTGGCCGTTGGGGAGATTTCCTTTGTCCCCGCAGTAGACCACGAAGAAATATATGCGACGTAACGTGATCGTCACCGAATTATGTCTTCGCAGTCAGGTACGGAGAAATATCGAGACGTCACACGATCGGCGCTGGTCTCAGCCGTTTGACGCGATTCGTAGTTTTTTAGATAGAACACGGAGAAAATCGCGATTACATAATCGGTGTCACTTTTAGTCGTTCAACGAGATTTCTATTGTCCTGGAGGTCGGGCACGGAAAATATGGGAAGATATTATTACGCAATCGGCACCGCTTGCTGTCCATTTGACAAGAATCCAGTTGCACTCGTCATCGATGCGGAGAAATATCACGAAGTATCGCAATCGCTGCCGCTCTCAGTCGTTTTACGAGATTCACGTTGTCCTCGCGGTTGCACAATGAGAACGCGATATTATGAAATCGGCACCGCATCCGGCCATTCAACGATTGTCTGCCTGTCTATCTGTCTTGGCAGAATGGCGGAGACGAGCTCGAGGTTGGGCATGGTTAAAATTCACGAGCAGTTATGGACATGTTGTATGATCGGCACCTTGATTCCCGCAGTCCTTGAGGACACAAGTTCGCGGCCGGGCACGGGTTTTATAATTTTACGCAACTGGCGTCGATCGTGGTCCGTTTGACGAGATTCCCGCAGGCAAGTCGTGCTGACAGGATGAACGTTCGAAGTAGATATCGGTTATTATGAACTATTCAGAGAGGATTGCACGAATAATCCAACAAGAGGGCACATTTTCTTTCGAATTCAAATTGTACAAGTTTCCGAGATAACCGGTTAGATTATATATCCAAATGGAACCATAGTTCTAAGGAAAAATGGACATATAACGGAGTTTCGAATTAACCACACTTGATGTCGCAAATTCACTAGACGGATAGTTTTTTAAAATATAGTCTATGTATTTCGAAGCATATTTGCGATAATTTTTTGAAACGGTATCATTTCGCAAGATTGCGGCAATAAATTATATCGCGATATTTCTAGACTTCAAATTGAGATACACAAATTTAGAGGCCAATAACAGAAATGAGTGGTTTCTGTTGAGTTTCGGATGTTATCGCGAATAAACGTCTCGCAATAAGTCAGGTTTCCGATTAATACAGAAAAATATTTCACACAAAACTAAACTCTTCTTGATGCCGAAAATAAACGTTGAACCGATGTTTACAGTACCACTGAAGGAATCCTCAGTATGCATTTCCTTGAGGTCGTGCACGGGGAAATATAGTTTACGCAATCGGCGCCGCTTGCGTGAAACTCGCTTCATCGAATCTGCGAGCCTAGCGACGCGGGTTTAAATGATTTTAACAGACCTCGGCGAATTTTCGTTACCTCCAACTATCCAGACATAAGAATTAGCTACTTTTCGTTACCTTCATAAAATTAGCTACTTTATCGTTACCGGTAGACACCCTAAGTCTTATCAGTCGATTTTCAGTCGAATTTAAACACTCGAATCTGGGAATAGGAGCTATTATCGAAAATCAAAACTGAAATGCGATTTGGAAGCAGAGAACGGGAAAAAGCTAGAGAGTTGAAAATCCGGAAAAAACTATGTTAACCCGGAGAACCGGAAAACAGCCCCAAAATCCGGAAACCTTCCGGGAAAACCGGAAAACTTGGCAGGTATGACAATGCAATTCAGATTGAAATATCCCACTTCCAATCCAAATTATTCACAAAGTGCAATTGAAATTCAAAATACTTACAAAATGCAATTGAAATTGAAAATGCTTACAAAATGCACGGTAGATTCAAACGACTCATGTGGATTGACAATACTTACAAAATGCAATTTAGATTGAAAATACTTGACAAAATGTATTTAGATTCAAAATACCCACAAAATGCAATTGAGAATTAAAATATGTGCAAAATGCCCACCAAACAAAATGCAATTTAGATTCAAAATTCGTGCGAAATGCGGTTTTGGTTGAAAATACTTACAAAATGCAATTGAAATTCAAAATACTCACTAAAAGGCCCGGCCACCTGCATTGAAAGACTTACTAAAAAATAATTTAGATTGTCAATCTTTACAAAATGCAATTGAGATTGAAAACAATCGCGAGATGTAATTTAGATCGAAAAAACGTACAAAATGCAACGTAGATTAAAAATGCCTTAAAAAATCGCTAAAAGGGAATTTAGATACACGGTGAACCAAGTAACAAAAACAGTGCGGGAATCTTAAAGAGAAAAGGAAATATAAGGAAAAGAGGAGAGGAGAGGGTCCGCCCCAAAGGTAAGGGACAAAAGGGGAAAACGGACCCAGCTCAGGAATCCCTCGGGGTCGCCAACTCCTGAACTCACCAGCCGTGAGCCCCTGAGGGTGTAGCATTATCTAGGGTGCACCAGAAGTGGTGGGGCTACATACACCCTGCCTCCTTAAGGGCCTTGAGCACAAGGCAGGAGGTAAAAGGAAAAGAAAAAGAAGGCTGACCCCTCACAGAAGGAGGGTATCAGGAAAGATGAGACAAGGGCCAATTAAGGCGGGAAAGTGAAAGACTCCCTAGGCCTCGGATAACCTAATACCGTCGGGGTCGGAAGAGAACAAGAGGTGACCAAGGGAGGTCGACAGGAAAGAAGACGGAGAGGAGCCCGGCACAAGTAAGTGGAAGCAATGCCGGACTCAGCTGGGGTCCCGTGGTCGCCAACCCACGTCCCACTAGATGTGAGCCCCTGGGGGAACAGCTGGATGTACTGAAGGAAAATATTGAGAAATGGAAAATGAAAATCAGTGTAGAGAAAAGTAAGACAATGGTAATGACAAGAGAAAAGAAGGAAAAGGCATTGTAAAAATTGTAGATGTAGATCTGAAAGTAGTAGAGTACTTATATTATTTAGGAAGTGAATTGATGGAAAATGCAAGATTGGATATGGAGATCAACAAGAGAATACGATGTGGGAGTGTGTTCTATCACCAGGTTCGGAGCTTAATTTGGGATAAGACATACCATGGAAGGCTATAGAAGTGATGTACAAGACCTATCACTCACCAATAATGATGTATGGAGTAGAAACTCCATCATGATGAGGAGAGATAAGGTACTGGGTCTTTATTTTTGCTTGGCAAGGCGATTCCGCCCGACCTTGGCCGTCGGTCCCCGGCCAATAGCCAGCTGTTACAAGTTGGCGAGCGCGGTCTCCAGCCATATTCCCTGGGGATTCCCACGCTCTTCCAGCGGTACTAGTAGACTTGTGAGCTCCGAGCTAATTAGGTGTTTTATAAAGCTACTGTGTACTGTATATCGTATTGTATTGTGCCCATCAGACAAGATCATCGGGGGACTCTGGAGAAATTGACCCCAAGTTAATTTTCTTTTCCAAATGAGGCTAATTTTCATTTGCATGGCCGTGTAAGCTCAGGAAATAACAGATACTACAGTGATACAAAACCAGATTTTGTGTATGAGCAACCACTTTATGACGAGAAAATCGGAGTCTGGGTCGCTTTGAATGGACATAGAATAATAGGACAGAGTTTTTATTAGGGCACAATCAACAATGTGCATTATAGAGATGAAATCCTCGACACATTTTTTTGATGTACTGACTTAAACACAGAACGTTTCTCGGCATATTTTCAGCAGGATTCTGCCACAGCTCATGCAGCTGATGCATCAATTGTTGAATTACGCCACGTGTTTGGTACAAGTATCATAGGTAAGAATCTGTGGCCCCTTCGTAGCTCTGATTTAACGGCATGTGATTTTTATTTGTGGGGAATGTTAAGAAATAGAGTTTATGGGAACAACCCTCACACACTAGATGAACTTAAGGACAATATAAGAGCTGCAATTGCATCCATCAGTGCTGAAAAGCAACCGGAAACTTCATAAGGAGATGCCGATTATGTTTGGCAGCAAATGGGGAACATTTTTAGCATCTCCTGTAAACATGGTGAGTAAAAATGCACGATACTGATTTTAAGCACCGTATTCTGCCGTACATATGCATGCGCGGAAGCCGGCAGCGCGTGAGCGAAAATGTCCTTCCCAAGTAAATATAAAGACCCTGTAGAATATAGTCAAAATGAAATTTCTGAGGAGTATGGTACTGTACCCGATTTCAGCAGTGTCGTGAATGCCAAAATCCAAGATAAATTCGGATCGATACCAACGGCAGTAACCCGGCTAATAATACTTACCGAAATATCAGGCATCAAACACTCTGCCAATCGTGGACACATATCGGGCGATATCATCAAAACACGATGGTAAATCCTCCATAGGATCAGCGATAACACACACCAGAGCGCAAGACTCTCATTCACACGGGCGTAACAGGGACAGGGAAATGGATAAAATGGTTCAAGCCGCTATAATTACCATAGCATTTTCCTAACCTCCCACTATCTATAAATCACAACGCAAGAATATTTTGAAAATGGTATAAGCAGACGCAAATGCGTGCCCAATTTATTCAAAAAGGTAAACAATGCAAAGATGGTTATAAACAAACCGAAAATCCATAACTAAATGTCATCATTAACGTCTTATGACACCCTCTCTGACATACCGCCAGCTAAATCACAAAATAACGACTTCAATCAACGACTAATAAATTGGCAACATACCGCTATGCCTTTGCTATCAGGATCAACAAAAAAAAATATATTTATGAAGAAAAAGAAACAACCCCCTTGATGAAATTAAATAGTGACGTCCTCTCACTATTTACAATATCAATATTTTACTCTATACACAGATCCTGAGTTTTATTCTTTACTTAATTACCGAAATACCCTTTTAATTCAAATATTAAATTTAAGAAATATCGAATACTATCTATATACATGTCATCTTAGAACATTATCTACCCCAATGTTCCTCCACTAATCTTTATAGACATAGGATTTATTAATACTAACTGACAGTGATCAATATCGAGGTTATCGGGCAAAAATATGGCTTAGCATTCCGATCAATAAAGATGAGAGTGCTATCCACTGAACCCCTGTTCTGATCCAATATTCGAAAACAATAACAATAATCAACGGAATTAATATCAACGTCCTGAATACTAAACTTTTGGAGCACCCGGTATCGACAACCCAGCTGATCTGCACGAACACGACAGCCTAACATATCAACATCAAACACCACCAAGGTGATCCTACAATACGAAAGAAAATACTGTCATCAAACACAGTAAAATAATCTAACAGCAGTCGAAATAAACACCACAACCCAAAAACTCAACGTTCCAACGAACGGCAACAACAGCTCAAAGCTGACGATCTAGACTGCAATCCTAATCACACACTAAACGCAGCAAAATAACAACAACCATAGACAGAGGAAAGGTTCCCAGGACATAACATCCCTTACAGGGGTCGACCTTCGAAATACCAAAGAAACAATTGGTATTATCGCACACCTCTTCAATGACAACACAACAATCTAACAATACCAAAAATGAACATCTCTCCCGCAAGTTATAAGTACTTCAATGACGTTGATACTAATTTTAAATACGCTTAAAAGCAATAGCAGTTACAGATCGTATGACTCTTTCCTAGTGAGTGTTAACTCAGCACGAAACATTTCTAACTATTAACCGTTTCAAAGTACATTGATGGAGAGTGTCAACTCAAAAACATTGGTCACTTAGGCGTGAACTATATTTATTAAACATTGAAATATTTGATTATGTATATACATTGTGTCACTCTATAACAATAGTCGTGTACACCTCTCGAATTATCATTTCATATTATAATTCAAAATTGTTTTTCGAAAGAATTCTTCGTCCGAACGATCAAAGTAGCAACTAACTTCCAATAAACGAGGAATTTACCAAAGTCAAAACTGAAAATCAATTTACACTTCCAAAGGAAGAATAAAATATAAATTTGGAAAATCTCGTCAGGATTGAAGTCCCAAATTAATCAAACTTCAAAAAAAAATTCAGCCAGAATTTTCTGAAAATCCAGAAAAAAAATAATTTAAATTCCAATTTCAAAAATGGAATAAATTTTCAAAGTGAAAATTCCAAAATCAAAAATTCAAAATTCACCCAAATGTGAAAATCCAAAATTCCAAAAAAAAAAATTCAAATGGTAAAGTCGCATAATTGTGCAAAATCACAATAGGTAAAGAATCATCGAAGATCAAAATAGCTAAATCCAAAAATACACATCTAAGAAAATCTAATTTGCGAAAGCAAATTTTCAAAAACTGTAACTCCTCTAAACTGCGAAGTGGCAACAGCGCGAAAGAATGAAATGCAAAGAAGAAAAAAACTGCGAAGGAAACTGTTCATCTCGAAACAGTCTTAAATCCAAAAATAATTAATTTCGAAAACCCAAGAGGTCAAAATTCAAATCTGTATCAACAATAAAAATGGTAACTGCCAGCGGTAATCATCGAAGCGGGGACTCCACTAAACCAGACGTGGTCAACACGAAGTTAACTCGCCTGCAATGATCCCAAACATAGCTGGAACTGAGGCTTACTATCCTACTAAAAGCACACTAACTTGCTTCGATGAATAAAATCACTGATCACCAGGTCTAAACCAACTACATAACAGAATTTTACTGAAATAAAATGATCACACAAAGCATCTACAAGAATACAGAACTACGAACTGGGGCTACAAATATTGAAGGACTTGTCTTACTTTCGGCTGAATCGGCGACGAACAATGTGAAGTCCCATACACATTCAGAACAGATGTGCTGGTTTCCATTTCACTCGGCTGACATCTGGCTAGCCTCGCTTCAAACCACGAGCCTCCTTCTCTAGTCCGCCTCGAAACTGCTCGTTCCCTGCCATCGGCCACCCAAGTTCTTATGAGGGTCTTGATCGCCACAGCATTCGGTTCGCCCCCTGACAGACACCTCGTTCGATCCCTGGTCTTCATCCCAGCCTTTTCTTCTTCACGTCCCTCTGGAAAATCTTGTAGTCTCCTTCCGTTCTTATATTGGCCAAAATTCATAATGTTCTCTAATAGATTGTGCATTGTGCTTTTTCTGCATATCATTCTAAGTGACTCCACTCGAAGGAATTCTCGCTTTCATAATGCAGGCTACATTTCCCTCAGCATAATTTAACAATATAACATGACTTCCTCTGACAAATCACATGCTCCTTCCGGCCACGTGTCCATTATGTTCTCCATTTTATTGCTCACCACTTCCCCCTCGAGCATTTCGTTCCGAAGTAACATGTCTCTTTCAAGATGTTTCCTTCCAAACAGATACTTACAGTACTTTTCACTAAGTATATTTACAATTCCATTTTCTCCACGAATACGTTACACAGTGCTAACTGACAATTTATTGTCTGCCCATGCCACCGGTCTCTACCATGGAATATTCCAGAACCCACTCAAAATCACACATAGACTTTCGTGCTTCGCACTACATTAGCACAGTTAGACACGATGTTTCACACGTTCATATCACTTCCTTAACCATCACACATGAACAATCACTCCCGAAACGAGTTTCCGCAGCGCTCTGCTCGCCTCCGTATAGTTCAAAGACTCGAGTTGCATCACCTCACACACTAACTTCATCCTTCCCCCACCTTCTCGAACAACGTGCTACCTTCCTCAATGCTGCCAACCCAAAGCTCGGACATGAATATCCTCCTACAGACTTCGGGCGTTAATTATCCAAGGAAAATATTTCCGGATTATATCTTAAATAATTTCTTCGATTCATTTCCAATCTTCAATGCTACCAAATGCATTAAATAGCCTACTAGTCAAAATAAAACATTCCATTTCTAACTTCACCCACCGGATCTTCCAATCACATTCTCTTTCTTCAAGTACCGACTATGGTCTATCTCCAAGGATGATCCACTCAGATCCGTTCTTACAGAAAGTGATTACATCTAGCTAACAAGCTTCTTGTTGGACAATACTTCACGACTATAAATCTTGTGTAATGGACCTGTTCCGAAATTCAATTTTCCAATTTTAATTAAATGATCCCTTTTCTATGGCTGCCTTTCATATCTGTTCCTGGCATCTCTTAATACGAATTCGGGGACAGTACAGAAGTCTAGGAGTGATAGAGTGAGAAATGAAGATATTTGAAAGGAAGTGAATGTACAGAAGCTGAATGATAAGCTGGAGCAAAAAATCTGTTTTGCTGGCATGGACATGTGAAAAGGATGAATGATGAAAGACTGAAGAAACAAGTGATGGTGAGACGGACGACTGGAAAGAAAGGAACAGGAAGACCTAGAGCACGGTGGATGGATTTGGTGAAGGACAGTGTGAGAGAATGAAACCTAGAGTGGAGTTCAGTGGTTGAGGAAGGATGTAAACAGTTAGAGTAAAGAGGAGGGGGTGTCATATTTGCTCTGGCCCGGCTTAGGCTGGAAAACGGAAATTGATGATGATAATGATGGTAAGGTAGACATCAGATGTCAGTTAGACAGTGTGTATAGACTTAAAATTAAGCAGTTCAATGAGGACGTATCGAAAAACTGTTACATACTCAGTAAACTGATCGACTGCATTAAGATTTCTGGAAAATTTGAGCTCGCACTGCAAGGACATGAAACCAATTCATCCAACAATCCCAGAATTTTTCGTTGGTTGATTAGTTTAATGGCCGAGTTAGACTCTACTTTGAAAGAGCTCAAAGAAAAAACAAACTGTCATGTTTTTCTGGGACTATCTAAAACTACACAGAACTGCACAACTGGGGTAGACCGGCCAAAAACCGTGGCGTAAACTGCACTTGTAGACATAGATTTAATAGGCCTAAGTGTAAAGGATCTGATGATGATCACTTGACGATCAAAACTGCTCATCAAAGTGAATTATTTTTCAGGATTAAGGAACCATCCATTAGACAATTGAGTACAATCGTGTTGATCGACTGAAAACATTAAATTTCGACTTCAAGGGTGGAAATGTGACATCCTGCGAAAGAAGGTATGTCTGAAGTTAACTTTTAGGCATGTTCGATAAAAACTCAATGTTCTCATGATCATCATCATCATCGGCTTTAACTCGAATCCGAGTATAAATCTTCTTCCTTCAGTCCAGTTTGTGGATGTGTTTATGGTGACTAAAGAGTCCAATCCTGGCATGGAACAAGCGACCACACAAGTCACATAGTATTGCTGGAGGAGGACGTGGTTGGGCTGCTCGAAGTTTCCTAGCTTGACGCTTGGCCTCTTCATGTATGCGTCGATCCCTTTCAAACGTCTTTACAGTATCCGAGATGGTACGGCGCCAAGTTGAGCGGTCTTCAGCCAGCATGTCCCAGGTTTGTGAATCAAGACCTGTCAATTTCAGGGTCTGCTTAAATTGGTCCTTGTAGCACCTCTTAGGACCACCATGAGGTCTGGTGCCATAGCATAACTCACCATATAGCATTTGACGAGGTAATCTCACATCATCCATCCGATGGACATGACCAATCCATCTAAATTGGTGACCTATTATGGATGATTCTATGCTGTTGATTTGAGCCTTTTCCAGAACAGCAATATTGGTAATGCGGTCTTCCCATTTAATCCTCAGGATTGATCGAAGTTTTTGTAGGTGGAAACGCTCAAGCTTCCTAAGATCACGTCGGTAAAGGGTCCACGTTTCACAGCCATACAACAATGTAGAAATGACTACTGCTTTGTACACCATAAGCTTTGTACTCATGGATAGATCTTTATTCATGAAGACCCGGTGCGCAAATCGTCCATATGCTGCATGGGCTGCGCCAATTCTCTTATCCACATCCTGCTCACAGGTACAACTCACAGAAATGGTACTGCCCAGGTACGAGAAGTGGTCAACCTGTTCTAATGGCAAATTTGAAATGGAGATATTGAACTGAGGAAGAGGTGTGCCTGGTGAAGGTTGTGCCAAGACTTTAGTCTTATTGACATTTATGGTAAGACCAAAGCGATCACATGCACTTTTGTAACAGTTAACTGACTCTTGCAGCTCTTCTCATGATAGTGCAGTTATAAAAGGGGTGGTAAAAATAGGAAATCTGTAGCTGTAGCGTAAATATTGCAAAGATTGCAAAAGGCTAGCTGGATGTCTATCTGGGGAATTCACCACCTGACTTGCATACCCATCTTTTCTACTGGTGGAAAATGAATCAAACAATATATCCAAGGTCTGCTAAACTAGTCAAAAAATACTTGATTATCCCCGTGACCACCTGCAGCACTGAAGGAGTATTTTCAGTTGCAGGAAACACTGCGACTCCAAAGCGTAGCTGCCTCACCCCTGAAAATGTTTACTTGCTAGTATTTTTGCACCAAAACAGACCGTTAATTAATATACATTGTAACATTTGTTTTTAAAAAATGCATCTTCTTTGTGAACTGTTGAAGCCATTCTTGCAGTGTTGCCTTTAAAAACTTTCAGTTGTAACTCTTCAGTCGGTCAACACGAATTTGTCCAATGACTGTGCAGGGTACAATGTATATATATATTTAGAATTTGGCCAATTATAGACCGCTTTGAACCTAAGACTACGGTACATTGTTTAGTTTTTTCTTTTCTTCCCAAAACTTCTTCATACGTTGGCTGATGGCCTGCCTCTGTTCTGCTGATAACACTCTCCGTGGTTGATGTGGAACTTGCAGAATCGAAAAATCTGCAGTAGTGATCAGTCGCCGGAATTCCACCCTATTAGAAATGATGTTGTTTGTCATCTTCAGTTTTTGCAGATCACACCGTATCTCTTCCAGCCATCTAGTGGTGTTTTTTAATTTGGAGATGTAGTCAAAAATTTTCTTAGCCTGCTGCTATCCATTCTATGAAGGTGACCATAAAATCGTAGTCTCCGTCTTTTAATTGAGTCTGTAATTTTTTCCACATTTCGGTAAAGGTCTTCATTTTTTCTCTTCATCCAAATATCTTTATTCTTTTGGGGACCCAAAATTTTCCTAAGTATTTTCCTTTCTTTCTTTTCCAGTTCCTCTTGTTCACCTCTTTTGTTCAACGTTAAACATTCTGATCCGTATAATACCTCTGGTTTAATTACAGTTGGGTAGTGCCTGATTTTTGCCTGGAATGAAATTGATCGTTTGTTGTATCTATGTTGGGTGAGTTTATAGGCATTTTCCATCTTTCTGAATCTCTCCTTGCAGGATGTGTTATCAAGTCCATTTGACTGGATCCATTCTCCCAAATATTTAAATTTATCAACTCTTTGAATCTGTCCATGTTGAGTTGTTGGATATTTTTCTCCATTGTGTCTGTGTTCAATATATTTGTTTTTTTCATATGAAATCTGAAGACCAGTTTTTATTGCTATTTCATTAGGGTTTCAACCATTATTTGTGCTTGAAATCTGTTTTCTGAAATGATTGCTATGTCATCAGCAAAGGCAAGACATTTCACCTCAAATCTTCCTTTTCCTTGCCCCAAATGGACCCCTTCAATGTTTCTTTCGCATAATTTAAGTTCCCATTCCTTCATGATTTTGTTTAATATCAAATTAAATAGAAGTGGTGAAAGCCCATCACCTTGTCTAACTCCGGTTTTGATTTGGAAGGGTTCTGAAATGTCGTTTAGAAATTTAACTCTTGAGGTTGTATTTGTTAGTGTTTGTTCAACCAGTTGTCTGGTATTTTTATCTATCCCTAATTCTGCTAGCGTTAGGAATACAGACTATCTGTCGATTGAATCATAAGCCTTTCTGAAATCAATGAAAGACAACTGTGTTGAGGTTACGTATTGTTCTGATTCTAAGGATTGTTTTGAGATTGAAAATTTGCTCTAGACAAGATCTCCCTTTTCTAAATCCGGCTTGGTATTCGCCGATAGTATGTTCTGCTTGTTCTTCCAGATTGTGTAGCAATGCTTTAGAAAGAACTTTGTATGCGATTGGCTGTAAGGAAATACCTCTATAATTGTTGGGGTTTGTCTTATCTCCTTTCTTGTGCAAGGGATGGATTTTTGCCTGTTTCCAATCATTTGGAATTGTTCCTTTTTCCCAACATTCCTTGATAACTTTGTGTAAAGCTTCAGCTGCAAATTTACCACCGAGTTTCAACATTTCAGTTAGTATCCCATCCTCACCAGGTGCCTTATTATTTTTAAGATTGTCAATATATTGTTCTATTTGTTGGACAGTTGGTGGTTCTGATGGAGGGTTCTCTTTTTGTGGTGATGTAAACTGTAGTCTTTCTACAGGTTCTTCGCAATTAAGAAGGTCCTCAAAGTATTTAGCTAGTAACTCGCAGTTGTCTTTATTATTAGTGACCAGTCTACCAGTTGAATCCTTGAAATGGAGGTTCATTGGTTTGTATCCTTGGATCTCCTCTCGAAATACTTTGTAGAATTGTCTGGTGTTGTTCTTTTTAAAATCTATATCTATCTCTTCCAATCGCTTCTTATCATAATTACGTTTCTCTATCCTGATGATTTTGGAT
This sequence comes from Meconema thalassinum, assembly GCA_946902985.2. Classification (NCBI taxonomy): domain Eukaryota; kingdom Metazoa; phylum Arthropoda; class Insecta; order Orthoptera; family Tettigoniidae; genus Meconema; species Meconema thalassinum. The sequence goes on from OX336389.2 coordinate 919,590,665, forward strand.
GTTAGCTTTCTGATCTCTACAAAATTAATCCAGTCATCTTCTCGTTTCCTGGAATTCCATAACTGCCAAGCCGCTAATCTACGTTCGATCCCTGCATCACATGTTGTATTCCACCATCGGTGTTTCCTTTTCCTTGGAGGCTGTCCCAATTCTTTGGCTGATTCTATCATTACATCTCTGATCTCTTCCCAGTTACTCTTATCTTTAGTATGCAGTTTATTGATAAATTCAGTCTTATTTTCTGATAAAACTTTTGTGTCTATTTTAGGAATTTTTGGCTTGGATTTATTTGGTTGGAATTTAGTTTTGATCTCAGACAAAAAATGGTCAGAGTCAATATTTAATCCTCTCCTTACTCTAACATTCATGATTTCTCTAAAGTTCTGTTTTGTAATTGCTACATGATCCAATTGATATGAACCTAAATGTGGATTTGGAGAGCACCATGTTTTCTTTCTCCTCGGTAATTTCCTAAAAAAGGTTGACATTAATTTAAGATCAAATAGTCTGCAGAAACTTATGAGTCTCTCTCCATTTCTGTTAGTGCGGTTGTGAGCTGGGAAGTCACCCACTATGTTTCTAAATTTTCTCTCTCTTCCAATCTGTGCATTAAAGTCACCAACTAAGATTTTAACGTGATGATAAGGTATCTTTGATGATTCATGTTCCAACATTTCCCAAAACTCTTCAACATTTTCTGGATTTTTCTTATTGTCCTCATTGGTAGGAGCATGAGCATTGATTATAGTATAGCCTTTGTTTCCTGATCGAAATGAGAGAAGTGAAATTCGTTCTGATGAAGATGTAAAATTTGTTATTGATTCTGTTAAGTTTTGTTTAATCATAAAAGCTGTTCCAAGTATAGTACTGTTTTGTTTGGTTTTGATGCCAGCTTTCCCTTTGTAAATTCTATATCCCTCAGACTCAAAAGCATCTTCGTCGGTGTATCGAGTTTCTTGTATAGCAAGAATGAGGATATTACGTCTATTCAGCACATCTGTCAGTTGTTTCAGTTTACCAGTTTTCATGAGCGTATTGATGTTCAGTGTGCCTAGCAGATGTTTTTGCTTAGGTCTTATGCGTGAAGTTCTAGGAAGCTCCGACTCTTCCTCACATGATGTTTTGGGCTCTCCAGACTCCGCAGGCCCAGTTTCATCACAGTTTCTTGTGATGGAGGATTGTTTACCTCCTGGAGTATATTTTCCGTTGTGGTTTACCATCATGTCTTAAGTTGAGATTATTTTGGAAGGAGGTTTACTCCCCTTAGATGTTACATCTGTGATCGAATCGCCAGATGGATCATAATAGGCCGCCCAATATGGGAACAGACGCCTTTGATAACCGCCCCTAACATGGGGAACAGACGTTATCGGGTAAATGCTGATATCAGTTTAGTCAAAACAGATACCTTTTGCTCTACTTATCCCGAGCACTGGGATGCCTCTTCCGCCACCTATGCTGTACCAAAGGCTACCTTCTGCACCACAGTTGTCGTTGAGGACTTTACCGTAACCCTGGTAAGGGGCCCTTACAAGGGACTACCAGCCGGGCCAGCTGGACCAAGGTTTTTTAAAGAGGTGTTACTCCTTTATCACTCCCCTTTGGTCCTGACTTGAGACAGGCAGAGCCTGGTTTCCCAGACATTGGGCCCAGGTTGGTAGCGTAACAACTGTACAATCAACGGCTCTGCTGATACAGTGGAACGTGGCTAATTCGAACTTCTATAATTCGAAATCTTGTTGAATTCGAATTTTTCTCTTGGTCCCTAGCATTTTATATACAATCAATGCTAAAAAATCGTGGTTAATTCGAATTATATTTTGGATAATTCGAAGTTTTTACGTGAAAGAAGCCGATCGGAAGCCCAACAGTTGGGTCAGTTCCCGAAAAACGGCGTATCATTGGCATGCGGCCCCTACTCGATTGTTTTGCCTACGTGACATCGAAAAACAAGATGGTGACGACGCATCTGGCGATGAACTCGTGAAGAGAGTTCCCGGAAAAACTGTTCCGAGTGCAGCCCAAGCAACAAACGACATCACAGAAGTTAGGCGTTTTTTATAGTAGAAATGACATAAGTGATTATGTTTTCCGTTCCATAAATTTGTTAGATTCTTTTGTGATGGCCGAGATACTTAATTGCAAGATACAGGTAAAATCACAAACTTATTTGAAAAACAGTAGATTTCTCTAAGACTTAACTAGAATGCTGGATTACTATTGTCGTTAAATAGCTGAATAGTACATTTTGGTTTTATTTGATCATTTGAAACTTTTGGGGTTAATCACGATACAGTCATTGTACAGCACCGTTGTCTGTTAATCTGCTTTGTTGAATTTAAACGCAATACTGTACATAGCATATAAGCACTTTACTTGTTAAAAAACTATGTAATATTATGTTTAATAAAGGTTCTTGGATATAAACCTAAAATTTGAATATTTTCTCTACCCTTTTCAAAGAACTTTCTTAGCTCGAATTTTTGGATAATTCGAATTTTTTTACTGGTCCCTTGAGGTTCAAATTATCCAAGTTCCACTGTATATGTAACCATATACATAATAGAATTCAAGTGCATGTTCTAATTTTATTTTATTTATTATATTGTGTTGTTCTAATTTGTATACACGTTCATAATACTCATATGTAATTCACAAAACCTCAAAACGAAACTGATATAACAAGATTCAAACTGCGTATCGTAATATTAAACACAACTAAATGCACTACACTTTTTGTAGTTAGATTATATTTGGATATAAATTTAAACCTCAACACAGTGATCAGGATTAGATGATGACTGCTTGAAGGTCAAACGCATAATCCTAAAATTGCCCCCATTGTAATAGTGATGTAATGTTCCAGGAGTGTTATTTACTCATTATTCATATACTAGCAGTAGTGCCCAGCTTCGCCCGGTGGATTTATTTGTTTTATGGATGATAATGAATACTACTACCGAACTGGCACATGATACTTAAACTAACAGAAAAACATATTTTAAAAATACGACCTTTTGTGGTGGTAGTGGTGGTTGTAGTGAGGGTGATAAGTAGTACAGTATAATGGACGTAACAATCAGTTCATTTTCCCGTAATGATAATAATGAATAGGGAAACGGCTATTTTGTAACTACAGCACTGGCACACGTAATTTACAAACAAAAAATTATTAGAAAGAGGAGTAGTGAAATAAAAGACACTGCCTAGGGCCTATATCTCATTGGCTGTTAGAAATGTAGAGACCAATAGTGTCGTCTTTAGTTGCATAGCGCCGTAGCAAAATAATCAGAAAACTTTGGAAAACTTCGGCTGACCCAAGCTACTGAGGTAGCAATAGTATCATTTATCGCCACATAGTGCTCAACGATAAGGTCCGGAATAAATGAAGGTAAATTTGAAAGCACCAACGCTTATTGCAGCTGGTAACCTCAGTGTACTGCACCAATACCATTGCACTTATACAGAGTCATAATATTTTCATGATGATAACTGTTTTAAGGGGCCTAAGAGATCCTTTTGCACCAATTACTCCCCGTGACAGCAATTTATAAACAGCGCAAGATGCAACTTGTTTCGCAATTCTGCACCAGAACACTGGTAGGGATGACGTGATGCAGCCCGAACTGCTCGTCAACAATAGACTTATTAGTACACTACTACGGACATGAATGGTTCTAGGGCCTTAATACGTGGTTTTCAAGTTTATTTTGTCTGTCATTCTAAATGTAGAGAATGGAGAGCGTTGTCCAAAATATCAAGTGGACAGTGTTACCAGCAGGGTTTCAAAGTGTATGTAAAATTTGGTGCAATTAGGAGAAACGGTGTAGATTTGTGATAAAGGGCCTAAATGAAGGGAATGGAGTGGTCTGTCCAAAATTTAAAGTGGACTGTGTCACCCGCAGGGTTCCAAAGGATAAGTATACAAAATGTGGTTCAGATCGGTGAAACGGTGTAGATTTGTGCCAAAGGACTTAAATGAAGGGAATGGAGTGGTCAGACCAAAATTTCAAGCAGACAGTGTTGCTCGCAGGGTTCCAAAGGGTAAGTATACAAATTTTGGTTCAGATCCGTGAAACGGTGTATATTTGTGCCAAAGGGCCTAAATGAAGGGAATGGAGTGGTCTTTCCGAAATTTCAAGCAGACAGTGTTACTCTCCAGGTTCCAAAGGGTAAGTATACAAATTTTGGTTCAGATTGGTGAAAAGGTGTAGATTTGTGCCTAAGGGCCTAAATGCAGAGAATGGAGTGGTCTGTCATAATCTTCATGTAGGCAGTGTTACTAGCAGGGTTCGAAAGGGCAAGTATACACATTTTGGTTCTGATCGGTGAAACGGTGTAGATTTGTGTCAAAGGGCCTAAATGCAAGGAATGGAGTGGTCTGTCCGAAATTGCATGCAGACTGTGTTCCTCGCAGGGTTCCAAAGGGTAAGTATACACATTTTGGTTCAGATCGGTGAAACGGTGTACGTATCACTAACCCTAACGCCAGCGCATGCCGATAAGAGCAGTTCGGGAGCGCTTGTTCTACCGACTTACTGAACAAAAATTAATCTTTAAGGTTACCCGAGAGGTGTAGCCTAATACTACATAGCCTAAACTATTCCTTTTGAATCTGGCTATCATATAATAAAAGAATTTTTCGAATCGGAGTGGTAGTTCCAGAAATTGGCGCGTTTAAAGACACAAATACACAGACAAACTCTTCAGCTTTATTATATTAGTATAGATTGTATACATTGTACCCCGCACAGTCATAGGGCAAATTCAAAGTTGATCGATTGAAGAGTTACAACTGACAGTTGTTTGTGAAAGCTAGGCTAAAACCAAATTTTAAAAAAATGTTCGTGTCCTAAATTGTAAACAGCCTTCCCAACAAAAATTCAATATTCAAAATCTTTGCTGAAAACTAGTTTTCTATTTCTGAAACCCTTCCCAATTAGATTAATTTTTGTCCTTCCACTGTCACTGACTCTTATTTGGTCATTGTTAACAAACAAGGAAGGACACGTATCTTTACACAAAATGTAACTTTTATTGATTTCTATACATCATTCCGAAAATAAGCGTAACTCAACTTTAGCGATTACCTCGCATTTAAACCTTTTTCAAAACTTATTTTCTTATCTCCTGTCTACTAACCGATTGTTCGGTTATTCGATTAATTGATTTTTCGATTAATCGGTTATTCTATTGCAAGAATAATCATTTCCGATTAATTTCAAATTATTTGATTAATCGAATATCGCTTACTACCAGCTCAAGCAGGAATTAATAGTTTTCAATAGCAGAAATTATTTCGAAAATGCATGTGGTGCTTTAACCCTTCTTTGCTGCATTTGTGGGAACAATGACTGTAGACCATCTGTGCACTTTAGCTATGTGCTCGATTGAGAAGAACCTCTTGGCCACAGACTACTTCAATGAGCTCTACTACTACTACTTTGCTGAGCAAAAGGAGCAGTGAATGGACTTCACCTACAGGAGGGTCGGTTATGGTAGGTCCGTTTACTTGAACATTCTCCAATCCTGGTAATTGTTTAGTGAATATTACACAAACTATATCTCCTCAACAACAATCCAGAAGATATACACTATATCAACATAACTTTTACCAGGGGATTATAAACTGGTGTAGCTATAGTAAAGATTTTCAAAATAACCTGTATTAAAAGTAAAACTTATCCAGATAAGCATGTAGCTTGACACTGTTTACAAAGGGCCTAAAAATAGTTCATCCTTGAGGATGGCTGTTGAGTCTGTTCTTGATCCTCCTTCCAAGCAAGAAAACGTTCAGTCACAAATTGTTAGAGGCCATTAGGTGATTTTTCTTTACATTAATCATAAAATTATTTTAGAAATACTGAGCCAGCTCCAACTTGGAGCTGCACTAAGGATTTCAGGATAATTTATAAGTATTTACAGAGCAAATTTGCATTGTGATTCTTAATGTTTCTCCCCCTGCTCTTACCAATCAATGCGTTTTGCCTTCTATTCCCGTATGTTTGTGCTATTTACCGGAAAGATCTTCTATAGTTTTATTCATCAAGATATACACGGTGGTTATAATTAGACATTCCCTACTTAATAGTCCCTATGGCTTCAAACCTCACAAAGTCCCTATATGGAAAACAAATGATCACATGAACAGGAAACATTATGTGAACATTGCCAAGGACATGAAGAGAAATAATTAAAAGGCAATTCTATTGGAACACTTTAAAAGCATTGCTATTTCCTGGTTTCAGTGGATATAGCAGCCATCCGACTACAAAGTGTGCTCGATATGGCATCCATTAGTGTCTAGGACGACTAAAAGTACTGTAGAGCATGCTGCACAACTGCACAAATCATCTTCATGGGTATGCCTGATACTTCTCTTGATGTGTTTATCATGCAAACATCCCCAGATCCTTATGGAAACTGTGAGCCATGCAAATATAATAACCCAAAATACAGACATAATTCCTACAGTCTCCACCTAGGGACAGTTAAGAAGGGAACATTTAATTATAACAACCAGATTTTAGCAAACAAAAGATTGAAGATTGTTATCAATGAAAGACAGAATAAAAAATTAAAACATCCAATACTTTGCAAACAATCACCACTTTTCACTCCGTTTTTAGCTGAAAAAATATTAATGTGCATAGTAAATTTACCGCAATCCACTTGTTTCGCATCACTTGGTCAATTGTGAGCCGCTGAGTTGGATCTATACATAACATGTATCGAATCAGATCTTTGGCATCCTGAGACACATGCTGCCACTCTGGAATAGGGAAGTCATACTGCCCAGTACGGATACGTTTCTTCATACCTGGTGAGATGGCTAATCCATGATTACTGTAGAATGGAGGGAAGCCACATAACCTGTAGGTAAACCATATTCAAACAGGATTATAAATGTTGAATATCACACAAGTACACATTCACAAGAACGACGGAAGAATTACACACTTACAGGATATACATTATGACCCCCAATGACCATATGTCACAGCTCTTGTCATACTTCTCAGGCCCAAGAACCTCTGGGGCTGCAACAGTAAACACAACAGTTAAGTATCATGGTTATCAGCCCCTTGTACTTGGGTGAATAGTATTTGTCAGATTACTTGAGCCATTGAGATAATGGCAGCAGTATGCACAGCTGCAATTATTATGATCCAGGATGGGGATTTTAGAACATAATTTGCACTCTAAGTCGGCTCTTATTTGTGAATGCTATTATTTGAAGTTGTTCTGAAAGCACAGAACTGCATAATTTTGCTGGCAAGGTGTGGACTAATCTCAAAATGCTTTCTTGGTGTACTTTCTAGGGTTTAGAAACCGATTAAAACTTACCAACCTTCAGCCATAACATTTGAGAAAATAAGATTATTTCCTGCACATCATTTCTGTGTTAGGAAGAGTAGTTAATGTTGTGCATTTGCCCTAGCCAAATGTCAGACCTGCATACGGAGTCCACTCACCGAACCAACTCCAAACTTCCGAGCAGAACGCCTTTGCTGCAGCACACATGTAGAGTGAGAGAGGGGAAGTGCGGAAATATAGAATTGCCTGTGCAATGCAGCATTCTCTACACACTGCCACAAGATCTCCCCTACTCTGCACACTAGAGTCAGTATCTCTACTCATAGAGCACTCCCACTCGATGAGCTCTGTTTGAGCAGTAATGCCATATGCGTTTCTTAATATGAGATGGTACTTGTATGACAGACATATGACTAGATAAAGTTAATGCATATACAATTTTCCAGTTTGGAGTAATGGCATAATTATAGCACTTGAATTTTCAGTCAAAATTTTCTGAGACAAAATGAGGACTATGCCAGTAAATATATTTATTATTCTGTCATTGAATTTAATTCCTGTGCTACATGGAACAAGTGATCCGCTTTGCATGAGCAGCATCCAAATACAGGACACAGCAATTATAACAGCAACTAAGGCAGAGAAACCATTAGCTACAAAAGAGAAGTTATGACTCCAGAATCAGGGGCACAATAATATCTACTGCTGTGCAAACCAACTGATAAAAGCAAAAGTCTACAGGTTAGGTACATGGATTGAAAGATACTGGGTCACTTTCATTGGTCTAGCAACATAACAGCACACCTGCAAAATGCATGTGTAGCCGGGTGACCTATTGGTGCACTGCTATGTTGCTAGACCAATAAGGACCCTGTAGTAGCCTACCATCAATAAGAAGAAGTATCAAAGAGAGTGGGAGAAAGAAGAACAGCTCAGTTGATATACAGTTTAATCAATCAGTTTGCAAGAACCAAAATTAAAATGTGCAAACAATCATAAAACAGTTAATAAATGTATCACAATCCCTTTACCATGAGCAGTCACTGGGCATTCCTTCACTTATATGGCAGGTGGCCAATGCAGGTGGCAGGAACTGCATATGAATATTGACGACTCCACCAGTTGGGAAGGAAGAGGCACCTTGTGAAACAAAATATTAAGGGATTCTATGACTATTAAATAAATGTTAGTATATACAGAGATGCCAATCTTCAAAGTGTGAATCTGAGAATAGATGGTGGGGGGACTCGACATCAAGGGTAAAAGATAACATGTCATTTCAAACATTATCGACATGTTCTTTAAATTGCCACAAGTTAAAAGAATTACACACACTAATAAACTTACACTACTTTTCGTGCAGCATATTCACCATTGCCTAGTGAAGATTCTTCTCAGTAGACAGCCTTTGATAGCATGTATCTGAGCAAGAGAACATATTTGTTTTTTTCCACCAGGAAAGCACCAAAATTCCTTGAACTCATATTTCATCTAAAGTCAATGCAATTCTTACGAACAATACTGAATATTCGCTATGTAAAACCATGGCTGTTCCTCGGCATGGATCAAATAGGGTTTGGGGCGCCCAGGCAAATCTCAGTAGGTGGGACCACATCTCGGACGACAGACAACGTCGCTTCTGTGGCAGCTGAGGAAAGGTACAGGGTAGTATAACCCTAATGGCTGTGGATCCTGAGGAAAGGAACAAAATTTGTCTCCGGGAGTAGGAACTGTGAAGATCAATGCTCCTGAGCAGCAGCACATACAGAGATATTAAGGAGACAGCCCCTTCATTGTGCTAGGTTATTGTGGGCCAATCACCTTATCACCTGAATCCCACCCGATTCAAAGAGACCAGGTGAGTGTCAAAGACTACGATTCTTGTGGGAGTGTGAAAGGCCTAGCAGGCAAGGAGGTGGAACAGGTTCACGAGTCAAGTGGACCCTAGACCAGTTCCTGGGTATCATATAAACCAAGAATAAGGGAAGCAGATGCTTGACTTTCGAAGATGACTACATGATTGTCGTGGTGTCACAGAAACTACCCAAGCCCAGGAAGGAGTGAGATGACTCATTTGGAAGCAGGAGGTGAAGAATGTCAGGAGCTGGAAGTTAATCATGGAGAGGCTCAAAACGGCGGACGTTCTGGAAGTGTACAGGCTCATATTGTTAATTGTCGCCTACGCCCCCAGTGAGGACTCGAATGCTGAGGACAGAAAACTTTGGGCTACTGCAGAAGACCATCGTTGACCACGCAGGGGAAGTCATTATCATGGGTGACCTAATGGTGAAGCTGGAAATGAGCAGAACCACAGGGAATAAGTCATAGGGTGATACAGTGAGAATGTTGTGAAACCAATGGAGTACAGATCCTAGGGTTATGTGTAGCAAACAGCCTCATCATTACTAACACAAAAGAATTCACCTCTGGAGGAGCTGGGCAGGAAGGAGAGGTCCATCAGACTACATACTAGTGTGCAAAAAGGTATTCCCATTCGTAAATAACGCCACAGAGATGACAAGCCCCGAGATTGGGAGCGACCAGACTCCTAATCCTGAAAAGACCAGGAGTCCCTGAACTGAAGCAAACGCAGCCAAAGAGGGCACAGTCTTACAAACTCCATGATCATGAGATAAGATGCCAGTTTGAGGAAAGGATCGACCATATGTCACCGATGAAGACCTAAACAGGGATAGTCTTGGAGATTGCTGGAAGCACTTCAAAACTACGGTGCTCTGAGGTACTAAACATGTCTACAGCGTGAAAAGACTAGGTGCAGAAAAGAAGTATGGTGCGGTGGACAGATTAAGCACAAGGATGGCCAGCTGCTCACAAGAAGCATCGACATCATGGAACACTGGAAGTAAACCCTTTTCCAAACTTCTGAATCCTACCCGACCAGGAAGCCAGGACAATCATGGAATCACGGAGAAGGATAAAGAGGATCAGATTACGAGGGCTGAGTTGAACCTCGCCATTAAGAAGATAAAGTTGGGAAAAAGCTCCACAACATGACAAGATCATGACTGAGATAATCCGACATGTGAGACTGAGGAGAAAGGCAGGACTGTGGAAGTGGCGGTCACTATGCCAATCTACAAGATGGGAGGACGCAGAGAGTGCCAAAACCACCGAGGGATTCCTGCTCAGCATCCTGAGCAAGCTGTGTTCCAGAACACTTAAAATAAGATTATGAGCACGTTGTGAAGGATAGTTGGAGGAACTTCAATGCTGTTATCAGCCAAATAGGAGTGCACAGGACCTCAGTATGGCAAGGTGGTAGATCTGGCTATGATGCGAGGTCACTTTTAGGGTGTGCAGGCGTGTATTAGGGAACAATTCACAATGGCATTATACCCACATTGCTCTTCTCATACCTAAATTTGTGCTTATAAGATGCCAGTAAAGTGTTCTCAATTAGAAATTGTATGGGGGTTATAAGTGAAGTTTGTGGGTTTTTCCACATGCCTGCAAGAAGAACAGAAATTCTAAAATCTGCAATATCTGAGCGATGCCATGATTAAAAAAAAAAACTAATTTTACTCTGTGAAACACACTTGGTGGAGAGACATGGCTCAGTACATTAGTTTAAGAAAATCTTGGCACCCGTAATTCTAGCTAGCCCTTTCAAGAATTGAGAAGGAAGCCAATGACTCTTCGCCAAGAGCCCATGCTTTAAATACTTCAATCAGTTTCCATTCATAGTGAATCTTTTTGTTTTAGCCAATAATATGCACTCAACAATTTATAACTTGTCAGAACAACTTTAAAAGAAAAAAATGGGCTATCTCAAGCTATGAAAAGTGCCACAAGTGTTTTAAATCTGCTGACAAAACGAAGAGAGAAACCAGCTGAGAATTTTGAAGAAATCTTAGTTCATGTAAGGGCATTTTATGAAAAACATAATATTAGAGAAGAAGTACCAAGAATCTGTCACCTCCAGACAGTCCGCAATAATGTGCCTTACAGCACACATGAAGAGTATTATCGGCGTGCAGTGTACATACCTTAACTTGATGACTTTTGCTGTTAATTGAAGGAGCGCTTTGAGTCACATAAGAGCACAATACAATCACTACAATATGCCCTTATCAAACTTTTGGCAGTTTTGTCTGTCCCTGTAGTTACCGCCAAACTGAGTTCTCAAGTTTGAGGAGGTTGAAAACATACTTAAGAATTTCTACTTCTGAAAACAGACTCATCGGTCTAGAATCGTTTTTTATCCACAGAGACATACAAATCACTGACGATGAAGATATAAACCAATTTGGTAATGCTTCAAAAAACCTTGACTTTGTACTATAATGAGAGTTGTAAATCATAACAGTAATGTTAATTCTTTCCATCTAAATACTTTAAAGTGAGCAAGATGATTGCATTAATAAAATGTAACATAAAATGATCTTATGTTGCATTTTACATTAACCAAACATAAGACATCACAACAAATTGCTAGCACCAAATTATACAAACGTTTCCCTGGGGGAACCCCTGGAACCCCATTTCATTGGGGCATATTCCATGCCACCCAAAACCCCCGGATAGCCCGCCCTCCCAAAGAAAAATAAACACTCTATATATGCCCCATTCGAATACGTCTGAACTTTCAATTTGTCTTCAGTGGAATTAAATGAAAATTAGACAGAAGTGTTTGAGACAGATGTATTGGTAATTTAAAAAATATTGCAATTTAGGACAATATTGCTGACTAGGAAACAAGAAACAGCATGTGGTATCAAGGATCATGTAACTAATGAGATGCACAACTCATATACAGTATACAAGGTTGCTTAGAAAGAAGGCCAGCCTGAAACTATTCTGACCACAATACAATACATAAGCAAATAAATATCATACAAGTGTCTACTGCAGTGGTTCCCAACCTTTGTCAGCTGACGCCCCCCCTTTTCAGATACGGGAGTTCATCGCCCCACCCCTCCGTCCCCTCCACTCATCGCTTCTATAACCTCTTCGATTGATGCGGAGGATATAGACCTAACCTAATAACACTACATAATGGAATAGGCCTATCTGTTACATACTACCTTCATTTAGCAAAATACAAAGAACACACTTTTACAACAAATCCTTAAATTAGTCAACAAATCTTAGTGAGAGGGTTGGCACTGTTTTCTCTTGGTAGGATTCGGTATGTTTGGTTTGATATTTGACAGAGCACAGCGGAGATCACTTGCAACATCAAGCCGACAGCGCTGCTTTGTTTCTATGACACTCAGCGTCGAAAATCCTGACTCGCATAAATATGTCTTTGAAAATGGGACAATGACATGCAGTGCAAATTTGGCTATTACAGGATATACTGCAAGACAGTTTACCCAAAATTCACCCTGTCCTCATATTTTAGAATCATCTTTTAGCTTTGATTCACACTTCAAATCTAAGGCTTCTTCTTGAAGCTGTGCTGGCAGTGCTTCAATGTCAATGGCAAACTAATTTCTTGTTAATATCCAGGTCCATCCTCCCGACGAGATATCAGGAAAGTAGAAGTTGAATTCTTGTGCCAGGGAATCCAAATGTGACAATTTGCACCTAAGTTTATTACGATCACGTTCATTTTCCGGCAAAATTTCAGCAAGGCATTGGAAGGATGAGAAGTTGTTCAACTGAAGCCGGCATTTCCATAACAAGGAATGCATAATATTGGATTTTTTGCCTTGGAGCTTTAAGTTCAAACTGTTCAAAGCTTCAAAGAAATCACAAAGTTATGCCAACGATACGATAAAATTGGCATGATTTTGCTCCTTACAACACAGCAAATTCCTTATTTCACCTCCAACCTCGCGTCTCCGCAGAGGTTTGTGCAGACAGTTGGCAATTACCAGTGCTTTTGAACGATAGACTTGGTGCGACAATCGCTTGGAGAGATTCAAAAAATGTTTATTTTACAAAATTGTAATAGAGTTAAAAAACTTTAATTTGGAAATCACTTCACGCCCCCCTTGATAAAGCCCCGCGTTCCCCAGGTTGGGAACCCCTGGTCTACTGTATTACATGTTAACCAACCTTTTATTTACAAAAAATATAAATTAGTGATTAATATTTACATCTCAAATGAGATATAAATACCATACATACTTCATGCTAATTTTTAAAAATCGACCTTTACAGAATTACAATGTTGTCAACAGATTTATTATCAACAACTCTCTCATATCACCTCGTGGCGCAGTGGCTAGCTTTGTTGGCTGTCACTCCCGAGGTACCAGGTTCGATCCCCGGCTCTGCCAAGAATATAAAAGTTTTGGTATGGTCTGGTACGGGGTCTCCCAGCCTCGTGATGCAAAATGGGAACCTGCCGGATGCTATGGCAGGAGGAGGAATGGAAAGGAACTGGCTACCCTACCACACGCAAACTCCGGCTCAGAATGCCTGGTTAGTGATCCCTTGACAAAGTCAAGGGCTCTAATTCAGGTCGCCTACGTCGCTGGAGGGGATATGGCACTCTAATTTCATTTCTCATATCTCCAGAGCCTTAATGTTATTTCAGGGTGATTATATACTGTTCTGTTACTTCGTAAAAGTATGATGACTTTTGTATAACGCCAAGAATTCGCCAAATTCTTAGATTATAACACTTTCATAACCTCACATTCTAGCCCCACCCCCAATCCCATTCTATACCCCTGGACACCTACTAGAATTTAAACTTATCAATCAACCCATGGAGATAAACACATGACAGGAAAAGAATAAAATACTTTCCTTATTAAAGTACAAGAGAGGGAGACAGAGCAACAATTTGTGAGTCAGTAATGCATACTCACTTTACAAAGTGTTGCAAACAAATTGATTCACGTAAAGCCACCATAATATCCTAACAACGGAGCATGCTCAAGTAGACACTTCTTGCAACAAATAAGATATTGGATGAGAAGTGAAAGAATAGTTTAGGAAAATACAATTCAGTTAAACAAGGAACAACGTGGGACCAAAGAAGATACATGTGACTCAAACCACCAACACACTTCCGTACTCATGTGGTTCTTGGTGCACACAAACAGCTGTAAAATTTATTCGGTAGAATAATTTGTTGGTCGTGTGGTGTTGGCCAGGCTTAAGGCCAATAGGACACTCCCTATGAGCTGGCAGAAACCTGTGTTGACTGACATCCGCAAAAGATTGGTTATTGAACACATATCCCTCACATCAATTTTTATTTAAGGTACAATATACGAGGTCTGTTAGAAAAGTATCCGGCCAAATTTTCTTTTGCGAAACCCTGATGGATTTGAACCAAGCGTGCTTTCATGAGCCGACCTTAAACCTTCCTGCGCATGCATATATTGCTTCCCGCCTGTCAATAGCGTCTGTTGCAGGGAAGCAGCATTAGAGTGAAGTAGTGTGTGGTGCTCTCATCGGTTTTTCATTGCAAGTACTGGGAATTGGTTTCTGGGTCGTACCCGTACACCCAGGACTCGTCACCAGAGATTATGGTGCTCATGAAGTCGGCACAGTTTGTGGAGTTCAGCATGTCCTGTGAGACTTCAACATGAAATTTGTGCCAGAGTTGCAGACGGCGGAGCAAAAGCAACTTTGTGTCGAAGTCTCACAGGACATGCTGGACTCCACAAACAGTGGAATATCAGCAAGTACATGCTTTAACGGCGGAGTTTCCGCTATTATCTTTATAAGCTATTTGACAGTGGTATGTGCTGCATTTCAAATTGAATTGATGGCAGCTGGACGAACATCTATGGTGATAGCAATGAAGACTTGCTCCAGATCAAGACCCAAGGATAATGGGGAAAAGTGGAAATTTAACATAAACATACACATTTTCTGAAAGCGAGTGCTGTGCTATGAATTAATTTCTAGTCATTCATCAATTGTATTTTAATTGAAATATGAATTAACATAGAGTACGGATGGTATATGGTGAAGCTTCAAGGCCGTAGTCCAGTATGAGTGGTGGTGAGCTGCGCGCTGGTGAAGACACCCCTCACTTAACAGCGCCGAGCTCTAGAAGATTGCATCCACAGATTTTAAGGATTAACACGCGATGTCAACAGTACAGCGGATGATGAGTGACTGTGTTTGTTGTACCCCCACCACTGGAATTTGGCTGCCCAGAGCGGTCAGCTAGACCTTGAAGTCTCACCACATAGCATCCGTACTCTACAAACATATGGTAATAATAAGTCTATCAAAGAAGTGCTTTGCACAATACAAATGAAGGTGTGACAGACTATTTATGTCTTTTTAACAATGTGCATTACATTCACCAAAAATACCTTTTTTAAATTCCAAGGTTTTGAAAATTGGGGTCACACTAGATTTGATGGCACATTAGATTCAAGTAAATGCAGTAAGGTACACCATCGTATTTAACTAAAGAGTGTGTGGAAAAACTACAGTCATCAGCTTGACACAGTTTGATAAGGGCTGATCTTCAAAACCTAAGATACAAGTTTTGATTCCATATCAGTCCAATTGCATCTAATCATATTAAAATATGACTGACTGCCTTGACTTGGGAGAATCCCAACTTCACTGCATAGAAAATGTGTTGGCATGCTTGGATTGGTCACAAACATTTCCAGGTAGAAGTTACACAAGCTTTGAAATCTCAAAATGTTGATTCACTAAATTAAATACAGTGTGCACAAAACACAGTTACTAAAAATGTGAACAAAACTCGAAGCATAACAAAATTGCTTATACTCTATTGTGTCCAATAACAGTGCAGCAGTTACAACAGCTATGTTATTTTATGTGGTTTGATGACTGGCTGTGATCAGCATATGCAAGCGATACTTACCCACATAATAAGGCGTATAACATGGTGTTTGTAGTGTGTCTTTTGAAAAGGTCTCCTTGGCAAAACCAAAATCGGTAAGCTTCAGAATCCCTGTTGGATCTGTAAGACAAAATAAAACAAAAATCAACACCACTTTGCTACTATAAATTAATGTTATTATGAGCATAAATTATATTCTCATGCATTAATAGCCACCCCCTTTGATAGCCCAGCAGGCTAAGGCACACTGTTTGCTCTGTTCAGAGACACCAGATGTCATGAGTATGGTTTTCACCAGGAAATTTCTATAATCAGAACAGAAAATACTGGGACAGTACCTTAATTCAAGTCCCAGGGCACCTACCTCAATCATACACCCATATAATTACAGTTGCACACACTATAACAACACAGGTTATGACTCATGCACATGATTAAAAAATCTTGTTTTTTTTTTCATTTAGGACCATGGGATAATGCGGTCATAGACCGTATGTGCTAAGATGTGTATTCAATCTGACAGCCAATGTTACTAGGTTGACTATATTAGTGGATGTATAGGAGCATGCTTTCACAATGGGCTAGATCAGGGCCATCCAGTCATTGCGCTCGGAGAGCACTGGGCAGTCAGACTAGCGCTCCTGCCCCTATCACCACTACACTGTGGCAGCGAGGAGACCTCAGGCAGATGGACGATGTTCGGACCGCGCTGACTAGATACGTATGTACAGTCGTGCGGCCGACTGCTTTTGCGGGATTGTTGACATCATACTGATAGGGCTGTTTTGCCATAAAAATATACAGCATATACAAATCGAATGGTACTTCGTTGTATGGAATGTGCAGGAAAGGAACACACAAGTGTTAAGTAAAGAATATAGTGATTTATTCCAAACTGAAATGTGAACATATTATTAGAGAGGAAAATTCAACAACATTTTACCAATATGAACAGATAGCAGAGACCTTAAGTAACTTTTGCTCCGTCATTTTTACTAGCATTTAGTTTTGGAGGAAACAATCTTCTCCACATTGGGTACAATATTTCTGGACACAGCTATTCGTAAACAATTACGCAAGTTTCTATCGCGCATCGTTGCACGACGTTTACTTTTGGTAAGCAACAGAACCGAAAAGAAACGCTCACAAATGTACGTCGAGCCGAACATTGACAGAATTTGACATGCATGTTTACACAAAAGGGGGTATTCTTCTTGTGGAAAGCCACTGTAAAGGTTTTTCTAAACTTCGTGAAAGCGGTCTTTAAGACGAACATTGCACTCCAGTTCAATCAGCTCTAATTGAAATAGCTGTGGAACACTGTCTGCACTAAGAGGAAATGGTCGAACAAATACATCTAACACTGCTTGGAGTTCTGGTAATTCTGAAAATCGCTTGTCAAACTCTTGTTGTAATTGGCGAATAACCTGCAAGTACTCATCAAAGTAGACACCTTTCACAGCTTCAAGCAATGGAAAATGTCCTTTGTTCCTTGCATGCAACTCGTTTTCCAACAAAATCAAATTTCGTGTAAAGGCTTGAAATTTTTCCACCAAATCGCATACATTGTGCCTTTTGCCTGAAGCGAAGTGTTCAAAGTATTCAGATGGGCAGTAATGTCACTTAAAAATGCCAAGTCCGCCACCCACTTAGGATCACGCAAAGAACTTCGGGCAGCCCTTTCATACCACAGAAGGTATCTATTGCGTTCCGCAAGCAAAACACACGATACAGCACCTTCGCCTTGATGAGCCATCTTACTCCAACATGGTACGAGATATCCGGATACTCCGCTTCAATGTCATCCAAGAACTCTTTAAATTGACGGTGCGCGAGTCCATGGGAGTGAAGATAATTTACCATTCGCACGACTGTTCCCATTACGTCCTTAAGCTTGGCGAATTTTGCACAGATTGCCTCCTGGTGTATGAAGCAATGGATCGTCGCCATTAGGGTACTACCACTCTCAGCCATTTTTAACTTTACATAGCTGAGGAACCCTGTGCGTAGACCCCATTAAGCAGGAGCTCCATACGTCTTCAACCGCTTCCATTTTAATCCCATTAATTCAAAAACACTCTCCACAACTTGGAAAATATCAAAACTGGCAGTGGTGTCTTTGAGAGCTACCGAGTCTAGGAAATCCTTGGTGACCTGAAGATCGTCATCCACTCCTCGAATGAAAATAACGAGCTGTGCTTCGTCCGCAATGTCGGTTGATTCGTCGAGGGCGATGGAAAATGATTCAAAATTTGCTGCCTTCTCCATTAATTGCTGTTCCATATCAACGGCCATATCGTCTATTCTGCGAGCCACAGTTTGAGGAGAAAGAGGGATTTTTTCAAATTTCTCAACTAGCTCCATAGGACAAATACATGCCGCCACGTCCATTAGGCCATCCTTGATTAAATTCCTTTCCGCGAAGGGTTTCCCAGCTTTGGCAATTCGCATCAAACATTTGTAGCTTGCTCGTAAAATGGGTCCACCAACCTTACTCTCCTCTATATCCTGTAAGACAAAACTACGGCAAGTCACAATTTTAGTGTTCTTCAGATAATTAAATCATTTGTTCATTCCCGTTTGTAAACAAGCATTTTAAAATTAAAACTATAATACCGTACTTAGAGAAAAGTGCAGCTTGAAATTATCTTTCCATTCTTCCAACTTCGATTGGCGACTGGCTTCTGTCAAATCACCATAATCATCCCTGGGGTTGGCACTGTAGTGTCGTTCCAAATTGTGTTTTTTGAGCACATTTAATCTCGGTGGCACATTAAACATTTGGCATGCCCTTCATACGCTGTGCAGAAAAATAAAATTTCCCATTCTGCTTTAAAGGCTACTGCTTTACCACTCCTCCTGTCTTTTTGTATGATGTTCAGTCATGGCCACTGTGAAACTGATTTACTTACACCCTGTCAACAAAAGGCATTGGACTAGACTTATCGACTGATGGATCGGCTGCTCACTTCGGTGCGGTGGCCAGACTGCGCTCTCAGCCAGCCAAGCTCCTCCCACCACTACCGAAACTGCCTTCCACCAAAGCGCTCGGGGCACTGTGTGGATGGCCCAGGTCTAGATCTTTACCTCTCACCAAGATGGAATGGGTTCAATTCCTGGTTAATGCATGTGAGATTTTGGAAGTCATTCTCGTGGCTTAGGATCGCAAAGTTAAGAGCCACGTAAAAGTAGAAGCTCGTATAAGTGCGTTTTGTAACTGGGGCTTAGACTAGGAAGGACGCAACCTTGGCTATTAGGCACCATCTTGACACTTGCTAAAACCTGAAGTGGGGAAAAAAAAAAAAAAAAAACTTCTAGGATAGACACCTATCATTTCAGAAATCTTCACAAATGCACCCTGTTCTCTCATATAAGAATTGAAATCCTCCACGCAAAGCTAGTAATCAAACTCTGGTTGTTTGCGAAGAAAGCTACTATGCTTACCACTAGATAGTGATGGTGTCATACAAATACTAACTCGGAGCTCCTCAAACTAGCAGCTTCAGCAAACTTAGACGAAGGTTCACCTAATACCACATGACAATAACAGGACAGCTCTATGCTGCAACATGGTGAAGAAACGTGAAGAGAATCAGAGCCACCAAGCATACATGGAATGAGGAAGCAATGAGTGGTACCATGACAGCAAGGAAACTGCATACCAAAAATATAGACTGCAGTATTAAGACCACCGAATCCCACTACCAGTGGTGGTTAGTGGCTTTTTGACTGGTGTGCTTCATGTTTTTCTTGGGCTCAGTAGCATTTCAGCGAGACACATTTGCTACATCTCATCAGGCATCCAAGCCTGCGTTATTCAATCAGGTTGGAGCACTGCAGCACACGCTTCCCCATTTGTGGCAGCCACCGCTGTTCTTTATATGGAGGCTGATTCATATGTCATGGCAATTAATTAATTTCTCTTGAGAACAGGGTAAAACACGAAGAACCTAACATATACGTTTGAAAGTACAGTAAAAACCCGTTATAGTGTGGTCAGATTTACCGAAGATTCGGATATAACGCGGGGAAAAATATGTCCCCCAATAAAAGAAAAATAGGTATTTATTATGGTACACCGTACATTTTCATTTACACTGTAAGTCAACACACTCGTACAGATATGAAACTAACAACCTTACACAGTACTACAGCGTCATTAATTAAAAAAGTACTATACAGTACATTATTTTTGTCTCTAATCTCTCATGAGAAACAGAAGTATGCAATCTTGTTTATGAAAGAAAGGGTGCCTAGGAACATTCCAATATTTTCCAGATGCATCCTTCAAATGCTTCAACTGGAGAGTGAGTTTTATGAACAATGGGAATGGAATGTGTACTGTAAATTGTGGTGATAACATCTTAAAATCTCCATAGCCCAAACTATGGTTTTAGCTAGGGGAAACCTGTCAAGTCAGCATATTAGTATTACATCATTTGACATGGAAGAGGGGAGGATGGCACGATCCTCGGAAAGGGAACTTGTTACTGTATGTACTCCTTCACTCCCAGAATGATTTTTAGAAACCAAATTTGTAGGAATGTAATGGCGTGAATTCCATAAACTGAATCTACAATTCAAATTGGAACTATTCTAGTGTCTTAATACACACCAGTACGGAACTCAATAAAACTGATAGCAATAGCAGCATTATCCGTGATCACAATAGACAGTGTGTGCTGTAGAACGTGCCAGAACAGCAGGTGTGGTTCTATATGGAAAGCAGATTAAGCTCAGTGACCTTCCTTTCGGGGTTGTAAAACTACATTCCAAGTGATTTCCAAAGCATAACGGGAAACAGTGTACCTCAATAAGTTAATGCATTCTTATTTCAATTTCTCAAGTCTTGTAGAGTGAAAGTTTACTGTATCGTGTCACATGTTCTGAGTTTTAATTTAACGAAATGTTGAGTATAGTAAAGTCGCAAGAACGAAAAATCATATTCAGTGAGTGAAAAGCTTCAAATTTATATATACAGTTGTAGTGCATTAAACAAACGGGTTTGTCCATTTCTATGTAATTTGTCATTTCCTTAACACGTGGATTTTAATCATTTCCGATATATTGCGGTTCTTATCAATATTGGTATTGATAATTCATCCGCTCAAATGGAAACTACATCATTTCAAAACCTTATATCGCTGTTAAGCTACAACTTGGGGGTTAAGAATGTCCCCCAATGAGGGTGTTATATCAGGGTTTTACTGTATATGGAATTTACTTTCGAATGAAGCCACCAGATGGTGTATATGAACAAAGCTGAGTGTCTAAGCAAGCACTGAAGTTCAGTCAGTGAGTGACAAGTGGTCAAAAAGCATGAGCAAAATTCATACATTAACATAGCAGTTTGTCACGACATAAAGCCACGGGAATGCCATATGCTCTAGGTGTGCATGCCATGCCATATTGACCAGTGACAAGATGGAAGGTGGCCTTCAAATGGGACAGTGAATTAACTACCATGCCTTGCAGTGGACGTCCTGTGCCTAAAGACAGGTGATGGTTATCAAACAGTGCTTCGGCAAGGACAGGTGCTGAAAAGTAGTGGAATTATAACAGCACAGATGTATACCAGTGCCGACAGTGGATTGTATTTTAAGAAAGCACCGGCAAATGCGGAAACTTGGTCAATTAAGTGGGTGCCACATCACTTAACTGAGGTACAGAAGTAGACTTGCTATGAAACACGACATATCAGTGTGGAATGATTAACATCATGGGCACGTAGCGACAGTTTAGGGAATTGCAACGGTTTACAGTCGAGCCACACAAGTATTACTACAAACAGGGTATTGCTGTTGACGCCTACAAGCTACATTCAATTGAATCCTTATTGACGTCTCAACATCAGGAAATTATCGTCTCCATGATGAGTAAATTTTGCCAAAAATTTTTCAAACAGCAAGTTGTTATTGTAATGGATAGGCCTACAATATCCTAGATATAGTAGCATAACATATTCAACGGAAGAAGCAGGTTACTGCTATATGATGAAACTCCAAGTATTTTCAAAACATGCAATAACTGTGAATATAAAATTGTAACCGAATTTATTCAGTTACAGTAGCTCACCCTCGGGTTTTGCTTCGTGCATTTAGTTTGGGGTATTTTATTCGTATCTTATTATATTGGGTTAACATGGGGTTGCAGAGGTGATTTTTATTGTGCCTGTGTGTTTTTGTGTGGACGGATTCATTTTTGGATGGTTCGGACCACCTAGGATCACCGTTTATTAATTATCGGTTTTTGGATATTTGATATTATAAAATACGGGGTTTTGCGATTTATTACGTTTGGGAATAAGGATATAAGACTGTATTAAGTAGAAGCATTATTTCATTTTGGTTTGGGGTTAATAGCTTTATTTTAACCTAGTAATGTTAATGTTAGATTTGTGGCTGTACTATAAAGGTACAATGAATTGATATTTTCGAGTGCTGGATATGTTACATACCCGGAAAAGACAGGCAGTAATTCGGCTTGTGTGGGATTACCTAGGCTATTTATGGCATGAACTCCCATGAACTTCGCGTGTAGGAACTAACTGTGTGACGTCAGTGTGGATTTTGACTG
Organism: Meconema thalassinum; assembly: GCA_946902985.2. NCBI lineage: Eukaryota > Metazoa > Arthropoda > Insecta > Orthoptera > Tettigoniidae > Meconema > Meconema thalassinum. Next base: position 919,613,316 of record OX336389.2, read on the forward strand.
TCTGATGTTTATGTGTTGACGCGGATGTTCCTCTAGGAGCGGGCTACGCACAATTTAGTTCCGGCAGAAACTTTGGGGTTATGGTATCCTTACGCCAGTGCATATAATGGCGTGTCTGGCGCTCAGAGCTTGTCTTATTGTTTTATCGGCAGAACACTGATCTACTAACGCCCAGGGTCGTTTTACGTGACATGGTTTCCGTAACGAACAGTTAGAGATCGTCTTCTTGCTTGTACTACGAAAGTCCGTTTGTCAACTTGCTATTAGTGTCGTTATTACTCGATCATGGTATCGTAATACGAACGAGCAGTGACTAATTTTAGCTATCCACTGAGCTCTTACGGGCTATTGGATGCTACGTACATTTCATGGGTCCATCCATGGTAATAACTTACCACCCCTAAAGGATAATTCAGTCGTAAACATTTCATCGAAGTCATGCGAGAATGGAGACGGGAACGAGCAGTTCGACAAGGAAGAAAGTGAAGTGAACCAGTCGTAACGTGTGTAGATATTTTGTGTACGGACGGTACAGTGTATATACGTAAGTGGCTGTTATGCCTGGGTCTGATATGACCGTAGTGTTTTTCCTGCTCTCAGAGCCTAAATTCAGTGGCAAGGTACTGTATAAAGTTTTAGCACGAGTGTATGAAGGGTATTTTGTTGTATATTTGTATATATGTGTATAGCACAGCCAATAGATTATCTTTTTAAAATCCATGTGTGTTTATATTCCTGTCTTGCATGAACCTGGTACATCAGCAAACGCATGCCAAATGCCCTACGCCTGGGAGAAAGAGTTTTCATAGTCGGGGCAACAGTTATGTACCGTATTTTATCCTATTTTATTCAGGAAGACCCATATGGTCGACCTTGGCGCCCATTCAAAGTCGGGAAGTAACGTTAAAATCACTTGTGGCCTGTAGTTAAAGGCAGTAAATTCTGTAGGTTTGTGGTAAATGAGGGTAGTTAAAGTTAAATCAACTCCAGCGAGGAGGCGAGAGTGATTCAAAATAGACTAAGTAAAACTTAACAGTTTACTATAAAATTGTAAACCAGAGGAAGTCAAAAAGGGAAAGAATTTCTAGAAAAAACTTTTTAATACTGACTGTTATTATTATTATTTTATTATCATATAGAACGACCTTAGAACTTTAAGGAAGTATTAATGTTTTGATTGATGTGCTGAAGATGAGCCACACAATATGCTCCAAACATGTCCAAGTATTTTAAATGAATGAACTGTATTGATTGGGTGGGCTAAACTCACACAAATTGTTTTGTCATTAAATAAGTTGAGAGAATGGCGCGAAAACAGAAGGTTCGAGAAGATCTGTAGCCCCCGAAATTTATGGTTATTCTAGCATTTGTAGATCTTCAGGCGGTCAACACGAGTATGCCAAATGAATGGATGGGGTACAAGATATAAATATAAAAATACACTCCAGGAAAAAATTACATGTAATACCGTATTTACTCGCCTATAGTACCCCCCCCCCCTCATTTTTGAGAGCCAAAATACAAAATTCTTGGAAATCTCTTATAGTACCCCTCCTTAATTACTGAAAGTCAATTCTTGGAAATTGACGAATTCTTAAAAAAAAATTAAATCCTAACTAAAATTCATCCTCTTTTATGGCAAAAATATTCTTCTTGTTACATTCAGACGATATGACCACCATTTTGCGAGCGCGATTGGGCAGGATATCGAATTGTGTAGCCAATAGGCTTCACCCAATATAAGGTGCCACACTATTGGCCGAGTATAAGCGCCGAGTTTAAAATCCGGCCAATGAAAGTTATGGTTTCATATCTTGCCTGCATTCTTTTGTTTTGTATACCAAGATGTATTGCCCTTCGAAATGGTGTTCGTAGCAGCTTTTTCACAGTTTTAACACATTTCATTTGTTGCAAGAACTGTCGGCGTTTGTGTGACACGTTATTGGTATATCAACGTGAAACATGTGAATAATATGTACTCGGTTGTGTTTACCAATGTTAGTGAGATGCGATTGTCCAGGGTCATCACTCGTTCCCTAATTGATGCATGTTCAAATAAAATTAAAGTTTGCATTTCCATGTCTGATACTTTGTCCATTCCATTCTATTTCTTTGATACTAAGATTTTTGCTTAGCAAGTGATAGTAGTGAAAGTCATCCAGGGCTAGGGAATAGTGGTGGATAAGTGAGGTTATGGCAGTCTCATACTGGGCTGATTAAAGATGTAAACCTCATATATTTTGATTGAATACATCGTACTATGTAGCAACAAAATAAAATAGCTTATTTTTATTCTGTCTCTTTTTCCCAAAATAATGTTTTTTTGCAAACTTCGCATCTATAGTACCCACCCAACCCCCATCCCCCCCTCAATTTCGGAGGTATTCTTGTGTTCCATCGAGTGTGTGAGGGGCACACTGTGGATGCAGCATATTACAGTTCATTCTTGTGTAACATGCAGTATGGACCAAACATCCAGAACCTTTGGACAACGCCATTATCATACACACCGACACGACAGCTCACACAGTACCCATTGTTAAGCACTGCTTACAACGGTATGGATGGAAGGTTCTTCCACACCTGCCTTATTCTCCTAATCTGAGTCCATGTGACTATGATCAGATCCCTAAATTGAAGAAGCAATTACATAGGAAATGGTTTGTTAACAAACATCTTAAAGAAAAAGTAGACCAGCTACGTGGCTCAGCAGTAATGCTCCCAACTGCTGTTCCCAAGAATGCAGGATCCAATCCTGGCACCATTAGTTGGCATTTTGTTATGTTATTGTTTTAAGGGGCGGAACTACGAGGTAATCTGCCAGTTGGCATTTGAGGGGGCGCAAATACGAGGGAGTTGTGTCGGTAGATTTATTTGAAGATCCCCATTGGGGCAAAATTCCGGCATCTCTAAAAGCCACTGTAGTTAAAAAGGATGTAAAACCAATAATATAATTACATAAAGAAAGAGAAAATTACAAATATACCATAATTTTCTTCATGTGCATTTCAAGAAAATATATTTAGTTAATTGTTGTAATTGTGCTTCTGTGTTTCTTGTGCTGTAGGGTGTACAATGAGTGATAAAACATTTAAAATACAATTACATCTATTTCCCAACTTGCAATTAAGCAATGGCTGCTCAAAATCAAAAGGAAAACTTTGTTTTAAGTAAAAACAGCATTTGTTCACAGCATTTTGAGAAAGATGATTAGAATTAGCAGTACAGCTAAATGCAGAAACTCTTCAAACTGTGTTCAAGTGCTGTGCCATTACTTCTTTTTACGTAGAAAATCTGAAATAAGAGTTGTTGCAGTTTTTGAATTGTAGTGGATCAGTTTTAGAAAATGCTGAATAACAAATATGAAAGCCGACATTTACACTGAAGAAAATGGAAATTGCAACACCCAGAAGGAGTTGTGCTACATTGCTGCAATTGAACATGCAGGACAAGTGTTCGGTTGTGATTCGATGATTACACTTTCAGGTCCCGCTGACTGCAAGTTTGGACAACAATCAATACAGGATGTGCCCACCACGAGCTGCAATACATTGATGAATTCGGCAAGGCATGGAGTCAATAAGGAGCTGGATCGCTTCCTGAGGAATTGTGGCCCATGCTTGCTGCACTGCACGGGTCAGTTATTCCAGAGTTGTGGGTGGCTGAGGACGGTTGGCCAGTTGTCGACCCATCATGTCCCACACATGCTCAATAGCACTGAGATCCGGGGATCTGGTGGGCCATTCTAAGTTTGTGATGTCGTGGAGAGCTTCTCTGGAGATGCGTGCAGTGTGAACCCGGGCATTGTCCTGCTGAAACATCCCATTAGCAATGTTCGCCATCATAGGGACAACCACTGGATTGAGTACCCTATCAACGTACTGTCGAGCAGTCATAGTGCCCTCAACAAGCACTAATTGTGATTTCACATTAAAGCCAATAGCTCCCCAGACCATAATGCTTGGTGTTGGCCCTGTGTGCCTCTCGACATTAAGGTCTGGGCGGCGCACACGATTCCGGCGATCACTGCGGGCAATACAGAAGCGCGATTCATCACTAAAGACGACCCTATGCCATTCGTCAACCCACGTCGATCGTTCTCGACACCAGGCCAGCCTTACATGTCGCTGTTGTGGGGTCAATGGAACACCTGCTGGGACACGGGATCGTAAGCCAGCTGCACGTAGGCAATTACCAACTGTTTGTTGTGTAACGTGAGGTGCCACAGCTGCTCGGATTTGCGCTGCTGTTGCATGGGGTTCCATCCGGGCCATCCGAATGATGCGGCGATCCTCCCTCACAGTTGTCTGTCGCGCTGGTCCTGTGCCAGGTCTACGAGTGTGGGTACCTTCATTTGACCACTGCTGCCATACACGTTGTACCGTAGATGCCTGTCGGCCAACACGTGCAGTAACAGTCCTTAGCGATAATCCAGCCTCACACAGCCCAATTATCCGAGCCCTCTCAAACGGCGACAGTTGTTGATAGCGTGCTCTTCTCTGTCGTTGAGGCATGTTTGACGGGCAACACTTCACTGCACAGACTGCAAGTCAACTACGCTACACCAGAGTCTGTATACTGGAGTTGATTCCTCCGCGACCAATCACGTGGGGAGACCTGTAGCAACAATCCAATGGGTCTGAAACTTTGAACATTTACATACCTACATGGCATCGTTCCATATCTTGAAAATCAACACAAACGACCAATGCCTTCATGGTGTTGCAATTTCCATTTTCGTCAGAGTATTATGAAAATTCAATTTGCACAGGCCGGACGTTTCTTTTAGACGTGTGAAAAATCATAATGGAAGCCTGGAGGCGAGTTACTACAGTACCTGTGCTGTTGTTGTCAGCTGCCCCATGCGGTCAGATGATGGACAAAACTATCTCACGCTACTGCTGAAGTACAGTCATTTGCAAATATAATGGTGTTCTGTTTATACCTATCTGAAGAAGGCGCAGTATCAATGGAACAGCACTGAATGCACCCTACTGGAATGCAGACTCTTTGAACTCAGTGGGTAATATTAATTGAGCCAAATTCTATTATGGAAAATTTATACATGTTTTGGACACCTGAAAATTATTATAAATTAATTATGAATTTTTGGTAATATTAAAAACATTAACCGTATATACCCGAATGTAAGACGACCCCGAATATAAGACGAGGCCTAATTATCAACTGCCTCTTACAGATTTAAAAAAAAAATACTCGCTAGCTCATAACTTGCACATTATATGCCCTCAAGGTCGTGCTTTCATTTTTATAACGTCTCGTGTTATCGGAAATCCCTCTGTCCGCTTTTCCAAGACATTCTCTATAATTTCTTTGTTCAAGAATGGGTGATGTTATTAAATTAAGATACGTTGATCACTCAATTACTGCTCGTAAAACTGACTGGTTGTTCTTGTAAAGATTGTTTTAAAACATAGGTATTTCCGTATGCTTTCAAACATATAATTTATCTGCTTAAAATGACGTGTATGCATAAATCCTAACCTCAAAATGTACGCTATTCGTATATGCATGGTAATTCAACAAACCATATTTTAATCTTCATTAATGCATTGATTTGTTGAGAGTTACAAGATGCCAACACCACATACTACTTTGCAAATAATAATGACAATTTAAAAAAAAAAAATAATACCCTGAATATAAGACGACCCCAAATTTTTATAACACAAAAAGTGGGAAAAAACCTCGTCTTACATTCGGGTACATACGGTATTACATCGCAGAAAGGCGAAACGTAGGTTTTGTGCGGCACACGAGGCTCGATGACAGTTCCGCCGACTGCACACACACTTCTAGTCGAGCGTCTCGAGGAGACAGGCGCATACTTTGCGTGAGTGAAATTTTACTAAGTGCCACGCTGAAATCTGACAGTAGTTGAGAAATTGTAAAGCATCCCTGCATGAATAGCAGTGGAAATTGGTAAAACTGTATGTTTGGACACTGTTGGATTGTGCACATTTCCCGCGTGTGGTATTTTTGTGTGTGTAGTTGGTACTACTTTGTTTTTTTGTTTTACTGTGTTCTTATTGGTAGACAGAGACTGGACTACACCGAGACCAGTAATGGTGGCAGTCACCTGAGTACAATGCTCCGCAATTTATGTTGAGTACAGTGTACAGATTTGTATTATATATATTTTACAGTGCTACCAGAGTGTTTTTATTATTCCCTTAGGCGTTGTGCTTAAGGCCGGTACGGTACCACCCATATTATTGGTCCTCAGGGCCTGGATAGAATCAAGCTTATCAGGTCACTACAACACGTGTTTTACAAGCCAACGAAGTAGGCCTATATTCCAACAATTTGTTGCAGTGCGAAGGCATCATTGTTTATTTTATGCTATGACTTCATGTTACATTTACAGTGCAGAAAGGTATGCAGGAAATCATGTTCGCGTCATGTATATAAAGTAGGCCTATATTTTAAACTCATTGTGCTTGGCGGCCATTTTGCTTCTCTTAGGCGCGAGAATACGTCCGTCAACTTCGGGTGTACTCGGCCAGTGTCGGACAGTTTGAAAACATAAGTGGCTACCGTGAAGCGACTTGTTCAATGGCGTTCAATGTTTTCATTTCAAGACTTCTCATTTGAAGTATTTGGGACTGTGTTAAAGCAACATCAGTTAATAATCACAAACAGTGAGTGTCAACAGACTGTTTGAATGTCATCAGAGACAGTGCAGCATCTTGTAGTGGTCCAGGCGTAATCAGTCATCAGCCCATGTGGGCATTCTGCAAACGAGGCACTTCAATTAAGATAAGTGGTCATAAGGCATTATCCCATACATCCTTCCCATTTGTTATTCCCCTTTGTCCACGTAACAAGTTAACATGACTTCTGAAAGTGAAACCAAAGTTCTTGTCAGGAAGAGAAACATTATTAGAGCTTCACTCACTAGGCTCCACGATCAAGTGTACGGTTTTGATGACAGTACTACAATTGAACTCCTTCATGTTAAAAATGAACGGTTATTAACGCTTTTGCCAGAATTTAATGAAATTCAGCCACAGCTTGAAATTCTCGATGAATCAGGCAGTCATGAAGAGTCAAGAATAGAATTTGAAGACACGTTTGATGAATTGAAGGCTAGATTACAGCAGTTAATCAATGCTCACTCTCCATATGTCTCACCTCCTCCTAGTGAAAGTAGTGGATCTCAAAGCAATAATACAGCCTCATACAGTCTTCCTAAAATACGATTGCCAGAATTTTCTGGCGACATTACGAAGTTTATGCATTTTCATGATCTCTTTGAATCCCTAATATTAAGAAATCACTCATTAGGGAATGAAGAGAGATTCCATTACTTAGCATCATCGTTACGTGGCAGTGCACATGACTTCATAAAAAATATTCCTGTCACAGCAGAAAACTTCACTCTAGCATGGGATACAGTGTGTAAGAGATATCATAATGCTAGACTTATCATAAATGCACACATCAAATTACTTTTATCTGCAGATACAGTTCATAAGGAATCTACCTCTAGCTTGCGTACCCTACTGAATCAGGTTCAATCAAATCTGAAGCTTGTCGAGTCATTGAATTTAAGCATTCCTTTGCATGAAGTAATTATCAGCCAAATCATACTTGACAGGCTCCCAGAATCCACCAGGAAACAATGGGAAATGAGTTTCTACATTATTAGAACTCGCTGATTATTTGGAAAAGAGAGCACAAACCTTAGAAGTGATAGATTTTTCTCCCAAGGTTCAATCTTGTGAGAAGGGCATTAGATCTTATCAGGATAAGAATTCCAGGCATGGGTTCAGGAATGATAATAAATTACCCTCTAGTGGTTCGTATGCAGTTATCAGTGATAACTGCAAGATATGCAATGTCAACATCCAATCTACAAGTGTGACACATTTTTAGGTTATGAGTCACAAAAGAGGCGTAACAGTCAGACAACATGGGCTTTGTTATAATTGTCTACGAGTATCACACAGTGTTGTATCCTGTCCTTCCAAGTCATTGTGTAGGAAGTGCAACAGTCAACATAACACATTATTACATATTGATTCAAACGATCAGTCCTCTAACAATCAGCATCCTACTCAGTCTCATCATGCAGCTAACAACAGATGCTCCAACACACCGCCCACCCAACCTCATAATGGTTGGAATGAAAGCAAGTCATCTACTTATTGCAGTATGAAAATCAAGCCACAGCATCATGTCCTACTTTCTACAGCCGTAGTCAAGGTTGAGAATAACGTTGGCAGACTAAATTTAGCTCGTCTCTTAGACAGTGGAAGCCAAAGTAATTTCATATCAGAAGGTTTAGCACAAGTTCTAGGTTTGAAGAGAATAAGGAATCCTACACCCATAGAAGGCATTTCGCAATCTATGTCTGAAGCTAAGTACAGTGTTAATGTTACTGTACAGTCTTTTATAAATTCTAGCAGCTACAATATTGACTGTCTTGTTTTATCAAAAATCATTAGTGACATGCCAACTCAAAGGGTGCCTTACGACAGTTGGAATATTCCGGGCGACATTCAGTTAGCTGATGTTAATTTTCATTCTCCGGCCACGATAGACATGCTTTTAGGGGCTGAGGTTTTCTTCAGAATGCTCAGAGCTGAACAGTTGACTAGGCCAGGCAAATTTCCAGTTCTGCAGCATTAGGTTGGATCGTGTCGGGAAGTTATGAATCGACAACAGAGAGAACCTTTTTCCTCCGCAATGATATTGACCTTCACGCACAAGTACAAAGAACTCCTTGAAACAGTAAGATCTAGTGAAGAGAGGGAATGTGAACAGCATTTTTCACAACATGTGTCAAGAGATGCTACAGGGCGCTATGTTGTCAGACTCCCACTCAGGCAAGATCCTAGCACATTAGGCAAGTCACTGCAAACTGCCACTAATAGATTTAAACGCCTCGAGCTCAGACTATGACGTGATGAACAGCTAAGGGTTGAATATACCCAATTTCTCTCCGAGTACGAAGAGTTAGGTCACATGCAACCGATAACTGCCTCTTCAGAGACATCGACATCATACAACATGCCGCATCATCCAGTTTTCAAGACGTCCAGCTCTACAACTAAGACCAGAGTTGTGTTTGATGTTTCATGTAAGTCAAGTTCAGGAACATCTCTCAATGACATTCTGATGACAGGACCTATCATTCAACAAGATCTATGTTCTATTGTTGCCAGGTTCAGAACCCATCCAGTATGGTTCACTGCAGACATTGAGAAAATGTATCGACAGATTCTTATTGATGACAGGGATAAGAACTTGCAGCGTATGTCCTCTAATGAACCCATCAAGGAGTACCAACTTAACACTGTTACATACGGGACATCCTCAGCACTTTTCTTAGCTGTCCGGTGTTTACAACAATTGGCAGAAGATGAGAAGGAGCTTTTTCCGAATGCAGCTACAGTCTTACTTCGTGATTTCTACATAGATGATTGCATATCAGGTGCAACCAATGCTGATGATGCATTAATTTTACAGCAAGAATTGATTCAACTGTTAGCCAGTGGCGGTTTCAAACTTCGGAAAAGGTGTTCCAACTATCCAGCGTTGTTACAGGCTGTTCCAGAAGACTGGAGAGAGACTTAGCTTCCTCTCCGTTTCGAATCTAACGAAGGCGTCAAAACTTTAGGACTTATATGGCATCCAGCCATTGACAGGCTTCAGATCTCTTGCATCAAGCAAGCAGTTAATCTCCCAGTCACAAAACGCAAGGTCTTGTCAGTTGTATCATCAATTTACGATCCTCTTGGTCTAATTAGCCCTTTTGTTATTGCATTAAAAATGTTCCTGCAGCAATTATAGCAAGAAAAAACAACGTGGGATGAGGAGCTTCCAGACAAGCTTGCAAAATGTTGGGATAAGTTGTACTCACAAATTCCGTTGATTAGTAAGATTTGTACAGAAAGGTTTGCTCTTTGCAACGAGTACACGCAAATACAATTACATGGGTTTGCTGATGCATCGAAAGGTTATGGTGCATGTTTGTTTCTTCGTTCATCATCCCCATGGGGTCAAATCACTACCCATCTGTTATGCGCCAAGTCAAGAGTGGCTCCAATTAAGCAAGTGACGTTGCCGAGACTTGAATTGTGTGCTGCTGTTCTTCTCTCACGACTGGTCAAGAAAATGATTATATTCGTTTTTGTCATGGTTCCGTATTGATTGAACAATTATGCATTAAGAGGGGGATAGGTTCCGCCTGATCAATACAACGTAATTCACATTTAAAGGGTTATATTAACACCCTTGTGGTACATGTTTCGGGTCCTTATTATGGCCCCTTCATCAGCCTCAAAACAACAATAGATATCAGTATCATATAGGATTCAATAAAGGTAAAATCTAACATGAAATGTATGAAATACATGAATGAAAATGAAACATATTACACAATTATGGGTAATGTGGTGAAACATATGAAAAAACATATCATAGATGGGGACATAAAACTATTACGTACAAGACAAAGATTAAAAGATTAAAAACACATTAAAATAGCAAGTTGCAATTACAAGCACTTCTAGTGCATGTCGAATATTGTCTTGCAAAGTTCGTATTGGAGTCCTATATTATAACACAGTGCTTGATCCAATTCTGCTTCCGTGTCATAGAGTCCATTATTATTAAATGGTTGAAACTTGTAGAGAAAGCCTTATGGTATCTGTAATCTCCTATTAGACTAGTAGTCAAATCATAATACACCGACACAGGTATAATTAGGAATTCCCTTACTACTTTGGTAGCAGAAACCGAAGCAGCAGTCCGCCAGCTCCCCAAAGATAGGCAAAGTGCGGCCAGACACGAAGCGAATAAACAAATCAATAAAATCTTAACTAATAGTAAAAATAATTGTTTTGCTAACAACCCCAACTATCTCAGCTTAAAGAAGAAGATTACAGACAACAATATCATTGTCACTAAAGCCGACAAAGGCAATACTATAGTCTTAATGGATAAACAAGACTATATCAGCAAAACCCATGAATTTTTTAACAACCCCAATTTTGAAGTCATCAAGAAGGATCCAACTGCCACTATACAAAGGAAGTTAAAAACCATTATCAAAAACACTGTTTTTCTATTAGATGAAATACAAGCGAATCATCTTACTACCATGAACCCAGGACTGCCTACCTTACGAGCTTTACCCAAGATTCACAAAGATGATATTCCCATTAGACCCATAGTTAACTTCAGGAACAGCCCTTTGTACAAAACCACACAATTTATCCAAAAATTCCTAAAAAAACATTATGTCTTCAAGGCCAATAAATTTTTTGTCAACACTAGATTTTTGCGCTAAAACGTCAATTTTGAACCTAAGCAACAGTGTCGATATAAAAGATATGTACAATAATATTCCCGTCCATTCTGTGTCAAACATCATTAAGAGAAATTTAATAGAAAACTGTCAAAAGTTGAAATCGATGAATTCATGTCAATCCTTGATTACGCCTTAAGCAACAATTTTTTCACCTTTAATAACACCATTTTTAAACAGAAAGAAGGATTAGCTATGGGATCCCCTTTATCAGGCATCATAGCTAATATTTACCTTGACCACCTGGAACACACCGAAATAATCAGTAAAATGAAAGGAATTGAGTTTTGGGGTAGATATGTAGACGATGTGTTTCATCATCGTCAATGACAACATCCAAAACATTGATAGTATCTTCAATGAACTGAATAACATAGATTCCAGTATCAAATTCACTTTGGAATCGGCCATTAACAACACAATTAATTTCTTGGATACCACTGTCACCAAAATTAACAACAAACTAGAATACAGAATTTTCAGGAAACCAACACAAACGCACAACCACTATAAGGCAAGATTCTATCCACCCAGGCTCCCATAAAGGAGCAACCTATTCCAGCCTCATTAACAGGGCCCTTAATTTACCCTTGTCTAAACAAGATCTTAGCACGGAAATCAAAATTATCAACCAAATAGCTCGCATTAATGGATTCAGTCGTAATTATGTTAATAATATCATCAGAAAGATTAAAAATAAACCGGCCACCCACCTCCTACCAGATAAAGTCGAAAAAACCGTCTTACGCAGTGTTTACGTATCTCAACAACTTCACATATAGCGTCACTAATGTTTTCAAGAAGCATAACATGAAATTAGCATACAAAACCAATCACACGAACAGAAATTTATTTTTTAATTCCCACTCTATCAATCGGAAGGACAAATATAGCGCCTCTGGTATTTATAAATTAAGCTGCAATGATTGTAATATTAATTATATACGCCAAACCGGGAGAAGCTTTAATACTAGATTTTCAGAACATTTTAACGCCACCAAACATAGGAAATTTTCAGCTATGGCTTCCCACATGAAGGACATGAACCACAAATTCACCAGCATGGACAACGATCTTGTAATTCTACACCATGCTAATAAGGGGATTTTAATGAATGTTTTAGAATCTATCGAGATTAACACCGCCCAGAGAATTTTCAACCCCCTTAACCTCAATGAGATTATATTTTGACTCCAATGTTTTGTTTGATACCTTAACTGATTTCATTGTGTCAACAAACAAGGATAATAATAAACCGCCTTGAGCTTCCACCTTACCATCTCTTCTACCCCTCCAGCTCTACCCCTTGTCCTTCCCTCTCCGCCTTTCCTACGTCACACCATTTCCCTCCACCTCCCCTCCTTCCTCGCGTCAACTTGCCTGCCTTCACACACCCAGCACTCTCCATCTGACCTATTGGACACTCATAGTCCCGCATCGGAGGTCGCTTGTGTTTTCCTCTGCTCTAACGTAAGTTGTGTCTTAATTTTGTACCACTATTTCTTTTTATATTTTAATATAGCTGTTTCTCTCGTATTGCATATTTTCAATATTTTCAAAATATAATATTTCTTTCCCTCTTGACGACACGTCTTTCACACAAATATTTTTGTTTACCCTTAGATTCTTAAAGGCCCCGTGTTCACATAGACGAAGGAGTCCCCTCTCCTCTCTCTGTTTGGGATTTGCCCGTTCTGTCTGCTACATCTCGTATCCAATGGACTACCTCTACCATCAGGATATTGTCTCTTATGCTTGGCCTGTTTTTAAATGTCGATGGTGATGTATTATGATTTGACTACTAGTCTAATAGGAGATTACAGATACCATAAGGCTTTCTCTACAAGTTTCAACCATTTAATAATAATGGACTCTATGACACGGAAGCAGAATTGGATCAAGCACTGTGTTATAATATAGGACTCCAATACGAACTTGGCAAGACAATATTCGACATGCACTAGAAGTGCTTGTAATTGCAACTTGCTATTTTAATGTGTTTTTAATCTTTTAATCTTTGTCTTGTACGTAATAGTTTTATGTCCCCATCTATGATATGTTTTTTCATATGTTTCATTTTCATTCATGTATTTCATACATTTCATGTTAGATTTTACCTTTATTGAATCCTATATGATACTGATATCTATTGTTGTTTTGAGGCTGATGAAGGGGCCATAATAAGGACCCGAAACATGTACCACAAGGGTGTTAATATAACCCTTTAAATGTGAATTACGTTGTATTGATCAGGCAGAACCTATCCCCCTCTTAATGCACAAGAAAATGATTCCAGTTCTATCACTTCAGTTCCACAGTGTTCATCTGTGGACAGACTCTACAATTGTCCTTTCATGGATCACATCTCCACTATCAAAATGGAAAAAATTTGTTGCCAATAGAGTTGCTGAAGTGCAACACAACACTTCCATTGGTGATTGGAAACATGTCGCTTCTGAATCAAATCCTACTGACATTATTTCACGAGGCACCAATGCAGCAAATCTTGTCAAAAATGACCTTTGGTGGCATGGTCCGTCCTGGCTCAAAGCTTCAGAGTCTCATTGGCCCATTCCTACTGATGAAACTTAAATTCAAGTTACAGAACAAAGCAACTCTACCATTAGTTGCGTGGTATCATCCCAGTCAGAAGAGATAACTTCAAGATTTTCATCCTACACTAAACTTTTTTGAGTTTTAAGTTACTGCTTCAGATTTGCTCAAAATTCCAGATGTACATCTACAGAGAGACGATATGGTCCACTGACCACTGCAGAAATACAACAAACCAATTTGGCATGCATCAAGCGCGTTCAATCAACCGAATTTCACGCAGAAATATCTGATCTTTTAAAACATAACTCCCTATCAAGACACAGTAAACTTCGCAGTTTGGTGCCTTTCATCGACAACAATGAAATCCTTCGAGTGGGTGGAAGATTAGAGAATTCTAATCTAGATTATGACTTCAAGCATCAAATAATTTTACCCAGTAAACAACATCTTACCGATCTCATTATCAAAGGTGAACACGAAAGACAAAGACCAATCAACGTTAGCTACAGTTAGACAACGTTACTGGGTAGTTAATGGAAAGGCAGTTGTACGTAGAATAATCAACAAGTGCATAAAATGTTATAGGTTCAAGATGACAAATGCCCAGCAGCTGATGGGTCAGTTACCTACAGTGCGCATTTCTCAAACCAGACCATTTCTGAATACTGGCACAGATTTTACAGGCCCATTCTATTTGAAGACTGGAAATGCTCGTAACAAGGGCTACATTTGTACATTTATCTGTATGTGCATTAAACCTGTTCATTTAGACGTTGTGACAGACTTAACTACTCAAGCATTCCTTGCAGCATTGAAACGATTCATCGCCAGAAGAGGAATTTGCTACAACATGTATTCGGACAATGGAACCAACTTCTTGGGTGCCAGCAGAGAACTCAAGGAATTAAAATCCCTGTTCAAGCAAGGAGATACAAAGGAAGAACTCGTCAATTTTGCCAGCAGCAGAGGTTTCAATTGGCACTTCATTCCACCCCACGCTCCAAACTTCGGTGGCCTTTGGGAGGCAGGAGTGAAATCGCTAAAACATCATTTGAGACGAGTCATGGGAACGCTACACTTCACATACGAAGAACTCTCGACCGTAGTTGTTCAAATTGAGGCATGCTTAAATTCACGCCCTTTACATGCCATCTCTACTGACCCCAATGATCCTACAACTCTAAACTCCAGGTCATTTCCTAATCGGCTCTCCTCTCACAGCCCTTCCGGAACCTGAACTTCCTTCATCTAAAATGCCTTTATTGACGAGATACAAGGTTCTTCAGCAGAGACTCCATATCTTCTGGAAGAGATGGTCTGGAGACTAACTCATCTGCAGCAGCGCAGCAAATGGACCAGTTCAACTTCCAATCTGGAACTGCTGTCCTTGTGAAGGACGACAACATTTCCCCTCTCCAGTGGCCCCTTGGTGTAATTGAAGAAGTGCATCGTGGTCAGGATCAATTAGTGAGAGTGGTGTCAGTGAGATTTAAGAATGATGTTTTCAAATGACCTGTGTCAAAATTAGCACCCCTACCACTTGAAGAGTGACAATCAGTTTTTTAATTCAATTGTTCAGTTATTTAATGTTATTTTCTTTCAGGTACATTTTCAATTTGTTATTGTTGAAATCTGTGTATTTCAAGGCGGGGAGTATGTTGGGACACTGTTGGATTGTGCACATTTCCCGCGTGTGGTATTTTTGTGTGTGTAGCTGGTACTACTTTGTTTTGTTGTGTTCTTATTGGTCGACAGAGACTAGACTACACCGAGACCAGTAATGGTGGCAAATCACCAGGAGTACAATGCTCCGCAATTTATGTTGTGTACAGTGTACAGATTTGTATGATATATATTTTACAGGGCTACCCGAGTGTTTTTATTATTCCCTTAGGCGTTGTGCTTAAGGCCGGTATGGTACCACCCACTATATTTGTAAACGTATTGAAAGCCGTATTGGATTCATTTTCGTACAATTAGTAAAATTGGTAATAACGTGACTGAGTTAATTCGTCGACCGCATTGCGGAAAATTCACATACATTGATAATGTACATTTTGTGAGTGTAATTTAAGAGAACAGTGATATTTAATAACTGTAAAACATCATTACAAAGTGATACGGATATTGTAAAATTGCAAATTTGAGCTGTAATAATTCTTGTACTATTAACAGTGACCACGTGTTTAACGTTGCAATACGCCAGTACCAGTATTCGTGTGAGCATATCGCACAAGCGATATTGTAGAAGCAGTTGCGGAAATTCATGGGCAATTTTGATAACTCAGTGCAGAATTGATTAAACAGTGTAAGGTAGAAGCAGTAAAAACCCCTGGGCCCCTGTCCCACAAATTGGTTAACATGGAGTCCACAATATTCCAAATCACAATGGCATGGATAAATACGACTACTTCACCAAAGAAAGGAAGATGTGCTAAGCCGAAATGCTGTGGGGGAAATAAACAATGGATCGACATGCAAAAGCCATGTGGAGGTGATATAAGTAACTATCCGAGATCGCTAACCATCTCAAAGCGAGTCTCGAACCACGACATGCAGCGTCCAGTAAGTGAACCAATGTTTCAATAAATTTATGTCAAGAGTTGGAACAGTAGATTAGTTATAGAAGGTTTCATAATGCACAATCCAGGCAGGACTTTATTATTAAGAAGAAGTGTGGATTTGTTTAGTTATTCTACAAAGTTTTATACACGCCAAGCAGGCGATAGTGTTGTAACCAGCGTATCATTTTTTAACAGGCAAACGATTAGTTGCTTGAGAGCCACACATAATAAATGAAACGAGTTTCCAGTTGGTAGGCAAGGTCAAGGCTATGAATATTGTAGGAAATTGTTAGGCTACACTGCATATAAACCTCATGCAACGGTACTAATTGAATCTAGAAGGTGGTGGCATTCCGCAGTTATATCACATACAAGCCAGGTCCCGTTATTAGCTTGTATAAGACAAATGAACTTTTTGTGTACAGTTTTTCTTTTGATATCACGACGTCTGAGTGGACTTTTATCTAATGAACTGAGTAAGACTTGGAAGCGAAGCATCGCTAGTTCGACAATGAATTATAAAGGAGGTCTCACGTAAATTACATGAACTAGACTAGCATTTGAAACAGAATTATTGCATGCTATTAGGAGTGCACTGTTTATAGAGTTCAACACATGATTATATTTGCCTTGGAACAGCTGATAGAATATACTTGGTTATTTTTTGGTTACCACAATGTGTATAAATCAGGGATCCACACTAATTGTAGTCTTGTGATAGATGTTATAATGAGGTGATGTTCTGAAGGATAGAACCCCCATATGTTTCCGGGAACAATGAACTCATATGTCGTGTTGACCGATGGTTATTGGATTGACGAATCCGTGTTGCTGTTGAAGACACAGGGTGTCTAAGAAATTAAGAAGTTATGAAGTATTGAAGTTATGGAGTTGAAGTTATGAGATGTTTCAGATGGATTCATTGACCATACCTGAATACACTGGACGAATTTAAAGGTCCGTAAAAATAACATGAACACTCGGAGGTATAAAAAAATATAAAAATGAACTTAATAAACAAGTGACATGATTTATGATTATAAATCACGCATAAATAATTCCCTGATATTAAATAACAACTGGATGCTAAACCTAGTATATTTTGGTGGACCAAACTTAGAAATTGATGAGCGTCGTTACTTTTGATACATTTTTGACACTTCTGCTGACGTTAGACGACGGCCAATTGGTGACGCGATGACAGTAGTCCACGCATCATATTGGTGGCAAGGTAACAATTTCCATGATTGCCATAGCAGTTGCAGGCCATTCTCTTCTTTTCTTTACCCACATGTCCACACACTCATGACAGTTTGTCACAATGAGTGGTAAATCGTGCAGGCAGGCTGTGCACAAACTAGAGTGCTTACCTGATGTAAATATTTGTGTTGTCCTTAGTTTTTTTTTTTTTTGTTAGAACAATTGTGCATAGTTTTGATTATTATTTAGAAATAAATGCTTCTCGTTTATGTTATTTAAATTTCAGATAGGATTAGATCAGATAATTAAAGATAAATGTAAATGTTGGAGATGATTAGATATTTGTCCGTTGCTTGTAAATGTAAATGAATTCTAGTATATGTAAACAAGTAAATGTCTTGCTTTGCTTTAAATTCGGTGATGTCCTTCCCCTCCCATAATTATTTTCGATGTAATTGCTTAGGGATAATTTTATGTGTCATGCTCCTAGTTAGTTTGCTATCGTTTAATATTTTGTATTCAGGATCCTGAGAGGTTTGAATCAGATTCACAGTAGGACTTTTTATCTTTATTTCAGGGCAGATTAGTACAGACTAGCCGTTTGACACCTCTCATAATAGGCTAAGGATCTGTTCTTGAATAAATGAATTCATTGGGTTTTAACTAAAGACTGGCCTCTTTCTTGCTTAGTTTTTATGCCGATGCATTCCTCTGGACTGGTTAAGAATAGAACCTCACCAATTCCCGCCACCGCCGAGAGCAGACTTTTGTGCTGAACCAGTCCATGAATGTGTCGTTCCCCATACTTGTGTGTTGGTTGGAGGAGGATCTTGGAAGGGCCATTTGAAACCGGTAGCTCCCCGAAATCCTTGTCTAACGGGCACACTATGTGAAGTGTTTTTCCGCGTCACACAATACTTCGACGTGAACTGTAGTTTTCTGCACGGAGGTGCTGTCACGTGCTCAAGCCTGGAATTCCATTACATCAGACCGGTGGTGACAACTGTGAAGCAAGAGGGCGAGAAAGTGACTGTGTACAGGCTCACCCGCAAGCTTCAAGGTCAAGGGCAATCGTCTAAAACAAACGTCCGGCTAGTAACAGCATTCTGCCTACTGCTGTAGTTGTCCTTCTGTGTAAGCAATGGTTTCTTGTTGTGTTGTAGGGTACACAGGAGTGACAAAACATTTAAAATACAATTTTATCAATTTCCCAAAAGAAATAAATCACTTGAAACTAAGCAATGGCTGATCAAAATCAAATGGAAAACTTTGTTCTTGGTGAATTCAATGTGGATTCAGAAATTAAATTTATGCTAATGTTTGCAAAGAAAATCCCTCCTAGAAATTATATTTAAGAATAGCTCCTACAGCAGGGATGAAATCTACATAACTATGAGGCGTGCAGATGTAATTGGACGCGGACCTGAGACCTAAAGTCGAGTTCTGTAACACATGCTGAACTAGATGGAGCACCGACCATCCAATGACTACACTTTTCGAGTCAAGGTTGTGGAATAAATTTTAATATATCAAAAAACAAAGAATAGCAAAAGGGGAAACGAGGGGTGCATGAAATGGTGGGATGAGAGATGATGGGCCTGTAATAAAATATGTACATGTTAACAAAGATAAATCCATATAAATATTAAAACACACACAATAAAGAACTATAAAAGAGAGAAGATGCTGACGACGAGGAGAAGCCTAAGTCACTGGAGATCGTTCAGTAGAGGGGCATAAATTAATAATAGTATGAATAGTACGTTTCGTTCCACCACAGGCTGACTACAAGAAGGTAGTCAGAAGCATCATTCTGAGAAGTACATGAAAACGTGTCTCCCACAAGCCGTCCACCCTTATATTAAAATGTATGTCACAACGAACTACCCAAAGAAACAAACCATATAATAACAACGACCCTTAAATGTCACGTCAAGAAACACAAAATTAATACACGACATCCAAAAAGACAAAACGACAACACTTCACAAAACGTGACGTGACATACAAACCCCACAGAGAAACATAGATCGGTTCAATAAAATAAAACAAGCAACTCCCAAATGACGACAAAATAAAACGATTTCATGAGCTGGTAGAATAAAACTTCTCTCGAACGAAAGCACAAGATTCAGTTACCTTACGAGATACCAAATAAGCGTCAATTGCAGTCCCGGACACATACAACGAACACACATTCCATAATCTCGGAAGAGTAACCAATATACCTAATTTAATAACGTAATGGGGTTACGCGTTGCTTCTTGACTGAAAGCCACAACAAAACAGAACAAACCTAAACATGACCCTCGGCCTTCAGTCGAATTCCCACTTAAATAAATAACATTAACCCACCCTTAAACATAAGTCCAGAACCGTGATTATAAATGAGACATATTTCAGATGCATACATAATTAGTGTCTGCCCAGTCTCTAAGGATAAAAGAAACCCTAATCGGTCATCCTTAAGAGTTGCACAAATGACAAGACACATAAACAAAACCCACAACACAATTAAATGAAACTTGGTGTGTGTTCCGACCATACAGAAGAAAATCCAAGGCAATTGAACGAACACACCCACCCTCGTCAGGATACAAACCGCGAAACTAACCTAAAGATACCAGTCCCTAAAGGTCCTCGAAAAATCCCATACTTATACAAGGGGTTAGGAACTGGTAAGAAACATCTCTCAGAAATACAACCACGTTTCGTGACCAAAACAATCGCAAGAATACGCACAAAAATAAAACATTACAAGATACGGAAATGAAACAACAACAAGAAGAATCCCTTAAAATGAATGAACCCCAAAACAAGCAAGTCGATTCTCCACTACGTACGTATATATAACAAATAACTAGGGACCAAATTAAAACCAGTAAACTTCAAGAAAAGACATGAACGATCTCCAGTTTAACCCTACCCTTTTTGTAGGTTAAATGAAGGGACAATTAACACTGAAACTTGGGGAGTATATATATATATATATATATATCGATGATCAGTATTCTTCGAAGCATGACACTTTTATAGAGAATAACAAGGACCATTTCCACTTAGCCTTTTCTCCGAGACGTTCTAGAAGGTCTCTGATGATATTCCATTTTAATAATTATCTCATATAACAAGAAATCTCAACTGCTAGACAGAGGCCGGAATCACGCCGTGTTTCCTCAACGTTTATAACCTCGAAGATCAACAGATAATAATTAACACGTAACATTTTCAATAGAACTGTCGGTAGTGGGCATTATGTCGGCTCAACATCTTATATCTCTCCTCGTCATAACAATTCAGTCGCGATAACAATCGCCGAAGGCGCGTTTCTATCTTAGACTAAGATGGGTTCTCCATCGCGGGCGCTTTCCTTTTCCAGACGCGCGGAAATTACGATCACTTAGATGTTTTACTAGTGACCGCTAGATGGAAATAACGTCGAATGGATCTTAAAATTGTACCGAATCAATAACTGTCATATCTTGTTTAGGATATTCTTAATGGATCCTGCTAACACAAGAAGGAATTACTTTTCTTTTATAATGACCAAAAGGTACCCGACCATCTATCTAGTGGTGATGGTGATTGTTGCTTTATAGGGTGAATTATCAAGGTTATCTGTCACTATAACATTATGAGAATGAATGAATACATTTATATCTAACACAATGGAAGCAGAAATGGATAAAAATAAAGGGGAAGAAACGAAACGAAAAATTAGAGAAAAGAATTGCCATCAACCCTTGAAGAATGAGAATTGAGGAACTTGGAAAGAAGCAGAGTCGTGAAAGGCCGATAGAAAAGGGCAGAAGAAGGTGAGAGAAATCAGACCCAACTCGGGAATCTCTCGGGGCCGCCAAATCCCGAGCTTACCAGCAGTGATCTCTTTAGGGTGAAAAAGATTCAGTCTTATATGGGGTGGGCTACACATACTCTTTCCCTTCAGAGCCTCTTACAATTGGCAGGGAATATTGTAAAAAAAAGAAGGAAGAGGTCTGACCCCTAAATATGATGATATAAGAAAAGTAAATATAACGACCAATTAAAACATGAATATGAAACATTTAATATTAACTTGCGAAAAGCATCGTTCATAATGTTATAAAATAACATTTCAGATATTATTAGCAACAATTAACACAACAGAGACTTCCTTGTAGACTTGTAGCAGCACGCGTCAGTACAGTAACAGCTGTACTGCTCTCTCAGCATGTCGCACATGACATCACAATGTACCATATATACCCGAATGTAAGACGACCCCGAATATAAGACGAGGCCTAGTTATCAACTGCCTCTTACAGATTTTTTCAAAAAAATACTCGCTAACTCATAACTTGCACAATATATGCCCTCAAGGCCATGCTTTCATTTTTATAACGTCTCGTGTTATCGGAAATCCCTCTGCCCGCTTTTCCAAGACATTCTCTATAATTTCTTTGTTCAAGAATGGGAGACGTTATTAAATTAGGATACGTTGATCACTCAATTACTGCTCGTAAAACTGACTGGTTGTTCTTGTAAAGATTGTTTTAAAACATATTTCCGTATGCTTTCGAACATACAATTTATCCGCTTAAAATGACGTGTATGCGTAAATCCTAACCTCAAAATGTACGCTATTCGTATATGCATGGTAATTCAACATAACAAACCATATTTTAGTATTCATTAACGCATTGATTTGTTGCGAGTTACAAGATGCCAACACCACATACTACTTTGCAAATAATAATAACAATATATATATATTTTTTTTTTTTTGTACCCTGAATATAAGACGACACCAAATTTTTATAACACAAAAAGTGGGAAAAAACCTCGTCTTACTTTCGGGTATATACGGTACTTGAATACCACCCGCACATTTTTAAACAAATTCGGACGTGAAAAATTGGGGTGCGGGTCTTATTAGAGCCATCCAAATATTAAAGATTTAAATTGTCCATCACGCGTGATTTAGGGTGTTGCGAGTATCCGCTGGATGGCGCTAGCCTTTTAGGCTATCACTTTGTTTTACCGTAAGCACGCGACGTCATCCAGTCTCGCACACGTCCTCCGAACGTAAACATGAATTCTAAGAAGCGTTTGCGGTCGTTTACTGTGAGTGAGAAACTGAAAGTAGTGAGGGAAGCTGAAATTATTGGGAATCGTGCCGCCGGTAGGAAATATGATATTGACGAGTCATGTATTTGCGATTGGAGAAAGAAAAAAAAAGTGTTGCTAACAAGTAGTGGTGATTGTAGAGCTTTCCGCAGACCGAGTGTACAATTTCCGGAAATTGAAAAAAATCTCTATAAATACGTAACAGAAAGGCGGGAATTGGGAAATGGAGTGTCGACCAAAATGTGTCAATTAAAGGTATTACAGATCGCAAAGGAACTTTCTACGGTAGGGTTTAAAGCAAGCCGAGGATGAATCCAAAATGTTTATAAAAGAAATGGGTATATGAAGGCGTACCTCAATTTCACAGCGTCTTCCTGGTGCCTATGAACATTCCTTTCAGCGTCACATAATTCAGTTGCGGAAGGGAAATTCATATTTGCTTTCCGAAATTGGTAATGCAGATCAGACGCCAGTCTATTTTGAAAAGCCACTGAATAGTACTGTGAGTGTTAAGGGTTCTAAAAGTGTTACTATCAGAACAGGTGGTAATGAGAAACAACGGTGTACGGCAATGTTGTGTATACTCGCTGATGGAATCAAACTTCTGCCGTACGTTGTTCTCAAGCGAAAGACCCTTCCGAAAAATATACCCGCTGGTGTTATCGTCAGAACTCAGGACTCTGGTTGGATGGACAGTTCACTAGTGCAAGACTGGTTAAAGTGTGTCTGGCAACGTCGCCCTGGTGCATTATTACGACGACAGAGCTTGCTTGTTCTGGACAAGAACAACAGATGCTGTAAAGAAATTAGAAATTCATTAAGGATGGGAAAACTGACCTAGCAATCATCCTGGGCGGGATGACGTCTATGCTACAGCCACTGGATATCTGCATCAACTGCCCGTTCAAAGCAGCCTTGAAACAGCTCTATATCGAGTGGATGGCGGCCGATTATCACACATTGACTCCAACTGGTTGCATTCAGCGCCCGGAAGTTCAGCTGCTCTGTTCGTGGATTTTGACGGCATGGAATCGTATCTCTGGAGATCTCATATGGAAGAGCTTCAAGAAATGTAGTATTTCTTCTGCTATGGATCTCAGCGATGACGACATTTTGTGGGAAAGTGATGGTGATGATAGTTCTGAAGTTGGTACTTCTAATACCGATAATGAATGAAGTGTTTGTGTACTTTTATTTGTATCTTTAATCGCTTGATGTGTGTTATTTTAGGACGACTTCAAAACTGTTGGAAACTATTTTGGAAAAATGCTATTCTGTTTATTTAGTAAAATTTGTAAATAATTTTGAGTAAATATTTTTTTAAATTTGGTTCTTCAAAATAAGGGTGTGGGTCTTATTCAGGGACAGGTGGTATTCGAGTATATACGGTAAGTGTACATGACCTATACGGCTCAAGAAATTCACTGAATCAAGACTGCGGTCACAGCATTCAATCCATAATTTGAAACTCTGTTCGTTGAAATTTAAAAAGAAAACCATTCTTTAGCTTACCCACACATTAGTGGATGACATCCAACGGATGGTATTCAGTGCATGCCCCATTGCTGGCAACAAACAGTGGATAGCCTGGGTGAACACTCGCAGGTTGTTAAATACTGTGCCTAGTCTTGTGTACTTACTGGGCATGCCATAATGAAATACTGTTGTCCAGGATCCCAAGTTCTGCCTTCTTCCTATGGGAGTCTCCTGCACCCAGACTTCATTCAAAACTACATTCCATACACTTACAAATGCATATCTTACCATTTTGTGTTTCTCCTGTTCATCAGAGAAAGTTGACATGAATTATAAATCAACCCTCATAAGTGTTCCTTCTGTGACAATCCCCATTATCGTACAACAAAACATTTAGAATGCTTCCATTTTGCTTTATTCTGTGGAATGCTGACAGCCCAAGTTTTACTTGCGCCAAGTGAGCTGCTCCTAATGAAAGTTCTCAAAAATTATATTCTAATCCCAGAACCTCAATCTATATTGGAGTTCAGTAAAATCCGTTCCTGAAGGAAAACATTCCTTGCATGTGCTAATCTACAGTACTCTGAGTAACATCGTCAGCATGTGCAGCACCACATTGTGCCCACTCGGCTGCTTTTGTCACACCATGTACAGCACTATGGTACGCCGTCGCATTTTGAAACGCCCGCTGCTTGGATATCATAATAGCTATTTGTCGTAAGATGGTAGGAAAATACAGCTTCCATCTATATTCAAAGCTGTTATTGCCAAGAGATATCTTTTATCTTCTCAGTCATTTATGTTTTACAACGCATGTGTTATGCGCTCGGAGTGTGTGAGTTTCTTTGTAAACATGGCAGGTGGTGACGGAGTTCTTGGTTATACAGAAATAGAGAGTTTACTTGTAAATAGTTGCAGTGAAAGTAATTCAGAGTGACAGTGATAGAGCATGAGTTCACTACATCGTCCAGTTATTATCTTCTGGAATTCTTCCTTGACTTCCTTTTCCTTGAGTTTCCATAAAGGAGAATTAAAGTATGGAAACTCAAGGAAAGGGAAGTCAAGGAAGAATTCCAGAAGATAATAAGGGAAAGGATGCCAACAGACGATCCTAAAACAGGGGAAGAGGAATGGAAGCATTTCAAAAACACAATGGTGGAAGCTGCAGTGGCAGTATGTGGAAGAACAAGCAACAGAAAGCGGTGTGAAGAGACACCCTGGTGGAATGAGAGAGTAAATGAAGCTGTGGGAAGGAAGAACAAGGCTTTCAGAGTGTGGTTCCAGGAAAGAACTGATCTGGCAAGGGAAGATTATAAGATAAAGAAGAAAGAAGCAAGCAAGATTGTCGCAGAGGAGAGGAAGAAGTGGATGGCAAAGTGGACAGAGATGATGGAGGAAGACAGCAGAGGAAATAAAAAAGTACTTTATGGGATGGTCAAAAGTAAGAGAAGAGGTCTGCGAGAGGATGTGGTAATGATGGACAAAAACGGAAATGAGGTACACAACAAAGAGACCCTCAAGACCGTGTGGGAAGAGTACTTTGAGAATTTGCTGAATCCAAATGGTCATAGGGAGGAAGACAATGTATTGGAAGATGGAGAAGACAACACAGGAATGGAAAAGGACCTGACTTGGAGAGAACTGGAGATGGCTATAGACAAGATGAAAGGAGGAAGGGCACCGGGTATGGATGAAGTGAGTGTTGAAATGGTGAAGGCAGCAGGGGAGGTTGGGAAACAGTGGCTGTACCGTGTGATGAGGGTGATATGGAAGGAGAAAAAGTCCCCAGAAGATTGGAAGAAAGGATTAATTGTCCCAATATTTAAGAAAGGAAGCAGAAAGGAGTGCAGAAATTACAGGGGAGTCACACTCATACCTCACTATGCCAAAATATATGAAAAGAAATTGTGGTGTTTGAAGCCATATTTTCAGTGTTGCCTTAGTAAACAAGAGTTTAGTGCTTTTCAGTCGGTCAACACGAATGTACCCAAAAGAGATGGGTTATGCCCTAATCCTGAAATAAATTACATGAGATTAATAAAACACTAGGATGACCAGTTTCGATCGTCAAGCGATCATCATCAGATCCATTACACTTAGGCTACAAAATCTATGTTTGAAATACAGGTGAAAATATTTACAATATGTACAATTATTTAGTTGCAGTATTGGTACTGCAACTGTCAGTGTATGCTAAATGCAGTATATATGTTAGGTGAAATGCTAAATGGTGATAGCTATCCGGAGATTGTACTTTAGAGAGATTATATGGTTGTAAACTATGGTTAAACTATAAAATTTTTGGCTAACTACTTATCTGATTGTCTTCCGTATTACAGCTACTCGCAGTTTTCGTGCTCACTGGAACTCGCTGTGCGGTCGACTGCGGTGGTTATCTTAACGACTGGTTTTTCCCCTGCCTCCTCCCCCCTGTCCCTACGTGCTGTGGGGAGTGATAGCGATGTGTTTATGTGAGGTGTTGCCAACCTAGATAAGATGTATGTTATTGAATGAGGTGGGTCCACAATTATTAAAGACCGTGGATTGGCCCTCGCCACGCGTGGAGCATAACCCATTCGAACTAAGCGTTGACGGTCTTATGAGGACGTCCCGGCACCTTTAATACTGCCGCGAATATGGGCGAATATGGGCCAAGGCCCATATTCGCGGCAGTATTAAAGGTGCCGGGACGTCCTCATAAGACTGTCAACGCTTAGTTCGAATGGGTTATGCTCCACGCGTGGCGAGGGCCAAGGCCCATATTCGCGGCAGTATTAAAGGTGCCGGGACGTCCTCATAAGACTGTCAACGCTTAGTTCGAATGGGTTATGCTCCACGCGTGGCGAGGGCCAATCCACGGTCTTTAATAATAGGGATGTAGCGGGAGAAAGTTCGCGCCAGATAGCGCTCGTGTAGTACTGGGTAAGCGCAAGGCGATCGTCTTATGTTTCTCCCAGTCAGCTGCGAAGAATGTATAAATTGTGACAGAGTTTTCTAAGCTAAAGTAAATTATATCTTCTTTAATTTTACTCCAAGACTATATTAATTATTTCTATAGGTATATCTCCTAATATATTATGGACGATTTTCAGCGTTTAAGCGTTAAACAGCTGCAAAATGAGCTACGGACTAGAGACACTAAAACTAGCGGGAGGAAGGAAGAATTAATGGCCTACAGCGGTAATAACAAAATTCTAACACGCTTTATTATTCAAATAATGAATATGATTCAGCATGCTTTCTCCTAAAGATTACAATTACTAGAGTATTGTAGGCCTATATTGATAAATATATCTCCATAAGACTTAAATCATAAACAGAGATTTAAATATTCACTTGCTCCCCTGCTTACAGACTTCGATTCATGTATTTTTTTTTTAGGTTGATAGCTTACATGAAACTGTCGTGTTTTAAGGTAAACATAATCAAAGAAAGTTGATACCGGTAATGTGTACCTCGAAAATGCATCGCAACGTTTGGTTCTTATGTAATTTTGTCAATTTCTCAATAAGAATCGTTCCCTTACCCCTGGAAATGGACTTGGGGGTACAATTTTTTTAAAGTTTGAGAATCCCTGCTTTAGAGCCACGAACTGTTTCCATTCATCTGACTATGTCTCAAGAATGTACTGTAGAAGTCAGTCGCTACCACATTCTCCGTCGGGCAGATGGAAGTTGACGATTAATTCTGATTTCAAGAAACCAACCATAATACGTTTGTGACTGTTAATGTTGCGACATTTATTCTTGAAGTATTTGACCGAGTAGCCTATTGATGTCTTTGAAAATGTGAGTCAGAAATGTTACTTTCATTTCTTCGTGTATATATGGACGATTTCTTCCCGTACTTCAATGGAGATGATTTCTGCAGATTCCGATTTTGTAGGCTTATCGTGATAATCCGGCAATTTCCTTGTGTATGGCCTCTTCCTAAATAATTATTTTTGTTGTGTTCGTGGTCCACGGAAAAAGCGATGGAACTGCGCCCGGTTTTTATCTTGCTCTCTCACCTTCAGATACAAACGCATAAATTCAGTGGTTGTTATCGAAATGTCTAATCAGTTTATAGGTACAAAACAGGAATTATTTCCCTTTGTAAGTCACACTAATCCAACACAGTTTTCGTGAAGTCATCGGGTTGTAAATGATGGAAACACACTTTAATATATTCGGTCAGATTTTTCTCACCGAAATTTTTCCTTCTGATAACGTGTGACCATTTCTTCCTCATTTCTTTCTTTTGTGGAAATTGGTGAAACGAAAACGGGCTTTCCTGATTTTTGCAAAGAGGAACACTGCAATAGCTCGGCATAGTCACGAAAATAACAATTTAAACAACTTAAATTCGTACATATTAGCGGCATGAGAACACAGGAGACAAATGAAGAGCGCCGTGCGCTTACCCAGTACAACAGCAGTGCGCTCTGTCGGTGATAGTTCTATACATCCCTATTGTGGACCCACCTCATTCAATAACATACATCTTATCTAGGTTGGCAACACCTCACATAAACACATCGCTATCACTCCCCACAGCACGTAGGGACAGGGGGGAGGAGGCAGGGGAAAAACCAGTCGTTAAGATAACCACCGCAGTCGACCGCACAGCGAGTTCCAGTGAGCACGAAAACTGCGAGTAGCTGTAATACGGAAGACAATCAGATAAGTAGTTAGCCAAAAATTTTATAGTTTAACCATAGTTTACAACCATATAATCTCTCTAAAGTACAATCTCCGGATAGCTATCACCATTTAGCATTTCACCTAACATATATACTGCATTTAGCATACACTGACAGTTGCAGTACCAATACTGCAACTAAATAATTGTACATATTGTAAATATTTTCACCTGTATTTCAAACATAGATTTTGTAGCCTAAGTGTAATGGATCTGATGATGATCGCTTGACGATAGAAACTGGTCATCCTAGTGTTTTATTAATCTCATGTAATTTATTTCAGGATTAGGGCATAACCCATCTCTTTTGGGTACATTCGTGTTGACCGACTGAAAAGCACTAAACTCTTGTATATGAAAAGATATTAGAAAGTAGAATACGAGCCAAAGTGGAGAGAAAATTGAGAGAGGAGCAGTATGGATTCAGACCTGGGAGATCAACAGTGGATCTCATATTTTCAGTGAGACAGCTCCAGGAACACCACTACGAATTTGGAGAAGATCTGTTGATGGCCTTTCTGGACATCGAAAAGGCCTATGATAGTGTGTGTAGGGAGAAGGTTTGGAAAGCAATGGAAATCGTGAGAGTGGAAAAAGGGACTGTAGGCAGAGTGAAGGAGATGTATTGTGGAAGTGTGAGTTGTATGAAAGTTGGAGGGGAAAGAACAGACTGGTTCAGACAAATGAGTGGCCTGAAACAGGGTAGTGCGCTGTCACCCCTTCTCTTTATTGTGGTTATGGACGAGGTAATGACACGGATAGCAGGAAAGATAGGAGAAGATAAGATGAAAGCAATGGTGTTTGCAGATGATCTCATGGTCTGGGGAAACAAGGAGGAGGAAATTCAGGAGCAACTGAAGGCTTGGGAAGAAACAGTGGGAGAGTACGGATGGAAGTTCAACATCAGTAAATGTGAGATCCTGTTACCGACTAGGAAAAAGGACAGACCAATGAGTGGGATAACACTTGGAGGTGGACAGCTGAAGAAGGTGGAAAGTCTCAAGTACTTGGGAAGTATAGTGGAGGAAAATGGGAGAAATGACAAAGAGATTACGGAACGTGGCAGACAGGCAGAAGCATTTCTGAGAAGCATTAGGAGCTTAGTGTGGAATAAAGATGTCCCACAAAAAAGCAAGGAAGTGTTATACAGAAGCTACTATATCCCGATACTGACCTATGCTTCAGAAACGTGGACAATGAAGAAAAGAGACATAAGCAGAATACAGGCAGGTGAAATGAAGTTCCTGCGAAGCAGGATCGGGGTAACATGAAGAGACAGGGTGAGGAATGAAAAGGTCAGGGAAATGGTGAAAGAGGAGCCCTTGCAAGGTAGGATTGAGACATCAAGACTGAGGTGGTATGGACACTTAAAGAGAATGGATGAGAAGAAGATTCCCAAGAGGATACATGAGATGCAGATGCAGACGAAACGACCAAGGGGAAGACCAAGAGATAGATGGCTGAAAGGCGTGGAGGAATGTGTCAAGAAGAGAGGCGAGGACTGGACCAGAGTGACAGTGGAGAGGTGGTGGGAAGAACGGACTAAGTGGCGAGGCTTATGTTCCAAACAGACCCAGCCTGGGGCTGGAAACTGTACACGATGGGGGGCGACTGTAATACTGGAAATCCACCTATACCTTTTTGTTGAGACAGCATGTGCGAAAAATAAAATGGACCCAGCTGAAAGAACACCAATTAACTTTTACGATATTTTTTTAGACAATGATCTTATAGATATGATCATTCATGAAAGGACACTCACCGGCAAAATAAAACGCAACATTTGTATTTTTTAATTATTCTCATAATTTATTGCACTGAAATTATTCTTATGTAAAAATTATGCATAATTAATTGTTTTTTAAACATTTGAAAACCACTTCACATACAAAAAGAATGCTTCGAATAGAAAATCTGTTCTTTTTTCTAGAATAGGAAAAACAAGTGAAAATGTCTTAAATTTTGAGTAAATTATATAGTCATTTAAAAATGTTAACCTGAGTTCCAAAATTTATCATTACAGAATAAATCCATTCCTCTGAGTACTGACACAAGAACTGAACACTTAAAAGCGGGTATTTCCACCCCTAGCACGAAAGTTCTGTGCTTTCCTGTGGGATGCGTTCCCACTCCTCACGCAGCATCACCCGACGTTGCTGGAGAGTCTCAGGAGCACGTTGCTGAACATTTCTGGCCAACATATCCCAAACATGTTCCATTGGATTGAGGTCAGGGATCCTAGTTGGCCAGTCCAGTGCGTACATTCCAACCACATGCAGGTACTGCAGGACACATCGGGCAGTGTGTGCTCGTGCGTTGACGTGCATCAGGCGAAATTCATCCCCGACAAATTGAGCAAATGGTACAACATCATGTAACATGGTTTTCAAGGACTTCCATGATGTACCGGTCAGCTGTGAGAGTCCCTTTCTCAATTAGGTCAAGTTCAGTCCTGGCATCCATACTGACCCCGGCCCAGGCCATGATAGAACCCCCGTCGAATTCAGCCCTGGAGGAAAAAGTTACAGGAGAAAACCTTTCTCCAACCCTCCTCCACTCTCTTTCTCTTCCGTCAGGTGATCTGAGACTGAATCTCTTCTCGCCTGCATGCAGCTAATACGTAAGTTTTAATTTTGAAAATCAAGTGTGGCGTTCTTTTTGCCAGTGAGTGTAATTCATACCTGATAAATACTTGAAGAAACATAGAATACACCTCCAATTACTCAAAAAATCCCGGCTGTCAAAGTGGTCCCTAGTAATGCCAATGAGGTGAGGGTGTAGCTTGCACTTCGTATATTGATGAGTATTGTCCAGAAATATAGCATAAAGCTGTATTTCAGCAGGAAACATCTGGTTGAAACTCCTTTCCTTCAGTATGTTGTGTTGGAGTTCCAGGTCTGACATGCAGCTTTCCAGGGATATCCAGGTTAGCATACAATATTAACTAATACAGGGTCATTATCAACATGCGCCCTGATAAACGCGGCAAGCTAAGCCGGCTTCGACTGGTGCAGATCGCGGGAGCGTGTACACGGTTCAGCCGGTGATTGGCACGCACTTTTACCAAACATATTCAATAATGTGTACTTACAGTGCTCATAGCCGATGCTGAAAATGTCCTCCCTCTCTTGTAACACACACCTGACATCTTCTGATGAAAGAATGGACAACAATCTCATCTAATTTTTGTTCTGTCAGAACACAACATTGTCTGCCAACTTTTTTATTATTCGAATTATGGATATACACACGTTCGCGCAATGTGAATTGGTGTCTAAGCATGACCAACAATCACAGTAATCACAATACTCACTAAGCATGCAACACGTCAAAGCTTTGCAGATACACGTCCATATGAATGACAAAACACGTGTGAACTAACGATTTGAATCAGCTGACCACGGCAAAGTATTGCGTCATTTGGCTGGCAATACCCCACTTCACTGACACATATCGTTTAGTAAGTTGTCTGAAACAAGACGAAAATTTCGAATCATGTTTCCAGGAAGACCTATGCCTAATGCCAGTACAATTAGGAGGCTCGCTCAACGATTCAAGAAAACTGGCTCTGTAAATAATTAAAAAGTTAACAAACAAAAAATTAGATGAGACTGTTGTCCATTCTTTCATCAGAAGATGTCAGGTGTGTGTTACAAGAGAGGGAGGACATTTTCAGCATCGACTATGAGCACTGTAAGTACACATTATTGAACAGGTTTGGTAAAAGTGTAAAAGTGCGCGCCAACCACCAGCTGAACCGTGTACACACGGCGACATGAAATTTAAATATTTAAATGCATGTTTCTCGAGATTTGACTGAGCGCAGTGAAACTTGGTACGGTAAATGCTTATACAAATTTTAATCCACTAATATCTAATTTATTTCAATTGTTTCCATAACCACAAGATGGCGACTGCGAAATTTTAAAATCTCCTTTTTATTTCTTGTGTGCTAATCATGCAATTGAAATTTGAATAATATACCTATGCAATAATCGTCATGTAATAGTACATAACTCTATGGCCTACATATATAAAAATCCAGCATGGCAATCCGAAATATTTGGACGGTTCTCAGTATCTACGAATCTATTGAATGAAAATCCACAGCCTGTTTCCAGTCTCCGACCGGGTCAGGAATGGAATGAATGAAGCCCCCATCTAGCGGCGAGGATAGGAACTGTGCCGGCTGCCGAGGCCTGACGCACTCCTCTGGGGCAATGATTAAATGAAATGATAGTGGAGAGTGTTGCTGGAATGAAATTTTGACAGGGAAAACCCGAGTACCCGGAGAAAAACCTGTCTGCCTCCGTTTTGTCCAGCACAGATCTCACATGGAGTGACCGGGATTTGAACCACGGACCCAGCGGTGAGAGGCCGGCGTGCTGCCGCCTAAGCCACGGAGGCTCTGATCTACGAATCTATTACAGCAATCAAACTGAAATTTTGTATGTTGATAAAGGCAATTAACGTAAGTATTATATATGAAAATAGGCTATTTAGTTCTTCGTGGAACTACTTGTTTTTAAGTGCATTTCGCTTCACAATTTCCAGAATACTGAAGCCATCTGTTGAGACATGCTCGAACTACTTGCAATTACGTATTCAGAAAACATCATAGATGTTTGTTCCGTGAATATCTCAAGTTACACAAAATGGAACATAAACGTTTGTTCCCGCATGTGCTTCAGATGTAGAGTTAATGAATCATTCTTTAGTTACCAAGAATCAGATTTCTTATACCCAGTTGCACTGGATATATATTTTCATTTTGTGAAGGGCAGAGGCAATACATGTGGCTTCCGGAGAGGCCTGAAGCAGACCTCTAGAATTGACACCTGTTGGTGATCTGCCTACTATGAGGATGAAAGGAATGATAAAGATGTCACGAACACCCGGTCCCCAAGCCAGGGAAATTAACCATACGAAGTTCAAATCCCACCACCCAAGAACTGAACAAAGCCCAACAGGGGCTATAATAATAATTATAATAAAATGTTACAGCTCAATCAACTGCAGTGATTTAAGAGATGCCGGGGTGCCAGAATATTGCTCGAGAGTAAATCCACCAATAGACGTTCCTTGCATTTCACCCTAAAATACTCACCAACTGTGCCTTGTCTGGCACTGCAAGTGAGCATCTCCAGGGTCATGACAACATACTGTGCACATTTTGATTCAGCGAACTTTCAGTACTGATAAGAAATGATTTATCAACTTTCGGATTATTTTCAGGGGCTGTGAGTCTCGAGCACAGAACACAAGTAGTCTTATGCACAATTCCAGACAAGAACAAAAAACAGTGCAAGGTACTCACCAGGTGTTGTATAAAGAAGATTTTCTGGTTTTAAATCTCTATGAGCAATATTCATATCATGTAGGTATTTCACAGCTAAGCATATTTCACGCATAATTTCTGCTGCCTCTGGAAGGAAAAAAATTAAGCAAAATATAATTACATGGAAACAAGGGCAATAAGAGCATCTAGAAGTAAAAGCAAACTTAGCACTGCAATCATAGGTCACGAAAACTCCTTTTCACATGGATTCTGGACCACTGAATGCGACTATAATTCAAGAATCGAACCCAGTTTGTCTAGGTGAAAGGCAAACAGTATGTAAAAGTAATTTCCCTCAGAGTTCTCTGGTCAATAAAGTGAACACACCTCCATCTCATTAGACAAGGGATGGGTAATATAGCCCTCAAAATTTCAAATGTAACACATTCCTGGTGTATCCATGATGGGGCACATTTACTCACATTGACCGCAGTTTAAATGGGCTGTGAGTTGTTATTAGTTAACCTTGCCTCCCTCTACAATCCATCCCGTAAGAGTTCCATGGCTTTAAAGTCAGGAGAATGACCTGGCCTCATCATACTGCCCAATTGAGATACAGTAGAGTGTCGATAATCCGGATTAATTGTGACCGGACCCCGTCCGGATTATCAAAATTTCCGGATTTTAGAAAAGAACCGAAAAGATGTCATTTCAGTGCATAACAAAAAGAAAACTTGCTAAATCTGTTAATAATTCACTTTAGTGGCTAAATAATTGGAGCAGATAAACAAAACCATTAATCAATATGAACTTATAATGTATTTTAATGAAAGAATACACACACAGTACATAATGTAATGTGCAATATGTACATTTTAACAGAATACTGTACAATTTATACATGGCCTGAGCATTTAAAAAAATATGTTATTGATTTTTGAACCGCAGCAGTGGTTCGCTTTTTTTGCGGCCAAGTCTTTGATTCGTAGCCGTAAGATGATCCCAACCAGCCTGTCACATCAACGCTTTTGTTTGACAAATATATATGTATTCACTTCAACTATTTTTTCACCGGAATTGAATCCGGATTTTTGACGTCAGGATTATCGACGCTCCACTGTACATGTTTAGAGTCACTGTCCTGCTGGTTAACAAACATGAGACCAAAAAACATCAGTGAAGAAGGGAAAGCAGATCTCTGCAGTAATACTCCTCCATTCTTAATACAGTGCAATCTCCGTAGAACGATTATCGATACAACGATAATCCCCTCTGTAACGATAAAATAAATCGCATTGATACAATGTTATTTTTTTCTCTCTATAACGAAAAATCCCTCTACTTCAATCCATATTTCAGTTCCCTCCGACGAACATCCCTTCCGTACTACGATAATTTAAGCACGAAAATTATAAGAACCGTCTGTAACTGCGATACGAAGAACAAACTTTCCAATTTCGTAAGCAAAGGAAGCAAGCGATTAGTGCTCTTTTCTGTACTATACGTACATTGATTTGACAGCATGGCTTCACGTTCGCGGAAACAAATAAGTCTACAGCAGAAATTAACGATAATTTAACAAAATAGACGGGGGAACAAACAGACATAGCAAAAAAACGGCCTTTCGCAATCAACAGTGGCTACATTTTGGACGAAGAGAAAAGAGATTGAGGAAACATTAAAATCAAATGCTGTATATCCTGGAAGAAAGCGCATAAAAACTGTGACTTACAGCGACGTTGATGCTGCAACGTTGAAGTGGTTCAATGAGAAAGGAGCCCTGAATATTCCAATTAATGGGCCACTACTTTGTGCCGAAGCTAGAAAGTTTGCTAACCTGCTGGGAGTAGACTACTTTAAAGCCAGCAATGAATGTCTTATTAGGTTTAGAGATGGTCATGGTATAACCTATAAATCAATTCAAGGAGAAGAGAAGTCTTCTGCGACAGGTGACGCCGATCATTTGCGAAGTAATTCAATGAAAGAAATAGCACAGAAATACACACCAGAAGATGTCTATAACTCTGACGACACTGAGATATTTTATCAACTTCTCCCTGAGAAAACCTTGTCTTTGATAGGAGGGGAAATGCAGTGGGTCCAGAATCCAAGCAATGTTTAACTGCTCTCCTCTGTGTGAACCAGACGGGAAGACACAAGCTCCGGTCATTAATAATAGGAAGAAGTCTTAAGCCTAGATGCATCAAAAATGATAAAAAGTTTGCCAGGAAAGTCATTTTAAAATCGCTCTTTGCAAAATTACATCAGTCAAATTTTTTTTTTTTTTTAATGTGTACACTGTTGCCTTAATACGAGTATTCTCATTTCTAATTTTAGTTGACTACAACGCAAACAAGAGGGCGTGGATGACTGCTACTATGTTCTCAGAGCGGCTACTGAAACTGGATGCTGAAATGAAGAAGAAAAGGAACATTGCACTCATCGTGGACAATTGCACAGCTCACAAGCAACTACCGGTCCAGCAACATGTGGAGGTCTTCTACTTCCCAGCAAATTGTACCTCGATCCTACAACCTTTATGGGAATAACAAAGTGTCTTAATGCAGGTTGTTCCAAATCCATGAGTTTGAGTATGCGTACACGCGAGTACTCAGCAGTGATGCTCGGAGCACGGTTGGAGAGGGACTGGGGGTGAGAGCCAATACGTCACTGGTCGAAGGTCATAGCACAAGTCTATGCGTTCCTGCCAGTCTTGATGTATCCACCACGAAGTGACGGCAGCCCCCCACAGCAGAGCTGTATTGCATGTTGCAGGTTTACTCACGAAAGGCGGCGAGTACTCTGCTGCTCACGAGCAAGCTGCTCGGCTGGAACAGCCGGTCTTAATGGGTACTACAGAACGACCTCGGTCGAGAGGTTTATCACAAACTTAGAAAGAAATCTGTCAAATGCGCAACAGGTTGATACAAAACAAGCATGTGACATGATAGCTACAAGCTGGCAACGAGTGAAACCTGAGACCGTGAGGAATTGCTGGAGAAAGACAAGATTTTCACCTGAAGAAGAGGTTGACTGCGACGATTTTGAGTATGACGCAGGTGCGAATGTACTGAGTAGTGTTCTTTCTAACTACGGCAAACAGCTTGGTGAGAATGAGAATGTTCCAGCAGTGGAAGAATACCTTTCAGTTGATGATGAAATCCATGTTTTCTCTCAACTCACGTATGAAACAATTGTGGAGGAAATTCAGGGAATCCAGGCAGTAAATGAAGGAGAAGGAGAAGAGGATGAAGAAGGACAAGAACGATGTAATGAACCATTGCTTACTCTTCCTCGACGCGATCAGGTCTTTGTGTGTTTCACGTTCTGTAAAGAAAACTGTCAAACAGACTACCATTTCAGATTTCTTTAAGTGAAGTAGTTCACAGTAGTGAGATGCTGCATAATGGGAATAACAAGTGCTGCATATGTACAAAAATGAAATTACATGGTCAGTATGACTGTACTTCGCTGAACACAGGCAAGATACTGTAATTTCGTATTTCTTTCCGTTCTCGCAAAACTAATACAATGTAGTTGTTGTAATTAAATGGTACCATGTGGTAGGTAATTAATGTGATTGAATTTCCAGGTTTTATTCTCTTCACCAATTGACACGAGAAGGTGATATTCCAAATTCTCTTTAAAACGATAACTCCTATACACCAATATTGTTTTTGTGCTCGCAAAGTATCGTTGTATCAAGATTTCACTGTATTCCTTGTATTCTAACAAAATCACTAACCTTACAATCAGTAAAACAACTCCAAACTATGACGGAGGACAAGCTTCACTGTTGATACTCAGTGGATCTTCAGACGTTCTTCAAGAAGTTGATAAACCAAGACCCCTAGATTTATCATTCTTAGGTTTCCATTGCAAAATCCAGAGCTCCTAAGCAGATGGTTATCTGCTCTTAAATGTGACAAATTTGTACTATTAACACATCATAAACCTTTCTCAGTCCATTTCACAGAATCTTGTTTTCAGAAGTCTAAAGGTCATGCATGACTGTGCAGTTGGTAGCGGTCGCATTACTTTGTTAGTCCGCCAATGCAAGTAGCACATTTATAAATACGGTAAGTAATAAAATGTAATGATAATTCCGCAAAGAGTCTGAAAACATTTATTAATATTTCAATTTCAATGTGTGTTTACTTTACAGCTCAGCCTATAGTGTTTATCGCAAATGTTACCTTAATATGTGAACATGCGGCATGCAGGTCCGACTTCTGTGCGAGATAAAAGCAGAAGATAGAAAAAGAAATGAATTCTCTTATTCACACTGGATTTGTATTTATTATGCTTTTAACTTCGTGGGGTGGCTGTTAACTGCGTATGGCATTATTCATCTCTTGTTTAATTTATATGGTCCAGAATTCCGATATTCATGGAGCTTGCTGGATCATCACCAAGCCCTCTCATGAATAGTCAGAATCAAACATAATTAAACCCTCTCATGAATAGTCAGAATCAAATATAATTAATGTCGTAGGTTCTAAGATTTTTAGTATTTCTAGGAGTTCTTGCAAAGTGTTCTATTACGAAAAAGGTAGTAGAACTCCAGAACATTTCCTTAAGAACAGTGAACAGGTAGGCAAAGTCATTTTCACATGGTGATAAACAAAGGCCTAAAATTACTCCCAAAGATTTTTGCTGTGTATACCGTATATTAAATGGTGAAGATATTGTTTAAGCAGGGTTTGGAAGAAGATATTCAGAATTTTGAAACGCCATGAAAGAGAAAGAACCAAGAATTGTATTAGCCCCCTGATATTTGTGATGTTCATTCTTATCTAATTCCATGGCTGTAAAAAATGCACCATCCAATGCTATTCGGAACACAGCAGCCATTGTTATATTCAACTTTATCACATTTCTAACCTGATAAATGCCAAAGAGAAATATTAATAAAAATGTTCATTCAACTGATATGGCAAGCAAAATGGATGTTTTGACAGCTCATAACTGTTGTCCACGTGATGCCTGCCATGTGGGTCGTTGCTCATTGGTGGTAGCAGAGGATTGATATGTTCAATTGGGACTACTTTCCCAAGAGAACTGTCAAAAAAGTGCCAATTTACAGTAAACGACCTCAATCAACAACCACAACCATACAGACACGTATACCAATGTCTATATCAAAAAGGGGGAATTTCAATACTAAGCGTTTTACATTGGCTGTTAAGAGTAAATCAATAATTTTAGCCAACAGTTTATTTACGGAAAACTTCAAGTTGCCCTCTTCACCAGCAATGTCATCAAGAAAATTAACCATACCTCTCTCTGTGAAAGCACCATCCTGTCTGTCTTGTATCCGCTGGAAAAGTTCACCACCCTCCATGCTGAAAATTAAAGTTCATATGGATCAGAACCAGAAAAAGGTGACATGTTACGGACACAGTTATTTACTCTCATTTTTTAAACACCCTTAAATACCAACTGGCTGTATCAAGGTTGAACCTGTCACCGCGAATACAATAAGTGAACTCCAATCCCATACCTGCCAACTTTCCAAAGAGCGACAGAATACACAGGAAAGCGCATGAACCAAAGTTCAGTAAAACATGACAAATTCCTCTTATTTTCTTCATTTAAGGTTAGTAGAGTTCCCCATCATTAAAATAAAATGCTATAAGTAACTCATGACATTCTAAGGGACAAATATTTCACCTGGATTAACACCACAGATATCTTTCAAACGAAATCCATTTACAGAATATAAATTGTACTAGCACACGACCTCAGCTTCGCAACTGCCGTAACTTGTGGTAAAGGACTCTCTCTCTTAAGTTAACAGCCCTGGGGCTGGTTTGCAGCAACTCGCCAATCTTCTCTATTCTCCGCCATCCTCTTCAATTCGTGATATGATTTTGTGATCATTTCTGGAGGGACGTGGTGGCTCAGCGGTAAAGCTGTCTGTGTCTTACCAAGGTGGGCCGGGTTCGATTCCCGATCAATGCATGTGAGATTTTCCACGTGAAATGCCATGTCCTGAGGTTCGGATTCCACGTTAAACAAGGAGGTCCCATGGCTCATGATCGCGAGACTAACGGTCACGTTAAACTACAAGCTTCCTTCCTTTTTGTGTTCATGTCTGTCACTATCTGTGTGATGTATGCAAGTGGTGGTCTTCCTCTTGTGTTTTTCCCTTCGATGACTCTTGCTAGACGGCTATTATGTCTGAGAATATGTCCGAACATATTTGCTCTTCTTGTTTTCAGACTCTTCATTAAGCTTCTACTTTCTCCTGCTCTTCTGAATACCTCTTCATTTGTCGTATGTTGTATCCAACTGATCTTAAGCATTCTTCTCCAGCACCAATCCTCAAAAGCCATCAACTTCTTCTCTTCTGACTTCCCTATTGTCCAGGTGTCACTACTATACAAAGCCACACTCCACATGTACGTCTTCAACAGTCTTTTCCTTATTTTTAGGTCTATACTTCTGGATGTGAAGAGATTCTTCTTTGTAAAAAAAAGCGTTCTTTGCCAGAATAATTCTACTCCAAATTTCTCGTTTGCTGGTTCCATCATACGGTATCAAGCTTCCAAGATACTTATATTCCTTCTCATGTTGTATTCTACCATTCTCGATATAAATTGCTGGTGCTCTTCTATGATCTTCCTGGTTCCGACTGCATACGAGTATTTTTGTTTTATTTTTATTCATCTTCATGTTAAAATTCGTTTTTAAGGATGTTATTCATTACATGTAAATAATAATAGGCCATCACTCGTTTCCGTGGAAGATTGTCAACTTAGATGATTATATAGCCCGATCCTGGAAACACAAACTCTCCCATAGTAGTGACACACGTTCTTCGGAGCAGCCACTGGTCCTTAACGGTTGATCCTCCTGTAAACCTCACATTGTACTTCTCAGTCTCACGTCTTCGCCGATGTTGTTTGAAACATAGTGGACCTTGGTGGACGATGCGACACCATACCTGACGATTCGATGCCGTAGTCTCCCATTTATCGGTGTCGATTTGACATTTGGATAAATTGTATTTTAGGACGTCTTTGAAGCATTTCCGTTGCCTTCCTTGCTTTCTGTCCAATCTGCAACTGGCAGTACATAATTTGTTTTGGGAGACATCGTTCAGGCATGCGAACAACATGTCCTGCCCATCGAAGCTGATGCTTTAATATCATAGCCACAATGCTGGTAGTATTCGCTTCCTTCAGGACACTGATGTTGGTGCGTCGGTCCTGCCACTTAACTCCGAGAATTCTCTTGATGCAACGCTGATGGTATCTTTCCAAACTCATTAAGTGCCTTCTGTAGGTAGTCCAGGTTTCGCAACCATAGAGCAGAGAAGGTATTACAACAGCTTGGTTAACATGCAATTTGATTGGAGTACTGATGTCATGGTTGTCAAACACCCTTTTTCGTAGACGCCAAAATGCTGCACTGGCACATTAAAGGTGATATTGTATTTAAGCATCAATGTTGGCATTTGCTGAGAGATGACTGCCCTGGTAAGGGAAGTGTTCAATGTATTTTAAGTTGTTCCCATTGATCATAATGGGAAAACAAGCAGCATTATAGTTGGACGTAACAGGTTGATGCATAATTTGAGTTTTACTGGTGTTTATTTCCAGACCTATGCCCTTACAAGCGTCATTTAAGGCATTCAGAGCAGCCTCAGGATCGTCTAGCGAGTTTGCCAATATAACATTGTCATCAGCATATTGGAGTTCAAGAACGGAACCTGTCGATACCTTTGTCTTTGCTCGCAGTCTGCTAAGATTGGAATAATCCTCCATCAGTCCTGTATTCAATATGTACACCATGCGGAATTTTTTCTTTGATCAGATGAACCATAGCGCCAACAAAAATTGAGAATAATGTTGCAGCGATCACACATCCTTGCTTGACACCTGTTGAGATCTTAAAGGGTTCTCCAGGCTCATTGCTATTAAGAACAGAGCCCTTCATATTCTCATGGAGTATTCTAATAATCTGAATGAATTTTGGAGGACATCCCATTTGAGCTAGGATATTCCAAAGAGCTTCTCTATTGACTGAATCGAAAACCTTGACGATATCAATGAAGACCATATATAGAGGACGATCTTGTTCTCTACATATTTCTTGCATCTGTCTAGCACTGATCATATCAGTTGTTCCTCGATTTGGTCTAAATCCACACTGAGTTTCAGGCAGTGATTCTTCAGCCAAAGGCTTAAGACGATTGGACAGGATTCTGGCAAGAATTTTTCCAGCTACAGAAAGCAGGGATATTCCACGATAGTTGACACATTGAGCTGTCACCCTTTTTAAAGATTACTACTATCAAGGCATCCCTGAGATCATCTGGGATCGTTTCTGTTTTCCATATCTTGTCAATGAGCTTGTGAGTGTGGTGAACTAGTGCAGTGCCCCCATCTTTAAATAATTTAGCTGGGCCTTATTATTCTTGAGTTGATTAATAGCAATTTGAACTTCTAGTAGGGAGAGACCTTCATCAAGCTGATTTTTACTGGTCTCTGCGGAATGTTGCTTAAAATGTTATCATTGACGTGGGTATCTCTGTTGAGTAGTTCGTCAAAATGTTCCCTCCAGCGGGAGATGATTGAACAAGTGACTCGGAGAAGTTCAGTATCATCTTTTGATTTTAGAGGATTTACGGCGTGATGGGATGGTCCATAGATTGCTTTTGTTGCACTGAAGAAAGCATGTGTATTGTTGGTCTCAGCTAGATACTGCCTTTCATGTGATTTAGATACCCACCAAAGGTTTTTCAAGGCACGAGTTATCATTTGGACTTCACCCTTGGTATCTAGATAAAGTTGTTTTTTGGATGCAGATTTAGGGCATTGAGCACTCTCCTCTTCTCATTTATAAGATATTGAATTTCTTGGTCACTCTCACCAAACCAGTCTTGATGCTTTTTCTTAGCAAAGCCAGCTGACTCTTCGCAGGCTGAGAGTACTGCTGACTTGAACATTTGCCAATGTTCTTCTATGTGTTTTGGATAATCATCAGGCAGCTTTTCACCAAGAAGTTTATGTAACTTTGATTTAACATTATCGTCTTTAAGAAGTTCGGTATTGACCTTATGTCTTGCGAGCTTTTCCTCCTTTCTACATTTCTGGGGAATTCGCAGAGCCATAACAGATCGGATCAGTCCAACAGTCATCAGCACTTGTCAGAGCTCTTGTGATGGGTACATCACGCTGATCTCGGGCACGCACTATCACATA
Organism: Meconema thalassinum; assembly: GCA_946902985.2. Classification (NCBI taxonomy): domain Eukaryota; kingdom Metazoa; phylum Arthropoda; class Insecta; order Orthoptera; family Tettigoniidae; genus Meconema; species Meconema thalassinum. The sequence continues at coordinate 919,656,726 of OX336389.2, forward strand.
ATCAATTAGGTGCCAGTGTTTTGAACTTGGATGTTGCCATGATGTCTTAAATTTATCCTTCTGTCGGAAGAGTGTATTTGTAATGACAAGGTTATATTCAGAACATTTGGTTAGGAGAAGAGTCCCATTATGATTGCTGTTACGGCCAACTCCAGGCGTCGCGTGTTTACATTTGTACATTTCTTTTTAACATATATATGAAACTTACCATCTGAACAAATTGAAATTTATGCATAATAACGTCTAGATAATACTTAATAACCTCCACAAATTTCTTTGTTGTAAACTTGATGTATGCAATTTTATAAAATTTTAAACTTAGCGTTCGTGTTTACATGGGACGGACTTTTAACTTCACATACCTTTACGTTTTTTTCAAACTTCTGCGAATTGTGATAACTTTTATTGGTAATGTTAAGATATTGTTTACAAGAAGGACAAAGGTACGTTTTTACGAAAAAAAAACAAATGTGTAAGCTGCGTAATGTCTGCGTGATATAGTTAAATACGATCGTCGCGTGTTTACTTGACAGCGTCGCGTGATTACACGTGCGAATTAGTGCTATTGCGACGTGGCACGAGGAGCTGATTAAACTCGTCATCAAATACGATCACTGAATGATAAAATGTAGATTTAATATCGAAGTAAGTAATTATAAGGAAGGGGCGTGATGGCGCAGCAACCATCAAGACGGACTGGGTTCGAGTCCCGATTAATGCATGTGCGATTTTCGAGATGAACGTCACATGCTGTGGTTCGGATTTCACGTAAAAAGTGAGGTCCCGTGGCTTATGATAGCGAATTCTCGGTCGCGTAAAACTACAAGCTTCCTCCCAATAATAATATAAATAGAGATTCTGGTACTGACATGTGGCCTACTTAATAAAGGAGAATGTTTTTCTAAATTGTCACATTTATTTAACACTAATAACAGTGAATGTAAAATAAACTACAAAATCATTGCCATAAAATATATTTTTTTAAATCCGAACAATAAACGCTATAGTAGCCTACAGTTAGAATGAAAGTTTCATCAGAACTATAAAAATAATCAAATGAAGAAACATTTTTGTTCATTCTGCTTCTGGTATAGACTCCTCAAAATACCATTTCCCACGAGTAAAACGAGCCACAGGTAATTTTCTTGTAATTTCACTTTCATTTAAAAAGCACTCGTCTTTCGTCGGTGGTTCACAAAACAGTTTAGCTTCATCGTTGCACTTGTGAAAATTGGTTACAAAAACATCACCATCACTTTCAGTTATGGTACAAACATAATATTTGGAATGTTTCTTTCCCCTGTATTTTCCAAGTACGAAGTCACCCACTTCAAAGGCTGTATCACGAGGTGCATTTCTGTCATCTGCTTCGATCTTGTAGTCTGGATGTAGAGAGTGTGTGGTAGTTGTTTCTGAATAATAATATTTTCTTGCCTGAACTATGTATTTCTTTAATGGCTCCACATAATGAATATCATGTGTTCCTGGTAGAGCACAGACATCGACGAAGCGACTTTCCAGGAGGGGTTTAGTCTTTTCAACGTCTTCAGAAGGAACAAATATAACATTTGTGCTTGCTGAATTTCTTTTCGCCACTTCCACAACATCGTGGACGTTTATTAGGTCTCTCTTTGCACGTAGAGCAACAGTCAAATTACGTTTTATTGTCCCGCCAACACCGTCAACAGCACCTTTCCCATGACCAGACGCAAAAAAAAATCCATGTTACATTCATTCCAATAGTTTCCTTATAAAACGTTAGGTTTGCGAACATGAACCTTTGCTTAAACTGGCTCGCCGCCCCGTCCGAGAAGATAATCACTGTGGTGATTTCTGGTCGTTTTTCCTTGATGTTCGTTAACACCGTGCTTAAAAAGGAGTACGTGGCATATTTGTCATGCTCCATATGGTCAGACATGATCGCATATGAAGCATGATTTCCTCCCGCAAACCACGCAACAGCAGTAAATATCGTAATTTGTCGGTGATGCCAATAACAACTCTGAATTTCATCTTGTGGAAGGATAGTGAAATTCTCCGCGAAATCCACTTGCAAAACCATTGAATTTTCAGTTGTTAGTTTCTTCTGTGCCTCGAAAAATTTGCTTTGCATTCTCTTTATAAATGTGTGTTTCATAAACAAGGGACACGAATTTACAAGTTTATCAAAGCACTCTTGAACTGTGCCAGATACCTGAATTCGAGATGTGTGATTTTCAGCATCACTTTGCCACTGGTACCACTCTATTTCGTCTCCAGCGTTCTCCTCTGTCGGTGAATATTTTAAAACATTTTTAGAGCAAGTGTTACATTCACCAGTCATACACTGTTCATTAGAGTCATCACACGCCAAAGTAAAAGTAAATTCACTAAATTTGCTAGGAATGTTAAGACCTTCTTAATTTAAAGCGTCAATCAACAAACGGAAATTTTCATGCTGCTCGCACAGGCACACATTTCTTGGAGTTTGATGTTGCAGAGAAATGTACTTTGGACGAAGTCCACAGAAAGAAGACCGACCGATTGCGTGATGTGGGTGTTCTTGTTTAAAAAGTTCATATGCCTCTTGCATTGTGACGCACATGAATCGCTTCAGTTGTTTTAATTTTTGTCCAGAACTGTCCTTAACGGAGATAAAATCTCTTGCTCGGGGAGATGGCCAACTGATATCATCCCGATTGAGAAATTCAAGAACTTCTTTATTTGAAAGTGACGACTTCCTGCGCTTGCCGGAGGTGGATGGATTTTCACTAAATTTTGCACTGAGAGCAGAAACAACTTCCCGTTTCTTTCGCGGACTCACTGGTAAAGCCTGCTCTAAACGCTTTACAGCTTTCCCCAATGTTTGTTTGCATTTATACGCAGACGTTGGCATACTCGGCTCTGCAATCGATGTAGATGGTTGTGTTGTTGGACTTGTAGAGTGTTGATAAACTCTGAAGTTTCGTTTTAACTCTGTTTTTCTTCACCGATTCTCGAACCTGTTGGCGGCGTAGGCGTAGCTGGGCAGGTGTCATCTTCCTTCTTCTGCTTGCATGCCTTTCCCTTTCCTTTCTTTTAAAATCCTCATCATCCTTTTTCTTCTCGCGATACCGTTTACAACGTTCCTTGGGAGTAAGCGGCATTATTGTAAATCACCTCAGTTTGAATACTGATTGCTGTTCTAAAACATGTCCTTTACAAGTGAGTATGACGCAGAAACTGAATCCTGTGGGCAGCGTCTTGCGTCACATAGTGCATTCCTGTACAAGCGGCTCCATGTGACGGGGAACTCCCCGGCCACTTACTCGCGAGAACGTCGTAAACACGCGACGTATTTTACTACCAGCTTTGTATGAATCCAGTTGAAATTTTAAAAGAATGATATAGCAGTTTGAAAGGGTGTACAATATTGGCTTTGCATACGAAATTTTATTCAAATTGAGCCACGCACTTTTTGTCTACAGAAACTTTTATACCTTTTACGTCGCGTGTTTACATGGCCTGCAGCTATAAATTCGTCGCCTCATTACACCTTATATAAACGGTTAATAACCTAAATAAGTACTTTACTGTGAAGAGAAAGAACATTAGAATTAACATTTACCATAATTATTTTCATACCTTTTCATCATTTAATAAACAGTAATTCCTAAAACCATGGAGAAATTTCAAATGAATTTAGAATGACAAAGGTTCAATTAACCACTCAATTAAAAAATCAAAGACATCAGCAAATGAATACATATCATAAAATTAATAACATTTCATGTTTTAACTATCATGAAAACAAATTGCAGAGTTTTATATTCCATTTTACTTTTTCCTAATTGGGTGGACTATTCTCTGGAATCAGCCTTACCAACAACTTCTTTCCCAATTACACCTGTCCACAGTGTTGAGTCCCTACCAACACGGGCATTGAAATTCCGGAGGAGAATGATTTTATCAGATTGTGATATATTTTTCAGAAGCTCATCTACTTAGGAGTAGAATTCTTCTTTTGGTCCTCTTCAGAGATGAGAGTTGGAGCATATGCGCTTATTATAGTTGCTCTTTGATTAATACTGAGCTTGAGGCGTAGGGTCATAAGCCTTTCTTTTACACCAAATGGGAGCTCATCAGGATCAACGAGTTCATTCTTAATGGCAAAACCAACCCCATGAATACGTGGTTCATTTGCCTCTTTCCCCATCCAAAAGAAGGTGTAGCCTCCTTCATTTGAGAGTCTCGTTTCACTGAGTGCAGCAACATCAATGCTAAACCTCCTCAGTTCACGGGCAACAATTGCTGTTCGTCTTTGTGGTCGGTTTTCTGTGTTAATGTCCATTAGAGTACGGATGTTCCAGGTGGCAAAATTCATATTTATTTCGTTTCGACCGCATAGGGTGTACTCTCTGGACGCAGCTATCCAGTCAGGTAGTATTTAGGCTATGTTTAGAGCACCTTTTATAGCTCCCTCCCCATTCGGGGTAAGCAGAGCGGATCCTAAATAGGCCTGCTCAGTCAAGAATGCAGCATACGAATCGCTCTACAGCCCATCCTAGAGCAAAGCGCAGGTCACACATCCGCCGCCTACGTGCCGGTTTGTCACTAGAAGCTCCCAGATAACACAATCCTGCTCCCGTCACAACTCCTCGATTGCCACACGGCTTTCAGTCGTGAATGAAGAGATGTTATTTCCTTCAGAAGACGCCTGTGTGTGACATCTTTTTAAGTGGGAATGCTGCTGCACATCAACAATCACACGATCCGTGACAGATACAGAGCCTGTACCTAGTGGCACAGCAACGACGACGACTAGAGGTTCCGAACCTGCTGCAGCCTTCATCCACCTTCTCAGCCGTTGGGGCTGTACTAGTCGCCCGTACGTCTGGTCCGTCGTTGAGGATCTATTCTATGCCGTTGACCATTTTGGTTCTTCCACCTTTAGAGGTAGTTTCCAACCCCAAAGGCATGAGAGTGCCCTAACCTCCACATGCTCATCCACCTTCCAAGGAAGCCGTTGATATAATGGAAGGGAACTCCTTATCCCGGAGGTCACTCAATCGTCAGAGCCTCGTCAGTCTATAGCAGAGTGCACCACGAGCAGGTGAGGTTGACATTTGAGTATGAATATTCCTACCCCTTACATGAAGTATCTATTGAAGATCATCTTCATTATCTGTTGTTAAAGCAATATCATCTTCGAATCAGAGCATGTCAATCTTTTCCCCATGTATATTGACTCCAACTTGCATCTCTTCTCTTCTTCCATTTATGGCGTCTTGGACATACAAATTAAATAAGTAAGGAGATAGCAAGCATCCTTGTCATACTCCTTTTTTTTTTACTTCAACCTCTTCCTGGCTTTTGCCAGACCTTATTATTCCTCTTTCATTCTAATACAAACTATGTATTATTCTTCTATCTCTATAAAAGACTACCACTTTCTTTAGCAACTTGAACAGTATATTCCAGTTGTTATCAAAAGCTTTCTCCAGATCCACGAATGCTAGATATGTTGTTATTCCTTTTCTATTTCTTTTTTCAATTATTTGTCTTAGAGTTAATATTGCTTGTCTTGTTCCAATCCAAATTGGTCATGTGTAAGGTACTTATCAAGGTTGTTCTCCATTCTCCTGAGTATAATGCGTGTAAGAATTTTAGATGGATGTGTTGTCAGGCTTAATGTCCTAAATTTATCGCAATTTTGTGCTCTGGCTTTCTTTGGAATTGGAGTTATTATGCACTTAGTAAAGTCACTTGGTACTATTCCAGTTTCATACATTTTGCATATCATTAAGGGAAAGAACCTAAACAATATCATGTTACAAAATTTATATGCCATGCTGTAACTATGCTACTGGATTGTCCCTAACACAAGCTCTGGTTCCTTGGGACCTATGTAAATAAATAAATAAATAAATAAATAACTTTTCTTTGGGAAGAGTCTTACGTTTAAAAATAGAGTACGGAATTAGCTTGTTACCATCAGCTGCAATAGCTAACATCACAGTGCATCTTGGTTTCTCCGCACCTCGACTGTACTCGCACCAATCTCATTAACAGTCATATCTCCTGGCATGTTGAAAAACACAGGTGTTTCGTTCTTGTCTTTAAAAACATTAGATGGTTATGACTAAATTTACAGATGTGATTTGGTATGATACATTGTATTGCTTAAGGCTATTGGATATGGACTATTCATTCCTTAATAGGAAGTCTTTTGTTTTCCTCTTAAATGTTTTTAAAGAGAATCTTTCCCTTATGCCTAATGGTAGCGAGTTATATTCCTTTATTTTAGAGGACATAATTCCTTTAGTTCCAAATTTAATGGATTGGGAATGGCTGGTGAATAATCAATTTAATCCTCTTGTTGCATAATGATGAATGTCATTTGCATGGGTAAACTGGATGGGAGTGTGTGTGTGTATCAATTTGTTTTCTAATTTGTATACAAATACTGTTGCTGACATAGCTACTTGTTTTTGCAGTGGCATAATTTCAGTTCTTGTGTATAATTCATTTGAGGGTGTGAGCCAAGGAAATCCAAATATAGATTTTATTGCATGTTTTTGGAGCATCTCAAGTTCTTTTATGAGCTCCTTCTTACAATACCCCCATACGAAATTCATGTACATGAGATGTGAATGTATCAGAAAAAAGTATATATTTTTCAATTGTTGGTTAGTAAGACAGCTATATCTTAATCTGAAAATAATACCAATTATAGGGCTGATTTTATGTTTTACATTTTCTACAGGATTTTCCCAGGTTAGTGTATTATCTAGTGTGATACCTAAGTATGTTGCCAATTTAACCCTTTCTATTTCTTTGTGGGCTATGTTGACCTGGTTTGTGGTCTCAATCTTGTATAATGGTTTATGGAAGAATAAATATTTTGTTTTAGTGACATTGATAACCATTTTGTGTGCTCTCATCGAATCCACCAGCTTATTGAGATCACAATTAATATTTAGCATAATTTCCAGTTCAGATGTTCCCAGATAGAATATACAAATACCATCTGCAAATAGCTTAAGCTTGCCTTTCAATTCTAATAATACTATATCATTAATATAGGCCAAGAAATGAATTGGTCCTAAGACAGAATCTTGAGGTAGGCTACTCCTGTGTAGATTCTCATTTGAGATCCTTTTACATTATCGATTGCAACATATTGTTTTCTGTTTGTGAGGTAGTTCTTGAACCAGTCATGTGCCACTCCTCTGATGCCTGCAAGTTCTAGTTTTATTAAGGAGAATCTTATGGTCAACCAGAACGAAGGCTTTTTGAAGGTCAATTAGTACACCAGCAGCTAGTTTGTTTTCATCTAATGCATTTTCTACATCAGTTACTACTTCAAATATAGCACTATCAGCTCCTCTATTTGGAATAAACCCATATTGGCAGTTTACCAAGTAATCATTTCTCATAAAGAAATTCATAAGTCTTTGTTTAACAACGCTTTCTAGAACCTTGCTGATGGCAGATATAATATTAATGGGTCTGTAATTTGATGGGTGGGTTTTGTGTCCTTTTTTGTAGATCGGGACCACCCTAGAGACTTTACAGCAGAGGCGGTTTTAGAACAGGGGCACACGGTCACATGCCCCACCATTAATAATCATTCTCCTTGGGTCGTAGTCGTATTGATAATCCTTCCGTGGTAATGGCGCTTATGACGTGACCAAGCAGTTCAATCGGCTTGCTGTTCACTGTCCCCGACAGTAGGAGCACGTACGTCACGTCACAACGAGGTGCTGGACACATGCCTGGTGTGACCAACACAGAGTAGCCACATGCTTCCTCTTCCTGGCTCTTTAACATTATCCCTTGCTTTTACAACGGGGCGAGGCGACAGAGGGGCTATGGGAGCTTCCTAGACTTGGGGCACAAGACTCCTGTGACTAGCCGGCGATACGGCCGTGAAAGTAGCGAGGGTAGGTAGGGGCGGGCGGGGAGTTAAAGTGTACCGTTAGCAAGGAGTACCGATAGAGGGCAGACAAGTTCATAAATAGCTTATTTACCAACCCTCAGCAATTTTCCACCAAAATAATATACGGTACATCCTTCTGAACATTGCGCCCTTCATTAATATGTACGGAGAAAAATCAACATGTATAATATGCATTGAGAGAGAAACGTAACATTATGAACGTAGGGTATGTACCTTAAGCGAATTTGAATAATGTTATAACGTCAAGTCTGAGAAATTTCAATATCTGGGGGAATACACAACTGCGTGACGACAGCACTGCCTCAGTACTTGGTTCCGAAACTTTTGGCGCCTACGATATTGAGTTACTGTATAATTGTGTTCGCGTGCAGTGGTCTTTTGCAGTGTTCAGTAATATTTATCTTACATAGGCTAATATTTGTTATTGGAAGCGTGTTTTGTGAGGTGGGAATAACGCGTACCAGTGTTATTAAACATAATTAAAATATACACTGAACGAGTATTTCGTCGTACGAGGTAAGTGGTTAATTCCTACTTGTCATCTATGTATTATGTGGCATTTTATTTTTAGACCGTAACTTATTGCTGAGACAAATTACTTAATAATTTTCACTGTGTTTTCAGGCATTGAAGGTGTGCATGTCGTTACCGAAACCGTGAAATGAACGAGGTAAAATACTTACAAAATAAGTCCTTAACTTACGAAGACAGACTATTAGCAAAGGAATTAGGCCCTCCGAAGCCAGATCTGTGCATTAATCAAGTCTAAGATAAAAACAGAACATATCACAGGACTTTCAATAAATCTGTGTATAAAAGATGGGATTGGTTATGTGGATGTCCGGTAGTAAGGTAAATGCACCAATGGTCATCATGTTAAGACAGATTTAGTCAAGAAATTATATACACCTTACGCATTTTGGTAAATTTAATCAACAAAAGCACTGCACCTAACCTCAAACCCTACTCAAACACTAGGTAAGTCCAAATATCGAAGATATTCATTTTAGGAAAAATTACGTATTTCTTAAAAAAGTGTGTTTTTGCGCCAGTGTTCAGCACGATGTATTTGGATTTTTCCTATATTCGTCACCCGTTTGCACCAATTGCCGTCACATTGTTAATTTTCCTTGCCTGCTGTTTATAATGCATTTCTGTCAATTGTTGCGCAAGACACTGATTTATCGACTTGGAGGCTAACATTTACGAATAAAACAAAAAAGAAATATTTAAAAAAAAGAGACGGCATCGGGAAGCGGGAATGGTGGGTAGAAGACATACGAACATGAAAATACCGTAATTCTGCTCTAAACAAGTGAGACCACGGCATAACAGCCTGGAGAATTACCCTTCGCCGAGGCCCAACACCAATTGTTGCCAAAAGTTTCGAAAAATTCTTCTTCTTCAGTGCAGTATCTTCACTATTAGCAACCCTCTGAATTCGCCAGTCATGTATATTTTTCTTCCAGGAAGTCTTTCGTGGCTTAAAAACCCCTACATCCATGGGTTGAAGTACGTGTGTGGCATTAGGTAGTAAAGCGACCAAAACAATTACAGATCCTCACAAAATTTACTAGTATGTATGGTCAAGTGTGAGAAGTGCCCGTCTATAAATAGAATGCCAGGGAGAGAAATATCCTTCTCAACCAACCCAGGATGAAATATGTTACTGAGAAATTCGTAAAACACATCCCCCGTCATCCACCCGTTTGGCGATTTGCCAATGCCCCAGTGTGCTGTCATTGCGGCAATGTCATCTTGCGGCAGACGTTCATACTTGAACACTACAAGGGAAGGAGAAATATCGCCGTGGGCATTGCCTGTTACAAGTACCGTCAAGCATTCTTTCTCATCCGAATTCACTTGCTGATATTTTGTCTTGTCACCCCTGTTCGCCAGCACTTTGTTACCTTTCGGATTGAGAAAGAAAACCATCTCGTCAGCGTTGAGCAGTCGCCGAGGGTCTGACAAAATAGACAAAGTCGTTTTCCACAAAATAGCTGTAGACTTCTGAAACCCAGGTTTTATTTTGATGTTCTGTAATTGCAGCACGGCTTACTGTCAAATTTTGAGGGGTTCGTAAAAGATAGACCTGGATTTCTTTTCAGGAAAGATTCACGCCATTTCCTTCCTGGCCGCATCTTTGAAAGGAAAGTCCCTCTTCAATTTTTGTGTGAGGCACTGGACGCTATTTTGCAAATCGTCCTTTCTTACCAGGACCCCGCTTTTCGTAGTGAGATTACCCATTGAACTAGCATAGCCTCATCTTCCTTTGTTAAAATGGAACTTAGCCCCATTTTCCTCTCTCTAGGAGATTTTCCTTTAATTTTGTCCGAGAGTGTGTTTCTCGGAACATCATTCCACTCCGCGGCCTTTTTAATACCCATGCCATCCTCCACAACGGCCTTAATAGCAGCTTCCATTTGCTCAATATCATATTCAGAACTGTGCGTTTCGACATATTGCCTGGGGCAGATGACCTCGTAGTTCTGCCCCTTAAAACAACAATAACTAACTAACTAACATATCGCCTGAAAGCAAACATTTAGTCTTAGAATAATATAATATTTTTCATCTCAATAAAAAAAATTAAAATCCTCTGAAGCACGCCTAGCTAAAAAACCCTAGGCCTACTGAGGTGCGGCAGTCAAGAAGAGAGACCTACGTAATAATAACGATACACTTTAAATGTTTATTGGTTGTGAAACGTTAACACAAACATTATCATTATCATGCACTAGTGTTCGTCACGAATGTGTTCTAAAGTTCGTCAGCTATGACGACTACTGGACACTAGGATCAAATGATAATTTAATTAATACAGGGTGCTTTAGAGCTACATTACAAGTATATTGCCGCTGTTAGTTAGGTCTTACAAGGAGAACAGACAATGTGCCAGTTTTCGTCACAAATGTCGAGCATTGGTAAAGTGCATTTTTTTTTATCCAGTGTTAGTCACCGGCATTTGTAACAAAACTAGGTACGTGAGCACGAAATAACAAATCACATATGTTACAGAAACAATTACCAACTATATCACGCACTTGTAACATTTTAAAATGTCGGAACATAACACGCATGCACATAATTAACTCATGTGCATGCTTAGCACATGCGAGAAGCAAATGGCGTGTCAAGACAGCTCAGCTCACAGGAGATGTTTGACGCTGGGAAACACCCATTACATCGCACGCATGATTTTGCAAAGTTGCTCCTTATCAACAAGGAAGGTATGACGCATCTCGTAAGACTTCGTGCGTTGAGAAAGACCCGTTTACATGCTTATTTTTTGTATTTATATACGAGAGTGACGACGAATGGATCAGTGACGAAAACCGGTACAGTTACCTTAAATTCATTCTTTTGTTTTCCGTGCCTGTTATTTGGTGGTGATGACACATGGATCAAGACTGGCATTAATGATTTAAAACATTTACCTGAAAAAGGAAAGAAACTTTGTTTGTCAAAATGCCATATGAAAAATGAAATGAGTTTAGCAGAGTTAGGGAATATAAGCATAGCGCAGCAACTGGATGATGGCTACAGGATTTCTGTTCGTAAACACAACGAACTTGTGGACAAGAATAGATATATTATGTCGCGCATTATTGATGCTAGTAAGTTTTGTGGGGAACTTGAATTGGCCTTACGTGGACATGACGAAACTGACGAATCAATTAATCCAGGTGTTTTAAAGGGTCTCATCAATTACACAGCGGCGCTTGACAATGTTTTAAAGGATCTCTTGGAAAATTCAACCGTGTTTAAAGGGACATCGAAGGTCATCCAAAATGAAATTTTAGACACGATTCTGTCCGTTTGTCGGAAGAATGTTGTCGACGAAGTCAGTTCTGAAGACTTCCTCTCGCTCCAGGCTGACGAAACAACGGACGCTTCATGCAAAACACAAATGTCCCTAATTTTAGGTATCAAATAGCAGGTAGAATTGTTGAGCAATTTTGGGGTTTCTTTGAAGTCACCGACAGGATCGCGCACGGTGTGGCTGCAACAATATTGGGACAGTTAAACAAAATTGAAGTAGAAAAATCCCCTGAGAAACTTATCTGTCAAACGTATGACGGTGCTTCTGTGATGAGTGAGCATAGGGGTGGAGTGCAGTCGTTATTTAAGGAGAAATACCCAAACGCGAATTACATTCATTGTTACGCACATCAAGGTAATTTGATTCTCCAACACGCCACTTCATCTTTCTCCCAAAGCAGGATATTTTTTCAATATTTGCAAAGGATAGGGCCATTTTTTCAAGATCTCCAAAGAGACTGGATTGCTTGAATGAAGTGGTTCAAAAGAAAATAGGTTACACCCCTCCGACAAGATGGTACTTTCAACATAGAACTGTTAACACTGTGTTCGAAAACAAAGAAAATCTATTGAAATGTTTTGAGCACATTAGAGACTCAGAAGTTAATGACAGAAATGCCTCAAGTCAAGCTGCAGGATTTGTGCGTACATTGAAAGATCCCCAGTTTATATACTGGCTGACTTTCTTTCATAAACTTATGCCATACGTAGCTATTTTCTTGAATTGTATTCAGCAAAGTGGTATTGATGCTGTTGAAGTCAGTGACTTTATAAAGCAGTTTTCTAAAGCGGTGACCAAAGTTCGCGAAGAATATGCGGAAAGTGAAGTGTCCTTTAGTGAGCCCGCGAGCAAAAGACTTTGTGTTGAACAAGGAAGTAGTAAGAGTAATCGTCTGGCCGTAATAGAAGTGTGTGATACTATTGTTAGTAGCATTAATGACAGGTTTCAGTTTTCGGATCACTTGTGTGCTTCAAAATTATTTCTAGTTGAAAAGTTTCCATACTATTCCATTGAATTTCCAGAGAGGGATTTCCAGACAGCCGTTACATAGTTCTGTGCAATAAATGGTCCGAAGCTGAGAACGGAGTTGGAGGTATTGTATTGTCGTGAAGATTTGTGTAATGCTTCCGGTGCGGCACCACTTCTGCAGTTCTTTTATAACAATAATATGTTGTGCACATTTTCAGAGTGTGTGATACTTTTAAAAATCATTGTTACTATCCCAATGACGACTGTAGAGACCGAAAGGTCATTCTCTACTTTGAAGAGGATAAAAATTTTCCTGAGAAATTCTATGGGGGCTGATAGACTGTCTGCACTTGCAATGTTGTCGATGGAGAAGAGGATGATAAACAGTACCCCAGATTTCAACATACGTATGATAGAGGAGTTTGCTGCTAAAAATAGAAGGATCGAACTATTCTACAAGAAGTGAACGATCAAGTAAGCTTTTTTTTACTTGGCATAACTCTGATTTTGTTTCTATTTTTATTTCGTGGTAATCAATCTCGTGTACCCTAGCCTACTTATTGTGTGTGTTAATTACTTAGTAACCTGAGTTATTTTCTGTTTATTTGACCGGGTTTGTACTTAATTATCTGTGCCTTCAGTTGGGAAAGGAAGGCATGATGAGGATGACGCTCATAATCAAATCACTCAACAGTGGTTTCATAGTTCAATCATGGTACGGTTCAACATCTAGGATTAGGGGGCAGATGACCTCGTAATTCCTCCCCCTTAAAACAACAATAACTAACTAACATCGAGAATTATGGTAATGTGTTTTAGCAAAACTGATACGTGCCCCGCCCTTATCAAAGCCCACGAGCCGCCTCTGCTTTACAGGCATCAGGGAATATACCAGTCATCAGTGAAAGATGTATTATTTCGACAAGATATGGTGTAAGGCCCTCAAGACACAATTGTAGCTGATATTAGTAGTGTTGTCCTCACTTATATTGTTTTTGTGTTTTAGAGAGTTTATAATTGATTGTATTTCATTAGCATCAGTAGGTAACATAAAGATTGTCTTAGTGCTAGTAGTATTTTTATATCTCCTAATGTCCGAGGTAGAACCATTTCCTTGATTTTCCCAATACTGTTACTCTGTTAGCAATATTGATATAATATTTGTTAATTTCTTCGCATATATTTTCCTTTTTCTCTATATTTTTGCCGTCAACTATAAGTTTGACAATTTGATTTTTTCCCTTCTTTGGCCTATTTAACATCTCATTAACAACACTCCACACTTCCCTCTGATTATTTGCATTTTGAATTTTTTGGTCAAAGTAGTTTCTTTGTAGATTTCTCTTAAGTTTTGTAAATTCATTGCTAATAATATTATATTCTTCTAAAATTTCTGCAGGTTTTTAACTTAGGGTTTTGCATATATCTTATCTTTCCTGTGTATTAGTGCTAAAAGATCTTCCATGATCCAGGGTTTGTCAGGCATTGTCTTTCGAGCGCAACAAAACGGCTGGATGACAGAGGACCTTTTCATAGACTGGTTAGGAACAGTTTCGGCGGCCAGGTGCTTTCCTACGCTCACATTCGATGCTCGTGCTTGATAGTTTTCAAGGTCATTTGACAGACAGTGTTAAAGAGAAGTGTCTGAAAGAAAAGTGTGATATGTTGGTGATACCTGGTGGTATGACGGTAATGTTGCAGCCTCTCGATGTTTCCATCAACTGACCTTTCAAGGCAAATCTGAGACGACTGTACCGCAACTGGATTAGCAGCACTGCAGAAACTACGCCAACTGGACGTCTTAAGAGAGCTTCCCTTTCACAGATGTGCGAATGGATTGTTGCCGCTTGGAAGGAAATATCTCCAGATATGACTCAGAAAAGTTTTAAGGCGACATCAATTGCAAATGCAATGCACGGAAGCGAAAATGACATGGTGTGGTGTAGGCCTACAACAGATACTGAGTCTAGTGACCAAGATATTAGTGACACTCTTCAAAATTGCATCATATGTAAGAATTCAGGTAATAAAATTTATTGTATTCCTCTATAAATTATGCAAATTTTTAATGTGTTCCGAGTATAAGCCCCACCCCAGTTTTTGCCTCAATATTTTAACATAAAAAGTGGGGCCTATACACATGCAAATACGGCATATTGATATTGTACCCATATGTACATTGGGCAAATGGCCCATAACTGCACCTAATTAATTTAGGATGATAAATCATGCCTATATATGATTTTCAGGCGAAATAAATAATAATGGCACCAAGGTTTGAACCTGGGGATCAACAGGAATCAATAGCATTAATTCTATGCAGCATTTTAATTATAACTGATGTTAGTCCATATCAATGATTTTCTAACACCAGCAGTAGTTTAGCACAGAATAAAACTTGGGGAGTTTGTAATATTAGACGAAGCCACTACTCGAATAAAGGTCAGCCAGAACAGCAGGTGCAGGCTCAGAGAGAGGACACGACCAGTTTTAGAGGATCAGGAATCCCAGCACTAGTTAGTTAAAATACATCAACTAAAAGCATAACTTTCATACAAGGAGGAAGTGTCTCTCAATTACGGGCAGTTCACGACAAGTCACCCGATATAATTGTCTCCTCTAATTTGTCATTAATGAGAGATATTGGAGCACTCAGCCACTCAAATCTGATTGGTACTTTCAAACGTGCTATGGTCGCTGAAAGGACGCCAGAGGAACTATGTTCGACCACGTCATACAAGCTTTTGATCAGAGGAGCTGTTCCACAATTGGATTCCAGCATAAAATGCCGGTACACCACAGTGATCTCATGACCCACCATCGGCATATCTGCTGGGAGCGCTACATTGTGTGTGCCATGTCTATTGTCTAGCTGAAGCGCTGAGTATAAGACCCTCCGTGCAGGGACAAGTTTCATTCAGTCTTTAGTAGCCATGAGGCACACTCGACACCACTTTGTGTAAGGTTAAACTGTTATCATTCAGTCTTGAGTATTCATGTCATGAGGCACACTCCACGCTACTTTGTGCCAGGTTATAAGATTCTAAAAGACAATGACAGTAATACAAGCAGTGTATTTGAATAGCTTTAGAGCTACTAGTTCCGCAGTGTTATATAGCAATGTCATAGTGTGACCACCAGCGAAGCATGTGCTCTTCAGCCAGCTACTAATGAAATGTAACATTGTTCTTCAACTCTTTTAATCTTTAGTTGGACTATTAATTACATGGTTAAATAAAAATTTCTATAATTGACAATATGCTATCTTGTTTACTTCCTACAATTCATTACACATATCCCTGTATGTGTATATACAGGGTGTTCGTAAAGTCACCGGACTCTAACGTTGGGGCAGATGACCTCGTAGTTCCGCCCCTTAAAACAACAATAACATAATATACTCTAACGTTGAAAAATCGTAGCCCACATATCTGACAGAATAAGTTGGTAAGCTTGGCTGCGAGATGTTATCGGACATGGTAGAATCAGTTGTAGTCGTGTCAGAACAGTGCGGCTGTTGCCTTGTACAGAGTGAGTATTGCAAGGTGAAGCGGGCGACAATGCATTTTCGCGTGCATAACGTGTCGCTTTATTGGAAGCTTATTTTGAGTGCGAAGGTTATGACAGACATGTGGAAAAATTTCCTGATCATCCCTTACCAGGTAAATCTTCTTAGTATGATCTTGCACACAGGTTTCATAACACAGACTTCGTGGGTGATAGAGAACAATGTGGGAGACCTAAATTAATTACTGACACTTTCATACGCGTTGTTCGACAGCGCATTGAGATATCTCCGCGGAAATCTGTAAGACGTTTGTCACAAGATCTTGGAGCATCAGTGGGGTCCACACATAAAGCGCTGAAAGCAGGACATTGTGCAACAATTCATAACATCATTAGAAGAGGACGATTGCTATTGCTGGTTCCAGCAAGATGGTGCCACTGCTAACGCGACCATGGCTATGTTGTGATTTGTTTTTTGGAAATAGACTAGCCTAATCTCAGGAAATATGAAGCCCCCTTGTTCGCCTGATTAAACCTCACCAATTGTTGTCTGTGGTATTTAAAAGAAAGAGTATACAGAGATAATCCGTATTCCTTACAAGAACTTCTAAATGTATTGGAGAAATAACACCAGCAAATTTGAAAAGAGTGTCTCAAAACTTGTATAAGTGTGCAAAATTTGTGCCTGCATGACAATGTTGGTCACTTTCAACATCTCTTGTGAACTGCAACTGTGCGAACCGATGAGTGCAAAACGACTAAGTGTTATGTCTGGACATTTATAACTCATCACTTTCAGAATACCACCAGAGTTTTAGAAGTATTGTTCTTCACTTGAAGGCATGTGGAACTTTTGTGTGTTATCACTAGATTTGTGTGAGCAATACAACACCAGAAAAAAATCCGAAATATTGAGTCCGGTAACTTTACGAACACCATGTCTAATAGGGTGGTCCTTATTTTTCAACTTTTGTATTTCTTCATGCACACCCCCTAGTTTCTTTCCTTTTTGTAGTTTTAAATTCATCTCATCACGATAGTTTCTAGTTTTCATGTTGGACTCAAACATGAGAAATGCACCAGAAACAAATTCTGCTTGACCCTCAGCTTGAACTAGGATACATCTCTGTCCTTAAGATACAGGGGACAATAATCCTGACGTACTGACATCACACCAGTTTTTTTTTGTTCTCTTAAGAATATATGATACAGCTTCTTAAATTATAGGCGTGCTCTCCTTCCTATATCTATTGTACGTAAATATGATATGCACCACGATCAAATATCCTTCCTTCCTATTCAAACGACTCTCTTTTTCCCCACTTGAACCCCATATCGAATAATCCAGGGTCTTTCATATAAAATAAGAGCGGCAAGCGGCAGTCTTGTTATTCGCTGCTGCGGTAGCCTTGGCCGAGCTTGTGGCGTGCCATGGTCCCCTGCTGTACTATATAAAGCGCGCACATAGTACATATATGAGGGCTGGTTTTTTTTCAAGTTCCGATGTATAAAAATAACAGATTGACGCACCAAACTGATTTTACTACTAAATGTTTGCTTGTTTTATTCGTACGTCTCAACATAATCGCCAAAACTATTGAAACATTTGTCGTATCGTTACACCAGCTTTCCAATGCCCTCGGCAAAATATTCTGCCGCCACTGAGGTGGGTACGTCTGGACAGTCTCCTGAAGTGTTTCCTTTTTGACGAGACGTTGCCGCCCAACCATACCTTCAATTCTCGAAAAAGGTGAAAATCGTTCAATGCTGGTTTGGACTAAACGGTAGATGGTCCAAAACTTCACACTTGAATTCTTTGTAAAAGTCTATCGTAACGTTGGTACAGTGTGGTCGTGAACGATTTCCCCCCCTTGTATATGTCTTAATCTTGACCTGCCGCCTTTAAACCAAATGCTGTCTCTACACTTATGAGCAGTTTGAGCACAGTTGGCACAGTCCTTTCCTGAATATAAAACCTAACAATAGTTCCCCAAACAAAACATTATCTTATAATGATATATTCTAGTTTTCATGTTGGACTCAAACATGAGAAATGCATAAGGAACAAATCCTGCTTGACCTCATTGATATACAACACAAAACATTTATCAAAATCATCAATATCAGTGATGCGACTGGGTACAAGATGGGCTTTACCTGATGTTCCAAATGAGGTACCCAGTTCCCCACACTTTCTTCCTTCTTTAATAACATTGGTCAACAGCATTTTTGTTACGAAGAATGTGAATGGTCTTCTGGGCTAAGTCATGGGTGCTGAATTCGAAAATCAAATCTGTCTTCGTCTGTCTGGCTCGGTTTTCGTAATATGGTACCCTCTATAGTTTAACACCTTGAAACAGCTGCAATTTTGGTTACGTTGGTATTGCTTAATTAATTTGCTTTCAGTTTTCCTTTGTCAATGTAATTGTTGGAAAACAATTGAAATATACTCTATATACAAGGTCGTTCATTATCCTCAGTTCCGAAATCCACAGTCAGGGTACGAATGAGGCGGATAAGTCAAGCTCCAACACATTGCAGTGCATTGTTTATTCACTTTCTCTTTTAATCTAATGTAGCTCATTTCTTTGATTAATTTGTGTACTAACACAGATTTCTTTTGTCCTACTTTTGCCAGATACATGTAATATTAAGGCTGGTGCAAGCGTTTACAAAACCATTATAACATGAAAACTGATGCCGATACATAAATTCTCAGATTAGATCTGGATTCAGGGACAAATTATCTTCCAGAAACAGCTTGTTTCATTTTTGTAACTGAAAAAAAGTTCTTTTTTTTTTGTAACCAGTGTAATATTTCTATCGGTCCTCTCTGGCACCTTTGTTGCAGCTACCACTCTATCTTGCACTATTTTCAGAGGAATTAAGACTTCACTGGCCACACCTTCACTTTTCATAAACATCATCATGATAACCTTCCAGCGAGCCGGGTAGGAACATTGTGAACGATATGCCTCCAATTAGTCCTGTCCTGGTATAGCTTTCCCCTCTCCACTGCATCCCATGTTACTCCTCTCCTCATGAGACCTTCCTCAATCTGACCATCTCTTCCTAGGACCTCCAATTGGTCTTCTTTCTGGCACCTCCATCTCCAAATACTGGCTTGGAGTTCGGGTCTGATGCATCCGCTTCACATGACCTAACCACTTCAATCTTGCCACACTCATCCTTTCCCCATGGTCAAGTTCACCTGCATGTCTCTCCTTACATACAGTATTCATTCCTGACCCTGTCGCTTCTGGTTTCTTGTAGGGCTGATCTAAGGAACTTCATTTTACATGCTTGTAATTGACTCTCTTCTCTCTTATTTATGACACAGGTCTCCAGACTACACGTCATGATTGGCAAGAGGTAGGTTTTATACATGGTCTGCTTAGCTCTTAGAGGTACTCCCTTGTCCCAGATGAGGTTACATACTTGGTCGAAGAAGCTGGATCCTTTTGTAACTCTTTTTAAAACTTCCAGTTTCACACTACCCAGATAATTGAAACTGTTTACACATTGGAGCTTCTCTCCCTCTAGTATGATATTACAAGGTGCAGGTGTCCTGCTTATCTACATCGCCACTGACTTGCTCATACTCACAATCAACTTGAATTCCTTAAATTTGGCATTCCAGTAATCTAATCTCCTCTGAACCTCCATTTCTGTCCCTCCCAAAAGGGCAATGTTATCAGCAAAAACTAAGGCATCTTCATTTTCTACTTTCTTGATTTCGTCGTGAGGTTTGAAGCCATTTTTCAGTGTTGCCTAAGTAAACAAAAGTTTGGTGCTTTTCAGTCGGTCAACACGAATGTACCCAAATAGAGCTGGGTTATGCCCTAATCCTGAAATAAATTACATGAGATTCGTGTTGACCGACTGAAAAGCACCAAACTTTTGTTTCTTGATTTCCTTAATGATTGTGTCCATGAGTGTAAGGAAGAGCAATGGGGAAAGTGAACTACCTTGTTGAACACCTCTTTGTGTTGTAAACCATGTTGATACTCCACCTCCTATGCATACACTGCTCTCACAACAGTCATACAGTATCTGAACATTTTTAATTAATGACTTGGGAACATTATGCTTCCTCAACCATTCCCATATTTTATTCCTTGGTACACTATCATATGCTTTTTCCAAATCCTGGAAGACTACTATCAAGTCCTTCCCCTTTTCCCAATGCTTCTCCATTAATTGATGCAGAGAAAAGATGAGGTCTATCATACCTCTGTTACTTCTGAATCCATGCTGTTGTTCCTCAAATTGATGTCCTAGAATTTGTCTCAACCTCCTTTCTATGATCCTTTCCATTATCTTAGGCAATGGGATAGCAGTGATTCCTAGGTAGTTGGTTTTGCTTCTTTCTTGAACAGTGGTATTATTATTCCTTTTCTCCAGTCTTCTGGCACTTTGTTCTCTTTCCATATCACTCCCAGCATCTGATGTAACCATTGTATTCCATGAATTCCAGCCGCCTTAATGATATCCGCTGTCAACTCATCTACTCCTGCGACCTTTCCCCCCTTTTATCTGTTTCAGTGCATTTTCTGTTTCAGTTCAAGAAATTGGATACTGTTCTTCCTCTACTGCTTCTGCATCTAGGACTTCAGTAACACCTACTTGTTCCTTTCCCCTATTCAGTAAGATTTTGAAATAGTTTTTCATCTCTTCTCTGATGCCTTCCATGTCCCTGATAATATCACCTTCTTCTGTTTCAATCGCTTTTATATCTTCTCTGACAGATCTGTTACTTTTCAACAACACACATAACATTTTTTCATTCCCTTTGCTATCTTCTTCGAGTCTCTGGGTGAATATTTCCCAACTCTTCTCCTTTCATAAACAAGTGCACATTATTCACAACCTCATGAGTTTGGCTTGAACCATGTTCAGTTGGGATGAATCTGAGTAATCATTAATTATCATTATTCTAATTACGTTATCTTTTGAATATGCCTCTCTTTTCTAGCATGTACTTAGTTTACTTTACTGGAGGTCCATTGGTACATATTTGATATTTCTTTACCAGCCTCTTCTTATTGGTCCTGCATGGTCAATTTTGATTGGTATAATTTTATATCTCTGCACCTGGCACAAATGTGTCCTTGCGTCTGTCTATTTTTCTGATGGTCACCATGTAATACAGTCACGTTACAGAGGGACTGTCTCCCTCGAGGGGAAGGCTTGCCCTCTTCCAACATTCTTCCGATACGCTAGTGATGTACACTTACAAACCGTAAACTATTGTTTCATCTTTTAGTTTCCTGCATGTGTTTCTGCGGTGATTAACATGACTGAAGCCACACAACTGACACTGTTCGACGGAGCACCAACGACTCTGCTGATATTATCAGGAATTACTGTGCCTGAGCGCACACATCTCGAAATGTGATGCAGAATATGCAAGCATTGAAAGAGCAAAAAAAGACAGCTGAAATCACAAGCATGGCACCCTGATACTAGTTCCAATTTGTTCCGAACTGGATTGCCAAGGTAAGGTTTTTGCTTTATGAAAGGGAGCTCGACTTCCGTAGCACATTGGCATTGCTCGTGACGTCCATACTACTTGTATTTTGTGTCTTGCGATGGCCTTCTCAATATGTGCTAGCCACGCGTATTGGTGAGGTGTGTCTGTACCAACTGACGAGCCCAACGGCACACTGGAGCGAAACGCTGGCATTTTATGTTTGAGTTGACCAGATCAATTTTATCATATTAATTGATGAAGTATGAGAAAACTTTGGGATAATAATATTCAAAAATTCACTGGACTACTTCCAGGCATCAATTTGAATTTGAAAGAAACAGAAAATTTCAAAATATCCCAATCAATTTTGCCTCAGAGGGCTCCAGTTTGTATGGCACATTTCACCAAGACAATGGCTAGTACATGCTGTTAAGGCCTCTGCAAGGCTCTTACGAACCACGAACAGTGCGAATGTACTATGGGAGACTTGGCTCTTATTTAAAAAAAAACCTGCTATCCTGGCAGATCTAGGTGGATGGTGAATGTTTCCGAAGAAAAATCACAGATATATTAAAAATCAAGTGTTTGACATTTTGGGTTCTGCTATAGTACAACAGAAACATTATTATGATTACATCATTGTATTAACCGTAACCATATAAACCATGCAAATGACTTGGTTCATTATAACTATAAGTTGTGTAATGACAAGAAATAGGTCTCTAATTCTAAAAGCGTTAAATACACTCACCATTCCATAATGACGAGAAGGCACTTGTTCCCACTATACGAGTTCTCATAAACATCTTTAACATTAACTATGTGCTTACAACCACTGGCCCGCCAATGCAAGTCGACTTCGCGACGAGCCTTTGTGCAATCGTGGAGGACCTATAGTAACAGATAAACCAATTTACATAGCTGGGAGTTCAATAAACCACAATTAAAACAATAAAACTCATGAAGCAGTGCAAGAACACAAAGAATACCAAAAATACCATTTACCAGCAATCAATTTCATTCTCGCAAAGCATGCAAAGTGAGCAATAGTTGGTCTACAGCTCAACGCAGTTGACAGATCATGGAATCCGATAACCTGAGTTATTCTGACGCATGTACTGGATTAGTGCATGTATTTGTACTTGGACCAGTTGGTAACATCCACAGGCAGACCATGGGTGACTCAATAGGGGGTTCACTGAGCTCCTTTCATTCCAGACTTAAAATACACAACTAGAAAATGGTGAATGAATTCCTGACCGGTCATATCACCTCTATAGAGCCAGAAAACTCAATAAGCTAATTTCATTTAAATCCCCATACAGATTCATTTTAATTCATTTTCCCCTTGATGGTATTCACTAGCAGCCTGCATCTGAAGCTTTCGGTCGAGTGCACATGATCCACCAGACAGCACATGGGAATGTGAAGTTCTCCCATACTTAGCAGCCATGGGTGGCCTGCGCTCGATCATGTAAGCTAAGTAGCTGGCGCTCAAAGCTAGGAACTGTTCATGATTGGTCTCTATGGCTCTGTAAGGAATAGAGTCGTTTGTTTTGGAAGTTTCGATCTTGATATATCATCTTTTCTAGTAGGCCTACCAAGTTTAAAGTTTCTTGGGTACGAGAGTGTATCACTAATACATGTCTGTATTTTCATTCTTTACCTGCACATAGATAATTAAAATCTCAAACATTTCTCTCGATATCTTCTCAGAATTTAATGAATAAATTAAAACTTTTAGGAAAGGTTATAAGCCCACAAAATCTATAAATCATTGCTTTGGGGAAAAAAAAGTTTGGTAGAACTTGACAACACCCACTTAATTGGAAAAAATTCTTACAGTACTGAAATTAGCCAAAATACCCGAATTAATAGTCAGGGAAAAAATCTGGAGATGATTTAGTAATAGATATTTACTCCTCCACTGTCTATAACCCACCCAACCATCCCAAATAAGATGACTTATATAGATGAAATTCCAGCTGACTCAGCCATTTTTTACAACAGGTACAGTAATGCTAACACCACACATTCGGTACTATTTCACATCCAGTAAAACAAAAGAGCACCGTCAAGTTAATGTGTAGGTGCGCCAATTTACATTACAATGGTGAATACTGTTCTACATAACAAACCTAGCCTGGGGTGTAAGCCCCAGACCCCCTCGCTTGTAGTGCAATCAGTAATTTTTGTCCAGACAGTAGTCAAACCAAGTAACGACCAATAATTTCGTCCAGACAGTCGTCTAACCAAGTAGCGACCAATGATTTAGTCCTTTAGTTCTGGTGTATTTTGTATATACCCATTTTAGTTCTGGGGTAGCACTGAATAAAATATGAATGAGTGATAACATTCTCTTTAGTACATGAATAAGGCAAAATACCTTATCAAACAATGAGAAATAAATCAGGGAATTATGTTTACTCCTCCGCTGTCTCTAACCCACCCAGCCATCCCAACTAGCATCACGACTTATATCATCATCATCTTCTAAAGGCTAAAAGCCTTGTCGTTGCAGCCATTTCTTAGAGTTTTCAGCAGTCCTCTTCATATTGACATACGAGTCACATTCCATTTCCTTGACAATGTTCTTGAGATACGATTGTCTTGGTCATCCCCTTGGTTTCTTCCCCAAAATTTTTCCTTCAAAAATTACCTGGAGGAGAGTGTCATGTCTGAGTATGTGTCCCATAAATTTTGCTTTCCTTTTTCTTGATGGTGTTCAACAGGCATAGATTCTCCTGAATTTGGTTCAGAACAAGCTCATTTGTCTTTCTTTCCATCCAGCTTCTTCGGGTCATTCGTCTCCAAAACCACATTTCAGCTGCCTTAAGTTTTGATTCTTCTCTTTTCCCAAGTGTCCATGTTTCACAACACTCCAAACAAAGGTCTTGAGAAATGCTCATTGAGCATGAGAATAAGGCGCCTGTCTTTCCAGTCAATCCCGACTTTGGCCAATGTAAGAAATAAGGTGTTCCAATTGACATTATCAAATGCCTTTTCTATATCAATGAATAATATATAGGTTTTTCGATTAACTTCCAGTCTTCTTTCTAAAATCTGACGTAATGCTTGGATAGCCTCCCTAGTCCCTTTCCTTGTTCTAAATCCATACTGATCACTATCCAGGTCATCATCATCATCTTGCACAGTTTCCAGCCACTGGCCGGGTCTGTTTGGAACACAAGCCTCTCCAACGTCTTCTATCTTCCCACCATCTCTCAGCCTCCACCCTTGTCCAGTCTTCTCCTCTCTTCTTCACGCTTTCTTCCACCCCCTTCAGCCACCTGTCTCTCGGTCTCCCTCTTGGTCTCTTTCCTTCCCACTCGTCTCGTGTATCCTCCTGGGTATCCTCTTCTCCTCCATTCGTTTTACATGTCCATACCATCTAAGTCTAGATTTCTCTAGGCTATACCATCCTGTAATGGTTCCTCCTTCATTAATTCTCTGGTCCTCTCATTTCTTATTTTGTCCATCTTTGTAGCTCCAATACTTCTCAAGAACCTCATCTCACTGGCCTGTATTTTGTTCTTCTCCCTTCCTTTCATAACCCAGGTTTCCGAGGCATATGTCAGGATAGGGACATAGTACGTCCAATATATGATCTTTTTGCTGTTCTGAGGGACATCCTTGCTCCATAACATGCTCCTCACACTCCTCTGGAATGCTTCGCCTGTCTCCCCCGCTCATTTATTTCTCTATCGTTTCTTCCATTATCTTGTATCAGGCTTCCCAGATACTTGAAATTCTCCACTTTCTTCAGCTGTTCCCCACCAATTGTTATTCCTGTTGTGGTTCTTTCCTTCTTCCTTGTTGTGATCACCATCTCACTCTTATTTATGCTAAATTTCATCCCATACCCTTGTATTATTCCTTCCCACACGTCCAACTGTTCCTGTACCTCCTCCTCCTTGTTTCCCCAAATCATCAAATCATCTGCAAACACCATTGCTTTCATCTTTCCTTCTCCAATTACTTGTGCCACCCCGGTCATTATGTCATCCATCACCACAATGAAAAGTAACGGTGACAGTGCACTTCCTTGTTTCAGGCCGTTTCTCTGTTCCAACCAGTCCGATCTCTCTCCTCCCACTTTCACACAGCTCACGCTTCCCTTGTACATCTCCTTTATCCTCCTTATAGTCCATTTTTCTACTCCTCTATCCTCCAGGGACTACCATACTTTGTTTCTGCATACACTGTCATATGCTTTCTCAAAGTCCAGGAAGGCCATCAGTAGATCTGTTCCATACTCATAGTGCTGTTCTTGTAACTGCCTTACAGCAAAAATCAAATCCACTGTGGTCCTTCCTGCTCTGAAGCCATGTTGTTCTTCCCTCATCCCTCCTTCTATCCTTGTCCTAATTCTCCTTTCCAAAACTTGCTCAAACATCTTTGCACAATGACTTATCAGTGTTATTCCCCGATAGTTTCTGCATTCTGTTCTCCTACCTTTCTTGAAGATCGGGACAATTATTCCCTTTTTCCAGTCCTCCGGGGTCTTCCTTTTCTTCCATGCTGTCTTCATCACTGGGTACAACCATTGTATCCCCACCTCTCCTGCTGCTCTCACCATCTCCACACTCAACTCATCCACACCCGGTGCCTTCCCTCCTTTCATCTTCCACTTCTTTCCATGTTAAGTCCTTTTCTGTTTGCAGTTCATCTTCCTCTTCCCCGCTTTCTTCCTCCTCGCCGTGGTTTCCATTTGGGTTCAGGAGTTCTTCAAAATATTCTTTCCACATTTTCTTCAGTTCTTCCCTATTTTCTATCTCTTGTCCCCTTTTGTTCACCATTTTAACATAATCCGTAGGATCCTTCCGCCTCTTATTCTTTACCATCCCATACAGAACCTTTTCAATTTTCTTGCTTAGTCTATCTTTGATGATCAATAAAATCTTTGATGCATGTGAAAAGAATAGCTAAAGTTCTATAATTAGAACATTCTTGGGTAGTGTGATTATTCGACTTTTAATAAAATCAGGAGGTACAATTCCATCCTCATAGCATTTAGTAATGATTTGAAAAAGGCATTCCTTAATGCTTACATCACAAGGGCTCTGCAGGAATGTTATCTATACCAGTTGCTTTATTTCCTTTCAGATTAGCGAGTGCTGCATAAAACTCTGCTTTAGTTATAGTTGGACCTTTATCATCTTCTTCAATTAGTTCTTCATCTTCTATATAAATACTATTGTCAGTAATATCTGGTCCATCATACAAATCTTCAAGGTATTCCTTCCATCGCTCACATACCTTTCATTTTCAAACAATAGCTTCCCTTTGGAATCCTTAACTACGTTGCTTGTGATGCTTTACTGATAGCTCAAAGATTTCACTTTAAAATAAGCTTTGTCGGGTTTCCCATTCTTCAGGTCATCCTCAATATCAGACGACCGCTAAAATTATTTTCTCTGTGTTTTCCCTGTTTTATTATAATTCTTCCCTGTGTTGAATTTAACCTTTTATTAACACATACTTGTCTCCCATAGGCCCAACCCCTCGTCCACGTCGTGGGAGATGGGCAACGGCACAAAGTAGGGGATCGCCTGTAGGGGCGAAGTACAGTGGGGACTTCGTGTGCCCCGGGACCGTTACGGTAGCTGTGAAGGTCCTACAGGAACCCTGAAAAGTGACGGCTAACGGGGCTCTGGTGAAGATACGATAGGCCCAGCAAGCCAGTAGTGGATGAAACCAAATGCTTTCAAAAATGGAACGAGCCTCGGACATGATGGATTTAATAGACGACACGGCTGTACACACGGACTAAGATTTGGAACTTTAAACCTAAGAACGCTGAACGGGGAAGGTGGAGGAGATTGTGGATATGATGGAAAGAAGGAAGTTGGATTTATTGGGATTGGCAGAAACAAAGTGGAAAGGGGAAGGAAGGAGAGAACTGAGAAAAGGCTATAGACTGTATTGGAGTGGGAACGAAGAGGGAAAGAGGAACGGAGTGGGAGTAGTAGTACGAGATGGTTTAAAAGAAGAAGTGAGGAGAATAAGTGATAGGATGATGAAAGTGAAAGTAGCACTGAGGGGAGAGACCATAGAAATAGTGCAAGTGTATGCTCCACAAGTAGGCTGCGCCTCTGAAGAGAAGGAGGAGTTTGAAGAGGAATTGCAGAAGCAGCTGGTAGGAAGAAATATGATTGTTATGGGGGATCTCAATGTCCATGTAGGAAGAGAAAGACAAGGTTATGAGAGTGTTCTAGGACCAGAGGGTTGGGGCGGAAGAAATGAGGAAGGAAAGAGACTGTTGGACTTCTGCCAGAGGAACAGCCTGCTAGTTGGGAACTCCTGGTTTAAGAAAAGAGAGAGCCACACAATCACATGGTACAGTGATGACTTGACCAGGAAGTCGGTGGTCGACTATATACTGTATGAGAAAGAACTAAATAAGAACATCACGGACATCAAGGTTATACCATCGGAGAACCTGGATAGCGACCATCGATTGCTGGTAATGAACCTGAGAGGGAGTAAGGAGAAGAAAGGGACTGAGAACCAGGAAAGACGTATAAGGATATGGAAACTGAAAGAAGGGGATAGAAGGGTCGAGTACCTCAAAATGGTAAAGGAAGAAATTCCAACAGATGAAGAAAGAGGGGTGGAAGAGGAATGGACTAGATTTAAGAAGACACTAGTAGGTGCAGCAGAAGCAGTATGTGGGAGGACAAGTAGTAAGAAGAGGTGGAAGGAAACACCATGGTGGAATGAGAAGACAAAAGCTAAGGGAAAAGAATAGAGCCTTTAGGAGGTGGTATCAAAATAGGACGGTAGAGACAAGGGAAGTGTACCAGGAAAGAAAGGAGGCGAAGAGAGTAGTGGCTGAGGAGAGAAGAAAGTGGATGGAAGAGTGGACAAAGATGATGAAGGAGGATAGTGAAGGTACAAAAAAGGTCCTGTATGGGATGGTAAAAAATAAGAGGCGGAAGGATCCTACGGATTATGTTAGAATGGTGAACAAAAGGGGACAAGAGATAGAAAATAGGGAAGAACTGAAGAAAATGTGGAAAGAATATTTTGAAGAACTTCTGAACCCAAATGGAAAAGATGGTGAGGAGGAAGAAATCGGGGAAGAGGAAGATGAACTGCAAACAGAAAAGGACTTAACATGGAAAGAAGTGGAAGATGCAGTGAACAAGATGAAAGGAGGGAAGGCACCGGGTGTGGATGAGTTGAGTGTGGGATGGTGAGAGCAGCAGGAGAGGTGGGGATACAGTGGTTGTACCGAGGGATGAGGACAGCATGGAAGGAAAGGAAGACCCCAGAGGACTGGAAAAAAGGAATAATTGTCCCGATCTTCAAGAAAGGTAGTAGAACAGATTGCAGAAACTATCGGGGAATAACACTGATGAGTCATTGTGCAAAGATCTTCGAGAAAGTTTTGGAAAAGAGAATTAGGACACGGATAGAAGGAGGGATGAGGGAAGAACAACATGGCTTCAGAGCAGGAAGGTCCACAGTGGATTTGATTTTTGCTGTAAGGCAGTTACAAGAACAGCACTATGAGTATGGAACAGATCTACTGATGGCCTTCCTGGACATTGAGAAAGCATATGACAGTGTATGCAGAAACAAAGTATGAAAGTCCCTGGAGGATAGAGGAGTAGAGAAATGGACTATAAAGAGGATAAAGGAGATGTACAAGGGAAGCGTGAGCTGTGTGAAAGTGGGAGGAGAGAGATCGGACTGGTTGGAACAGAGAAACGGCCTGAAACAAGGAAGTGCACTGTCTCCATTACTTTTCATTGTGGTGATGGATGACATAATGACCCGAGTGGCACAAGTAATTGGGGAAGGAAAGATGAAAGCAATGGTGTTTGCAGATGATTTGGTGATTTGGGGAAAAGAGGAGGAGGAGGAGGTACAGGAACAGTTGGACGTGTGGGAAGGAATAATACAAGGATATGGGATGAAATTTACCGACAGTAGTGGCTACGCTGGCTAAAGCACAGCATTAGGTCATGGGGCCAAGCTCTCTGCTGACTCGGTCGACGCGTGGGTTCGAGCCCCACCGTCGGCCGTCCTTGAAATGGTTTTCCGTGGTTTCCCATTTTCAACACCAGGCAAATGCTGGGACGGTACCTTCTGACAGGCCACGGCCGCTTCCTTCCACATCCTTGCCCAGTTTCATTCACCATCATTCATTTCATCTCTCATTAACTCCTCTCATGAGGTTGGCGTCAGGAAGGGCATCCGGCCGTAAAAACCATCGCCACAATGACTGCCATCGCATCTCATCCCCAACCCCGTTGGAAAAACGGGAATAATAAGGGGTAGACATACACATGGGATGAAATTTAGCATAAATAAGAATGAGATGGTGATCACAACAAGGAAGAAGGAAAGAACCACAACGGGAATAACAATTGGTGGGGAACAGCTGAAGAAAGTGGAGAGTTTAAAGTATCTGGGAAGCCTGATACAAGATAATGGAAGAAACGATAGAGAAATAAATGAGCGGAGGAGGCAGGCAGAAGCATTTCGGAGGAGTGTGCGAAGCATGTTATGGAGCAAGGATGTCCCTCAGAACAGCAAAAAGATCATATATCGGACATACTATGTCCCTATCCTGACGTACGCCTCAGAGATCTGGGTTATGAAAGGAAGGGAGAAGAGCAAAATACAGGCCAGTGAGATGAGGTTCTTGAGAAGCAGTATTGGAGCTACAAAGATGGACAGAATAAGAAATGAGAGGACCAGAGAATTAATGAAGGAGGAACCATTACAGGATGGTATAGAGAAATCTAGACTTAGATGGTATGGACATGTAAAACGAATGGAGGAGAAGAGGATACCCAGGAGAGTACACGAGACGAAGTGAGAAGGAAAGAGACCGAGAGACAGGTGGCTGAAGGGGGTGGAAGAAAGCGTGAAGAAGAGAGGAAATGACTGGACAAGGGTGGAGGCTGAGAGATGGTGGGAAGACAGAAGATGTTGGAGAAGCTTGTGTTCCAAACAGACCCGGCCAGTGGCTGGAAACTGTGCAAGATGATGATGATTAACACATACTTCTATAAGGATACTATTTATGTACGGTAAATACATTTTTTAAATTTATTATAGTTCGTAAAATACTTAACACATAATTATAGTCTCTTACCCAGGAGAGTACACGAGGCGAAGTGGGAAGGAAAGAGACCGAGAGACAGGTGGCTGAAGGGGGTGGAAGAAAGCGTGAAGAAGGAGAGGAGATGACTGGACAAGGGTGGAGGCTGAGAGATGATGGGAAGACACCATTAATCCGTTTCATTAATCACAATTCAAAATAATCGCAATTATTTATCTATAATATTTTATCACAGAGGCGACTTGAATATGTTTGAAGTTAGTTTTTTCTTAGCCCTAGCCCTACAATCGTAACGAACCTAACTTATTCATCATCAATGTTTATGATATCTTCTCCACCTGCATCCTGAATTCCATCCCATGATCTTCTCTTCGCTATGAGAGTTTCCTCGTGTATGTTTACCATAAAATTTCTTTGTAAATGGAAAAAAAAAATCCACAGAGGCGTTACCATGAGAAAATATGAGGATGATTTTTATGATCTCAAAGACATCTTTA
Source organism: Meconema thalassinum (assembly GCA_946902985.2). Taxonomy (NCBI): domain Eukaryota; kingdom Metazoa; phylum Arthropoda; class Insecta; order Orthoptera; family Tettigoniidae; genus Meconema; species Meconema thalassinum. Next base: position 919,687,995 of record OX336389.2, read on the forward strand.
TATTCTTACAAGCCCTAGAACTGTTTAGTATAAAAATGATCCAGGCGAGATTTACTCTTATCAAATTGTTCAAGCTCAGTCCTACGGGATATAAAACGACCAAACTGAAGTATGGCTCGATCTGACAAAAGCGCAGTCACATGCTGGCTGGTGATCCTTGCTTTGTGAATTTTTCCTGTCATGTAGCTAGTGATAGCTCTCTTGTCCATGTTGCCCAAAGCAATCTGTTTTTTGCACGCGGTACAAAAAGCAGGTTTTGCATTCTTGGAAACTACTTCTAACAAAGGCTAAAAATCTGAGTACTTTGACGGTTGCAGCTATTCTGATTTGAATTTCAATCATGATCTTCAAAAAATACTAAATACAAAAGTGATAAGTTAATTGTTGGTTAGTTCCTCAGTTTAGGGACTGCGACAACGCGGTCATGTAGCTCCGTGTACTTGGGTGTGTGTAGAATCTGTCTGATAACCGGTGTTAATTGTGATGACTGTATTAGTGTGTGTTATCTGTTTCTAATTCAAGTAAGGACTGCAGATATTCAATTTTCAAGCAGTTCCTACTTTGCTACCAATTGCCACCGTCAACTAGTTGTGAACCCCGTTACTAGATGCCACCACAGTTGGCTCCTGGCAACGAATGTTGGAACCTAAGAGTGTTAGTTAGCTCCACATAAGTGTAATTAGTGCAAGGTATTTGTTTTATTACTCATTATTGCCAAAGAAATTCCATTTACCTGTATGTCTCTTGCTTCTTATTGCTCATTGCTTCTTATTTTAAAAAAACCTTCGACAGTATGCAAATCATTTATAAACAAAAGTCGACAGTACAGGAAGGATGCCTGGGACATAAGTAACCTCAATTATGTTCAGTGAATTACTTTACACCACAGCTATACCTTATTCCATTGAAGTTGATAGTCACGCCAGAGCCGCGGAGAAGAGCTCTTACCTCTTACTCATTTATTTACGTAATAAAACAAATATTTCCGATGCAGCAGTGACAACTGACAGTAATTTCAATGATAAAACTTCACAAGAGGGTTTCACAATGGTTTTGCCTAGACCAATATTTTCGTCCAGACCAATGGTGGATTGATAGCGCGGCCCACTTTGTCACGCACAGTGGGGGAAGTCAGGCATCAATAATCTTTATCCAGGCCAATAGTTTTGCCTTTTATTATTTCATGTCGTGAAACCCTCTCGTAAAGAATTAATATTTCAATTTCTAATGACTCCCAGAAAGGTATGTGAAGCATGAATCATATATTTCCCATAATCTGCCATGTAAAAGTGTAAAAGTCTAAAGTAGCTGTAGTCAAGCTTTAATGAAATTTCAATACCTCACATAGAGGTGAAAATGGTTGGATAAAAATGATATATTGAATGAAAATATTATTGATAAAAAAGGATACACTATTCAAACTAATAATACTAATAACGATCACATCTCCACAACTTTTCAAAAGTACAAAAATTAGCCAAAATACCTGTAGTAATGGTCTGGAAAAAATCTGGAGATGATGAAGTAATAGATGTTTACTCCTCCGCGGCCTATAACCCTCCGCCGTCCCAAATATGATCACAACTCATAACTTACAGATGCAATTCCAGTTATGTCCGCCATTAAGCGCATGAATAATCGTCAAAGACTGTACTACTCAATGGTATTTTTGTCAACGGTGCCCCGCTAGCATCGTTCGGCCTCGGAAGCGGAGACGCGTGTAGAAAGAACGTAGCGTTGTTATAGTTTGATATTTTAATTTTTTCCCCTCACCGTGCCCCGCCAGTCGCAGACGTCGCCTGCGGGCCTCTCGCAGACCTACTGTGCAGGGCGACGCTGAGAAAAAATGTATAAAGCTGACTTATACGGGGGTCGTCATAAGACGTGAGCAATCTGACCTTCATTTTATCCTATCCAATCCAATGGCTTTTGACAATTTGGTTACAGACTAACACGTCCAATCCAATGGTTTTTGACAATGGTTACAGCCTAACGCATCCAGATCAATGGTTTTTTGTCGACCGTGCCCTGCAAGCTTGCCGTGGCCGAGGCTGAACCTCAAACTGACCATTCTAACCTTCGTTTTGTCCAATCCAATGGTTTTTGACAATGGTGCAGCCTAACATGTCTAATCCAATGGTTTTGACAATGGTTACAGCCCAACGCGTCCAGATCAATGTTTTTTGTCAACCGTACCCCACTAGCAAGTTACGCGTGTCGTGTGGTGTAGCCTATTTTGTATCGGACATGTTGGCAACTAGAGACGTCAATGTGTGAGCGCTTTGGCGGCAGTTTAACATACTAAATACGCTGTAACATGGCTACCCTTATGAAATGAGCAATAAATAGAAACACATATTCACGTGATTTAGCACATATATACCGTGCAGTCGGTGCAGAAGTGACCAAGGTTAGTAATTTACAATTCATAATGTCCCTCCAAAATATGAAATAAGGAATGAAAATCATTATCGAAACGAAAGCAAAAATAAAAAAGTTACCGTTGTTTCAGAATTAATAATGGTTGTGATAGACAAAGCTGAATGCCTACTGAAGTATGTCATAAAAAGTAGTGACGATAAACCACAAAACAATGCTCTGATGTCATAGATATAAAATGCTTAATTAGTGGCCTGAGAGCTACAATAAAAATGCAATGCAGAACATGAGTTAGAACTTCCTGAATGTGGAATAATCAACACACTACACACCTCCCACATCCTAATGTTTCCTTTACACAAGGTTTGAAATACACTAGGCTAAGTATATATTCCTGCCTGTCACGAACACGAGCTTAAGAGCTAACCACGGTCCACTGATGTTTATGCCCAAGAAAAATACCCCAAGCACATAAAACAATATAAAACCGCACCCTTCCATTTAGACTGCAAATTTATCAAGTACAATGACCAAATGTTATCACTGAAAACGCAAAAATTGCAGCCAGAGACGAATAGGTTACTTTGACAATTGCACTTACCTTAAGAGCATACTTCTGACGAGTTACCTTGTCGTAACATTGTACTACCTTCCCATTAATCCCCAGGCCCAAAACTGTATCCGATATTTCATATGCATCAGTAATTGGTGATGATTTTGGTGTTCTACTAGATTTAACATTCACTTCGTTCATTGTCGGTGGATGATTTTAGCACGTACCCCACAAACTATCGAACTATGCTATTGTGAATAATAAGACATGGGTTGACTGTTTTTAAAACAACTAATCATTACACCAAAAAAATACAAAATCATCAAAAATATACTACTCCACACAGACACCAACAAACTATCCATAGGACATAACGTAAGCCGCCATCACATGAGTCACAATCTAAGATAGACATTTATTTAGATCTTTATTCCTAGAAGCAGCACGGTTACTCCTTGGGCGAATTACAGTGCACTTGCAGCTGATGGGAGAGCAGAGCCACCAGCATCAGAGACCTCTTTCGGTCAGTGAAATAACTACTTGTGTAATAATGTGTGTGTTGCTTCCAACTTCCAACCAGACTATTGGCAACTCAAACTAACACTTGGGGCGCTGAGGTCGGTCTGAATAAGTAGGGTTTAAAATACTCAATAACACGCGTTTGATATGGAACACTTTTTATTTTTCGGTTATAATCAGTAAATATGGTCTCTAAACTAATGACAGTGTTATTTTTAATTGTATATATGTATAACTGTGCGATACACGTGATCTAATTTGTGTGTTCCAGTGGATTTTTTGGTGTCATTTGCATATTATCAAGCATCAGTTTTTATGGGTGATGTAGATCAGCTGATTCAAATTTACACAGGGCTACACTTTGGACATTATTTCGGTACTATTATGCGCAATATAATGTAAATGTCGATCCTGAGTCAACGCCGAGGACATTCAAATAGAGAAATACGGTACATAAACAAATAAATAACACACCGAAGCTGTGCTACTTTTATCATTCCGAGACTAGCATCCACGCAAACCAGACGCCACTGTTCCAAGCTCCGACTTATATCGTGAATTGATGTCAAACTGATGATCAGCCAGCCTTTCCGCCAAGCCTAGGCTACACCTCGTAATCGCTAAGTTCTTCGATATTCGAGCTATTCCACTACGAGTCATATAGGCCTAATTTGCCTCCCCATGGGCACTGTAGAATGAGTGATTCCGCTACCATTCAAATATTCAACACCAAACCCACCTTTTAACCATCCAAATCAAGCAATTCCTGTCGCCCCCCCCCCGAGTTTTAATACAAGTTAAACTCATCCCTTCTCCCTACCAAGCAGCCAATAATTAATTATTCAAGTAACTTCAATCTTACCAGCGCGCCCATCGTAACAGCTGTTTTTAAACTGAATAACCTTCGCTGGCTTTACTTCGCAGGTCTTCTGTCTGTCTACCTCGACAAGTGTTAGATCCTTCCCGGGGTGGAAAGGTATTATTATTAGGTATTATTAGGTATCATCACATTTCGGCTATTGCTATTTGCATCTTTTGGAAAGTGATGAAAACGTATGTCCGCAGCCCTCTTATACATCGACTTACAGCCGTAAACTGAGCAATACACTTTGCTTTTACTCATTTTTCACTCTATCCACGAGTAAAACTTATTACTTATGTATAAAGACACGAACAATTTACCACGATCTGTTTACCAATACAAGAAACCATATACAAACAGTCACCACGTGACAAATGTATCCTACTTGGTAAGTTTCTTATTTTTACCGCTAGATGTCATATCAGATAGCTGGAGTTGCCAATAAGGCAGATGATATAATGGAAGAAGTTGCAAATGCTCTCAGCCTGACAAACAGAAACGACAAGCTAATCTTACTAGGAGACATGAACTGCAGGATCGATGCTGCCTCTCAGAAGACGAGCACTGTGATCAGTTATTTAGAAAAGGAGGGCCTAACGTTGATCAACGACAAAAAGGAAAAAACCTACTTTGGACCTAATGGTTCCAGTACTATTGACCTTGTGTTCGCAAACAGCGGCAAGACACATCAAGAGATCAGACAAGACCTGCCGGTACGAAAACACTTACCAGTCAGCACCCTAATTACAATGAAAGGATCTTTCGCAGAAGAGAAGCCAACCAAGCTGTCAACAAGGATAACCAGAGAAATCGATATAAGCAAACTCAACATGGATGCGACACCCATAGCGCTACGAGAGATCAAGGAAGGCAACATAGACGAAGCTTTGAGTATAATTGAAGAACAGCTGGCACATGCAATAGTAACGCAAAAATGGAGGCAACGGAGGGCAAAACCTTGGTTCACCCGAGAGTGCTATCAAGCAAGAAAAACAGCGCTAATCGCACTACATAGAACAAAAACAACATTAACTCAGAAAGACCTGGAGACATATAGCACAGCCAGAAAACACTACAAACAAACTATAGATCAAAGCAAAAAGAACCATCTTGTAAGAGAAGAGAAGAAACTCATTGAAGAAGCTGAACAGCAATGGTTCAAAGCCTCAGCGCCAAAACAACCCTATTTCCCGAGAGACATTCCACTTAGCACATGGGAGAAACACTTCAGGACGGTCCTACAAGACAGAGAAACACGTCCACCTAACACAAACCAAGACGAAGAAATTGAGTTAACGAATCCATTCTCACTGGAAGAAGTTCGGAAGCAAATCGCAGAAACAAAAGATAAAAAAGCTTGCGGTCCAGATGGTATCTTCTTCGAACACCTGAAGGAAACTGCACATGCTCTTGCAACAACATGGACTGAGCTTTTTAATGCGTGTCTAAGACAAGGAAACATCCCAAACAGATGGAGGCTTTCTACACTAAAGGTTTTGTATAAAGGGAAAGGTGACTCGAGGGACCCGAACTCATACCGGGGGATAGCTTTAGAGTGTGCACCACTGAAAATTCTGACAGGAATATTAACTGACAGACTTAGCAAACTGACATCTCACGCAATCCCTGAGCAGCAATTTGGGTTCATTAAAGGGAAATCCACAATTCAGGCAGTAAAATATCTTCAGGAGGATATTGAGGCGGCACTCAGGCTCCCAGGAGGGATGCTCCATGCAGTTTTTATAGATTATACAAAAGCTTTCGACTTGTTGAACAGGCAACTATTAATCAGGAAAATAGAAGACATCGCCGGAAGAAATCAAGTGACACGTCTAATAAAAAATATCTTGTCGAACAATCAAGTAGAAATAGACAACAGAGTGTCTAAGTCAAACCCGATGACCCAGACCAACGGAGTACTGCAGGGAGACCCCATGAGTCCACTGCTTTTCATCATAGCCACTGCGGAACTACCTGGAGAAATTGCAGTTGAAAACGTTAAAATATACGCTTACGCAGATGACATGGTCCTCACTTCTCGAAACTTAGATTGCATTCAATCTGCTTTTGATAAACTCTCAACATGGGCCGAAAACAATGAATTAACACTAAACGGTACTAAAACTGTGAAAATGACATTCAGAAAAGGAGGTAGACTTTCAACAAATGACTTCATTATGTATAAGAATGTCCCGCTACAGAATGTATCACACTTCAAATACTTGGGAATCACTTTTCAGACAAGAGGTGATGTCTATAGCCAACACGTCAAGGAAAGAGTCGCCGCGGCAAAGATTGCTGTTCACACTATAAGGAATCTGAGACAGCTATCTTTAGCCACAGCCATCACCCTGTTTCGCCTTAAAATTACACCAATAATAACTTATGGTCTAGAGACAATTTGGCTACAACTGACGAAGAGAAATTTGGAAGAAATAGAAAGAGTCAAAGCCACTTTCCTGAAAAGAACATTGTGCCTGTCGAAATTCACACGGTCTCGCCTCACCTACGTGCTAGCAAGAGAGCAATTTTTCATCGAAGATCTTCGCCTTAACCTATTACTACCATCAACCGTCGCCTACACAGAACTTTTACAAGAACTCAATGCAAAACAGCAAGACATATGGCCAACGTTCTTTTCAACAGATGCCATGATTTACAGAGAATGGACTCAAGTTGGATATGAACTACGGCATGTAGTGACGCGATACGCCGTGCATGGTTTCCACCACCGGATATGCCAGACTGAAAATTTCCACGACCCGGACGATAACTGCAGGTGTAAACTGTGTGGGTCAACCTGTGACCGTTATCACCTGCTTTTGTGCACCAAACGGAAAGTCTCGTTGACAGATTTCTGCAATGACTGAATGTGTGGTTTTTATTTAGGTTATTGTATGCACGGTCATGTATATATTCCTTTTGGCAGTTAGCTGCACTTATTAAATTATTAAATAACTACTTGTAGAGACTCTTCTGGTCTCTTCGCTTAATGCAACGAAGCGGTGCAGCGCAGCGCTTGGTGAAGCAAACCAACACGGAGACGGATTGGCTTGGAGTATTATCATAACGAATAGAATATAAAGTGTGATCTCTTCTCCCTCAATAGCATGTAATGAATACGGATCGGGTTGGCACTCGCCGCTACGCAGCGCTACAGTCGATTTGAGATTGTTGATTTCCACTAATGTTTGTGTGTTTATGTGCGATTTATTAAGTATTTAATTGGTCGGAGTGTTTTGGTGGTGTTCTGTGCAAACGTTTATTGATATACAAGTGCTTACACTATTACTTCATAGTATTAATACCTGAAATGCTAATGTAGGAAGCATTGACTGAAATGGAATTTAATTTCTTGTCGTGTGTTGACGTTATCCTCGTGTGTTAATTTTATTGTTATTTAATGTAAGTAAACAGCAGTTTAGCCCTTACATTTTCATGAGTGCTTAATGTGATTAGTGAAGATGCCTTGCTCTTTTGTACCAGGATGCTGATCTAGCTATGGGGACTGTAAAGAGGTCAGACGGTTTTTCAAACCTCCAAAAGATTAGGAACGTTTTATCAAGTGCAAAGGGGCCATATCAGGGAAGGATAGGGAACTTACTGAAAAGTCCTACATCTGTGATGCTCACTTTTCAGAAGATTTAATTGTTATATTTGACAAATTTGTGATAGAAGGGAAGGAAGTATTACTTCTCCCAAGAACCAACTGGCGATTGAAAGACTATTCTGTTCCACATATAATCCTAATTTTCCTAAGTATCTGTCCAGTATGGTGTAAATAAAATGCTCTTGATGCCATTAAAGACTACTTCTGTGAAGAAACGGATGAGAATAAAAAGACAATGAGTTAAAAAACATATAAGCACAGTAATGCTGAAGGAGGCGTGATCAGTTTTAGACAATAGCCTACTCCATGAAGGGGTCATGACTATGCCTTCTATGTCTGTTTAATGTTAAGTTCTTCTGAAATGATGGTAGTATACTGATTTTGGTGTTTGTGGAGTGAAATTAATGGTTATTATTGAATTTTATAGTAATCTACGGTAAAGTTGAAAGTTGCGTTCGTACGGCTTTTTTTTTTGTCTGTGTTGCAAGTCTGTTAAGGGAATGTAAAATGTGTAACAATGTGAAGAAATCCTTTCTGATAGCGAGGTTAATTGTTCCGTTCTTTTTTTTTAAATTTACCGATAGCTGGCAAAACTAATTGCATTTTGAACTTGCTCTTTGTCTTCGCTTATTGTCGAAACTGGACTATTACAAGAGACGACTTACTAAATTATTATTGGGCACAGTAAAGTAAGAGGAGATGTCAAACTTATTAGCGCCTATGAGGATATCTTGCGGTGTTTTAACATGTAAAACAGGTCGCAAGGTTTTAAGTCTCGTAAGCGCCAATGCTAACTTACATCACAGATCGGAGCCAGCGCTGCGCTGCGGCGGACCAGGCGTACTAGGCCAGTGATAGCACTTCATATAATTTAATGAATTCGCTTTCGCTTGGTTAAAAGCGGTAGCGTGAAGTTTAAAATCGTATGAAAATATATTTTGACTTTGTGGCTGTAGTTTTATATGTGTACATGTGATTTTATGTTGAACGGAAAAATTATAAGTTTTTACCAGGATATTCAGCAGAGTTATGTGTGAAATTTTGATGAGGTTATGGTATTACATGGGCGGATATTTACACGACATTTTTAACAATCTTCCGTTACATATAATATGTAACACGCAAAAGCTTGCACAACTAGTTTCGGCTCTATTGATGCGTGACATCCCCACTGTGCGTGACAAAAACCAGGGGTGTTATCCATTAGCCTAACGCGGCCCGCAGGGCCGCGCTACCTAACCTCTATTGGCCTAGACGAAAACCATTGGGCTGGATGAAAATATTGGTCTGGAAACAATAATGTTGGCACTCTGAAAAAATACAGTAACACTCTCTAGCGATGAAATATTCAACTGCTGTATATTAGTAACATTGGCCATTTCTATAGAAAATTTTTCGGATTTTAATGGCGCCGGGCAACGTATACTACACGAGTTCCCTAGTTTCCTTGTGCTATTGAATATTGAAATACATACTTGACAACACAATTGGGTACGGAATTTATAAATGGGGGCTTCATAAATTCCATTCCCTGACCCGGTCGGTCGCCTGGATGCAGGCCGTGGATTTTCACTTCATTTAATAAATGTACTACCTCGAGCGGCCTACTGCATGCTCTAAATAGTTTAATGTAGCCTAAAATCCCGCAATAGAAAACCTCAAAAACGTAGGAAATCACTGGTCTTAACGTCGCACCTTTATTCAAGAAGGGCCAAAATATAACAAATTTTCACAATCAGACTCATATTATAATTTATAATTATTAATAACTCATGACAAGACAGTGATTTTATAATTCAAACAAGTAAACATCGAAGTACATACACAGAAAAATTGCATCTATTTATAAGATCCTACTTGAAAACAAACTCGACTCTGAGGCTTTTCTTTACAAAACCATCGATAACTTCATCATAGAAAGAGGACTGTAATCTAATTTTTGCAAACAATCCTTTTTCAATCGAAAACATAGCTAATGATGATAGCCTTTCCTGAATTTGAATCGATCTGCCATATGTATTAATGCGTCTCAGTGTCGAAAAAGAACGTTCTGCAGGGGATGTAGCAGCAGGAATTGTTGCTACCAGTTTGATGAGCTTGAAAATCACTGCCAGACCCATGTACAATTTGTTAGTATGCATAAGCTGCATTAAGTCTGAAACACTTTTCTCTTTCAAGTCAGGAGATGAGTACGGTAGGCTACATCACACTTAATTCAGTTTTTAAGCAAACAATGTCGAAAAATTACCCATAGGTCTTTTCTAGGGCAGTAACATAACTGCCTGGAAACTTATTTCTCTGCTTCTCAAACAAATCACAATTCCGCAGCGAGAAGAACACAAATGTATGTATGTATTTGAAATGCTCTCCTATTTGGACAAGTGCATTGTCAATAATTTCATTGAATAGACGTTAGTATTTTGATTTTCTGGTTCAGCACTAATTGCACTATTTTTAGAGCACGGCTGTCCTCCATAAACGTCTATTTTGGTATCAACATGTCCATAAAAACTATCAAAATCTTCATCTCACATAGACTGAGTATTTAAAAAGAGCTCAATCTCCTTGCCACTGTACTGTATATCCAAATTGTTTGTTTGTAAAATATTGAACACAGTATCGGAGAATGAAAAGATCTTGGAGAAAATTGCCAGCAGAAATCTAGTGTTGTATTTAATTAAGAAAAACAAAAATCCTTGTGCTTTCAATGTAGTAGCTTTCTGTAGCTCCCAGACCAGAGCTTTCAACTACACATTACAAACGTGACGGCTCGCAGTCGGCCTTGGACAGAAGGAACCTGCGCGCGCATACATTTCTCGCTGTATCGACAGCTCCGCTGAAGCCTCTAAGACACTAGCAAGCCTCGCTGTACTCGCCAAGATATATGCAACATGCGATTTGTTTAGCGCAGATCTATTACAGATGCGGTACCTATTGTAATTTTTAAAATCTCGCCTCGTTTAGAAAAATATTGCACTTGAGCAGCAATCGTAGCATGCTTGGAGAAATCGCCCCTGAATTCTTAAGTGCTGTAGGTAGAGGATGGAGGTTGAGGGAATAGCATTACTCAAAAAGCATGAGCAATACATGTTAGCAAGGGGTAGAACGCATACCGTAGGCTATATTTTAGTCCAGAACGTTTGCCTATACCAAAAGTAAAAAAAGAAGGAAGCTTTTAGTTTTACGTGACCATTAATCATGAGATCATAAACCTCAAGACCTCCTTTTTATGTGGAATCCGAACCACGGGACATGGCATTTCACTTCGAAAATCTCACATGCATTGACCGGGAATCGAACCCGGTCCACCTTGGTGAGAGGCCAACAGCTTGACCGCTGCGCCACCACGCCCCTCATTGCCTATATCAAACAGAACAACTGTGAACATGTCATCCAGTAGCTTGGGTTCTACTGAGCACTGTTGCTTCATAGAGACTGGTGAGCATGGCTATGCTGTGGGACGAAATGCTCGCAGAATTTGGCTTGAGTAACTATAACCCCCCATTGGTCGATTTTGGCTATGCTAATGTATTATATACATTGCACCCCCCGCCCAGTCATTGGACAAATTCGTGTTGACCTACTGAAGAGTTACAAATATCACTTTGTATAGGCAACACTGGAAAATATGGCTTCAATACTTTACATATACGTCAACATCCTTTGTTAGAATTAAGGAATAAGTGACTAAGCAGTAATGTAGTTTGCTCGCAAGATGGCAGGAGTGGTTTTAAAAGGCCATTCATTCAGTTGCCATCCTGACGCTAGGATCGCACGTGTCTTGTTTCTCTCTCTTCTTTGCGCACCTTACTACTTGCACCTGGTATATGCCTGGTCATGGCCTACACGTGTACTGAAGATGGTTAGAATCGGTGACCCATGCATCTTATCCTCCCCTTGTTAGCTGTCGCCCATGACATCCAGATTCGAATCACGGCTCAGCCAAGAAATGTAGTTTTGGTCTTGGTTAGAAGACTGTAAAATATGCCTTCTGAGGAAAAACTGAGAAGAAGTGAGTTTCCTCACTTCAATTACAAAAACACACACTTTTGAATTCGAAAGCTTCTTTAAAAAGCCATACACCCTGAAATTTGTATTTTTTGTCATCCTGCTGTGTAAAACTGTCTGCTGCCACTCGACTTCCTAAGGGACATGGGTATGAATTCAATATTTCAGCTCGCAGCACTTCTTAAAGCTTCACTACTGTACACTGCATTGATACACCAATACTGCCACTCAAGTTTGTATTTCCCCGGCGAACCTAAATATTTCAATGTAATCTTTCTCACTCAATTTATCTCTCCAGTTCATGTGCAGATGTTAACTCCTGAGCAGCTGATCGTAGCGTCACAATCTTAGGACAGTCAGCTTCAAAAGTTTTAGCTCTGTAACATAGGATCATCAAAATAATTGAATAAGTTATTATTTTCCTGCGGGGATAGAAATAAAGATTTCGTACGGCACAGCTAGCTTAGCAAGTTCAGTTATCTAGGCAATGTTCTGTTCTATTGGCTGTCATGAGCGAGCGAATCTAGCTCCTACCTCATTTTCAGAGTTTTTTATATACTTATAGTAAATTTATTCATCATGTATGAGTTAAAATGCCATAACCTTTTCGATTAATGCAGTTCAACCTCTCATGATAAACAAATGGAATCACATGTCACTACTACAGTGCTGCAAGTTTCGTCTAATTTTTTGTGTGTATGTTTATATGACTTACAATGATGAAAAAGAATGCCCCAATAAAGATGAATTATGCCCCTAATGTTGCCCAAATTCCTTCTGTTCCCTTTAGTCTGGAATTGAATAACCTGCAGATGATGTCCATTTCTTGGTTGGAAGATAGAGATAAAATATGTGTGGAACGTTGGCTTTGACGGTCAAGAAATTAAACTCCAGCAATTCTTCTAGGTTTATGCAGTGTCTGGTGCGGAGTTTCTTTCAGATGTATAAAACTCTTTCAGCAGACCCTTGGTTTAAATGACCAGTCGTAAGCATGTGAAAATTTTAGAGACAGTCTACATTATATCATGTAAATAGCCTTAACAGTCTTCTGTCACACCTGCCCAGCTCCTCTTTGGTCACTATTCTTGGCACTCGCACATTGCATTGTTGGCGGCACAAACCATACACTAACAGCTTGAGTAGAACACTGAGATCGGACTCAAAGTGCCCTAGGCAGAGGGACACTGCGCACTTCATTTTCACTGATCTTATATGTATCAAAGCCCACTGTGCATGGATATACCATTGCGAACAGCCTAAGGGGAACGGCTCATTTATACACAGTGCCTGGACCCCATCTGCATAGTGGACCATGCATTATGACCTGTATATTATACAGTTGAACCTGCTTTATACATAACTCTATTCTGCGTATTTCGTATTAGTACGGAATTTATTTTAGGTCCCGGAAAAATGTAATCTAAAAGCGTGTTAATTTAACCTTATTTATACATATTAAGTGTCAGCGAAATAAATCTGAGTTTTACGTATTTGTAATTTAATAATGAGCACGTGTTGTTATAAAAGAAACTACAGTACTGTATTTATGATATTTTCTCTTTGTTGGTGTAGATGGAGGTAGATATGTCGGGTTTCGGTGCTGAAACAGAGCACAGAGTTTCTGTCTCATGTGGGACATGCTCTCATATTCAAACAAATTTCTTTTCTTTTGTTTCCGCGCTGAAACCTCCAACTTCGCTTGTAACTTAATATTTAGCAGTATTGTGAAGGTCAAAAACGATGCAGCTAGAGGAGGAGCCAAGGGAACTCGCTCGGTTGGCCTTTGTTACTCCGCCAGTAAGTTAGGGTCAACAATGTCACTCTGCAAATCTCTGTGTTTTGATTGAATATGAGAATTTCTTTCGTGGGAACAAAGAACGAGTAAAATGTACATGGTGCTGGTATCTGGTGTTTTCTGTTGAACAGTAGTTTTATCATTCAGTTGCTTTCGATTAGCCAAGGAGAACACAAAACAAAAACTGAAATTGCTTCAGACTTAAGGGTTGCTTATATCACGCTATGTACAGTAATCAGTTTAAAAAAACGCTATTTTGGTTGAGTTTTTAAAACTGCGTTCGAAATCAGCAAAGCGCAGCCGTCAACAAAAAGGGAGGTATGTAGATTTGGAGAAAGCACTTTTCACATGGATCCAGCAAAAGTGGGCTGCAGCTCTACCAATTAGTGGCGACATGCTGAAGACAAAGGCGATAGATTTAGCTAAATTGATAAGTATCACTGCTGATTTCAAGGCTTCGTCAGGATGGTTGCAAGGATTTAAAGATCGTCATGAAATCGCATAGAGACCAATTTGCGGTGACGCAAAAGCTGTGGACGACGTCACGGTGCAACACTGGAAAGAAGAGGTTCTGCAGGGTATCATAAGCGATTAACAGCCTACAAACATCTACAACTGTGATGAGACCGGCTTATTCTACAGTCTCCTTCCTAGTAAAACATTAGCTGAAAAAGGTGACTCCTGCAATGGAGAGAAGAAAAGTAAAATTTGAGTAACAGTACTTCTTCCCACCAATGCAGATGGATCGGACAAACTTCCTCCACTTGTGATACGAAAATCGAAGAATCCGAGGTGTTTTAGGGTGCAAAAACAAAACCTATAGAATATGAATCCAACAGAAATTCTTGGATGAATATGCTTCTAATGGAACAGTGGTTGAAAAAACTGATCATTAGAATGAAAAAGAAACAGAAGAAGATCCTTCTTCTTATGGATAGATGTGCAGCACATCCACCTCAAATCGTTGTGGAGAATGTCCGAGTGGAACTTGACCCTCCTAACTGTACCAGTGTTCTACAACCGCTTGATTTGGGCATCATTGCAAATTTCAAAGTGCATTATAAAAGATTGCTGGTTCAACATTTAATAACACTTGAGTGATGCAGGAAATGAAACTCTCTCCATTAATTTACTACAAGCCATGGACTTTAATTTCGGCTGCCTGGAAGCAGGCGTCATCCTCCACAATCAGCAACTGTATCCGCAAAGCTGATGTCTTACTGGAGGAGGCTGCCTCTAATGATGATTATGGGGACGAAATTATGTCTGGCAATTAGGTAACGCTGAAGCCTCCATGGCTTAAGCGGCAGCACGCCGGCCTCTCACCACTGGCCCCGTGGTTCAAATCCCGGTCACTCCATGTGAGATTTGTGCTGGTCAAAGCGGAGGCAGACAGGTTTTTCTCCGGGTACTCCGGTTTTCCCTGTCAGAAATTTAATTCCAGCAACACTCTTCACTGTCATTTCATTTAATCATTGCCCCAGGGGAGTGTGACAGTCTTCGGCAGCCGGCACAGTTCATATCCTCTCCGCTAGATGGGGGCTTCATTCATTCCATTCCCTGACCCGGTCGGTCGACTGGACGGAGGCTGTGGATTTTCATTTTCAATTAGCTAACGCTACCGGAGGGTGCAGATTTTGATACTTTGGTGCACTACGATGATAATCTGGCTGCAAGTGGGCTACAATGGGATGAAGGGATTATTGCTGATGTATGCCAACAACTCGGTGGTGACGGACCAGCTACAAGCGATAGTGACACTGATGGAGATGACGACTTGAATCTTGAAACACCTGAACTAAGTGAAGTTAGTCTTAAGTGCAATCGATGTGTGTAGGCGTTACATCAGTGCGAAAACTTGTAGTGAAAATGCCTTGAATTTATTACTACGTTCGCAAAAGGAGGTTTATACACAATGCAAGAAAAGTGAAACAAGCCAAACTATCTGATTTCTTTAAGGCTGGACCAAGTTCAAAATAATACAGTACTGTATTTTCTGTCTTAATGTATGTATTGTTTGCTAGGATTTACACATGTAGGTCTATTCCATTGGTTTTTCAGTAAATATGTCATGTGTTGTGTAAGTCTGATTTCTAAGTAATTCTGAGTTACAAGTAGTCTTTTCTCTTCCCTTGATATGCATATAAGTCAAGTTCAACTCTAGTACTTCTTTGCTGGTGAAACTAGAGCTCCCTCGGCATTATCTTATCCCTATAAAGATACCAAAAGATGGAATATTGGCTTTCATAGCCAACAGGGACACAGTATAAACCTTGAAGAATTGCTGGAGTTTAAGAGATGTGTGGTGTACTTCAGTAAGACATTGACATGGATTTACAAGATTTGATCTAATTGAAAACTCTTTATGGGAATGGGACTGGGCAACTTAGAAACAGTGATAGAGATGAAGGTTGGCTTTGTCAGAGATCTATAAATTGGAACTGCAGGGGAGTGCAGAAATTTCTGATGAAATGTACAGATGGACAATCATAAATTGTCGCATGGAAAAATATCAAAGTCCTATTGGGGTATCATCATGCTTGGAAGTGGCTGCACAGTTGCAACAAAATTGATGCACTTCCATCTTTGTTCAATGACATGTTCGGGACAAAATGCAACTATCAGTACACAGTGTCACTGTGCAGATATCAGAATAACAGAGAAGAATGATGTGCAATATTAATGAGAAACAGCCCAAATGCGTGAAGTGAGGGACACGTCCCATTGACGAAGGATGAGTAGCGTTTAACAGAGTGGCTGTGATAGGGTAGAGGAAGTGTGTGAAGTTAGTAAGCCGAACCACCACGGTCCAATTTTGGTCTCGGCAATTCTTTTTGTTTTGATGGCTTCTGTTATACCATTGTGGAACCGCATGATACTGGACGCCTTTTAAGTTTTACAATGAAATATTGCAATAAACCGTTAGTTAATTACCACTGGGTCTATGATAGCTGTTATAGACGTGCATGAGATGATGGAAATATCATTACAATATTATGAGCATTTTGCAGACTGCCAGTTAGCTCAGGGGAAGAGGCGTTGCGTGAAACGACAAACAACCGGGGTTGGAATCGTACTCGCGGTGTTTATTCTTTAAACATGTCAAATGTTTCATGAACGAAATACATGTGTGTTTCTATACAAAGGGAAATCTGGCTTAATGAATTTGCTTATTGTTAGTCCCGAAAAGGACTGTTGTAGACACTTCTTCAATATCTCGTCCAGTATCCACCAGCTTCGATAACTTGCTGTAGCCGACGTGGCATTTACTGAACTAGATTTCTGAAGTACTGTTCATCATGGGCAATCTCCTCCCATGCTTCCAACATAATCTCCCACAATGCATCCTGCGAACGAGGGGGAGAGTGAGGCCAGTTTTCCCTGATATGGCGTTTCCACTTTGCCCACACATACTCAATGGGGTTCAAGTCTAGAGTTTGAGGTCCCAGTTGAGCAGTTCAATGGAGTTCTGCTCAGAAAATCAGCCCTGAACACTCCTGCTCATGTGGATTGGAGAGTTGTCTTGCACGAACTGAAGTACTGCATGTGGATAGCGCTCTCTCACACTTGGAATCATAATATTCTGCAAGATGTGCAAATATTGGTCCGATGTGAGATGTCCACCTATCCGATGAAGCACTCCGGCCCCATCAGACGACATCCACCCGCAGCGTGATACAGATATGCGGCCACTACCAGTGCGCCCAGCCACATACTGTTTCTCGTACCAGGTTCCACGTGGCCTGTAAACACAAACCGGTCTGACCTCTGCCGAACTGAAACATGTCTCGTCAGAGAAGATGACCTGATCCCAATTACGATTTAATTCCAGCTCAGCAAAGGCACACCGTTCGACTATATGTTGGTTGGAAAGACATTCTTTGACTGCAGGTTTTCTGCAAGCAATTCCTGCTTCTCATAGGCTAATCGTTTACGGGCCGTGTATGGACATCCAGGAAAATTAGTCGTCTGCATCAGCTCTACCGAGTTTAAGAATGGGTTTTCCTGCGAAGTTGTAACTAAATGGTGGTCTTCTTCTACAGTTGAAACCCGCTGTAAACCAGTGCCCGGTAGACGACCAATCCTCCCTGACACCCGCCACTGCTGTATCCAAATTTGGGCAAATCTCGGTGGAACACCACATCGGAGTGCTGCCTCACGCGCCCTGTAATTGCCGTATTCGACGAGAGCCGGAACGTGCTCTCTGGATGCGTGTGTATAGTGAGCCATTACAGAATGTAATGACACATTATCATCGATAGCTCGGCCAAACGCGGTTGTTTTCGTAGCATGACATCATCATGGTGAGTTGCTTCACGAAAATAATATTCACGGCGTGACTCGAACTGTGGTTGCTCGGCGATGAACAACTTTACAACCTGACAGCTAACCTACTACGCTACAGTGCAACACACATAAATATGCGTGTGAGAGCGGGGCGAGGGGCTGGCCGATAGCGAGAGGGAATGAGAGAATTACGAACTGACCATGTTGCAGTACTTATCCACCGAACTGTACGCAGCCGTGAGCAGACGAAGTGACACTTAGCATTTTTCATGCCTCAAGATATGCGACATTTTATGATTGTTTATCTGTACCTTAAACATTCAAAATCTATCCATTTGTATCAGGATTCTTCACAATGTATGTGAATCACTCAGTTTGGACATCCCTTGTAGCAAAATCACAATACAATTATAATATATGCACAAGAATAATGAAAAACAAGAAGGTTTTATCTAAAAAGCAAATAGATGGCAAATACAATTTATAATGATACAAATATTAATCCAGTACAGTGCTACCCTCTAATATAATAAAATTATAATATCTCAGTTTGTTGACACTGCCTGAACAGATTCTTAAATTTGCATTGACGAATGATAGTTTAAAAAATTGAAATATAGTATGTTCCGTCTAGTCAATACTTTTTGTGTTTATTTACACACTAGTACATGTTTCGAGGCTATTATTTTCATAGAAAATTTGCCCCTTCATCAGCTAGTATGATAATGGCCAGTCACTGAACATTAAAAAATTAAAATGGTTGATGTGAATGAAATGTGATGGAAACATATGAGATAGTTGCACACACGTTAAAAAACCCTTACAAATGTTTACAATAAAACTCTAAAATGTTTGTTGTACTTGCATTAAAAATTGTTCTTAAAATACCACACTAATGAATAAAATACTAGTTTATATTTACATGTCCATTTCACTTATTCTTGCGTGAAAACAAGACGTCGCTGGCTCGGCCCGCCTTCTCATTTGACTATTTATATTGGACAATTGATCGTTTTATTATGGTCCAATGTTATTGTAGTGGGTATTGGCTGTAGAAATTGCTGACGATTGTAACACACTAATTCGACGACTCTCCCCTCGTGCTTTAAGCACACCCTGTGTTGCGCCGATCATCATCATCATCATCTTCCAGCCACTGGCCGGGTCTGTTTGGAACATAAGCCTCTCCATCGTCTTCTGTCTTCCCACCACCTTGGTCCAGTCTTCTCCTTTCTTTCGCATGCAGTCCTCCACACCCTTCAGCCACTTGATCTTTTTCCCTCTATTTTCATCTCGTGTATCCTCCTCCCATCCATTCGCTTAACATGCCCATACCATTTAAGCCTTGATTCCTCTATCCTATCCTGTAATACTCCCTCCTTGACTAATTCTCTAATCTTCTCATTTCTTAACCTGTCCACCTTTGTCACTCCAATACTTCTCAAGAATTTCATCTCACTAGCCTGTATTCTGCTCCGCTCCCTTCCTCTCATAACCCAGGTCTCTGAGGCATACGTCAGGAATGGAACGTAGTACGTCCTATATATGACCCTTTTGCTGTTTTGAGGCACATCCATACTACATACCAGGCTCCTAACACTTTTCCTGAATAATTCTGCTTGCCTCCACCGCTCATTTATTTCTCTGTTGTTTCTTCCATTTTCTTGTATCATGCTTCCCAGATACTTGAAACTCTCTACTTTCCTCAATTCTTCCCCACCAATTGTTATTCCCGTTGTGACTCTTTCCTTCTTCCTGGTTGTGATCATCCACTCGCCTTTGCTTATGCTAAACTTCATTGCGCCAATAGAGTTCAAAAAGCAGTGTTGTCAGACGTTTGGTGCTACACTTGTGTCGTGTTTACCTAAATTGGTGGAGCTCCAGCATTTCATCAGTTTCTGTCTAAACTTTGTTGATTATTTAGTTTAAATTTGTGGAGTTTGTACTTTGTCACTGTGATGAATCTGTTCGTCGTTGCTGATTCAAGCTGTTCTGCAGAGAGAGGTTTCTTGGTGATGAGCAAGGTTAAGGACTACCTCCAATCTACGATGGGACAAAATGGACAGAAGCATTGCTGTCTACTGGCCACCTACTCGGAAATGACATCTTGCTTAAAGATTCACGGCGGTCAGTGTTCAGGTCTTTTGTCAGCCGTTGACAAATGTTTTATGTTTTATATTTACATTCTGATTGTATTTTAATTAGAAATGCAATAAAAATCCTCTTTTTTTTCTTTTTTCCCCCTTCAAATTATAGCATTAGGCCTACATTACTATGTTATTTCAAGCATTAAAGCATGAAACAAAAATAAAATACGCTGATAGGTAGGCAGTTTATAAATTTGACCCCTCCCCCACGTTTGCAAGGAGTTTTAGAAATACTTTTGATAAATACGCTGAATGAACAAAAGCAGTAATTGCCCCAATTTATAACCAAGGTCAGAAAAGATTGCTATAATTCTTTGATAAGCATTCTGGGCAAAGTTTACTCAGGCATTGTAGAAAGGAGAGTTCGATCATTGGCCAAGATTAAGATGGATGAAACGAGGATGTGAGGATGAAATTTTTAGCATGTACCATGGTATTGAGAAATGCTATGAGAGGAACAGACGTTTGTGTTTTGTAGATCTAGAGAAGGCATATGATAAGAGTACCCAAGGAAAAGATGCTGAGCATACTGAGGGATGGCTGTTACAGGCAATCAAAATTATTTATTTTGATAATCAGGCTGTAGTAAGAGTTGATGGTAGGATGAATTCTTGGTTCCAGGTTGTTACAGGAGTGAGGCAAGGCTGTAACCTCTCACCACTACTGTTTATTTTATATATAAAGATCAGCATTTCAAAGACGAGTGTTATGTCAATACGGAAAAATGCAAGAAAATAGAATGACAGATAGGAGGAATTCAATTGAAGCAGGTGGAACATTGGGCTGTGTATTCTCTCAGGATGGTCACAGTGTGGGGAAGGAAATAGAGTCAAGGTGTAAAAAGGCCAAAGCAGTGAGTTCTCAGTTGCGATCTACAGTATTCCGCAAGAAAGAAGTTGATGTAGTGGGGAAGCTCTCCCTACATCGCTCAGTATTTAGACCGACCTTGCTATATGGAAGTGAGAGCTGGGTAGATACATAAGCCAGAGGTAATATGAGGGTAGCACGAGTGATTGCTGGGACAAATAGATGGGAGCAATGGCAGGAGGGTACTTGTAATGAAGAGATAAAAGGCTAATTAGAAATGAACATGCTAGATGATGCTGTTTGTATAAGCTGTCTCAGATGGTGGGATCATGTGAAGAGATTGGGGGAGGAAAGATTAACTAAGAGGTTAATGACTTTGGCTGTAGAGGGTAAGAGAAGCAGAGGTAGATCTAGGAAGCGATGGTTAGTTTCAGTGTTGAACGATTTCAAAGCGAAAGGAGTAGAAGTAGAGGAGGCGGCAGTGCTAACTGCTAATAGTGGATCATTGAGAGCAGGGTGCCATATAGTGTGGGGAGAAGGTTTTTATTTGCCCCAAAACAAATATATATATTAAAAACCATATAGGGATGATACTATTCTTCTTAAAAGCAGAGGGCACCTGACCTATCTCATAAATCCTACATACTAAGTGAAATAACCTGATCAGCAACTGGGTTAGTTAATCAGTCTCGAATGAAAATGGTGCTTTCTTCCTCCTTAAGTCTTCTAGTGCTCTATTAAATACTGATCTCAACATTAAATCTCCTTTCTCATCCTTATCAATTTCATCTTCCCTTTCCATAACATGTTTCTCAATCTTCTTACTCCTATACAAATGCTCTATGTACGCTCTCTTCCTTTCCCCAAAGTACCCATAATCCTTCAAAAAGCTGCATCTACTTTTCCTACTTTCAAACAATTGTCTATACTTGCACATTTCTCTTTCAACCACACTGCTTTCGCTTCCTTGCACCTCTTGTTTACCCCATTTTTAAGACATCTACGTATATTCTGCTTTTCCCCTTTCATCTCTTGTTGTTCCACCTTTGATGCATTCTTGTATATTCTGAGTGATCCAAGCAATTCCACTTATTCATTCCTTTCTATCAATGCTTTCTTTTGTGGACTTAATTATTTCATTCTTCGAAAGTACCCATTCCTCTGCATTAGAAGTTAGTTCAGGGTTCTTCATTAGTCCTTCCCTTATAATCCTCTTGAGACTTTTGTTCACATCCTTCTCTTTTAGTTTGTCTACTGGCCACATTTATGGGTATTTACTTTTCTACAGTTTTTTCAGCTTCAATCAGCATTTCAAAACAACCAGATTGTGGTCAGAGTTTATGTCGGCTCTGGGATATGTTTTCCAATCCAAAATCTGGTTTCAGAAGATCTGCTTCAACATAATAAAGTCAATTAGGAAATGTCCTGTATCTCCTGGTCTCATCCTGAGTATATTCATCTGTTGTGGTTGTTGAGTCAAGTGTTAGCTATGACCAACTTGAGCTCAGTGCAGAATTCTATCAGCCTGCTCCCTCAATCATTCCTTTCACTCAATCCAAATTCTTCTACTATCTTCCCTTCTCTTCCTCTTTTTTTTTTACCACAGCATTCCAATCTCCCATTATTATTACATTTTCATCGCCCTTGACATAGCTCAGAATTCCATCTATTTTTCTATAAAACTTTTCAACTTCTTCATCAGCTGCTTCACTGGTAGGCATATAGACTTGTACTACTGTGGTGCAACGATCTTCTGTGATACCATAGTCGTGATTGTATTCAACAATTACCAGCCAACATCTGAAGAATGTAGACTCCATATTTATTTATTTATTTATTTACATATGTTACGCCCTAATTGGAGCACTTAACCAAAACAAGTATATACATGTCTCAAAAACAATATTAAAGATTCAGCTTCTTATTTTTCTTCTTTTCCCAAAACATTCTCATTCTAGTCGACCTTGCCGCTCTCTCTGCATCGCTTATGGTGTAAGTTTTGCGGGTAAAGGATTTTAAGGGAAGTCGGATGTTCTTGTTTTTCAAGATTTTCTTCTCATCTTTGTTAGCAATTTGGGACATTGTCAAGCCGAGTTCATCCAGATCATTTTGAATTTCCATAAACCAAGAGTTCTTTGTTTTACTTTTGAAAAAATAATTAAATAATAGTTTTAATTTTCTGGCATCCGGCAGGCGTGAGATATGACAAAAAAAAGCAATTCGCCTTTTTTCGCATAGTATCGACTATAGACTCAGTTTCTTTATAAACCACTTCATTTGGTAATAGACGCCATTGACCATCCACCTGATGTTTTTTATTAATTATAGTTCTGAGAATTCTTCTATCAGTCTTCTGTAATGTGTCAGTAACTGATCGAGTGTTTAACTTGAAAAGTGTTTCACAAGCATATATTGCTTCCGGTTTAATAACTGATTCGTAATGTCGTAATTTGGCATTTATGGAGAGTGTTTTTTTTTTGTAACTAGACCAAGTAATATGTTGCGCTTGTCTTAACTTTGTTGTTCTATTTTCGATTGTCGCTTTCTCATTCAAATTCCATGTTATAATCTCCCCTAAATATTTAAATTTATGTACAACTTTAATTTCTTTATTGTTAATCAATGTAATAGCTTGTGTTTCCACATCAAAGGATGCCATTATTTCAGTCTTTTCAAATGAAATTTGAAGTCCTACTTTTGCTGCAATAGTCCCAAGTTCTTCAATTTGGTGTTTAGTCTCATCTATACTGGTTGCAAGCAGTGCAAGGTCATCCGCAAAAGCCAAGCAATTCAGTTTTATATTAGTACCAATCTTTACATTTGGAGGACAAGTTTTGTTCCACTCACGCATGATCTTTTCAAGAACACAATTAAATAATAACGGTGATAGACCATCTCCCTGTCAAAGTCCAGTCCGGATATCAAATGGTTCAGACAAGGCTCCTCGAAATTTAACCTTTGATTTAGTATCTTTCAAAGTAATGCCGATGAGGTTGATAAGCTTTTGATGTAACCCAAATTCCCTAAGGATGTTAAGTAATGACCCTCGATGGATACTGTCATAAGCTTTCTTAAAATCTACAAAAGTAATGACCATTCCCCGAAACCTTGTAAAACGAATCTACTACTCACTTTTACATAGCAAGCACCAATATTTAAATGTTATTTGGGCTCACTGCAGGAAATCCACACTGAATGATTTAATGACTCTTCAGAATAAGGCTATTAGAAACATATTTAACCTTCCTTACTGCACTCCAGTAAAAGATCTGTACATCAGAAGTAAAATTCTACCCCTCAGCATAAGTGCAGATCTCCGAGCAGCTATGCTAATATACAAAATTAAACACAACACAATACTCTATAGCTCTCCCTACATCTTGAACTCAGACAATCATTCTTATGGAACTAGGCATGCGAAGGACGTAGCCTTATATATCATTCACTCTTCTAAATACAGTAGAAATAGTTTCAAGTTCTCTGCATCACAGTCATATAATAAACTTCCCGATGAAGTAAAAAGTGCACCAACTTTGTCAGTATTTAAGAGGAAAACTATGAAAGTATTGTGGGAAAAATTCGATGCATCTTAATACATCAAATAAGCTTAAAAATTCTAAGTGCTTATCATTTTAAGAGACCTTGGTCTAAACAATCTTAGATATAGTATCAACTTTACTAATAGGCCTATGCCCTTATTCATCAATTTGTGTTACCTTCAGAATTTTCTTCCTTGGTGTGTAAACACACATATTACTGTACAATTCCTCTGTACGAGCCTATGGCTCTTTGGAATTAATTTAATAAAAAAATATACACGATAAAAAAAATCCTTTTGTCTCATTCTGTGATATTTCATTATCATAGATAGATAGATTTTTATTAATTCCATTTGATCAAATACATGCATTCAATACATTTTTGATATAGGACACGTCAGAATTTACATGCATAAAATAAAAGAACTAACAGGTATATATTACTAAGATTATAACTATTTATAACTTATTATAATAGCAAATCTTAATAGATACAATCTTATTGCACAACTATTTACACCTCACTCTATTATCATAATATGAAAACTTAATTCTATAAATACAACAACATACAGCTAGGTATTAAAATTAAATTAAAAAAGTAAAATATAGTTATAGATTCCATCACTCCTATACGCTAAAATATTCAACTACTGAGTAAAAACAATGGCACTGCAGATAAGCTTTCAACATTCTATCAAAGGTTTTTATTTTTGGGGCCAGTTTTATATACTGGGGTAGTTTATTGTATAATTTAACTCCAGTGTGAAAAGTTCCTTTTTGATATATGCTTGTGTGTGTGTGTGAAATATGAATGTTTTGATTTTGTCTTGTGTTATGCCTATGAACATCATTGTTTGTTTTAAGAAAAACATCTTTATTCATTAAATTCTTTTTAAAAAACATAATACTTTCAAAGATATATATGCAGGGCAGTGGGAGAATGTTTAAATCTTTAAACAGAGGTCTACATGATTCTCTCGAGTTTACATTTGCCATAATTCTAATCGCTCTCTTTTGTATCCTAAACGTGCTTAGTACATCTGGCGACATACCCCAAAATATGATCCCATATCTTAAGTATGAATGGAAATAAGCAAAATAAGTATTTCTTAATGTGTGCATGCTAGTGCAGGTTTTCAAAATACGTAACGCAAAGCACATCGAGTTCAGTTTAGTATTCAGATATTGTATATGTTTATTCCATTTCAAGTCTTGTTGTATCCATAGTCCTAAAAACTTTGTTTCTGATTTATTTTCTATTTGATGACCATTTAATGTTATATTGGGCATCGCAGGATTCCTATTCTGTATAGTGTGGAAATTTAGACATACTGTCTTTTTATTGTTTATTATGAGGCGATTATCTTGTGACCATTTGGTTAACTCGCCTGTAACGGAGTCAGCAGACTGCTGTATGACCTGTTTAGTTTCACCTTTTATTACGAGTGTTGTATCGTCCGCAAACAAAATTTCCTTATGTGAATGAACGTTCTGTGTTATATCATTGATATATAGAAGAAAGAGTAGTGGGCCCAAAACCGATCCCTGGGGTACTCCAAATTCAATAATTCCCTCATTGGACAATGTTTCATTAAGTAATTTGGTTCCATCATCCTTGTGTCTCAAGCTTACTATTTGTTTACGCCTTGTTAAGTAAGACTCTATCCATTTATTAGCTAGACCTCTAACACCATATTGATTTAGTTTGGTAAGGAGGATTTTATGGTCAACTACATCAAATGCTTTCGATAAATCCAAGAATAGGCCAGTTACATGTTCCTTATTGTCAATTAATTTCAGTATACTATTACTACATTCGTAAATTGCTGTCTGTGTAGATTTTTCCGTTCTAAATCCATGTTGTGAGTTTGATAATATTTTATTTTTTTCTATGAAACTTATCAGTCTCTTATACATAATTTTTTCCACAATTTTTGCAATACCAGTTGGTAAGGTAATAGGACGATAGTTATCTAATTCATCTTTTGAACCGTTTTTGTGCACTGGAATTACTTTTGATAACTTCAAAATATCCGGGTAAGTTCCTGAGAGAATTGAACTGTTTATTAAGTGCGTAAGTGGATTTATTATATTTTCGGCACATTTCTTTAAAATTGCATCAGGGATGCCATCAATGCCAGCACAGAATTTATTTTTTAGCTCTTTTATAACTATTCTTACCTCTTCACTTGTGGCATGATTTATAAATAAAGAATCACTGCATATATTTATTTTATTATTAGAATTTAGTGTATTTACCTGTGATTTATTTAATAATTTTTGCGGAATTTCCAGAAAATAGTCATTAAAAGTGTTTGCTATTTCCTCTGGATTATTAATCACTTTATTATTTCTGGTCAGTGTAATGTTCCTTTGTATTTTAGCATATTTTCCAGTTTCTTTCTTTATTACGGACCACATAGCCCTGTTTTTATTAGATGATTGGGAAATAAAATTATCATTATGCATTTTCTTTGCTAGTCTTATTACCTTATTTAATATGCTAGAGTATTTTTTGTAGTATAAATTGAATTCAGGTGTTGTGTGGTATTGTTTATATAATTTGTGTAGAAATTTCTTTCTTTGACATGAATTTATAATCCCTGTTGTTATCCAATTGCTAGTTTTGTTATTTTGAACAGTTCTTCGTTTAAAGGGGAAT
The DNA here is from genome assembly GCA_946902985.2 of Meconema thalassinum. Taxonomy (NCBI): domain Eukaryota; kingdom Metazoa; phylum Arthropoda; class Insecta; order Orthoptera; family Tettigoniidae; genus Meconema; species Meconema thalassinum. The sequence continues at coordinate 919,715,166 of OX336389.2, forward strand.
GCTATTTCAAAATAGTGTTTTAGGGTACTGTTAAATGCATTAAATTTATCATTTACATTTTCTAGTTCATAAATTTCTGACCATGTTTCCTTATTTAATAAGTCATTGAAATATGTAACATTTGCTTCAGTGAATGACCTGCACTTTGATTTTACTCCATTATCATTATTATTGATTACTTCGGATACTTCAAAACTCAGTATTTGTCCATGGTGGTCACTAAAACCCGGACAATAGACTTCTATTGAATGGTGATATTTATCTGTATTTATAAAAATTTGATCAGGAGTGGTTTTACTAAATTTTGTTATTCTTGTTGGTGTATTTACTGTAGGTTTCAGTCCATAGGAAATTAGTAACTGGTTTAATAATTCACAATTTCTATCAAGTTTTAAGAAATCCACATTTACATCCCCACAAATTATTATATCGAAATTTACTTTGCTCATGTTATTGAGTAACAATTCTAGTTTATCTATAAATAGAGGAAACTTTCCTGACGGAGAACGGTATACGCATACAATTATTAACTTAAACTGCTGAATTTTTACGGCAGAGAATTCAAAATCCTGTTCCATAATTAGATAATCATAAGCTGTTATCTGTTCATGATCTAAATTATTTCTTAAGAAGATGCAAGTACCACCATGGCTAATATTAGATCTAGAGTATTTACTAGCTTGTATAAACCCTGGGAATTGAATTAATTCAAGTTGTTCCTCTTTCAGCCAATGTTCTGAAATACATAGTGCTGAGATGTCTTTAAGTTCATTTTTAAGCATTAGATTTATGTAATCAATTTTATTATAAACAGACTGGACATTCTGGTGGTAAATTTTAAATTTGTTACTTTTGCAAGCTTGTGTTGGTGATTTATTTACATTATTATTATCATAATTGTTATTATTATTGTTGCTAGACAAATCCGAAATACCATTGTTGCACTCCGTTAAATTTGACTTCAAAAGATGTGAATGCCAAACCTCACGTTTGGCTTCTTCTACCAGTTTCCCTGCTTCCACTCTAATGATATTACTGTCGAATTATTCTTACCATTTGAATTTACAATTTTGCAGATTTCATCACTAAGATACTCTTTTCCTAATCTATTTAAGTGTAGGCCATGCCGAGTGTGGAACTTCCTGTCTAATTTACTTACATCTACAATTTGGACATTTGGAAAACTCTTACAAATTTTATGAATTTTTCCATTTGTAGCCTCTATTTCTATATTTACACATGACTTGGGAATTAAATCGTGTCTCTGCGGAATGTTTACAATAATGACATTTGTTTTTTGCATGGATGGCAATGTACCCTTTAAATCTTTGATTACCTTTTTACTCTCATTTCTATAGACGTCGTTTGCTCCAGCGATGATCACTGCGTAGTCCTTTGCAGTAAGGGACGCACACTCTCCTATCATCCCGTTCGTGACTTCTGCAATCTGAGCTCCTGGCTTCACTGTCGAAGTGACCTCCATTTCTCGGCTTCTCTCCAAAACGCTTGCTGCTACATCTCGCCCGTGGCTATCCGCAAATATCCGCATCTTCCTGGATTTTCTCTTTATCTTTATCCATTTCAGACTGATGATCTGATCCAGACAGCTGCGACCTGGTCGGAACCCTCCTTGATATTCTCCTAGTTCTTGATCGAGTTGTTGTTGAATTCTTGTCAAGATAATTCTAGATAGAATCTTGTATGTTACATCAAGCAAAGAAATCCCACGCTAGTTGTTCGGGTCTGATCTATCACCCTTTTTATGAATTGGGAGGATTACAGCCATTCTCCATTCCTCTGGTATTTGTTCCAAATTCCTTACATCGATGAGGCATTTATGGAGGTTGGAGATGGTTTATTCATTTGCATATTTCCATAGTTCTGCTACCACTGAATTCTCTCCTGCTGCTCTATAATTTTTGAGCCAATTAATTGCTGCACATACTTCAGTCAAGTCAGGAGGAATAATGTTCTGTAAATTTGTTTTATTTTTTGGATTAAGCTCAAAATCAAGATATTCCTTAGGTTCAGCAGCATTTAGTAGTTCTCTAAAATAATCTGCTAGAATTTTAGCATTATCAGTATCATTGTGGGCTAGTTTACCTGATTTATCTTTCATTAATAGTGTAGGAGGGCTGTATGTAGAATGATATTGACGAAATGTCCTGTAATAGTCCCTTGTTTTGTGTTGTTTAAAGGAATCATCAATAATTTGTAATGGACTTCTTTTTATTTTCTCTTTTAATTCTCCTAATTTCTTTGGCAGTTTCCCTTCGAGCAATGGTTAATTCTTCTCACGATTGTGTGGTCCTCTTTTGCTGATCATTGAGCCATGCTGTATGTTTTTTCCGAATTTCACCGTCACATTCTGCATTCCACTGCATTCCTTTTCCTAATAGGGGCAATTTCGACAGCAACGGTTTTCAGTGTGTCAACCATCGTTTCTAGCTTGTCACTTAAGATAGTTTTAGACTTTTCCTTATAAGGCACATTATTTATTAAATAACTAGGGTCATATTGCCTTTGCATGTTCGAGTTTGATGATTTTTGTTTACGTCGTGGAGTTAACTTGATCTTTATCTTGGATATATAATGATCAGAGTCAACATCGACCCCACGTAGTACCTTCACGTTATATATTTCTTTGTAGAACTTTTTATCCATTGCAACATGGTCTATCTGGAATTCTCCTAGTGCACTATTAGGGCATTTCCAGGTCATAAGTTTGTGTGGTCTTCGCTTAAATCTAGTAGTTTTGAGACGTAGGCCTTGTTCTTCACAAAGGGTAATTCATCTTTGACCATTCTTGTTAGTGAATTTGTGAGCTGGCCACTTACCTACTATTGGACGAAATTTTCTTTCTTGACCAATTTTTGCATTAAAATCCCCAAGCAAGATTTTAACATGAGTGTCTGGAATGTTTGAAATTTTAGTAAGGCAAGTTCTTCCCAAAAATTGTCCGTTTCATCTCTAAATTTTTTGACATTCTTGTCATTAGTTGGGGCATATTAATGTAAATAAGAAAAATAAAAATGGGTTTCAGTCGTCAAAATCACGACCAGACTACTCTGAGCATCACATCCAATCTAATAATCAACAAGGGAATCCATTGAACAATATTATATTATGACAAAATATCACTTCCTAAAACTAGGGTACATGTTTCGTGCTATTCAAATATTTAGCCGTTCTTCAGCCCTCTCACGTCACCAACACATCACCGACACTCATCAATCAACATAATAGAAAACACAACTCCTGTATATCTACAGACACAATCAAATGTCCTTAAAATTTTACAAAAAGAACTGTCTCTTTGTTTGACTGCATCTTTGCCCATATTTTGACCAATTTGTACTGTCTTGTATTAAAAATTTTGCTGAGCTGGCTTGAACTTTTCATCCCTAAAGAAAGGTTCATGTGAAGACGGATGTCCTTGGTTCAATAATTTATGGACTCGCTCCAACCCAGACCTGTCCTAAAGAAACTAAACAAAGCTGTCACTATTCATCTGACGAGAGAAATCAAATAATCTAAATAATTAAATGTGAATAAGCTTACAAACACCACCAGTTGTGTACGTTGTGCCGTCGGCACCTCGGAGAGCTTTCCAGTGAAAGTTGGTGTACACCAGGGATCCTCATTGTCCCCATTGCTCTTTATCCTAGTCTTGGACACAATCACACGAGACCTGCAAAGGAGTGTTGTGTTCCTTGGACTCTCTTATATGCAGATGATGTTGCACTTGCTGATACCACCAGAGGAGGACTGCAGCATCAAGTTGAAGTTTGGAACAGCCGTCTTTCGCAATACGGTCTTAGACTGAATAAGAAGACCGAATACCTTGAAACCATCACAAGCAACGGCTTCTATCAAGTTGACGGAGAGACATTAGCCAAGACCGTAAGCTTCAAGTATCTAGGATCTCGCTTACAATCTGACGGTGAGAGAGGTGATGAAGTGCGAAGAAGGATAAACGCAGCTTTGATGAGATGGAGGGAAGTTACATGTGTACAAGCAACGGCTTCTATCAAGTTGACGGAGAGACATTAGCCAAGACCGTAAGCTTCAAGTATCTAGGATCTCGCTTACAATCTGATGGTGAGATAGGTGATGAAGTGCGAAGCAGGATAAACGCAGCTTTGATGAGATGGAGGGAAGTTACAGGTGTACTTTGCGACAGAAGGATGCCACTACATCTGAAATCCAAAATATATCGCATGATAGTACGTCCTGTTGCTTTGTATGGCGCTGAATGTCGACCAACTGACAGAGCGCCAAGTACACAGCATGGAAATGTGTATGCTCCGTTGGTCAATGGGCATCACACTCCTAGACCAAGTAAGAAACGACATCATTCGCCAGCAAATGGGCATTTCACCCATCACTGAGAAGGCTCGGCAAAAACGTCTCCAATGGTACTGTCACGTCCTACATGCTGCACCAGGAACAGTAGCCAATTCTACCCAGTGCTTGGAAATCAATGGGCAACGACAACGTGGGAGACCAAAACAGCGCTGGCATGCTACGATAAATGCCGATACGATGGTGCTCAGCCTAACACCTTATGATGCTCGCGATCATAACGAGTGGCGAGCCAAGATCCGGACAGCGGACCCTGCACCTGCGGGAAAATGCTAAGAAGAAGAAGAAGCAAACGTCAAAGCCAGCGGGAACCTCATAAGCTGGGGTAGCGGGTCCAAATCAACGAGCCTCACGTCATGTAAACTGTCAAATTATTACAGGCAAATTGAATTGAAGTGTAAGTAAAGTGAAGTAAACTAAACAACTATGTGTGTTGCTTCGAATGATGCCTGTTGGCTTACCTGCACATTCCAGATGGAAAGGAATCGCCTAATGATGCGGTCCAAGTGACACGGCAGGAGGAGGATAGGCAGAAGGGGACCCTAAATATAACAAAGGGGGCGTGGTGGCACAGCAGTCAAGCTGTTGGCCTCTCACCACGGCCTATCCTCCTCCTGCCATGTCACATCATTAGGCGATTCCTTTTCATCTGGAACGTGCAGGTAAGTCAACAGGCATCATTCGGAACAGCACACATAGTTGTTAAGTTTACTTCACTTTATTTACACTTCAATACAATTTGCCTGTAACAATTTTACAGTTTACATGACGTGAGACGCATGGATTTGGGCCCGCTACCCCAGCTTATGAGGTTCCCGCCTGGCTTTGACGTAAGCTTCTTCACATTTAATTATTTAGACTATTTGATTTCTCTTGTCAGATGAATAGTGACAGCTTTATTTCGTTCCTTTAGGACAAGTCTGGGTTGGAGCGAGTCCATACATTAATGAACCAAGGACATCCGTCTTTACATGAAAAGTTCAAGCCAGCTCAGCAAAATTATGAATACAAGATAGTACAAATTGGTAAAAACATGGGCAAAGATGCACTAAAAGAAGAGACAGTTTTTTATAAAATTTTAAGGGCATTTGAGTGTGTCTGTAGATATACAGTAGTTGTGTTTTAATGTGTTTTTTATTATGTTGATTGATGAGTGTCGGTGATGTGTTGGTGACGTGAGAGGGATGAAGAAGAGCTAAATATTTGAATAGCTCGAAACATGTACCTAGTTTTAGGAAGTGATATTTTGTCATAATATAGTATTGTTCGACGAATTTGCTTGTTGATTATTAAGTTAGATTGATTATATTGGCAATACGGACCGAACATCTTCCAATATGGGAGATAATAATATTGAATAAGTCTTCCAGTTGAGCGGGTTCACTACTTTAAATAGGGAGTATCATCACTGACAGTTTAGATTCCGACATTGAAATCAGAAGATACATAGAAATAGCATGCAGTGTAGGCCTATATAGAAAAATGTCATCTTGCTTCAACAATGACTACTTAAATATGAAGCTCGGTCAAAGAAATTAAATAAATATATAAATGCTGTTAATAAATATATAATTCATCACTTGGTGTGTTGACTGACCTCGGAGCTTAGGAGAGAGTGAGATTTCATGACCATTCCACTGTGTCTGATGTTAGTGTGGTATCATTATTTGCAGTGGTTATATTTGTTATTGATTCTGGAATTGAGAAGGAAGTGGAGTGAGCATGACCATATGTTAGGAACCATATCGGCATTTTCCTGGTGTAGAAGTTTGCTGGCTTCCGAGACTGAATTTTCATTTAGCGATTGGACATTGTGTTATCAGACCCCTGCACTTAGGTGTATGTAGAATTTGTCTAATGACCTACAGAATGTGGCATCTTTAGCAGTGTATATTTGCAATTGATTGGGACTGAAGCATGCATGGCCTTAAATTTAGAACTACCCCTGCATTTTCCTCGAGTAGAAGTGGGAAAACACTGAAAATCACTTCTAGGATGTCTGAGGTGGAAACCGAATCCACCTCTTCTCAGCTTTGGCTCACAAGGCGGAGTGAATCTCATTCCAACTCTTAGACTAGAATTAATTATCTTGGCAGAGCCGGAAACTGAATCTGGGACCTCAGGGGTAACAGCCAAGTATACTAGTCACTACACCACATGATTGTCTGAAACTGTTATATTTATAAGTAAAGAAGATTGTAGTTTTACTTGATAGTTAATCTGAGATCATGAGACATGGGACCTCCTTTTAACGTGGAATCCGAACCACAGGATATGGCATTTCACTTTGAAAATCTCACATGCATAGACCGGGAATAGAACCCGGTCCGCCGTGGTGAGAGGCCAACAGCTTGACCTCTGTGCCACTACGCCACCTTTGTTATATTTATGGCCCACCGCATATATACTGATGTGTAACCTCTCCTCTTAATCAGAAGGTGCTTGCAGGATAGGTTTTGTGCTGGCAATGGGCATATAAAGCTTTGTGTGAGGTGGGGCGGGGCCATTTTATCATTCCGTAAGCCAGTAGAAAAGGAAGTGGGCCAAGTATTGTGGTGAGAGGCAGGACACATTTTCAGCCCTATACCCCAAATGTTCAGACAATTAAGAAGCTGTTGAGGCAGTGTCAACAAATGGAGAAATTGAAATTAGTATGGAGGGTAGCACTGTACTGGATTCATATTTGTATAATTCTAAATTGTATTTTTAATTTGTTTTCTAGACAAAACCTTCTTGTTTTTCATTATTCTTGTGCATTGTGATTTTGCTACAAGGGATGTATAAACTGAGCGATTCACATACATATACTGAACATTCTGAAGAATCCTGATAAAAATGGATTGATTTTGAATGTTTAAGGTACATTTTATCAGAAATTTTTGCTCCACCCTGCAGTTCCAACTCATAGGTCTCTGAAAAGCCAACCTTCATCTCTATCACTGTTTCTAAGTGGCCCAGCCCCATTTCTATAAAGGCCACTCAGAGTTTTCAATTAGATTAAACCTTGTAAATCCATGTCAAGGTCTTACTGAAGTACACCACACATCTCTTAAACTCCAGCAATTCTTCAAGGTTTATATTGCATCCCTGTTGGCTATGAAATCCAATATTCCATCTTTTGGTACCTTTATAGGGATAAGATAATGCTGAGGGTGCTCTTGTTCCACCAGCAAAGAAGTACTATAAAATACAGGTCATAATGCATGGTCCACTATCCAGATGGGGTCCAGGCACTGTGTATAAATGAGCCGTTCCTCTTAGGTTGGTCGCAATGGTATATCCATGCACAGTGGGCTTTGATACATTTGAGATCAGTGACAATGATGTGCGCATTGTCTCTTTGCCCAGCGCACTTTGAGTCCGATCTGTGTTCTACTCACGCTGTTAGTATATGGTTTGTGCCGACAACAATGCAATGTGCGAGTGCCAAGAATAGTGACCAAAGAGGAGCTGGGCAGGTGTGGCAGAAGACTGTTAAGGGTATTTACATGATATAATGTAGACTGTTCCCAAAATTTTCACATGCATATGACTGGTCATTTATACCAAGGGTCTGCTGAAAGAGTTTTATACATCTGAAAGAAACTCCGCACCAGACACTGCATAAACCTAGAAGAATTGCTGGAGTTTAATTTCTTGACCGTGAAAGTTAACATTCCACACATATTTTATCTCTATCTTCCAACCAAGAAATGGACATCATCTGCGGGTTATTCAATTCCAGACTAAAGGGAACAGAAGGAATTTGGGCAACATTAGGGGCATAATTCATCTTTATTGGGGCATTCTTTTTCATCATTATAAGTCATATATACATACACACAAAAAATTAAGACAAAACTTGCAGCACTGTAGTAGTGACGTGATTCCATTTGTTTATCATGAGAGGTTGAACTGCATTAATCGAAAAGATTATGGCATTTTAACTCATACATGATGAATAAATTTACTATACAGTATATAAAAAACTCTGAAAATGAGGTAGGAGCTAGATTTGCTCGCTCATGACAGCCAATAGAACAGAACATTGCCTAGATAACTGAACTTGCTAAGCTCGCTGTGCCGTATTGTGCCCGTTTAGATCGGAGTCCGCACGACCACATATGCATTTTACCAATAATCAGTCAGCACGAGAGTCAAAATATCCCGGAGCGCCAGATGGGTTAAAGCAAATCGCAAAAACGACATCAAAATAAAAAAATGCTTTGCTGATTTTTGGCTCAATGCAACAATAAGGATAGAAAGAGATTTAATTGGGTATGACACATCTGGTAAAATTATCTCAGTTTATTTTGAAGTTAAAATCTGACTGCAAAGATGCTCAAAGCAGCATCATCCACGTGTGGCGATCCACACTCTTATTTACACACAATATACAGAAATTTCCCAAACACATTTGACAATCTTTTTGGAAACACAAGTCCGATTAATAGTCCTGTAGACTGTGTTCCAAAATTATTAATGATTAATTCCAGTTCAAAGTTAATTGTCTCTACTGGAAATATCGTAGATCACTGTTTGAATATTTACATGATATTAACACTCGTAGAATAAATGTTCATAGAATTTTAACTTTCACTTATTTTTCCAGTTTCAAAAATACATTGTCGAAAAATATTATCATCATCGAAGCAACACAAATTATTTACACAAATTAATAACATCTGAAAAGTATTTGACCTTGAGCATAGCATCGAAGAACTGTGCGAAGCACAACAACAATTAATCGTTCTTCTGACATTTAACATTCGAGAAGTGACTCGATTATGAACTTCAAGTTCCTAACAAAATACATGATTTCTGAATCATTAACTTGATCACTAAATTGTTGAACCATTCAACTATTCAATTATCCACTTGGAATCATTATGAAAAAAATATTTATATTTATGGCCATTTCTAGTAACTTTTACAACTTGCAATTCTTCGACAGAATGCGGAAATAAGAATTGTAGCTTTATAATAAATTCATTCAGTTCATGGCACTAGGATTGAAAATATCCTTCAAATTATTCGTGGTTAAAGAATTATTTTTGATTGGCAGTGGCCCATTCTATTATTTGTGTAAGAACACAATATTACAACAACAACGGCAAAGGTCTTCCTCTGAAGAAGAATAAACTACTATCATGACAAATCCGGGTTCTAGCAAAATCAAAGTCTAAATGGAATTCGTAAACAAGGTTGAAATAAGAACTGATGGTTTCAAGAAATAACCTTCGGGTCATTCATCCAACGAAATGTGTAGTTCCAATACTCCTACTATAAACCTGAGCCATCGAACCTGCTATTTGATTGATGCTCGAAAAATCCTCTTCATTCCTGCGACTTAAACATGCGCACCTGGGAATGGCATTTCAACTACTCCACACATATAAATTTTCTTCCCAAAATTTATACAATAAATCAAGCCTCTGCTTGTTATCAACACTGGAAGATTAATAAACTTACAAGTTTATTTTATTTTACCATTCAGTTCAACCCGTGAATTTACCATACTTATGAAAATCTTTATTTCACTTTCGAGTGTATTTACGTCATGATTTTATATAAATACAAAAATATCCTATTTGATACAAATATCAATTGCTTCCCGTTTCATGCCTCTCCGTGTTATCTGAAAAATATACTTTGCTCAATGCAAATATCAACTGTTCAACCAGAACTGAAATATTGGTTGAATGCGGGCTTGCGCTAACCACTATCCTTCGGAAAATCTCCTGTTCCAGACTAGAAATGATTAAACTACTTCATAGGCTCTCTCTCAATACATATGATTATTAGAAAATATAATATCCAAGAATTATTTAGAAAAATTATAAAAATTATTATTATTATTATTATTAGTGGATTATTATTATTATTATTATTATTATTATTATTTATATCATTTTAAATATGTTTAATTATCATCTCATTATGAGAGAATCCACATGTTCGAACCTTCGAATATGGAAAAAATATCCATTCCTCAACAAAAATAAATTTAACTTTTACAGTTACATCGGTTGTTTTCCGTGGTTTCCCAAAAATATGAAAAATTCAAATAAATCTTCGTTATGCTCGGTCATCGATCCTAAACTGTTCTGAGTGTTGAAAATGCTCAGAATAACTCTAATAAGTCTTGCGTAAATCATTGCAAGATTTAAATACGACGAAAAATAAAATGTGTTGGTCATCTGCAGGAAAAAATAGTTTGTTCCAATTAGCTAGGCATAATATAATTCAAATGTGGCTTACATTTCTTGATGGTCTTGAAGCGTAGTAAACCTGGTCTGCACCAGATTTATTCATCGACATGCCCTATCGGACAAGCACGTATAATCCTTGTATCCGCCGCCATCATATACCCACAATCCGTCTAGTCAGACATAGTGGTAGTATCTTTTGACGTTTGAATAAACTGTTGTTCCATTTTAATATGAACTTCTATCAAAGCCATAACAGTTTGTTTAAATAGGGTAGATCTAAGTGATCTCTTCTTAGATATGTCAGTTGTAACATAACTCACGGTAATCTTATCAGTACAAGAAAAACACTGACAGTCTAAGCAATTAACGGCTGTTCTGAAGATCGTTCCCTGGGCATGGTTTGTTATATCACCATCTACCATGCGCTAGGCAACTTGTAGTTTCCCTTGCGTAGACTAATGAACGCCACCGTTATAGACTAGTCTTCAGTGTACTGACAGATCGAAGTGGTTAACTAGTTACAAATATGAAAAACTGACTGAATGGATTTAAACATCCAAGTATTAAGTTATTACTGGACCGTGACAAAATATTATTTTCTAGACAAAGTCTAGCATATGTCCTTGTAGAAATATAAATATTTCCACCAATGTCTGTAGAAAATCAATCACCTCAGTGATTCTCCTCGCCGTAAACTTACTGAGTTCCAACTCGTAGCGCAGCACTTTCGTGACTATCACGACTTGAAAAGAACTTCTGCGTAGATCCGGCAACCATGTGCCTTGGCTCAGCGTCGCAGCAACTTGCTTGCCAAGTGCTTGTGTTAGAATGAGCTGAAGTTGCTTCGGCCAGTTGGCTTTTATTCAAAACTGTCAGGGTCACGCGTCATCACCTGATATCTGGAAATCCTCATATCTCTTGAATCCCTGGTCCGATTTACTTGATACTAATTGCATTCTCTTTCTTTTGGCCGTGCCAGTAATCTGATCCCAGTCTCAAGTCTCTACTCCATAGTTAACTATTTAATCAATAAATAGCCTCCACCTCTGCTATTACTCGCTACGTCACTTGACATCCAACTATCGGTAAATTCCTTCCAAATGCTTCGAGAAGCAATGTAGCGCGATATTCAAATATCTCAACTTTCAAAAGCGGCTACAGCCTTTCCCTTGATATCTAGGTGTCTGAATCTTGGAATACCCATTCCTAGAGTTGGGCACATCCACCCCACACCTAGCAAAAAATAAAAATTGAAAATTTTTTATTTTTCCTATCTACACATTAAATCATCTGGTTCTTGAATAATAAATCTTCAAATTCGATGCATTATAAGTTCCCACGATGTTACCAGTTCGTGTATTGGCTACTTCATAGCTTCCATTATTGTTTACTTCCACAATATTCAAAATCTTTAATTTCACCAGGCTTAATATCAAAAATATCGTGATACTCTTCCAAAATCTTCCCTAGCTCTGGGGACTCCTTCTCAGTGTAGACTTCTATTCCTTCAGCTTCATGAAAAATCAGAGACCATTGAGCATCTCCCTCGATGTCTTCCTCTTCTTTTCCCTCGAAGTTTATCTCTTCGGTATTCTTAAATTTGATCGTCTCTGTCTTCATGTCTATCACTGCTTGATATTTCTGAATGAAATCTGCTCCCAATATCATGTCAAAAGCCGTGTCCTTCATTACAACAAATACATGTCGGAAATCATGTCCTCCTATCGTAATACATAAGTATAATTGTGTTTTACACAGAGATATTTTATTGGGTATTATTCCTTGGATCTTAATTCCTGATACTGGAATCTCCTCTAAATTCTCTTTGAGCTTCCACAGAATATAAAGCTTCTCACTCACCAGACAAAGCATAGCCCCAGTATCGATCAAAGTATCGACAGGCATACCGAATACTTCGCATGATATGATTGGCATTCTAATTCTCGTACCCATTTCTTTTCGTTCGTCATTCTGTTGAATTAAGTCATCATCCTCTGCTTGCCATTTAATAATTCTGGAAGTGAAAGTGTTCAAAATTCTATCTTCTACTGTGAATTCGAAGTTGTTGTTTTTTTCGTTACCATTCCCCCGGGATTGTTGTGTTCCCGATGGACCTGGATCATTGGGCCTCTGCTCCAAAAACTGCAAGTTATCTTGGTGTCTTGTTTCCAAATTTTTCCTCGTCTCCTTGTTAAACTCTTCATTGGACTGACGAGTATCTACATTCCCTCTGTTATTGTAGTTGTTTCTACCATAATATCTTCTTTCCTGGTACCTTCCTTGACTATCTCGTGGTCTTCTCCATCGAGTATTGTATCGATTACCACCATCCGGTCTCGCATATGGCTTGTAACTGTATCCGTTACTGTACTGGTTCCATCCTCTCTTATTTGGATCTTCCCTCGGCGTTTTCTCTTCTCGCCCTTCTCGAATCTCTCGAGGTGTTTGAGAATAACTATCAGCCATAACAGCGTACACAGCGTTGTTATTCTTTCCTCCCTTCTGATGGAAGAATTGAGCGTTCGTATGATCCAGCTTCTGTAATACTTCATCAAATTGTTCCATATTATAGATATCAGCAGCGATCAAAGTCCTTTGGACGTCTGCTGGAAACTGACGTATCAATGCAGTAATCAACTCGTTATCTGGCATCGGCGGATCTAAATGTTGAAGTTTAGACAGCTGTCCAGAAAAGTACGTAGAGTATCGAGTAGGTTGTGACGTCGAGAATCTCTTCGAATATAACTCTGCTCTGACTTGCTGTTGGGTTTCCGGGGACCAAAACTTTTTCAATAACCCACGAGAAAACTCCTCAAAAGTGGTTAGAGTGGATCTAAAAGCTCTAAACCAAAGAAGTGCAGGACCTTCCAAAAACTTCCCTATCACTCGGATCTGTCTTTCTTTAGGGATCTTAGAATCTTTCAGGTAATCACCTGCTTCTCTCAAAAATTCCACGGGTGTCACAGAATCTCGCCCTGAAAATTTAGAAGGCTTGTCTTCTACATTCTTAAATACAGTTATGGGGTTGGATTGAAATACTGTCCTGACCTCATCCTGTCTTTGACTATCCGTTTCTCTAGCTGCTCCTAGATTTATCTGTATCCGTTCCTTTCCCCTTACATTTGGCATTTTTAACAGATGATCAGACTGTTTCTCATCCTTGATTTGAGTTTTCATAGCCTCAAGTTCCTTCTGGTTTTCTTCTGCCATCTTTGCTTCAGTTTCTTTACAATTGTCCTTAACATCAATGGATATCTGGTTCATAACAGCCTCATGACTTTTCAATGACCCTGTCATATCTGATATGTCCTTCTGAGTTGCTTGGATATCTTTGGCAATTACTTCAATATGGGATGACAAAGATTCCCTAATCTCCTTGATTCCCTCTTGATTCTCCAGCTTGAGTGTGTCTTTAATTTCATTGACAACTGTGGTTTTAATTTCAGTTTGTAACTCATTAATCACACCTTCTCTTATTTCTCCCATGACAAGTTCTTTGAATTGTTCCGTTAAACGTTGAACAACTAGAATTCCCATCTCGTTACTCTCCTTCTTCACTCTGACTTCCAGGTTGACCATGTCTTCACCAACTTTCCTAAGACCATGTTCTATCCTATCAGCTAAGCTTTGAGATCGAAGATCGGCATCGCGAAATTTATCGTCCATTAAACTTGCGTTAGTAGCTAATGAAGTTTCGAGCTCATGTGTTTTATCGCATAATTTATTCATTTTACTCTCAAGTGTCATTTTCAAAATTTCAGAATTCTCTTTAAATTTACTTTCCATTGAATTAAATTTACTATTTAAATTTTCCTTTAAGTTATCTTTTAACCTGCTTTCTAACAAATCGGAATTTTCTTTGAGTTTATCCTCTAAACTTTCTTTTAAGTTACCTTTTAACCTGCTTTCTAAAGAATCAGAATTTTCTTTAAGTTTATTTTCCAAAGAATCAGAATTTTCTTTAAGTTTATTTTCCAAAGAATCAGAATTTTCTTTAAGTTTATTTTCCAAAGAATCAGAATTTTCTTTAAGTTTATTTTCCAAAGAATCAGAATTTTCTTTAAGTTTTTCATCTAAACTTTCTTTCAAATTATCAGAATTTTCTTTAAGTTTACTTTCTAAAGAATCAGAATTTTCTTTAAGTTTCTTTTCTAAAGCCTCTGTATTTTCTTTCATAATGGCGGCTACACGCCGTCCAGCCTCTTTTGAACTCTCCTCCAAACTCCTCATCATCCTCATCATTTCTTCCATAATTTCAATTATTATTCAAAACTTAGGGGTATACAACAGTGGCAAACACAAGCTTATAACTAGAACAAGAAATATGAATAGCTAATTGGAACACTCTAATAAAATGAGATTTGTCCTAATGTCGACGTGATGGAAAAACAAAATTCTCTACTTTTACGAATTACATTTACCACAATATCACAAGAAAAATATGCAAGTTCTCAAATATCCTCCACCTGGATTCTAATAATGTGTATATCCAGTCATCGAACGTTTACTACTGAATTTACTTGACGCCCTAATGGTTAAGCCATTATCAAAAATAATCAAACCCATTCTAATTATTAACCAAGTTAAATTTTTAATTTTCCCCACTAATTGGGTTTCCTACTAATTTATTCATCCAAACCAGACATCTCTCAACTCCCAAAATATTTCTATAAAAATTATCACAATTTCAAATCGGCATGCGATTGACCATGTCTAAATCGAGACCCACGTTCGAAGCCATTTCTCTCTCTATCTTATTTTATGTGCCCGTTTAGACCGGAGTCCGCACGACCACATATGCATTTTACCAATAATCAGTCAGCACGAGAGTCAAAATATCCCGGAGCGCCAGATGGGTAAAAGCAAATCGCAAAAACGACATCAAATTAAAAAAATGCTTTGCTGATTTTTGGCTCAATGCAACAATTAAATAGAAGGAGATTTAATTGGGTATGACACATCTGGTAAAATTATCTCAGTTTATTTTGAAGTTAAAATCTGACTGCAAAGATGCTCAAAGCAGCAGCATCCACGTGTGGCGATCCACACTCTTATTTACACACAATATACAGAAATTTCCCAAACACATTTGACAATCTTTTTGGAAACACAAGTCCGATTAATAGTCCTGTAGACTGTGTTCCAAAATTATTAATGATTAATTCCAGTTCAAAGTTAATTGTCTCTACTGGAAATATCGTAGATCACTGTTTGAATATTTACATGATATTAACACTCGTAGAATAAATGTTCATAGAATTTTAACTTTCACTTATTTTTCCAGTTTCAAAAATACATTGTCGAAAAATATTATCATCATCGAAGCAACACAAATTATTTACACAAATTAATAACATCTGAAAAGTATTTGACCTTGAGCATAGCATCGAAGAACTGTGCGAAGCACAACAACAATTAATCGTTCTTCTGACATTTAACATTCGAGAATTGACTCGATTATGAACTTCAAGTTCCTAACAAAATACATGATTTCTGAATCATTAACTTGATCACTAAATTGTTGAACCATTCAACTATTCAATTATCCACTTGGAATCATTATGAAAAAAATATTTATATTTATGGCCATTTCTAGTAACTTTTACAACTTGCAATTCTTCGACAGAATGCGGAAATAAGAATTGTAGCTTTATAATAAATTCATTCAGTTCATGGCACTAGGATTGAAAATATCCTTCAAATTATTCGTGGTTAAAGAATTATTTTTGATTGGCAGTGGCCCATTCTATTATTTGTGTAAGAACACAATATTACAACAACAACGGCAAAGGTCTTCCTCTGAAGAAGAATAAACTACTATCATGACAAATCCGGGTTCTAGCAAAATCAAAGTCTAAATGGAATTCGTAAACAAGGTTGAAATAAGAACTGATGGTTTCAAGAAATAACCTTCGGGTCATTCATCCAACGAAATGTGTAGTTCCAATACTCCTACTATAAACCTGAGCCATCGAACCTGCTATTTGATTGATGCTCGAAAAAACCTCTTCATTCCTGGGACTTAAACATGCGCACCTGGGAATGGCATTTCAACTACTCCACACATATAAATTTTCTTCCCAAAATTTATACAATAAATCAAGCCTCTGCTTGTTATCAACACTGGAAGATTAATAAACTTACAAGTTTATTTTATTTTACCATTCAGTTCAACCCGTGAATTTACCATACTTATGAAAATCTTTATTTCACTTTCGAGTGTATTTACGTCATGATTTTATATAAATACAAAAATATCCTATTTGATACAAATATAAATTGCTTCCCGTTTCATGCCTCTCCGTGTTATCTGAAAAATATACTTTGCTCAATGCAAATATCAACTGTTCAACCAGAACTGAAATATTGGTTGAATGCGGGCTTGCGCTAACCACTATCCTTCGGAAAATCTCCTGTTCCAGACTAGAAATGATTAAACTACTTCATAGGCTCTCTCTCAATACATATGATTATTAGAAAATATAATATCCAAGAATTATTTAGAAAAATTATAAAAATTATTATTATTATTATTATTAGTGGATTATTATTATTATTATTATTATTATTTATATCATTTTAAATATGTTTAATTATCATCTCATTATGAGAGAATCCACATGTTCGAACCTTCGAATATGGAAAAAATATCCATTCCTCAACAAAAATAAATTTAACTTTTACAGTTACATCGGTTGTTTTCCGTGGTTTCCCAAAAATATGAAAAATTCAAATAAATCTTCGTTATGCTCGGTCATCGATCCTAAACTGTTCTGAGTGTTGAAAATGCTCAGAATAACTCTAATAAGTCTTGCGTAAATCATTGCAAGATTTAAATACGACGAAAAATAAAATGTGTTGGTCATCTGCAGGAAAAAATAGTTTGTTCCAATTAGCTAGGCATAATATAATTCAAATGTGGCTTACATTTCTTGATGGTCTTGAAGCGTAGTAAACCTGGTCTGTACCAGATTTATTCATCGACATGCCCTATCGGACAAGCACGTATAATCCTTGTATCCGCCGCCATCATATACCCACAATCCGTCTAGTCAGACATAGTGGTAGTATCTTTTGACGTTTGAATAAACTGTTGTTCCATTTTAATATGAGCTTCTATCAAAGCCATAACAGTTTGTTTAAATAGGGTAGATCTAAGTGATCTCTTCTTAGATATGTCAGTTGTAACATAACTCACGGTAATCTTATCAGTACAAGAAAAACACTGACAGTCTAAGCAATTAACGGCTGTTCTGAAGATCGTTCCCTGGGCATGGTTTGTTATATCACCATCTACCATGCGCTAGGCAACTTGTAGTTTCACTTGCGTAGACTAATGAACGCCACCGTTATAGACTAGTCTTCAGTGTACTGACAGATCGAAGTGGTTAACTAGTTACAAATATGAAAAACTGACTGAATGGATTTAAACATCCAAGTATTAAGTTATTACTGGACCGTGACAAAATATTATTTTCTAGACAAAGTCTAGCATATGTCCTTGTAGAAATATAAATATTTCCACCAATGTCTGTAGAAAATCATTCACCTCAGTGATTCTCCTCGCCGTAAACTTACTGAGTTCCAACTCGTAGCGCAGCACTTTCGTGACTATCACGACTTGAAAAGAACTTCTGCGTAGATCCGGCAACCATGTGCCTTGGCTCAGCGTCGCAGCAACTTGCTTGCCAAGTGCTTGTGTTAGAATGAGCTGAAGTTGCTTCGGCCAGTTGGCTTTTATTCAATACTGTCAGGGTCACGCGTCATCACCTGATATCTGGAAATCCTCATATCTCTTGAATCCCTGGTCCGATTTACTTGATACTAATTGCATTCTCTTTCTTTTGGCCGTGCCAGTAATCTGATCCCAGTCTCAAGTCTCTACTCCATAGTTAACTATTTAATCAATAAATAGCCTCCACCTCTGCTATTACTCGCTACGTCACTTGACATCCAACTATCGGTAAATTCCTTCCAAATGCTTCGAGAAGCAATGTAGCGCGATATTCAAATATCTCAACTTTCAAAAGCGGCTACAGCCTTTCCCTTGATATCTAGGTGTCTGAATCTTGGAATACCCATTCCTAGAGTTGGGCACAGTATGAAATCTTTATTTCTATCCACGCAGGAAAATAATAACTTATTCAATTATTTTGATGATCCTTTGTTACAGATCTAAAACTTTTGAAGCTGACTGTCCTAAGCTTGTGACGCTACTTTCAGCTGCTCAGGAGTTAACATCTGCACATGAACTGGAGGGACAAATTGAGTGAGAAATATTACATTGAAATATTTAGGTTCGCCGGGGAAATACAAACTTGAGTGACAGTATTGGTGTATCTATGCAGTGTACAGTAGTGAAGCTTTAAGAAGTGCTGCGAACTGAAATATTGAATTCATACCTATGTCCCTTAGGAAGTCGAGTGGCAGCAGACAGTTTTACACAGCAGGATGACAAATAATACAAATTTCAGAGTGTATGGCTTTTTAAAGAAGCTTTCGAATTCAAAAGTGTGTGTGCTTTTGTAATTGAAGTGAGTAAACTCACCTCTTCTCAGATTTACCTCAAAAGGCATATTGTACCGTGTTCTAACCCAGACCAAAAGTACATTTCTTGACTGAGCCATTAATCGAATCTGGATGTCATGGGCGACAGCTAACAAGGGGAGGATACGATGCATGTGTCACCGATTCTAACCATCTTCAGTACACGTGTTGGCCATGGACAGGCATATACCAGGTGCAAGTAGTAAGGTGCGCTTTTCAGCTTTTTCCGAGAAGAGCCCTGCTTTGTAAGCGTGGGATCGCTGGACTGAATTCCACTGGTGAGCTGTTGCAGTGTAATTAGGCTATGCTAGCCACTACACCACAAGGTGATCCCTGATAAATAAAAACTGATTCAATCTCTGTATTTGTATTTCCTCGTTACTAAGAATGACATGGAGTGTAGATTATGTCACGTTTAATAATGATGTTTCATTTGAGGGGCTTGGTCATCTTGGTCATTTAGCCCCGTTACTTGGATGTGTGTATAGAATTTGCTTGATAATCTGTGGTGTCTATTTTAGAGTGTGTGCAATTGTAATTCAGGTGAGGAATGGGAAGGAGGCAGCCGTGTCCTTTATGTTAGGAACCATCCCAATATTTGTCTGGAGTAGACATGGGAAACCATGGGATACTCTTCCAGGATGGCTGAGGTGAGAATTCAACCCACTTCTTTTCAGGTTTGCTTCACAATGCTGACTGTACCTCTTTCCAGCCCTCAGACCAGAATTAAATTGGAAAACAAACCCGCACCTCTTGGGCAATAGCCAAGAATGCTAGTCGCTACACCTGGAGGTGGACTTGTGCACGTATAACTTTTGTGATATCTTATAACAATATCTGCCTCATATTGCAATAGTAAAAATGTGCGCACTCCGTTGTAAGCATGGTTATTCTTAGGATTAGGTCTTCCATCCCATACATGCACATAAATTTGAAGCGGCTTGTGTTTAAAGGGAAGGCCATGTGTATACGGTGAGCATAGAGCTGAGTCTTCTCTTCGTTTCTCTCGCCAGTCTCTATGCAACAACAGTGCTCATTAGGACCCACGCTACTGGTCGACATGTTCACAGTTGTTCTGTTTGATATAGGCAATGAGGGGGAGGGGGGTGGCAGCGCAGCGGTCAAGCCGTTGGCCTCTCACCAAGGTGGACCGGGTTCGATTCCTGGTCAATGCATGTGAGATTTTCGAAGTGAAATGCCATGTCCCGTGGTTCGGATTCCACGTAAAAAGGAGGTCGCAGGCTCATGATCACATGATTAACGATCAAGTAAAACTAAAAGCTTCCTTCCTTTTTTACTTTTGGTATAGGCAAACGTTCTGGACGTTAATATAGCCTACAGTACGCATTCTACCCCTTGCTAACATGTATTGCTCATGCTTTTCGAGTAATGCTATTCCATATTGGAAATATCTGTTCCCGGAGGAAACAGGAAACAGTTTTGAGCTAGCCGGACCATAGTATCAAATTTCTTTGTGAATTTGTTAATGTAATGCTATTCCCTCAATCTCCATCCTCTACCTACAGCACATAAGAATTCAGGGGCGATTTCTCCGAGCATGCTATGCTTGCTGCGCAAGTGCAATATTTTTCTAATCCAGGCGAGATTTTAAAAATTACAATATTGTTACGGCTGTGAGTTTGTGTCATCGCTCGCCGCTTGAGTCACAACTGCCCCAGGGGCTGGGCTGTGGCATGCCTCCTGTATTGCGTGTGCCTTATGCAACAGAGCTACTAAGACAAAGGGATAGTCCAGAAGATTCGTGACTGGACCAGCGATGGAAACCTCGAGAAGCCGTGGACCCTGGATGGATCTAGAACCATTTATTGAGTCACCGGCCTGCTATATAAGAGTGACCCGTGAAGCAGTTGTTGTTGTTGTTGTGTTTTACGAGCCAGTGTGAGCGTTTATTCTGAGCGACAGAAGTGTGGTGACTTGCGAAACCCCTAGTGTAGCGGCGAAGTGAGGAACATACAGGGGACTGCCGTGTTCTGAGTAAGTGTGCTTTCACTGAGTGTCAGATATTGTGGTGTCGAAATTAAGTGACATTGTTTCTCCCAGCTGGTGAACAGCGCGCAGCAAGTGCTCGTAAGTACTGTAGTAGGCGCACATTAGAAAGAAGTTGCATGTAGTTCTGTCAAGGCCACTAGGCTCATTAGCGGCAGGATTAACTTCTGTGGTTTGTTGACAAGTGAAAGGGGCAAGAGCTCTCCACAAGCAAGAGACTTTGTAAACTGGAGTAAGGTTCCTAATTGCTTGTATTTGCTGATTAGTGTAATTTTCTGGCCGCAATAAAGTTAATTACTTCTTTAAGCAGTAATTGGTGTTGTGCTTCCTACCCACCGTAATCCAGTTAACAAAAGTGCCACTAGGGGGGTGGCACGTAACAACTGGTGTCAGAAGCCGGATTACGAACTCAAGCACAACACCTGACGGTCCTGGTTTCAAAACCCGAGCAGGTCATTTTCTCTAATTTTCCTGTGAGTGCATGCCCTTTACAAGGCAAACAACTAAAATGGAGGCGCAATTGGCAGCATTGCTAGAAAAGTTAAATGGCATAGAAGGCGGCCAGAAGAATTTAACCAAGGACCTAACTGCCAAAATGGAAGACGGCCAGAAGAAGATGGAGGATGGCCAGAAGAAGATGGAGGATGGCCAGAAGAAGTTAGCGGAGGACCTGAAGAAGATGGAGGACGGCCAGAAGAAGATGGAGGACGGCCAGAAGAAGTTAGCCGAGGACCTAACTGCCAAACTAGAAGACGGCCAGAAGAAGCTAGCGGAGGACCTGAAGAGGATAGAGGACGGCCAGAAGAAGATGGAAGACGGTGAGAATAAGTTGACACAGGACCTGAAGAAATTAGAACTGGGTCTGCGTGAGGAAGTCACGGCAGTGGAAAAGAAGTTCGACGCCTTACAAGTGGAAGTTGCCGAGCTGCGCCAACACCCGCTGATGGGGGTGGAGGAGAAATTCAACGCCTTACAAGTGGAAGTTGCCGAGCTGTGCCAACGCCCGCTGATGGGGGTGGAGGAGAAATTCAACGCCTTACAAAAGGAAGTTGCCGAGCTGCGCCAACGCCCACTGACGGGGGTGAAAGAGGAATTCAACGCTCTACGAGAGGAAGTTGCCGAGCTGCGCCAACGCCCGCCCACCGTTACACCGGGAATATCAGGAACGGGACATAGCAGAGTGACGCCCCCAACCTTCGACGGAAAGGTCCCGTGGAGCACCTACTTACGTCAGTTCGAGGCAGCCTGTTCCATAAATAACTGGAACAACACAGAAAAGGCTACAGCTCTCATTGTAGCGCTGAGAGGCGACGCCCTTAACGTCCTTCAGGCCATCCCGACTGGATCCCAGGACTACGCCGCACTGATCGCCCATATGGAGTCCCGATATGGAGATAGCCATCTTCAGCAGGCCTACCAGATGCAGCTCCGGACCCGGGTACAGAAGAACACGGAAACCCTGCAGGAGTTCGAGATGGACATCGCACGCCTCGTAAGGCTCGCCTACCCAACAGCGCCGGCCGACTTTCTGGAGCAGATAGCGACGCAGACTTTCACCGACGGGCTACGGGACTCGGACACTCAACAGGCGCTGCGACTCGCGCGTAATATGACCCTGGCAAATGCGCTGAGCCACGCACTTGAATTCGAGACGGCAAAACAGGCATCCAGAATGCACGCGCGGGTGCGTCAAGTGGACGTCGACGAACCAGCAAAAACCAACGAGACCAAGCCCCTGGCCGACGAATTGATGGAGGCGCTAAGCCGTTTCTTCGATAGTCGCGGCACCACCAGCAACGACACAGCCGGAAGACAACCGGAGAGGCGGCCTGGAAGAGGACTACCGACCTGCTGGGCCTGCGGTAAGAAAGGCCACCTGAGCAAGGACTGCGGTGATCGCCGCCGCCGAGGGTATCCGACGGGAAATCAGTCGTCTGAAAACCGCGCGGCCCAGGGAAACGAGTATTAGCCAGCCTTGGGGGGCAAAGGTTGGCTTGTGACAGTCGTCAAGCCCCGGCAGTCCAAGTGCGTGTGACGAAGTTACGGAGGGACAATAGCAGCCTGATGGTCGACGGAGTCATCAACGGAGTGAGCTGGCCCATGCTGATCGACACGGGAGCATCGAGGACCATCGTCAATCCCATTGTGATCCCGAAGTGGAGAGTGCAACCCACACAAAGGAACCTCCAGCTAATAACCGCGACCGGAGAGACCGCACCGGTACATGGCGAAGCATCACTGGAGTTCGTCATTGGTCGACGGGTGATAAAGCATCCAGTGCTTGTGGCTGACGTATCAAACGAAGTGATCATCGGACTGGACTTCCTGGACCAGAACAACATCATCTTGGACCTGAGTACCAACACTCTGCACTTCGGAGGTGAGGAACTTGCTTTGCAACCAGCACACGAGGCCGTCACCGCACGACGAGTAAGGCTGAGAGAGGACGTCATCGTTCCCGCCAGGACGGAGGTCAGCGCTGCCGTAATTGTCGACGGAACTGCTGAGGGAGTGGCGGCTGTCATCGAGCCAAAATATGAGGACATCCAGACAAAAGGATTGCTAGTTGCCAAGACCCTCATCAACACGACGCCTCGGCCGTACGTCCACCTGTCCAACCTGAACGACTACGATATTACGGTTCACCGGGACACCAACCTAGGAGTCTGCGAGCCCGTTACCTGGATTGCCCGCATCACAGAAACGACGGACGGACACCTGCAGACGGACAACCGAAAAAGACGCGCCCTGCCAGAAGAACTACAGAAGCTGTACCAAGGATCCCAGGACCATTTAGACGAAGAGCAATCACGCCAACTTCAGGACCTGCTACGCGAATTCCAGGATGTCTTCTCCGTGGGGAGCAAAGACTTCGGCAGGACAAGCTTGGTCCAGCACAGAATCGACGTTGGGGACAGAGCACCGATTAGGGCCCCATTCCGACGTGTCCCGCTCGCCAAGCAAGCCGAAGTCGACCGGATGGTAGAAGAGATGAAGGAGCAAGGGGTGGTCGAGCCATCACATAGTCCTTGGAGTTCTCCGGTCGTGCTTGTGAAGAAGAAGGACGGTTCCACCAGGTTCTGCGTGGACTACAGGCGGGTGAACGACGTCACGAAGAAGGACAGCTACCCTCTACCCTGGATCGACGACACGCTGGACACCATATCAGGGTCAAGATGGTTCTCCACCTTGGATTTGAAGAGTGGCTACTGGCAGGTGGAGGTCCACCCTAAGGACCGCGAGAAAACGGCGTTCTCTGTGGGCAGCGGGCTCTGGCAGTTCACCGTCATGCCATTCGGTCTCTGCAACGCCCCTGCGACCTTCGAAAGGCTAATGGAGTCCATTCTGAGGGGACTACACTGGAAGACCTGCCAGGTATACCTAGACGACGTCATCGTTCTGGGAAGGAGCTTCGAGGAGCACTACAGCAATCTGAAGGAGATCTTGTTGAAGCTACGGGCTGCCCAGCTGAAGTTGAGCCCCAAGAAGTGTCAGCTCTTCCAGAAGCGGGTCCAGTACCTTGGGCATATCGTCTCCGAGGAAGGGGTGCGCACCGACCCAGAGAAGACCGCAGCTGTGAGGGAGTGGCCAGTTCCGAAGGACAAGTCCCAACTACGAAGCTTCCTGGGACTCTGCACTTATTACCGTCGCTTCGTGAGAGGATTCGCCGACATCGCCAAACCTTTACATCGACTGACTGAGAAGGACCAACTCTTCACGTGGACAGCAGAATGCCACAGTGCCTTCGAACAACTCAACCAGGCTCTGTGCACCGCGCCTATTCTGGCCTACCCCAGACCTGGAACAAGGTTCA
Organism: Meconema thalassinum; assembly: GCA_946902985.2. Classification (NCBI taxonomy): domain Eukaryota; kingdom Metazoa; phylum Arthropoda; class Insecta; order Orthoptera; family Tettigoniidae; genus Meconema; species Meconema thalassinum. The sequence continues at coordinate 919,740,090 of OX336389.2, forward strand.
TCGTCGATACCGATGCCAGCGACTTTGGCATAGGGGGAATCCTGTCGCAGGTAGTGGACGGCGAGGAGAGAGTAGTGGCCTACTTCAGCAAGGCCTTGTCAAAGCCAGAAAGGAACTACTGCGTCACCAGGAAGGAGCTGCTCGCCATCGTGAAGACCATTGAACACTTCCACAAGTACCTGTACGGGCAAGAATTTCTCATCAGGACCGACCATGCATCCCTGCGGTGGCTCCTGAACTTCAAGCAGCCCGAGGGTCAACTCGCGCGGTGGTTAGAGAGGCTTCAACAGTACAACTTTGAGATTCAGCACAGGAAAGGCCAACTGCATTCTAACGCCAACGCCCTGTCACGAAGACCGTGCCCCGAAGACTGCACCTTTTGTGCCCGAAGGGAGGAGAACACCGGGATACTGTGCCGACGGACTACTGTGGAACTTCAAGGGAACTGGAGCCGCGAATCTTTCACGCGGGCACAAGCAGAGGATGATGACCTGGGACTGATAGCCGAATGGAAGAGGGCCTGTGTCCCCAGACCCGGGTGGAACATTGTGAGTGACTGCAGCCCAAAGTTTAAGTCCTACTGGGCACAGTGGGACTCGCTGATTGTAAGGGATGGCCTCATCTGCCGTACCTGGGAGAGCACCGACGGGAAGACATCTCGGGAACAAGTCGTCGTTCCAAAGGCTATGACGGAGGAAGTCCTGAAGGAAGTTCATGGAGGATCATCTGGTGGACACCTAGGGATAAAGAAGACCCTGGAGAAGCTGAGAGAGCGGTTCTACTGGATCGGATGCCGAACAGACGTGGAGAACCACTGCGCGAGGTGCCACGATTGCGCAGCCAGCAAGGGCCCAGGACGAAGACGACGGGGTCCACTGAAGACCTACAACGTGGGCGGCCCCATGGAGAGAGTGGCCATCGATGTTGCTGGGCCATTCCCGTTAAGCGAGGCAGGGAACCGCTACATATTCGTCGTCAGCGACTACTTTACCAAATGGCCGGAGGCGTATGCGCTCCCTAACCAAGAAGCCGCGACGATTGCAGAGACCCTGGTGAAAGAATTCGTCAGCCGGTACGGAGTACCCCTGGAGCTGCACTCCGACCAAGGGAGGAACTTCGAGTCGCAGGTGTTCCAGAACCTATGCCAGCTGCTGGGAATCCGGAAGACAAGGACGACGCCGCTACACCCTCAGTCCGACGGGATGGTAGAGCGATTCAATCGCACCATCGAGAACCATCTCCGAATAGTCGTCAGCGAGCACCAGAGGGATTGGGACAAACATCTTCCACTATTTCTCCTGGCCTACCGCGCCGCCGTGCATGAAGCCACCGGGTGCACACCAGCCCGGGCCATGTTTGGGAGGGAGCTCCGTCTACCTGTCGATCTTGTCTTCGGCCGACCTGGGAATGATCCGATCCCGGTAAGCCAGTATTGTCAAGAACTGGTCGACCAACTGCAGGACGTGCACGCGTTCGCGAGGAGGAAACTGCGGATCGAGACCGACCGAATGAAAACCCGATACGACCAGCAGACGGATGCCGGCGGATTCCACGAGGACGACCTGGTCTGGCTCTTCAACCCATTACGGAAGAAAGGCCTGTCACCCAAACTCCAGAAGTCCTGGGAGGGCCCGTACCGAGTCGTGAAACGGATCAACGATGTCGTCTACAGGATCCAGCGGAACCCGAGGGCGAAGATGAAGATCGTGCATCAAGATCGCCTGGCAGCCTACGGAGGGACACAGACGGACCAATGATTGATCGGGACGATCAGCCTTTTTAGGAACGGGGTGGTGTTACGGCTGTGAGTTTGTGTCATCGCTCGCCGCTTGAGTCACAACTGCCCCAGGGGCTGGGCTGTGGCATGCCTCCTGTATTGCGTGTGCCTTATGCAACAGAGCTACTAAGACAAAGGGATAGTCCAGAAGATTCGTGACTGGACCAGCGATGGAAACCTCGAGAAGCCGTGGACCCTGGATGGATCTAGAACCATTTATTGAGTCACCGGCCTGCTATATAAGAGTGACCCGTGAAGCAGTTGTTGTTCTTGTTGTGTTTTACGAGCCAGTGTGAGCGTTTATTCTGAGCGACAGAAGTGTGGTGACTTGCGAAACCCCTAGTGTAGTGGCGAAGTGAGGAACATACAGGGGACTGCCGTGTTCTGAGTAAGTGTGCTTTCACTGAGTGTCAGATATTGTGGTGTCGAAATTAAGTGACATTGTTTCTCCCAGCTGGTGAACAGCGCGCAGCAAGTGCTCGTAAGTACTGTAGTAGGCGCACATTAGAAAGAAGTTGCATGTAGTTCTGTCAAGGCCACTAGGCTCATTAGCGGCAGGATTAACTTCTGTGGTTTGTTGACAAGTGAAAGGGGCAAGAGCTCTCCACAAGCAAGAGACTTTGTAAACTGGAGTAAGGTTCCTAATTGCTTGTATTTGCTGATTAGTGTAATTTTCTGGCCGCAATAAAGTTAATTACTTCTTTAAGCAGTAATTGGTATTGTGCTTCCTACCCACCGTAATCCAGTTAACAAAAGTGCCACTAGGGGGGTGGCACGTACCAATATGTACCGTATCTGTAATAGATCTGCGTTAAACGAATCGCATGTTGCATATATCTTGGCGAGTACAGCGAGGCTTGCAAGTGTCTTAGGAGCTTCAGCGGAGCTGTCGACACAGCGAGAAATGTATGCGCGCGCAGGTTCCTTCTGTCCAAAGCCGGCTGTGAGCTGTCACGTTTCAATGTGTAGTTGAAAGCTACAGCTGAGAGCTACAGAAAGCTACTACATTGAAAGCACAAGGATTTTTGTTCTTCTTACTTAAGTTCAACACTAGATTTCTGCTGACAATTTTCTCCAAGATCTTTTCATTCTCCGATACTGTGTTCAATATTTTACAAACAGTTTTGATATACAGTACTGTGGCAAGAAGGTTGAGCTCTTTTTAAAAACGCAGTCTATGTGAGAAGAAGATTTTGATAGTTTTTATGGGCATGTTAATACCAAAATCGATGTTTATGGAGGACAGCCGTGCTCTAAAAATCGTGCAATAAGTGGTGAACCAGAAAAATCAAAATACTAACGTCTATTCAATGAAATTATTGACAATGCACTTGTCCAAATAGGAGAGCATTTCAAATACATAAATACATTTGTGTTCTTCTCGCTGCGGGATTGTGATTTGTTTGAGAAGCACAGAAATAAGTTATGTTACTGCCCTAGAAAAGACCTATGGGTAATTTTTCGACATTGTTCGCTTAAAAAATTAATTAAGTGTGATGTAGCCTACCGTACTCATCTCCTGACTTGAAAGAGAAAAGTGTTTCAGACTTAATGCAGCTTATGCATACTAACAAATTGTACATGGGTATGGCAGTGATTTTCAAGCTCATCAAACTGGTAGCAACAATTCCTGCTGCTACATCCCCTGCAGAACATTCATTTTCGACACTGAGACGCATTAATACATATTGCAGATCGATTCAAAGTCAGGAGAGGCTATCATTATTAGGTATGTTTTCGATTGAAAAAGGATTGTTTGCAAAAATTAGATTACAGTCCTCTTTCTATGATGAAGTTATCGATGGTTTTGTAAAGAAAAGCCTCATAGTCGAGTTTGCTTTCAAGTAGGATCTTATAAATAGATGCAATTTTTCTGTGTATGTACTTCGATGTTTACTTGTTTGAATTATAAAATCACTGTCTTGTCATGAGTTATTAATAATTATAAATTATAATATGAGTCTGATTGTGAAAATTTGTTATATTTTGCCCCTTTTTGAATAAAGGTACGACGTTAGACCAGTGATTTCCTACGTTTTTGAGTTTTCTATTGCGGGATTTTAGGCTACATTAAACTATTTAGAGCATGCAGTAGGCCGCTCGATGTAGCACATTTATTAAATGAAGTGAAAATCCACGGCCTGCATCCAGGCGACCGACCGGGTCAGGGAATGGAATTTATGAAGCCCCCATTTATAAATTCCGTACCCAATTGTGTTGTCAAGTATGTATTTCAATATTCAATAGCACAAGGAAACTAGTTGTGCAAGCTTTTGCGTGTTACATATTATATGCAACGGAAGATTGTTAAAAATGTCGTGTAAATATCCGCCCATGTAATACCATAACCTCATCAAAATTTCACACATAACTCTGCTGAATATCCTGGTAATAACTTATAATTTTTCCGTTCAACATAAAATCACATGTACACATATAAAACTACAGCCACAAAGTCAAAATATATTTTCATACGATTTTAAACTTCACGCTACCGCTTTTAACCAAGCGAACGCGAATTCATTAAATTATATATCAAAATAATAATCCAAGCCAATCCGTCTCCGTGTTGGTTTGCTTCACCAAGCGCTGCGCTGCACCGCTTCGTTGCATTAAGCGAAGAGACCAGCAGAAGAATCTCTACAAGTAGTTATTTCACTGACCGAAAGGGTCTCTGATGCTGGTGGCTCTGCTCTCCCATTAGCTGCAAGTTTACAGTGCTAGTGTAGCGTCATCTCCCATCAGGCCGCCATAATTGACCCGACCCCTCTGTACAGTACTTTCAACTTTTACTATAAAGATGAATGATCACTGTCAATACTTCTTTCACTGTAACTTCGTCTATGTCATCGAGACAAATTCTAAAATCCTGATATATAGCTAAGTGTTTGACACTTCTTTCCATGCACATTGAAGTGCGGCATCTCTTTGCAACAAATGACTTACTGACTTATTTCCTGTCGTTCCCATAGGAACATAGGACATCCACGAAGCTGCGCCATCTCACTCTGTTGGCCGACATCCTCTTCACCTATTTCCACGTCTTTCCCTGTTGTCGCCCCTCTGCCTCTACCGTCCGCCTCCACGAATGCTTGGGCCTTCCTCTTATCCAGCTACCCTGGGGATTCCAATCCAGGACTTCTTCTCAGTGGCATTATCCGATATTCTAAGTGTGTGGTCAATCCACTTCCATTTCCTTCCTTTTATTTGGATTTTGAAGTGTTCCTCTGAAGTTCGAACTAACAGCTCCTCATTTGAGATCGTCTCAGGCCAATATATATTCAAAATTCTTCTCAGACACCTATTAACAAACACCTGTAGTTGACTGGTAATTTGGTTGCTAACTTTACAAGACTCAGGCCCATACAATAATAAATAATACTGCCTTGATATAGGCGCGGATCTAGAGTTTGGTTTTTTTTTTGGGGGGGGGGGTGTCCCCAGAATCGAAATTGTTAAGGAAAATGGTATCACTAACAACGCAATCACAAAATAACCAAACGTACAAAACCAGACCAATTTTTTTAAAACTACATGGATAGAAATTTGATGCGTTTAGCGCACCAAAAATATTCGTACAAATTGCAACGGCGTGTTTTGCGACTTTTACATCGAGCTTCGAGAAAAGTATCAAGGCACGTTACAGTTTCGGCAAGTCGAGTTGGTACCGACAAAGGGAGAAAGTCACAGCTTAAATTGCCAACCAAGCTTGCAGTTTGGACGTCGGCAAAAATTTTTGGTGCGAAAAATAAAGCCCCAAATTCCTAACCGTGCATTGCTGCACATTCATCGTGACATCACTATAGACATCGATTCGGTAATCACAAGGTTTGCTAAACAAAATAGACGCGTTGATTTTGTTAAATAAATAATCGTCTTTATATAACAGGTATGAAGTTGTAAATATCTACAGTTGTAACAGAACATAATAATTGCAATAAAGATATTTTCAGTATTGAATAAAATGAAAAAAACTGTTTTTCAGTTAAAATTCGTTAAGTTTTATTTGTCTGGTTATTGTGTTTTCGTTTTTTGAGTTTGCAAACAAAAATTGGTCTCCGTTTGGGGGGTCATGACCCCCGTGACCCCCCCCCCCTTGAATCTACGCCTGCCTTGACATTACTTCTAAATATCGACAGCTGCTGCCTTGTAGTTAGTAGGGGGGACCTACAAAGGCTAAGGGAAAGAACCCCGACAGAAAATTAGTCTGCTTAGTGGCTTAGGTGGCAATCCCACCACTAAGATCGGGTGCTGTGGGCTAATAACCCGCACATCCTAAATTTATATTATTAAAGGAACATTCACGGAGAATAGCCGGACTGATCAATCGTTGACGACCTTTGCAACAAATACGTTTTATATTATATTTGAATTCAGTGGCGGCTGGTGATTTTTCACTTGGTGGTGCCAGCAAATTAAAAATTTGCAATAAAATCATTCAAAGTTGCAAGTACGGAGTGCATATTTTATGTAAGAAGTTATATGTTTAACATTATTTAGCTGTGCTATTGTGGAAGACGTTTTAATTGAAGTGTCAGCTGAAGCGAATTTAGAAATTGCGTAACTACTACAAATATTTTAATCTCGGGATTTTTTGCCAACACAAAAGTTCCTCCTTTCTCTACTAGAAAGCGCTATAGTGTCAAGGAGCTTAGATATCTAACCTCCTTGACTTTCATAGCCCTCCAAGGAACAACGAAAATTCGATATGCAAGCTGCCCTCTGGGTCTCAAACAACAAAGCTTGCACCTGGCTCCGAGGCCATACGATATTATATCATACACATATTTTGATCCATATGCATTTTAAATAAAAACCCTTTTTAAAAATATAATTGAACAAACCTCTCAGAAAAATCATTTAAAGAAAACAACATTTATACTAGGCCTACTCACCAAATATATTTGTTCCAAAACCTCGATCGACACCTTCATTTGAATTAATAAGAGCGGTGCTGAAAGTCCATTCTTCGTTCTTTCTTGTTGGCAAATACGTCTATCACCTTTGAATTGAAGTTCTCAATCTTGTTTACAAATGATTTCTCACACGACAACATTCCTAAGGCACTTAATCTCTCTTCCTTCATTGTGTTCCGAAGAAAGGTCTTTATCCGTTTGAGCATTGAGAAACACCGCTCCGCTTCCGATGTTGAGAGAGGCATTGTGATCAGCAACTTCAAGATTTTGATTGTCTCTTCAAAAGTATCACATAGCTCATCTTCCAGAATCAACGAAAGGAATGGAACGGCACCAGAGACCGCTCTCAATTCAGGCCTAGCATAGAATACTTGCAGCTCACCCTTCAACTTTCTTTTATCAAGAAATGTATATACGCTCGTCATTTCGTCAAGATACTGGTCTGGGAAGCTTTTGATATAATTGTCAAAATATTGAACTGCAAATAGGTTGGTAGCTGTGAGGTGTCTAGTGAACTGAAAGCGAATTTTTATCTCTGAAAGGATAGCATCACATACTTCCAGAGCGTCCCTTTTTCTACAGTCCTCACCAATTCGGGGTCTTTTAGAAGGTAAGGATTCGCCTCTTTTGATAAAAGTATCGTTCATTATTTCATCAATATTGTCCCTGATTGCCTGTATGATACCTTCAAAATGCTGAATGTCTTGTTTCACTTTAATTGGGTCAGTAATTCTCTTTTGCAGCTGATTAAAAATTATGTCAACATGAGGCATTATCTTATTGAAAAATGTTAGCCAGAAAATGAAATTCTTGTCATTAAGCCTTTGCTTGTAGGCTCCAGCTTTTTCAATGGTGGAAGGTAACTTAATGGACTCATTGCTTTCGATGGAGTCCATAACTTTGACGAGGTCTTCTCTATTTTCATAAATATCTTTCACAGCACGCGAATGGTAATTCCATCGTGTGAGTGATACTCGAGGCAAACTTTTCTCTATGATCTCGCGCAACACTTTCGATCTTTGGGGCGAATGCGAAAAAAAAGAACAAATTCCTGTGAGATGAGCGAAAAAAGATGCGAGTCTGTCGATTAACGGAGGCTGCTGTAGACATTATGAGATTAAGTTGGTGCGCATAGCAATGAATAAAATTTGCATTAGGGTACTTATCCTTGATTAACTTTTGCACACCATTTAATCCACCACTCATAACGGATGCTCCGTCATAACTTTGGGCAATCAATTTCCGGGGTTGATCACCCACTAAGGGGTCGATTTCACTTAAAATGCTGTCTGCAATGGCATGAGCATTTTGGCCTTCGGGATTAATAAAGTTCCAAAATCTTTCTACTGGTCTTCCTTCAACAATGTAGCGCAAAACAATAACCAATTGAAAATTTCAAGACACATCAGTTGTTTCATCAGCGATTATTGCTATATTGTCAGCCTTTTTTATTTCTTTGGACACTTCGTCGTGATACACCTGGAGCATGCATTCGAGCAGTTCGTTTTGAATAGTCTTGGAGATGCCTTTAAACACAGACGACTGGCTGAGATGAACTTTCAAGTTCTTATCCAATTCAGCACTAAACAGAATCAATTCGCGAAATACGCCTTTGTTTTCGGATGTTTCTGTTTCATCATGTCCCCTAAGGGCTAATTCCAAGGCACCACAAAAGCGGATACAGTTTATAATTAAATTTAAGACATACCTATTCTTATCTACTTGTTTGTTGTGAGTGATAATAGTTTGTCTGTACTGACTATCCAACCTGCTCTGAATGTTCGTTTTGCCCAGAAATGAGAGGCTTAAAACATTATCCATATGTCGCTTTGATGATTCATGGACTTTAATTTTAGACCATATGTGCCCTATATCCCTAATACCAGTCTTACTCCAACTCCCATCACCGCCGAACAACACACAAGGAAAACAGAATGCATTCTTCGGAACCACAAATCCATTTGTTTTTGCTATAAATCTCCGGATTGAATTTGCGGCATCGATTTTTTGACTGTTGCTGGAGATTTAAATTTGGAAGTGGCCTACCCAGATTTTTAATGTCTATTTTTTCAGTGAGGGTCCTATTGCTAAATGGAGATTGTAACAACTCGCTTATTTTATTCATTGTTACACTTGCGAAAGGTGACACAGAGCTCATTGTGAATCCTACGGATTCGCGCTCGAACTGTGTGATCTTCAATCATGAAACAAATCAAATTTTAATAAGGAACCTAGCTTGCATAATATAACGATTCAAAAAGCACACTTAGATTAAAACGTTTTTATATGGTCAATGCCGCATGATACACAATGCTATGCAAGATTAAGTAACATGCCTATATAAGAATAAATAAGCATGACTATTGCAAACACACACGCGTGCACAGCCTCTTTGTCGCAATTTCAGTTGCAGTCTCTAAATAAATAGATGAGATGAAATTAACACGATGTCCTACCTCTAAGACAACCTTACTTATCGCACATACATATAGATTGCATCTAATATAAATGAACACAAAAGCTATTTAACGACGGACACTATTCATACACATTTGCAGTCAAACTTGAGAATTTGTGTTTACGCTTGGGACGTGAGACTGTGCCGCCAAATTAAACTAACGAAACACAGTAAAACTCGTTGAAAAATTCCGAATTTTTACGTTACAAAGAGAGAACAAATATTCCCCGTCATCAATATGCGCCTAAAAAGTTGCTAAATGTCAAACAATAAAGAACTAATACTATTTTGTAGTTTGAATTTATTTAATAGTCAGACACAGTGATATATCGTCAAGCTGGTACCACTGGAGGTGTGCTGCCATATGCTGTACTCTAGTGGTGGAAAGATAAAGCAGTTCAGCAGTTCTAACGTGTATGTAATTTGTGCTTGTAGCCTACCTGTGACGTGCTGCTATCTCGTGGATAGAATTGAAGCTCCGCGTCACGGGGCCGTTGGTAGTAGGTAATCTGTGGCTCTACCTCAGGGTAATATGCGTCTCAACACAACACACTCACACTCAAGCCAAACTAGTCCTTATTGCAGTTCAGTGTCTGATGCGGTCTGATGTTCTTAGGTAGTGCCGGTTGGGTCTGGCTCAGTAATTCAATAAAGCGCCACCAGAACGCATGTCAGTTTGCTCGCTCGTTCAAATAAATGCAGAATATGCATACAATTTCCTCAAAATGTAAATGTAATATAAACTGTTCTTGAGAGGGAAAAGTCACATATTCTCTTTTCATTACATTGGTGGTGCCATGGCACACGGGCACCACCTCAGGAGCCGCCCCTGTTTGAATTGCAGTCAATAGCAGGGTATTTTTTTATTTATTATTATTGAACGCCCGTAGGCTCCCAATCAAGTTCAATTTCAAGTAGTTCCAACTTTGGCTAACAGAGATGCTACTGCCACTGACACCTTGCGGTTATTGTTGGAACTTGATTGAGCGTTTCTAACCAAATAACCTACAAACTTAGCTACACACTACCAATTTTAGTGGTAGGTTTTACTTTCCCTCCAAAGGAAGGATTTTAGCGTTCTTAAAAAGGACGTTGTCAAAATAAACTGGAGAATGAGGGGTTGGGGCAGGTAGCTTACACTCAAGTGATGTTCAGGAGTGAAACAGAATTTATTCAAATATGTAGGCATAAACTTTGTTACCAAATTACGCATATGTTTTTCTACAATTCCACTAATAATAATAATTCACTGCTTAATTCCGATTTAATATTATTATTGTTAGTTGTATTGATATCAGTAGACGCATGCAAGGGGTGACTAAAGAGGAAGGGTGCGTTGCGGTATACCAGGTTTGGGGGCCACCAGTCGCCACTGGTTTCCAGACAGTGGTATTGCTACCCTAGAAGAAAAAACTATGAGTCATTTTTCAAAATTGTTCCTTTAAAGACTGAATTCAGTGTGATGTATTCATCTTCTGAGTTAAAAGAAAAAAGTGTGCGATGTGATGTTATCGATTCTTGATGTTCATTTGTCTCTTTGCAACAATCTCCTTCTCGACAATGCAGAAGAAATTATTGTACAGTACTATGATGTTTACAATAAACTCTGATTTGTCACCGAAGTGAGATTTATTCACTAAACATTGAGAACCTGTAGATACGCGGGTAGCGTAAATAATATTACGTAACATTGTGGCAATCATGACAGGACACGCGTGCGTGTTCTGAAAATATTGTGTCTCAAAGGAAGTCTTTCATAGCGTCATCGAACTGGACTTGAAACGTTCATTGAAGTTAAGGAAGGTTATTTGTACAGTGTTTACCAGACAATTGAACGTTCTGCGAGGTGAGATCGAGAATGTAGACCAAGAGGAGGAACAGAAGAAAGGTTCAAGTTTCGTTCTCCCTGCAACAAACGAAAAATGAAGAGTTACTTTCGTTAGATGGCAAGATCCTAAGTTTAAAAATAGGCCTCGGGCAGGATGATTTGGAGGATAAATGCCGCATTGCGACGAATATCAACGGCAGTGGAGGTATGTGTAAGTGAAATATTAACCTCCTCAAAGAACTTACCTGATGCAGCGATGGCAAGTAGACAAAAGATCAAGCTTCCGAAGTTGGAACTTCGAAAATTTGACGGTGAGGTTCGAGAGTGGTTACAATTTTGGGGTCAGTTAGAAAAAATTGATAAAGACCCAGATAGTGTACCAGAAGATGAATTGCAGTATTTAGTGCAAGCTACCGTAAAACTCAGCAGCAGTGATTGAAACACGGAAGTCATAACAAAATTAGAATCTGTGTATAACCGTTTGACTAATAAAGTGAAGCCATTTAAAATTGTATTTACTGATATTCCATGCAGGGTCCTAACGAGGGAAAACAAATGTTGTACTTCTTAGCCTAGCTGTCAGTGTGGCTTGGAATAAGTTCCCTTATGTCTGCCCTGCTGTGAAATCATACCACTAATCACAGAGACAATCAAATGCAATTTTCTATTTTCCTCTTTGTGCCCTTAGTCTAAGAATATACTTTAAGTTTAAGAGTACCGCAATTTTAAATTTATTGAGCCCACTGATTTCCTTTCCAACATACTGCTGTATTGAAACAGAAAAAGCTGCACCGTTCAAAGATCTGCGCTTCTCTTCCCACTCTCCCCCACTCGTACCACTTGAATTGAAATAATGAGTGATTTGAATTATTGCCGCAAAATTAAAGTAAAAATATATTCTGGGTCATTATTGTCATTTAAGTCTTAATTCGGTTTCCGGAGAAATACATCATCATATTTCAATTCAGAATTTGTAAGTCTTCTTGATTCGGATTTCGTCCTTCATCGACTTAAAAGTAATAGGTTCTATATTTGATATTTAGTGTCTACACTGAAAGGTACGAAGTATGTCCAGAAAGTAAGTTCCGTTTGGTAATAACATTAAATTGTGTACAGATACAGAAAAATTATTTATTGCACAAAATTCTACAATCCTTAAACTACTTTTCCACATAACTGCCGAAATGTTGCAGGCATTTGTCGTAGCGTGGCACGAGATTTTGTATACCTTCTTCATAGACGTGCGCCGCCTGTGTCTTCAACTAGTTGTACGTTCCGCTGCAGCGCAGTTCCGCATATGCGCGGTAGACGCTCTGTATCAAGGAGAAGCAACGTGCGCCATTTGGAGAGCGCTGTCAGCCACGTACGCGTTGTTGTGCATGTTTACTCATACAATGTCGGTGTTGATTGAAAATCCCGCCGCTTGTGAAATCAGATCTGTGATTCGTTTTCTGAATGCTAGGAAAGTGAAACCAATTGAAATTTATCGGCAAATTTACGAAGTGTATGGACAAAATGCGATGAGTGATTCAATGGTGAGAAGATGGGTCCGACAGTTCAATGAAGGACGTAGTGAAGTGCACGATGAAGAACGAAGTGGGCGTCCATCTTTGGTTACAGAAGAACTGGTTCACGCGATTGATGACAAGATCCGGGAAAACCGCAGGTTTACAATTAGTGCTCCCGCTATGGAATTTCCCAAAATCTCACGATCACTAATTCATGAAATTGTTACCGAAAAACTTAACTTTAGTAAACTTTGCCGACGTTGGGTACCAAAGATTCTTACGGAGCAACACAAAACAAAACGGATGGGTAGTGCACTTCAGTTTTTGACCCCTTACAATGAAGGCGGCGAAGAATTTCTGACACAGATAGTCACAGGAGATGAAAAGTTGGTTTCTCACGACACCCCTGAAAGTAAGCGGCAATCAATTGAATGGAGGCACACTTCATCCCCAGGAAAGGTTAAGCCGAAACAAATCTTGACACCTCGGAAAATGATGTGCACAGTGTTCAGGGACTGGAAAGGCATCTTACTCATTGATTTCTTACCGCGTGGTCAAACAATCAACGCAGATGCTTACTGCGAGACACTTAGGAAATTGCGCGGCGCCGAGGGTTGCTATCAAAAGGTGTTGTTTTTCTTCACGACAACGCACGACCACACACTGCAAATGTGACGAAAAACCTCCTACAGGGATATGGCTGGGCCGTGTTTGACCACCCTCCGTACAACTCTGACTTCGCTCCTAGCGACTTTCATCTGTTGACACATCTCAAGTCTTTCCTTGGCGGTCAACACTTCAACAATGACGACGAGCTGAAAGAAGATGTTTCTAACTGGTTGAAGACACAGGCAGCAAACTTCTATGAAGAAGGTATCCAAAAACTTGTGCCACGCTATGACAAATGCCTGCAAAAGTTCGGCAGTTATGTGGAAAAGTAGTTTAAAAGGTGTAGAATGTTGTGCAATAAATATTTTTTCTGTATCTGTACACAATTACTTTTATTACCAAACGGAACTTACTTTCTGGACTAGCCTCGTACATATGACCTGTACAAAATATTTCGTTTATTTCTTCAACGCCCATCGTGGCAACCAACGGACAAATACATAATAATAATAATAATAATGTTTTTTATTAATCCCTTAACGAGTCAAGGACTCATATACAAAGGAATCGTACAGTTTTATCATGTTGGCGACAAATTACAATTCAATGTTTAGTTTACAAAGTTTTCAGTATGAAAATATATACAACATTTTGTAGCTTTCATAAGTTTTTGTACACAATGTAGTCTTCTTTTTTCTTCCAAGATTTTGGAATTTCTTCAAACTGACATTTTATAATCATTCCACATAAACTGTTTTAGCCTCCTTTTAAAGATTGGTAGGCTAGGTGCAATTTTTATATTTTCTGGTAGTCTATTGAACTTTACAAAGGCACTATACTTAATGCTATTAGTGCCATATTGTTTGGAATTGATATGGAAAAGTGATATGTCATCTGCATGCCTAGTTTTGTAAGCGTGTAAATCAGATTGTTTAGTGAAGTTTAAATTTGTGTGGATACCTTTGTGTAGGATTTGGTACATCAGGACATTTGATTTGATTTCTGCATTTAGGGCTACTGGTTGAATTTTACTCGTAATATAAAGGTGTTTGGTTGGTGTTAAAAAAGGGTAGTTATACATATTTCTTATGGCTCTATTCTGAATTACCTCAATTTCCTTTTTTAGGTAATTTGAACATTTTATCCAAATTGTATTCAAATATTGTAAGTGGCTATGGATTAAGGAAAAATACACTTTCCTGAGTAGATATTTTGCGATATAGTAGCTCCATTTTTTTTTATCATCCCAGCAGCAGGTGATATTTTTTTAACTAATGCATCAATGTGCTTTTGCCAGGAGAGATTTTTATCTATTATTAGGCCTAGGTATTTGACAGATGAGACCCTTTTAACTGCCTTTCCATTCAGCATTATATTCTGAGTGATGTCTAACTTTGTTCTACGCTTAGATATTATTAAATAATTTGTTTCATCTTCATTTATTGTTAATTTATTTGACTGGGTCCAGCCAAGTATTGTATTCATGTAGACGACAAAATGTAATTTCTTTACATATAGAACTTTTACAATTCATAGCGTTATTAGGGATAGAACCGGGCCTAACACGAATAGTCAATTCCCGATAAGTTAATAATAAAATGCTTTATTGTACCTCAATACTCAAACGTCAGAAATTCCCTTGTCTTGCTGCTTTGCTCACTGCCGTCATTGATGCGCTCAGAAAAAAAGTAGTTAAAACTGTTCTAACAAACATGGAGACTGACTTTGATATTAAATTGTTCACATTTTGTCCACAGATACACTTACTATAATAGTTCATAATATACTGGAATATAGAGGTCACTTGAAGAAATATACCCAAATCTAAATTTCTAGACACTGGAGGTATTCCACGCTGTAAATGATCAAAATATGCATCACCTACTTCCATTCCCATTCCCCTTCTTAACAAACAAATGCAAATACAAATATCAGAATTTAAAACCTTGCATAAACTGTGTGAAACGTAACCACATACATACACATTTCTGAGCTCAATTGCAGCACTAATACTGAGGAAGGACGAAATATTCAGAAACTTCCAGGGCACTGAATCTTCAGTTAATTTGGGAATCTCAGAGCCAGTTTTGTAACTGAGCCATATGATTGTATCCAATCTCCAAAAGCCATTACGTCCTTTCATCAATGTAGTGTGCAAAAACATTTGATTCTAGATAACAGTCTTTTCGTGGAATGGCACGAATCCAAGCCTGTTCCTTAACTCGTCTTTAGGGAACGAAAACATAGTACGGTAGCATAACCATTTAATTTCACATTGCTGGCATAATTTGCCTCACAGTAAGGCACACAACACTTACTAGGCATCTTGAAAAATTTTAATGAAATATTAGTGAAGAATTTGTTTGTAAAATTCACCACCAGGCATTGGTTATACATACAACTTAATTAATACGGGAGATACTCGCTTCTGATTTACCACGAGGAATTTCATGGGTGTTTAAGGAGTCAATAACAACTGATATTAAAGGCTGTCTTATTAAAATAACTGTATTTATCAACAAAAGTTAGCACGTCAGCTTAGAGTGTTTAGAATGGAATAGAATGCCCTCTGTTCCAAATCTCGGATAGCCAGAGATTGGGACGAGAGTAATATTTATTACAACCATCACCTGATACATGTGATTATTACAGTGGTTACAGTGATTCCCCAATAGCCTAATAAAACAATCCTTCTCAGTAAGATTAATAAATCGCAACATAAATGTAAACGTAAGTCACAAACCTACACCTAATTTACACTGTATTAAATGTTATAAACAATTATCGGAACACTAATAATGGCAATTATCTTATCCTAATTGATACATAAAGGCTATCCTAGACTTTAACAGAGTCGTGTATTTTCAAACACCCCTATCTCCAAGTAAATCAATTTTTCAGGAAGGGCAAAAAACTGCCATGACTGCATTTTACATTCTATTTTAAAATTTTCTTTACGTTTATTTAAATTAGCTCATACTGAATAATACTTACAATATTTATGCAGTTTCATCCGTACATTTTTGTGCTAGGGCAATATTTGTCTTGAACATAGGGGGTTTTGAAAGTCACAGTTGGACATGGAGGGTTTGGAAGTAAACATGGATATTGCAAACACACTCGTACTGTCTAATGCTCAAAGAAACTACTTTAACTTCACTTACTAGCTTCTATGTAGCACCGAGATGGAAAACGAATTGCCAACATGAAATAATATAAAATGTTTAAATGTTCGTTGAGAATACGCAATGCATTTGTCTGATGAAAAATAAAAATATTATGACTGTTCCAATCTAATATAACAAGGATACGGAGTCATCCCTCGGTTCACAGTATTCTTCTTCGTCTTGGTCTTCTGTCATACTCTGACAATGTTCAGCCTGACGCGTTTCCAGCGAAACATAAAACTGGAGATCTGCAAGCTCCCTCCATTTAGCCCCGTAATGTTTCTCAACCAATCCGCAGACATCCTTCACTTTTGCATTGTTTAAAGGAACCTTACCTTTTTCAAGTATCTGTGGAACCAGTCCGGAAAAAGTTTTGCCTCTCCTTAACACACTCTTTGGCTGGCCAAATGTGCAACGGTAAGCAACTTCTCCTTGTACCGATGTATTGTTTTTGCTCCTTTTCAGAAAAATTCTTTTCGCAGGACTGAATTGAAAATGCTACGAGCCGACAGGTTTTAAAACATCTCGAACAGCAGTCTTCCAGTCAAATATTGACACTTCACAACCAGGCTGGAAAAGCTTACCATGTCCGCTGAAAATCTCATTGTATACCTCCGGCTTAAGGATAGCCTCTCTTTTAGCACAACTTTCTCTATCTCTATACGTGCAAACACCCTGTCGGGTGGTAAAAAGGAATGACCAACTACAGGAAAGTAAATTTCAATTTTCTCCCCATTCACTGGTGCAGATAGAAGCCATTTACTAACCATACCCACAAGAATACTGTTCTTACTCTGTCCACCGCATCCGTCTGCAAATAGACGCACGGTTTTCTTTTTTGACAGATCAATACTGTTAAGAGCATGAAACAAACAACTTGCAATTTCATTTGCACCTATACGAAATTCAGTTTCATTCCACGAATAGATCATCACATTTTCGGGCGTTAGCGACGTCTTAGAGCTTCCAAAAACTACGGTGAAGTTATACACATTTATTTGCCTGCTGAAGTAAGCACTTTGGTCATTTAGCTTGGGCAATAGCATGTTCTTCTGACAATCAAAGGAAACAGTCTGAATAGACTCATCTTCCTCTCTTAAATAATCATAGAATGCACAGTATTTTAACTTGTGACTCGTTTTTTGGTCTGCAAATCAACTTTTGCACTTTCTGATGTGCAATTTTTCAGTTCCTCGTCTAGTTGTGAGCAAGTTGAACAAACATCAGTCTTTGGACTTCCAAAGCCAATATTGCAGTTTCGATTGAAGATCTTTCTAAAGAAGGAGTGGTTTGCTTGCAATTCAGTTTCAACAGTGGTATTGTATTGTCTCCAAAGTTTTTTTAAATATTTAGGTCACATGGCAGGTACATTCGTGCCGCTGACTTGGTACGGCAGTAGTGCGGCTCTTTAGCACGAAACGATTCAATAAATTTACAGATGGCCACACGTTTTGATCTATTGGCATAGCTTCTTCTGTCTCCCCCTCTTCTCTCCACAGGCATTCCCCCGGATTCTAAATGACGCTTTATTACCCCTTGAATTCTGTCCTTCTTCAATAGGAGAGCTCCCATAAATGTTTCTCGGCAAACTGGCACCATCGTTCCGTTCCGTTTCCGAATAGTGTACTTGAATGTGTGTGCTTTTCCGGATCTGATATTATTAGCCGGCCTGCGTCTCGCCACTGGTATACAAGAAACATGCTTGATAATGAAACTATCCTGCTGCAGTTTTGATGATGTAGAGTAGAATACCGAGTGAAACTTCTTCACATCCAACAAAGAAATATCTCCGCACTGATAAGCCTTGGATTTATGGCCGCACTTTGGTGTGACAGGTGGTCCAGCCGGCGAGTACCTGCGTAATAAACACCCTTGTCACTTACGAGATTGTGTATGCTTACTAAATCACAGCTATTTATGAATGGCCTGCATCGAGAAAGAAAGGGATGTTGCCTTCTCAACGTGACCATAGAAGGTAATAATTATCAGAAGCTGCATAATGCCACCCAAAATGGTACGGGCTTTAGGGAATCGAATGTGCACTAGCCGAGATTCAAACTGCGGTCACCTTTGTGAGAGGAGAACGACTGATCCGGCACAACACCACACGCTGACTTCATGCAACAGTGCAGGTTTTCTAAAGCTTTTTTTAAACTGCAGTTTCTGATACAGTACTACAATTACGCTGACAGGAGAACGTAATAACATAATGTTACTATAAGAAAACATACCTTGATATTTTTGCTTCATTGCATTTCCACTGCTGCTCGTTACGTAACTTCTTCATACCCTTGCCAGGGCTACACTTCTGAATACATTTATGAGATGAATCCATTAGTAATAGACATCTACACGGCACTCTGTAAACACAAATGCTTCCTCTCACAGTCGCGCCAAGAGCTCCTCGCGTGCCTGTCACATGGCCGCGTATTGCCTTCCTATTGGCAGTTGGAGATTGCGGGTTATGTTACTTATGTCCGAGCGCAAAGCATTGGAGACGGCGGAATATGAAAATAACCCTCAACTTTGACATTGAATTTCGAACGGTTAGAGCGGGTTTTGATGCGTACTAGTAGTATACAGCGGTAGACATGTCCACAGAAAAATCCAAACGGCTTTTATCTCAATTTTCGTGAAACTTGGAGATAGGGGTTTTTGAAACTACACGACTTGTTTTATAGTTTAGGATACCATCCCCTTTACCTGTATACTTGTTTCACGTGCATCTTTGTTGTGTTTCTCATCCGTCGCTTTCCTATCCCACATTCCCCTGATACTATTAAAAAATTTCGCTAATTTACCTGACTTCTTCAATTCCCTTTTTAGTAATTTTATTAAAGTATGATATTCATTTTCACTTTCTATTCTGCTTATACAGGGTCTTTATTTTTGCTTGGCAAGGTGATTCCGCTCGACCTTGGCCGTCGGTCTCCGGCCAATAGCCGGCTGTTACAGGTTGGCGCGCGTGGTCTCCGCACGCATTCCCACGCTCTTCCTACGGTCGATGTGTGAGCTCCGAGCTAATTGGGTGTTCTATAAAGCTACTGTGTACTCTATATCGTATTGTATAGTGTTTTATTGTGTAGAGTGCTGTAATACCTTATGTGAAATATTCGTTACGTGAACGTGTATATCTGCACAATACGTACAAAAACTGCAGGAAATCATGCGCTAGAACAAGACAAAAGTTTCAAGTGAAATTTCCAGGGAGACCCATTCCTATAAATCGGACAATAAAACAACTGGCTAAGGGATTCAAACGTACAGGTTCAGTAAATAATACTGAAGCTAAATTAACCGGAGTGACCGGAAACTTCATAAGGAGAGGCCGATTATGTTTGGCAGCGGATGGGGAACATTTTCAGCATCTACTGTTAACATAGTGGGTAAAAATGCACGATACTGATTTTAAGCACCGTATTCTGCCGTACATATGCGCGCGCGGTCACCGGCAACTGAGCCGTCATTGGCGGATCGCGTAAGCGAGAATGTCCTTACCAAGCAAATATAAAGACCCTGTATCTGGCTTGTCTACAAACGTTGCTCTTATCATTTTAGTCTCATTGCATTCCTTCATCAGGTGTACTGCGCCCAAAACCTTCCCACAAAAACGGCAAAGGTCCTCAGTAGTGGTGTAAGGCGGGGTCTATCTAGGCGGGGTCTAACTAGTGTCATGGCCGCTGCGTGAGTCCGACCCGATATTTCGCGAAACAATAATCGGATTTGGACATGTGTGATGTCAGGACACAGGGTGACGCCCCTTTTCCATGGACCATGAATGTTCCCAAGATACCCAAAACGTAAAGGTCATCGACCTGAGATTTTATAAACTAATAATCGGCGAGGATCACGTGAGGGGTCAAATGACTCGAAGTAACGCCCCCGTTCCGACGGCCCACGAAGTTACACAAAATACCCCAAACTGCAAGGTCATCGACCTGAGATTTTATAAACTATTAATCGTAGAGAGACGCGTGTGATGTCAAATTCCTCGGAGCGACGCCCCATTTCCCATGGTTTATGAATTTAACCAAAATACCCAAAACTGTAAGGTCATCGCCCTAAGATTTTATAAACTGATAATTGGAGAGGTTTAGGTGAGGTGTCATAGGACGTAGAATGACCGTCCCTTTTGTATGGCCCATGAATTTACCCAAAATACCCAAAACTGCAAGGTCATCGACCTGAGATTATATAAACTAATCTATGGAGAGGGTTACGTGAGGTGTCATGGGACTCGTGGTGATGCCCTCTTTTTATGACCATTTATTTTACCAAATTTTTCCAAAGGGCCTAACTACACATTTTGAAAATTTTGATTTTTCAACTTTTGACTTTTTAATGTTTTTAATTTTTATTTGTATAGTTTTTATTTATTTACTCATTTTTATTTTGACAAAGAGCATAACTACTCATTTTGAAAAATTTGTTTTTTTGACATTTTTTGTTTGAATGTATAGGCCTAATTTTTATAATTTTTATTTATTATTTATTTTTAATTATTTTGAGTTTGCCAGAAGGGCATAACTGCATATTTAGAAAATTTTTGATTTTTGACTTTTGAATTTTTTATGTTTGGAATTTATTATTTATATAATTTTTATTTATTATTTATTTTTAGTTTTTTGATTTTGACAAAAGGCATAACTACATATTTTGAAAATTTTGATTTTTGACATTTTTAAAATTGTATTTTATGTTTTAATGTATTATTTTTATTATTTCTATTTTTTATTTTTTTTATTTTTATTTTGCCAAAAGGGCATAATTGCACATTTAAAAAATTTTAATTATTGACTTTTGAATTTTATGTTTTTAATTTATTATTTATATAATTTTTATTTATTATTTATTTTTAGTTTTTTGATTTTGACAAAGGGCATAACTACACATTTTGATTTTTTTTTTGACATTTTCAAAATTTGATTTGATGTTTTAATGTATTATTTTTATTATTTTTATTTATTTTTTGTTTTTTAGATTTTGCCAAAAGGACATAGCCTAACTGCATATTTAGAAAATTTTGATTATTGACTTTTGAATTTTATTTAATGTTTTTAATTTATTATTTATATAATTTTAATTGACCGACAGTAGTGGCTACGCTGGCTAACGCGCAGCATTAGGTCATGGGGCCAAGCTCTCTGCTGACTCGGTAGATGCGTGGGTTCGAGCCCCACCGTCGGCCGTCCTTGAAATGGTTTTCCGTGGTTTCCCCATTTTCAACACCAGTCAAATGCTGGGACGGTACCTTCTGACAGGCCACGGCCGCTTCCTTCCACATCCTTGCCCAGTTTCATTCACCATCATTCATTTCATGAGGTTGGCGTCAGGAAGGGCATCCGGCCGTAAAAACCATCGCCACAAAGACTTCCATCCCATCTCATGCCCGACCCCGTTGGAAAACGGGAATAATAAGGGGTAGACATACATACATTTATATAATTTTAATTGACCATTATGTTTTATTTTTTCGATTTTGCCAAAGGTCCTAACGAGTGACACTATTAGCTCGGCTACGTTGATAGCCGCGGAGCTTTTTTCCCAATATTTCGCGAACCCATAATGCTAGAGACTTGTACGAGATGTTATACCGGTATTACTCGAGATGAAGCCCTGTTTTTATTGACTATTTAATTTCAACCTAAGATAAAAACTACCCTTAGCCGGGGGGTTAAATATTGATTTTTATACGCATGCGCACTCGCTGCTTTTGCAAGATCGTTGGCCTTTCAAAGCACTAAACTGTAAGGTTATCGACCTGAGATTTCTCGAACCCATAATTGTAAAAACCTGATTTTGGATTTAAAATAATGCATTTTTTTTTTCAATATTCTATTCTCTAATGTAATATAGGGCGCCTATAGAACTTAATTCTAATGTCGCGCAACAAAATGTTTCTTGATTAAACGTTACAGTAAACCCTCTACGTGTATAGACATGCGTTAGAAGTGTATATACATGTTATATAATAATAAT
This sequence comes from Meconema thalassinum, assembly GCA_946902985.2. NCBI lineage: Eukaryota > Metazoa > Arthropoda > Insecta > Orthoptera > Tettigoniidae > Meconema > Meconema thalassinum. The sequence goes on from OX336389.2 coordinate 919,762,332, forward strand.
ATTATATTAGAATATTCTTTACGCACGGCTATGTAGGTAGAAGGATTATTACACTATACGTTAAAACTAATTTTTAGGTCTTGAGCGGCCTTGTGGTAAGAATTTTCTAACCAAACACGTGTTAGCTACCAGGGAACACTTTGACGACTATGCCTGTTTTTGATTAGTGGATAGGGTTTTAGAGAGCGGCCCGCCATTTTGGTTCATATACAACAGATGCTTAGGCCTATATAGAAACTGAGTGACCATGTTGGTTTGTTACAAAAACGACGCATTTGTTAATGTTATACAACAGCTTGAATGAAAAAGCGCAAACCCTTTATTACTAAGGCAAATTATTATTTTTATTTTGGGCTTAACGACGTAACTAGAAATATAAGTTTTATAAAAATATGTTTTTTAAATGTTTTACATTCTCAAAAGCAAGAATGGGTTTTCACAAAGTTATGTAACATGATACCTGACTGACCGCGACCGGATAGCTTGATAGGCTTCGTTGTTAACGGTATATGCTAGTCAACAGGCGCTGACTAATTATTGTACACATAAACACAGTTCCTTTAAAATGGCGAATATCTAATTAAATTTCTTAAAACTATTTCAAGATGCCCTCAACCCTCTTTTAAACACCAAATTCACGGGACGGTGACGATACGTAACACACCCAAGTACACAGGGCTAATAGCCACGATATTTATACCCTTTTTTTACCATACGAGACGTATGATCAAGGTATTTTAACCCCATGATATGAATTATACATACTAGTATACGGAGCTGATGACCATGTTATTCTTACGTTTTTGACACACGTGACTAATGAGCGATTACCGATATATTTTAATATTACAAAACAGCCAAGTACACGGGGATAATAATGTATATATTATTATATAACCGACATTTACTTACCTAGCATTTGTTTTTTACGAGCTAGCCGATGGGAAGGGTATCCGGGCTTAAAAGCCACACAACACACAGACGTCTATCGCACCTTATTTGCAAACGTTAATAATAAACAATGAAAACGGTTTAGTAACATGCAGGTCCGTTGGCGGGGGATATAGTATTGACAAGCTTATCTGGCCGGAAGATACGGTATGTATCTAGTTACCATCATACCATGATGCAAGTATATGTTGGCATGACGTAATAGTTTTAGTTCTTAAATTCTCGCTTTTATCTTAACGGTGTGCACCAAGCCTTGTAATACAAAACATAAGAGAGCGGGTTTTAATTCACACTACAGCTTTTCTGAAAGTTATTTCCTTGGTTTCCCATTTTTAACTCTATATTCTGGGACGGTACCTAACTTAGGGCCACGGCTGCTTTTACCAAAATCCTTTCTCGTTTAATTGTGCACACACTAGTACAGACATTACAGTGACACAGGTTATCAGAAAACTTCTACGCACACAGACCACTCTATAGAAAGAGATGGCGCGATAGCTTAGTGGCTAGCACTTAGGTTGCTGCACTCGAGGTTTTAACTCGATGCCCACCTCTGTGTCTAGAACAAATCACTCTATAGAAAGAGAAGGCGCGATAGCTTAGTGGTCAAGCTGTATACCTCTTACCACAAAGGCCCGGGTTTGAATTCCTGCTTGCCAAGAAAATTAATTCTGGCCATAGAGCTGGAACGTGGCGCATTCGACTTTGAGAGGTAAAACTAAAAAGAGACCTTAAAGTGCTCTTGGGACGGTAGCTTTTGACAGGCCATGGCCACTTTATTCCCAATTCTATTTCTTTGTATAGTGGCTAACACTCTTGACTCTTGCACCGGTGGCCTGGGTTTGATTGTTGGCTTGATGAAGAAATGTATTTCTTGTATTAGAACAGGAACGATGTATACTTAGTCTCGTGAGACAGCATTTATTATCAGTAGCGTAGCGTGAAGAAAAAAAATTGGGTAGACACGATTATATAATAAGAAAACCTGCAGTAACACATTTTAAAGAAAATGCTAAAAGTTTAAAGTACCGTGCAATATGAAGAATTTTCATAATCTTACATACCGGTACCTATTAAAACATCTTCTTGTAAATAAGCTCGGTTCGACGTGACTTCATATGAGCAAATAAATCAATCACTCGTTCCTTGAAGCCAGGATCCATGCTGCACAAATTGCATAGATCTGCTTCAATTGAAAGTGTTGCCAGGTTTGACAGCCGTGTATTGGTCATTGAATTTCGAAGGTAAGTCTTAATTCTCTTAAGAGTACTCATAGAACGTTCAGAGGATGTAAATGTGACTGGAATGGTTAACACTAGCTTAATGAACTTCAATGTTTCCTCATAAACATATTCCAGTTGATTTTCAGTTATGAAAGTCAAGAGTTGAGTGATACGAAGATTTTTATCGTCACTATTTTAAATGTTAATTAGTTCATTTTTAAGGTATTTATCACGAACCTATTTGGAAACAAAGATGTAAGTTTCTTGAGTTTTTCGTCAGGAAATTCTTTCTTATATTCATTAAACTTAACTTCATTAAGAAGCTCAACAGAACATAGATCACCAAAGTCACTGAATCTCCTATCCAATTGTACACCAAGAGAATCTATTATTTCAAATGCAAGCCTCTTTTGAGCAGAACTTAAAGAAGCGCCCTGCCCAACTTCAGGATTTATTTTATGAGATTTTTCCAGACATGATTCCAAAACTTCATCTGCACGCAGACACGATATATTTTCCTTCGTCTGTCGAATCTCACTTAAGCACAAATTTACATCACTCGTTGTTTTGACTTGCATAATGCGGAAGAGGTGCTCAGTTAATATTAAGAGCCGATTATACAAAGATAGCAAGAAGAGAAATGATGGAGATTTCAAAATATTTTGTAGACCAATTGCAGCATTTACAGAATGTGGGTCCCAATCATCAGAATCAATAATATAAGACAACATTTCGGAGTTCTTGGTAATGCTCTTTAATAGTTGCTACAGCCCGGGAGTTATAGTTCCATCTTGTTGCAGCAGAATGAGGCAATTTAAATCCTTTTCCTCTTAATAGCTCTGAACGAGATGATGCTCGACTGAAAAAGGCATGAAAGGCTGTGATGTTGCAAATAAAAAGTTTAACTTCTTTGATGCTCTTGGCTCCATGTAAAAGAAATAAGTTTAATTGATGCGCGTAACAATGTACAAATAATGCCATGGGACAATGCTGTCTGATAATTGCTTGAAGACCATTGTTGCGACCCGACATTACAGTAGCTCCATCATAAGTCTGACACACTATATTCTTATCTATTTTATATTCTTCCAGAACGGAAATTATGTGTGTTGCCAAACCCTGTGCACTTTTATCCGAGGATACATCAAAGAAACCTACAAATCTTTCCTCAACTCTCGAGTTACAGACATATCGCTCAATTACACTTAATTGTGCCTTGACGGACACGTCAGTAGTCTCATCTGCCTGAATGGCCACAAATTCACATGACGAAAGCTCCTTTACTTTTCTTTTACTGCATTAGTGACAGATTGGATTAAATCATTTTGTATGTCTGGAGACGTGCCTTTAAAAATAGAGCTGCCTTCAAGGTGATCTTTCATAAATGATTCTTCTATGGCCAGCAAATCGAGGGTTTCTAAATAATTGCCCTTATTAAGGGATTCGTGGTCTTCTCTGTGGTCTCTAAAGGCGAGTTCTTGCCGTCCGAGATGACACACTACATCTATTAGGCGACCCACTATTCGTCTATTTCGAGTAACATTTTCATTATGTTTCACAGATGCTGATCGCGTTGTTTCCGCTAAACAATGGTCAATTCTGTTTCTTCCTAGCATGTGAAACATCTCTGCATTTTTAATGTGTGTTTTGGTCCCTGAATGTTTTAGAGATTTTGCCTCAATTTTTTTTATTGTTGTGATGCCCGTACGAGACCATGGTTCTTCGGCCCCAAACATCAAACAGTAATAACAATGTAGTGACTTCGTGTGCTGAGTACCACATAACCATCTATATTTCGAATACCAACTGCTTTGAAATTTTCTTGTAACTTTGCCATCCTTTTGGCACAAATCCAACTGAGGGGGGTTAATTTTAGATTTTAGTTTTAACTTTTGTTCAAATGTCAATGATAATAGTGAATTACTATGAAGAAAACTAACAGAATCAAAAGTTACACTGTCCATGTCAACTAATAGCTCATCTCTTTCCATTGTTAATATAACTAGAATATAAGGCACAGTAAATACAGACACATGAAACGTTCCCGCATCACCAAAGAAAAGACATGTCTATTCTAGTCTCGGTAGGCAGCGAGGCGAAGCATTGGTTGCGTTCACGGTAGCAAACAGTTGATGAACTGTTGAAGAAAGTACGCTGTGAACGCGGTGTGATGGAGCGCTCCCTAAACATGTTCCATGGAGCGGACGCCATTTTATGGAGCGTAGAAAAACTTCGCTCCATCCACGGAACACGTTTAAAACCAACATGGCGTATAGCATGAAGTAGATTTGAAAACAAATGTAAACATTGTGGAAATCGCTCAAAATAGTTCCTGAACTGACGAATACTGAAATAATAATGAAGAACACAACATCACGGTCCCTCTATAGCCTATAAAATGACCTGCATTGTGTTTAATTCGTGATATATCTTTATTCCGATTTACGGACCGCAGTTGCGACAAATTTTAACCTATGTGTGAAACAACATAACCTGATATATCGGATGTTACAGCTTTTCTTTTGTTCCAAGTATTAAAAATTATATGAATTCAAGTGTGTGGTTTCCTTTTTAGTGGCAATGCGCATTTTTAAAGTTTTCAAATCAATGTTTCAGCGTTTTTTCATCACTTGTCTGGGGTAATTTGGTCTGAAAATACGATTTTAACCTATGCTTTGGGCTAAATACTGTACCTCGACGAATATATTGTTGTGTAGGCAGTATAGAGAGAATCGAACTTCTAGGCTACCGATACTGTATAAAAAATACCTTTCATTTGGAGCAAGCATAGGCTACCGGTACTGTATAAAAAATACCTGCATTGTACTGGGCCTACCCCAAATTCTGAATTTCAATTTCAATACCGTAGGATACCGGTACTTGATGGGTTAAGGATTAGTATGCAATAGGATATAAGAATTACCGTAGGTCTGTCTGTGCCTGCATTATTAGGTGATTCTTCCAATAGAAAACTGAGTGTTTGGCTGATCAGAATGTAATGACTGGGAAATACTAGTAGCCTATCAGTATTTTTCTTTTCATAGTATTATCAGACTTATCTTAACAGTTCTCTTGCTTCTTGGATTCTTGGATGCTGGCTTTCAGCTTGGACTGAATGAAGTTAATTTGGTCATGTGTAGGCCCTACCCTATAAATATGTGTCTATGTTTGAAAGAAACCAGCTCCCCTTGGTAAGCATTTCAAGTACCAGTAACCATTAGGCTACTTTTCTTTTCATGGCATTAGCAGTCTTATCTTAACAGTTATCTTGCTTCTCGGTTGCTGTTCAGGTCTAGATTAAACATCCACATGCCTTTCAATGTAATGAATATTACCTACCGTACTGGTACCATTGGCTATAATTGGGCATGCTCAATAGCCAATGTTCACTGCAGTAGGCTACCAGTACCATACATCAAGAAGCTGGGAATGATCATGCACTGAAACTCAAGATATAATATATATATACTGTATATACATTTCTTTTCTTACACAAGGAGAGAAAATTAAGCACTCTTCAACATACAGTAGCACTTACCCAGTTTGTCCTTTATTTCCTTCACTTACGGTATCTCAACATGCCTGAGAGTAGTAGAGTTCGCAACACTTTGAATATTGCATCATCATGACCAGAAATTGCGTAATCCTGATGACGTCATTCCTGATGACGTCATGGGTCCTTAGAGCGAGCACGTGGTCCAGGAGCGAGCATGTGCACTGCACGTGTTAGCGTGGGAAGGGGTTGACCTTTTGGCTTGTTTGTGCGATGGTGATAAAAAGTTAATGGGTGTTGACGTCATGGGGGTTGTTTATTGGGATGCTAACTGTCATCTGACACCCGTGCGAGTGTGAGCATGTGTGCCAGTGCGAGCAATCCGCACATGTGGCGCGCAGCTGTTATGATTTTTTTGCTCGCGCCGGTTGGGCTGAGCGGAGAGGCGGCTCCTATCCACACATGTGGTGTGCAGCTGTTATTGTTTTTTCTTAGGATGCTAACCGTCATTTGACACCCGTGCGAGTGTGAGCATGTGCACCAGTGCGAGCGATCACGTGATATGTCTGCAGTGTTCGCGTGAGACGTGGTTGACCTTTAACAAGTAGTGTTAACTTGGGGGTTCTGTCCACTAACTTATTGAACCCTCATCGTATCGGCCCCGAACCTGATATCTCGCACTCGTAGTAATGCCCCCCTCTTTTCCTATAGCCTTATTATTTAAATAAAATACCAAAACAAAAGGTCATTCGCGGGTAGTGGGGTAGTGTATGTTCTCTTGCAAGTCGCGTGTGTGCTTGAATACGTATGGCTATGTTGGGAAAATGTTTGGTGGTGGGCGAGGACTAGGGCTGAGTGAGGGTTCGTTTAAATGCTATTTTTCCCGCTCTATTTGATGGTGAGGTAATTTTTTAAAATGGGTGGAATTTGGAAACGCAATTTGAGGTAAACGTGCTTTTTTGACATTTTGGCGAATTTAATGAGCTTGTAAGGCTAGAACGATGTGTTATTTAGGAATGGTGTGACGTCCTCTTTGCTATGAATGTGTGTCGGTATATATATATATTTTAAAATTGTTGTTTTTTGAAATTGGTGCTATTTTGGAAACGGTGAAGATGAGAGAAAAGTTTGTTTGACGTCAATGAAAGGTCCCTATGCCCTCTAGGCTGACAGCAAGTTTGAAGTGTGTAGGACAAAACAAAATGATAGCCTACTTTCTGGCGAACATTGGCGATGATTCGCGAACGCATGGTCGGATTTGAGCATATAGGGTGTCGTAGGACTTGTGGTGAACCACCCCTTGCTATGGACGGGAGTATATCCACCCCAAAATAAATCTACCCTTACCCGGAGGTTAAGTAGTGGTTATTTTTGTATGCATGCGCACTTGAGGACTTTTGTAAGAGAGCGGAATTTTTAAATGATTCTTTATAGATGAGGCTTTTTAAAAAAAATTATTAAAAAAACAAAAAACTAATAGGTCATTCGCTTTTTAGTATCTCGCTAACCAATAATGCGATTTAAACATATGGGGTGTCGTAGGACTCGTAGTGAATTCTCCTTTTGTATGAATGAGGTATGTCAACCCCCAAAATAAAAACTACCCTTACCTGGGATGAAAGAGCAATTTTTGTATGTATGCACACCGGTGGCTTTTGTCAAAAGGGCCTAACTACACATTTGTTAATATTTTCTGAACCCCTGATGGGATTTTGCCATAGGCAGTAACCTAGCACTTGGGGTGACGCCTCGTTTTTGAAAGTATGATTCATTTTTTTTTGTCAAAAGGGCCTAACTACACTTTTGTTAATATCTCGTGAACCAATCATGCTAGGGACTTGTATGAGGGGTCCTAGCATTTGGGGCGACGTCCCCCTTTGTGGGGTGAAACTACCCCCCAAAATTGAAAACTCAATATCTTGGAAACTATGAACCCTAAAATTAGGCGTGATAGCTTTAAAAATAGGTGATGACATAGGCTTTTACCTGGTTTGGTCATTTCACCCCTAAAACAGTAAATAGTCATGTTATGGGGAAAAAACGTGTTAAACACCTAAAAATGATAATTGAACCCAAGATCTTTTGTTTTTGATGAAAAATAGCAGGGGGGTGAAAACTACCCCCCAAATTGAAAAATCGATACCTTGGAAACTAAGAACCGTAAAATTATGTGTAATAGCTTAAAAAATTCGTTGTGACATAGGCTTTTACCTGGATAGATGATGTCACCCCTAAAACAGTAAATAATGATTTTACAGTGGGGAAAAAGGTCTTAAACGGGTAAAAATGATAATTGAACCTAAGATCTTTTGTTTTTGATGAAAAATAGCAGGGGGTGAAAACTACCCCCAAATTGAAAAATCGATACCTTGGAAACTAAGAACCGTAAAATTATTTGTAATAGCTTAAAAAATTGGTTGTGACATAGGCTTTTACCTGGATAGATGATGTCACTCCTAAAACAGTAAATAGTGATTTTACAGTGGGGAATAAGGTCTTAAACGGGTAAAAATGATAATTGAACCTAAGATCTTTTGTTTTTCATGAAAAATAGTAGAGGGGTGAAAACTACCCTCAAATTGAAAAAATCGATATCTTGCAAACTAAGAACCCTAAAATTAGGTTTGATAGTTGAAAAATAGGTGATGACATACGCTTTTACCTCGATAGATTATTTCACTCATAAAACAGGGAATAGTAATGTTACATGAGAAAAAGTTATTAAACACTTAAAAGCATAAGAGTTTTTTGAAACCATGCTTTAATGAATGAGTGTTTGGAGGATGACAGCTTGATAATTAATATTATTATTATTATTATTTTTATTATTAGGTAATTATGGATTAATGTGTTTATAGCTAATGATTAAGGCTACAGAGTTGTATCAGGTGTTGTACAAATCAGGATGGCCAAACCGTTGCCATTCCCCATGAATATACCCAAAAGAGCCAAAACGTTAAGGTTATCGACCTGAGATTTTATAAAACTAATTATCGGAGAGGGTGAAGTAAGGTGTTGTTTTGGACTGACAGTGGCTAACCCTTTCCCATGATTTATGAATTCACTCAAAATGTTTTACCTGACAAGACTGAGTGTACCTGTTGCAGCCTTTAGAAAATCGAACCCGGACCTGTGTAGTGACAGTCGAGTTATATTAATGATGCTTTTTGAACAAACACAGTCTTACATACTATCGCTGGGTTGAATCTGCACTGAGACACTGGTTTTGTTTGTGTAATGAGTCTTGGCACGGCGTTCTTAAGTTAACAGGCGGGAACACTGCCGGCGGGGCTGTGACGTCATGGGTCTTACTACAGACAGCAAAGAGATGCTGAGTCTTGTTGGAGCGCTGTGATGTGGTCATTGTTTCTATGTTTCGAGGGTGACATTTCACAATATATTGCTTTTCCTGTTGACCAGTGACAAGTGTTAAATATACCCGTGCCCCACGTGGTATATTTTAAAAGCAAATACAATGGCACGAAGGTGTTATGTACCAGGATGTAGCAGTAATTTTCTGGTTCGTGGAGTTGAAACCACCTACGTGAAATGTTTCTCTTTTCGCAAGGAAGTAAACTTGAGAAATACATAGCTGAGAAGCAACCCGAGGAAGAACTGGACACCTTCGGAGAACAGTGTTGTGTGTATTAAACATTTTCAACCGGACTGCATTATTTTACAGAATGAATACTGTGATTCTAATGGACAGAAAAAAGTGTATAAATTCGATCATCCTAAGCTAGTTAAAGGTTCTTGTCTTACTATTGTTGAAGGTTTGCCGAAATACTTGACAATGGAAAGTCAAATTAAGCGGAAACAACCAGAAGAGAGGAGAAGAGAAATCGAAGGGAGGAAGGAACATGCTCAAGAAAGTGCTGTTGCTGCTGCAGAATGGGACGATGTTATAATCAGTTTCGAGAGTTCATGCAATTCTCTTGAGAAACGATTAGCAGATAATAGCACTAAAGTGAAAGGGGACTCAGCCATTAATTTCAATATTTTTGACGATAGAGTGGTTATATTTAGAATCAATTTTGAATCTATGACTTTTGTTTCTTTATATTAATGTAGATAATCATTTACTTGTTTTGGCTTTCTATAACAATTTGCAATTGTCTTCTACAGAACTTTCTTCAGTGTTGGGAATTGAAACAGCTGTAAAGAATTGGAGAACACTGTTCAGTTTGTTACAGTATCTTACTGAGAAGAGATTCCAAACCAACTTGGAAAATTACGTGGCCAATGTCTTAAAATTGCTGGATGTCATTCAAAAAACTTTATTGGATAGTGGAGAAGAGGGAATTTCTCAGCAAGTTATTTTTTTTATCCGAGCAATTCTCTCTTATATTTAAGAACAAAAATAGGTCCCCCAACATGATACTTTGCTCTTACATATTGTACATGCAATCCGCGAAGTGTTATGATACTATCAGGCAGAACAAATTTCTATCCCTTCCTCATTCTAAACATTTACAAAGATTGACTTCTTCCCTTAATATAGTTCCGGGTAATTTTAACGAAAACTTTCATTTCTTGAAAAAAAAAAAAGCCGCTGAAAAGTGTGATGATAAATTTTGCAACTTTATGAAATATATGTTAAAGAAGAAATTTCCTGTTTGTTAAAGTACATAAACAGATATGATATTCTCACTTAAATATATTCAACTAATTATTGTGCTCTGTAGAAGATACAAAACCCGCCTACTTGTAGTGCAATCAAACATTGGTTTCCAGCATGCTCTTTTTGTATACTGCTCTGGGCTGACTTGTATCGCAGTCATTTGCTTTAATCGCCCGTAGTGACAGCGGTAAACGTCTCACACAATTCATCGATCACTAAGGAAGGACTGTGGTGAAATTCGGAAGTCCATCCCAATTTCTTCTGAAAACAAAACCGATTTAATTACATGAATGCATCTCTCTGCCATATGACTAGCGTGCTGTCCTCCGGCCAGCTGAGACCCCTGACGTCACTCGCTGGTGGCAGAGTGGGGGTACCGCTCCCGCCTGTAACTTAAGAACGCCGTGGTCTTGGTGATAAGAACACGATGCTCTTGCCAGCAAGTTTCATATTACTCGTCTGCTTGATAGTGGACGTGATTCGCGCCGTGTTAACGTACATGACTTGATAGTTGTTAGGTAAGGGTTGACAAGGCTCAATGAACCTTATTGCAACCTTAAGATGAATATGAATTTCTTGGCATAGTCGGGGTTGCAAGCCAAGGCCTTAGGGTAGACACCCAACTATGTTAAACACTACACTGTGAGATGGTCAAATGATAATGTAACAGAACATATAGAAAAGTTTTATGTAGTTTAACGAATTGACTAAGAGCCATACCATGAGAGGTATAGGTAATTGAAATTGAATCCTTAGCTGTTGACCCTACTACATGTAAGCTATAGCAATGCCCGCCTATAAGCTATCATGTTAGAAAAAGAAATGTATGGGTTGTTTTAAACGGAGAATGATTGTGTTTACTGTGAAACACACATCTGAATTTAAAAATAGTTTATGTCCTACATGATGTTTGAACTCTCTTTTTATTTATACTTTAGACAAACGCTAACATAGTTGTAATTCAGAAGCCATGGGCTGCCTCCTTTCCAATCCTACACCGTACACTGAAGTTAAAGTTAATAATGATCACGTTACAGGCAGCCAGTTTCAAAGCCATGAGAAATAAGTGAACAAAGTATAAAATACTTGACCCAGTCGGGAAATCAACATGGTGTTGTTTCAAACAAAAGATAAGCGTTCTATAAACTTGACCACCAAGCTGTCCTATTGACCCCTAATTGTTTGGCTGATGGTGAAAAATAAAATTAAATGTAAACTATAACTAAAACAAACTACACATTTATAACTAGAAAAATGAAATGTAAGACAAAAGGATAACAGGACAAATAAAGGACAGAAGGAATAAATAATGCCCCTCAACCCTCAAGAATGTGGATTGATGGACTTGAAAGGAAGGAGAGCCATAAAAGGTAGATATGAAAGTAAAAGAGGAGAGGGTCCCGCTCCAGAGGTAATCGATAAAAAGGAGGAAAACTGGGCCCAGCTCAGGAATCCCTTGTGGTCGCCAACTTCCAAACTCATCAGCCGTAAGCCCCTTGAGGGTGTAGGCATATCCAGGGTGCACCACAAGTGGTGGGGCTACATACACCCTACCTTTAGTGTGGCTTGTGCAATAGGCAGGAAATAACATAAAAAATTAAAGAAGGCTGCCTCCTCACACAAGGAGGGTATCAGAAAAAATAAACAAGGGTCAATTAAGTCGGAAAATAAAGAGACTCCCTAAGCCTTGGATAGCCTAATAATGTCGGAGTCGGTAGAGAACAAGAGTTGACCAAGTGTGGTCGACAGGAAAGAAGACAGACAGGAGCCTAGCACAAGTCAGTGGGAACAATGACGGACTCAGCTGGGGCTCCATGGTCGTCAACCTACATTCCACTAGATGAAAGCCCTTGTTTGGGGGTGGTGGAAAATAAACAGCTCTTTTGTTTTAAATCACTGGCTTTAAGGACGGTAACAAATGGCATGCCTTTATAATGCGATACTGGCCCTAGGGGTATGCAAAATTGTATTAGGTACTCAGCTAATAATAGTGTACATCACCCCTTATTATTTTCCCTAATTACAGTACATGGGAATGATGACCATGATTTCCAAGTCTCTAAGTAAAACAAAAACAAATTATTTCCATTTCCAAACAGTTGGGGTGAGGTGAGGTGAGGTGAGTTTTCTAAACGTCGAACTCATGTGGATTTCCACTTTTACTCCAGGTAAATGCCATGTTTGCCCACAGACAAGTGCAAAGAAAATCGAAACATGTTATGTTTGGATCAATTCCTTACCTACATGACAACATGTACTTGAAAGAACAAGTAATGAGCATTCTATGTTAACAATAGAGAGATGCTTGCAAACTGCCAATGCTTAGAGCTCATTAGCGGCTTCTAAGAGAGATAAGGAGTACACTCACTTGAAAAACTAACAAGAGGAGTTTTCGATTTTCCCACAACACCCAATCTGAAAGTAAATATAAATGACTATGCACTTAAGTCCATAACCATCTCCTTACCATTCCTACCCTTCATAGTCAAAGGCACACATTAATACAGCCATCACAGTGACAGAGGTTATTTTTAAAATATCTAAATATCTGAGATTTATCTTGAAATTGACCAGAATTTTGTAAAATCCACTAAATTTACCGCAAATTTAGCAAATTCCACCAAATTTCAGCAAAATCCAACAAATCACTACCAGATTTATTGAAATGCCATTGAATTATTAAAGAATGGTTTGAACTAGCTCAAATTTATATAAAATTACCCGAATATTGATGAAAATTCACCAAATTCTACCAAATTTAGCCAAGAGGTCTACAAAGCATGAAATTTAACCATTTTTTTTAATTCACAACATATACTCGAAAATTCTATAATATTCCCTTTACGTGTATGCTTTTTTAGTTGTTGTTTCGTTTCCCACACTCCCTGCAGACAAATACCTGAACATGACTTTCTGCTAGACTAGGAGCTCCACATTCGACATGATAGCTGAGTTTCATCTCCCATAAACTCGTCTCTGAGGTGGGTGCCAGAAAAGGCATCCAGCTGTAAAAACCACACCCTCACATAGACTTTCATAACTTCTTACGTTGAGGTTCATAACACTACGTTGAATGATTTATCGGTTTCCTTTTCACAATTCCTGTCTATACTTTCCTCTTGAAGGTTGCAAGATGCTTGCAAGGTTCCTAAAATGCAATTCAGTTTAATAAATACCTTAAGATGGTTTGATTTGTTTAATGATATGGTGTTAATACTATTTTTAGGTCTTGACTGGCTTTGCAATAAGAATTGACTAACCAAACATGAGTTACCTATGAGGGAAACATTTTGGCCACTATGTTGGCTATTGACCAGTGAGTTTAGCTGTTTATCATTTTTTAAAATCATAAACAACAGAGGCTTAAACCTATAGATAAACCGTGTGACCATGTTTGTTAAACAAGACATTATACCAGAGACAATTAGGATACTTATGTAGAGTTTACCGAAAATAATGTTGTGTAACAGTAAATGCTAGTCAACAAACAGTTATATACTTCTAAAAAAATCATCATACAATACCTGAGAGCTCTTCTAAAATTATTGATGTGTAACATGATTCCACTAACTTGCTATGTATTTTTTGGCTTGGGGGTGATTTTCAAGAAATGCAAATGGAACTGAAATGCAATACAAACGATGAGCGCGCCTGGTGGCTGAAATTGATACCACGACGTACTGTCGGTTATGTAGCTATGTGGAATGTATATCAAATATGGTTTACTTCAAGGTCTGGAGATCCCTACAATTCCTACAAAAAATGATCTTGAAATGGTCATACTATGGTGTGAAAATATTTATTAGGTATATGATATTTAATGAAAACAATTATGATTTATTAAATGTTTATATGTTTACAGTATTGTTATTTAACGTAAGCACTTGAGGCACTACCGACCAAAATACAGCACTATCTGCAATGTGTATTGCATACTTGAAGGTTTGGTGGTCCCATTAAAGGTATTCCTACAATAAATGATTTTCAAGTTGTCGTTCTGTGACGTGAAAATATTTATTATATGATATTTGCTAACAGGATATGCCACTGGAATTATTTTACAAGTAGTTATTTTAATGACAACAGAGTTCACTGTTAATAACGGAGAGCCCTATGTGGAATGTAGGATAACATGTAACATAATATACGTGATATGTCACAACTGTAAGGCTTGTGATTTTTTAAAGATGCCTTTATACCTATATTAATCACCCAGTTTACAAGACTGATAACTGTAATGCTACGGAAAATCATAACAAACCAAAAAATGTGCATTGAAAAACCAAAAAGTGGTTGAGCAAATATACAGTCAACATGCAAAGAAAACAAGAAATATATACAAACTGTGTTAATTAATTTAATTCAAATATATGTATATTTACAATAGGTATACACACACACACACAGAATACAGCTCTTTTTTGTTCATGTTGTCCTGCTAGAGTTTTTAAATATAACACTTGCTGAACATTATTTTAGGGGATGGAGGTGTTGCTACGTTGACCAATTACCCAATAATACCAGCTTTACGAAGTTCATCTTCTATTTTTAACAGCTCTTCCTCATAACCAATATGACCAGCCTGTTTACAGGCATGCAAGAGCTGTAGACGTTCGACTAATATATTAGGATCGTTCCATTTGCTATTTTTTATGAATGGTTTCAAATACTCGGGAAGCAGTCCATCATTTTCACCATCAACATCATTATCATCCTCATCATTATAATCATCTTCATAATGATCATCATCATCCTCATCATCTTTACCATCATAATTTCCACCTGTGTCCACAGTCTGTTCAATGGTTTGAGTTCCCTTTGATAGTGTTGAAAGCTTCTTTTTAGATGTACTAGAGTGCTTCAACATTATGTTATTATTATCACCATCACCATCCTTTTCATCTTCCCCAACCAACTTCTTGATGGGGTATGTTGTCTCTGATAGAGTTGAGGGCTTTTGAGATGTGTGTGTGTGTCTGATCATGGGTTTTACTGGAGGTCTTAAAGGTTTCTCATTAAACAACTCGCTAACAGCATGAGTGCGTTGTAGTGTATTAAACCCGAGGTTAATATTATCTTGAGCAGCACTATTTTTTTCTTGGACTTGGTTTCTTGCTTCGGTTTGAGTTTTCCTTACATTTACACTAGCATGATTATTAAGTTTACAATCATGACTGTTTGAAGAAAGTATGTCCAATTCTCTTGTCTTAAGCATTCCTCGACACTGTTTCGATCGTTGCTTTGAACAGCGCCAAATAACAGTTCCATTTTTATTGCTTCGTTTCACAATATATGAATATCCTTTATAGTATGCATACGGCTTACCATACCTAGTCACTGATACTTCCATATCAACTGTCAAGCATAAACTAATTTCTAGTAAAGACAACTTGGTAATAACAACAATAGATTAATGTGGGAGCATATATAGATGCAAAAAGAGGGAGCAAAAGTGGGGGTAAAAAGTGTCAGCGAAAGTGGGAGCAAATGTGGGAGCAAAAACTGTGAGCAAACATTGGGAAGCAAAAGGTGGGAGCATATATGGGATGAAATGTGGGAGCAAAGCAAATATAAAAAGTGGGAGCAAATATGCTAACAAATATGTCAACAAATATGCCGGCAAAAGTGAATACACAATTCAAGATAGTTGAAAGTGCAAAGAAAATATGGAAGCAAATATGAGAGCCAATGCAGTGTTTTTCTAAAACAACTACGCATAACAAACTTAGTCATAACCTAACCTGCCCCAACCTCACCTAACTTAACTTCACCTATCCTAACCTAACCTAACCTACCCTAACCTAACCTAACTTCACCTATCTTAACCTAACCTAGCCTAACTTAACCTAACCTAACCTCACCTAACCTAACGTAACCCAACTTCACCTAACCTAACCTCACCTAACCCAACTTCCCCTAACCTAACCTAACTTCACCTAACCTAACTTGACCCAACTTTACCTAACCTAACCTATCATAAATTCACCTAACCTAACTTTACCTAACCTCACCCAACCTAACCTTTCAACTCTCAGATCAAAATTAAATTCTGGGCATAGCCGAGTTGGAACCCATGACCTCAGGGATAACACCAAAGTATACTAACCACTACATCGCGAGATGGGCAAATTATCACGCTACACAACACAAAAATAAAAGCTTCCTGTAGTGGAATTCATTGGCTGACAACCATAGTTGGGAATTCAAACCCACGACTTCAGGACTTTTGTTATGAACATTATCAGAAATATTATTCCATTTACATTTTGCTGCTGCTTATAATTATAAGAGTTGGCATTAATATGGGATCAAAAAGTGGGAGAAAAAGTGGGAGCCAATATGGGAGCAAAAGTGGGAGCAAAAGTGGGAGCAAAAGTGGGAGCAAAAGTGGGAGCAAATGGGGGAGCCAATATGGGAGCAAATGTGGGAGCAAATCAGCTCACCTCGGATATCACCAGTGAGTGCTCATATCCACCGCTAGGTAGCGGAAACACACTTTGCGTGTTGTATGTAATTATCTTACTAAGTTTGACTGCATGCAAAACGTGCTTGTATAAGCTGTGCATATAATTTTAATATACAATTAACCCTAATTGTTCAGAACTAACATGCATAGCCTTTTCTAGGGTATCCTTAGCAAGAAAGACTGACTAACCCAGGAGTGTAAAGCCTTGCCATATTCAGTAAGCACCTGTTGCCGCTTCCATATTTTCTTTGCACTTTCAACTATCTTGAAAGTTGAAATTTTCTCTTTAGATGATCTGGTAGATGTTCCCACTCTAGACGAATTCGTTGTGGTTCATATATAGTCAAGCCTTACAGTTGTGACATATCACGTATATTATGTTACATGTTATCCTACATTCCACATAGGGCTCTCCGTTATTAACAGTGAACTCTGTTGTCATTAAAATAACTACTTGTAAAATAATTCCAGTGGCATATCCTGTTAGCAAATATCATATAATAAATATTTTCACGTCACAGAACGACAACTTGAAAATCATTTATTGTAGGAATACCTTTAATGGGACCACCAAACCTTCAAGTATGCAATACACATTGCAGATAGTGCTGTATTTTGGTCGGTAGTGCCTCAAGTGCTTACGTTAAATAACAATACTGTAAACATATAAACATTTAATAAATCATAATTGTTTTCATTAAATATCATATACCTAATAAATATTTTCACACCATAGTATGACCATTTCAAGATCATTTTTTGTAGGAATTGTAGGGATCTCCAGACCTTGAAGTAAATCATATTTGATATACATTCCACATAGCTACATAACCGACAGTACGTCGTGGTATCAATTTCAGCCACCAGGCGCGCTCATCGTTTGTATTGCATTTCAGTTCCATTTGCATTTCTTGAAAATCACCCCCAAGCCAAAAAATACATAGCAAGTTAGTGGAATCATGTTACACATCAATAATTTTAGAAGAGCTCTCAGGTATTGTATGATGATTTTTTTTAGAAGTGTATAACTGTTTGTTGACTAGCATTTACTGTTACACAACATTATTTTCGGTAAACTCTACATAAGTATCCTAATTGTCTCTGGTATAATGTCTTGTTTAACAAACATGGTCACACGGTTTATCTATAGGTTTAAGCTTCTGTTGTTTATGATTTAAAAAAATGATAAACAGCTAAACTCACTGGTCAATAGCCAACATAGTGGCCAAAATGTTTCCCTCATAGGTAACTCATGTTTGGTTAGTCAATTCTTATTGCAAAGCCAGTCAAGACCTAAAAATAGTATTAACACCATATCATTAAACAAATCAAACCATCTTAAGGTATTTATTAAACTGAATTGCATTTTAGGAACCTTGCAAGCATCTTGCAACCTTCAAGAGGAAAGTATAGACAGGAATTGTGAAAAGGAAACCGATAAATCATTCAACGTAGTGTTATGAACCTCAACGTAAGAAGTTATGAAAGTCTATGTGAGGGTGTGGTTTTTACAGCTGGATGCCTTTTCTGGCACCCACCTCAGAGACGAGTTTATGGGAGATGAAACTCAGCTATCATGTCGAATGTGGAGCTCCTAGTCTAGCAGAAAGTCATGTTCAGGTATTTGTCTGCAGGGAGTGTGGGAAACGAAACAACAACTAAAAAGCATACACGTAAAGGGAATATTATAGAATTTTCGAGTATATGTTGTGAATTTAAAAAAATGGTTAAATTTCATGCTTTGTAGACCTCTTGGCTAAATTTGGTAGAATTTGGTGAATTTTCATCAATATTCGGGTAATTTTATATAAATTTGAGCTAGTTCAAACCATTCTTTAATAATTCAATGGCATTTCAATAAATCTGGTAGTGATTTGTTGGATTTTGCTGAAATTTGGTGGAATTTGCTAAATTTGCGGTAAATTTAGTGGATTTTACAAAATTCTGGTCAATTTCAAGATAAATCTCAGATATTTAGATATTTTAAAATTAACCTCTGTCACTGTGATGGCTGTATTAATGTGTGCCTTTGACTATGAAGGGTAGGAATGGTAAGGAGATGGTTATGGACTTAAGTGCATAGTCATTTATATTTACTTTCAGATTGGGTGTTGTGGGAAAATCGAAAACTCCTCTTGTTAGTTTTTCAAGTGAGTGTACTCCTTATCTCTCTTAGAAGCCGCTAATGAGCTCTAAGCATTGGCAGTTTGCAAGCATCTCTCTATTGTTAACATAGAATGCTCATTACTTGTTCTTTCAAGTACATGTTGTCATGTAGGTAAGGAATTGATCCAAACATAACATGTTTCGATTTTCTTTGCACTTGTCTGTGGGCAAACATGGCATTTACCTGGAGTAAAAGTGGAAATCCACATGAGTTTGACGTTTAGAAAACTCACCTCACCTCACCTCACCCCAACTGTTTGGAAATGGAAATAATTTGTTTTTGTTTTACTTAGAGGCTTGGAAATCATGGTCATCATTCCCATGTACTGTAATTAGGGAAAATAATAAGGGGTGATGTACACTATTATTAGCTGAGTACCTAATACAATTTTGCATACCCCTAGGGCCAGTATCGCATTATAAAGGCATGCCATTTGTTACCGTCCTTAAAGCCAGTGATTTAAAACAAAAGAGCTGTTTATTTTCCACCACCCCCAAACAAGGGCTTTCATCTAGTGGAATGTAGGTTGACGACCATGGAGCCCCAGCTGAGTCCGTCATTGTTCCCACTGACTTGTGCTAGGCTCCTGTCTGTCTTCTTTCCTGTCGACCACACTTGGTCAACTCTTGTTCTCTACCGACTCCGACATTATTAGGCTATCCAAGGCTTAGGGAGTCTCTTTATTTTCCGACTTAATTGACCCTTGTTTATTTTTTCTGATACCCTCCTTGTGTGAGGAGGCAGCCTTCTTTAAATTTTTATGTTATTTCCTGCCTATTGCACAAGCCACACTAAAGGTAGGGTGTATGTAGCCCCACCACTTGTGGTGCACCCTGGATATGCCTACACCCTCAGGGGCTTACGGCTGATGAGTTTGGAAGTTGGCGACCACAAGGGATTCCTGAGCTGGGCCCAGTTTTCCTCCTTTTTATCGATTACCTCTGGAGCGGGACCCTCTCCTCTTTTACTTTCATATCTACCTTTTATGGCTCTCCTTCCTTTCAAGTCCATCAATCCACATTCTTGAGGGTTGAGGGGCATTATTTATTCCTTCTGTCCTTTATTTGTCCTGTTATCCTTTTGTCTTACATTTCATTTTTCTAGTTATAAATGTGTAGTTTGTTTTAGTTATAGTTTACATTTAATTTTATTTTTCACCATCAGCCAAACAATTAGGGGTCGATAGGACAGCTTGGTGGTCAAGTTTATAGAACGCTTATCTTTTGTTTGAAACAACACCATGTTGATTTCCCGACTGGGTCAAGTATTTTATACTTTGTTCACTTATTTCTCATGGCTTTGAAACTGGCTGCCTGTAACGTGATCATTATTAACTTTAACTTCAGTGTACGGTGTAGGATTGGAAAGGAGGCAGCCCATGGCTTCTGAATTACAACTATGTTAGCGTTTGTCTAAAGTATAAATAAAAAGAGAGTTCAAACATCATGTAGGACATAAACTATTTTTAAATTCAGATGTGTGTTTCACAGTAAACACAATCATTCTCCGTTTAAAACAACCCATACATTTCTTTTTCTAACATGATAGCTTATAGGCAGCATTGCTATAGCTTACATGTAGTAGGGTCAACAGCTAAGGATTCAATTTCAATTACCTATACCTCTCATGGTATGGCTCTTAGTCAATTCGTTAAACTACATAAAACTTTCCTATATGTTCTGTTACATTATCATTTGACCATCTCACAGTGTAGTGTTTAACATAGTTGGGTGTCTACCCTAAGGCCTTGGCTTGCAACCCCAACTATACCAAGAAATTCATATTCATCTTAAGGTTGCAATAAGGTTCATTGAGCCTTGTCAACCCTTACCTAACAACTATCAAGTCATGTACGTTAACACTGCGCGAATCACGTCCACTATCAAGCAGATGAGTAATATGAAACTTGCTGGCAAGAGCATCGTGTTCTTATCACCAAGACTCATTACACAAACAAAGCCAGTGTCTCAGTGCAGATTCAACCCAGCGATAGTATGCAAGACTGTGTTTGTTCAAAAAGCATCATTAATATAACTCGACTGTCACCACACAGGTCCGGGTTCGATTTTCTAAAGGCTGCAACAGGTACACTCAGTCTTGTCAGGTAAAACATTTTGAGTGAATTCATAAATCATGGGAAAGGGTTAGCCACTGTCAGTCCAAAACAACACCTTACTTCACCCTCTCCGATAATTAGTTTTATAAAATCTCAGGTCGATAACCTTAACGTTTTGGCTCTTTTGGGTATATTCATGGGGAATGGCAACGGTTTGGCCATCCTGATTTGTACAACACCTGATACAACTCTGTAGCCTTAATCATTAACTATAAACACATTAATCCATAATTACCTAATAATAATAAAAATAATAATAATAATAATATTAATTAGCAAGCTGTCATCCTCCAAACACTCATTCATTAAAGCATGGTTTCAAAAAACTCTTATGCTTTTAAGTGTTTAATACCTTTTTCTCATGTAACATTACTATTCCCTGTTTTTTGAGTGAAATAATCTATCGAGGTAAAAGCGTATGTCATCACCTATTTTTCAACTATCAAACCTAATTTTAGGGTTCTTAGTTTGCAAGATATCGATTTTTTCAATTTGAGGGTAGTTTTCACCCCTCTACTATTTTTCATGAAAAACAAAAGATCTTAGGTTCAATTATCATTTTTACCCGTTTAAGACCTTATTCCCCACTGTAAAATCACTATTTACTGTTTTAGGAGTGAAATCATCTATCCAGGTAAAAGCCTATGTCACAACCAATTTTTTAAGCTATTACAAATAATTTTACGGTTCTTAGTTTCCTCTTCTTCTTCCTCTTCTTCTTCTTCTTCTTCTTCATCTTTTCACGCTCATGCGGGGTCGACGTTTTTGGCAAGTCTTTTCCATTTCCCTCGGTCCCAAATGGTGTTTTCGGTTAACTGCTTTTCTGCGAAGTCTTCCCGCACGCAGTCCATCCATCTTCTTCTAGGTCTGCCTCTCTCCCTCCTGCCCTCCAGCTCAAGATCCAGCACTCTTCTTCCCACATAGGTCTCATCCCTGCGCTTAATGTGACCATACCAGAGCAACCGCCTTTCTTGAACTTTCCTTGATGCTTGGGTTACCTTGACACTTCCTCGTATGAAGCTGTTCTTGATGTGGTCTTTCCTAGTAACACCACACATCCATCTCAGCATTTTCATTTCGGCTACATCCAGCCGTTTATTTTGCGACTGTACTATTGGCCAAGTTTCTGCTCCATATAGCATGGCAGGTCTCACCACACTTTTATAGGCTCTCCCCTTTACTTGGACATTTAGTCTCCTGTCACAGAGGACACCAGACAACCTTTTCCAGTTTAACCAGGCAGCCTGAATTCGGTGGGTAATTTCCAGGTCTAGATTGCCATCGTCAGATACCGTTGATCCAAGGTACTTGAAACTATTACTTGCTTGGAGCTGATTTCCGTCCATCTTCACACTGTCATTTCCCTTTCCACCGAGGCACATGTATTCAGTCTTATTCCGGCTGATTTTAAGACCCCTGTCCTCTAATGCTTTTCTCCAGTGTTCTAGTTTAAGTTCGAGTTGTTCTTGATTAGTGCTACATAGTACAATGTCATCTGCAAATAGCATGCACCAAGGAGCAGGTTCTCTAAAGCTTTCAGAGATAACATCCATTATCAGATCAAAGATATAGGGACTCAGTGCAGATCCTTGATGGAGACCAACTTCAACTGGTATGGTTCCCGTTAGCCCTACACTGCTTCTAACTTGCGTCTTTGCCCCATGGTACATGTCCTGGATAATGCGCACATACTTCTCTGGTACTCCCTTGAATCTCATGCATCTCCATACTTCTTGACGGGGGACACGATCATAAGCCTTCCCTAGATCTATGAACACCATATGTAATTCTTTCTTCTTTTCCCTGTGTTTTTCCATGAGCTGTCTCAGAGAAAAAATGGCATCTGTGGTTCCTTTCCCTGGCATAAATCCAAACTGTTCTTCTGCTATTGTTGTCTCTTGCCTAAGCCTACCTTCAATGACTTTTTCCCAGATCTTCATAGTGTGCGACATGAGTTTTATTCCTCTGTAATTTGCACAATCCTGAATGTCCCCCTTTTCTTTATAGATGGGAATTATGGTACTCTTCCGCCATTCGTTGGGCATTATTTCCTCTTGAAATATTTGTTGGAATAGGCTCAGCAACATATCTATTCCCTCTTCTCCCAGGCATTTCCAGGCCTCTACGGGGATTTCATCGGGGCCCGTTGCTTTTCCACTTTTCATTTTCTTCATAGCAGTTACAATCTCTACCCTGCAAATGTTAGTTGTTAAATTATAATTTTGAATATCATCTTCAAACACAAGCCTTTTATTCTCCTCATTAAGCAGCTTTTCAAAGTACTCCTCCCATCTCTTCTTAATTTGGTTCTCATCTCGAATTACCATTCCTTGTTCATTCTTTATTTGCTTGATGTGGGTAAGATCTTTTGATGCTCTGTCCCGTGCCTTAGCAATTCTGAAGAGCTTTGCCTCGCCTTCTTTGGTCTCTAGATTTTCGTAGACTTCATTCCATGCCATTGCCTTTGCTCTTCCAACTGCTCTTTTCGCAGCTTTGTTTGCTTGTCTGTAGTGTTCTCTGTCTTTGGTCATTCCGGATTCTTCCCAGGCCTTCTTGGCTTGTTTTTTCGCCTTGATCGTATCCTGGACCTCATCATTCCACCACCATGTTTCTTTATCAAGTGGAGCGCCTTTCCCAGACGTCTTACCCAGAACTTCCACACCAACTTTCCTGATAGCCTCAGCATTTACTGTCCACCATTTCTGAACTCCCTCCACTAAATGTGTTTCTTGGAGCACCTTGTCCTTGAATTCACTTCCCAAAATTGGATCTTTTAATCTCCACCATTTGATTCTTGGAGTCATTTTCCGTACTGCTCTTTTCTTCATGCCTGTGCATTCATAGTCCAGCACCAGCACTCTGTGCTGTGGAGTCACGTCTTCCCCTAGTATGACTTTGCAGTTCTTTACCTCCTTCAGATGTATTCTTCTGCACAAGAGGAAATCTATTCGGCTTTCCCGTCCTCCACTTTTGTATGTCAATAGATGCCTCTCGCTTTTCTGGAAGAAGGTGTTACAAATTGCCAGATCTGTAGCCAAGGCAAAATTTATCACTCTCTCGCCTTCTTCATTTCTCGCATCAAATCCCCAACCTCCATGTACTCTTCTCACTCCTTCTTCTTCGATACTGGTTCCAACGTGTCCATTCAGATCTCCACCCAAAAATACTTTTTCATTTGCTGGTATGCTGGAAAGTTCTTCTTCCAGGTCTCTCCAGAAGTCATCCTTTTCTTGCTCTTCACAACCAACTTGTGGAGCATAAGCAGCTACAATTGTGAACTCCTCCCCAAGGCACAGCTTCACACTCATTATTCTGTCATTTCTTCTGTTTACACTGACCAGGCAGGTGGCAAAGTCATTTGAAAGGATAATTCCAACACCATTTCTACCTGCACTGTTTGCTCCACTGTATAGCAACTTAAAGCCACAGCCAAGCTCTCTTGCTTTATTACCCTTCCACCTAGTTTCTTGAACACACAGGATTCCAATCCTTCTCCTTATCATTAGGTCCACAACCTCTCTACCTTTACCAGTCATAGATCCAACATTCAGGGTACCAATTCTCATTTGGACTTGCTTCTTTAGCCAGGCCCGCCCATGGCCCGGTAGCCTTCGCTCATTTCTCACAAGGGACAGGCGGAATCCTTGCGCGTCGCTTCCGGGGAACGCCCTAGCAGTTTCCGAGGCTAAGCTTGTAGAACTTGTCATATTTGTACGGTTTTGGCTATTTAGTTTTATGGCCGGATGCCCTTCCTGACGCCAACCCGTTTCCAACTTTTCGGGCTTACTATTCAGCTGAGAAATAAAATTCTCAGCCCCCCAAACACCCATCTGTTCACCGACCCAGTTTCCCGCTGGGGTTGGTTACCCAACCTTCCACTGGATTGCTCGGCTTAGCAGGGGACACCCCGGGCAGGTTGATGTTTGGAGTTGGAGTGGAGAGGCTATGAGAATTTCTCTTCTTCTGAAATTCTTGTGTTATTGATGCTTGATTGTCTGCATCATCGCGTCACACTCCCATTCGTCCAGGTCCTCTGGTGGTGTGAGGACCCCTCCAAGTTTCTTCCTGGAGGCCTTAGTTTCCAAGGTATCGATTTTTCAATTTGGGGGTAGTTTTCACCCCCCTGCTATTTTTCATCAAAAACAAAAGATCTTAGGTTCAATTATCATTTTTACCCGTTTAAGACCTTTTTCCCCACTGTAAAATCACTATTTACTGTTTTAGGGGTGACATCATCTATCCAGGTAAAAGCCTATGTCACAACGAATTTTTTAAGCTATTACACATAATTTTACGGTTCTTAGTTTCCAAGGTATCGATTTTTCAATTTGGGGGTAGTTTTCACCCCCTGCTATTTTTCATCAAAAACAAAAGATCTTGGGTTCAATTATCATTTTTAGGTGTTTAACACGTTTTTTCCCATAACATGACTATTTACTGTTTTATGGGTGAAATGACCAAACCAGGTAAAAGCCTATGTCATCACCTATTTTTAAAGCTATCACGCCTAATTTTAGGGTTCATAGTTTCCAAGATATTGAGTTTTCAATTTTGGGGGGTAGTTTCACCCCACAAAGGGGGACGTCGCCCCAAGTGCTAGGACCCCTCATACAAGTCCCTAGCATGATTGGTTCACGAGATATTAACAAAAGTGTAGTTAGGCCCTTTTGACAAAAAAAAAAAGAATCATACTTTCAAAAACGAGGCGTCACCCCAAGTGCTAGGTTACTGCCTATGGCAAAATCCCATCAGGGGTTCAGAAAATATTAGCAAATGTGTAGTTAGGCCCTTTTGACAAAAGCCACCGGTGTGCATACATACAAAAATTGCTCTTTCACCCCGGGTAAGGGTAGTTTTTATTTTGGGGGTTGACATACCTCATTCATACAAAAGGAGAATTCACTACGAGTCCTACGACACCCCATATGTTTAAATCGCATTATTGGTTAGCGAGATACTAAAAAGCGAATGACCTATTAGTTTTTTGTTTTTTTAATAACTTTTAAAAAAAAGCCTCATCTATAAAGAATCATTTAAAAATTCCGCTCTCTTACAAAAGTCCTCAAGTGCGCATGCATACAAAAATAACCACTACTTAACCTCCGGGTAAGGGTAGATTTATTTTGGGGTGGATATACTCCCGTCCATAGCAAGGGGTGGTTCACCACAAGTCCTACGACACCCTATATGCTCAAATCCGACCATGCGTTCGCGAATCATCGCCAATGTTCGCCAGAAAGTAGGCTATCATTTTGTTTTGTCCTACACACTTCAAACTTGCTGTCAGCCTAGAGGGCATAGGGACCTTTCATTGACGTCAAACAAACTTTTCTCTCATCTTCACCGTTTCCAAAATAGCACCAATTTCAAAAAACAACAATTTTAAAATATATATATATACCGACACACATTCATAGCAAAGAGGACGTCACACCATTCCTAAATAACACATCGTTCTAGCCTTACAAGCTCATTAAATTCGCCAAAATGTCAAAAAAGCACGTTTACCTCAAATTGCGTTTCCAAATTCCACCCATTTTAAAAAATTACCTCACCATCAAATAGAGCGGGAAAAATAGCATTTAAACGAACCCTCACTCAACCCTAGTCCTCGCCCACCACCAAACATTTTCCCAACATAGCCATACGTATTCAAGCACACACGCGACTTGCAAGAGAACATACACTACCCCACTACCCGCGAATGACCTTTTGTTTTGGTATTTTATTTAAATAATGAGGCTATAGGAAAAGAGGGGGGCATTACTACGAGTGCGAGATATCAGGTTCGGGGCCGATACGATGAGGGTTCAATAAGTTAGTGGACAGAACCCCCAAGTTAACACTACTTGTTAAAGGTCAACCACGTCTCACGCGAACACTGCAGACATATCACGTGATCGCTCGCACTGGTGCACATGCTCACACTCGCACGGGTGTCAAATGACGGTTAGCATCCTAAGCAAAAAACAATAACAGCTGCACACCACATGTGTGGATAGGAGCCGCCTCTCCGCTCAGCCCAACCGGCGCGAGCAAAAAAATCAAAACAGCTGCGCGCCACATGTGCGGATTGCTCGCACTGGCACACATGCTCACACTCGCACGGGTGTCAGATGACAGTTAGCATCCCAATAAACAACCCCCATGACGTCAACACCCATTAACTTTTTATCACCATCGCACAAACAAGCCAAAAGGTCAACCCTTTCCCACGCTAACACGTGCAGTGCACATGCTCGCTCCTGGACCACGTGCTCGCTCTAAGGACCCATGACGTCATCAGGAATGACGTCATCAGGATTACGCAATTTCTGGTCATGATGATGCAATATTCAAAGTGTTGCGAACTCTACTACTCCTGAGTATTAACATTTTGTGACAATTATTGTATGCACATACTGTATTTTGTCCATGCTTCAACTAATCCAACACCAAAATTTCCATCCTTGACTTCCTTTTGTCAAACGAGCGATGATTTTCTCTCAGGGGACAGGTTAGGTCTCTGTACTCAAATAGGAACTGACTATTAAGTAAAATGCATTATGAGAATGTTTTTTTTTTCATGTGGCCTGCTCAGAGGCCGATTGCAGGTCTTTCTATTCGACGCCCGTGGGCGACCTGCGCGTCGGGATGAGAGATGGAATGGATGAAGATGAATGAAACTGGGCAAGGATGTGGAAGGAAGCGGCCGTGGCCTATCAGAAGGTACCGTCCCAGCATTTGCCTGGTGTTGAAAATGGGGAAACCACGGAAAACCATTTCAAGGACAGCCAGCGGTGGGGCTGGAACCCACGCGTCTACCGAGTCAGCAGAGAGCTTGGCCCCATGACCTAACGCTGCGCTTTAGCCCGCGTAGCCACTGTTGTCGGTATGAGAATGGATTTAGAAATTGTGACATAAGGCTAATTTATTTTACTCACTCTCTTGTGTGTATGCTACATATTGATCTATATTTTAACAGTAGCCTAGGCTACAGGATACATTTCAAAATAATGTGGTGTCAGTAGTAGTGCATGTATTTTTAACTGAGGCTAGGATTGGGAAGGAGGCTTTAAGTTACAAGCTTAGTAACCTGTAAAGGAAATTGTTAGTAAAATGATAACTTAAAGGGAGTGAGGTTTCATGAATATTGCCTACTATTACTGTACAGTATAGGCTACAATTAGGCAAGCTCACTAGCCTAGGTTCACTGCAGTAGGCTACCAAGAAGCTGGTAATGGCTGGGCCTATGTACTGCAACTCAAGAAATATAATATATTTCTCTTCTTACACAAGCAGAGAAGAGTGAGCACTGTTCAACACAGCACTTACCCAGTTTGTCCAATATTTTCTTACCTTATCGCAGCTTGCCTGAATTTTAACACCTCATTACAGTGATGCTTCACTTTATAATCTGCATATTCTATCACACAGCAGTATTTGCTGCTGACCACAGAAGACCTGATGTTCTTGTACGGTGACTGAATGAACTATGTTTGTTACAAAACTACACCTATAGTTTTGCTGTACTGTAGTTTCATTTGTATTCAATCTGGTAATGAGCCTAGGTGGAAGATATTACTTCTTTTAACATTTAGTTTGCTGATTCGTGCCAACCATCTCTCTACCAGGCACATATTGAGCAACAAAGGGAACTGTTAGTAATCAAGTATCAATGCGTTTAAGAGAGTGATGAGTCATGAATGTTACCTTCGGTAATGGTATGTAATTGTACGAGCCCACTAGCCAAGCCCCAATGAAGTACCAGTATCGTACATCAAGCAGCTGGTAATGATTATGTACTGAAATTCAAGATAAAATGTAGTCATTGCTGCTTTTCGGGTTTAAAATTATAAACATATAAACACACTCCTGGAAAAAATTACATGTATTAGTTAGTTATCACACTTAAATGGGCAATGGGCAACTAATACATGTAAGTGTTTCCAGGAGTGGGTTTACATAATAATTTTGTACCCCATGTTGACCGACTGAGAAGCAGCAAAGACAATCTGTACAGGCAACACTGAAAAAAAGAAAAAGAATGGCTTCAAATTATCACAGAAAAGATGTATTCCTTAGCACTGCTTCATTTATCTTTGTTCCTAGGTGTCATTCATCCTGGTACTTTCCTGATTTTTATATCTTATTTTTTTTAGTTTATATTTTTGCAGTGTAGTTTCCTCTACCTCATTCTGAACTGTCCAGACTTAGGTAGCAATAATTTTAAAATGTCCTATTTTTTAATTCTTTCTATGTTAGTGGACCATTTGATGACATGATCTATTAAAAAATAAATGGTGAAAGCATCTTTTAGACAACTGTTTTCAACCAAAAATCTGTAGCCTAACATTTTTCATTTTCATTAGATGAACAGTAGCATATAGGGAATATGGTATGGAAACCAGTTGTGTATTGATAGGAGGAGAATGGACTGCCAAGTAAGATACTTAAGTTAATCCATCAACAGTTCATGTTGTGCCTTTCTCTTTAAGTACTAATATTGGGGTGTAAATAAGTAAGGCATAACAAGGATAATACAGGCTCATACCATGATTTCCTTTGCTTTAAATGAGGGACCCAGAAATGTTATTTCTAGATGCTGGTTATAATTTTAAAGTGTGGAACCTTGAGGTCATCTGACCTTATTAGATAGGGGAAGGGTAATGGCCCAGATAAATACCTCTAGTTGACAGGTAGGTACAATGAGATTTATATTCTTGTAATGTTTCAAATTAATTTTGCTATCTAACCTGATTTTTTTGTAAATACAATTAATTTTTATAGTACAGTAACTAAAATCTGTATAGCACAGTTAAGCTGATGAATAAATCCAAAAGCTTCAAATCCTTGAGAAGAAAACTACAGTGAAAAAGAAAAGATATAAGAAGCAGGAAAGTATCAGCATGAAGGATACCTAGGAACAAATTAAATAGATGAAGCAATGCTAACAAATAATGAAGTCATCATGTGTGGATGACTGGTAAGAGGTTTACTGCTAGACTTACAGATGCTTGACCCTTCTCATAGGTTATAACCCTACATTAATAAAATCAAAGCTATATTGATATTCTTGAATAAATATTCGGTCTATTGAGACATAGGCCTAACCTACCATGTTCAATTTGAAGGGATTAAAATTACTTCAATTATCATAAGTCTTGGGATATACCACCTTAATATACCGTACCACACGTTAAACTATTAAGTTTTTTACCGTAGCCGAACTAGCATAACACAATAAATGCCGTATCAGAAAGGCAAGAAATTTACGTACGTAGGCCTAATATTATCGGGAGCAAGGTATGGTTTGATACATGTTCACAGCCTTCGGTACATAGTTTCAGACCAATCTCGTTCCGAGTTGCAAAACTAAAGGTAAATTAGATACTGATCTAATATCAGCATTCACTCTCACAAGATTATCTGATCATTTCAACATCGCAGGCTCGAGGATAGTACATCACATTTGTCCACTTTCGAACAACGCACGCTGCTACAGATCAGATGGAGCAAACCGTTCACAGGTACACGTAAAACCTGATCCCGCTCCCGATGCATCAGCTTTGGAGCAGTTGATCAACTGTTTGCTACCGTGAACGCAACCATTGACGAAGCGGAGAGAGGGGAAGGGGATAGCTGCGTGCGCACGGTCTCGCATGCGTTAACAAGAAGCGAGGAGATACATTTCTCAAAGTGTCTATCTGCCTCGTTTGAACGCAGTAGCCTACTGCATGTACAAGCGCTGAATCTTTTAAGTCATGAAAATTACTATTATGGCTTAAGAACTCTGAAAAAAAAACCACATTACAATAAATAATAATATAACCTGTCATTTGTTTCGTAAATTTGGATAGACAGTGTCTATCTTGTCTATCCTGACGCTACGCTACTGCTTATTATGTGTTAACCTATGATGCTATTTTTATATTATAGTTTAAATTGGTAATTGTCGGGTTAGCCGAACGGTCTAAGGCGTTTGACTTAAGATCAAATTTCCTATATATAGGAAGCAAGGGTTCGAATCCCTTACCCGGCATAACTATTACATTAACATTGGTTGCCAACACTGTATTATTATGGTACTCAGTACACAAAACTGTAAATAGAGTTCATTATTTAAGGCAACTCTTTCCGAACATAACCGGAGACTGTTGATGGTTAATGATTGCAATAGGAGTGGGAGGTGGGGATAGCAATTACGAAAAACAGGAGATCACATAAAATATTCTTTTAATTTAATTTAAATATCTTCACAATACGTACACACAGAATTCAACTCTCTCCCCCTCTCTCTCTCTTTACAATTGCTTGCTATAGTTTTTTAGGCTGTTTGCCAAATGATGAACACTCTGCACTCGCACTCCACACTCTCACGTACACTTGCACTCGATCACTCTGTCCACACTCGAAGTGTGAACACTCGGTAATTTGGAACGTATCTGCACTCGCTCTCCCTGGGCGCGGCGCGCGAAGTATGATGGCTGGCGGCACGAACAGCTGACCGTCTCATGTTTACATTCGTTGCGATCTGATTATCGCGAATAAGAAGGGGTACATCGTGTATTTGGCTCTGGCAACTTAAGTATGTGAGAAAAGTAAGCTAATGAGTAGCCGTGGGATGTAAAGGCTTCCATGTCTGATATGATATAGGATAATATAATTTGTAGCATTTATACCCTGATAGGCCTACCTGCTACTGCAGTGTATTGCTAAAGAATAAATCCTACAGTTATTTCTTTAGCATTTTACTGCCATTTAGTCCAATGAGATAGTGCTCAATCACTTGCTAGTGGCGTAAAATATATTACTCACTTAGACCTAGGCTACCTACTGGATAAACTGGGAGTTAAGCTTTCAGTCTCTTTCATTTGGGAACATTCCATGAATCCTGAATCTCACCCCACTCCCATTTCCTTGTGTAGTAGAGGCGTACTGTAATCCTTATCAGAAGGTATTGGGAAGGATACAATAACGATCCTGGTACATAAACTTGGAGAACCCGGTTAAATTCCTGATTAATGCATGGTCGACATAAAAAGGAGATGCTGTGGCTCAAAATTGTGAAATTTGATAGTATTGGTTTAACGTTTTCTATAATTGCAACGGTTTGAGATCCCAGGGTGCTAGAATTATCCCCTGGTGGGGTTCTGCAAAATGTCAGTATATAAAAAGACACAGGCCTCTTGCGTGTAGTAGGCTAGACATGGGGCCTTATAAGCTGCACCACATACCTGACTGTTAGTTTTAATGTAAATCTTTATTTATCAAGTGAGAAATACAATACAAAATACAAATCATATTTTGAGATGCTTGTCACATGTCACGCGAACACGCACAGAATTTGCACTGACTCGTCTTTTGTTCTCTTCTTTATTGCACATGTCTATTTCACCAGGTGGCGCTACTGTGCTATTTTTCTTTCAAATATTAACACTTCCTCCAAAGAAAAATCAAATACAAATAAAAAATAAACAAGATGAACTATTGAACACTATTCAGCCTCTAAGATGTCATCTTCTGCACGCCAATCCTCTCACGCAGCATCTCGAATCTGACCCTCTCCAGAGGTTTAGTTAGAAGATCAGCTAATTGATTGGTCCCGTCGATGTGCTCCAGCTCAAGGTCTCCGTCCAAAAATCTTTCCCTCACATAGAAATGACGTACCTCAATATGCTTGGATTTTCGATGGTACTCCGGATTTTTAGCCAATTTAACTGCACCAGCATTGTCGATGTAAAGCGTAGGAGGTTTGTCAGCAGTTCCCAGTAATTCAGAAAACAGTCTTTTCAGCCAAATCAACTCCTTTGCTCCTTCACGTGCAGACACAATTTCAGCTTCAGTTGTCGATGTTGACAAAGACTTCTGTAACAGACTTCTCCACGATACAGCTCCATGATTGTAGGTCGAAATGACACCCGTCGTTGAACGTCTCGTCCTCTTGTCACCGGCGTAGTCAGCATCACTGTAGACCTTCAAAACGTCCTCTTTCCTATAGACGATTCCATGGTTCACTGTGCTCTTTAAATATCGAAATATCCGTTTCACTTGACTCCAGTCTTGAACTGTAGGATTCTCCATGGCTCTAGCAGCTTTGTTGACCGCGAATGCGATATCTGGACGTGTAGCTGTAGTCAGGTATATCAAGGATCCCACCGCCTCACGATAAGGAACCCTGGCAGAAACCTTTTCTCCGTCTTCACTTTCTTCGCGTCCAACTGGGGTAGACACTACATTTGACTCGGCCATCCCAAATATTTCTAGGATTTTCCTCGTATAATCATCTTGACTGATTGCAATTGATCCATCATGGTTTTGTTGTATCTTCATGCCCAGGAAATTGTTGAGAGATCCTCTGGTCGTGTGAAATTCCTGCTGAAGTTTTTCCATGAAATGCTCGATGTCTTCTTCGTTGCCAATTACCAGACCATCATCCACAAAGATTACAACAGCCAACCACTTTCCATTTTTGTTGCTATAAAAGAGACAAGGATCAGCTTTGCTGTTTTTGAATCCAGCTTTCTCCATGAATTTCTTGAAACGCTCGTTCCAGCAGCGTGGAGCCTGTTTTAAACCATATAAGCTTCTTTTTAGATGACACACTCGGCCAGTACCGTCCTGATGACCTTCTGGCTGTTCCATGAACACATCTTCTTCAAGCTCGCCGTTCAAGAAGGCCGTCTTGATATCAAATTGACCAAGTTTCATCTCCTTTTCAACAGCTACTGCCAACAGAGCTCGAATGGTATCATACCGTGCAACAGGGCTGAATGTTTCTTCATAATCGATTCCTTGCTGTTGCACATAGCCTTTGGCTACCAATCGTGCCTTGAAGCGAACTTCTCCACTGTCCGTTGTCTTCTGTCGAAGAACCCACCGATTTTTCAGGACCCGTGCACCATTTGGACGCTCAACCAATTTCCAGGTATCATTTTCCTTCAAGGACTCCAATTCTTCATTAATTGCTTTCAGCCACTGATTTTTATCACTAGACTGCAGCGCTTCAGAGTATGAGTCAGGATTCTTTTCAACGATAGATGGTCCAGCCATGTACATGTAATTTCCACTGATCATCCACGATGGCTTCTTACTTTCACGTTTGCTTTTCCTTCTTTCTTCAGTCTCTCCTTCTTCCTCATCTTCGCTTCCTCCGGAACTGGATGCCGAAGCAAAATCTTCAATTTCGCTTAAGTTCTCATCTGACTCTGACCTCCTCTGTAGGCCTATATCAGACGATGAATTAGTCTGATTCCTCTCCACACGTTCTTCAAGTGTGACTTCAACCTTTCCGGCGTTGGCGCGCAGATTGCAGACAACTTCAGGTTTGAATTTCACATCATGGCTTAGAACAACCTTTCCCTGAGTTGGAATCCAGACTCTAAATCCATCCCTGTCGTTCACGTACCCAACCAGATGTCCAAAAACAGCTTTGTCGTCGAACTTTGAGCGAAAATTCTTGTCGATATGCACGTAGCATTCTGTTCCGAAGATCTTCAGATGACTGAGACTTCCCACTGGTCGTCCATACCACAATTCATAGGGAGATTTGTTTTCAATGGATGACTTCCCAGTGCGATTCAGGTGGTACACCGCAGTGTTGCAGGCTTCAGTCCAAAGTTGTTTCGTTAACTTGCTGAGATTCAGCATAGATTTTGCGCACTCCACAATGGTCCGATTTTCACGTTCCGCAACTCCGTTTTGTTGTGAAGTGTACGGCGTAGTAATGCTGTGTTCTATGCCTCTGCTTGCGAGTAATTCAGAAACCTTCTTGTTATCAAATTCTTTTCCTCCATCACACCTGAACAGCTTCACGACGTGTCCATTTGTTTTGGCTTCATTCAGGAACTGTTCCAGAACGGTGTACACTTCACTTTTGTGCTTTAAAAAGAAAACTCGTCGAAAATTGCTGAAATCATCCTTGAAACATACGTAGTAGCGTGCCTTTCCAAGAGATTCAGTAGACATTGGTCCATTCACATCGGCGTGGATTTGTTCACCGGTGGCTGTTAGTCGATTCATTCGTGTCTTGCATGACAGTCGATGCATTTTTCCCAGTGCACATCCATCGCAGAAATCCTCTTTACACATGTCTACATTGATGTTCATCTGCTTCAGTACATTCTTGACATGCGCTTTGTGTTGATGACCAAATCGTTCATGGTAGATCTGCAGTTTGTCCAACGATGTAGCTAAATTCACTTGAATGGGTTGCGCCGGTTTCTCGACGCGCATGTCAAGTACATACAGACCATGACTCACACGTCCAGCCATCATCGCCTTTCCAGTAACCTTGTCTTCAATTCTAACAGTTAGGTCGTCAAGTCTTGCACAAAAACCTTTCCTTGCAGCAGCTTTCACAGAAAACAGATGAGCCATTGCATCGGGAACATACAAAACTTCAGTCATCTCAGCACTCAACCAAGCGTTGTTCAGCCGCACTTGAATGTTTACAGTTCCTTTGCCGTGAGCTAGCATGCTCACACCTCGTTTTCCTAGCAAAATCTTCTCTGGAGCAGCAAACTTGACGTATGTTGTAAAATACTGTTTGTTCGCGGTGATGTGATTTGTGGCGCCACTGTCGCAGTACCACTCGTCGGCTTGAACAAAGTCGCCGTCTAACGCACTCATCGCATGTGTCAGAAACGAAGCAGTGTTCTCCTTATTTTTGTTTCTAGTGTCACCCTCTTTCTTCTTCACTGGACATTCACTTGCCCAATGGCCCAATTCCTTACATTTGAAACATGGAAACTTCTGCTTTACTCGTTGAACATTTTTCTTCGACTTGTCATCAGCGCTGCCTTTGCCACTGCCATACTGGGAATGCTTCTTGGGAGCACTACGTACCACAAACGCAGTCGATTCCACGTTTCCTTGGTCACGCAGTTCAATCGTGCACAGTTTTTCAATCAACAAGTTCACAGTTTGATTTTCCGTCGGAATCGTGTCCAACACATCCTTGAAATTATCATATTCTTTTCCCAGCGTGGATAAAATTCGACCGTTCAAAATCCTTTCAGATAACGTGTTTTCGTTGTGCTTTTGTAGTTCGTCGTTCAGATCCTGATAAAGCTTCTGTAACTTCGCGACATGGGTGCTGATGTCCTCCTTGTCGTCACGTGTCACTCGGAAGAATGACTCGATCAACATGTTCAGTCGCTGCGTACTGCTTCGTTCGAACCGTGTGCTCAATTTTGTCCAAATTTCACTGGCATTGGTGCACGACAACACGAGCTCGGCAACAGATTTTCCTAGCGCACCTGCTAGCAAACTGGCCGCTTTCGCGTCTTCTTTCAACCACTGCTTGTATGCCGCTTTTTGTTGCGCAGTTGCATCTGCCGGCAACACAGGACACTTTTTCGAACCATCAACAATATTTTCCAGTTCATACGACCGCAAAACCATCAACACGTGCCTTTTCCACTTTGCCCAGTCTTCAGGTCCTTCAAGTTTATCCACTTGAACTTTGTAGTCACTGCCGGCTGCCATTTTGAGGTTATCTTTACTCACAAAAAATACAGCACGTGTTCCACAGGCGCTCAGCTTCGGATCCACTCACAAGATAATACCATTTACACGTGGCCTGGGCCCATAACCTGTTAGTTTTAATGTAAATATTTATCAAGTGAGAAATACAATACAAAATACAAATCATATTTTGAGATGCTTGTCACATGTCACGCGAACACGCACAGACTTTGCACTGACTCGTCTTTTGTACTCTTCTTTATTGTACATGTCTATTTCACCAGGTGGCGCTACTGTGCTATTTTTCTTTCAAATATTAACACTGACCAATCATAACTTTTCAGGCCACATTAAAACAACTAGCTTGGGAATAATTACCTACCGCCATGTTATGGTACAGCTTCCAAAACCAAGAGCATAGGCTAAAGTATGTGTTCCTTTAGGTTTAATTATCAGTTTAAGAAACCTGCAATAACTTGTGGACATTTCCACACACTTCATAATTTTAAGAGACTGTATTCTTACCTGCGATAAATGTTTCCCAGCTCGTCAAAGAAGGTAAATAGGACGTGTGGTATAACGCCTGCATCGTATTGACTGCGTTAAGCGTGGTACTATACTACATAAGCCATGAATTCCGTTGTGCACACAAGTAATGGCAAGAAATGGAAGGACTAGCTAGTCTTAAATGACATTTTAAAATTAGTACTTTTATTGTATTTTTGCCTTCTTTCTGCTATTTTTCTAAGAGTTTCACTGAACCAGTGAACACTGTGCCCACGTTAAGCCTGCTTTATATATAGAGTATTTTCACATCTAGTGAATAACTTAATTATTAGACATGACAAACATACACAAACAAAGGCAGCTAAGTCAATCTGGTGTGTTGTCCAAGTGCCATGCTAGCTTTCAATTCATCCTAGAAAAAGCAGGTTTTATAGTCTATTTCAAATCGAGCTGGATGCATTCACATACTAGCATTGTATATTGCTTTATTTTGCTCATTTCAGATTAACTGCATTCTGACTAGTTGACAAATCAGTGCATATGATATGCAGCACTTAGGATGAGAGATGCATTGAGACACTGACTCGCATACACACAGGAGTGCCTTTCTGTTATTGCCATTCTCCTAGAAGAACAATGTAATCCAAACAGGTTCAGAAAAAGTATTTTTTCAAAAGGCATAGAGTAACTTACATCAATCATTAAGTAGCTTCTAACAATATAATTCTTCCACTCCTCAGCACTGAAAACTATTCTTAGCGTTTTGTTTAAAAAAATGAGCTCTACAGTAGTATAGCGGGACAGTCATGCTTCATTCTTGGAACATACTTAATCAAATAATAATAATGTTATTGGTTTTACGTTCCTTTAACTACTGCAGTTTTTAGAGATGCCAGGATGCCAGAATTTCCACCCTAAAGGGTATCTTTACCATGCCAGAAAATCTGTGATACGACTCCCTCTCATTTATGCACCTATTTACTGAGCCAGGATTCAATCCTGCAACCTGCGGAACAGCAGGCGAAAACATTACCTCTGCGCCATGCGCCTAAATCAGTGTTATGGAACTGATTAAAAGAGTCTACTAAGTCGTTTTTGGACCCTAAATGGCGGCCGCTGGCTGGAGGGCCATCTTGTGGTGTTTGGACCCTGTGACAGTTGTTGTTCGTTGTTCTATGTTTGAATATGTCTGTTGTATAGTTGTGTAGTGAAATAAATAGTTAAATAAGTAATGGTTAACACTAATTCTGTGAATTAGTCCCTTAACAAAACATATGGTGACCCCGACGTGATTTAATACGTAAATTACGAGAAGTTACGGCAAGATACGTAAGATTTTTTTGTGTGTAAAAATCTTGGTATAGCCTAGCCTACACGACAATGGAAAAGCTTGTGAAACAACGTAAGCCAATTCGAGCGTCCTACACAAAGACGTATAATGAGGTAATGCGTCATTTAACCAGCGAAATAGTTGACCTGGAATCGGCACAGAAGATGCTGATGAAATTGGAGAGGTTAAGTGCTGAACTTGCTCCATTGGATGAAAAAATACTGGAACTAGTATTAGAAGAAGAGGAAGATGTCTACAGCCATGAGTACGGGGCAGTTGAGACTTATAGAGATAATTTAGATGAAGTAAGGTTAAAGATGACGAATATTTGCTCTAATGAGAATGTTGGTGTGGTTAGAGAACACATTTCTGAAGCTTCATCTGCAGCTAAAAGAAACTTGAAACTTCCTAGGTTGGAACTAGCCAAGTTTGGAGAGGACGTTCAAGATTGGTTAGGGTTCTGGAGCATGTTTAAGAGAATCCATGAAGATAGTGACATAGAATCAGAAGATAAATTTCAATATCTGATTCAGTGCACCAAACCTGACAGCCGTGCCAGAGAACTTCTGAACAGTTTCCCAGCCACCGCTGAAAACTATCCAAAAGTGCATGAAGAATCGGTTCGGTCGTGAAGATCTCCTGACGGAGTACTACGTTAGGGAGGTGATTGGGTTAGTCATTCAGAATGAGTCGCACAACAATGACAAATCAGGAATAGCTGTAGGCCTACTGTATGACACATTAGAGAGCAAGTTAAGAGCTCTAGAATCTATAGGTTTGACAAGGGATAAGTATGGGTCCATGTTGTTCCCTCTCGTGGAATCATGCTTACCTGAAGATGTTTTAAGGACATGGCTCAAAAATCAAACAGTGAATGATGAGTTGATTGGTGAACAGAAAGATAGGCTAGAGGCTCTTATAAATTTCTTCAAACGTGAAGTGGAGGGAGAAGAGAGGATAACCTTTGCTCTGGCAGGTTTTGGTCTGTCCGATACGAAAAGACAAGAGAGAGTGAGAGGAAAAAATATCGACTCACATTTACCAACGGCGAATTCTTTGTTTTCGGCCAAGTTTGAAGGCAAGAGGAGAAAGTGTGTTTTTTGTAGCAAATTCCATGAGAGCAAGGAATGCCATCTTGCTCAACAAATGAGTTTGGAGGAAAGGCGCAACAAGCTGGCCAAAGAAAACTGTTGTTTTGCTTGTCTTAAGGTAGGACACAGAA